>OU538834.1:12446102-14887204 GCA_912999785.1 Hydriomena furcata
ATATTTTTGTCTGTCTGTCTGTTGTCCGACTTTCACGCAAACACTACTGGACGGATTTTGATGAAACTTTTTGTTTTATAGCTATTAGTCCTCGGCAACTTATAGGCTATAATTTCGGAAGACCGGAAATCTAGAAATGTCTGTCGGCCCAGCGAAGCGGGCATGGGTCATGGACAATAATAATATCATTTACATCCTTGAGTATCACATGATAGCATTTCAGCAGAAGTGAAAATATTTGGATAGACTCAAGAAAGTTTCAGGGTGTTATGGGTCTTAAATTAAGCCCCTTAATACCTAATGGATTGAGTCTCTTAATTCTCTAATTAAATTCAATCAAATGTGCATATAAAGTCTGATAACGCCAGTTCTACTGAGCCCATGGATTCCATTTGTTTTCCTGCTATTTTCTAACACTGATCACGTAAGAACAATCTAATGAGTCACTCGTCTTATCTTGCTCCCTCAAGCCCTCAGCTCAAGAACCCTTAAACATTTGAGGAAGGATTTGTTGAACAAGTATTTGAAGAGCCTGTTTATCCTGGGCTTCAGATGTTTTGACCGGTTCGGGGGTTCTTGGTAATGACCTGGTTTAGGCTCGTAATTTGCGTAAAATAGCTAGTTGATAATGCTGGGGCCTTGCCACAAGCTCTTAAAGTAAACATTAAAACAGTACTCGAGCTCGAACTCATATAATCAGACATAACTATAGAGTTTGACACGGGTCTTTATCACGTAATTACCTTTAATTTACTTTCCCGACGTTTCGCGACCATGGTTATTGTAACATAGCCGAAACGTCGGGAAAGTAAATTAAAGGTAATAACGTGATAAAGACCCGTGTCAAAATCTATAGTTATGTCTACTAATCATATAATCAGTACCTACTCGCAGTGCGAAAGTGACATCGCACTGCGAGTATTTAGATAATTTTGGACGTACTTCTGACTAGCTAAGACATTCTCAAGAACCTGAACTTCATATTCTATGTTATTTAAATTCAAAAACAACTAAGAAGTACATTTCAAGTAGCTTATTAACCCCAGACCCGAGATCCAGTGTAACACGACACCGTCACTAATTTAACTTACCTTATTTGTGTTTGACCTGCTAACGAACTGGCAGCGACGTTGGTTATATAGGTACATTTATAGTGGATAAGGGTGCTTTGTTTAATACAGGGCGTATGTAGACTCTCGAAAACTACCCCTACTACCTGTAAGGATAATTGATAAACTTTCTTCAACTTTTGACTCTTTTGTATCGATCCGAAACTAAGAAAAAATATTTTAATTAAAGGCATCAAAAATTTGCCTGTAACCATCATTAGTAAAATCCTTAGGAGTGTAGGAAGGGTCAAAGACCCGGTTGTGGTGCCTAAACCGGTTTTGGTCATTTTCATTTTTGGCAGTCAGTAACTAAGCATAGCAAACAAACTTGTTTAAAATCTATAGATAATACAATTCTTTGTCTATGGTCCGTTTTGAATGGTGTCAGTTGTGATGCGTTATACCTCTAGACTCATTGGCCACAACTGAATATTTCCCATTTTATCTATTTAAATATAAATAATTAATACATAAATATCGCCGGTTACAAAACCTTGCTGAACCAAAGAGATAGATTATTAATCTATTCTATGTTATTTAAACATTTTAAATTATTTTTTTCAATATAAACCGTTTATTTGAAATTAAAATGTTGTTAAAATGCCCACAACCAGCGCTCTCACCCTGCATAGAGTGTGACTACTCCCATTTCATGGACGTCAAAGTTTGTATTAAACAACACGCTAGAGTAAGGAGGAGAATAGGTAGTTTGGCGCAGTCTTAAGGGGCTCCCAGTCGCTGATTGCTCTTTTTCAAAACGAAAAAAGAAATACTTATGAACAAGCCACATCTCCTATTTTTATAAGTATATTACTTCAGGTTCCTACCTAGATTTCTATTAAGCTGAAAACATAATAGCAGAAACTTTTCACGATAAAGATATTATTTAAAAATGATACGTTTTAGAATTTATGATCGAAATATTTTATATACCTACTATTCAAATCAACTTGTGATTTATTGTTAAAGATAGGTAATATGTAGATCTAGATTTCTATTAGAATAGATTTTTGATAAGTAATTATACATAATTTATATCATTTATTTATTCGAAAAGCTAAGGCGGACCACGCGCCGACGTGTGTTTGTCGTCATTGCAGCGGTCGGTAGGATTATTTATCAAAGTGATTAAAGATGGGTACATCTTTATTCACATATATACTATACATTATAAAATAGGAGATGTGGCTTGTTCACAAGTATTTCTTTTTTCGTTTCGAACAAAAACAATCGTCGACTGGGAGCGCCTTAAGATACTCGGTCTAGGTGCACAGCTCACCACTAATCACTGAATAGCTTTGGAACGTTCTAAAACTATCACGAACGATCTTACTCGGCTTTATTCCATTTTTACGAGTTGCAGGTTAGCGTGCTTTGGTTTGTGATGTTTCGTTGAGGAATAATGGCTTTGGAGTAGCGACCAGACTAGAAATGTGACGTAAACTTTACAAAAACAGGATGTACTCAATTTATCCAGTTATTTTTCTTGTATGTTATACCGACGAGTAATAAATGTTTTTGATGAATGCAGAATCGTTTTTTGTCAATGACCGCAAAACATACGGTTTTGTTTTTTAGTACAAAGATAACTTAGATATTATCTAGATAAATTATAGACATAAACACGATTGGTGAAACTTTTCTCGAAAGATTTATTTTCCAAAGTTGGCTCTTCAAAAACACTAGTTTCGTTTTTAATCAAAACTGTGAATAGCTAAAAAGTTATTATTTTTATAATTCGTTAGATAATTAATAATTATACTAGCTAAGTAAATTATAGAAATTTTCTTTGTAAGTTTGATGGTTTTCAAAAGAAAACAGTTTAACACTTTTTCCATCTTATCCGGGTAGACTCCGCCCATACAAAAACATTTCACATATCACCTTGACAACTATTTCTTTGTATAATGTTGTTTACTTCAGAACGTGAACTTATGTTAAACTTATCTGTGTTTCACTTTTACAATCTGAAAACATTTATTAGATATTTATTAGCGTTTATTTCATTAGAAAATTTGTTTATTTCAATGAATTTACCTTTGCGAGGACGTAAACAACAATTTACTAAAGTTTCATCGTAATCGAAGGAATGGTATAGAAACGCCTTGAAGACAAACAAACAAACAATTATTTATTTAAAAGATTCATCAGTTGACTGGCATAACAGCTCAGTAGGTAGTTACTCTACCTAATGTAGGTTGTGGGTTCGATCCCCATCTAGAACAAACATTTTGTGTCTTAAACATAGATGTTTGTTCTGTGTCTAGGTGTTATCACTACATAGTATAAAGCAAAGTCGCTTTCCGCTTCCCGCGTCTGTATGTATGTTTGCTTATATCTTTAAAACTACACAACGGATTTTGATGCGGTTTTTTTTAATAGATAGAGTGATTCAGGAGGAAGGTTTATATGTATAATAACATGCTACCCGTGCGAAGCCGGGGCGGGTCGCTAGTAATATATATGTATGTATCCCGGCGTGCATCAATAGATTTTACTGTTCGAAAAATGTTTGCGCATCAAAACACGTGCTTAAAACGGTAAAGGAAAACATCGTAAGGATACCAGTTAGTATTCTTGTCTAGTTCTAATGTGGTCATGTGCCAAATATAATGTTTGAACGTACCTACCTCCACTAGTTATATTCAAAGGATCTAAGCGCCTGGAGATCTGAGAAAATGTCTACCGTATTTGATTACAGTAGACATTTTCAGGATTACAGTCGTGATCCTATTT
This sequence comes from Hydriomena furcata, assembly GCA_912999785.1. Taxonomy (NCBI): domain Eukaryota; kingdom Metazoa; phylum Arthropoda; class Insecta; order Lepidoptera; family Geometridae; genus Hydriomena; species Hydriomena furcata. The sequence continues at coordinate 12,449,948 of OU538834.1, forward strand.
TTTTTTTATTTATTACTTTTTTTAACCCAAAATGTCATCATCTTCTGCTATACATTCGAACCTTGTTCCGTACAAATTTATCCTGCACTATTACAGTTTGCTGGCTCCATACAGAGTTACCTTAGAACACGTCCCTTGGTAATTCGTTTGATAACTAGCCGTTTTACTGCACACAGTCACTGAGATGATGGCTGTCGTTCGAACAAAACGTGCCTTGCTTACTGAAACCCCAGCACAAGGTTCTAAAGCGACCGCATAACTAGCGAGTCCGTCACTACTTAAAATAATGCAAACCACGTAAGCATTATCTTAGTATATATAAATTACGCGTAACGTTGTTTGTCCGCGATGGACTCCTAAACTACTTAACTGATTTTAATCAAACTTTTCACACAGTGCAGTTTGATCCAACTTGAAAGATAGGATAGCTTACATCTGTATTAGAAAGAAAGAAAGAAAGAAAGAAAGAATAAATTTATTTTGTGGCAACATAATCTCTTAAAACTAAACAAAAAACATACATATTGGCAACATTGACAACAAAATTGGTCACCACTCAGCTATATGCTGCAAAGTATTACTGTATACAGTATAGCTCCCGTCTGGTACCACCCATATGAAGCCGGGGCGGGCAACTAGTTGTTTTTATGAGAAACAGAATAAATAACAAAATCTTTCGGCTTGCAAACCCGTGACGTCAAAAAATAAAGGTTTAATTGTTTCAATAAAATCAAGAATCACTTTGAAATGTCTTAGGAGCTAGGTGAAGTTATGTCTGTTCCTCGCGACCAAGCCTAGAAGATTCAAGAATAAACACGGTTTGTATATAACGTATGGAATGCTAACTACTGCCAAAAGTGGCAATATGCCAATTCATTTTGATCGAACATTATTGTGCACATTATCTAGACACGTGCTTAAAAGAGGATCTAGTAAGTAGGGTAAAAGCGGTGGACTGGGCATTTTAAACGGCAAATAAACGGTTTATAATGAAATAAATGTTAAAACGACGATTTTTAAACAACATAGAATAGAGTATCTTACTATAGTTATCTATCTCTTAGGTTAAGCAAAGGTTTTGTAACAGACGATATTTATTTATTAATTATTAATATTTATATACTTAAACAAAACGGGAAATATTTGGCTTTAGTGAAAACAATCTAGAGGAAGTTTGTTTGCTATGCTTAGTTATTGACTGCCAAAATTGAAAATGACTAAAATTGGGGTAGGCACCACAATTGGGTCTTTCCCAATATTTTTTCTTATCGAGAATATCGTAAGAAAACCAGTAAGTATTACATAAAGCGGCGTTGGAATTGTATTGAACACTAGCTGACCCGTGCCCGCTTCGCTGGGGGACAGTTTCTCATCTGGTATTCCAATCTTCAAAATAAATTATAGCCTATATGTTGCCGAGGACTTATAGCTATAAAACAAAAAAAGTTTCATCAAAATCCGACCAGTAGTTTTTGCGTGAAAGCCAGACAACAGACAGACAGACAGACAGACAGACAAAAATTTCAAAATGTTTTTTTTTGGCTTGTGTTACTTGTATGAAGACCCCTAGGAGTATTTTTTTTAGTTTTTATTCAATGTACAGAATTGAACTCTTCTACAGTTTTATTATATGTATAGATATGTATAGATAAGGCTGATTATGGGTTTCAGATAATTGATCGGCGAACACCAAGTTGATCAGGAAATGTCACGTGGTGTAAACGAAGCCGTTGACGTCTGTCGTTCTCATAAAATGTGTCGAGTTTACCAGATACTTGTATTAAGCCGGGGTCCCACGGCGCGTAAAACAACGGGCCGTGCCGTATGAAGCTGGGGTCCCACGGCCCGTGTTTTCACGCGCCAGACCGCGCCAAGGCGGACGGAAGCGCCGTGGGAACGATGCATCCGTGGTGGCCTGTGCTCGCCCGCCCGCTACATCTGGAGTGGATACGTCCGAAGGCGCGGCGCGGCGCGGCCCGTACTGAGTGTTCCCACGGCGCGTCTGCGGCCGTACCAACTCATTCATTTCGTAATTAACCGACGAAAACAGAGGAGGTTATCAATTCAAAATGTATTATTATTTTCACTAACAAAATTTTGATAAACAAAAATTGTTAAATATGATCATGATTGTAATCCCCAAGTACGGTAGACATCCTCTCAGATCCTTTGAATGTACCTAGTGGGGGTAGTCAGAGGCACGTCCAAACATTATATTTAGCACATGCCCACGTTTTGCTATAGTTATCATTCCATACGTGACAGGTTGCAAGCCCATCGCCGCTTATAAAAATACTAACTAGGTTTCCTCACTATATTTCCTTCACCGTTTTGAGCGCGTGTTTTGATACGCATGTAAATTTTTCTAACAAAAAAATTCAATGATGCAAGCCGACATATGAACCCACGACCTTCGAAATGAAAGTCAAAGTACCTCCCACTCGGCCAACACGGCAAATTTTTGATACCTTAGGTTACAATATTGCAATTTTACGTGAGGATCTCTAATTTTTATATATAAAGTATCTGTTTTGACATTTGGACAATACGTTGTCGATACTATAGTGGTTTGTGCTCAGGCCACAGATGGACACGCGCCACGGCGCGTGTCCATCTGTGGCAGTACATGCACGAGATGGAGTGGACGAATGATTTAGTTTTTAACTCTGTACGAAATGAGGTGATTTGGAACAGCTCGTTGCCACAACACAAATATAAAAAACCGGCCAAGTGCGAGTCGGACTCGCACACGAAGGGTTCCGTACCATTATCTATAAAAAACGGCGTTTGTTGTATGGGAGCCCTCCTTAAATATTATGTTTTTAGTATTTGTTGTTATAGCGGCAACAGAAATACATAATCTGTGAAAATTTCGACTGTCTAGCTATCACGGTTCATGAGTTACAGCCCTGTGACAGACAGACGGACAGACAGACGGACAGACAGATGGACAGACAGACGGAAAGCGAAGTCTCAGTAATAGGGTCCCATTTTTACCCTTTGGGTACGGAACCCTAAAAATGTAAAATTTAGGGATGGTAAAAAACTAATGGACCATTTTATAAAATTAAATCATTTATAAAAGATTTTTGTTTTACTTCATTGGGTCAACCCTAAGGTATTCTCCTAAGGCCGACGTCATCGCCCGCTGTGCACTTGAAACAATGCGTTGAGTCAAAGTAGTTAAGCTCATATTTCCTCGCGTTGCTTGACAGCTAGTATTTGTGCCGGACGCACACAGGCGGAGCGTCATCCGGCGCGGCCCGTCGTTTTACGCGCCGTGGGACCCCGGCTTTACATAAGCAAGCATACCATTCTCAATCTTCATCACTACGTCTTCTTTATTTCTCAATCTTCTCTTATCACGCTATATCTTACCTTATCTTTCAAAGTTCCCCCACATACATCACCGGAAAGAAACCAGTAAAGGCAAGCTAATAATAATATCCTAATAATAAATGTAAAAGTTTGTGAGTTTGTATGTATGTTTGTGCCTCAATCAGGCCTAAACGACAAAACGGATTAAGTTGAAATTTGCTGTAGATGTAGATATAATGCCCGAATAAAACATAGAAAAACATCCCCAAAACGATAAAAATCGCAGAAGGCATGATTTTTGTATGGCGCTGGTGTGCAACAAATCTGACATCACAGTCATTCAATTCGATTATTGAAATTTGACAGGACAACGTGTGACACGGGTCGGCAAGTATATAACATACAGATATAGCTTACCTTTCAAGTCAATGATTACCTACTTTAAATGCAATTTCATTACATTTAGAATTTATAAATCTATTCCTATTTCAGATTAGTAGGCCAGTCTGAGAATTTGGTACAGATAATTTGAATATTAGATCTCCATTCCAGACAGGCAAACTAGATTTTGCCACGGTTTCGCTCGCGTGGTGCCTGATTAAAAAGTAGCATACTAGATAATATATTTCATCACATAGGTTCTTTCTCTATCTAACTACTTCTAACTATTACTAACTACATCTCTGATGTGTAGTAGTTTTTAACAATAAATTTATTATTCTGATTATTCTGTTTATTCTGTATGTTCTAAGATTCATCTAAATCAGATTGGTCGTGATCAAGCTACAAATATAAATAAATAGATATTGGTGGACATTTCACACAGCGCCATCTAGCTTCAAACTAAGCATAGCTTGTACTATGGAAACCAGATAACTCATAGAATACTTATATACGTTTTTTTGTTGTAAATAGATGTATACTTATTATACATGACACCCAGACACAGAAAAAACATCTATGTTCATCACACAAATGTTTATCCCTGGTGGGGATCGAACCCACAACTAATCTGTGAGGCCAGTCAATTTAAAGATGTACATCACTACATAGTAAAAATCAAAGTCGCTTTCCGCGTCCCGCGTATGTTTGCTTATATCTTTAAAACTACACAACGGATTTTGATGCGGTTTTTTTTAATAGATAGAGTGATTCAGGAGGAAGGTTTATATGTATTAAACCCGTGCGAAGCCGGGGCGGGTCGCTAGTTCAAACATAAATAAAAAAACTTTACAATTTATAATATTAAGCCGGGGTCCCACGGCGCGTAAAACGACGAGCCGCGCCGGATGACGCTCCGCCTGTGTGCTTCCGGCGTGTCGCGTACAGAGTGTTCCGAGCACGGGCCACCACGGATGCATCGTTCCCACGGCGCGCCCGTCCGCCTTGGCGCGGTCTGGCGCGTGAAAACGCGGGCCGTGGGACCCCGGCATTACTTGTCCAGTCAGCGAATCGAGACTATCTCTTCCGTGAATGTAATGACGCAGAATTATCCTTGTTGTGAGAACAGTTTTGAGTTGGAGTGACGGGCGACTGAGCAGGAGCTTTGTTTATATTTATTTTATGACTGTTTGCTATTCAAACAACGGCCTGTTTACAATTCACACGGCCATGTCAATTGTTCAATCTTTATGATATTTTGAAGTCGCGATCACAATGTAAAACAGGAAAATGTTACCTTTTTAAAAACAAAAAAAAACATAAAACAAAAGCAGACTACGACTGTAATCTCCCAAGTGTGGTAGACATACTCTCAGATCACCAGGCGCTCAGATCCTTGAATATGTCTTAATGGGTTAGACAGAGGCACGTCCAAACATTACATTTGGCACATGCCAACATTTTGCAGAAGTTAGCATTCCACACTTGACAGGTTGCAAGCCCGTCGCCGCTTACAAGAATGTTAAAAACTTTATAATATAGGGAATCAGTCTATATATCCAAAAATCTTCATGAAATCTTTACGAAACTTAAATGGAAATTCCCCGCAGGGACAAATGTATATTATTTCTTATAAACAACTTCTAAAACAAGCAACAAAATAAACCACAAAATTTTTCGACAGATGGAAAGTTTGCGAGAAGTCAAGTGAAGTTTTTTGTTTAACAGAAAAAACTTCATCATCATCACTGATTTTCACATTTTCCGCATCATAGAGCTGCCAGTTTAACCTTCCACCTTATTTAAAAGCTGACAAGAAAAATACTTTATCTCACACCTAAAGGGTTCTTTTAAGTGTCGTTTAAGCGGAGCCCGAACCCTTGCTTTTGAGATTCATGTTTACCGGAATCCCGGAATTTACTTAGAAAGGCCATTTCGACACCTACGAATATTTTACGTAAAACCGACAAAATCGAGAGACGGTTCACTGGTTTTTCGGTTTGTTTTATTTAAAACGACGCTAATATGCGCCTAAAACAATAATTTTTCATTCTTCAAATTGTGTAATATTCATCAAATTCAATGTTTTAGTATTTAAAATACATTATATCTAAAAACCTAAATTTAGAACTTAAATTTTTGACACAAAGACAAGGAAGAAAAGGATTTTTGATAATTCCTAACAGAAGGGAAAAAAATGATATCAAAGTATGGATTAAAAATGTTGGCTGTAATTTCTAGAAAATTGGACGTGAGCGTAACCAAGTTAAACTAGACAGAATATACAAGAGTCTATATTATAGAATCGAATTGGCTTACAGATTAAAGCAAACTTAAAACGGAATTCGTGAAATCTAACCCTCAAGGGAGATTAGCGGTTCAAATTTGTATGGAAATTTAAATAAAATTGAAGGCTACCATACACGGTTATGACTATACATATAATTGGCTGTGGATTCGAATCCTACTCAGGACAAACATTTGTGTGATGAACATAAAGAAACTGAACAAACATCTACGTTCGATCATTACACAAATGTATGTCCTGGATCGGGATCAAACCTACAACCCAGTGCAAAAGGTATAGCTTTTACCAACGTAGTTGCGAGGCAAGTCAATATTATTATATCATATATTTTAGAGATCTGTTTTCGCTTATAAACCCCATCTTAACAAATTCGCGCCTTCATAAAGATTGCAAGTGCTACATCAAAGGTTTTTCTTTCCGTAATTACGAAAATTCCCCCATCTCTTCGGAATTGTCTACTAAACAAGCATCAACACTGTTAGCAGTCCGATCGAAGGCTTACACAAATTCCAATTCCTAGCCTAAGTCAAATTGCCTGCTGAATATTCCGTGACGCCGTGTCCGGAATCATACAAAAGGATCACATCGGATACACCAACTCACGGCCTTAATACCCATTGAAGATAGGCACCCTATTCACAAGAATATTCAAAATAATGGACAAGGTATTAATCCGCTAATTTTGTATGCTTTTAAAATGCAGATGCAAGCACCTCCCACACCGCCGCGCCCGCAAAAATTGCATGGTAAAGCGTACTCTCGTAATACTACAGCATGCTAGTAAGAACGACTCTCAGTTTGCAATGTCCTAACTTAAAAAATATTCAAGTTAAAAGACTCGTTAGTTATACCAATAATAACAAATAGTATATATTAATCGACGAAAAACAGTGGAGGTTCTCAAGTCGACGCGTATATTTTTTTTTTATTTTTTTTTTAATTATGACCTTGTATATATTTTTACACTAGCGACCCGCCCCGGCTTCGCACGGGTAGCATGTTATTATACATATAAACCTTCCTCCTGAATCACTCTATCTATTAAAAAAAACCGCATCAAAATCCGTTGTGTAGTTTTAAAGATATAAGCAAACATACATACATACAGACGCGGGAAGCGGAAAGCGACTTTGCTTTATACTATGTAGTGATGATGATCCGATTACGATAATTTTCTATTGTGTAGAGAATAGTCTCAAGTTGGTCCCATTTAAATTATATTTATGAAGGACTGACAGTTCGTTCAAAAACTTCCCTGAATATCGTCCCTGACTTTGCGATAGGTCGATAAATTTATGTCGGTTTTCTTTATAGCTTTTTCAACGTATTTTTTTTTAATTGTTTTATCCTTACATGAACAGGTCCTATGTCCTCACAGGCCTAACATAATATTCATACACCTCACTAACCACACAATGACATGCAAATCCTAATAAACGTTTGAGTAATAACTTGTTAGTTATGTCTACCATAACGATAGCAACATTTTTTTCGATTTAGTTACTTTATGAAGCTGCTGACCCAGCAATACGTCGGCGAACCGTTCGTGCCGCTTTAGAATTAACAAATGCTGTGTTAAGTTCCCGTCTATGTTCCCAATGTTTTATTATGCTATTCGGAAAGAATAGACAAATCTAACAAATCAAAAATCATGTAAATCGGTCCAGTGGTTCTTGAGTTATAAGTGTTGGAACAAACCCGAATTTATGATGATTATTTCAAAAAAATCAAAAATCATTTTTTTTCAATAAAATCACAAGGATCACTTTGAGACGTCTTAGGATCTAGGTGAAGCTACGCGGATTCCACGCGACTAAGTCTAGAAGAATCAGGCAACAAACACGGCTTGGGTCTCCTTTTTTTAGGGTTCCGTACCCAAAGGGTAAAAACGGGACCCTATTACTAAGACTTCGCTGTCCGTCTGTCTGTCCGTCTGTCTATCTGTCTGTCACAGGGCTGTATCTCATGAACCGTGATAGCTAGACAGTTGAAATTTTCACAGATGATGTATTTCTGTTGCTGCTCTAACAACAAATACTAAAAACAGAAGAAAATAAATATATAAGGGGGGCTCCTATACAACAAACATGATTTTTTTGCCGTTTTTATAGATAATGGTACGGAACCCTTTGTGCGCGAGTCCGACTCGCACTTGGCCGGTTTTTATTCAATGATCCTTTCCTTAATGCTATGTTGAGCTCCAGTGTGGTGCATATCGAACAAGGTGAAGGCTCAAACATGAATAATAATTATAAGTATATGTTTATATAGTATTTCAAAGGCACATAATATTTGTTTTTTCACACTTAGTCCCGAGGTATTTTCAGGCTATATCTCAGCCTGGTCATTGACCTGCCGTAGAATGACTAATAAAGATCCAGTGGTGCGAAGAGAGGTATTCAAGCCTGAATCTTGACGCTTCCATAGATACTTTTATTTGATGAGGCAAGGGAATCCATTGGCATTCGGCCAGATTTGGGAATCGATTGTTTTGTACTGTACCAAGCTGTGGAGATTCTTATCTAATCTAATATAGCTTCTATTATCAAAGGTATAGGTGTTAATTTGGTAGTTTTCTGGCTATAATATTAAGTGGTAACTAACTAGTTTTATCAATGCTAGGTATGCAGTTCAGATACTTTTTTTTTGCCTTCTACAATTATATTATTTAAAAAAACACTTATTTAGTGAATTTATAAAATACAAATAAATTACAAGGTAGGATAAATATTTAACTTTGGCTTTGATATTCTCGCAATACGATTGAACAACCATTGATTTAGATTTCTGACACAGTCATGAAACATGTGACATTAATTAAAACAAAACACCTAATTTTGACAAAAACTATAGAATTCAAACTATCGTGGTTGTTACTCATTTTAACTATAAATATAGCAAATATCATAACGTCAGCAATATTAAGGTGTGACCAGATATTGCGCGGAAATCGAGCGCGGCAGCCGCGCTCGATTGCCACGCAAAGTCTGGTCACTCCCGTGGTAATTAGCCGTATTTATAGTCAAAATAAAAATAACGTTTGTTTGTTCCAGAATCTGAAGGATCAAATCCTGACAACAAACGTCTGGCTGGAACACGTAAGTTTATGGCTTTACGGGTAATAAATGTAGAGCTAAATAAATTGCGGAAACTCCCTCCATTTCGAGACAGTGGCTAAATCCTGAATAACTTTATGACGTACGACCGGTGCATTAGGGTAGATTTATATTAGACCGGCGCGTGTCTGGGAATTGCCGTGTCCGGGCCGGGCCGGAGCCTTTAGTTAGTAGACAGGCCCGGACGGGACACGGATCGTTTAAAATCCGTGCCCCGTCCGGGCTACTTATATGGCACGCCCCGGGCACGGCCCGGTCAAATATAAATCTACTCTCAATCCACTAAAAGCGAGTATGTTCGTATGAGCTAATGACCAACTCTGGTGTCAGAGTTTTTAGGTAGCTCATACCCAATTATCCGCTTATTTGATAGTAAACTAGTGTTTTGACTTCTAATACACAGGAGATTTTAAGAGTGGAGTCAGGTTGGACGCTAATAGGTTTTTTTTTTCTCACAGCTCTGTTGGTAGTAGTTCTGCCTTCTGCGCTGTAGGTTGTGGGTTCGATCCCCACCCGGAATAAACATTTTTGTGATGAACATAGATGTTTGTTTGGGTGAAATATGTATAATAAGTATGTATTTAGAACAAAAAAAGTATATAAGTACTCTATCAGTTATCTGGTTCCCATATTACAAGCTTTGCTTAGTTTGGGGCTAGATGGCGCTGTGTGAAATGTCCATCAATATTTATTTGTTTAAATAAAATTGTAAAATCCTCTGCAATTTCGTTCGCCTGAAGCTACATTCAAATAAAATATAATTAATTTTACTAGTAAGAAAACCAATTTTACAAAAAGCAATCTCTACAGGTTTAACAAGGAAATGGAATATTTTAGTTTCTAAATTGGCGCCGTTTTTTCCCAAATTAAAGTATGAAGAAAAATATAGTTGTCTGTCCAAATAGCATCTGAAAGACTTCGATTAAGTTTACCACATCCTTTAAACTCAGTAGCATTATCTCTGAGGAATAAGGTTATAAATTCCCCAACAAAGCAATAAATTAATGCAGTGCCACCATCTTCTGGCTTATATTAATATTGTTACCAGGAATGGGAGGACCACAAGTTCAAATGGGATCCTCTGGAGTATGGCGGTGTCAAGGAGCTGTATGTACCATCTGAACATATCTGGCTGCCTGATATCGTGCTGTATAACAAGTGAGTACTTACATACCTACACTTCTTTTACCCATTTTCTTAGTTGTTACCTCGACTTTACCTTGACTCAAACTTTTTCGAGGCTCCTCGAACTTACCCTCGAAAAGTACCTTTTAAATAATTATTTTAAAGGTTCCTCAACTACGTCATTACGTCATCAGTCTAAAGAGATTTTCATCAAACAAACCGTCACACGAATGCGTCGTTCAGAAGATGTCGAGGGATGTCAAGGTACATCTCGAGGTACCTTGAGTTGGCAGTTTTGTTGACTGAAGAATCCTCGGCTAGAGACAAACTCGAGGTAATTTTATCAACTTAACTAGCGACCCGCCCCGGCTTCGCACGGGTAGCATGTTATTATACATATAAACCTTCCTCCTGAATCACTCTATCTATTAAAAAAACCGCATCAAAATCCGTTGTGTAGTTTTAAAGATATAAGCAAACATACATACATATTACATACAGACGCGGGAAGCGGAAAGCGACTTTGCTTTATACTATGTAGTGATTTACCAAAACACGGTTTCGAGGTCGAGTCGAGGTGGAGATATTTCGATTGTGTGTATATCCCTAGAATATAGGATTTATGTCTAACCTTTTGTAAAATAACCTATGATCGCTATGGCGTTCGTAATTATAACGATAGCTGTGTATTTAGGGTTTCTAAGTCCGGCAAGGAACCCTTATACGAGTAGTTTCATCTAATATGTTCTGAACCAAAGACGTTTTATTTGCAAACTATTAGTACTACGAGTTTTATGCCGAAAAACGTAGCGAATTTACCATCATATTTATTAAAAAGTTTGCTTCTTGATTTATATTACGGAAAACATTCACCACCATAAACTATCTTCAAAAAAAAATACCTAACTCATTAAAAGATCTTGACGACAATATATTTAGGACTAAAATTAAACAATTATTAATCCAAAAAATGCTAATATAATACCTATTTATTAATATCTGTGTAACCTATATTGTGTTCAAACAAATAAACTATCTTTATCTTTAAAATAATCAAGAAAAGTATAAAAGTTATATAACTAAACCTAACTCCACCAATTTCTACAACATACGAGTAAAACTCTCATCTGATGTTGGACAAGCTAACATGCTTTAAGAGGATCCCGAATTTATTATCTCAGCTATATCCGATCGGCATCACACTGGAACTCGACATAGAGTTTACGACTAGGGTCATCAAAAATATTTGTATCAAACCGTGTTTACTGGCTGATTCATCTAGGCTTGGTCGCGAAGAACAGGCGTAGCTTCACCTAGCTCCTAAGACGTTTGTGATCCTTGTGATTTTATACAAATAAATACATCTGAATTTGTCTTTGAATAGGAGAAAAGAAAAAAAAACGTCATTTTTCTGAAATCTTTTATTTATTTATTTACGAGTATACTTTAATTGCACTTATAAAATAAATACAAAAAGGCGGACTTAATGCCGAGGCATTTTCTACCAGCCAACCTAATTGGTAGTGGAAAATAATAGTAAGCAAATAAAAAAATCTACGCCAGATACGCCATAAAAACTAAATATAAATAAAATGATAAAAGGTAGTGTTGACTTGATGATTCCCATAATCGCTTATCGATACCCGAAAGCTAGCAAACACTATCAAAATGCTAAACAGATTGCTGAATCGGTACGTTTACAAACAACGCTTCGGGTAATCCATCATCCAAACAACAGAAATAACTGGGATCCAATTAGACTCGCGCAAATATTTTGATCACATTCATATCCGGGAAGCTCCAACATGTTGGACGCTAGTGATGTGCTTCGGTTTCGGGTAAATTTAAAGAAAAACGAAACGATCACGTCTGTTATCTTCAATTACGGCAGACAACCGCGCAGATCTTCATAGATCCTTGAACATGCTTAAAGGGTGTAGCCAGGGGCACATCCAGATATTTCGTTCAGCACATACCCTCATTTTGCATTGTTGGCATTTCATACGTGTCAGGTTGCAAGTTCGCCGCTGACCTAAAAAATACTAGTATCTAGTAACGAAATTTCGAGCACTAGTGTCTTACGTTGTCGAATCGATAAAAACAAACGTGAACAGAAATTCTGTCAAAAATACGTTGCTACAAACACTCGAGCTGCTTGTTCTTTTCGATTGTGATGAAATTTCTTATAGAGATATTTTAAAGTCTTGGGACAGACATAGACTTTTTCTCCAAACTTTCATTTGATTTTCCTGAATTTACGCGGCCGCTTGGTAAAAGCTAGTTATGATAAAACATTTCCTACCCTAATTACTGCGTCATTTTGGCCGAAAATATACACTACGCACCTCCCTAGTTATAACAATGCAATTTGGTGCGAGCTAATGTCCAAATGTTAGCAAACTAAGTCCATCCGCGGCGTTATGCCGAAATTAATTTGAGTATTACATGCATAACTTATACCGGATGTTGTGATGTAATTTGTTGGGCCAATTGTTTTGGTGCAACGCTATTGAAGCTGTTTCTTGAACTTGTTGAAACTTGCAATCAACTATCATTATCATCATCAGCCTATCCTTACCCCACTCAAAGAGCACAAAATGTTTATTTCTTCATTGCCTTTTCTGATAAATAAAATCTTTGCTATCTTTGCGATAAAATAAAGCTGTAACTTTTGGAAATATTTACAAAAATACAATCAAATCTCTAAACGATCCTCAGATCCTTGAAGATGTCAAACATTACGTTTGGCACATGCCCACATTTTGCAGTAGTCAGCATTTCATACGTGACAGGTTGCAAGCCCGTCGCCGCTTACAAGGATACTAAATGTGCATTAAGATATTAAAGAAAAATGTGGCACAGCGCCATCTAGCCCCAAACTAAGCAAAGCTTGTCGTACAATCTACAGTGCTATAACAAAAACCGATCTTGTCTCGTCCCTCTCATTTGTTTTGCGGTGGTTCCCATAGATGGTGCCAAAAATGGCGCTGCCAAGATTTTATGGATGATAGAAATCTATGTGGCATGTATTTATGGAGCTGAAGTTTCTTTATCTATGAACTTTTATCAATTTTCTAGTAAAAAATTCTGCTGCAGCAAGAAACGAAATCTCGAAGCATCAGTGAATGAATGAAGTAATTAATTATTAATAATTAATTATTAATTATTAATTATTAATTATTAATCAAAGAATGAAAATTTGAGAATTTAACTGATAATGTACATATTTTATTGAATTATTACTAATATTTTAACTATGACTTTATACCAATGTTTTGACTTCCTGATTCTATTTATAATTTAATTTACTTGTTAATTTTTATTTAAGCTTTTTTACAATATTCAACATTTTATATACCTATCTGTGTTTTAGTTCGTAATTTGATTATTTTAAATGTTAAATCTTAATTAATTAGTGTATGTGGTTTATCCGTTCTAATAAAATAAAATAAATAAATAAATCAGTATTAGCCATTCTTAAGCTGGTGGACAAATACTAGTAATAGGGTCATAGACTTGGTTGTGGTGCCTACCCCGGTTTTGGGCATTTTCAATTTTGGTAGTCAATAACTAAGCATAGCAAACAAACTTGTTTAAAGTCTGTAATTAATACAATTCTTTGTTCCTACCTAGATTTCTATTAAGCTGAAAACATAATGGCAGAAACTTTTCACGATAAAAATATTATTTCAAAATGATACGTTTTAGAATTTATGATCGAAATATTTTATATACCTACTATTAAAATCAACTTGTGATTTATTGTTAAAGATAGGTAATATGTAGATCTAGATTTCTATTAGGATACATAATTTATATCATTAATTTATTCGAAAAGCTAAGGCGGACCACGCGCGGACGTGTGTTTGTCATCATTGCAGCGGTCGGTAGGATTATTTATCGAAGTGATTAAAGATGGGTACATCTTTATTCACATATACTATACATTATAAAATAGGAGATGTGGCTTGTCACAAGTATTTCTTTTTTCGTTTCGAACAAAAATAATCGTCGACTGGCAGCGTCTTAAGATTATCGTCAAGATATACTATCTCATGACAGAATAATCCATTGATGCCGGCTTTCGAACCCACGACCTTCAGATTGAAAGTCGAGGTACTTCCCACTCGGCCAAAACGGCAAAATCCTAATATCCTAATAATATTATAAATGCGAAAGTTTGTGAGTTTGTATGTATGTTTGTTCCTCAATCAGGCCTAAACGACGAAACGGATTAAGTTGAAGTTTGCTATAGATGTAGATATAATGCCCGAATAAATAATAGACTACTTTAGTATATGAAAAACATCCCCAAAACGATAAAAAACGCAAAAGGGATGATTTCTGTATAGATGACGCTGGTGTACAACAAATCTGACATCACAGACTAAAAAAAATCAGTCTTTTCTATTCGATTATTGAAATTTGACAGGACAACGTCTGTCATGGGTCGGCTAGTGATAAATAAATATAAACCGTTTCAAATCCATCTCATTCACATCACACACAGAATATCACCACAGATGACATAATACCACAGTATCAGTAAGTTAATTGATTGCAGCGAATATTGACAAGAAAACGTTGGGGAATGATACATCATGTTGTGTCAAAGCGAGCTGCTGGCTATTAATCATGAACGCTGAATGAACGACGCACGTGCTCGTCTTACGTTACACTGTACAGTCGGCTGGATAAGTGGTTACACTTTATAAATGAGCGCCGGGTACGTTTCGCTGTTATTGTCAGCTATCACAGTCGCTAAGCCATGACGAATGCCTATATCACACTCTGTCATCAGAGCAGAGCTTATAAAAATAAACAAAATATGAAATAACGTTTTTTGAAGGTAGGAAGGTAGTAGAATGCTTGATATTTAATACGAGTAATATTTTTTTTTGATGAATGCAGAATCGTTTTTTCTCAATATTTGCAAATCACACTGTTTTTCTATGACAAAGATAACTTAAAGATTTAATCTAGGTAATTGGTGAAACTTTTCTCGGTAGATTTTTAGACAATAATTTAGTTTTTTCTCAAAACTTCGAATAGCTAAACAGTTCATTTTTATATCGTTCGTTAGATAATCATACTAGATACATAAAATAAAAGTCAGTTTTTTTTTTAAGATAATGCGGTTTTATCAGTTTTTCCGTCTTATCTGGATAGCCACAGCTCATACAAAAAAAAAACAAATATTTCAAGCATTAAGACATTAAGGAAAGGGTCATTGAAAAAAAAAGGTAGACCCCAAGCCGTGTGTGTTGCCGGATTCTTCTAGGCGCGAGGAATGGCGTAACTTCACCTAGTCCCTAAGACGTTTCAAAGTGATCCTTGTGATTTTATTGAAATAAATGATTTTTTAATTTAAATTTGAATTTGAATTTGAGACAAAATAAAAAAATGTGTTAACGTCACTTTAGATAGTTTCATCCCGACTGTACAAGCGTTTAGGAAATCCTTTATCAAAAATAAAACTATTTAACATTCTGCCTGAGTTAGTTTGCTGTTTTTGAACACTATTAAGACTTATGAAATAAAGAAGATAATATATAGAAATAGGATAAAAGTACTGGTTGTGGGCATTTTAACAACATTTTAATTTTCAAATAAACGGTTTATATTGGCAAAAATGATTAAAACTAAATTTTTTGAACAACAAATTGAGTATTTATCTATCTCTTAGGTAAAGCAAAGGTTTTGTAACAAGTGATATTTATTTATTAATTATTCATATTTAAATAGACAAAACAGGAAATATTTGGTTGTGGTCAAAACAATCTAGAGAAACAACGCACCACAAATGTCACTAATCTCAACGGACTATAGAAACAGAATTGTATTAAGGGGCTGTATGTCGACGATTGCTCTTTTTCGAAACGAAAAAAGAAATACTTCTGAACAAGCCACATCTCCTATTTTTATAAGTATATTACTACTTGTTCAGAAGTATTTCTTTTTTCGTTTCGAACAAAAACAATCGTCGACAGGGAGCGCCTTAACTATAGACTTTAAACAAGTTTGTATGCTATGCTTAGTTATTGACTGCAAAAATTGAAAATGCCCAAAGCCGGGGTAGGAACCACAACCGGGTATTTGACCCTCCACAACTGTAGTGGACATCCTCTCAGCTCTCCAAACATTCAGATCCTTGAGTATATCTGAAGCGGGTAGTCAGAGGCACGTCTATAATTTACATTTGACACATGCTTACTGCTTACATTTTGCAGCAGTTAGCATTCCACACGTGACAGATCCCAACGCCGCTTACAAGAATACTAACTGGTTTCTTTACGATGTTTTCCATCACAAAAAATGTATTTGCTAACACGTGCTTGAAATGTTACGATGTGCACGTGTTAATGCGTATAATACACTTTTCGAAGAAAATTCGGATAAAAAATCAAACATTTATTACTCCTCTTAATCAAAATCGCTAAAATCTCTGTGTTTGTGCCCTCCTATCTTTGGCACCCCTCACGAATCAGTTGGCTGATAGGTTTATAGTCCTGTCATAAACCGGAAACATCGGCGGTGCACAACCGTATAATATGTTATAATCTGATTAAGTATGTGCGTAAGCATATCGTAATTTACGATATACCGTAATGACGGTGATTTGGAATTTATGAAGTGTAAAAAGCGTATTAAACTTTTAAACTGTCATAATTACTGGCCTCAGAGACAATACATTTGTATGATGAACATAGATGTTTGCTCTGTGTCTGGGTGTTATACACAAAAAAAAAGTTGTAAATAGTTATTCAAGCAGTAAACTGGTTCCCATTCTACAAGCTTTAGTTTTGGGCTAGATGGCGCTGTGTGTAATGTCCACCGATATTTATTTATTTATTATTAAATGTCAAAAAGAAATTTATTAAAACATATATTTGGAGTATAGCGCTGTATGGGTGTGAGACCTGGACAATGACCCAGAGAGATAGGGAGATCCTAGAAGCTTTCGAAATGTGGTGCTGGAGAAGGATGGAAAGGATAAGCTGGACAGAAAAAATTACAAATATAGAGGTTTTACGTAGAATACAGGAAAAAAGGATCCTATTAACAACGATTGAGAACAGAAGAGGGAAGATGGTTGGCCACCTTATACGGCACGACAGTTTTATAAAGACTATAATGGAAGGGAAGATTGAAGGGAAGAGAGGAAGAGGAAGGCCACGAATAAGCTACATGAGCCAGATAAAGGAGAAAATAGCTGTCGTGTCGTATAAGGAAGTTAAAGAGACGGCACTGGAGAGAAATAGATGGAGAGAGCTGCATCAATTACACCGACAAGAGCACAGCTCTTAAGTTGGAAGAAGAAGAAGATGTGATTATATGTGATATGATTATATGATTATATGTGATATGCTTACCAACATACATAAGTATGTTGGTAAGCATATCGTAATTTACGATATACCGTAATGACGGTGATTTGAAATTTATGAAGTGTGAAAAGCGGGTCAAACTTTTAAATAGTCATTAATTACTGGCTTTACAGAGATAATTGTTGAGTTAATATCAACGTAATGATGAATATAAATGTTTGTGTTGTGTCTGGATGTAATATAATATTTTTACATAAAAAAGTTTTAATAGTTATTCTATCAGTAATTTGATTCCCATAGTACTAACTTTTCGTTTGAGGCTAGATGGCGCTATGTAAGATGTTCTCCAATATTTTTTTATTTATTACTAGCCGACCCGTGACAGACGTTGTCCTGTCAAATTTCAATAATCGAAGAGAAAAGACTGAATGTTTTTAGTCTGTGATGTCAGATTTGTAGCACAGCAGCGCCATCTATACAGAAATTATCTCTATTGCGTTTTTTATCGTTTTGGGGATGTTTTTCATATTTTAAATTAGTAAAGTAAAATAAAATAAATAGGATCACTACTGTAATCCCCAAGTACGATAGACATCCTCTTAGATCTCCAGACGCTTAGATCCTTTGAAGATGTCTAGTGGGGGTAGTCAGAGGCACGTGTTTTTGATGCGCATATAAATTTTTCGAACAGAAAAATCCATTGATGCACGCCGGGATTTGAACCCACGACCTTCCGATTGAAAGTCAAGGTATCTACATCTACAGAAAATTTCAACTTAATCCGTTTTGTCGTTTAGGCCTGATAGAACAAACATACATACAAACTCACAAACTTTTGCATTTATAATATTATTAGGATTATCGTTTATGAATACCGTAAAAAAAAGTTTGGACATATTGGCCGCCATATTTACGTCGTCAGTTACAAACCTTGGGTTTATTCTTTACACAAAAACGAATCATGAAAATCGGTTCACCAGTCAAAATTATAGGTGTCGAATTGTGAACCTCCTTTCTTTTTATCAGTTGAAAGTATAAATTTGTAGGCATTTTAAATGTATGAAATGTTTTTTGTTATCAGCGCTGATGGAGAATATGTAGTGACTACAATGACAAAGGCCGTGCTCCACCACACCGGGAAGGTCATGTGGACTCCACCAGCCATCTTCAAGTCGTCCTGTGAGATTGATGTGCGCTACTTCCCATTTGATCAGCAGACCTGCTTCCTGAAGTTTGGCTCTTGGAGTTATGATGGTGATCAGGTAAATACAATAAGATTTGACAGTTCACAAACTCTTCTAATGGGTCCCCGAAACGATCAAGTGCACTTGACAAGTCTACGTGCTTGAAGTGAATATTGATCGTTTACAGCGTTGACTTGACAAGTCCCGTCAAGTGATCTACGGGCTTGACCTACTTGACAGAAATTTTGATTGACGGCACTTGAAGCACCTTGCGCTTGATGCGACTTGACGTGACTTGACAAGTTTTTATTCATTTGTCATTCATTTCATATCCATTATTAATTTTTGCGACGACCACTTTTCTGGGCACAGGGCGAACAACTGTGTCACGTGAACTTGGTGGCACCTTCAAGTCGCGTCAAGTCCCTCGTCAAGTGAAATTGTCAAGCACGTAGACTTGTCAAGTGCACTTGATCGTTTCGGGGACCCATGTACCTAAATAATTTAGAAAACGGCAAGATGTCTAAAGCCGGGTTCCCACGGCGCGTAAAACGATGGGCCGCCGTGCCGGATGACGCTCCGTCTGTGTGCGTCCGGCGCGTCGCGTACAGAGCGTTCCGAGCACGGGCCACCACGGATGCATCGTTCGCACGGCGCGTCCGTCTGCCTTGGCGGGGTTTGGCGCGTGAAAACGTCGCGTCGTGGGACCCCGGCATAAGAAAAACCTGATGACATAAGGGTCTATCAATCATTAAATCAATCGATCAGCTCTACATAGTATTTATGAAAAGGATCATTGAATAATGATAAGCCACCATACACCAAACCTTGTTTGTTGCCTGATTCTTCGAGACTCGGTCGCGAGGAACAGGCATAGCTACACCTAGCTCCTAAGTCGTTTGAAAGTGATTCTTGTGATTTTATTGAAATAAATACCTTTTGACTTTACTTTAGCTCTAAATGTTAGGTGCTATCATCATCATCATCATCAACCTATAGTAGTCGACTGGCTGGCCATAGGTCTCTCAAAAGACTACCCACTGAGCCCGGTCTTCGGCTCTGCATCTATCCCTTGCCGACGACATTTCGAAGGTCACTCCACCTGGAAGGCGCCTACACTTGGCTTACAAGAACGTTCTCTACACCAGGACACGTTTATTCCAACGGTTTGTTGGTTCGTCAACACACATAGCTGTTCTTAGTTTTAATTGAAGAATATGACCTTATATTCTAAAAGTTCTGTTTTAACACCTTGTTTTCTCTGCAGATTGACCTGAAACACATAAACCAGAAGAAGGGCGACAACATGGTGGAGGTTGGCATCGATCTCCGGGAATACTATCCCTCAGTGGAGTGGGATATTCTAGGGGTGCCAGCAGAGAGGCATGAGAGATACTATCCCTGCTGCCAAGAGCCTTATCCTGGTGAGATTATTATTACGAACACCTTATATCTTATACTTGCCTAGTACTTTTATAGCGAACCACTTCTATATCTACACTAATATACATAGAAATATATATATTGTTTGCAACTTTGTGATTAGGTTCGGATGCAGAATGTAATCTCCGAAACCACTGATTACAGTTTGAAAACTATTTCATTATCCTTGCTATTTTATTTAAACAAAAAGCAATTGTCGAACGAAGCTAACTAATCCTACTTATTTTTAAAATTCGAAAGTTTGTTTGTATGTATGTGCTTCACGGCAAAACGGTCAAACTGATTTGAACGAAACTTGGAATATACATAACCCTGTAATAGCAGATAGGCTAATTTTTAGGGTTCCCTACCCAATAGAATAAAATAAATAAGAAACTAAAAACCTATTTTTTTTAAATAGTACGGAACTCTTAGTGCGCGAATCCGACTCGCACTTGGCCGGTTTTTTTTATTCAGGTACTATTAACTAAGCGGAAGCTACATAATAATAATAACAACGAGCTTTCGCGCTACTACGCTTCTACGTTTCTCAACCCGCAACAATTTCATACAATTTCGACTGTTTATATCCTACAGCGTCACGGTACCACTTTTCTGAAGCACATGATAAATTACTGAAATAATTACTCGAGGTATCGCCTCAATCAGCATTCTGGCTGCCTCTCGACGAGCATTAGCCAAAACAAGCGCTTAACCTGGGGTTTAGGATTTAGCACCAGTTTGTGATGTTGTCGAATCGCTAGCGAATACAAAAGTCATGTAGGTACCGACCTTTGATTTTGTGTCGAATCGAAAAGAAGATCGAATAAAAAAATCTGGCTATAAATTGATCTATCTAAATATTATTTATATTAATATAGATAGATCATTAATTTGACAGGTATAAATAAAGTATTTGTTAAACTGCATTTAAATGAACCTTTTTAACCAAAGGGTGGTTACAGTCAGACTACAATCACATAAAAATCATTATAAAACTCTTAAGGTTAAATAAAAAAAACATCGTGCGGAAACCAGTTAGTAATCTTAAAAAGGCGACGAACTTGTAGCCTGTCTTGTGCAAATGCTGCCAAATGTGGCCGTGTGCTAAATGTTATGCTTCTGACTACCCCTTTAGATATCCTGAAGGATCTGAAAACCTTGAAAACTGAAAAGATGCCTACCATACCCGGGGAATAAATAAATATTGGCGGACTTTACACGCAACGCCATCTAACCCCAAACTAAGCAAAGCTTGTACTATGAGAAACAGATAACTGATAGAATACTTATATATACTTTTTTTTTTTAAATAAATACTTATTATACATAGTAACACCCAGACACAGAACAAACATCTATGTTCATCACACAAATGTTTTGCCCTGGGTGGGAATTGAACCCACAACCTACAGCACAGAAGGCAGAGTTACTACCAACTGAGCTGTGAGGCAAGCTATACAGAATACCATCGAGAATACTATAAAATATATTACTTACCTAGCTTAAAAGATTTAAAGACGTCAATAATTGGTGCTAAGGGCCCATGGTAGTAAAACGCGGTAAAACACAGTAATTTAGCATAGATAAGCGTCTTCCACGCCTCAATGTAATTTACAACCGACGACTTGAGATTACACACCAGTGTGTAGTGACGTAAATCTTTTTATTTAGGTGTGTTTGTCTAAAACATCAAAGATTTTTGTGCCATAAGTATTTAAGGTGATACTTTAAATTTTTGGACAATATAGAAAAAGTGATAAAACTTTTCAAGACAAGATTTTTTTCTATTGTGTTTCAATAATCTAAAGTTGGTCCCATTTAAATTGTATCTATGTAAGTAATTATAGTTTCTTCATTAAACGTAAAAAATTATATCGTTTTGGAGTTTACTCCTTAAGAATCGGTTTTTGATATAAGGCGCCCGGTATGAAAAAAATGTGAGAAGTAAAATCTACTGAACGCATGACCTCGTTACGTGCAGCTAGATCGTGGGTAGTGTGTACCCTTACTTTGCCTATACTTTATAATGCTTTCTCTCACTCTTACTGATGGCAAAACATCTTATAGTGGGGTACGCTCTACGCACGATCTGGTAAACTCCAGTCGTGCGTCGGAGCTGAAACACACAATTTTTTTTGTCTATTTGGCTGGTCGAAATGTATCGTCGGTTTTCTTTTTCGTTTTTGAAACGTAATTACGCTTTAAAACTCTAGCCATAATAAAGTTCATGTATTGTAAATGCTTCAAATGAATTTATATCAAAGTAAAAAATGGCAAGTATAAAGTTAATGGAAGAAATATATCTTCCTCAAGAAAACAATTTTCAAAACTTGTTACCTTCAAATTGTACATTTCGCGCCTAAACGATGTATTTTAAAAGTTTTGTATGTATATTATCTAATCGAAGTTTGCAACAAGTAATTTATTTAAGACGCTGCCAGTCGACGATTATTTTTGTTCGAAACGAAAAAAGAAATACTTGTGAACAAGCCACATCTCCTATTTTATAATGTATAGTATATGTGAATAAAGATGTACCCATCTTTAATCACTTCGATAAATAATCCTACCGACCGCTGCAATGATGACAAACACACGTCCGCGCGTGGTCCGCCTTAGCTTTTCGAATAAATTAATGATATAAATTATGTATAATTACTTATCAAAAATCTATCCTAATAGAAATCTAGATCTACATATTACCTATCTTTAACAATAAATCACAAGTTGATTTTAATAGTAGGTATATAAAATATTTCGATCATAAATTCTAAAACGTATCATTTTGAAATAATATTTTTATCGTGAAAAGTTTCTGCCATCATGTTTTCAGCTTAATAGAAATCTAGGTAGGAACCTGAAGTAATATACTTATAAAAATAGGAGATGTGGCTTGTTCAGAAGTATTTCTTTTTTCGTTTCGAAAAAGAGCAATCAGCGACTGGCAGCCTCTTAAAAGTAATTTTACCTGGGACCTATTTCCCTCTTTTTTTAAGTTAGGTACACTTTTCTATTCATTTCAACTTTTAAAGACTTAGTGGAAATATCCGCGACTTCGTTTTCTAGTTGTTCACACAAACCTTTTTTATGTCCCATCCTCCTCCCATCTTATTTTTTAAGGGTTATTTTCTAGGATATTTTTTTTTTCTATCAAAAGCTACATTACGGAGTAATAAGAGCTTTATGAGACAAGCTAACCCGGCGAACTTCGTATCGCTTTAGAATTAACTACCGTTCCCGTTCCCGTTATAAAAAGTATCCTATGTCCGTCTCCTGGTTCTAAGCTACCTCCCCACCAATTTTCAGCCAAATCGGTTCAGCCGTTCTTGAGTTATAAAATTAAATAGTGTAACTAACACGACTTTCTTTTATATTATATAGATTAGGCATTAGAGATCCCTACAAAAATTTAAATAAGGTAATAAAAATTTGCCTAACCTTCATTAGTACCCTGTGCGTAGCTGGGGCGAACTGCTAGTCATTGATATGTTGAGGAACAATTAGAGTCAGATAATGCTTTGTACGCACTGAAACCGAGCGACTCTGCCGCTACAAAGACTGTCACAATTTCAAACCCCACTTCGTCCTGTGTACAACTGCCTTAACAATCGCTGTGTCAAACTGTCAACGGCAAAACAAAGAACAAAATTCCGACATTGTATAATCGCTTGAAGTTACATCAATCGCAATACCTAGCTGTCAAGCATTTATATAGATTTTTTACCGACTTTGAAAAAAGAAGGAGGTTCTCAAGTCGGTTGTATTTTTTTATGTTTGTTTCCTAGAGTTCAGGTTTGAAATAATATTTTTTTGGTTATAAAGATGTCTATTCCCGATTTCTTGTTTGCTCCCATTTAAATTTGATAAAGAAATACCATATCTAAGGGTGCCAAAATATGGGTATAAAATTTTGTATTGTTCTTATAAAAATATAAAGTCAGCAGATGATTTTATAAGGTTTTTTACGGTTGTATTTTAGCAGATAATTTTTTTGACTGTATAAGCTTTTACAAAAGGTTTTTTGATGTTTTTATCTTCGTAGATGATATCATCGCTTTCTTCAGCACCAGGATAATTGGATTAAGCATTTTTTAACTTAATTATCCTGTGTGCCTTTTTTCCGCTTTGCATGTCTTTGCACACATTCGTAGCATACATAATTTTGCCGCTGCTTACGCACGTGCCATTTTACAAACGTAGGGGAGAGGTGTAGAAATTGACCCCATTAACTGACATCTCTCGTTTATCAAAAATACTCAACATAAGAACCTTCTTAACTTCTTTTGATAGTCAGTATATGAATCGAGATATTGCTACACATTATGACAAAATGGGAAATTACTCACGTAAAATAATGTTGATAAGGCAACGACAATTTTCTCATTTTGTTATAAGTTTTAAAAGTGAAATAGGTATTGCTATTTACACATTAAACAATTTATGAATATTGTGCTATAATTCAACAAGTTTCTAAAGGACTACCAAAGATAACCTTGTCTATCCCGATCTATTCTCTAAATATGATTATATAAAAGAGTATAATAAGTGTTGATTGCTTGTTTTTTTTTTTATTAATAACAGAACTATTTCGCGGTTTCGCTATCGAGATGAATCATTTTACCTCGCGGGATCATCTCGTCCACCTTTCCCCTATATTTCGCGTTTAAATAAACACATTTTGAGTTCATAATGACACCCTTTTCATCCTGTGAAACGGCCCTCGTGAGATTTTGTGCTGAAACGTTTTTACGGTTTTTACTTTTATAATTTACGAGTATTTTGTTTTGTGTTTATTGGCTTTTACTTTTAGGGGGTAATAAGATTATTCAATTGTTTATTTTAGACCTGCGTAACAAGTACTAAATTTGCGGTTCATACGATGCTTTGTAACAAATTTTATAAATTCGTTTTCCTAACTCTCACTTATTTCCTGACTTCTAAATAAGAACTGTTTTGATTACTAAGGCTAGTTCATTTTTAGAGTTCCGTACCCAAAGGGTACTATTACTAAGACTTCGTTGTCCGTCTGTCTGTCACAGGGCTGTATCTCATAAACCGTGATAGCTAGACAGTTGAAATTTTCACAGATGTACTTCTGTTGTTGCTACAACAACAAATACAAGAAACAGAATAAAATAAATACTTAAGTGGGTCTCCCATACAACAAACGTGTTTTGATTTTAATAGATAATGGTACTGTACCATTCGTGCGCGTGTTCGACTCGCACTTGGCCGGTTTTTATAGAAACTTTACAAGCTAAGTTACGGCTTGATCTAGTTAACTAACCAAAAACAATGCAAAAACACCAGCCGAAAAGCAAATACAATAAAGATACCAAAAGCCGTTAATTCGTATCAATTTAAAACATAATTGTGTCATCTTCAGTAATCGTGAAATTTAAGCAATTTGCCTGAAGGATCTCGAGGACCTCTTGTAATTACTGTCGACCTCCTCTCAGAGTGCCATGCCAGTACTAAATTAGAATTCTTTTATACTCTTTGACGAAAATCGTTTGCTTCCGGAGGGGTCTGTGTAATAAACATGGTGTAAAGATTTACGACTCGTATTTTGTAAGCATTTTCACCTACGGATGCTCGTCAGGGAATGCGGGTTCGTTTCCATGGCGGAACTAATGTTTGCATAAATAAATACTTGCTCATTGTCTGGGTGTTATAGTCCCATGGTACTCATAGTTTCTGATACGACAGAGGGAATCCTAGAGTTACTAGTGAACTATTTGACTGATAAATATTTAAATTACAATTGAAGATACATTAGCCATTTTCAAAATGATAATGATCATGAATAGGTATGGTTAGCTCATAAAGGAAATAATGACACTAAAGATGATAATTATCACTACATAGTATAAAGCAAAGTCTGTATGTATGTATGTATGTTTGCTTATATCTTTAAAACTACACAATGGATTTTGATGCGGTTTTTTTTAATAGGTAGAGTGATTCAGGAGGAAGGTTTATATGTCCCGGCTTCGCACGGATGGTAGGTACCTGTATAAACAGTAGCCTGTGTTAATCTGGTGTATAAGCTATATTACTGTTAAGTTTAATTTTAATCCGTTCAGTAGTTTTTTGCGTGAAAGAGTAACAAACACACACACACATACACACACACACCCCCACACACACACACCCACTTACTCACAAATAGGATTAAAAATATATATCGATATACAATGATGAGCTAATAGCTAATAAAACCACGCACTATTTCAGAGTTCAACAAATTGATAAAGCAGCAAAGCAAACCGCAGTCCTTTACGCGGAACCCTTGCTTAAATACCAATTAGTCGTATCGTCAGTAGACTCCAACTGCTCTCAATTTGCGCCCGGCACTCTGGTCACAGCTACCGGTAAAACCGCTGGAACACGCCACAAAAAAGATAATAATAAAAAAATATATGATCGCGTTAGTATATAACATACTATGTCGAAGATGGCATACCTCTCTTTCCACATAAAAAATACAATGTTCCAGTAGCAATATTTTTTTACTGGTCTTCTATAATAACTCGCCTGCGTCCCACTGCGCGAATCGCAATGAAACATACATGCGACAATACTGCATTGTAAAACGAAAATAACAATAATTATAATGCATCATCGCGATACGAGGAGAGAACACTCTACAATACGTACGAAACGACGACCCACGTATTATTATGTAGATAAACTAAAATTAATAGAAACGAAATAAAGAAAAATACTAAATTGTAATGATTTATGTAAAACAGTTAAAATAATTAAAGTGCGAGTTAGATACCCACAGTGTGTGAGTGTGTACGTTTTTTCTACACATACACACTCGTGTGCATGTATACGTCAAAATAGTCTCAAATCTACACTCACTGATATTACGATGACGTATTGAATTTTATTTAATTTTATACTCGTAGACAGAGTTATGAGTTCACCAGCTGCTCATTATGAGCTAAGGCTTGAGTGTTTGTAGATCCGATGCCTACGCAATTTGTAAGTTTTGACTGTGGTTTTGACTGAAGTTACACTTGTGTGTTTTCCACTGCGGATAAGTTTGTATTATTGAATTAAGACCGTAGATATTAAGTGTTGGGAAATTATTAATATCTATTCATTATAATATAGCGGCGATGGGCTTGGAACCTGTCACTTGTGGAATGCCAATTACTGTAAAATGTGGCTATATGCCAAATGTAATATTTGGACGCACCTCTTAAACATCTTCAAGGATTTCAGCGCCTGGAGATCTGAAAAGTCAGAACTTTACCTTTACAACCGACGAAATAATTTAATTCTCAATTGGACGCATATATTTATATAATATTATTGATATTTATTTATTGCATCTTTGTTTTGTGACCGCGCACATTTTTATTCCTATTCCAATTTTGTTTTAATTCATCAGTTAACTAAACAGGAATTACTCACGTAAATAATAAATTGTCGATAAAGACACCGACGATGTGAGTAATTCCTATTTTGTCATAATGAATATTTTTAATGAGTGGAGAATAGTCCAAACATTGCGATTTTTTTTTTTTTCAAAACTTAAAAATTTATCATTTTCTCTCGACTATTCTATTAATCGATACATTTACATTGGTTTTATTTTAAAGTATTCTAACAGTTATACTATACAAATTACAGATTTTCATTGTGGAGTAGGTCACTTAAGTCTATTCTCTTACAGGTTTTTGTCAAAAACAACTTTTATTGAAAGTATCGACTTTAAGCTCTGTTCAAAGTACGCAGTAAACTTTCCTTAGCTTTACAGAAGAGTGACGGCTTTCAGCATTCAAGCTTTTGAAACGATAACTTTTCAGCGCATTCTTTGAAACTCATTTTCTTTATTCCAAATTAAGCGACCGGAAACATCTCACAACCAAAACAATACTTGTAAAATCTTGACAAAAAAGAAAAGGGCCTTATTTCCTTTTTTTCGCCTTTAACGCGGAGAAATAAGTTTTTTATTACGCCGCCAAAATATTTTCTCTTTGAACTATTGTATAATAGGCATTTTTATTCCGTTTGCAACCAATTTCTCGCTTGGCGGCCCCTTACTTGGCTGCTGTACAATCAGATTAAGAATCTCTTAGAAATGAATTGTCTTCTTTCAGTTATGTTATCTTTTTTAGAAAATCTGAACACTTATTTACCTGCACAACCAATACATAGTTTTATAAAAGTGCCTCATCTATCATGTCTTTTTAAATCCTGTACAACCTCTTATAATATAATTAATTACTAAACTTTTTACTCTGTCTGTTTTTCAATTTGTCTTCTGCAAACTTTTAACCCAATTTTCAATCGAGAAAAAAGGACGTTCTTACCTGGATTTTTTTTTTCTACAAAGAATATTCCCAAGATGATCCCATTTAGTTTGTATTTATGTATGACTAATAGGTCTTTTACAAATTTAAAAGAAACTATACCGTCTCTTGACTTTTCGATTGGTGAAAACATTTTCGTCGGTTTTTTTAGTTTATAAAACGTAATTATTTGTTTCAGATATATTCTTCAACATCACCCTTAGGCGAAAAACTTTGTTCTACACAGTCAACCTGATAGTTCCATGTGTGGGTATATCATACCTCTCGGTTCTCGTGTTCTACCTGCCAGCAGATTCGGGCGAGAAGATTGCTTTGAGCATTTCAATCCTTCTATCACAAACTATGTTCTTCTTACTGATATCTGAAATCATACCCTCAACATCACTAGCGTTGCCTCTTCTGGGAAAATACCTGCTATTCACTATGTTACTAGTCGGTCTCTCTGTTGTGATAACCATTGTTATCCTGAACGTACACTACCGAAAGCCGAGTACTCATAAGATGAAAAGTTGGGTTAGAAAGTTCTTTATCACGAAACTTCCAAAGGTGTTACTGATGAGGGTGCCCAAAGATTTACTAAGAGATTTGGCTGCGAAGAAGATAGCTGGAAGAAACGCAAAGAAGAATAAGTTCCAAGATGCGTTGGCTGTAGCGGAGCAGACGAACTCAAACGCTTCGAGCCCTAACTCCTTCCGCCATCATTTGCCTGATGGCTGCAACGGATTACACTCTACAACGGCGACTAACAGGTTTATGTTATCACTACATAGTATAAAGCAAAGTCGCTTTCCGCTTCCCGCGTCTGTATGTATGTATGTATGTTTGCTTATATCTTTAAAACTACACAACGGATTTTGATGCGGTTTTTTTAATAGATAGAGTGATTCAGGAGGAAGGTTTATATGTATTAAACCCGTGCGAAGCCGGGGTGGGTCGCTAGTTGATTACATTTGCTTAATTAGTTTATCTCTATCTAATTGATCTTATTTTCATAATATGTTTATTGTTTTATAAATTTTTTTAGCTATTTCTTATATTATGTTTAGTTTTTTGCTCTATGTCGCCATTGTTGAAGCTAAGAAGCAAAAATAAATAAATCTGTGGGTCAAGATATTTGTTGTGTTCCATTGTTATTTATATACTAGCCACTATTATGGCAAACGTGTTCTGCGTTCATATTCGAGTACCTTAAAATAATCCTTTTTACCAAAATTAACTTTTTAATCCTTTAGACGCGCCGTTGACGCGCGTTTAAAGCGATACAGACGCGATACAGTCAGACGCAGCCTGTAGATATTTGCACGCCTGTATAAATTCAAACACGCGATACAGACGATTACAACGATACGATTTAATCGATACAGACACGCGTGTGTAGCAATACAAACACGATGCTAACGCGCGTGTGTATCGATACAACAAGACAACAAACTGTTCTACTCGTATAAGACAAAAGCGCGTTAAACGTAGTGTGCACAGGCCCTAAGATGCGAGTATTTCTTTTTCCCTACAGGTTCAGCGGACTTGTGGCGACACTTGGTGCGGGATACAACGGACTTCCTTCAGTAATGTCTGGACTGGACGATTCTCTTAGCGATGTGGCACCGAGGAAGAAGTATCCATTCGAACTGGAGAAGGCAATACACAACGTCAAGTTTATACAACACCATATTCAAAGGCAGGATGAGTTTGATGCGGTAAGAACTGTGTTTTGTGGATATTTATTTTTCAAACCGACCGCATTCCTCATTAGCTCTACTAGGTCCGCGTAGCAGTGGAAGAGCGAAAGTTATCAAAGATGTGTTTGTTTCTCAATCACACCGTATGTTATATATCCCTTTTCTGCATTTGGACTCGTGGTTGGTCCGTTAGTAACAATAGATAAAGGGACACAGCGATTCACTGGGAAATGACGTTGCAGACGAACTGGCCAGGAGGTTCGGAAACGCAAACGGAAGGCTCAATCACACCATAATAGCTAAACCTGTTTAAATAGTTTGTGATCTAAAATATTTAAAAACTTAGTACTTTTTTAAAGTCAACTAGCTGACCCGTGCCCGCTTCGCTGTGCGTAAGACATTTCTAATACCATCGCGGACTTTCTTGTAGGGGTTTTTAAGGTGTACAATACTGTAGTACATTATTTTGATGTATCTCGTGGGGTTCAGCCAGCGTTTGCAATGTAAGCGCAAAAAAATGTGTTTATTTACGACATTACATTAGAAACCTCTAAAATGATCAGTGTTTCTCTACTATATTATGCTTTCTCTCTTGAATCACTCCATCTATTAAAAAAAACCGCATCAAAATCCGTTGCGTAGTTTTAAAGATTTAAGCATTCATAGGGATATAGAGACAGAGAAAGCGACTTTGTTTTATACTATGTAGTGATACGCGAATGAAGCCACAGGCTGACGCTAGTAGGTAAATAAGAGTTAGCATGAATCTCCTTTATGCTAGGTACTCCTTTATGCTTAAGTGACTAACACCTCAAAAACACATTTTACTAAACATCTCATAACAACCTTTATTTTCCTCACAGGAGGACCAAGACTGGGGATTCGTAGCCATGGTACTGGATCGGCTATTCCTCTGGATTTTCACCATTGCCTCTATAGTTGGAACCTTCGCGATCCTGGCCGAAGCACCTTCTCTGTACGACGACACCAAGCCGATAGACATGATGCTGTCTTCCGTTGCTCAACAGCAGTTCCTACCTGTAGACAGCGGTGGCCCGAACCCGTTCCCTGATCCTCCAATGAACTAAAGATGAAGTCACGGTCGACATTAGCAGGTTTATTCCGTAAAAATCGATCTTAGTTTTTAGATTTTCATTGCTAACTGCGAAAATAGTATTTTCTAAATTCGGTAGATATTCAGATCTCTGGTAGAGAAAATCGGAACACTAAGCTAGATATTTATGGAATAAGCCTCATACCCATAACTATGGGTTTAGTAGACGACTTGTTAGTTCGGACTATTTCCATTTGGGATAGATCCATCTATATACAACTAGCGTTAAACTGGTGAAAAATTGTATTTGAATGTAGACTAACTAATGTATACAAACTATTAAAATAAGTTTAATCAGGTTTCGACCCAAAGGTAGACGTAGCGAAGAAGTTTTCAATGTTTTCATTCATTTTATGTCTTCTTGAACTTAACTATAGATTTTGACACGGGTCTTTATCACGTAATTACCTTTAATTTACTTTCCCGACGTTTCGGCTATGTTACAATAACCATGGTCGCGGGCAGACTCAACTTCTTGAACTTGTTTGGCCAGTGATTTCCATCAGCTCGGAAGACTCCGAGCTTCCGAGCTTCAGACGAACTTATTTCAATTGGAATAGAAAGAGCCGTGTTGGCCGAGTGGGAGGTACCTCGACTTTCAATCTGAAGGTCGTGGGTTCGAATCCCGGCGTGCATCAATGGATTTTTTCTGTTCGTTAAAATTATATGCGCATCAAAAACACGTGCTCGAAACGGTGAAGGAAAACATCGTGAGGAAACCAGTTAGTATTCTTATAAGCGGCGATGGGCTTGCAACCTGTCACATATGGAATGCTAACTACTGCAAAATTTGGGCATGTGCCAAATATAATGTTTGAACGTGCCTCTGACTACCCCCACTAGACATCTTCAAAGGATCTAAGCGTCTGGAGATCTGAGAGGATGACTAGGTACTGTACTTGGGGATTACACTCGTGATCCTATTTATTTTTATTTATATAGTAAGAGAGCTGTAAATGTACTTAACTCGCTTGCAGTTTCTTTCTGCATTATCTTGAACTAGCGACTCGCCCCGGCTTCGCACGGGTTTAATACATATAAACCTTCCTACTGAATCACTCTATCTATTAAAAAAAGCCGCATCAAAATCCGTTGTGTAGTTTTAAAGATATAAGCAAACATACATACATACATACATACAGACGCGGGAAGCGGAAAGCGACTTTGCTTTATACTATGTAGTGATAATGAATTTAAGTTATCATAAAAAAGGGCAGAGTACAACATGGTGGGGTCTGTCCTCCAACGACATCATTTATTTATCTTTTTAGGTTACTTAAAAAAAACAGATGGTGGTGTGTCTTCCTCTGTATCTTTCCTATTGTTTATCAATACTTAGAATAGAAAGCTAAAATCAAAGCGTGGTTAGTATCTTTCTTGCCTTCAAATTACTTCCTTTTACGTAGGTATGGGGTGCTGCAACAAACCTCGCTCTAATGATGCCGGTTTGAGGTACAAAAGGTGCCAGATATTTTTGCCCCATTTTGAAGTTCAAAAATATAAGTAAGTAGAAATAAAGCCAAAATAGGCTGTGACTTTTGACTCTTAAATTTAGGCGTAGTGTTATTATAATATAATCATTAGAAATAAGCGATTTTTCACATAAAAAAATAGTAGCAGTTTCGCGTACTTACGAGTTAGTAATTGAATATTGTTATTTTTTAATAATTATCCACAAAATATGGCTGTGCTAGGTCTTCGTGTTTATAACGATTACCTCATTTATTAATTAGATTAGTAATTTTTCAAATATATGTAGTGATTTTAGAATATTAATAATTTTAATTGCTTATCTTAATGTTTCCAATAAATGTTGATTTATAAAACCTTGCATTTTCATTTCATTGTCTATTCTCTAGGATAGGTGGTATGGGCATGTTATGAGGGAAGAAAGTCATGTAACGAGAAGAATGTGGATGGATGTAGACGTGGAGGTAGGCAAAAGAAAAGATGGATGGACTGTGTGAAAGATGATATGGGTAAGAAAGAAGTGAGTGATGAGATGACTGCTGATAGAAGGAAATGGAAGAAGTACACATGTGCCGACCCCAAGTGGGATAAAGATGAAAATGATGATGTCGTCCTCTTTCTTCTTTCTCTTCACTTTCGTTTTATATTCTAAAGAAAGATATAGACTAACATTGTTTAAAGCAACAAATACACAGTATATTATTTTCTCAACATTGTATTTTGTAAAGTTCAGTGAACCATAAAAATCACTAAACATCACCTGACTACGCTTCATGGCACTTTTACTGCGCTCTCAATATTATACAAGACTGCGGAGTTGGCACAGCAAAAGAATAGCTAGCTCACTCCACTTAAGGTGATAAGTGAAATTTTTGACGTTTTGTATGAGCTGAGTCTACCCGGATAAGACGGAAAAAGTGATAAAACTGCATTATCTTGAAAACCACCAAATTTAAAAACACAATTGTCTTTAATTTAGGTAGCTAGTATGATTATCTAACGAATTATATAAATATGAACTATTTAGCTATTCATAGTTTTGATTAAAAACGAAACTAGTGTTCTTCAAAAACACTACTTGTGGCCAACTTTGGAAAATAAATCTATCGAGAAAAGTTTCACCAATCGTGTTTCTGTCTTTAATTTATCTAGTCATAAAAAACAAAACTGTATGTTTTGCAGTTATTGAGATAAGCCTTTCTACTAATTTCAGTTGGACTTTTTTGTAAAAACATGATTATCATGTTATGATAATCGTACCAATATATATTGGTTCTGAAAGCCATAATACCTACGCTTTCAATACAATACCTGCGCAAAGCGTAGGTATAGGTGCATAAACAGTGAATAGTTCCTATGAAAAGTGTACAGATTAGGTATTCTCTAATATTAGGTATTGCATTCAACATCATCTCCACACATGAGCTTCTTGCTGTTATCTTATATATCACTACATAGTATAAAGCAAAGTCGCTTTCCGCTTCCCGAGTATGTATGTATGTTTGCTTATATCTTTAAAACTACACAACGGATTTTGATGCGGTTTTTTTTAATAGATAGAGTGATTCAGGAGGAAGGTTTATATGTATAATAACATGCTACCCGTGCGAAGCCGGGGCGGGTCGCTAGTCTTATATACATATAAAACAAAGTCGGGTTTGTTACAACACTTATAACTCGAGATCTGCTGGACCAATTTTCATGGTTTTTGATTTGTTGGATTTGTCTCCGCCCCGAATAGCAGAATACATTTTAAAAATAATGAAAACTCGATGAATACATAATTAGGAAATGTACAGGTTGCTTGGGTATCAAATAAAACATCTCGAATGATATATATCCATCAGACGTGACCGCTCCGCTTTGAGGCCTCGCTTTGAGTGATCCGGTGATCGTTCGGATATCCTCGTATTCACTCGCTAACGCACACGTTGATAACTTTATTGTTTCGTATACACTACATCTACCTTTTACAAAAAGAAAATGAAATAATAATTCTAGTAACAACCTGGTAACAATAATAATTAATTCTAGTTACATCAGATCATTAAGTACAATATTTCAATCGTTAGGTAAGACTAATTTATAATATTAATTATTTAATTTTAATTAAATTAACTTTAACATATGATTTATTTAGTAGTTACATAAACATTTCAAAAATAGTATTTATTAATATCCGTGTAACCTACATTGTGTTCAAGCAAATAAACTATCTTTATCTTTATCAGACTTTCCACTTGCCTTCAACCCTTTTTTACTTAACTATATTTCTACATAGTGTTTTTCCATTAGCTTCATTTTCTGATACAACATCACTTCCTTCATCGCATCATTGCATGTCTAATTTATTTTCTTCGATTGCATCTTTGATGACTTTTCCGTCGTCGCCTATCCTTCTTCTTTCTTTTAAATCTTCATCTCTGCATCCATATCCTTCGTTTCAAGATTTGCATGTGTGTCACTGTAGGCGTACTCGCAACGTTCAATTGATCAGAGTGAATGAAGCAAAAGAAGTGCCAGGATTGTAGCAAGTGGAAAGCCGTAGTCTCTGCCTACCTCTTTAGTAAACAGGCGTGATTTTATGAAAGTATGCATAATATTATAATAATATTATTACTATGTATTAATAATAATATTACTTTTATGTATTAATACAATAATATTATTTCTTTGTTTATTTCAAAGGCAAGCAAGCATACCATTATCATTTTCTAAAGTGATTTCATAACATGCATCTATATCATAGTTCTTCATTAATTGCAATTATGTACCTCATCATGACTGTACTGTACAGACTCCATGATAATTCTTGCACGCGGTTTTGAATTAGGCCCAAATATTACCTCGAAAGGTTTATGATTACTTACCAAATTATTAGTAGCAAATATTATTATGCCATAGACGATAACATGAATGATAGAAATCTTCTAAATTCTAATTGTAATTAGTTATGTTTTATTATTTTAAATGTGCCTAATTATTTCCGTGTATGACTGTTGTCTTTTTAAAAATATTATTATTATTTTTTGTAATTTTTATTAGGTATATCATTTAATTACATTTCATATTGCATGACTTCACATAGGCAGAGTACATTGGTTTCATAATTATCGAATACCTTTAAACGGGCAATTCTAATCTGAATCTCGGTTACGGCTCCAACGATGTTCGTGAAATTTAGTATGCGGGCGATACATCGATCTAGCTAGGTTTCATTTTTAGAAAACGTCCGTGTTTCCGGGCAATGAAATATTGTCCTAGTCATCCAGGTAGATGTAATTAATTAACATCTTCTACACCTGTGTTTCAAGCAATGAATTCAAGCTTTGACTTTGACTTTGACTTTGACTTTGACTTTGACTTTGACTTTGACTTTGACTTTGGCTTTGGCTTTGGCTTTGGCTTTGGCTTTGGCTTTGGCTTTGGCTTTGGCTTTGGCTTTGGCTCTGGCTCTGGCTCTGGCTCTGGCTCTGGCTCTGGCTCTGGCTCTGGCTCTGGCTCTGGCTCTGGCTCTGGCTCTGGCTCTGGCTTCGGCTTCGGCTTCGGCTTCGGCTTCGGCTTCGGCTTCGGCTTCGGCTTCGGCTTCGGCTTCGGCTTCGGCTTCGGCTTCTGCTTCGGCTTCGACTTCGACTTCGACTTCGACTTCGACTTCGACTTCGACTTCGACTTCGACTTCGACTTCGACTTCGACTTCGACTTCGACTTTGACCTTGACTTTGACTTTGACTTTGCAGTCAAAACCAATTTCTTTTTCTATTTAGCAATACCAATTTTCGCGATCAGAAGACTTTTATTACCATTATACAATAATTCTTGGCCCACGGGGCTACCCATTCTTGACAAGAACAGCCCCTAACCCAACAGGACTAGCATCAGCGTAAACTTGTGTCTTATCATTAGAATCATAGTATCCTAATGTCTTAAGAGCATTGCTGGGCAGGCATTTTCCTCGACGTTCCTCGTTTTTCCCTGTCTCCTCCCTGGATAATGATGTTTTTAATATTTCGACCATACAATCTATGCGGACCATTGTATGCCTCTATGTTATGTTTTTCTCCAAAAACTAATTAGTTTATGAATTAGAGCCTTCTAAAATCACAAAATTTTACCAGTTTTATCGCCCTCTTCAGACGTCCATAAAACCAATTTGACGAATGTAAAATAATAAAAGAAAAACATACAGGCAAAGCAAAATCTTTCTCTTTATTATTCTTGAAAAAATATTAAAATCGATTTAGTTTTGAAGGAGAAAACAGGAGAATACGAAATAGCGATTTCATCATTAAGAATTTAATTGGGTCCGAGGTGCCGTTGTCTCTATCACCATTCATACGTTTATATTTATACATGTCATATCGGGCACAGCGCAACAGCAATAGATTTTTTAAATACCTAAGTACCTTTTTTTTCTATTTCTATTTTTTCTATATGTATACCTTTACGTGAAGCTCTCACGATGACCAAATAAGTTTATTTGTTTGACCCTACTATGTAAGCATTTGCTCTTATTCGAAAGAACGGGTAATAACTACTAATACTTTTTTGATTCTCACATCATGTTGGGCGTCGTCGCTTACATAAACAACGATGTCGTCAATAAAATTTACCATGTTTTCGCATGGCAACAAAATTAATTCCAATATTATTATTATTATTATTATTATTTTTTAATAGTATTCTCGAGTCAACTAATAAACACCGAACACTGTCAAGCCTTTACTACAAATAAAGGTGATTATAATGTCTACCCTCACTAACGATGAAATGCATTTTTTCCTTGGCTAATTTTTTCACCAACAAATCAAATCTTGAGCTTCAAGCTCAAGATTTTTTGAACATGTTACATGTTCTTGTAACTATTTTTTTTTAGGATTTTCTACTCAGAACTTGGTACTCATAGATCTCATTTCTTTTGCCGATTTCGTTGACATAAGAACATACATAAGTTATAATTAACTTGGCTATCATTTCAGATTTATATTTTTGATGGAATATCTGTATATTTTATTTTTTAGTTTATTTTTGTTTTTCAGGTACATACTTACAGCTTTTTATCTTTATCAAATACCTTTATGGTCGCAATATGTACATAAACTTACATAACACGACGTAAATGGTTAAAAACACCAAATAAAATATTTTATTTAAATACAAGTTAGGTACCTTCACAGATACATAATATATGTGTAATGAAACGACTTTGTCGTTAATCCGACCCGTTGGATAGTAAGCCTTATTAGTTTATTTTGATCTCGACAGTCTAACATAGACGCGTACCTACACTTTGGCAACGTTTCAAATCTTTAAATGATGCCAGCTAATGAATAATTGCAGGTCTCATCAATAACTATCAGAACCACTGTTTATTACACCGCTCGTACTCGACGCGGGTCAAATAACGTTGGTCCTTAACTTATTAAGTTAACTTTTTGAACTTTTTCTTTTGTATACTCCCAATAACCTACCTTGATGCCAAATATCAGGTTTCTAGGTCATCTGGAAGTAAGTTAGGTTTTTGATCTATAAAAGTCAGTGAGTGTGCGAGTCAGTTGTAAAAATACGGATTTTTAAACGTTATTAAGTCAATAACTGTTTGAGCTACATTTGAGCACATCAAAGTCGACATTTTGATGGGGAAAACTATAATGATAGTAAATCCCCTTGTTCAGATTTCTCTAAACTATTTCATATTTAGATAGGTACCGTTTGACAATTTTATCAAACTATAATTTTACCTTTCGTTCAGATTTCTCTAAACTATACCATATTTAGATACCGTTTGACAATTTTATCAAACTATAATTTTACCTTTCGTTCAGATTTCTCTAAACTATACCATATTTAGATACCGTTTGACAATTTTATCAAACTATAATTTTACCTTTCGTTCAGATTTCTCTAAACTATACCATATTTAGATACCGTTTGACAATTTTATCAAACTATAATTTTACCTTTCGTTCAGATTTCTTAAACTATACCATATTTACATATCGTTTGACAATTTTGTCAAATTATAATTTTACCTTTCGCTTAGATTTCTCTAAACCATACCGTTTGTCAATTTGTCAAACTTTAATATTACCTTCTGTTTAGATTTCTCTAAACCATACCATTAGATACCGTTTGTCAATTTGGCAAACTATCATTTCCATTCAGATTTATTTAAACCATACCATAAATGTATTTAGATACCGTTTGTCAATTATGTCAAACTATCATTTCTTTGTCAATTTGTCAAACTTTAATATTACCTTCTGTTTAGATTTCTCTAAACCATACCATTAGATACCGTTTGTCAATTTGGCAAACTATCATTTCCATTCAGATTTATTTAAACCATACCATAAATGTATTTAGATACCGTTTGTCAATTATGTCAAACTATCATTTCTTATTTTCGATTTTACAGGTACCGTTTGGTAATCCAAACTACCTCTTTTATCCAGTGATACCCCAATTAGTTTTTGGGAAACCGACAAATACAGGTGTTCGTTAAATGATTGTAACCAAAACAAATGCATAATGTATTATTTCACTTTGGATGGATGGATGGTCTATTTAAAGACAATGATAATAGTAATTATATTATATAAACGTTTCAATATTTTCTTAATATTGGGTTGAGTATTTCCAAATGAAATAAAATTAAACGTGACAAAACTATAAATAGTTTTGTTATATAACTTAAAAGTTATGGTTACAAATCGTTTAATATATTTTGTCGGAGACTCAAACCTGAGGTACCACTGTATCTATGTACATTGTACACATCTCGTTTTTCTATGCAGGCATAATAAAATGCCCACTCGTAGGTACCAACCAACGCGAAAACAGTAATTGCCTTCTTACAATATCAGACTAGGATACATACTTACTAAGTTTACTGCCTATCAAAGAAGGTAGGTGTGAATAAACGATATGAAATTCTAATGCAAAATGTATGATAACAAGTCGACCAGAAGGTAGTATGGAGGCGATAAATGCGCTCCTCTTACCTACTAGTCCGATAAGCTAGTAGAATCATTATAAAATGCACCTTAGAAAGATAATAATTAGGTACATTATCTTAGATTTTCGTTTTAGGTACATTAACTTTGATTTTTGTTCGTATTTTATTTGTAATAACAATCTAGTAAGTTTCCCATCTTTTATTTGTAAGACAAAACAGTTTCGACTCGTTGATCTACCTTTTTTTTTGTGTTTTATTTTTTGTTTACTTACGTAAATAGTTGTAACCACTGGCAAGGTCGCCACTTGTACAGGTTGCTTGGGTATCAAATAAAACATCTCGAATGATATATATCCATCAGACGTGACCGCTCCGCTTTGAGGCCTCGCTTTGAGTGATCCGGTGATCGTTCGGATATCCTCGTATTCACTCGCTAACGCACACGTTGATAACTTTATTGTTTCGTATACACTACAGGAAAGATGAATTATTTTCAATAAATGTTCATTGGTTTAGTACATGTCAAACATTTGTTGTCCATCCTGTCAAATACTGTAAGTAATGATTGACATTTATGCATGCGTTCAGAAATGTATTTTGTGTAAACTATTTAAAAAGGGTGAATAAACTATTAAATTGTCCGTATTTTTTGATTTTTTAACGGGAACGGGAACGGTAACGGGACATATTTCTAAAGCGATACGAAGTTCGCCGGGTTAGCTTGTGAGTAATAAATCAAAACAGCAAATGTGAATGTGAATGTCTATTATGATAAGCGGCGATAGACATCGCATCGCATCGCGCTTTTGTGTGGAAGCCCTTAGATACTGAACCAGCTATCACTCTGTAAGCTAAATATATATCCTGAATAATTCATAGCCAGCTGACCGATCGCCAAACGGTGGACTTTCAAACAGATTTAGCAATTCAATTAGCTGCAGTTTAAAAAAAGACTTAAAATCAATTTTAAAGAGCGCTTCGGAGTTTGTAGCGACATGGCGATATTAAACGGTGATTTAAACTGAACAGGTTGCAAGTCCATCGCCGCTTATAAGAATACTAGCGACCCGCCCTGGCTTCGCACGGGTAGCATGTTATTATACATATCAACATATAACTCAATCATGTACTTAAAACAATAACTTTAAATGCATTGTATGAGTGCAAAAGTGAAGCAATGTTTAGCTATCTAGTTTAGAACACTGAATGTAGTTTTGAGCGACGTTTGTTAATTATTTACCCTAATATTATGTTTCTCATGTAAGTGACTGTAATGTCATTTTGAGAATAAATTTCTTTAAACCTATAAACCTTCCTCCTGAATCACTATCTATAAAAAAAAACCGCATCAAAATCCGTAGTGTAGTTTTAAAGATATAAGCAAACATACATACATACATACGCGGGAAGCGGAAAGCGACTTTGCTTTATACTATGTAGTGACTAACTGGTTTTCTCACGATGTTTTCCTTCACCTTTATATACACGTGTTTTTTTTTATTCATTCATGCACGCCGAGATTGTAAAGTGAGTGATAGACGTACGAACTTATAGTACGCGGTTTTTAAGATCGCGAACTTACTCGGCTCGACGTTAGTGACACACGTGAAGCTTACTCACTCTGTATTGCGATGTCGTCGACTGAAGAAGCTTTGTGTTATTTAGGAATAATATCGTATTACATTTTAAAAACTAAAAAAAAGAAACGAAGTCGAAACAAAATGGCGGCTCGCGGCTCGCAATGCTGCCACACGTTCGAGCCATGACGAGCTACGAGCAAGATTTCAGACCGGTTGGATCGCCGACGATTTTGCGCGGCGGTTTTAAAGTACGCGTACTTACGGTGACACACAAGCGAAAAAGGTCGGCGAGCCATAAGTACGCGTACTTGCTCGTACGTCTATCACCCACTTAACCCATAGTTTAACTAGTGGAAACTAGCGACTTCGTCCACGTCCGTTATTTTCAAACAGACTTTAATCCCGGCTGACCTTAGGGGTTAATTTCGGGAACTTCTTTCTTGGTGCACCCCTACATACCATAAGGAATATACCCTCTATATTTGAATTTTCTTGGCTATAGGCTATACGTTGATCAATCAGTCAGTCAGTTACTGAGTTGCGTAAAATAGATATATTTATATAAATTTATTCTCAATAAGTTTTCTGTCGAAAAATATTTTTCAATGACAAGGTTTTGTAAAATCATTCAAACTACCTGTCACATAACATTGTCATTGGAACTTGACAAGAATGCAAAGTTTTTACTCAATCAGAGTACTTACTAAGGAGTTCCGTTGTGACTGTCTGTTGAACAGCTCCTGACTCTATCATCAGATCAGCTCGCTGTCACCGTATTATTTTATTGTCACCGAAGTAACTTAAGTATGTAATGTCAATCGGTTGGTCATAACTGCTTCAAAATTGAGTTGCAAGATTCCACCTTAACAAACATAGTTACATACATACATACGCTAAATAAAAGCAACAAGCTTTTATTTATAAGACAATTACATTAAAAACAATGTTGTTAATAAGCTACATAATTCTTATGTTTGAGATTCTAGAATTAAAACTATCTATTACTCGTTTTACCATAATATGAAAAGCATCTGAAATGTCTCGAAACGTCAGTCAGCAAACCGGGTAATTAGCCATATTTATACTCGTAGTTAAAATAATTTATCAAAACTTTCTGCAAAATCAAACGACTCTCATTGACTGGCCTCACAGCTCAGTTGGTAGTAACTCTGCCTTCTGCGCTGTAGGTTGTGGGTTCGATCCCCACCCAAGGCAAATATTCGAGTGATGAACATAGATGTTTGTTCTGTGTCTGGGTGTTTATGTATAATAATAATGTATTTACAAAAAAAAAAAAAAGTATATAAGTATTCTATCAGTTATCTGGTTCCCATAGTACAAGCTTTGCTTAGTTTGGGGCTAGATGGCGCTGTGTGTAAAGTCCGCCAATATTTATTATTATTATTATTGAACCACCCAAAATGCGATCATGCCTAGAATATATTTTTGCTAACCAATTTACTATGAAATCTTGCTTAAAGCAGTGAAAAACAATCGTGCGAAAACTGGAATGGAAATATAAAGTTTCATGTAAATTCCCTACAATAAGATAAGCTGTATTTTTTTACCGACGAAAAAAAGGTTCACAACATTTTTAGGGTTCCGTACCCAAAGTGTATAAACGGGACCCTATTACTAAGACTCCGCTGTCCGTCTATCTCACAACAAACGTGATTTTTTCGCCGTTTTTATATATAATGGTACGGAACCCTCCGTGTGCGAGTCCGACTCGCACTTGGCCGGTTTTTATATTATACAATTTGGTTCCGCCTCTAAAGATCAACAGAAAAGCAGAAATAAAACCAACTAAAATATTTCTTCCAATCGAACAGTCAAGAGACGATAATGAGGGTACTATTAGTCATAAATAAACTAAAAAACCGGCTAAGTGCGAGTCGGACCCGCTCACGAAGGGTTCCGTACCATCTGTAAAAAACGGCAAAATTATCACGTTTATTGTATGGGAGCCCCACTTAAATATTTATTTTTAATCTTTTTTTTATATTTGTTGTTATAGCGGCAACAGAAATACATCATCTGTGAAAATTTCAACTGTCTAACTATTACGGTTCATGAGATACAGCCCTGTGACAGACAGACGGACAGACGGACAGCGAAGTCTTAGTAATAGGGTCCCGTTTTTATCCTTTGGGTACGGAACCCTAAAAATAAAAAAATATACGCGTCTACTTGAGAACATCCTCCGTTTTTCGTCATTTAAAAAGGATATAAAGGTTAACAAATAAATATGAATATTGGTAGACAACTTATTCAGCGCCATCTAGCCTCAAACCAAGCTTGCACCATGGGAACTAGATCACTACATTAGTATAAAGCAAAGTCGCTTTCCGCTTCCCGCGTCTGTATGTCTGTATGTATGTTTGCTTATATCTTTAAAACTACACAACGGATTTTGATGCGGTTTTTTAAATAAATAGAGTGATTCGAGAGGAAGGTTTACATGTATAATAAATGCATAATATAGTAGAGAAACACTGATAATTTTAGAGGTTACTAATGTGATGTCGTAAATAAACACATTTTTTTGCGCTTACATTGCAAATGCTGGCTGAACCCCACGAGATATATCAAAATAATGTACTACAGTATTGTATACCTTAAAAACGTCTACAAAAAAGTCAACGATGGTATTAGAAATGTCTTACGCACAGCGAAGCGGGCACGGGTCAGCTAGTAACTGATAGAATACTAATAATACTTTTTTTTTCGTAGATACATACTTAAGATTACAACATAGACACAGAACAAACATCTATTTTCATCACACAAACATTTGCATTAGGATGCACATGCATTATTGCATTTATATTAGGTGGGATCGAACCCACAACCTACAGCGCAGAAGGCAGAGTTACTACCAACTGAGCTATGAGGCCAGTCAATAGATTTAAGGTGATATCAGTTAGTTATATAAACTTTTTTTAGTTTGGGGCAAGAAGGCGCCGTGTGAAATGTTTATCATCATCATCATCATCTGCCTGCCCTTATCCCACTAAAATGGGGTCGGCACAACATGTTTCTATCTTCTAAACTACCCTGTCGCAATCTAGTATATATATTTGTGTGATGAACATAGATGTTTGTTCTGTGTCTGGGTGTTAATATATATAATAAGTATGTATTTACAAAAAAAAAAGTATATAAGTATTCTATCAGTTATCTGGTTCCCATAGTACAAGCTTTGCTTAGTTTGGGACTAGATGGCGCTGTGTGTAAAGTCCGCCAATATTTATTATTATTATTTATTTATATTTTAGGCTAGACCCAGACTTTAGATTTTTATTAGGGCACCTGTGGGGCCGAAACCAACAACTAAGATGTCTTTATAATTCAAAATACTTTCTACAACTTTATGTTCCATTCTTTAATCATACATACTTTATTATCACAGCTGCCTCAACACATAACAGTCTATCACCATCGGATAATACAATAAAACGCCA
Source organism: Hydriomena furcata (assembly GCA_912999785.1). Lineage (NCBI taxonomy): Eukaryota > Metazoa > Arthropoda > Insecta > Lepidoptera > Geometridae > Hydriomena > Hydriomena furcata. The sequence goes on from OU538834.1 coordinate 12,494,725, forward strand.
CCAAATCACACGTCACAAGCAGTGGTGATTAAAAAGCCGGGATTCGAACCCCGTACACGGAACTGGCGACATTCCAAATCGTTGCGGGTAACTGTTCGTCGTTTTTGTCACTCATACGTTGCCTAGAATGGTTTTTAACGAGAGTTCTGCTTTGAAAAGGCTGTGTTAGTTTTTTTGACTCCATTAAATTGCTTCAAACGTTAATTAATATAATTTTACTAGCATTCCACCCCGTCACGGGTGTACTGTAATAATACATTACAAATTATTTATTTCTGAAGTAGCTAAAATAGGATAGGATCTCGACTGTAATTCCCTAGTACGGTAGACATCCTCTCAGATCTCCAGACGCTTAGATCCTTTGAAGATGTCTAGTGGGGGTAGTCAGAGGCACGCCCAAACATTATATTTGGCACATGCCCACATTTTGGCAGTAGCTAGCATTCCATACGGGACAGGTTGCAAGCCCATCGCCGCTTATAAGAATACTAACTGGTTTTGCTCACGATGTTTTCCTTCACCGTTGTAAGCACGTGTTTTTGATGCACATATAAATTTTCGAACAGAAAAATCCATTGATGCACGCCGGGATTCGAACCCACGACCTTCAGATTGAAAGTCGAGGTACATCCCACTCAGCCAACACGGCTTCTGAAGTAGCTAGTAGGTACAAAATATAAGTGGTGTTTTGACTACTATGGTAGCTTTTTGATAATTACGTTGATAAAACTAAAAACAGACTTCATGTTTATAAATAAAAATTGTAGTGGGGGGGCTCCCCCCTCCGCGAGATTTAGAAGCCCTACCCCGGCTAGCCCTCCACTCGGTATATGCCAATGAAAGAAGGGCAAGGTCTTTAGTTGAAAACCACTATCAATGCCCATAAATTTTGAAGGTTTCTCTCGATTTCCCTGGGATCCCATCATCAGATGCTGACTTGGTGGTAATGGGACCACCTTGGAAGTATAGGCTTTCAAATAAAAACATAATTTCTTAAATCCGTCCACAAACGCCGGAGTAATCGAGTAACATACACACAAAAAAAAATACAGGCGAATTGAGAACCTCCTTTTTTTGAAGTCGGTTAAAAAGCTTTGTTAACGAAGGCAGTTCCTTCTTAACATGAATATAGAATAGAACATAATCTTACATAAATAGTAATAAGTAAATATTACCTAGCCTTGACTTTCATTTCGAATGTCGGCGTGCATCAATAAATTTTTCGTTCTAAAATGTTTTTTCCATCAATTTAAACTCGATATTAAACTGGGTCAATAGAAAAACTGAGCGCTTTTAAGATTTTATCAAATAAGTACTTGCTAGTGTATTTGCGTACAAAGAAAGCATCCGTGAGCGTACATTTAGAACACCTATATCCCAGTTTAGGATTCAGAACACGCGCTTCGGATAATGGACTCTGCTCGACGACTGTTTGAACGAAAGCGCTTTGGTCGAAGAAAAAAACTATCTTATAGATGTCCTAAGGTTCTATTTTTAAAAACGATTTATCGGAACAAATATCTCGTCGTTTCCGTCTCTATTTTTTAAAGCATGGATCGACTGACAATATTTTTGACTATTGACACATTTTCATTTTTTCACACATTTTGCATTTTGCATTTTGCATTTTGACATCATACATTTTGCAACGACAGACGATGATTTCTAAAGTCGGCTCTACACTACTCGCGAAGTTGCTTCGACAAAGTACTTGCCGAAGTTGATCGAAGTCCGAAGTACGTGTCTACACACTCGTCTTCGAACTTCGGGACACTTCGAATCCTTTGACTCGGGCGCAAATACCGACACCGAATGAAATGAAAATGAATGAAATAGAGTTTATTTTGACACAGCACAACATAAACAGAAGACACAGAATTTATGGTGGTTACCTAGGTACCTACCTACTTACAAATAAAACAAACAAGCGATCTTAATATTATTAGTCTCCTGTGTTTGTGGGTGGTCAAAAAAGGCTTAGTCTCAGCTTAAAAGCCGCAGCCGCATTATGTAATGCAGCAGCGCTGGTTTTCAGACCAAACCTAGGGATACGGGTGACCTCACGAACTAACCAGTACCATATTTAGATATAATTGCAATAAACACAGAAACAAGATAAAATAAAAAAATAATATAAAAATAAATAATCAAAAAGATATCAAAGTACATACATAGATTATTACAAGAACCAGATCCTTATACCACGGCCAGCAATTAGAATAACTTAGAAATGAAACCTGGACTAAGGAGAGAGAAAATGGCAAAGATCGGAGTTAGCATAGGTATGTATGAATGGAAGTCGCCCGAGGCGAAGTGAAGTTATACGAAGTGAAGCGAAGTGCCCTTCTACACTATCGTATTCGCTTAACTTCGGTCAACTTCGCGAGTAGTGTAGAACCGACTTAAGAATGCGGTTTGGCCGAATATATTGGATCACTGTCATTGTCGTCGATAATATCGAAATCGTTTTATTTTAAGGGCTATGTCGTACGACTGAAAATTATTTTATTTTATAGTTGACACGACTGAAACAGCTGTAACACTCCTTAGGTACGAGTATGTCGGCGAGTTCATCGGCATTACATGTCAAATTGACATTTAATTTCCATCGTTATCAAACTCGAAATTTTGAGATTTTAAAATAAATAAAAAAAGACGTGTGGCACTCGGAGACTGCCGCGGTAAAGCTATTGCATAACATTTTTTATCAACTTATGTATTTATAATTATTTATTTATTTATTTTATTTATCCTTTTTTCGAAGAGGGGGATTAGGCATGCGCAGTAACGCCGATACAACCAATGCCACCTATTGGCGAGTTGCTAAACTAAAGAGACAAGCGTGATATTTCAAAAAGTCATTAAAAGTTCTGCTATTCATCGATAGATGTCAAAATCTTTAACCTACCTATTTACCTAACTACGTAGTTAGCATTCCACACGTAACAGGTTGCAAGCCCGTCGTCGCTTTCAAGAATACTAACAGGTTTCCTCACGATGTTTTCCTTCACCGTTATAAGCACGTGTAACGCGCATATACATTTTTCGAACAGAAATATCCATTGATGCACGGCCAGGATTCGATATTTACCTAACTACATGAATTCAATAATTCAATTTCAAACTTTTTAGTCGATCATGTCTGTGAAGTACCACCTATTTACCGATAGTGGTAAAATAGCGCCACCTGCCAGCGGAATTGCGAACCTCTCAAACCCCGAGCTTTCGCATGAGACCGCGAAAAGCACCTATAATAACGTAGTATCATCAAATGAAACTAGATGGCGCTGGAATGCGAAAATCACTCTAGAGTCCGCGCCACCACTCAAGTCCGCTAGACGCGGCGTCGCAATCGCCTATTATAATGATGCCAGTAAGATAGCCATAATTTACCCCTTACACTAAAAGGGAGGGCGAACTAATGTTTACATGACTTATATGCTCTTTGGTTTACATTTTAAAACTATTTACTACTAGCAGTTCACTTCGACTTCGCACAGTTGTAGTAATGAAGAATATAGGCAATTTTTTTATTTCTTTGGTTATATTATTGCTATTTTCGTGGGATCTCTATTTATTTTTATTTATTCTACTTACGATTATAATTTTAGACAGACAACGGAAGAGACTTTGTGTTATACTATGTAGTGATGTTATTCGCTCCTAATGAAGATTTTGATAGATTAAATATTTTTTTAAATTGGTCCTATATTTTTTCAGTTTATCCGGTACAAACAAAAATATAAAACTAGAAATTTTATCTCTTTGTAATAGTAGTGTAGTTATGTAGGAAAACAATGAAATCAACCTAGTTTCACGATATAGGTAAATTTTATTAAATTATTTTTATACAATAATTATGGTCTTCATCATTTATTACTTGCATTCCAGACATATCGCTGTCACTTGTCTCTTGAAATTCACTGCCATGATCAGAATCAGTGTCGCTATCACTGGCTGTTGATATTATGAATTATGAATCTTTCTATTTCTTCATCTACCAGTCCATCATTTTTGAAATATTACAATTATTTTTGAAGTGCTTGCTGCCACTCTTCCTTCTTTCGTAATTCGAGATACCGTTTTCTCTGAAACACCTAACAAAATAATTTAATTAGTGTTTTAATTTAGTCATATTTTACCTATTGTTAGAAAAAAACTAATACTCTGGTATCCCTAAAATTTACCTGTCATGGCAGCGACTCTTTTTTGTATATTATTTAAAGGGATCAAAACGTCTTTATTCCTCTGCTCTAACTCACAAAACTCTTTAACTTTAGGAATCATTTCACGAGCTGCACTTTTCACCACTTTACGCGACATATTCACGCAGATTTCAAGAAAATATTGGGAAAAACCATGGACGCTAATTTCATCGAGCACTCTGACATGAGATAAAATGGCGTTGCTGTCAAATTTAGTTCTGGTTTTCGTCGCAGGACATGAGTGGTGGCGAGGACTCTAAGCAGGCATGACATGAGTCATAGGGATGTAATATTGATTGAAAAAAATCGATTAATTAATAATCGATTTTTTGTCCCTACAAATAAATCGATTTTCCAAAAAATCGAACTATATGGAAATAATAATCAATGGTTCGGTTTGCGTTCGGAGACAAGACCGATGAGTCGGTTTCCGTTTGGGAGGCGACTATATGTAGGTTCACGTCCGGGAAAATGGCCAACGAACGATTCGGTTCGCGTTCGGAAAACTTAGTTTACAAAAATCGATTTATATGTGTAATTTACATAATCGATTTTTTTTAAATCGATTTTTTGAAATCCAAAAAGAGAAATCTCTAACACTCACACTCACGCATATTGCGTGAGTGTGAGTGTCTCGTAAAATTTTGTGTAAATTTTCGTTACGAAATTTCTGGATTCGGTCTCCACGCTCAAGGCCCGCGATAGAAGCTATGCAATAGCTTAAAAACAATAATAAATTAAATAGGATCACGACTGTATCCAAGTACGGTAGACATCTTATCAGATCTCCAGGCGCTTAGATCCTTTGAAGATATCTAGTGAGGGTAGTCAGAAGCACATCCAAACATTATATTTGGCACATGCCCACATTTTGCAGTAGTTAGCATTCCGTACGTGGCGTGGTTGCAAGCCCATCGCCGCTTATAAGAATACTAACTGGTTTCCTCACGGGGTTTTCTGCACCGTTTTGAGTACGTGTTTTTGATGCGCATATACCTTTTTCGAACAGATTCAGATTCAAACACGACCTTCAGATTGAAAGTCGAGGTACCTCACACTCGTTTAATGATTCTATAATTAATTACTATGACATAGATATTATTGTGGTATTACAATTCGATGTTCTGACAATGAAAATCAGCAGATGAAGATCGATTTTTACGGAATAAGCCTTGTTTGATCTATCGCTCCTGACAGCTGTATGTAACATTGTGAATTAAAGCGCCAGTCAACATCCACTCGCTAATAACATTAGGGCCCTAATCTAAAGACACCAGACGCTGAGCTGGTGAAATTATCTATTTGTTACTCCATAGAAGCCTGCTTAGTTCACTACGGAACAAGCACCACGAGCCAAGCCAAAAAATTAAAATATAAACAAGATTAAGAGAAAAGATTATTAAAACACTAGCTGCTCGCTCCAGCTTCACACGGGTGGAACCTGGATAAAAAGTAGCTTATTAATTCTGATGTATAAGCTATATTACTGTAAAGTTTAATTTTAATCCCTTTAGTAGTTTTTGCGTGAAAGAGTAACAAACATACACAATACATTCACTTATAAACTATCGCATTTATAATATTAGTAGGAGGTAGGAAAGTAGGAAGTAGGATATATATACTTATAATATTTATGTAGGATAGGAAGAAGGATAAAACCAGACTGGTAAAAACTAATTAAATAAAAAAATTGTTGATGCCTTTTTTGGTGAGGAACGCCATATTTAAAAAAACCGGCCAAGTGCGAGTCGGACTCGCGCACGAAGGGTCCCATAAAAAACGCCAATAAAACATGTTTGTTGTATGAGAGAACCACTTAAATATTTATTTTATTTTGTTTTTAGTATTTGTTGTTATAGCAACAACAGAAATACATCATCTGTGAAAATTTCAATTGTCTAGCTAATACGGTTCATGAGATACATCCCTGTGACTGACAGACGGACAGACGGACAGACGGACAGCGAAGTCTTAGTAATAGGGTCCCGTTTTCATCCTTTGGGTACGGAACCCTAAAAAATATATAGCCTCTATCCTGCATCCCCTATATCCCACAATTTCATCAAGTCCAAAGACACCACACATTTTGTAATACTTCAAGCCGTTTGGGCCGTTTTTTTTATTTGCCTTATCTATTGGATTTAATCCCGTTTCGCTCCCATGCCAATACCCGCCTTGCTACGTTGACGAATAAATGGACCTTATTTGTTATTAAATTTGTCAGTCTTGGCGCGAATTAGCTGCCAGGGCAGTTGACACTAATAAACATCTCGCACAACCACACAGTCTAGAGCTCCCAATTTGACTGTAATCCCTTAGTCTCCATAGATTTTAAGTACCGTTATGAGTGCGCAGGGCTCTGGCTTTGCTGGCGACAATTTTCCACTAGTTTCTGGAGTCGCGATCATCTTCAAACTTTTATCTCCGCTTAAAGTTTGACTGGCTGACACGGTGTTTGAAAAACGAAGTGGGTACGCTTTGCAAAGCTAAATATAAATGAAAACCACTCAAGCTTCCTTAAAGCCTAGTACCTACAGTACCTTGTACCACAAGACTTTAAATATAGTTTTGTATTATATACAAATATTATATGTCACTATATACCTAGTGGCTACAAAGCTTTAGTTTTCCACTTGTGTTCAGCTTCTACGAGAGCTTTTTCGAATAACTGCATCATCAATGTGATAACTGTATAATGGGCTATTTGACAAGATTTTGAAAACCATTCTAGACTATTCAGTAGTGACTGTGGAACAGCTAAAAAAATATTATTTTCAATTCTGTTAAGTATTGGCCCTAAATATGTAAATTAAATATCGACAATTTAAATAACCCGCACAAATGCTTCTTATGCAAATGGCGTCGCACTAGTTTCTGTAACGTTACATGCTTGTCAACAAATAAACAAACGTCAAGTTTTTCAAGGCAGGCGATGACATATTGAAGCATGTTACGTCATCGTCGATTCGACCAATCCCGACCGTTTTGTGTCACGTGACTGGCGTTTAAAAATAGATAATTTTAATTATGGGTTTTTTAATAAATCATTGTTTATTTTCAAGTTATTTTTATAGAGTAAACGAAATATGGAGGCTTGATTTACATAGATTACTATCAACAACACTTTATTTTTTTTCATACTGTCATATAACCTATTCTGTGTTGTAGGGTTCGATTCCCATCCTGGATAAAATTTTGTGTGATGAACACAGATTTTAAATAGAAATACGGCTAATTACCACGTTTTTTCTTGTATTGCTGTTTCGAGACAATTCAGATGCTCTTCATCATGAGCATTGTCTGCAACCGCGATCAACGGTAGATCGACGAAGACGTATTAACAACCACAATAGTTTTGTATTTACAAAAAAAAATTATATAGTATTCTATCAGTAATCTAGTTCCCATAGTACAAGTTTTGCTTAGTTTGGGGCTAGATGACGATTTGTGAAAAGACCCCCAATATTCATACATTTGATATTTTTTTATCTTCTCAATACATAGAAGAGATTGTGTCTTCAGAACACTGTATATACATCAAATTTTGCAAGACAAGTTCGGGTGTAGTTTATTTATAAATAAATCATGTCGTATTTTATAATTAACGGGCAGTTTATAGCAGATGGCGAATAATCCACCCTATCCTGTAGTCAGAGCTTGCATTAATTTGGAATTGAATTGCAGATGTACGAGTATGCCGTGTTTGTATCCTCGGGCGAAATAATTTACGGTGATTTTTTAATTTAAATGGTTTACAAATAAAAATATACAATAGGATCATTACTAAAATTATGGTAGTCATTGTCAATGTCAGACTATCACTCAGATCTCCAAGCGTTAAGGGGCTCCCAGTCGACGATTGCTCTTTTTCGAAACGAAAAAAGAAATACTTCTGAACAAGCCACATTTCCTATTTTTATAAGTATATTACTTTAGGTTCCTACCTAGATTTCTATTAAGCTGAAAACATAATAGCAGAAACTTTTCACGATAAAGATATTATTTCAAAATGATACGTTTTAGAATTTATGATCGAAATATTTTATATACCTACTATTAAAATCAACTTGTGATTTATTGTTAAAGATAGGTAATATGTAGATCTAGTTTTCAATTAGAATAGATTTTTGATAATTAATTATACATAATTTATATCATTAATTTATTCGAAAAGCTAAGGCGGACCACGCGCCGACGTGTGGTTGTCGTCATTGCAGCGGTCGGTAGGATTATTTATCGAAGTGATTAAAGATGGGTACATTCTTTATTCACATATACTATACATTATAAAATAGGAGATGTGGCTTGTTCAGAAGTATTTTTCTTTTCGTTTCGAACAATAATGATCGTCGACTGGGAGCGCCTTAATATCCATAAAGATGACCAAAGGATAATAGAGATAAAGGTTAGAGGCCTGCCAAATAATACATTTGGCATAATGCCCCCATTTTGCAGTAGATAGCAATTCATACGCGACGGGCTGCAAGCCCATCGTCACTTATAAGAATGAATACTTATAACATTATCCATGTTAAATAATCATGGTGTGTCTTTATGGTTGTTTTGGAGAGTTACTGAATCCAGCTGTACCAGGATCACAGGAAAGATAAGGGAAAAGTTTTTGACCTTTGAAATTCGACTTAACTCTACCTTCTGCTACAAACTTGTGACTGTAAGACTGAAGAAACTTCATAATGAGCCGGTGTTTAATCCCTAAATCTAAATATTTGTCACATGCTGCAAGTTGCGACAATTTCTCGCTTCCACAACACGAAAGCGTTGAAGTAACTCCACAGATTATGTGCCCGTCTGTCAGAGAAAGTTCGCGAGTTCGCAGTTTATCGCTAGCTGCGATAGTGCACCCTGTCGTGTTATGTAGTCCTGGTACCTTTTTTAAATAATAATAACATTAAAATTAATTGTTATTATATTTATTACTCTAAATAATATATATTATAATTATTATAATATTATTATAAATGTGAAAGTTTGTGATATGGCTGCTATGTTTGTTCCCTAATCAAAAATAAACGACAAAACGGATTAAGATGAAATTTGCTGTAGTATGTAGATAAAAATCAGAATAAATAAAGGGGGAACTTGTAATCCGAAAAACAACCCCTAAATGATAAAAAAAATGCAAAAAGGATGATTTTAGTATAAACGCTGGTCACAAATCTGACATCACAGATTAAAAACATTTAGTGGTCATAGCAACGCAGTTTTGACTAATGAATGATACGCATTCTATCAAAATTCGTAATTTATTTTATCAGTACAAGGTTTGTAGGGAAAAAATTGGAAGCTGATATTGCTTTTTCCTATGTGATTATTACAAAAATAAATTGACAGAACAACGTTTGTCACGGGTCGCCTAGTTTAATATATTTATTGACTTACCTGGTTTTTTGTGTTAATTATATTTAATAAATTTATTATTTTTTTAATAAAAATACAAATTATGACATGCGCCTACGATATGGAAGATTTTGATTTTACTTTACATTTGGCTGCTTGTTTTTAAAAATAAAACTGACTGATTGACTGGCTGATCTATCACCATAATTTCTAGGGTATACTCCATTTAGGAAAACTGAGAACGAAATTCCCGAAATTGAATACCCTACAGCGGAATTTGAAATCTGCTTGAAAATAATTTCATTTGAACGAAGCCGCGAGTTCCACTAGTAAAATATAAATGTACCTCCAATATACGGAACACTTCACATCCCACAATAGCGGTGTTTAAACCCAATTAACTCCTGTATTCGCATCACCCCGCGCGTGAATACCGCCCGATTATCCGCCTATCAGCGCTCACGACAACGTGCAGTCTTTTGGTTTGTTATCCTTTTTAACCTACTGCCTACTAAAAAGGATGTTAATTATTACAACATGAGAATAACCATATTAGTCACTAGTTAGCCGCAGCTTCACACTAATGAAAATATAAGGAAATTTTTGATAGCTTAGGTTACATTATTGTGGGGATCTATAATGTTTTTGAAAATAAAATATAGTCTATCTTACTCACTGATAATGTAGCTTTTAACAGGTTAAAGAATTTTTAAAATCGTTAAGGTACTTGCTAGGGTTCCATACACAAAATGGTCTGTCTATCTGTCTGTCCGTCTGTCTCTGACAAGGCTGTATCTCATGAACCGTGATAGCTAGACAGTTGAAATTTTCACAGATGATGTATTTCTGTTGCGGCTATAACAACAAATACTAAAAACAGAATAAAATAAATATATAAGTGTGGCTCCCATTAAAACAAACGGGATTTTTTTGTCTTTTATATAGATAATGGTACGAGACCCTTCGTGCGCGAGCCCGACTATCACTTGGCTGGTTTTATTAATCTATATTAAATCTATATTATCTATATTATATACAGACAACATAATTTAATGAATCCATAGGCTCCTGAACTAATGAAAACTGTGTTTCAGGAGCCAGAAAGGCTTTATTTTTTTAATCAAAATGCAACATCATATTCAGAAGCAATTATTCTCTAAGGCCTCGCTGAAGCCGCGAATCAGAAATAGCTCATCTCTTATCATAATCATTTTCCGAACCTCTAAATCATTTTCGCCGCACATTTTTGACACGAAATCCAAACCCATATAAATTCAAGACGATCCCCAGTAATTTATATGCAAATTCATCAAAAAGATTCTATCTGACTACAAATTAAAATCTAGGGCGACCCTATTCAAGCTTATCGCGCGTTCCGAACCGCACGATGTTGATAATAGTCGCTTAAAGGAACTATTTCAACATAATTTCCCCTAAAATTCAGAGCACGCTGAAAATTCGTCGTGAGTTTACATCAAAGAAAATAGTAGACGCGGTATATTCACATGCAGTAAGGCAACTCGCGCAACAATCAAAATTATTTTTTCCTTTCGAAAAAAGGTTTAATTAATAATTATTTTAATACATATTTATATTATACTAGCCGACACGTGACAAAAATTTTTTTGTCAATTTTTTTTTTTGTAATATTCACATAGGAAAAAGCTATTTAGACAGCATCCAATTTTTTCCCTACAAACCTTGTACTGATAAAATAAATTACGAATTTTGGTAGACTGCGTTGCTATGACGACTAAATGATTTTAGTCTGTGTTGTCAGATTTGTTGCACACCAACGCCATCTATACCAAAATCATTCTTTTTGCGTATTTTTATAGTAGTATATAGAGTAGTACTTTTAATTATTATTCTTGTTTGAGCCTTCACCTTGTTCGATTTGCATCACACTGGAGCTTTACATAGCTTTAAGGAAAGGATCATTAAAAAAAAGGTAGACCCCAAGCCGTGTTTGTTGCCTGATTCTTCTAGGCTTGGTCTCGTGGAATCGGCGTAGCTTCACCTAGTTCCTAAGACGTTTCAAAGTGATCCTTGTGATTTTATTGAAATAAATGATTTTTGAATTTGAATTTGAATTTATCATTAATGGGCTGTTTTTCTGATTATAAGTACCCCTATTTTGTAATCAGATTTTTTAACTATATCTACAGCAAATTTAATGTTTTGGCGCTGATGTGTAACACAGATGTATCGCAGACTAAAAATAAATTCGCCATAGCAATGCAGTTTGACCAATGACGCATTCTACCAAAATTAGAAATTTATTTTATCACTAGCTGACCTGTGCCCGCTTCGCTGTGCGTAAGACATTTCTAATACCATCGTGGACTTTTTTGTAGACGTTTTTAAGGTATACAATACTGTAGTTCATTATTTTGATATATCTCGTGGGGTTCAGCCAGTATTTGCAATGTAAGCGCAAAAAAATGTGTTTATTTACGACATCACATTAGAAACCTCTAAAATTATCAGTGTTTCTCTACTATATTATGCATGTATTATACATATAAACCTTTCTCCTGAATCACTCTATCTATTAAAAAAAACCGCATCAAAATCCGTTGTGTAGTTTTAAAGATATAAGCAAACATACATACATACATACGCGGGAAGCGGAAAGCGACTTTGCTTTATACTATGTAGTGATTTGCTTTTTTCTATGCGATTATTCAAATTTGGACAGAACAAAGTCCGTTGCGGGTCGGCTAGTAGTGCATAAAAAATAACAAAGCTACTGGACCTATGTATTGTGCGTACCAAAGCAACTTGGTCTATTTGAAATATTGTTGCAAAGGAGCCGTTTGTCCCATGGTTTAGGCGAAATTTCTGGAATAAAGAGCTGTTCTTGATGCGAGCTTTCGACTTTATAAAAATCTTTGAGCTTTTGACGTTTGCGTGATTGCTTTAACTTTTTGTGTTTACCTCGACATTTTAAGGTATTTTACGACCATCATTTACACAGATGATTCTGCGTGAATGGAGCCTACTTTTAGGTTCATTAAAATCAATCTAGTGTTATGATTTACTCTTGACTTAGTACTTGAATACTGAGCATTATTCGGCTTCATTAAACCATCACCATTCATAAATAGAGGAGGTGATTTTTCAAGAATCAAATTCTTAAGAAAAACCCTAAACTGTGAATGAATACAGGTACGACAACCTGCGACTCCTTCGTGGTGCCATAGTCTTTAATGTCCCGTTTCAATCTTTTGAGTTATTTTCCGGAATAAAAATTAACCTTTTATTCAATCCAGATCATAATAATACCCAACTATACCCATCAAAATTAGTAAGTAACAAGTAACCAAACAACCAAATATTTGCAGATATAATAATATCAGTTTGATCGACGACGATGTAAAACTTCCAACAAATAATTTTGTTATAACTTCAGCAGCGAGATCGAAATGCGTAAAGTTGTAACGAAATATCATATTAGGATTCCACAAACTGAAACCAGAACCAAAGTAATTAACCCACCCAAACGTCAAAAGTGACCGATTGGATTACGTGAAAAGTGAAGTTGGCGATGAGGTTGACGAAATCTCCGTTACAAGCAGAGCGGCTCGAATCCCAAGGCTAATAAAATATTCCAATGATTTGCCATCCAATTCGAACGACTACCAGAATCTTTCCGATGGGAGCCCTGCATTAGCATACGGAGTGACAAACTTACTATGCCATGCTCAAACAATTCGCCACGCGAACTTAGCCCTTACCGCCAATGAGATAGAATACATAAAAACTTGTCAAACTTTGCTTTCCAAGGTGCAATAGAACAATCCTTCAAGCTCACCTCTTTGAATGAAAGTTTTGCGGGAAGTTTATTTTAATTTATGCGTCTTCACGTTAATTTCGTTCGGGTTCGGACGGAACTGAATTTGATTTTAAATAGGACAATGAATGGTCCTGTGCAAACAGCCCTATAGACAATAGTTTACCTTTTCCGTTCTGGTTCTCTTCTGGTACTTTAATTAGATTGTAACCGCTTTGTTTAGTTTATTTGAATAGGTTCATTTTGAGATATTTAGGTCTATAAGTAATTGGGATAGTGTTTATATTGGCGGTTGAAATAAATGGGTTCATGTTCATCCAGTGATCGTTAAGTAAGTTTATAAGAGCTAAAGGCCTTCGTCGTAACAACTACTGTGGCCTGAGCACGAACCACTATCGTATCGTCCAAATGTCAAAACTGGCATTTTTTGTATAGTAAAAAAGTCAGTTTTGGCATTTGGGCGATACGTTGTCGATATGATACTGGTTCATGCCCCCCTGGTTAAGACGAGTATCAATTTTTTTGATGAATATAGAATCGTTATTTCTCAATAACTGCAAAACATACAGTTTTGTTTTTATGACAAAAATAACTTAAGGATTTAATCTAGATAAATTATAGACTCCAAAACACTCGCCTCTTCCAAAACACTAATTTAGTTTTTACTCAAAACTGGTGCATTTAACAAATTGGTGACATTTTGTAAAAGCTCACGAGTACTCTGAACCGAGATCATGGAGAATGTAATGAGATATAAAAATGTAATGTTCGGACGTGCCTCTGATAACCCACTTTAGACATCTTTGATTTTCTGAGAAAATGTCTAGTGTCATGTTTGTATTTGATCACAATCGAAATCCTATTTCATAATCACTACATAGTATAAAGCAAAGTCACTTTCCGCTTCCCGCGTCTGTATGTATGTATGTATGTTTGCTTAATATCTTTAAAACTACACAACGGATTTTGATGCGGTTTTTTTTAAATAGATAGAGTGATTCAGGAGGAAGGTTTATATGTATAATAACATGCTACCCGTGCGAAGCCGGGGCGGGTCGCTAGTTGTTTGATAAAAATAAAATAAATTATTCAAATTAATTTATTTAATACACACCCTTGTGTACCATAAAGCGTTTCTCCATCCCTCAGAACATTTCGTAATGACATGTATAGAGGCAGTACGTACGTACTACATTTCTCATTATACCCCGATTTCCCTTTGTCGAATCCATAAGAGGATTTTTATACCCTTTCCTTTGTAGTGTGGTGCTATGTTGTTTCGCAATATTACGGTTGGTTTCGGGAATTTATGTCGTGTGACGTAGCTTGGAAAAATATTTAACCGACGAAAAAGAGGCGGTTCTCTATAGGCTATTTGACAGTATAAAAAATAAAGTGTTGTTGATAGTAATCTATGTAAAATATTCCTTCATAAAGTAAAATAACTTGAAAACAAACAATGATTTATTAAAAAACCCATTTTCTATTTTTAAACGCCAGTTACGTGACAAAACGGTCAGGATTGGTCGAATCGACGATGACGTAACATGCTTGTCAATATTTCATCGCCTGCCTGTTGGTGTAAGTGGCCAAAAAAAAGTTTAATATTAAAAAAAATAGGATCACGACTGTAATCCCCAAGTACGGTAGACATCCTCTCAGATCTTCAGACGCTTAGATCCTTTGAAGATGTCTAGTGGGGGTAGTCAGAGGCACGTCCAAACATTATATTTGGCACATGCCCACATTTTGCAGTAGTTAGCATTCCATACGTGACAGGTTGCAAGCCCATCGCCGCATATAAGAACACTAACTGGTTTCCTCACGATGTTTTCCTTCACCGTTGTAAGCACGTGTTTTTGATGCGCATATAAATTTTCGAACAGAAAAATCCATTGATGCACGCCGGGATTCGAACCCACGACCTTCAGATTGAAAGTCGAGGTACATCCCACTCGGCCAATATTTTAATTTATTAATAAATCGTTTTTCAATCGATAAAAAAAGGATGTTCTCAATTCGACGCGTATTATTTTTATGTATGACTTCTGTTATCTTTTTAACTGATAATCCGTTTTTGATGTTTTTTTTATTGTGTAGAAAATAGTCCCAAGTTGATCCCATTTAAGTTATGTACGTAGGACTAATAGTTCCTTCATAAAACATAAAAAGCTAATATCGTCCCTTGATATTTCGATTGGTTGAAACTTTTTAGTTTTTTAAATGTTATTTTTTAAATAACGTAATTTGAGAAAAGCTTTACTAATGTACTTATATTAGTAACAATTGGCACAGAAAATATTTCAGAGCTATTTCACTTTCAAAACTTTCGTGAGTTGTACTACACATTATTACAACAACGGGAAATTACTCACGTAAATGATAAATTGTCAATGAGGACACCGACAATGTTTCGATTCATCTAGAGAATCTTCTTCAGGGTGAGTGGACCATAACGCGCGCGCTACCCTGCTCGCATTGCCGTCTCGCACTGATTTGACCGTCATTTACGTGAGTAATTTCCCGTTGTTGTAATAATGTGTATTTCAGAGCTATCTACATGAGATACGCGAATTATCATTTTCTTGTATGTACTCAAACATGATCCGATTAGTTACCACAGTAACATTGTTAATCTTAGATGCATATCCTACCAACATTTTACTAGTATTCAAATAAATAGTAGACTTTTTACACAGCGCCATCTAGCTCAAAGCTGAGTAAAGCTTGTACTATAGGAAGCATAATTTAACTAATAAAATATTTTTTTTTGTAAATTTATTTGTAAAAAGCTGTTCCCGTTCCCGTTCCCGTTAAAAAGTATCATATGTCCGTCTCCTGGTTCTAAGCTACTTCTCCACCAATTTTCAGCCAAATCGGTTAAGCCGTTCTTGCGTTGTAAATAGTGTAAATAAAACACGACTTTCTTTTATATATAGATTACTCGTTTTATTAGTACAGGACTGAAATTCTAATCTAAGAAGTTGAGGCACATTTATAAATAAAAATGATTTTGGGATCTTGTTTTTTTGATAGGTATCCAATCAAGAAGCCGATATTCATTCCCAATATCTTATGTAATTCTCGCTCCGAATTTATTGAGGCATATTTCCTATATCGTGGTTCATTAGTAGCAGTATCTGTCATTTTGTCAGCACCCGGGGGGGGTGTGGTCATGTTTGCGAAGAGTATAATATACAGGATGATGTAGTAGACGAAGAATTTTACACAACACATTCACTCACAGGTAGTATCTCTGCTTTCTGCACTGTAGGTTGTGTGGTTGCCACCAAGAACAAAGATTTGTTTGATGATCATATATTTTTGTTCTGGGTCTAGAGTCTAGATGTTAATATTGTTGCTCGCCCCGGCTTCGCCAGAGTGGCACGAGTGGTACCTGGATAACAAGTAGCCTATGTGTAATTCTGATGTTTAAGCTGTAACACACACACACACACACAGATGTCACACACACACACACACTCACAAACTTTCGCATTTATAATAATACTAGCTGCTCGCCCCGGCTTCGCACGGGTGGTACCTGGATGAAAAGTAGCTATATTACTGTAAAGTTTCATTTTAATCCGTTCAGTAGTTTTTGCGAGAAAGAGTAACAAACACACACACACACACCCACTCACTCACAAACTTTCGCATTTATAATATTAGTAGGAGGATAGGAGGATTTATAAATCACCCTTTATGTATGTATCGGAACCGTGATCTACACAGTATTGATTGTAATGAAATAACAATATTAGGGTGTCGTGTCAAATTCACATTCTAACAGATATTACTAGCTGCCAATATGAAAGTACTTATTAAGACATGCCTATGATTATCTCTATTGGGTTTTAGAGTATAAAGCTGTGTGACTTTAGTGGAGCTAAGTCATGGTTTCTAAGGCACTTTCGTTTTTCGGATTCCATACCCAGAAGGTAAAAACGGGACCCTAATGTTAAGACTTCGCTGTCAGTCGGTCTTAAATTCAAATTCAAATTCAAAAATCATTTATTTCAATAAAATCACAAGGATCACTTTGAAACGTCTTAGGAACTAGGTTCCACGCGACCAAGCCTAGAAGAATCAGACATTCGTGTCTATTCGTGTGCCTGTCACAGGGCTGTATCTCATGAACCGTGATAGCTAGATAGTTGAAATTTTCACAGATTATGTATTTCTGTTGCCGCTATAATAACAAATACTAATAACAGAATAAATTAAATATTTATGTGGGGCTCCCATACAACAAAAACGTGTTGCTTTACCGTTTTTTATAGATAATGGTACGGAACCTTTCGTCCGACTCGTACTTGGCCGTTTTTCTTATTCAGCCTGCATTAGATCAGAAGCTAGAATCTTTTCGTAAAATTATATGTCTTAGATTTTTTTAGGTTTTGCTACTTTTAGGATTCTACATGATTTATCTACTTGTAAAATTTTATCGAAATCTGTTTTATATTTAAAACGATTAATTCTATAATTAATTAAGAGAAAACTAAAATCAGTTGAAACAGGTCAGTCCTAATGGAGTCCACTATTAGGCCAGAATCCATTGTAAACTTAAGAAATTAATCTTAACTTTGAAAAGCTTTTGTATCGACTAGAAACCCTAGGCCCTAGATGCACCAAAATAGAGCAAAATAGATTGGTTAAATTAAATCACAAGGATAAATTTTAAAGTTATTCCCTCGGTTTTTGTATGGGTAGAGTAATAGTGGAATGAGACTACGAGTATGAGACGGAAAAAAATATAAAAACGCAAAAAACAACAAGAAACTTTCTTTAATTTAGGCTGATTGATTATTATCTAATCTAGTAAATTATGTAAAAAAATAATGTTCTATTTTTCTGGATTTAGAGTTAAGGTGTGACCAGACATTGCGCGGCATTCGCAAGACACAAGTTTGCCGCGTGGCAAGTTTAGACTGTTTGCGAGGCAGTACTATTTTTATTCTTGTTAAAAAACAGTAGGTAGCTTGCGGTTGCTCGATTGCCGCGCTATGTCTGGTCAAACCTATATCTGGTAATAAATCTACTCGTAGGTATCTTGCAAAGATTTATCAATCGATTAAAACCCTAAAGCTATATACTTATGTCATAAAATCATAGCATCAAATCAAACGGTAAGTTTGAAAATATCGAGATAAAAACGATCAAATGACAAAAGTGGTTTTTTTTTCGTTTTTATGAAACTCTAAAACGGCAAAAAATCACGTTTGATGTTTGGGAGCCTTACTAAAATATTTATTTTATTCTGTTTTTAGTATTTGTTGTTATAGCGGCAACAGAAATACACCATCTGTGAAAATTTTAACTGTCCAGCTATTACGTGAGATACAGCCTGGTGACAGACAGACAAACGGACAGCGTAGTCTTAGTAATAGGGTATCGTAAACCTTAAGCTTAAATTAATCCATCAACTATTCTAACTCAACCTTGATTGTTTCAAGTCAATTTACCGATTATATTATATTATATTATATTATATTAACCATGTTATGTTAATCAATGTTTAATTCGTTGGTGTAGTTCTGGAGGCATTAGAATCACGAGGGATGTCATTAGTTCAAGTTGATGACTTTGTGGTCAGCTGTGTGGGCTCTTACTGGGATTATTTGAACGATTTAACTGTAAGAAACCCAGAAGTTGCTTAGTCGACACTTCGATTAGTCACTGATTGAACCGTTCAATTACAAGTGCTTATTTATGAAATGAAAATAAAATACATAAAATATTGGTGGACTTTACCCAAAGCGCCATATAGCAACTAAGCAAAGCTTGTTCTATTTGAACCAGATAACAGATACTTTTGTTTTGTATATAACCTATGATGTATTATAATACCCAGACACAGGAAAAACATCTATGTTAATAACACAAATGTTTTACGGAGTGGGAATCGAACCCTAGTATTCCATAACTAATCAAGTAATCAAGTGTAACGTGTGCTGCTTTTTGAATTTATGCTGAAGCTCTTTAGTTATTTTTTTTATTGTTGTACGTACTTGTGTAGTACTTTTATTATTATTCTTGTTTAAGCCTTCACCTTGTTCGCGATCGGCACCACACTGGAGCTCTACATAGCATTAAGGAAAGGATCATTGAAAATAAAGGTAGACCCCAAGCCGTGTTTATTGCCTGATTCATCTAGGCTTGGTCGCGAGCCGCGCGAATCGGCGTAGCTTCACCTAGTTCCTAAGACGTTTCAAAGTGATCCATGTGATTTTATTGAACTAAACGATTTTTTAATTTTAATTTGAATAACCAGTTTTTATAGAAACCATAGTATTCTATCAGTAATATGGTAGGTACCCATAGTACAAGCTTACTAAGCAAAGCTATCGCTATCTAGATATCGATGTGTGAAATATCCACCAATATTTATTTATATAAGTTAAGACTAAGGAAACCCCAAGGGCGGATCTAGGGGGGGGTCATGGGGGTCATGCCCCCCCCCCCCCTTGGGCTGGGACCAGGTCCATGTAAAACTCTTGTAAACTTTGAAGTTTTGCCATAGTTAACGAACTCCATTATTTCGATAATATTTTGCCAGAATAACGTTACCGCAGCAAAATGTGTATTTAATTAAGTATTTTTTTGCCTTTGGACACTCTAATTTAAAAATTTGGTCACAATCACAGAAAACCATGGGCATTACATTACATACATGATATTACTGCATACTTCAAATCCTGATATGCCCTAGTAATGTTCACGTGACAAAAAGCTGGATCCGCCATTGGGAAACCCTAGTAAGCAAGCCGGTCTAGCACTAGACCAACTATTTCAGAACACTTTATTTTATCTTGACACAGCCAAAAACCAACAGATGTTCGACAAATGGTCAACAAAGCGTTCAAATATGCCACCGATCCCCGGAACTGATAGGGCCATTACTTTGACTCATGTCAGTACAACGGCTACACTGTAGGAATGTCCTATGCAATAGCCCTATTGATCTAACCGGTCTATTCTGATTTTAGAATGTTGTATTCAAAGGCAGTTTGAAAATAGAGCCATGACAGATAGGTTGAGCGTTCCTAAGTTTAATTAATTACGTTTAAAAACTAAAAACAAAACCGACTTCATGTTTATAAATAAAAATTATAGTGCTTTAAAATACATAATGAAAAACCCAGGGTTATTGTTATCTGTGCTTTATAGGTGGTTCAAATTCGTGACGTTAACTCAAGTTGTTCATGATTCCTATTTCGAACGTAGGAAGGGTAAGGTCTATAGTTGAAAACCACGATCAATGCCCATAAATTTTGAAGGTTTCTCTCGATTTCTCTGGGATCCCATCATCAGATCCTGACTTGGTGGTAATGGGACCACATCTTAAGTATAGCCTTTCAAACAAAAATAAATTGGTAAATCCGTCCACAAACGCCGGAGTAATCGAGTAACATACAAACAAAAAAAAACATACAGGCGTCTACCTCCTCCTTTTTTTGAAGTTGGTTAAAAACTAATAAGAAAACTGACGAAAATGTTTCAACCAATCAAAAAGATAAGGGACGATATTCGTTTTTTATGTTTTATGAAGAAACTATTAGTCCTACAAATAATCTAAATCGAATCACTAGGTATAATTATATGCGCGTACACAAAAAAAGCAACAAAAAAATATATAAATGTTGCATTAAGAACCTGTTTTCGTCGGTTAAAAAGAACAATGATTCGTTACAAAGGTGAAGAACAAAGGATTTTTTAACACTTCCAATATCACACTAACGTACCTTGATAAGCACTGTTATCTTTTGATCAAAATCAACCTGTCGTAAAACAATTATGAATAGAAGGCTTCAACAGGAGTTAATTAAGTCCTTATCATTTCAAAAACAAACGGTCAAAAGCTGTTGTGTGACGTTATCACAAAAAAGCTCTTATAAAATTGATATCGCGAATAAAACACGGTGATCTTGGTGGGAACGCGGTCAAAAGCGAAAAAGGGGATAAACAACAAAAGACGTAGATAAGCCGCGGGGAAAAACAAAAATTTTAATAGAACAGGAGCTAAATTAATGTTTACTTCAATAATAAGTACTTAGACGATCGAGTTTTGTTCGGTATTTCATTGCCAAAAACACGGATAAAACGACGTTTTCTAAAAATGAAACCTAGCTAGATCGATTTATCGCTTCCAAAACCCCTTGTATACTAAATTTCATAAAAATCGTTAGAGCCGTTTCCGAGATTTTGAGCACAACGGTTTTTAATATTTGTCTGATATATATTTGATCTATCTAATACCTTTATACGAGCAATTCTCATCTATCTATTCTTCTATTCTATATAATCTGAATCTCGGAAACGGCTCCTCGGTTGTGTGCCGGTGCCGAATCGATCTAGCTAGGTTTAATTTTTAGAAAACATCGTTTTATCCGTGTTTTCAGGCAATCAAATACCGAGCAAAGCTAAAGGGTATTCTCGGTAATATGAGTTAAAAGAAATAACTTTATATTCCTTTTATAACCAGTGACAATAATGTTAATTGAGTTCCAACAGCCAGTTAATATACGACGTGACTACAGCTGTGAGCAAAAACCAGCAATAAATAAAGCTCCTTTGGCTCCCGCACTAAGATGCGGTGGAGATAAGTCTCTCTGCTTTTTGTCGAGATTTCCGTCCAGCGAGGCGCTAATCGTTTCGTTTCGGATTGCGTCTGATGCAACTACGAATAAAGTAAATAAGTTTCTTGTTGAAAAATATTATTTCAATGACAAGCTTTTGTAAAATCATTTTATCTATCGAGCACCAGCGCGCTATCACCTGTCACATCATATAAACTTGACAAGAATGCAAAGTTTTACGTTTCATTGTGAGTGTCTGTTGAAGAGCTCCTCACTTCATTAGCTCGCTGTCACCATAATATTGTATTGTCATTGTCATAATATTGTATTATATTTCAGCTCTACCGGTTGGGGATAACTGCTTAAAATTGAATTGCAAAATTCCACCCGAACAAAAATAGTTACATACTTGTAAAAATATATAGATATAATAAACAGTAAAACTTGTACAATGATACTACTAATTAAAATAACTTATGACAAGAAGTAAACTAAAATCAAAAATGAATTTAACACCATATCTACCAGGTCACCATAAGACAAAGGAGATACTTTTAAAAGTTCACTCAACACTGTAAGCTGTAACAAGAAAACTTTGAAACTGTTTTTATAGAGATACAAGTATGAGTATCTCGGCAAAATGCATTTAAACATTTATAAAGGCGGTTTCGATACAATTGAAACTGTAAATTGAAAAACAAAGACTAGTAAACGCAAGTTTTAATAAAGTCTTCCACTTTACAATAACATGTTTGTGAACTTTTAGATGGCGTCATATTTTCAATTTGTTATAAACAAACAGGGTTGTTTTTATTCCATTAATAAATGATTATTCTTTACTAAGACTTCGCTGTTCGTCTGTCTGTTTGTCTGTCCGTCTGTCACAAGGCTGTATCTCATGAACCGTGATAGCTAGACAGTTGGAATTTTCACAGAGTATTTATTTCTAACGCTCTAACAAAAACTATTAAAAACAAAATAAAATAAATACTTAAGTCGGGCTCCCATGCAACAAACGTGATTTTTTTGCCGTTTTTTATAGATATGGTACGGAACCCTGCGTGCGCGAGTCCCACTCACACTTGGCCGGTTTTTTTAAGTTATAGGCTAGATATCATCTTTAAACCGACGATATAAGGAGGAGTATATACCTTTTTGTTGCTTTTTTGTACGTATGACCTCACATATCTTTTTACCCGATGATCCGATTATAATAATTTTCTAAACGAATTTATAGAACTATCGTAAGTAGAACCCACAACCTACAGCTATATATTATTATAAAATTATTTGAATGTACTATTCCAGTATTCGCTTTAAAGAGACATTATTTCATCGTGATCCTCATTTAAAAATACAATTTTTTCTTGAATAACATCTTACTAAGTACGTACTGTGTCTTAAAGGGAGCTTAAGTGCACTGAAGATAAACTCAATCTCTGACAGAACGACTAAAAATACAGTTGTAAATCCTATGGCATGAATAAAATTAACAACTATTAAAATTGATCAAACCAACGGAACCTGCGTCCTCGCCTGGACTAACTACGCCAAGGCAAGAATTATGCTGCTTTAAGTCGCAATTGCACTAGGGGACATTTTGTTCTGCGACATTGTCGCTCGACACGTATACTACGCGCAGTACATCATCCAACATCATAGGCGACATCACGGCTCGAAGCACAGACAGTATCTACGTGTCCCTCGACAGTCGACACTAATCCTCATTTTCTTAGTTGTAACTTCGAGACCTTGACTCACCCTCGTATTCAAGAACGACACTATGAGAACACGCACCCACAGTGGACGAAATCTTTTTTCATAAACATCACTTTATGTGTTGAGCGGCACTATGGCGCACGCTACCTTGTAACTTTAGAGCTCAACTTTGGCTAGAGGCACACGACAATGTGCTTATAGTCACACTATGCAGTGTCGCACAACACATAAAGTGATTTTTATGAAAAAAGATTTCGTCCACTTTGGGTGCGTGTTCTCATAGTGTCGTTCTTGAATACGAGGGTGAAACTCTTTCTAGGCCACTCGAATTTCTCTCGAAAAGGACCTCATATTTGTTTTTAGGATATTTGTGGCTCAACCACATCCAAATTACCTAACGGATTTGGATGTAACTTGAAATACACATAGCCTATCCCCACGAGCGATAACCACCAATTCTTAAAATAATATTAAAACAATAATACTGGCCGTATGTAATAATTTAATCCGTGTTGGCCGAGTGGGAGGTACCTCGACTTACAATCTGAAGGTCGTAGGTTCAAATACGGCGTGCATCAATGTGTAAAAAATTTATATGCGCATCAAAAACACGTGCTCAAAACGGTAGAGAAAAACATCGTGAGGAAACCAGTTAGCATTCTTATAAGCGGCGATAGGCTTGCAGCCCGTCACGTATAGAATGCTAACTACAGCAAAATGTGGGCATGTGCCAAATATAATGTTCGGACGTGCCTCTGACTACTCCCACTAGACATCTTCAACTTATCCTTTCCATCCTTCTCCAGCACCACACTTCGAAAGCTTCTAGGATCTCGATCTAGGGGGATCTAGAAGGGAAGGTTGAAGAGAAAGGCTTCGAATAAACTACATAAGCCAGCTAAAGGAATAGCTGATGGGTCGTATAAGGAAGTTAAGGTGATAAGTGAAATTTTTGACGTTTTGTATGTGCTGAGTCTGCCCGGATAAGACGGAAAAAGTGATAAAACTGCATTATCTCGAAAACCATTAAAAATTTAAAAAGGAACTGTCTGTAATTTATTTAGCTAGTATGATTATCTTACGAATTATATAAAAATAAACTGTTTAGCTATTCATAGCTTTGATTAAAAACGAAACTCGTGTTTTTGAAGAGCCAACTTTGGAAAATAAATTTATTTAGAAAAGTTTCACCAATCGTGTTTCTGTCTGTAATTTATCTAGATTATATCCTTAAGTTATCTTTGTCATGAAAAACAAAACTGTATGTTTTGCGGTTATTGAGAAAAAACGATTCTGCATTCATCAAAAACATTTATTACTCGCCTTAAGGAAGCGGCGCTGGAGAGAGCTGCATCAATTATACCGACAAGAACACAGCTCTTAAGTTAGAAGAAGACAATGTTAGTTAGCAAAGTAGCCGCAGGCGAAAGGTAGCATAATACCATATTGGTGGATATTTCCACCAATGCTGAGCGCACGCTTCTCATCAAATACAATATACACATCGCCCCCAGCCTCTAAGTAACCACAACTACTTGCTCAACTCAACTAGGGTCAAAGACCCGGTTGTGGTGCCTACCTTTTAGTCATTTTCAATTTTGGCAGTCAATAAATAAGCATAGCAAACAAACTTGTTTAAAATCTATAGTTAATACAATTCTTTGTATATGGTCCGTTTTGATTAGTAAGTTGTAGTAGACTTGTTTGACCACAACCAAATACTTCCTGTTTTGTCTATATATATATGAATAATTAATAAATAAATATCGCCTGTTACAAAACCTAAGAGATAGATAAATGCTTTATTCTATGTTGTTTATAAATCGTCGTTTGAATCATTTTTTCAATATAAAACGCTTAGTTGAAAATAAAAATGTTGTTAAAATGCCCACAACCAGCGCTCCTACCCTACTTGCTCAACTCAACTACTAAGTATTCAGTCGATAGCTGGTAAGTTTGTGTTTTATGGCAACAATTTATTGAGCTCGCGAGTTGTTAGACTCCTCATAGTTGAGTTGACGTCAAACTTTGTAATCGCTGTGAATTTAGGCGTTATATAATATCCTAAACTTAAGGCCCTGTATATCGACGATTGCTCTTTTTCGAAACGAAAAAAGAAATACTTCTGAACAAGCCACATCTCCTATTTTATAATGTATAGTATATGTGAATAAAGATGTACCCATCTTTAATCACTTCGATAAATAATCCTACCGACCGCTGCACGTGGTACTGATCCATGGGTGGCGCGTGGTCCGCCCTTGCTTTTCGAATAAATTAATGATATAAATTATGTATTAAAAACCTATTCTTATCAATTATTACAAGAATTATTACTTATCAAAAACCTATTCAAATCTAGATCTACATTTTACCTATCATTAACAATAAATCACAAGTTGATCTTAATAGTAGGTATCAAAGTATTTCGATCATAAATTCTAAAACGTATCATTTTGAAATAATATCTTTATCATGAAAAGTTTCTGCTATTATGTTTTCAGCTTAATAGAAATCTAGGTATTAACCTGAAGAACGACTAGTATATTTATAAAAATAGGAGATGTGGCTTGTTCAGAAGTATTTCTTTTTTCGTTTCGAAAAAGAGCAATCGTCGACATACAGGGCCTTAACAAGCGTAGAACCCAGATGAATGAAACAAATGAATAATGTCTTTTATCTATAACTAGCTGACCCGTGCCCGCTTCGCTGTGCGTAAGACATTTCTAATACCATCGTGGACTTTTTTGTAGACGTTTTTAAGGTGTACAATACTGTAGTACATTATTTTGATATATTATCTCGTGGGGTTCAGCCAGCATTTGCAATGTAAGCGCAAAAAAATGTGTTTATTTACGACATCACATTAGAAACCTCTAAAATTATCAGTGTTTCTCTACTATATTATGCATGTATTATACATATAAACCTTCCTCTTGAATCACTCTATTTATTAAAAAAAACCGCATCAAAATCCATTGTGTAGTTTTAAAGATATAAGCAAACATACATACAGACATACAGACGCGGGAAGCGGAAAGCGACTTTGCTTTATACTATGTAGTGATATAAAAATGAATCGCAAAATGTGTTGGTAAGCGCATAATACAACAAAGCCAATTTGGAATTTGGACCAATTTGGCCAATTCTTTTTTTAAAATGTTCGTTGAAGTTCAAGGATGGTTTTTACGGCAAGAAAAAATTGAATGCTTGCCGGAAAAACCTTAAAAACAGCCCTTTTCTTTTTCCCATACAAAAGTTTTCTAACTTAAACGTCAATTTGAGCTTTATTGCTATTGTATGAAGTTCACTGTTGTCTAAGCAATGTAGGTGTGTTCCTAAGAACGGGAACGGGAACGGGAACGGGAACGGGAACTTCAAACAACATTTGTCAATTGCGATACGAAGTTCGCCGGGTCAGCTTGTAAATAAATTAAATATAGGTGCATATTTCACACAGCACCACCCAGCCCCAAACTAAGTGACCATATTACTGATAAAATATTAAATACTTTAAGAGGCTGCCAGTCGCTGATTGCTCTTTTTCGAAACGAAAAAATAAATACTTCTGAACAAGCCACATCTCCTATTTTTATAAGTATATTACTTCAGGTTCCTACCTAGATTTCTATTAAGCTGAAAACATAATAGCAGAAACTTTTCACGATAAAGATATTATTTCAAAATGATACGTTTTAGAATTTATGATCGAAATATTTTATATACCTACTATTAAAATCAACTTGTGATTTATTGTTAAAGATAGGTAATATGTAGATCTAGAATTCTATTAGAATAGATTTTTGATAAGTAATTATACATAATTTATATCATTAATTTATTCGAAAAGCTAAGGCGGACCACGCGCGGACGTGTGTTTGTCATCATTGCAGCGGTCGGTAGGATTATTTATCGAAGTGATTAAAGATGGGTACATCTTTATTCACATATACTATACATTATAAAATAGGAGATGTGGCTTGTTCACAAGTATTTCTTTTTTCGTTTCGAACATAAATAATCGTCGACTGGCAGCGTCTTAACGGAAACAATTTGGAATACTTACAACTAAAATTTTCTATCAACCGCCTTCACGTTGTCCAACGCGACTGTACCTATAATTGATGTATAACGTTTTTTATTCTAGAACTAGCGACCCGCCCCGGCTTCGCACGGGTAGCATGTTATTATACATATAAACCTTCCTCCTGAATCACTCTATCTATTAAAAAAAACTGCATCAAAATCCGTTGTGTAGTTTTAAAGATATAAGCAAACATACATACAGACATACAGACGCGGGAAGCGGAAAGCAACTTTGCTTTATACTATGTAGTGATGAAAACTACCGTGGTTGTTACTCATTTTAACTATAAATATGGCTACAATTCGGACGAAGTGTCCGAATTTATTGTGTCTGAATCGTCAGCAACCCTTATTTTCTCTGTATAGCTGACTTTTTGAGACATATTATAAAAAACACAAAAAAAGTCAAGCACTTTCTTCCTTAGCGGCGCTTTTCTATACCGTCCGTAGACTATTCCTGCTGTTCAAATGTCCGGAACGAGGAATACGTCTCTTGTTCTTGGCATCCCCTATATAAGCTTGTTCAAGGATCAGAGCGCCTGGAGATCTGAGAATGAAAATAGACAAATTTTTGATCTAAATTCTATACCAATAAAATTATGATCTTACTCTTGATAATAGCTAGGTGATTATTTTTTTTAACTGGTCTAATAGTTTTTAGGCTTCCGTACCCAAAAGGTAAAAACGGGACCCTATTACTAAGACTTCGCTGTCCGTCTGTCTGTCATAGGGCTGTATCTCATGAACCGTGATAGCTAAACAGTTGAAATTTTCACAGATTATGTATTTCTATTGCTGCTATAACAACAAATACTAAAAACAGAATAAAATAAATATTTAAGGGGGGCTCCCATACAACAAACGTGATTTTTTTGCCGTTTTTATAGATAATGGTACGGAACCCTTCGTGCGCGTGTCGACTCGCACTTGGCCGGTTTTTTAGTTTATCCATTACAAACAAACATACAAAAAGCAGAAACATATTTTTTAAATTCATCGTTAACAAAATCATACGCATGGTAAGCGAAAAATGTTATTTGCGTTTCAATTCAAAACACTATGCAAATGAAGTAAAATGAAATGAACATTTTCCAATAACGAAATTGTCATTACCGAGCTCAATAAATTGTGCGTGATTGGTAGCTGTATGCTTTAACGAACAAACAGTTTGCTGAATGTTGATGTTAATAGTATTACATTAATGTAAATATGAATAAGTATTCTGTTGAAAAATATTTTTTCAAGACCTGTGGGGCGGGGCTATTTTGTAAAAACAAATGCCATAATACCAACGCTTTTATGCTGTTTAAGCACCTATACCTACGCTTCCAATACACTACCTACGCAGAAGCGTAGGTATAGGTGCATAAACTGTGCATAGTTACTATGAAAAGTGTACAGATTAGGTATTCTCTAACATTAGGTTATAACATCCAACATCATAACATCACAATCATGTTTTTACTAAATAGCCCTGCAGTGGTCTAGCACAAACCACTATCGTATCGACAACGTGTCAACCAAATGCCAAAACTGACACTTACTATACAAAAAGGATACACAAAAGGATTTTACTAAAGCTTGGGGGTAGCATGAACCACTATCGTATCGACAAAGTACCGTTCAAATGTCAAAACTGACACTTTTACTATACAAAAATGATTTACAAAAGGAATTATAAAAGTTTAGGGGTAGAATGAACCACTAGTTTAAAAAAAAGTGTAGTAAAAATGACAGTTTTGGCATTTGGAAGACGTTATCGATACGATAGTAATTCATGCTACCCCCAAGCTTTTGTAAAATCCTCCTTCGTGCTAGTAATCAGAGCAGCACGCTATCACCAGTCACTTAATATTACATTGTCATTGGAACTTGAAAGGTATGAAAAGTTTTTACTCAATCGAACTAAGGAGTACGGTTGTGAGTGTCCTGCCTCCATAATCAGGTCAGCTCGCTGTCACCACATTATTGTCTTATCACCAGAACTTAAGGTGTATGCAAAATTTCAGCTCAATGGAATACCAACAGATGGTCGAAATGGTTTGCAAATTTTGAAAGTTACAAACAAACAAACGAATGGTGCAAGTTAAATAAGAGCTTCTAAAAAATATACCCTGTTTAGTTTTTAATATCGAATCCAATCAAGCTCAAATCTATTGATTAAGCCCGACACGTACCAGAGCGGCATGTACTCAAAGAGCTAACTCCGACATCGGCTGCATTATGAAGGGTTTACAAGCCAAGTTCCGCACTTAGCTCCGTCCACTCAGTTTCATGTGCGCGCAACAAGTGCTTTCCATAATTGAGCACACCTGCTCGACCTTCTTCTGTGCTATGCGCGCCTGGTAGTGACATAATTTATTTACATCGTTTCATTGTGTATGTAAAGTGAGCTAGTTAGCATAATAACCTGTGAAATTGTGGATAGGTTTATCCATTGTTGAATTTAGAGGATAAGTCAATATTATAATAATCACGCAACAAACGATTTATGGATAATTTCAAATTTAGAAGTCTTGAATAATGCATAACTCAAAACCAGTCATAGGTCACAGGAATTATGTAGTTTTTAGTATATTTTGTATAATTCTTAGTTTTATGGCCAATTTCACAAATAATAATTTGTAAGGTGCTTATGCTCACAAGTCCTATAAAAAGTCTTTGATAAAATATTTGTACGGTTCAGTAGTCATTATTGATGAAAACGGGACATTACATTTTCGTCGGTAATTCGGTATGCAAAATCACTACATAGTATAAAGCAAAGTCGCTTTCCGCTTCCCGCGTCGGTATGTATGTATGTTTGCTTATATCTTTAAAACTACACAACGGATTTTGATGCGGCTTTTTTTAATAGATAGAGTGATTCAGGAGGAAGGTTTATATGTAATAACATGCTACCCGTGCGAAGCCGGGGCGGGTCGCTAGTTATTTATATTATGTGTCTGCTTGGCTGTATATTTACTGTAGTCACTATGCACCAAGCTTTGTTACCGGCTGTTGCTTTGCCACACCGTATTCAAATTCACCGTTATTTAAAATGTCAATATTTAATTTACATTTTTAGAGCCAATACATAACAGAATTGATAATAATATTTTTTAATGGGTTCCACAGTCACTACTGAATAATCTAGAATGGTTTTCAAAATCTTAAATAGCCCATTGTTATGCGTGATTGAAATTGTAACACTTCGTCAATTAGATTATAAAATGACCCGACATGAACTTGGCCTGTTTTTTTCATCAATTGTACGGATTGGATTAAGTTCAATTGATAAATTTTAAAACCTTTCCGCCTCCGTCCACAACTGTACGCTGTTTGAAAACCTTCAGAAACAAAGCGATGTGTTTGAGTATTTCTAAGGTAATCGCACTAAAATCTTTTAGTTCCATTTTGAACGAATGCTTAATGAAGCAAGAGTGGAGGAATTGTCTCATCGGTAGGAAGATTTGAGTAAATCCCCCAATTTCCGGGATCGTACTAAATGGAATAAAAAAGCATTCTATCCACTCCCGTTTGTTTGTCATTTTGATTGTGCTTAGGAACGGATGTAATATTTACAAGCTTTTATTTAACGTGTTGAAACTTTCAGATTTTACAATAATAAATAATTGATTAAAAATATCTAAAAGTTTATATTCTATTGCTTGCAACCTGTAACGTATGGAATGCTAACTACTGCAAAATGTGGGCATGTGCCAAATTTAATGTTTGGGCGTGCCTTTGACTACCCCCACTAGACATCTGCAAAGGACCTAAGATCTGAGAGGATGTTTACCGTACTAGGGGATTACAGTCGTGATCCTATTTATTTATTATTTTTAAACATTTAGTTACTTTTTTTATCTATTACTAAGACTTCACTGTCCGTCTGTCTGTCACAAGGCTGTATCTCATGAACCGTGATAGCTAGACAATTGATTTTTTTACAGAAGATGTATTATTTTAGAACTTTATTTTTTTCCGGCCATTAATGTAAACACTTTTAAAATCTTTTATAGCAACATGCTTGTTGAAAAGGATTTTGTAAAAAAATGAATACTTTTTTTTAAATTTAGTGCTGACTATATTATATTTGACTTGATTTATTAATAAGTTTTCTGTTGAAAAATATTTTTCAAAGACAAGCTATTGTAAAATCTTTTAAACCATTGATCACCTGTCACATATTAGGCTAGGCTAAGATCACATGTAACGCGCGTTGCGAGTGCTTATCAGTCTGTTTGGTAGAGTTTAAAATAAAAAAAAATACAAGAAAATCAACTAAACAGTCAACGGACATTACATACCCTACATATTAAAGCGCGCGTCAACGCGCGATCGCCTGCGTCTAGAGACTTTCTCTAAGCGCCGCGTTAACGCTCGCTGACGCGCGTTAAGACGCGCTCATGTGATCGGTTGTAAGTAAATACCAGGATGTCTAGTCCCGTGTTTAAAACGCGCGTCAAAACTTTGCCATCTGAACATGGCCTTATTGTCATCGGAACTTGACAAGAATGCAAAGTTTTTACTCAATCGAAGTATATACTAAAGAGTTATATTGTAAGTGTCCGTTAACCAGCTCATAACTACGTCATCAGATTAGCTCGCTGTCACCATATTATTGCATTGTCACCAAAGTTACTTAATTATGCAAAATTTCAGTTCAATCGGTTGGGGATAACTGCTTCAAAATTGAATTGCAAGAATCCACCTTAACTTTGTTATCATAACTAAATTACTAGTTAAATAAAAGCTTGAAAATAAATTAATTAACGCTCGGAACTTATACAAAAACAAATTCGTGCCTCAAAACTGCTTGGCTGTTTATCTCCAGTAGTCAATTAAAAAAAAACAATTACCGACTGTTGCTTTGGCACAACGTGTTCAAATTCAATGACCAAACAGCTTGTGAAGAATGAATACAAGATTTGCCACTGCAAAGATAGTATACAATAATGGCAGTACAAATCATGTAGATAAACTTGTTTCGCCAGCGATGACCTCATACCATCGACCACATAGCCCAATAGACGCCTAATGGCTTCATTTCTTCAAACAAACAATTATTTCGAAACGTTGAGGAGTGCGGGTCAGGGGGGCGGTATTAATGCATTTTGATTGGCCGGTTCAATGTCACTACCCGCCGCGGGGCGCGTCGTAAATCGCGCTCGGGGTCTATCAGCAGTATAAGCCTAATGTGTTGTTTGAAAGTGTTCGCCTTGCATAAGGAGTCTTTAGGCTGTGTGGTCGATGTCTTATACCGTCATAATAACCAAGTTCATTATAAAATCAACACGCTTGGGTACAATACATCTTTACCTAAAGACCTAGCATTCATTATAATACTTGCATTGGAATGATGAATTTTAAAGCAGTGATTTTACTTATCTCTTGTGCAGGTTAGTGGTTTAGTGTCTTTAAAGCTATATTTAAACCGACCAAATGATTGTGAAGTTATAAACAGATGTTATTTGATAGTACATTATCGAAATCGGTTATTGTTAATAGGGAACGTACCCATACTACGTGACCCATTTTTAGGGTTCCGTACCCAAAGGGTAAAAACGCTGTCCGTCTGTCGGTCCGTCTGTCTGTCACAGGGTTGTATCTCGTGAACCGTGATAGCTAGACAGTTAAAAATTTCACAGATTACGTATTTCTGTTGCTGCTCTAAAACAAATACTAAAAACAGAATAAAATAAATAATAAAGGGGGGCTCCCATACAACAAACATGTTTTTTTCCGTTTTTTATAGATATGTACCGGTTTTTTTCATATTTTACCCGTTTCCCCCTTCGGTGACCACCCGTAGTATTTGCTAAGACCTCCCCTCCTCTTCGAATTTTCACGTAGTTATTCAGAAATATGGTTGTAAATCATTTTTTTCAACGAAAATGTAAAAATAAATATATATTGGCTCACGTTTGTTTTTATTCATCGGCGCTTGTCGCGTGATGCCCAGGATGAATGCTAAAAATTAGTACTTGCTATTAGTAGCTAAACGCTGCTCGCCATCCTAATCACTACATAGTATAAAGCAAAGTCGCTTTCCGCTTCCCGCGTCTGTATGTCTGTATGTATGTTTGCTTATATCTTTAAAACTACACAACGGATTTTGATGCGGTTTTTTTTAATAAACAGAGTGATTCAAGAGGAAGGTTTATATGTATAATACATGCATAATATAGTAGAGAAACACTGATAATTTTAGAGGTTTCTAATGTGATGTCGTAAATAAACACATTTTTTTGCGCTTACATTGCAAATGCTGGCTGAACCCCACGAGATATATCAAAATAATGTACTACAGTATTGTACACCTTAAAAACGTCTACAAAAAAGTCAACGATGGTATTAGAAATGTCTTACGCACAGCGAAGCGGGCACGGGTCAGCTAGTAATATTAATAAATGCGAAAGTTTGTGATAAGGCTGCTATGTTTGTTCCATAATCAAAAACACATTTGTAGTTTCCTGAAAGTGTTTTTTTCTATGCCACTATTGAAATTCGGCCAGGACAAAGTATGGGGTCGGCTAGTATTTGAATATAGCTCTAAAAGCGTGCGATTTTTCTAGAGGATATTGGCTACGTGACAAAACCTAATACTGTGACCATGAATGGTATTTTTGAGAAACCGTTTTTAGCCGTTTTTTATAGATAATGGTACGGAACCCTTCGTGCGATAGTCTGACTCGCACTTGGCCGGTTTTTTCATTGCGTTTGCTGTCTTCATACTCTCATGAGATCCTTAGTTCGACTTTCAACTTGAAAAACGTTATTTTGTATATTATAGATGATGATATAGATTATAGATGATGATCAACTTATTTATTTAATTGCAGTGCCGTTAGCTCAGACCACAGGGAATGATGGAGACGTGAGTTCATGATTTTATATTTTCTATATATTTTTAAAAGATGCAGCATAACTAGTTGAAGCACTGAAATTTATTTGATTCTATCATCTTATATTCAATTTATATATAATTACTAGCTGTCCCGACAGACGTTGTCCTGTCAAATTTCAATAATTCCACAGAAAAAAGCACTTTCATTTTTCCCGACTTCACTTACTTAGGGGTATAAAAAATACCCTATGACCTACAAACAATACACAAAAAAAAACATAAAAATCGGTGAAGCCGTTTCGGAGGAGTTTAGTTACAAACACTGTGACACGAGAATTTTATATAATATAGATATTAAAAAATATTACTAACGTTTTTGCTGTTCTTATCATTATATAATATTAAATATCAATTTATCTCATCATATATATTAAATTACTATTTATAAATTGCAGGTCGAAGAAAGATGGTCTTGGGGATACGTGGATGAAACTGTAAGTTATTTATCAAATTCAAATTCACAAATCATTTATTTCAATAAAATCACAAGGATCACTTTGAAACGTCTTAGGAACTAGGTGAAGCTACGCCGATTCCACGCGACCAAGCCTAGAAGAATCAGGCAACAAACACGGCTTGGGGTTTACCTTTTTTTTCAATGATCCTTTCCTTAATGCTATGTAGAGCTCCAGCTATGTAGAACAAGGTGAAGGCTCAAACAAGAATAATAATTAAACATGGTTAGAAACTAAAGCAGTTCATTAATTTGCATATTTTCTGCGTTTACTAACTAGATTTTTCGCAGTGATAATACTTATACCTCGGAACTCCATAAAAAAATCAGGGCCTCATGTGGGAGATAAGTCATATAGTATTTTTATACACCACTAGCGACCCGCCCCGGCTTCGCACGGGTAGCATGTTATTATACATATAAACCTTCCTCCTGAATCACTCTATCTATTAAAAAAAACCGCATCAAAATCCGTTGTGTAGTTTTAAAGATATAAGCAAACATACATACAACAAACGACTTTGCTTTATACTATGTAGTGACTAGCCGACCCGTGACAGATTTTATCTTGCCCAAATTTCAATAATCGCATAGAAAAAACACTTTCAGACAACTTCCAATTTTTTCCCTATAAACCTTTTCTTGATGAAATAAATTATCAATATCAATGCGTATCATTTTGTAATCAAAACTAATGTAAGGTTTTTTTATTACCGAAATACCTTAGTAGTTTCAACCTTTTTGGTATATTTTTAATAGTGACCGCCAGAGGCGCTTTATCGTGACTTCACCATTCACCTTGACGGAATATGTCAATGACGTTACTCTTACATACGCCACAGTTATTAAAAGTATTCTGTTGATAAATATTTTTCTATGACAAGCATTTGTAAAATCATTCAAACCACCTGTCACCTAATATAACATCAACTTGACTAGAATGCAAAGTTTTTACTCAATCTGTTGAACAGCTCCTGACTCTATCATCAGATCGGCTTACTGTCACCATATTATTGTATTGTCACCAAAGTTACTTAAGGATGCAAAAATTCAGCTCATCGGTTGGGGATAACTGCTTCAAAATTAAGTTGCAAGATTCCACCTTAACAAACATAGATACATAGTTACATACATACGAGTTGCTAGTTAAATAAAAGCTTGTAAATAGATAAATTTTGTATTTTTGTTTGTAATAGATAAACCTACTACAGGATACTACTGGACTAACTTTAAAAATTATTTAATCTATCAAAAACTACATTATAAAACAGTAACAAATTTATTTTATTTAAAAAAAATTAGAGCCTATCGATTATTGCAATAATATTACCTAAGGTATCGT
This sequence comes from Hydriomena furcata, assembly GCA_912999785.1. Classification (NCBI taxonomy): domain Eukaryota; kingdom Metazoa; phylum Arthropoda; class Insecta; order Lepidoptera; family Geometridae; genus Hydriomena; species Hydriomena furcata. The sequence continues at coordinate 12,531,156 of OU538834.1, forward strand.
TGCGCCAGGGCAGACAGCTAGTATTTATAAATTAATTTTATACATCATTTTTTACCCACTTCAAAAAGGAAGAGGTTATCAATTCGCCTGTTGAATCTTTTTTTTTTCTTGTGTGTATATTTCTCGTATATATACATATATGTATAAGTCAGCATCTGATGATGGGATCCCAGGGAAATCGAGATAAACCTTAAAAATGTATGGGCATTGACAGTGGTTTTCAACTATTAGTCCAGTCATTATAGTAAGTTCACCTCGGAATTCGAGATACCCAGCTGTAAGTCTGTAAATACTTGTATATTGACACCCTAAAAGATGTCTCAAAACCTACATATGGTAGGGTGTAAGCAACTATTTAATTTCAAGGTCAAAGGTCACAAAAATCGGTTTTTTGCGCTTTTTTTGGAAATATCTCATTTCCTATGGGTTTTTTGTTATTTGTATTTATTATTAATATTGTAGAATACAAAATTCTCTACAAATTTTGTTTAAAAAAATTTTTATACGGTGAACCGTTTTCGAGATAGAGGGCGGAGAGCACGCGGTCACAGCATCACTTCAGGTCAACCGGTGCCTCCGGTCGAAAACGCGCCATATATAGTTGATGAACTATCGATAAATCAATGATTATAAATATTTGTCAATTTTTATTAACTATTATATTATATTTTATCATTTTTTTCCTAACCTAACCACTTTTTATTCAGTATTAATTTATTTAACAACACTTACCTGCCCATGAAATTGCAGAATTGTTAATGAAAATATAGGAATTATATTTGAATTTTAACCTAATTAATATTTATAACTTCTTACATGATGAAAAAAAACAAATAAATTATGAATTAATCTTTTTATTAAAAAATATCATTGAATACATTTATTTTTATTGAAAGTAAAGAAATGGAATAAAGGGTACAAAAACTACAATTTATAATTTTAATCATCTTCTTCCTCTTCATCGTCGTCTTCTGGCTGCTGGTAAATTTCAAACTGGTCTTCATTATCGTCTTCAACGACATTTGTCTCAAGTTCTTCCATGATTTCGGGGTCAAAGGTTCCATCTTCGTTAATGTCGCTCTGATATGGTAGAGCATTGAGACAAGCTTGTTCATTACATTGGCCACAAGCTAAAGAGCATTGCAAGCCCGCTTTCCTGCATCCGCATCGCGAACCACAACCACTCTTGCAGTTGCAGAAAATTGTATTTAGCAAATCTTCTGGAGCAGGTGGTAAAATTGTCATGATAGGCTCCAGAAAATCGTTTCGCATTGCCCCAACCCCATACCTGAGGTTCCAAATCATGTCCTAACCAAGTTTGAACTTGATAATATACACGGTTGAAATGTTGATGAGCAGCTGCACTTGTTGGTGGAATATTTGAAAGCTGCACAGGTTTATTAAGTTTTGTAATACAAGTGTTTTATCAGGTATAATTTTCGACGTAGTGGAAGTATTTTAAAAATTACAGATTTTAAAGAGGCACTAAATTATTTTCTATTTAAAATGTCATTAGTGTAAATGGGAATATAATTATATGTATTATGATTTAAGTTTTTCTCTTAATTATTTTTTAATTTTAGTAAACGGTTATCAGTATTATTGAATAAATATAGATTTAATGCATGAAGAAAATGATAAAATATAATATAATAGTTAATAAAAATTGACAAATATTTATAATCATTGATTTATCGATAGTTCATCAACTATGTATATATGGCGCGTTTTCGACCGGAGGCACCGGTTGACCTGAAGTGATGCTGTGACCGCGCGCTCTCCGCCCTCTATCTCGAAAACGGTTCACCGTATAAAAAATTTTTTTAAACAAAATTTGTAGAGAATTTTGTATTCTACAATATTGATAATAAATACAAATAGCAAAAAACCCATAGGAAATGAGATATTTCTAAAAAAAGGGCACAAAACCGATTTTTGTGACCTTTGACCGTGAAATTTAATAGTTGCTTACACCCTACCATATGTGGGTTTTGAGACAACTTTTAGAAGTATTTACAGACTTACAGCTGGGTATCTCGAATTCCGAGATTCTTACCTAATTTAAGCTTAAATGACTGGACTATATAGACCTTGCCCCTATTTCATTGGCATACACCGAGTGGAGGACTAGCCAGAGTGGGGCTCCTAGATCTTGCGGTGGAGAGAGCCCCCCCACTACAATTTTTATTTATAAACATGAAGTCGGTTTTTAAACGTAATTATTTATTTTTCTTTGCAGAATGAAACCAAAAGTGGGAATCAACAAAATACAACCCCCACTACTACAACTACTGATACCACTTCCACCACGGAAACCACTTACGATCCATGTGTATTCTACAATCCGCCTAAACCCAGCTTTAAAGCTCCCGGAAGAAGGATCAGTGAAGAAAGTGAGTAGCTCCTAGCGAAATAATTCATGCCAAATTTATATGCGCATCAAAAACACGTGCTCAAAACGGTGGAGGAAAACATCGTGAGGAAACCAGTTAATATTCTTATAAGCGGCGATGGGCTTGCAACCTGTCACGTATGGAATGCTTACTACTGCAAAATGTGGGCATGTACCAAATGTAATGTTTGGACATGCCTCTGACTACCCCCGCTAAATATCTTCAATGGATCTAAGCGTCTGGAGATCTGATAGGATGTCTACATTAGGAATTAGGATGTTATTATTTTGGATGTTATTTTTTTAGGATGTTATTATTACCAGTCGTGATCCTATTTTTTATTTTATTTTTTTCACTTGGAAATCATCATGGTCAGTCATCAAATAATCCTTATTATTTTCTTTTATTTTCAGAATGCGAAGAGTATATCTACGACAATAAACTAGCCGAAGAACAACGCAAAAGAAACATTGAATGTGATAAGTTTGACCTATAACACCCTAATAATATTATAAACGCGAAAGTTTGTGAGTTTGTTTGTTTGTGTGTTTGTGCCTCAATTAGGCGTAAACGGCAAAACGGATTAATATAAAATTTGCTGTAGATGTAGATATAATGCCCGAATGAAAAATACTAAATGATGAATACAAAAATTAAAATAATGTCAAAACAATCATGCAAAATCAATAAAAAAAAATAAAAAAATATCCGTATCCGTACCTCTCGGTGATAGCCTCAGTTTGTCCAGATGAACCCTTTACATTGTAAAATAAGTTGTGTTGTAATGTTTACAATTATTATTGGCTGTAATAATTGTAAACATTATTATAACGGCCATTATACGGCATTATTATTTGGAGTAATCACAACATTTATGGGGAGGTTCCCCATACTAGGTACGTGTTATGTATACGTATACCTCCTATGTGTTTAACAAGCGAATTCCCTATTATTGTAAAAACTTAGGGTACATAAAATGTGTTGTATCATTACAGGTTTCACTGTGAAGGAAGATGGCAAAACTACTCTTTATCCTCCACCGGCTGCTGTAGGTGGCTACAACGCTTTGCCCGGCGAGTTTCCTCATATGGTAATATCAACCGAAATATTCAATCAACACATACCCTCGTATTCAAGAACGACACTATGAGAACACGCACCCACAGTGGACGAAATATTTTTTCATAAACATCACTTTATGTGTTGAGCGGCACTATGGCGCACGCTACCGTGTGCCTTTACAGCTCAACTTTGGCTAGAGGCACACGACAATGTGCCTCTAGTCACACTATGCAGTGTCGCACAACACATAAATTGATTTTTATGAAAAAAGATTTCGTCCACTGTGGGTGCGTGTTCTCATAGTGTTGTTCTTGAATAAGAGGGATAGTCAGATCCATTTATCCGTCCATTTTCTTAAAAACTCTACCTTTTGTATGTCATCATCATCATCATCATCTCAGCCTATCGACGTCCACTGCTAGACATAGGCCTCCCCCAAAGATCGCCATAATGACCGGTCCTGCGCTGCCTGCATCCAGCGGTTTCCCCAGTCGTAAGTCCACCTCGTGGGGTTCTTCCCACGTACGTGGTCGCTACTCGAGAGCCACGACTCCAACGGCCGTCTTTTCTACGAGCTATGTGCCCTGCCCATTGCCACTTGCGTTTCGCAATTCTGAGAGCTATGTCAGTTACCTTAGTTCTTCTGCGGAACTTCTCATTCCTGATTCGATCTCGCAGAGATACCCCGAGCTGAGCCCTCTCCATTGCTCTCTGAGCGACTTTGAGCTTTTTTAGGAGACCTTATACCTTTTGTATGTGTACTATCTTAATTTGTGTCGGCAAACAATGGAAAACGAAATAAAATAGGATTACGGCTGTAACTTAAGAGGAGTAATAAATGTTTTTGAAGAATGCAGAATCGTTTTTTCTCAATAACCGCAAAACATACAGTTTTGATTTTTACGACAAAGATAACTTCAGTATTTAATCTAGATAAATTACAGACGGAAACACGATTGGTGAAACTTTTCTCGATATATTTATTTTCCAAAGTTGGCTCTTCAAAAACCCTAGTTTCGTTTTTAATCAAAACTATGAATAGCTAAACTGTTAATTTTTATATAATTCGTTAGATAATCATACTAGCTAAGTAAATTACAGACGGATTCTTTTTAAATTTTATGGTTTTCAAGATAATGCAGTTTTATAACATTTTCCGTCTTATCCTGGTATATTCAGCCCACACAAAAAGTCAAAAATTTCAAGTATCGCCTTAAGGCACATTTAGCACATAAACACATTTTGCACTATTTAGCATTCCATACGTGACTCGTCGCAAGCCCATCACCACTTATAATAACGTAGTCCTTGTCTGAAATTTGTAACTATGACGAATATAGTCCGAATGACGTTTCGTCCCAAAATTTTAGCCAATCAAAATGTCAACATTTCAGAATAACTATTTCTTGTAACAGGGAGCCATAGGCTGGAAGGCGGTGAAGGGAGGGTACGTCTTCAAATGCGGCAGCACACTCATTAGCTCCAAGTTTGTGATGACGGCCGGGCACTGCGTCAGGTCTCCACCGGATACCTCAATCGATGACCCGAATCCAAAGATCATTAGACTCAATGACCAGAACTTATTTTTTGATGCCGTAAGTTAAAAGTTACATGGAAACTGACATTTTAGAAACAATAAAACCATATAGAGGGAACAGTTAAACTGTTGACTCGTATCACTGACGCGTGGGTTAGCTTCCGTACGTTACAACCTGTACCTGACTTGACCTCGCAAGCCTATCGCTGCTTTTAAGAATACTGACCGGTTTCTTTACATGTACATTTTTTGAACAGAATAATTCGGGATTTGAACCCACAACTTTTTGGATTGCAGTTCAAAGTACCTTGGCCCACACGAAAATTAGCTTAATAATGCTTAATACATCTTATAACACCTTTCTTCCCCAGAACGGCGAAATCATTTCATCATCATCAGACGTAAACATATCCAGAATCATACTCCACCCTCAGTACAAACCTCCAAAGAAATACTACGATATAGCCCTCATGGAGCTGGATAGTGATGTTCACTTCAAGTACAATCTGAAACCGGCATGCTTGTGGCACAGACTAGATACTGGTGACTTTGGGAAAGAAGTCTCGCTGACTGGTTGGGGGGCTTTGGCTCAAGGTAACCACTTTGTTACAGTTTGTTGCAAAGGCAATTGCTACATTCAAGATAATGTCAGGTAAACACAAAAATATGTAGCAAAAACTTCCGCTAACCTGCTCCCAAAGAGTTCAACCCTAGGTGTGTGTTCTACACACACCTTCCAGTAGAGAACCTGGACGAAGAACGTTAATCAATCGTACCTCCCTGCAAGAAACCTAAAATATTGAAGCAAAGATCTCATGTTGGCCAAGTGGGATCAATTCAATCAATTCAATCTGAAGGTCGTGGGTTCGATCAATTTTGACATCACAGACTAAAACACATTCAGTTTTTTCTACTTGATTATTAAAATTTGACAGGACAACGTCTATCACGGGTCGGCTAGTCATTTATATGTTCTATCCAACAGGTAGCTACGAAATATCACCACATCTCCAAGCAGCCGAGGTGGACATAATAGATTCGCAACTATGCGACGATCTGCTGGAGGGCTCTCGGAATCGGCTGTGGGAGGGACTGACGGAAAACCAACTTTGTGCTGGACGGTTGGAAGGTGGAGTTGATTCTTGCCAGGTCTAAAAAAGTTTTTTTATTGGTTGCCCCCAATTAACTCTCTAAATAACAACTCTTCTATTATCGGCATACGTGTTTGGGTCACCTAACTTCACTATCACTACATAGTATAAAGCAAAGTCGCTTTCCGCTTCCCGCGTCTGTATGTAATATGTATGTATGTTTGCTTATATCTTTAAAACTACACAACGGATTTTGATGCGGTTTTTTTTAATAGATAAAGTGATTCAGGAGGAAGGTTAATATGTATAATACATGCATAATATAGCAGAGAAACACTGATAATTTTAGAGGTTTCTAATGTGATGTCGTAAATAAACACATTTTTTTGCGATTACATTGCAAATGCTGGCTGAACCCCACGAGATATATCAAAATAATGTATTACAGTATTGTACACCTTAAAAACGTCTACAAAAAAGTCCACGATGGTATTAGAAATGTCTTACGCACAGCGAAGCGGGCACGGGTCAGCTAGTTATATATATAATTTGAACTCATCGTCCATTTGATAATAAGAAATAGGCTGCGACAGACAGACACACTTGATATTGATCGTATAAGGGTTCTGTTTTTTATTGGATGTACAGAACTCAAAAAAAACGTTGCTAATGAAAAGACTAAATATTTGCTTGGACCTGAATGTAAAATTCCTTTTTTTTAGGGAGATTCCGGCGGACCTCTACAGTTTAGAAGGCCCATCTACAGCTCCCAACAGGGAAAACTCTATTATGTCATCGGCATAACGTCATTCGGCGTTGGATGTGCTTTGCCGAACCATCCCGGGATCTACACTAGAGTCTCTAGCTTCATAGACTGGATTGAGGAGAATGTTTGGAAATAAATAGTTGTACATGAAAATTTAAAATAAAATGTTTATTTATTTCAAATTCAAATAGGATAGGATAGGATTATACAAAAGAAATGCGTAACTCAAAACTGCTAAGCTGTTTATTTCCAATACCTAGTTATGTGGCCTGAGCACGAACCACTATCGTATCGACAACGTATCGTCAAAATGACAAAACTGACACTTTTACTATACAAAAAGTGTCAGTTTTGACATTTGGACGACACGTTGTCGATACGATAGTGGTTCATGCTAATTATTCATGGTTGCTGCTGTTTAGTTTTTTGTGAAAACCCAAAAATAGTGAGCTTAAATAATTAGTTTAGGTAGTTAAGTACCTTGATAATAAATATGAAGTAATATTTTTTAGTTTTAGTATTTTATTTTATTTTGTTTCATTTTATAATGTTTTAGGCTAAGTGATTTTTTGCAATGTACCCGGACTCATTTTGATACCATACTTATTTAAATACCTATAAGACCTTAATGTACACATGAAAGCAATAATAACTTTGAACTTTGAACACATAGAACAGTTACCGGCAATTGATCTGGCACATCGTGTTCAAATTCAATGACCAAACAGCTTGTTCACTAGATTCACTAGAGTATATAGCTTCCTAGACCGGATTGAAGAGAATGTTTGGAAATAAATAAATGATATCAAATGCAAATTGAAAAAACTCTTTTTCATTAAAATCGCAAGGAACTTTTCGAATCATCTTTGGAATAGATACAGTTTGCGACCTGAGCACGAACCACTATCTATCGACAACGTATCGTCCAAATGTCAAAACTGACTTTTACTATACAAAAAGTGTCAGTTTTGATATTTGAACGTTACGTTGTCGATATGATACTGGTTCATGCTAACCCCTAAAACTTAAATTCAGATGTTAAGGTGATAAGTGACATTTTTGACGTTTTGTATGGACTGAGTCTACCCGGATTAGACGGAAAAATTGATAAAATTGCATTATCTTAAAAAATATCAAATATAAAAAAAAATTGTCTTTAATTTAGCTAGCTAGTATGATTATCTAACGAATTATATAAAAATGAACTGTTTAGTTATTCATAGTTTTGATTAAAAACGAAACTAGTGTTTTTGAAGAACAAACTTTGGAAAATAAATCTATCGAGAAAAGTTTCACCAATCGTGTTTCTGTCTTTAATTTATCTAAGTAGATTAAATCCCTAAGTTATTTTTGTCATAAAAAACAAAACTGTATGTTTTGCGATTATTGAGAAAAAACGATTCTGTATTCATCAAAAACATTTATTACTCGTCTTAAAGAAAGATTTGAAAAATTGGCCCTTCTTACTTGTATTTTTACACTTTTGTTTTTACTGGATAAACAAAAAAACAACTGAATCAATTTTAAATATTACTCCACCTATAATTTTTTTTTATCAGCGAGTAACATAGGCTATACTTTTAGGGTTCCGTACCCAAAGGTTAAAAACGGACCCCTGTTACTAAGACTTCAGATAGACGGACAGCGTCTATCTGTGAGACGGTGTCTATCACAGGTCTGTATCTCATGAACCGTGATAGCTAGACAGTTGAAATTTTTTACAGATTGTGTATTTCTTTTGCCGCTATAACTATAAAAACAGAATAAATAAAAAAAAATAGTGAGGATTTCCATACAACAAACGTGTTTTTTTTGACGTTTTTAGGGTTCCGTACCCAAAGGGTAAAAATGGGACCCTATTACTAAGACTTCACTGTCCGTCCGTCCGTCTGTCTGTCACAGGGCTGTATCTCATGAACCGCTGTAGCTAGACAGTTGAAATTTTCACAGATTATGTATTTCTGTTGCTGCTATAACAACAAATACAAAATAAATTAAATATTTAAGTGGGGCTCCCATACAACAAACGTGTTTTTTGCCGTTTTTTATAGATAAAGGTACGGAACCCTTCGTGCGCAATTCCGACTCGCACTTGGCTGGTTTTATTTATAGATAATGTACGGAACTCTTCTTGTGCGAGTCCGACGAAAATTGCAATAATGTAAAAAATAATCCTATAATCCTCAAATTTTCATAAGTCCATCCGTGCGAAAGCAGACGGACTGCTTGTAGTAGTGATATAAAATTACTTCAAAATAACTGTTACAAACAAAACTGTATTTTAACACACTGATCATATCTAAAGAATCTAAATACACAAAACTCTTGCGTTACTGGCTGACTGACTGATCTAACAACGCACAGCCTAAGCCTGAAATTTGTATTTCTTTTGATACGAGGATATATTAAGAAGGGAATTTCCAAACTCTTAAGGCGCATCGCCCGCACGAGGCAGCGTCGAGGCGGCGCCGCGCCGCTTACGGGCCCCCGCTTCGACTCCGCCTTGACTCTAGCTCGTATGGGCGATGCGCCTAATGCGGGTTGCAGACCAAGAGCTAAGTTAGTTTAGTTTAGCTCGCATAGCCGACGTAGTTTTTCATACTTGTTGCATAGTTTGCAGTCTGCATCTGCAGACAAGTATGAAAAACTACGTCTGCTATGCGAGCTAAACTAAACTAACTTAGCTTAGCTCTTGGTCTGCAGCCCGCATAAGTATGTTTGAAAATAACTTAAAGTGAACGAAGTCGCGTGAATTTCCACTACCCACACATCACTGGCTCTTAAATGTCTTCGCAAAACACCACCTTATTTGTATGAGCATTATCATACCCAAACTTATAAGACAGATTGGTCTGATAACAGGTACTTAAAGCTGTTCCTTATTTGCATAATCATTATCCTGGCACCAATTACAATTACGCAGGACATTACAATAACAGGACTTCACCTTATTCTAAGAAATCAACTTCCGTACGATTCATAAAAACTTTTGAGTCGCGACGGGACGAGGACGGCACGGGACTTATAACATACTATTAATATAAATAAAAATTTAATGATGTTGTTATGAGCATCTGTTTCAAGAAAGGAAATAGTTGTTTATTTTTTATTTGTCTAAAAAAGTTTTAAATACGGCTAATTAGCATGTTTTATATTGTAAAATGCTGTAATAACTAACTGTTTTCCTCACAAAAAGAAAACATTTTGTTTGGGGATCATGGTTCTGCTTAGCAGAAAAATATAAGTTTTGTTCATACAAAAATAAATATTTGATTCATAAAAGATTAAAAATGTCTACTTGTATAGATTCTGTAGGTTTTGTATATATATGTATTTAAAATAATAATAAATAGGATCACGACTGTAATCCCCAAGTACGGTAGACATCCTCTCAGATCTCCAGGCGCTCAGCTCGTTAAAGATGTCTAGAGGCAAGTCCAAACATTACATTTGGCACATTTTGCAGTAGTTAGCGTTCCATACGTAACAGGTTGCAAGCCCGTCACCGCTTTCTAAAATACTAACTGGTTTCCTCGCGATGTGTATCATGTAAACTTGTGTCCTGCGAATGCCGCGCGATGTTTGGTCACACCTTTAAAGTCGTGTCCGGCCCGTGAGAAAGCGCCTTTATTCCTGGGACTTCCCTTATCAAGTGCAAAGGCCACTTATAAATACAGCGTGTGAATTTTACGTTATTTGTATAATTTCTGTTACGCAAGTCAAACGTGTTTCAATTAGTTCATATAGAAATTGATTTGTGAATTTTGTAACAAAATTAAGTATTTTATGATTATAAAAAATGTTAATTGTAAAACGTGTGATTAATTAGCAGTTCTTTTAAAAATAGTTGGTTATCAGTGAATCGTGAAGCCTATAAAATGAAAATACATATTTTGATTGTAATTCTAAGCTGCGCAGGTACCTATAAAGTTTTATATATATTTTTTCTTATATTTTTCTTTTATATTCTTGTTTATTTTAATAATTAAAACGAAAAAAAAATGCGGGAGGAATCCAGATAGTATTCTTATAAGCGGCGATAGGCTTGTAACCTGTCACGTATGGATTGTTCACGAATGGAACGTACTTCAAAATGTGGGCTTGTGCCAAATATAATGTTTGGACGTGTCTTTGACAGACTCCAGACATCTTCAATGTATCTAAGCGCTTAGAGATCTGAGAGGATGTCTACCGGACTTGGGGATTACAGTCGTGATTCTATTAATAAATTTTATAAAATTGCAGGTTTTTCAAAGCAACATTCTAACAGTAGCGACGTCAACAAAGATTTAATAAACTCAAGTTATAAAAGAGCTAAGCGAGTGAGTATATAATCATATATAATTTAAAACTTATATTACCACTATAAAATCTACCTAAACTTCATTGAAATTGGTTCAACCGTCATGACGTAACTTAGTAACAAACACACCTAAACTTTCACATTTTTATAGTGTGGTATTTTCCAATTACTTAAATACCCATGTAAAATGTGCATAATATACTTGTAATGTTCTGAGCACACTGGTGTACGGTACGAAAGGATTTAAAGTTTATCAATTAATTTTTTCTCAATAACAGCAAAACATACACTTTTGTTTTTTATGACAAAGATAACATAAAGGATTTAATCTAAATAAATTAAAGACTGGATAAAGGTGAAACTTTTCTGGATAGATTTATTTGCCAAAGTTGGCTCTTCAAAAACACTAGTTTCAATTTTAATCAAAACTATGAATAGCTAATGATTTAATTTTTTATATAATTCGTTAGATAATCATAGCTTAGTAAATTATAGACAGTTTCTTATAAAGTTTGATGGTTTTCAAGATAATGCAGTTTTATAATTTTTTCCGTCTGAGCCCTTATAAAAAACCAAACATTTCACATAATATCACCTTAATAAAATCCTCTACCGCGCCGTACCCTAGTGTGCGCAGACCATACCATGTTAAAACTATAAAATTATAATTAATATTATGTCTGATGTATTTCCTTGTAAGTGATTTATTATAATAATGATAAGTGAGTGTGACTCATCTCAGGCGCACGGTCAAAGTCATAATTGCTAGCAATTTTATTTGCCTTGAACAATCAAAAATCCTACTAATATTATAAATGCGAAAGTTTGTGAGTGGTTGTATGTGCTTGTTACTCTTTCACGCAAAAACTACTGAACGGATTTAAATTAAACTTTACAGTAACATAGCTTGTACATCAGACTACTTTGTACTACTTTTTATCCAGGAACTATGCGGGCGAAGTCGCTGGTATAAATTAGTATAAATAACTAAATCTTAGTATAAAATATTAAACAAACTCTAGAACGGCTGAAGCACTTTTTATGTGTTTTTGGAATTGTCTTCGTCCAGAATAGAAAAATAGGTATTAAAACATAATAAAATAAAGAAAAAAAAATGGAAAACCGTGCAGTGAGTTCAGTTTGATACCAGGGGAAACCAGAGAGTAAAAATTATTACGAAGTTATATTTTTTTAATATAATTTTAAAAATCGTATTTTCAGCAAGATGACAGATGGAACTGGGGCTATGTTGTACTACCTGAAACAACACCAACAGTGAGTGCATTACTTATCACTATAGTTTATAAAATACTAGCCGACCCGTGACAGATTAGACTTATAAAAAAACAATATTTCCTTGCCCACATAGTAAGAATATTTATTTTTCAGAGAGAACCTACCACACCTTCATCTTTGTTGAAGACACAAGACATTGCAAACCCGTGTCTGAATCGAACCTTTTCTCCAAAGCCCGATTTTAGTACTCTGGGGAAACGAATAAGTGAAACAAGTTAGTATAGAACATCGACCACATATCAACAGACTCCTCATGCAAGGAGAACTATTCTCTTACCACATTAGACTAAAAATTATAAATAAAATAAATAGGATCACGTCTGTAATCCCCAAGTATATATATAAGCAGATCTCCAGACGCTTAGATTCTTCGAAGATGTAGACACTAGAGTGAGAGGCACGTCCAAACATTATATTTGGCACATGCCCACATTTAGCAGTAGTTAGACATAGACATAGACATAGACAATTATTTATTTACTACTTTAGCACACAACACATAACATAAAATAAAAAGGAAAAAAAAATATTAAAAACAGTTTAAACTTAGATCTAACATCTTGTAGATTTATATAATATACGTTTGGGTATGATAGATATAGATTTATATAATATACCCAAACGTATATTATATAAATCTACATAGTAATATCTCAAAATTTAATAATCTTAAAAAAAAAAAAAGCATTTATTCTTTGAAATCACTTGGATGATTTACCCTCGTATTTAAGAACGACACTATGAGAACACGCACCCACAGTGGACGAAATCTTTTTTCATAAACATCACTTTATGTGTTGAGCGGCACTATGGCGTACGCTACTGTGTGCCTTTAGAGCTCAACTTTGGCTAGAGGCACACGACAATGTGCCTCTATTCACACTATGCAGTGTCGCACAACACATACTGATTTTTATGAAAAAAGATTTCGTCCATTGTGGGTGCGTGTTCTCATAGTGTCGTTCTTGAATACTAGGGTTAGAATCATCAAAAAAAATCAAGTCAATTTTAGTTAAGTTTTATTTAATTTAGTTTAATTATGTTCATTGTTTGTGTTTTTTTTAAGTCTTTGTACTTATTTTTAATACAAAAACAAACTTAATTATTATTGAAAGAGCGAGTTGGAGCAGTCCCACTGACCAGACCACACAATCTATGTTCATCACACAAATGTTTGTCCTGGGTGGGAATCGAGCCCCGACTACATTTCAATGTCAAAAATTTAAGAGTTTTTTTTTAATGGTAATCGTCCTTATTTGGACAGTTCTGCCAGAGTTTTTTAATAATAAACACGGTTTGAATCAGACAGGTTTCTCATCAAAGCTAGCACGAATTATTATCGTATCGACATCGCCCCGAAACTGACTGACACCAAATTTTAATGTCAGAACTGTCAATTACACAGTAATACAATAAGTGTCAGGACACATTTGGACGATACGATAGTTATTCGTGTTCAGGCTACAGCTTGGTTACATTTTATTCAAAAACAGCGCCATATTTTTCGAACTTGCTAATATATTTTTATTATTTCTAGAATGCCTTGAATATATTTGGGAAATAAAACACAGGGATGAAATGGACAAAAGAACTTCTGAATGTAAGTATCACGAGGAAATTAGTAATTTGCATAAATTCGTCAACTTTGCACCAAGTTTAGTTAAATTCTCAAATAAAATCTGCGAAGCGAGTCAGTGGTTCATTTTGGGCTTTCTCAAATAAAAGTAAAATAAAAAATAGGATCACGACTGTAATCCCCAAGTACTGTAGACATCCTCTCAGATCTCCAGACGCTTAGATCCTTCGAAGATGTCTAGTGGGGGTAGTCAGAGGCACGTCCAAACATTATATTTGACACTTGCCCACATTTAGCAGTAGTTATCTTCAAAGGATCTAAGCGTCTGAAGATCTGAGAGGATGTCTACCGTACTTGAGAATTACAGTCGTGATCCTATTTATTTATACTTTTAATTTTATTCTATAAAACCACGCCTGTTTCCCAGAGGGGTAGGCAGAGACCACGGCCTTCCACTTGCTACGATCCTGACACTTCTTTTGCTTCATTCACTTTCATCACATTCCTCATGCATGCCGGTTTAGAGTACTCTTGACCTGGCCTTTTTCCAAACGTCACCAATTTGGTCCAGGAAAATACGCCGAGGTCTTCCTTTTCCAACGTTCCTATTCACACTCGCCCTAAATAAGAATTCAAAAATGCAATAAAAAATTACTCACATTGACATGAACATGTAATTTTCACCGAAATATCTGTCAATTGTGCTTGAATTACTCTTGAGATTAACTTAATATGGGTGTGAGCGAGTTTAAGAAGATCTTTAGTATAACAGTAAAAATACCAATATGGTAAAAGAGTTCAATGCACCTTTATAGAAGGAATTTTCTTGAATAACAAGAAAGTTGTTTATCAAACTTTAATTATTTCTTTGGCCCAGATCTTTTGTCGAGAAAATATATTTCAAATAACGCAATAAAGACCCGTTGTCAAGTAAACTAACAAAAAAGCTATAGGACTCAACGAAATAAAGACTTATCCTGACTCGCGCTTAATCACATAGTTTTAATCCGATTTAATAAAAGTATGTGAATATGAACTTTATTATCGCAGGTATAAGGTACAAAATGAAACATCGGGGCAGATTTGAACCTCACTTTGCCATCGGAGGTCGCAATACCGAGCCTGGGGAGTTTCCCCATATGGTGAGCAACAATGTTCTATAATTAGAAATGCGATCACAAACAATCGTTCTCAATCTTACTATTTTTTTTTTTACCGAGAACAAAAGAGGAGTTTTTTTTGTTGTTTTTTTAGAGTTCCATACCTAAAGTGTAAAAACTAAGACTTCGCTGTCCGTCTGTCTGTCCGTCTGTCTGTCTGTCGGTCACAAGGCTGTATCTCATGAACCGTGATAGCTAGACATTGACATAAACATTTAAGTGGGGCTCCCATACAACAAACGTGATCTTTTGCCGTTTTTTATAGATAATGGCACGGAACTCTATCGTGCGTGAGTCCGACTTGCACTTGGCCGGTTTTCTTATACATGACCACATGTTTTTTTTGTTCTATTGTGTAGAGGTTTATCCCAAAATAGCCTTATTTAAATTATATGTAACTTAAAAAACAAACATCGTCCCTTTAGATTGGTCGATACATTTTTGTCGGTTTATTTTTCACTTTGCCCGGCATTTATTACAATGCCTCTTATTCAGTAAGATGCCTAATGGGGTTAGTCAGAGACACGTTCAAACATTATATTTGACACATGCCTACATTTTGCAGTAGAGCATTCTACACGTGACAGATTGCAAGCTCGTCGCCGCTTACAGGAATACTAACTGGTTTTCTGGTCAATAGTTAATTTATGTTACCAGGGTGCCATAGGCTGGAAGGCGGCTGTGGGTACATGGGTGTTCAAATGCGGTAGTACCCTTATCAGCTCCAAGTTTGTGATGACGGCTGCGCACTGCTCCAGCACCTCGTCTCGGGACACCACTGTAGCAGACACTGTGCCTAAGATTGTCAGGCTTGGTGATAAGAATATACTTGATACGGTATACAACATTTTTCTTCTATTTTAGAAGCTTTTATTTAACTTGCAATGTATGTATGTAACTATGATTATTCGGGTGGAATCTTGCAACTCAATTTTGAAGCAGTTATCCCCAATTGAGCTGAAATTTTGCATACAAATTTAGTTCTGGTGACAATACAATAGTATGGTGACAGCAAGCTGATCTGATGATGGAGTCAGGAGCTGTTCAACAGTCACTCAAAACGAAACTCCTTAGTAAAATACTTCGATTGAGTAAAAACTTTGCATTCTTGTCAAGTTCCGATGACAATGTTATATGATGTGACTGGTAATAGCGAGCTGATGTTACATAATAAGCTTGTTATTGAAAAATATTTTTCAGCAGAATACTTATTGAAAGTAGTTGTCTGGAAGAGATCGCTATTAGCGATAAGGCCGCCCATTGTTTACACTATTTTTATGTAATTTTTTGTTGTGTATTTTTGTTATGGTGAACAATAAAGTTATAATCTATCTATCTATCAAGATATTTCTTAGAATTCAATGAGGAAGTTACAATGATATTTAACATATTATATTTTCCTTCACCATTAAATTACTAACACTCGGCTCAGCACAAAAAAATATCCTTTCTGTTACAGTTTTCAAACGGCTTTCTACCTACTGACGCCATGATTGCCAAGATCATAGTCCACCCAAACTACACCTTCCCAAAGAAGTACTTTGATATAGCACTGATGGAGCTGGAGAAGGAAGTGACCTTAAATAAATACATCCAACCGGCTTGCCTGTGGGGACACTTTGATAGCACCAGCCTTGGGACCAAGGCTACTGTGACAGGATGGGGCGTTGTTGAAACCGGTAAAAAAATATGCTCATCACTTTATTCCCTTCCCTTCTCACAGATCCCTAGGATGATCCCTAGAAGATGTCCAATCGTCAGAAATTAGCACCATAAATATCATCTTTGAACGTGCCTCTGACAACCCCCTTAAGCATATTCAAGAACCTGAGCGCCTGAAGATCTGAGAGGGTGTCTACCGCATTTGGTGACTACAGTCGTGATCCTATTTCATTTCATTTTCATCATACGTGATTAACCGATTTTTATATGTAATCACGATAAGCTCCTCTGGCGGTCACTGTGAGAACCTTAATTCTTCATACCCCATTTACCGTGACAGTTGACTGTCAACACTGTCATTTCCCACTCGAGGCTCTGTATGCCTGGAAAAAAGTTACTAGTAAAAAGTTAGTATGAAATGATATCTTCAATGACTTTGTGATTGTCATTCAGGTTCTCGCAAGATGTCTCCAGAGCTTCAAGCAGCAGACGTGGACGTAATAGACAACAAACAATGTGACGGATTGCTGAGGCCGTCCTGCAACAGACTCTGGTGCGGCATCCAGGAGACGCAAGTCTGTGCTGGGAAGCTGGCTGGAGGAGTGGATGCTTGTCAGGTAAGAATGCAATTTCATGACCTCGCAGCTCATTTGGTAGTAGCTTTGCCTTCTGTGCTTTAGGTTGTGGGTTCGATCCTCACCCAGGACAAGCATTTGTGAGATAAACGTCGATATTTGTTCTGTGTCTGGGTTTAAATGTATTTGCAATAGTCAAAAAAGGATTTATAGATTTTCTGGTATTCCTAGTTCTCATTTACTGATGCTTTGGGGCTAGATGGCTTAGTGAAATATTAATAAAAAAAAACATTTCTGTTTGTGTCAGTCAGCCTTAAAAACAGTTTTGAAAAAGTGGTAAAGTCGCACTCATATCTATTTATATAGGGTACAAGTGACCATCTACCTTAAGTCATCTATCACCAATATTAAACAAAGCAACAAAATGCGATTGTTTATTATGCATGATATAATCATACATGGGGCAATAGATCTGGTTGTGGTCCCTAATCCAGCTTTGGGCATTTTCAATTTTGCAGTCAATAACTAAGCATAACATAAACCGTTTATTTGAAAATTAAAATGTTGTTAAAGTGCCCACAACCAGCGATCTTGCCCTACATAATATATGTTTTATTGCATACGACCTCATACAATAACACTTAATCATTTCCAGGGTGACTCCGGAGGTCCACTTCAAATGAAGATTCCACTGCCAATCACGACACAGGGATCTATGCACTATGTCATCGGCGTGACATCATTCGGCATTGAGTGCGCTCTACCAAACCTACCAGGAGTTTATACCAGGGTTTCTAGCTTTGTCGACTGGATTGAGAATAACGTTTGGCGGTGATGAACTATCTTCTATGGAATACTAGCTTCCGCCACTTATTTTAGAGCACAGGCTATGTATATTCCAAGTTTCAATGAAATCCGTATAGTCTTTTGGGTATAATTGAGGCACAAACATCCAAACATCCTCACGAACTTTAATATAGACATTTTGACAAACCCTAAGAAGCTTTTGTGTTACTCTCAGTATTAAATACGAGTCGAAATATCGTTTAAGAAACGATTTTGCAAAAAAAAAACTATAAAATCTCAGACTTTTGTAATAAAGACTTTATTTCAAAAACAAACTTCATCTTACCTAATTATTTTGTAAATAAATCCTCATCTCAAGTTAGGAAGAAAGCGAAGCCATTAAGTATTTGACACCTACTTTCTCAGTAATCCGAAGCAAATTACTCATGAATTCCTCATAAAATGAAACTACAAACAATAAAACTAGCCTCAGTCTTCTAAAGGATATCTGAGGACTCAGGCTTAAGGCGGCTGCTGGTCACACCATACTGTAACCAATCACTTTAAGAGTTCGTGGTAATGCCAGTATTTTGGGCATGCTTCGTTCTGGTGACGATAGATCGTTGGTTAATGGTCAATGGTTTACGAGTAGTAGTCGTTGATTGTTTCATAAAAACTCTACATAACGTAAATATTTTTCTCTTGACTAGGTAAATAATCATCGCAAGATCCGCATTGTTCAAGCACAAATATCAGACAGCGTCACTCTCAGTAAGATTTGAAAGATTCTTATATATCACTAGCTGACCCGTGCCCGCTTCGCTGTGCGTAAGACATTTCTAATACCATCGTGGACTTTTTTGTAGACGTTTTTAAGGTGTACAATACTGTAGTACATTATTTTGATATATCTCGTGGGGTTCAGCCAGCATTTGCAATGTAAGCGCAAAAAAATGTGTTTATTTACGACATCACATTAGAAACCTCTAAAATTATCAGTGTTTCTCTACTATATTATGCATGTATTATACATATAAACCTTCCTCCTGAATCACTCTGTATATTAAAAAAAACCGCATCAAAATCCGTTGTGTAGTTTTAAAGATATAAGCAAACATACATACGCGGGAAGCGGAAAGCGACTTTGCTTTATACTATGTAGTGATGATACATAAATTTTTCCTGAATCAATTTGAACGAGCTTATGGCCAACCCTATAAACCGATGTCTCGTCGCGACTGCCTAAATAATCTCTAGCAAAAAAATACAAATCACATATTCCGTAAATCCATCCGTTTTCATTCACTTAGTCTTAATGTAGACACGTCTGCATGAAATCTATACAAACGCTCGCTTCATCTACAGCTTTATGTAAACATACAAAAAACGAATGCAAACCATTATTTATTTTACTCCGATTCAAATCCCCATCCTCTAGTGCGCGCTCACGATTGCAAAAAGACCACGCTCGTTAGTCCATTTCCATGTTACGTGCTGGTGTGATCGTTCGCCGGCTTTACAGTAATCTTCCATTTGAGGGGGCGATTTGTCTACTAGACAGATAGCTTGGTATGGAGCCGGAGTGTACCCTGATCCGTGCCCATTTGAGACGTAACCCATTGCAGTGTATGCTGGATTCACTGTTTATGCTGAACCGTTGCGTGCTCAGATTTCTGAAGTGGTATGAGCGATGGGACATTCCTTGAAAGCTTTGCATTTTTGAGCTGATTGCTATGGGTGAGTGTGGAGTGAGCTCAACCAAAGAATATAAAAGTGGCTCTAGGAACAGCATCAGCGATGCATTCATAACGTATCATCAAAGACGCTCATGAAACACACACAGGTAAAATTAAAAGGTTTACAGTGTCTTGAACCGCACAATAGTCATGTGTTTAAAACAGGTGTACCTAATAATATTACCATGAAGAACACATTCGCGATATTGCGAGTACTGGTTCGCGAGTAGTAAAGATTCGAAGCATGAAAGTCACGAAAGCTCACAAAACAGTGATAAATAGTCAAGTTAGTCAATTTATGACAACCATGAAAGCTAATGAGCGCGATGCTTAAACAAATTAGATACATGGACCAATGAGAAGGTCTCAGAGATCCTCTTAAGACGCTGCCAGTCGACGATTTTTTTTGTTCGAAACGAAAAAAGAAATACTTGTGAACAAGCCACATCTCCTATTTTATAATGTATAGTATATGTGAATAAAGATGTACCCATCTTTAATCACTTCGATAAATAATACTACCGACCGCTGCAATGATGACAAACACACGTCCGCGCGTGGTCCGCCTTAGCTTTTCGAATAAATTAATGATATAAATTATGTATAATTACTTATCAAAAATCTATCCTAATAGAAATCTAGATCTACATATTACCTATCTTTAACAATAAATCACAAGTTGATTTTAATAGTAGGTATATAAAATATTTCGATCATAAATTCTAAAACGTATCATTTTGAAATAATATTTTTATCGTGAAAAGTTTCTGCTATTATGTTTTCAGCTTAATAGAAATCTAGGTAGGAACCTGAAGTAATATACTTATAAAAATAGGAGATGTGGCTTGTTCAGAAGTATTTCTTTTCTCGTTTCGAAAAAGAGCAATCAGCGACTGGCAGCCTCTTAAGATTTTCGTTGAAAATCTAAAAGCAAAGCAGAGAACTCCTTCGTGAAGTTTCAAGTGTTATAAATAAACCCAAGAATAAAAAGTTACGTACATACTTCAACAGTAAAAAAGATGTTTCGACAAATTATGATGTCGACTGTTTAATAACTACAAATCCTACATCGACAAAATAATAAAGACCGCCTTTCCATTATCCCCTACACAAGTCTTTAAAGTTAGACCATACTTTAGGTACAAAAAAGCCGCCGGTTCGATACCTTCCTCCATTTATTAAAGTTGGCTAAGTAAGTTCTTATCAGCTAATGGCCAACTTTGATGATGGAGTTTTTAGGCCGAAGGCCTCTTTCATGGCTTAACGGCTTTTTAAAGTCGTGACCGACATACAAATGTGCTATCCACAGCTCGGATGTAAGTCGGTTAAAACAAATTGATATCGCGTTCACATTTTATTATTGTGCATCGTGGAGCTGTAACAATTTTCGATCATGAATAACATTAGAATAAAAATGGGTGTAGCTATAAAAATGAGTATCGCTTTGCATGAGAAATGGGCATACTAAAGTTTGATCATAAAAATAATAATTTTACACATTCACCATTCCATTGATATTTCAAATATTTTAGATTTAGTACCACGAAAATATTTTCATTGCAAATAAGACTTATTTTTCCAACCTGATATTTTAGCCAGTTTTCTCAGTGTTAGAATCAAGTCAATAACATAAACAAATCATACTGTAGGGTCCCTTACTCCCTGTAGGGTGGATATCAGAAATACAAATACTATGGTAGGTACCATAGTAAATACAATTAATAATGTATCGTAACTTCTATATAACTAGGTTCGACGCTGTGCGGCTCAATGCTGAGACGGTGACTTATTTGCCCCACATAACACAATCTGCAGTCTATTGTTCCTTTTATTGTTTTCTTTTAATTATTGTATTGTGCTTAGTGTGTGAAAATAAATGTATTTTCTTTCTTTCTTATAAAAAAACGCTTCAAAAATGAGCACCTTGAGATCTAAGAGGATTTATCGTTATCCTCTGAGAGGATAAATAATATTTTACTGTTGACAAAAAGCAAAAAATCGAATAAAAGATAATAAGGTGATAGATCAGTGGTCACGGCAACGGTTCTACCATCACCAGCGATATTCGCAGCCACAATTCGCCTCGGGCCATCAAATAAGCTTATAGACAGGAATTATGGCACAATAAGGGCTAAAATTTGTTTGTTAGCAATTTTACCAGCCTTTTATGGCGTTCACGGGCAGACAAGATAAACATTAGTTTTCATATCCGAGTCATTTATGAACGCATGAATCGGGGGGTTTTGTACGATGCCTTGAGATTCATCATCCCGGTTGCTTTTGTGATATATGACGAGTATTATGTACCTTACCTTTCAATCTGAAGGTCGAGGGCTCTACTGCAAAATGTAGGCATGTGTCAAATATAATGTTTGAACGTTACTCTGACTAACCCCATCAGACATCTTACTGAATAAGAGGCATTGTAATACATGCCGGGCAAAGTGCTACTAAATAATAATACGATTAAAAAACTAAAAAAGCCGTGTTGGCCGAGTGAGATGTACCTCGACTTTCAATCTGAAGGTCGTGGGTTCGAATCCCGGCGTGCATCGATGGATTTTTATGTGAAAAATTTATATGCGCATCTAAAACACGTGCTCGAAACGGTGAAGGAAAACATCGTGAGGAAACCAGTTAGTATTCTTATAAGCGGCGATGGGCTTGCAACCTGTCACGTATGGAATGTTAACTACTGAAAAATGTGGACATGTGCCAAATATAATGTTTGGATGTGCCTCTGACTACCCCTACTAAACATATGCAAAGGGTCTAAGCGTCTGGTGATCTGAGAGGATGTCTACCGTACTTGGGGATTACAGTCGTAATCATTTTTTTTTTTTTATTATGTAGGTGCACCTACATAATAACAAAAACATGTATAAAATCAAAAACAAATTTAGTGACGTTTCCAAATGGTCGTAGTGATCAGTCGGCTTAATCGGCGTATAAGCTTCAACTGTCAACATCGCATTGTCTTTTGACAGTTACACAATGAGCTTACGCAATAAAACTGCAGGAAGGATGTCTACCGTACTTGGGGATTACTGTCGTGTTCATTATTTCATTTTTAGGGTTCCGTACCCACGGGTAAAAACGGAACCCTATTACTAAGACTTCGCTGACCGTCTGTCCGTCTCTCTGTCAAAGGGCTGTATCTCACGAACCGTGATAGCTAGGCAGTTGAAATTTTCACAGATGATGTATTTATGTTGCTGCTATAACAACAAATACTTAAAACAGAATAAAATAAATATTTAAGTGGGGTTCCCATACCACAAACGTGTCTTTTTACCGTTTTTTATAGATAATGGTACGGAACCCTTCGTGCGCGAGACCGACTCGCACTTGACTTTTTATTTCTGTTATCAAATCTAAAAATAAAACACTTGTACAGATTTAATAAACACAACATGTGTTTTAGATGAAAATATGCAAATCATAAGGGTGGTGAGCTGGGAGAGCCTTTTATTGGACCCATAAATTACAGCTAGGGTCAAACCACAAAGGAAAAAACACTGGACAGCGTATTATTCAAGCTGTCTCATTTAAAAAACGTCAAATCTATTTTACAACATTTACATCTTATACATATCTATATAACAAAAAAAAACATCCCCACTTTAGGTGTAGGAGAGGTACCCTAAAAAAATGTTTTTCAATATTTTATTCTACGACTTTGTTGAAATCTATACATATAATAAAACTGTAGAAAAGTTCAATTCTGTACATTGAATAAAAACTTAAAAAAAATACTCCTAGGGTCTTTTATACAAGTAACACAGGCCAAAAAAAAAATTTAGAAATATTTGTCTGTCTGTCTGTCTGTTGTCCGGCTTTCACGCAAAAACTACTGGACAGATTTTGATGAAACTTTTTTTGTTATATAGTCCTCCTTGTTATGTAGTACTAATAGAGTCCTCGGCAACATAATAGGCTATAATTTATTTTGAAGATTAGAATACCAGATGTGAAACTATCTGTCGCCCAGCGAAGCGGGCACGGGTCAGCTAGTTACTAATATGTATATACTTTACATGCCAAATTACAGTTTTCTAGTACTAAGCGTCTCTGAGCTAAGCTGCGGACAGACGGACGGACATGATAAAACAATAAGGGTTTCTTGTAGACTCGAAACCCTAAAAATCGTGTTAGTTACACTATTTCTAACTCAAGTACCTACGGCTGCACCAATTTGGCTGAAAATAGGTGGCGAGGTAGCGGGAATGGGAACGGGTACGAAAACGGGAACTTAAGGTGATAAGTGAGATTTCTGACTTTTTGTATGGGCTGAGTCTACCCGGATAAGACGGAAAAAGTGATAAAACTGCATTATCTTGAAAACCATCAAATTTAAAAAGAAACTGTCTGCTATTTACTTAGCTAGTATGATTATCTAATGAATTATATAAAAATGAACTGTTTAGCTATTCATAGTTTTGATTAAAAACGAAACTAGTGTTTTTGAAGAGCCAACTTTGGAAAATAAATCTATCTTGAAAAGTTTCACCAATCGTGTTTCTGTCTGTAATTTATCTAGATTATATCCTTAAGTTATCTTTATCATAAATAAAAAAATTGTATGTTTTGCTGTTATTGAGAAAAAACGATTCTGCATTCATCAAAAACATTTATTACTCGTCTTAAAACAACATTTGTTTATTTTAAAGCGATACGAAGATTGCCGGTTAGCATGTGTACATAATTACATCTGCACTGATATTATAAAGAAGGAAACAAATATTTTAGTTTGTAATGGTTTTACTATAAAACTACTGAACTAAATTTAAAAAAAAATCCACCTACAGATAGCTACAGTATCAGCGAGTAAAATACGCTAGTTTTTATTTTCAAAGAAATTAGAGATTCCATGCCCACATTTTGCAGTAGTTAGCAATCCATACGTGACAGGTTGCAAGCCCATCGCCGTTTATAAGAACACTAACTGGCTTCCTCACGATGTTTTCCTTCACCGTTGTAAGCACGTGTTTTTGATGCGCATATAAATTTTCGAACAGAAAAATCTATTGATGCACGCCGGGATTCGAACCCACGACCTTCAGATTGAAAGTCGAGGTACATTCCACTCGGCCAACACGGCTTTTCGGGTAACTGTAGGGGTGAGATTTTGCGTTATTTCTGAATAAAATTGTAAAGCGACTTGAGACTAAGATAAATGTGAAGATAAACTTAGCAAGGCAATCTGTCAAACATATTTTTCTCGTTGCAAAAATATTATCTTATGGACGAACAGCTTCATAAATTAATCAAAGTTAGGAAACTTAGATGAAGTTCCGTTAACTTATTAAGGGTGGAGGGCAATCTTTTTAGGTTAAGCTACGCTCAAGCCGACGCGAAGGGAACAAGCGTGAGCAATATGAGCATTACGACAAAGCGACAAACGTTTCATTTTCACCAAAACCGCTTCACTATCGTTTAGACGCTGTTCAATAAAAACTGTATTTTGAGTAACTGTTTTTAGCTACAGTTTTAGCGTCAGTTTGGTTGAACCTTATTAATTTTGTAAAATAACCCTAAACATAATATTCAGGTAATTCATTTAAGAAGCAATTATTAAACTTTTTTTCATTAATTAACTTTAAGCTTTAGTTTCTAGAATAACTGCTGAAATTCTTCGTTACATAAAATTTTATGTTATATTTATTTCCTTTAATTAACACGGCTGAACACTTATAATTAAAATTAGAATTAATAATAAATAAAAAAATAAGAATTAATAATTAAAATAAGTAATAAATAAATATTGGAGGACCCACAAAACAAACATTTATGTTTATCACACCAATATTTGCCCTGAGTGGGGATCGAACACACAACCTACAGAGTTACTACCAACTGAGTTGTGAGGCCAGTCAAGTAAGTAATCGAAGTCTACTGCGTTTCTAATAGTCTTTCAAATATACTAAATGTAATAGTTGAAATAATGGCGTAATAAGTGGAAAGTCTGTCTACTTTAATTATTTTTAAGCAAATAGTTATTATATCTTTAAGTTTTATTTCTACGTCAAGTGTAGCGTGTGCTGCTTTTTGAATTTGTGCTGAGGCTCTTTAGTTATTATTATTATTATTATTTTTTATTGTTTACGTACTTGAGTAGTACTTTTAATAATTATTCTTGTTTGAGCCTTCACCTTGTTCGATTGGCATCACACTGGAGCTCTACATAGCTTTAAGAAAAGGATCATTAAAAAAAAGTAGACTCCAAGCCGTGTTTGTTGCCTGATTCTTCTAGGCTTGGTCGCGTGGAATCGGCGTAGCTTCACCTAGTTCCTAGACGTTTCAAAGTGATCCTTGTGATTTTGTTGAAATAAATGATTTTTGAATTTGAATTTGAATTTTTGAAAGTGCGGCCACAGAAACCCGTACCTATGGCTATGGCTATGGCTAACATTAATTTTATTGATTTTTTTGCCTATTTTAGGGTTCCGTACCCAAAGGGTAAAAACGGGACCCTATTACTAAGACTTCGCTGTCCGTCTGTCCGTCTGTCCGTCTGTCTGTCACCGGGCTGTATCTCATGAACCGTGATAGCTAGAAAGTTGAAATTTTCACAGATTATGTATTTCTGTTACTGCTATAACAACAAATATTAAAAACAATAAAATAAATATTTAAGTGGGGCTCCTATACAACAAACGTTTTTGTCGTTTTTTATAGATAATGGTCAGGAACCCTTCGTGCGCGAGTCAATAA
Organism: Hydriomena furcata; assembly: GCA_912999785.1. Lineage (NCBI taxonomy): Eukaryota > Metazoa > Arthropoda > Insecta > Lepidoptera > Geometridae > Hydriomena > Hydriomena furcata. Next base: position 12,557,813 of record OU538834.1, read on the forward strand.
GCCCCAGTTCACAGTTTCCACTATTAGGTACAGTCGCCAATAACGGCTGCTACTTCGATACTTAAAGTGTAAAATACTTACGCCATCAAGTTCAATACCGTTCAAGGTTTTATAGGTACTTTCAGCGGCACCTAGAGTAATAAAGAGTTTGTAACGACCCACGCTCCCAAGTCCGCTTCGACTAACCCAAGTAATAAATGACAACCTTACTTCCGGTTATTTCTAATAGAAATTAGAAACAACGTTGGAAGAGGAAGACCTCGGCGTATTTTTCTGGACCAAATTGGTGACGTTTGGATAAAACCGACTAAGTGCGAGTCGGACTAAGGGTCGCACTAAGGGTTCCGTACCCCTATCTATAAAAAACGGCTAAAAAACACGTTTGTTGTATGGGAGCCCCACTTAAATATGTATTTATTTAATTCTGTTTTTAGTATTTGTTGTTATAGCGGCAAAAGAAATACATAATCTGTAAAAAATTCAATTGTCTAGCTATCACGGTTCATGAGATACAGCCTTGTGACAGACAGACGGAAAGATGGACAGACAGACGGACAGCGAATTCTAAATAATAGGGTCCCGTTTTTGCCCTTTGGGTACGGAATCATAAAAAGGCCAGAGTACTTTAAACCGACGAGCATGCATGAGGAAGGATGAAATTGAATGAAGTAAAATAAGTATGTCAGGATCGTAGTAAATGGAAAGCCGTGGTATCTGCCTACCTCCCTGGGAAACAGGCGTGATTTTAATGAGATGATGTCTACCGTACTTGGGGATTACAGTCGTGAACCTATTTTTTTTATTTGTATGTCTCTTTCTTTTTGTACAATTCCACAATTTGTCTATATCTGTCAGAAATAGGCTCTATCGCAAGATCTATGATGATGACTACACCCTGCAAGCCGCGTTTGTTGAGACATTTAGGTTTTGTCGCGAGAAACAGATATAGCTTCATAACTATAGATTTTGACACGGGTCTTTATCACGTAGTTACCTTTAATTTACTTAGGACCCATGTACTAATACCAATACCTACCAATATCAATCACCTTGTTCGATTGGCATGACACTGGAGCTCTACATAGCTTTAAGAAAAGGATCATTAAAAAAAAAGGTAGACCCCAAGCCGTGTTTGTTGCCTGATTCTTCTAGGCTTGGTCGCGTGGAATCGGCGTAGCTTCACCTAGTTCCTAAGACGTTTCAAAGTGATTCTTGTGATTTTATTAAAATAAATGATTTTTGAATTTTTTTGAATACTACTTACCCTATTCATAAGACCTATACCTACTATGTATTGTACATGATGCAAATAAATAAATAAATACTTTCCCGACATAGCTTCACATAGCTTCACCTAGCTCCTAAAGCGTATCGCCCACACGAGCTAGAGTCGAGGCGGCGTCGAGGCTTGCTCCTCGTCCTCGCCTCGACTCTAACTCGTGTGTGTAAAACGTTTCAAAGTGATCCTTGTTTTTTTATCTAAATAAATATCTGTTCACTTTGACTTTGCTTATGATAAGTTGTTTTATTTTGCACTTAAAACTTAGTTCATTCAACGTTTTATGGTAGTCGCGTGTGTTACGAATTATTGTTTCATACATGTTTTTCATTTATCAATAATTCATACCTACCCTCATCAACCTGATACCGTTTTCAACGCAATTACTGTCAAATACACGAAATTCTCTTGAGTTAGCTTGAGATCTCAGAGTGGTTTCCATTTGTTCCGGATATGACGTCATCAGACAATGAGACTTCTTTCATAATTTTTAGGGTTCCGTACCCAAAGGTTAAAAACGGGACCCTATACTAAGACTTCACTTTCCATCTGTCCGTCACAGGGCTGTATCTCATGAACCGTGATAGCTAGAAGATTTTTTTACAGATGATGTACTTCTGTTGCCGCTATAACAACAAATACTAAAAACATAATAAAATAAACATTTAAGTTGGGTAACATTTAAGTTTGTTGTATGGTAACAAACGTGTTTTTTTGCTGTTTTAGATAATGGTACGAAAGTGAGCCTTCGTGAGCGAGTCCGACTCGCACTTGGCCGGTTTTTAAATTATTTTTCCAAATTGTTATATGAAATTAACATTAAAAACCTATTTCTACATAATCTAGCACTAACTAAGCAAAGCTTGTACTAGAGAGGTACCATATTACTGATATAATTACTTACATACTTTTTTTTGTAAATACATAATTATAATACATTATAACATCCGGACAAAGGACATTCTATGTTTATCACACAAATGTTTGTCCTTGATGGGAATCGAGCCCACGACCTCTAGAACACAAGGCAGAGACCTCTAGAACACAAGGCATAGTTGCTATCAACTGAGCTGTGAGGCCAGTCAAGGCTCAAAGACATTCTCTCACACCTCCAGGCGCTTAGATCCTTGAGTACACTTAAAGGGGGTTGTTAGAGGCACGCCACATTGGCACATGTCCACATTTAGAATACACTAGCCGACCCGTGACAGACGTTGTCCTGAAAATTTCAATAATCACAGCTCAGTTGGTAGTAACTCTGCCTTCTGCGCTGTAGGTTGTGGGTTCGATCCCCACCCAGGGCAAATATTTGTGTGATGAACATAGATGTTTGTTCTGTGTCTGGGTGTTACTATGTATATTAAAATTACAAAAAAAAATAAAAAAAATAAAAAAAATAAAAAAAGTATATAAGTATTCTATCAGTTATCTGGTTCCCATATTACAAGCTTTGCTTAGTTTGGGGCTAGATGGCGTTGTGTGTAAAGTCCGCCAATATTTATTTATTTATTTTTTAGTTAAGACTGAATTTTGAGATGCTGAGTTTTTAGTCTGTGATGTCAGATTTGTTGCAAACCAGCGCTATCTATACCAAAATCATCCCTTTTGCGTTTTATTTATCATTTTAGGGATGTTTTTTTAATTTTAAAGTAGTCTATTATTTATTCGGGCATTATATCTACATCTACAGCAAATTTCAACTTAATCCGTTTTAAACAAACATACATACAAACTCATAAACTTTCGCATTTATAATATTATTAGGATATTAGGTTTAGGATAACATAGGTCAATCACTTTCGTAACCTTTGACCTGTCAATGCACGCCCATAAAAAACTTATAATCTATTTGGAAACTGGCTCAGAGCAATAAAACAAAGTAGTTATATCCGCAGCCATTTTTCGAGTCCATTGATTGGATGTCAGCTTCGAACAATATCGAGCCAATAACTGCGAAGTCCTTTATTGTGGCGGGACAAGGAAGGAGCCCGAATGTGGGTGGACAAGACTGTAGCTTAGAGAGTATTAGACGCACATACGCTTTACTGTTTTATTAATTTAATAATGCATAATTGTTTAAACCATTGTAATTAATACGTACCATGGTCGCGGTCTGCACGTTATTGTACCCAATATAGTCAAAAAATCGGGTAAACAGACCCGTGTCAAAATTATTAGTTACAATGGTGGCGATTCTGTTGTGTCCACGCTTAAGTTAAAATTCCTAAACACTATCGATCTTATTTCTTTTAAGTTAAAGTTTAAAATAGCGTAACCTTAAAGTGACAGTTCTAAAATAGAATAGTTTTAAATAAATTTACGATTTTTGTAATAGATTTAGAAAACGTCAAGCTAAATTTAAGCGACATGTAAATTGGTGTTGACTAAGATGACACTTGGTTGTGTCAAATATGCGAAATAAAATAGAGAAACGGCTAAAATATCCCAATTTTTAGGACTGTCATTTTGATGTGACTCTAATTTAGACTATAATATAAAAGGAATAAGATCTATCGTTTTTTTACGAAATTTTAAGTTTAGCTTGGTCACAACAGAATCGCCACCAATGTATATAAATGGCAACACATACCTACTCTAAAAGATGAAGGAATTAACACAATTCCCAAAGAGGGTTCAAATCTAATAAGCAAAGCTTGTACTATGTGAACCAGATTACTGATAGAATACTTTCATATACTTTTTTTGTAAATAAATACTTAATTATACATTATAACACCCAGACACAGAACAAACATCCATGTTCATCACACAAATGTCCCAGTTGGGAATCGACAACCTACAGCGCAGACGACAGAGTTACTACCAACTGAGCTGTGAGGCTGTGTTTGTGTGGTATAACCAATCTGCCCGCGACCATGGCTATTGTAACATAGCCGAAACGTCGGAAAAATAAATTAAAGGTAATTACGTGATAAACACCTGTGTTAAAATCTATAGTTAAACCTGAGGTTAGACGCTTATTCTTGTCTCTTGGACCACACACACAGTAGTTTGTTTTCTCGCCGCGAGAATTAATATATTTTTGCCGTGCGACAATGGAAACGTACTTGACAAATAAAACCTGTAGGTGCACGATGGATGCATGAGATTGAATCCGGAATTTTCAATTTCCAACTGTTTGACAAACTGAACGTGGGTTTATATTGGGAATTTCGGGCGTTAGATTCAAAACCATTGGGTTCGGTCTATTGACGTGAACTTTAATAAATAAATACTGAAGGTATTTAGACTTATTTCTAGGTCTATGGTTTTTGAATTTTGATAAAAATACTAAATCGAAAACTTTCTAAAAATAAAGTAAGAATAAGTTTGCCTCAAAGATATCGCTCTTAGCAATAAGGTCACCGTTGTCAAATTCAAATTCAAAAATCATTTATTTCAATAAAATCACAAGGATCACTTTGAAACATCTTAGGAACTAGGTGAAGCTACGCCGATTCCTCGCGACCAAGCCTAGAAGAATCAGGCAACAAACACGGCTTGGGGTCTACCTTTTTTTCAATGATCCTTTCCTTAAAGCTATGTAGAGCTCCAGTGTCAGGTGCCGATCGAACAAGGTGAAGGCTCAAACAAGAATAATAATTAAAAGTACTACTCAAGTACGTACAAAAATAACTAAAGAACACAATTCAAAATGCAGCAAAATTATACATGTCACACTTATTTACCAAAAACTTTTGTGTTTTGTTTTGTACTTATGTATTTTTTTTTATAATTATTGGTGCACTATAAAAATATATTCTATTCTATTATATTTTCAAAAAAAATACATTCACTCGTACCTATCTACATAATAATATCAATAACGTAAAATACTATTTTACTAGCCAAAGCCAGTTCACCATCAATAAGGATCACTGAAGAATATAAACATCAATAACATAATATCTAATGTACGAAAACATCTGTCGATTTGTAAAGCATTTGGCTAAACGCCCGTTGAACACCCTTTCCGAACCTAAGGCGGGTCGCCCACACAAGCTCGTCACGGCGTCGAAGCGCGGGCGCACAATCGGTGCTTTTTTTATGGAATCAATGGCAGTGCGGTGTCGCATAGGCAAGGTGGCCGCGACTCCACGCCATTTTTAACCGACTTCAAAAAAGGACGGATTTACAAAAATATTTTTTATTTGAAAGCCTATACTTTCGAGGTGGTTTTCCCATTTCCACCAAATCAACATCTGATGATGGGATCCCAGGGATCGAGAGTAAACTTTAAAATTTATGGGCACGATAGTGGTTTTCAACTATAGACCTTGCCCTTCTTTCATTAGCATCCACCAGTGGAGGGTTAGCCGGGCCCCTAGATCTTGCGGAAGGGGAAGCCCTCCCCCGCGAGATACGTTCGAAATATAATTTTCATCTATAAACATGAAGTCGGTTTTGTTTTGAGTTTTTTAAACGTAATTATGTCATTTCGTTTCGTGCTTAATCAATAGGAAACAAGATAATTACGTATAGAAAACTAAAAAGAAAAATGATTAGACCAATAAAAAAAAATATGAGTAAAAGTATGAGTTCGGGGTATTTGCCTTTCCATTAAAAAAAGAATTATCAAAATAGGTCTACTCTGAAAAAAGTTATGCATAGTCTAACCTAAAAAAAGTACGTGTCGAATTGAAAACCTCCTTCGTTTATTTCGTCGGTTAAAAAATAAAAGGGAACATAGACTTAGCAGACTTTACACAGAGACCACACCTCGACTGTGCCGTAACATCGGACATCGCCATAACATCGACATCGCGCCTTGCCTCGACTTACCAGTGAGCGACCTGCCTAAGGATATAAAGTTTAGTCGCTTAGCTAGGTGTAATCGAGAGATCTCGAATCGGTGGTAAGGTGCTTTGTGAAGTAAAATAGCTTAGAATGTTTAGAAGGCAGTCGTCACCATAATCATTTCATAAATTAACTGGCCTCACAGCTCAGTTGGTAGTAGATCTGCCCTCTGCACTGTTGGTTGTGGGTTCGATTCCCACCTAGGACAGATATTTGTATGATAAGCATAGAAAGAAAGAAACAAAAGAAAAGAATTTATATATTCTATCAGTTGTCTGGTCTCCATAGTACAAGATTTGCTTAATCTGGGGCTAGATGACACTGTGTGGAATGTCCTCCAATATTTATTTATTTATTTATAAAAAAAACTAGCAGTCCGCCACGGCTTCGCACGGCTGTACCTACTTATAACAATTGTGGGGGCAATTTGTGCATTCAACAAAAAAAGCTACAAACAATTGGTATTATAATCATTTTCTACTTTGGTAATTTACTCAGAGTACCCGCTAACCAGAAAGTTCCAGGTGAACTCATTAAGAGGGGGCTATTAGCTAGAAAAAAATCGGATTTCACCCGCGCCCTTGCGTCCCCCGAATCGCGTAGTACCACGAGCTGCCGCCGGCCGCCACGGCGCGCCGCGGCCCGCTCGCGCTGTACGCGGCTCTACCACAAAATAAATAAAGTAGCTTGACGCACTATTTGTAGGTACCTAATAAATATTCTGTTGACCATATTTATATTAGTACACCTATTTGTCTGTTTATCTGCCTACAACGAAAACAGAGAAAATGTATACCTAAATAAAATTTTATTATTACCACAGAATACTAAAGGACCATAAAAAGTTATAATACTAATAAAATAAATAGGATCACAACTGTAATCCCAAAGAACGGTATTCAAACTCTCAGATCTCAAGACGCTTAGATCCTTGAAGATGTCTAAAAAGGGTAGTCAGAGACACGTCCAAACATTAAATTTGGCACGATACCCATATTTTGCAGTATTTAGCATTCAATACGTCACAGGTTGCAAGCCTATCGCCGCTTATAAGAATACCTACTAAGTGGTTTCCGCACGATGTTTTCCTTCACCGTTTTGAGTAGGTACGTGTATGCGCTATAACTTTTTCGAACAGTTGAACAATTAATTGATGCATGGCCTAGATTCGAACTCACTACCTTCCGATGAAAATTCGAGGCACCTCCCACTCGACCAACATGGCCAACTATAAATTTATCAAAATCAAAATTTTCGAACAAACAATAATTACCTTACTGTTTTATAAATGTTTCATCGAATATTTATTTGGCAGTTTCACCATTTACCCTTTATCAGAATAGCACATAATGCTCAAAAACGGTAATATCCGAACTTATTATTTTGACGAATAGCATATTATTTTATGTACTATTCGAATAAAAAAAACCATTGGCCACTCACGATCTTCAGATGGAAAGTTGAGGTACCTTTCACTCCGCCAACACAGCCAACTACAAATTTACCAAAATCAAATTTTCGAACAAACAATAATTTTATTATTCTGCTGTTGCTTGGCCGATAAATATTTCATCGAATATTTATTTGGCAGTTTCACTATTTACCCTATATCAAAATAGCACATAATGCTCAAAAACGGTAATATCCAAACTTATTATTTTGATGAATAGCATATTATGTACCTACTATTCGAATAAATAAAAATCATTGGCCACTACTCACAACCTTCAGATGGGAAGTCGAGGTACCTCTCACTCCGCCAACACAGCCAACTCAAATTTACCAAAATCAGAATTTTCGAACAAACAATAATTTTATTATTCTGCTGTTGCTTGGCCGATAAATATTTCATTGAATATTTTATTTGGCAGTTTCACCATTTACCCTATATCAAAATAGCACATAATGCTCAAAAACGGTAATATCCGAACTTATTATTTTGACAAAAACCATATTATGTACTATTCGAATAAAAAAAACCATTGGCCACACACAACCTTCAGATGGAAAGTCGAGGTACCTCTCACTCCGCCAACACAGCCAACTTCAAATTTACCAATATCAAAATTTTCTAACAAACAATAATTTTATTATTCTGCTGTTGCTTGGCTGATAAATATTTCATCGAATATTTTTTTGGCAGTTCAACCATTTGCCCTATATGAATATAACACATATATGCTCAAAAACGGTATGCAATATCCGAAATAAATAAATCAAAATCGTGAGAAAGGACTTTTCGATATTCGAATGAAGAAATACAAAAAAAACTTAAATATGCGTTTCTTTAATTGTATCGAAAAGCATAAATATTAAATGTCAAGTAATTATGAAAATGATAATTTATTTTTCATACAAACTTTAGCACCCCTTTAATAATGCAGTTCCCAGTTTTAGGGACCAGTGGCTTGACTGTGCGGTGCGTTGATATTCAGTCAGTCAGTCAGTCAGTAACGTAAGAGTTTTATAAAAGGTGGTGAGGTTCAATTATTGAAAACCCGTGCCTGATTTTTTTTTTATTAGTTATAGCGTCGTCGTTATATAGATAGTTATAATCACGACAGTAACTGTTTATAATCATAGTTTTCCCTTACCTTCTACTAGTTTGAATCAATTGGGATTCATTTTCATTTGTTTTCTTCTTTGATCTAACAATAAACCAGTAATATGATATTTGTGAATTTTTAATTGTCTAATAAAATAACTTTTGTACCAATTGTAATGAATATTTTCGACGAAATGAAAATCCTACAAAATTATTTTCGGTCAAACGTGAAAATAATCACAACTATGTGAAATAATCACAACTGTAATTTGTTATGAAAGTTTTCTCTTACCTTTCATTTGTTTCGAAATCGAGGATCGATAGGTATTCATTTTCATATATTTTCTACTTTGATCTAAAAATAAACACAATATCGACCGAGAGGATGCTTTATAAACAAGTAGGTAGGTACAATATAATCTTGGTAGGTACGCTCGTTTTCTAAAATTTTGCATAGCTAATAATTAGTGATCGGACATTTGGGTGCATATTTACCTAAAGTTCATTTAGTCTATTTCCGGCAAAAGCTAAGAAAGTATGAAAGCGGCTTCAAATTTGTAATTTATGTATATTTTTCTGTCTCACTCACTCACAGTAACTTCACACTCGTTTGGATATACATAAGCTGTTTGTCCGGTCGCTAACTACCCCTTTCAATAAAATAATACTATTTCTACAAAGCGCCATCTATATTAGCCAATAAATAACTTGAGGTAAGTAAATCCAATTATTACAGTTTTTGCATACTAATTACAAACTAGTAACTACTATCCATTGATCCCGGAAACGCGGGATTTTTTTAAAGAAGTGCTCTCCATACTAGTATAGCCAATCCGCAAAGTTTAGATAAATAAACATCAGAATATCCGACCACTAGCAATAATATCAGTAGAAACTCCCGCGACTTTGTTCGCGTGAAGTTATAATCTAGCAAGCTTCGCTGCACTGCACCGCTGGTTGTATTTGGAGAATTTATTTCTTAGTGCGTAAGGTAGGTACCTACCTACCTACTAAAAAGGAATAAACCCTCAAAATTTAAAGTTTTTGGAATCAGTCGCTTAGACTGCGCGGTGCGTTGATATGTCAGTCAGTCAGTCAGTAGGTAACGTAAGAGTTATATATAAGTACTAGCAGACCCGCGATTGACGAAAGACAAAGTTCTGACAAAACAGTTCAGAAATGCGTTGCTATGACAACTAAATGTTTTCAGTCTGAGATGATTTAGATGAAGCCGTGTTGGCCGAGTGGGAGGTACCTACCTCGACTTTTTCGGTCGTGGGTTCGAACCCCGGCGTGCATCAATGGATTTTCTCTGTTGGTGAAGGATAAGCTCTGAACATCAGTCGTATTTAAAGAATACCTACCTTTTTCATAGTACCTACTCACCTACCTAATATTATAGAATGTATGTAGGTATCCTATTCTCTAAATTAGAATGGTGTTCAGAGCTCTGGCAATATTTACTACCTACTATACTACTACCTATAGGTACCTACCAACCTAAATGAAATTATCCGTGTGTCACTCGCGAATGAATCTTTCAAATACACAAAGTACCTACCTACCTACCTACTTCAGTTATGTTTGACATTTGGTAGATTGGTAGGTAGTGTTGGTACCTACCTAGATTAGGTAGGTACCAACACTAAACCACAACTAGACATAAAAACGACATACCTACTATTACCTACTTACCATACTATAACTACCTACCTAGGTCTTTCTATCTATCTGATACCAATAATTCAATTTTCATACAATTGTGCGAGATGTTTTTATTGTTGTACCTACCTACCTACCTAGGTACTTACCTAAACCTAAGTCACATCACGTTCTCGTTGCTAGTAAAAAATATGAGGCGTAGATTAGGTTCAATGCGTTTCCCACGGCTTTTGTAATTTTTTTTTGTTTGATTTTTTACCCATGGTTAAGTTTAAAATTACGAAACCGCTCTGGAGAAAAGTAGCACAGGTCCGTCTAGCAACGCGGATCGCCGCGGAATGAAAATGACTGCGAAGCAAAATACGCGAATAGCAAGAAAAAAGAGTGCGGCATGAAGTTACCGATGCTCGGAATTAAATAGCGTAAGCGACATTTAGAAAAAAATTAATTATGTAAAAGAAATGGCTTTAAAAAAAAAACTGCTAGACTATTCAATGTATAATTTATTTAGCAATATTTATGATAAATATCATATTGAATTGCCTTATGGTTTAGGATATTTTTGGGCAATTCTTGATTTTCAGAGATGTGTTTGGCATTTTTTCTTAACAAGGTTTTTATTAAATTTTTATTTTTGATAAAATAATTTTGACGCTTATATACCTGAGAATCTTCCATATAAATTTCAATTCCATACATCATTCACGATAAAAATTATTTGGGCTTCAACCATTGCAAATTTGGTTGTTGCTCAGCCTTAACCCTTTGTAGCCCAAGATCATATATTTTTTAAATATTTATGGCATATGACAGGTTTAAACAAATAAAAAAACACGTATTTCTCAAAAATTTAATATTTTTATTTATTATTTACTTATTTGGCATTTTAGGGAGTGTAACAATACTGTAACACTGAGTTAAACTAAAATAAAATGTACTTATGTGGTATGGAACGTTCTAAAACAATTATTTTGTTTGTTGTAGCATAACGCTACTCCGCATTTTTCGCAAATTGTTTGAGATACACCAGTGCATTTGGGAAACTTGCACCGAACTCTTTTTTCTACCCAAATCGGCCAGTGGCCAATTTGATCCTGCCTTACTGCCAATGGCGGGACATGTTGCGCTGGCCCCTTATGTTTTTTGACTTGAATTTCATTTTCAATTGACCTTCGGTTCTTGATATTAGGTTTCAAGCCTAGCTTGCATAAAGTTTCACCGATTTCAAGTCGAAAATCTGCTGAAGACATTTGTTTGTCATTGCAGTTTTTTGCCTGCCTAACTCGTCGATAAAGCAGCCAAGAATTTGCCATTGTCAGGTCTAAAAAGTGATAGAACATTCGAACTTGCCATCTTTTACTTCGTGTCAAAATTTTATACCTTCCCATAGTACTATCAATCAAATCTACGCCTCCCATATGCCGATTATATTCACCGACGATATGAGGACGATCAATGTTGATGTACTTCTTATTGGCCTTATCGTAACGTCTGACTTGGGCCTTCGGCAATTCACCAGCAAAAGTTGATACAAGCGTTACAACTTTGTTGTCTTTCCATATAACGTTTGACACATCTATTCCGTCCATATCCGCCACATATTCAACGGAAAATCCGCGTTCTTTTTTCATTACTTCCTTGTCAGCGGGTAGTTTGCAATCTGGAATGCGATTGCGACGTACTGTCCCAAGACTCAATATACCCTCTTTAGCTAAGTACTCCAGTAATGCCAAGGAAGTAAAATAATTATCAAAATAAAGTTGATAATTCTGATGTCTTGGTATGCCCCGCGCCAGTCTGACTACTACATTTGAAGATGCTCCTAAATCTGGTTCATTGGAGAGCACAACATTTTCAGCCCCTGTTTCAGGCTCAATTTTATAGGCAAAACCTGAAACCCCACTTAGTACAAAAATCTTGTAGCCCTTGCATCTATTTCAACTGCAGTATCTCCACAATCAGAAAGTTCTAAATCTTCTAATAACGGCTGAAAATTTGGATCAATAACGCTGTCATCATCATCCTCTAATCCATCTTCGCTATCATATTGGTATAATATGTTATGTATTTCACTATCCCTCAGTGAGTGTGACCCCATTCTGAAATAATATGCCATAATTTTACATCAATAGCCACATACTTATTTACAATTAATATTTCCATCATCACTCAATGTAACAGAAATGTTACAAACATATAAAGTTTCATTTTTCACATAAAAAAGCAAAAATTAGCTTTGGTTACAATAAATGAATAAAATAATTCACTTACCTATATGTTTCAACGAAAACAATACAATTTTATACACTTTTATTATATTTTTATGAAATTCAACATCTCAACGAATTTAACTTGTCACTTTCGTCAACATAATGACATTCAAACTCCGTACAATTGACAAGTTACGCCATCTATGCGTTGTGTTTGATACTAAAATGTTCCGTGTGGTATGTTACAATACAGTGACACTGATTTGAATGAACTAAAATGTTCAGTATATATTTTAGGGAGATTATTGAGGTTTGTTACAGAAATGTCACACGAGTCTATAAAGGGTTAAGTGTTAATTCCCTTTTTGAACGACGAGGACGCAAACCCCACAGAATAACATAAGAATCCCACGAAAACTAGTTATTCTGTTTATCCACCCTAAAAATTCACTATCGGTGGATACGCGGAGACAAAGATCGAAACATCCAAACGAGGTTGGATAAATGGAGTTCATTTCTGATTGTTATTTCGTCATTTTTACTCTAAGTAGAGTTTAATAAACAAAATAATAAACATGTAATTGTTTTATATTTGATGAAAAAACTGGAATAACGTCACGCCTTATTAAAATGTATTTTTTAAATAGCTTTTCGTCACGATGCACGCCGGGATTCAAACCCACGGCCTCCAGATTTAAAGTTGAGGTACCTCCCACTCGGCCAACACGGCTTTTGATATTTTATATTATTAAAATTAATATTTTATAAATATTGAACTTGTAGTATTCAAATTTGGTGCAAATAGTTTAACAAAGGTGAAGACAATATTAGCAGCAACCTGACGATACCATCCCCTCTTCGTTCATCTTATTTCGGACGAACCACGAGGTATATAGGTTGTAGTAATTCTAAGGGAAAACTGGAATAAAGTTAGTATCAAAATTCCCTCTATCCACCCTGGCTTGGGCATACATTTTCTCATATCCACGTTTCCACCCTTATGGTGGATAAACGGAATAGCTGTCGAAAATGCCCCGTTGCAGATTGCGAAAACCCCAGTTCTAAACAAATTCAAACAGTGCCAACATAACAAAACTAAAGAACTAATTAGATTGCAGTGTTCACAAATGAAACAATCCTAAACTCGGATTATTAAAGTGAGTAATTTATGCGTCGTCACGCCCGTAGGGGTATAAATACTAGCCATGAGAGGTGAGACTAACATAAAAGCCGGTTACGGTAACTAGCGGTTATACTTTGCCTCACAGCTCAGTAGGTAGTAACTCTGCCTTCTGTGCTGTAGGTTATGAGTTCGATCCCCACCCGGGATAAACATTTTGTGTGATGAACATAGATGTTTGTTCTGTGTCTGGGTGTATTATGTATGTATTTAACAAAAACGTATTTGCTCGTATGCATTCTATCAGTTATCTAGTTCCCATAGTAGCTTTGCTTAGTTTGGGGCTAGATGGCGCTGTATGATATGTCCACCAATATTTATTTATATTTATTTATTTCATTGGAAACATCTGGTGATACGAAATTGGTTGAAAATTGATCAGAGTCTACCTTGTTAGTGGCAGTGGACTCGGAGAGTCATCGATCGTTGGAAAAAAAAGTGACCACTCAGTCGTTTACTTGAGAAAACGTAACTAATAGACAGTTAGGCAGAATATGAATCTTTATAATATTTTAAAAATATCTGTTATCTATGATTTCCTACGCCGTTTTTTCAGCAAGTGTTAAATGCACTGTAAGACATCGGTTATTCTGGCGTCAGTTCAATCCATCATTCTGGTCTGAATAACGGGAGAATTATCGTGTAACACGCGGACTGATGGACTGATGGTCTGGACTGATGAAAATTCAAAACCGTTTCCATTTTCCATCATTTTGGCCTCAGTCAAAACACGAATCGAATGGATTGAACTGACACCAGAATTTGCGTGGAATCGATGTCTTAGTTTTTCGAATAGGAAAATATGTACTGTACATACAATCGATTCGAACTCATGACCTTCGAAATAAGAGTCGAGGTCTCACTAGGCTAACATAGATTTTTTTCGTCAAAATCCTTTTTAATGTCCTGTTACGAGTCCAAGTTGCTCGAAACTCGTGACGTCACACGCGTAAGTCCCATCGAACGTTCGGCTCGAACGTACGAGTAAATTCGTCAGTGACGTCACGCGTTCTCGGTCACGTCCCGCGTCGGTCACGTGCCCCACAATTTGCCCGGATGGAAGAGCGCAGTCCCGGTTACGTGTCGCGCACTTTATTACAGGGTTTATTTTAAGGAAATACATTTATCTTACTGAGACTGTGTCCTTTTGTTGCGGGCGACTAGTGCTGGTGGAAACTTCAGTGACAATTAGGACTCGTACGTATTATTTGAGAGCAGAGGACATTTCTTGCGACAAATACACTTTTAAAGAGGTTAAGTATTAACTACTGCGGGCATGTGCCAAATGTAAGGTTTGGATGTGCCCCTGACTGATCTTTAAGGATCTTAGACTTTATTATCATTATTTTCTTTCAATACAATTCTGTATTGAAAAATCCTATCCAGAAATAAACCTCTCATGTAAGACTAAGTAAGTAAGTAAGACTAAAAATCGTATTTTCTTGCGGAATGATGAACCATAAACAATCGAACCTACCTACCTACTTACCTGCCAGTATAAACTCTTTCAATCACCAAATTGTAGGTCAAAGTACCAGGGCTGCATAAACGTGTAGGAGATACCTGTCTTCAATTTTCTATAGTCCCTCGCGGCACCTGTTGCCTTGTTGGCCATTCTTCACGACAAGGCAATTCGTTAATACTTGATGGGTCCTGACAAGTCAGTGAGTACGGAAAGGCTATGCGGAGTTTAACCGAAGAAACTATTTGTTTCCGAAAGTTGGCACTTCTGGACTCTTTAATCAAGTTTCGTTTTGTGCGGTTGGTTTTGCATTTATTGTAAGTTTGTAATTCTTTGGAAAAAAGAGCAAATGAGAAACTGTATAACCTACATTTAAAGTAACTTGTGAAGTTGGCCGAGTGGGGAGGTACCTCGACTTTCAATCGGAAGGTCGTGGGTTCAAATCCCGGCGTGCATCAATGGATTTTTCTGTTCGAAAAATTTATATGCGCATCAAAAACACGTGCTTATAACTGTGAAGGAAAACATCGTGAGGAAACCAGTTAGTATTCTTATAAGCGGCGATGGGCTTGCAACCCGTCACGTATGGAATGCTAACTACTGCAAAATGTGGGCATGTGCCAAATATAATGTATGGACGTGCCTCTGACTAAACCCACAAGACATCTTCAAAGGATCTGAGCGTCTGGAGATCTGAGAGGAGGTCTACCGTAATTTGGGGATTACAGTCGAGAACCCAATTATTATTTTTTTTTTTTTAAAGTAACTTTTCGAGAAAAGTAAGTAGCTGTCATTATATTTGATTGTAGGTACTACATTTTACTATGACCTTAATCATGACCTAAACCATACCGAAAAATCGCAACCATACCAGTAGCGCCGAACGCAACGACGAAAATTTGTACGGTACATTTCAAAGAATATGACAATTTTATGTTTGTCATAAAAGTTTTACAGACTCCCCAAAGACGTATAAAAATGCAAAAAGACATAAATCACAAGGGGACACCCGGGTTTGAACCGGGGACCTACCGATCTGCAGTCGGTTGCTCTACCACTGAGCTATATCCCCGATGGAGGGGTGGCCGAAATTGTCATGCAGATGCCAACTTTGAACACATAAATGCGTGCGTTCTTGAACAATGTTTTGAATGTTAATAAAGGCAGTTAGTTTGTATCCTGTGAGGAGCCTAAAGCTTGGGCTTATCAAAACGTAACCAAACAATGTAAATTTAATGATGATAAACATCTAAGCACTTACTGTTTTAAGATGGACTCGTACATTTATCGAACTCAACAATTACATCAACTAACGGGCCAAAGAAATTTTGTGGCGGCCATTAAATCGTTATCTCCTGGAACTGCGCGCTCGAGTAGATTACATAATCTATGGTAATTCGTTTTATGAAGGTACATTTTGTAGAATTGCTGGTAGATAGCGGAATGACTCTTACAACGGCCAGCGCTGGCCTGTGCCACGTTTTTGGGCCATATTTAGTGATGGGTTTTGAAATTGAATTTTTTTCATTTTCAATACACATTTTGTAAGATTAAGCTTATACAAGCTTTTGTTTTTTAGTATGTACTAGCTGCTCGCCCTGGCTTCGCACGGGATAAAAAGTCTATCGATTTTGTGCAAACTTCACATTAACCATATACTAAATAGTCCGAACAAAGCCTAAACATTTGGTTTGGATAAGTGAGCCCGTTCTTGAGTTATAAAATTACAAAGAAAAGTGGCATTGATTTTTATTTATATAGATTTACAAAAAAAGGAAGTATATAAGTATTATACCAATAAGTATTCTAAGAACTATGTAGATGTATATAATTAAAATGTATCAAACTATGATAAACTGAGCGACTTTTATATTAAAATATTGCCTTCCCTTCATAAGAAGCTTTTTACCTACATTTTTAATTTGAACGAAAATCATAAATTCACTAAATGAGCTCTTTACAAGTATTCTAGTTTTATAGCTTCTCATTAGCTCGATCAAGCCGGTATCTCGAACAAAAAGTAATAAAAATATGTATCGCTTTGTCTAAAGCCAGGTACTCACTAGCGACTGTAACCGTTGCACGTGACTGTTACCAAAAACCATGGTGTATGTAAGTACGAGCGATCACATAGCCCAATAGACGCCTAATAGATTCATTTCATTCTGTCAAAAAGTTGAGGTGTCAAGGTCAAGGGGAGCGGTAAAAAATGCATTCTGATTGGCCGGTTCAATGTCAAAGCCCGTCGCGAGGCGCGTCGTGAACCGCGATCGGTGGTTAACACAGTATTATGTAGCTTATATTGTTGTCTGACAGTGTTGGCCTTGTATGAGGAGTCTATGCTGTGTGGTCAATGGTATTAGCCGACGAGGGAGCTCGTTGTTACGTTGAGAGCAAAGACCGTGTTATGAGTACACACTAGAATAAAAATAAAATAGATAGGATCACGACTGTAATCCCCAAGTACGGTAGGCATCCTCTTAGATCTCCAGACGCTTAAATCCTTGAAGATGTCTAGAAGGAGTCAGAAGCACGTACAAACATTATATTTGGCACATGCCCACATTTTGCAGTAGTTAGCATTCCATACGTGACAAGTTGCAAACCCATCGCCGTTTATAAGAATACTAACTGGTTTCCTCACGATGTTTTCCTTCACCGTTTTTAGCACGTGCTTTGATGCGCATATACATTTTTCGAATTGAAAAATCCATTGATGCACGCCTGGATTCGAACCCACGACCTTTAGATTAAAAGTCGAGGTACCTCCCACTCGGCCAACACGGCATCAACACACTAGAATTTGTTACTGTATATTTTTGGTTACAGAATATCTACTCCGCAAACCGAAAACGATATATCGTAAGGTAACATTCGTTTCGTTATCAAATTCAAGTTCTCGTACCGTTTTTAGTGATTTGTAAGTAGGGTTACGAACATCGATGATTGTCAAAAGTAATTACGATCGTTCCATCGTTCAAACTATATTCGAAACGATGTAATTTTGGCACGATTATTGTAACGATATTATCGTTTTCGGTTCCCGAGTAGTCTCCGGTACGGTATACTAATGAGTACCCGACTTTACGAGGAGTAAGGAAATTGTTAGGGAACTCGAAAGATGTCTTTCCTGTGAAAATGTTGAAGTCATTAATTAAAGTTTCCAATTAAATGAGGAACTCTTTTTGAGGTTGGTAATTAACTACTGAGGAAAACATTTCTAAATTAATTATTCCTCCTTATACAAATAATTAAAACGAAATAGAATCACGACTGTTTTACCCAATAAGTACGGTAGACATTCTCTTAGTTCTCCAGGCATTCCGATCTTTATAGATGTCTAAAGGGGGTAGTCAGAGACACGATCAAACGTGAGCACATTTTGCAGTTGGAATGTTAACATTCCATACAGATTGCAAACCCATCGCCGCTTATAAGAATACTAACTGATTTCCTCACGTTGTTGTCTTTCACCGTTTTTGATCAGAAAAATCATAGCACTGCCGGGATTCGAACCCACGACCGGATTGAAAGCCGAGGCATCTCCCACTTGGCCAACATCAGTAACTAGTTTACCAACACATTGTCTTTGCTGAATTATATCAAGCTCCTAGCGTCTTTCAAAACCTACAAACAATTCATGTACCAAGGCAGCAGAGCGTGTGAAGAGGTGGGACTGCTCATAAAATGTACACGCGGAGTGATGCAACGCCGCGACCCAAACTTTACTCTCTGCATTATCAAGACATATTGCTTTAATGCATGCGACACACTGTTTTAGCGAATGCTACGCGTACATCCAAGTTTAGGTAATATATCTGCCCAAACTCTAAAATAATAATTATAACAGTAATACGCCATACGAATTCGTATAGCCTTGTCAATTTCGCACCGCGAGTAAGGTAAGGTTTTAAAATGACTTTAAGGAATTATTACAACAACGGGAAATTACTCACATAAATGAAAACATAAACTTTAAGGCGCTCCCAGTCGACAATTATTTTTGTTCGAAACTTAAAAATTCGAAACTTGTTCAGAAGTATTTCTTTTTTCGTTTCGAAAAAGAGCAATCGTCGACTGGGAGCCCCTTAAGAGCTTTTGGTACGGCCCCAGGTCTACATACGTTGCAAGAGTTTGATACGAAAATTATATTTAGTCAATGATTGATCCCTGAAGGAAAATCAATCATCATCAGTCATCTTAGCTAAAAACATGTAGCAATGGATTTTTCGGTTTGAAAAAAATATACATCGAGAGAAAACCAGTTTATGTATTTATAATTTACTAGCTGACCCGTGCCCGCTTCGCTGTGCGTAAGACATTTCTAATACCATCGTGGACTTTTTTGTAGACGTTTTTAAGGTGTACAATACTGTAGTACATTATTTTGATATATCTCGTGGGGTTCAGCCAGCATTTGCAATGTAAGCGCAAAAAAATGTGTTTATTTACGACATCACATTAGAAACCTCTAAAATTATCAGTGTTTCTCTACTATATTATGCATGTATTATACATATAAACCTTCCTCCTGAATCACTCTATCTATTAAAAAAACCGCATCAAAATCCGTTGAGTAGTTTTAAAGATATAAGCAAACATACATACATACGCAGGAAGCGGAAAGCGACTTTGCTTTATACTATGTAGTGATAATATTATAAATGCGATGTATGTATGTTTGGTTCCTCAATCAGGCCTAAACGACAAAACGGATTAAGTTGACATTTGCTGTAGATGTAGATATATTACAATAATAAAACATAGACTACTTTAAAATATGAAAAACATCCCCAAAATTATAAAAAAACGCAAAATGGATGATTTTGGTATAGATGGCGCTGGTGTGCAACAAATCTGACATCACAGACTAAAAACATTGAGTCTTTTCTATTCGATTATTGAAATTTATCAGGACAACGTCTGTCACGGGTCGGCTAGTGT
Source organism: Hydriomena furcata (assembly GCA_912999785.1). NCBI lineage: Eukaryota > Metazoa > Arthropoda > Insecta > Lepidoptera > Geometridae > Hydriomena > Hydriomena furcata. The sequence continues at coordinate 12,577,892 of OU538834.1, forward strand.
ATTTATAAACGGTGATGGGCTTGCGACATATATCTACAAATGAAATTTAATGAATCTTTAAGGATCTGAGCGCCTGGTAATATGAGAGGATGTTCACCATACTTGGCGAGTATAGTCCTAAGGTATTAATGCAATATACAGTAGATACAGTTTGTAATACTAAAAATATACTCTACTGTTGGCCATCCTCTAAACCTGCGTGTCCATGAAAGGTACGCCCTCATATTTTGCCAACATTATACCGCACCTCCTAAAAGCTTTGCATACAAAAGTTGGCTGCATCGCCACACTGAACTCCTGTAATAGCATCCTTAGCGAGAAGCCAGTTTAACGTCTCGGGGTTAATTATACTTTCGAGAATTTATAATCTCCTGGTACAAGGCTAGTTTTTAACATTATATTTTTTTATTGATTTGCCTGCGATATCCAAGTTATATATAAAGACAACGAGAATGCGAATTATTTTGATAATTTATGTTTCGCTAAGCCTAAGTTTTGAATAATTAACAGACAGACAGAATTTTGACGCGCGATTTAAAAATGAGCATTAAAATTTTCTTCTTAATTATGATGACAGTTGATGACAGCTCATGTATGAAAACTTCTATCAAATAAAGCTTTTGCTAAACTTTGAAAAAAACTATTCGTAACACCCTGATTTCTTTCTTAGCCTTCCGTTTGTCTCATCTCGTTTGTACACCTGACTTCTTTCAACAATCCAAATAAACAGCTTCGCAAATCTCTATCTGAGATCAACCACCAGGACATATGCCTTAAAAAAGCAATCCAAAACCCGTCAGAAACTTTAATCTTCCATTCCACGCCATTAGGACCCAATCGAGAGAAACTGTGGTCGAAACGCCCACTCTACCGAGATCTCTTTAATTAGCACTTTCTGGCCCGCTGACATCTGAAATTCTTCGCCCGCGGGGGTCGAGGGAGGCCTGGTAAAGTTGGACGTAGAGGCCAGTGTAGGCTCTCCTGCGTTATAAGTTACAGATTGCGTTATCTGTATGATTCATGTAAGTTGTCAAATGAGAAGTAAATCTCGGGCTTTTGTCGCCTTCCAAAGCAACGTAGATTTTTGAGATAATTTCATATTTATTTGCGTTTTTTTACCGTTCTATCGTGTTTTGTGGACTCCGACAGTACAGTATACCGAAAGCCGAACTATAAATCTTCATCTTCATCATCAATGCAGCACTAAACCATGCAAGACCATAAATTAAGAGCTTAATTTGAAGTCCTATAATCTGATTGTCACTCATTCGTGCACAGTTAAGGTCAGATAATCGCGTGAGTTCATCTCTCGTTGTTTGGCCGACAGACGAAATTAACAGCGGTACGTCGACCCATGTCACGCAATCTAGTATTGCTGCCTGCTGTTCATTCATACTGTTCGCATTGCGTAGGCTGAACAACTAATTGTGCGGAACTCATTTCTTTGACTGTTCTGATTGCCTGGTAGTAGTAGCCCGAAATAGTACGGATTTCATAGTCTAATTTGACGCATGGCCGCTCCGAGTCTCACGTTAACCAAGAACCCTTATCTAAGAAACGGTGTTTATAACACGACGACCGTAATATAGCGGTCTGCTATATTACTTTCAACGATGATAGAAATATGTAATTGACATTTGCCAGTATCAGTCAACCAAGAACTTTGACAATCATTGGCGACTACGGCCATTATGAAAATATAAATTCGATTCAGTCAAATTTTTAATACTTTTAATATTACATTTTAGCAGTTCACCAGCACTAGCCAGTCGTTAAACCGGTTAGCCATAATCTTAGCTCATAAACTAATTATAAGCTGCCCAGTCACGCGTGCTCCATTAAAGGGTAGGCAGGTACTGAAATATACCATCATTTTGCGCTATGGACATTATCAATACCTGTAATGGGCAACGGAGGTAAGTTTTTCCCTTTATTGCCCGTTTGAGTTATCGAGCCCAGGTGTCGTGTGGATTGAGTGAGACCATCTGGATATCTTTTTAGAGTTTTTGTCGATAATGGTATAAAATAATGTGAGAGGTATACGTAACACAGAAAACATAGACGTAGAAAATAAGTAAATTAAAGGTATAAAAAACCTTTGCTTTAGTCTTTTTAGGGTTCTGTACCCAAAGGGTAAAAACGGGACCCTATTACTAGGACTTCGCTGTCCGTCTGTCTGTCACAGGGCTGTATGAACCGTCATAGCTAGACAGTTGAAATTTTCACAGATGATGTATTTCTGTTGCTGCTATAACAACAAATCAAAACAGAATAAAATTAATATTTAAGTGGGGCTCCCATCAACAAAAGTGTTTTATTGGTGTTTTTTATGGATAATGGTACGAAACCCTTCTTGGCCGATTTTTTATGAACTACTGCAGCAAATATTACTAACTACAAATTAAAAAAAATCTAGAAAAAATGCTACATAATATATTTTGGTACGGCTTATTCATCTGCCTTTCATGTTTGGTTTTCTTTTCTGATACTAATTGAGATTTCACTGTTTTATTGATAGTTTTTCAACCGATGAGAAAACTAAATCGTCTATTGACTTTTCGATTGGTCGAAACATTTACGTTGGTTTTTTTTGTTAGTTTTTAAAACGTAGCTAATTATATTGTGTTCTGTTTTATTATGAAAAAAAACCTATTCTCTACTATAAAAATAAAATTACAACATACGAATAAAATTATCCCTGACCAAAAAGTATAAAATCTTAATGAAAACTTCCCAAAATTATCGTTCAACTTTTCATGCGAAACTTTTTAATGGTAAAAATTAAATAAAATTCTGCTTCATTTTGAAAAATATGTGTTCCGCTTGGTAGTTCGAGATGTCATTTGTGGCTTGGGGATTCATGGTTTTAGCCCCCGGTTAGCCAAAGTGCCCCAAGCAAATGTCAAAATTAACTTTGATAATTAATTTAAGAATATAATTGGACAAGTAAAATCTATATTCACCATGTCCGTCTGTGGTTAGAGCCGACCTATCTATATATATGCATATAGATTTTTAGGGTTTTTACCCAAGGAGTAAAAACGGGACTATATTAATAAGACTTCGCTGTCCGTCTGTCCGTCACAGGGCTGTATCTCATTAACAGTGATAGCTAGACAGTTGAAATTTTCACAGATGATGTATTTTTGTTGCCGCTATAATTACAAAAATACTAAAAATCTGTATAAAATAAATATCAGAATGGGGCTCCCATACAATTAGAGTGTACCGATCGTTCCATTTAGAAGCCTATTTCTAACAGTCTTACAGCTTATGACAATGATGATGCATATTATCTATAGGATGATTTCTAAATTAAAAGTAAAAAGAGCCTAATTATCCGATGAGTCTTTTATCCCAACATCTTTCGCAAGTCACTGGAAGTAACTCTTGATACATTCATCTATGGCGGAGTCAGACGGACAATTTTTACCAAAAATGCCAGGAAACATTTGTTGCCCTGATATTGCTGGAGAAGAAAGAAAAAAAAGAAAGAAAGAAAGAAAGAAAGAAAGAAAGAAAGAAAGAAAGAAAGAAAGATAGAAAGAAAGAATAAATTTATTTTGTGTCAACATTTATCTCATAAAACTAAACAAAGTCTAAGAACTCGAAGTGCTCAGATCCTTGAACATATCTAAAGGTAGTCAGTCTAAAAAAAATATTTGAAACATGCCCTCATGCTGCAGTAGTTAACATTATATACGTGCACATTTAGGCCTTATAATAAAAACAGTATAATACAATATTTTGCTATAGTTTTTCCTTTCTAGTGTCTTGAGACTCAAGATACTAAAAAGATGTGTGGGTGAGTTTTCCGATTAAAAACTCAAAAGTTTAGTTTGATGTTTGTTCAACACATGTCGTAACATCGTGTGGTGAAAGCGCTGCCCACAGGATTTTTAACAACATTTTAATTTTCAAACAAACGGTTTATATTAAGAAATTATTAAAACTACCATTTATAAACAAGATAGAATAGAGTATTTATCTATCTCTTAGGTTATGTAAAGGTTTTGTAATAGGCGATATTTATTTATTAATTATTTATATTTAAATAGACAAAACGGGAAATATCTAGTTGTGGTCAATCAAGTCTAGAGGTATAACTATCACTAATCAAAACGGACTTTTCTTGTGTTAATCGACTGGCCTCACAGCCAGTTAGTAGCTCTGCCTTCTGCGCTGTAGGTTGTGGGTTCGATCCCCACCCAGGGCAAATATATGTGTGATGAACATATCTATGTTCATCACACATATTTCTGCAAAACAAACATCTGTTTGTTTTGTGACTAAGTGTTATTATAATAAGTATGTATTTAAAAAAAAAGTATTTAAGTATTCTATCAGTTATCTAGTTCCCATAGTAAAATCATTGCTTAGTTTCGTCTAGATAGCGCGATAATGTCCACCAATATTTATTTATTTATTTAAAGAGTACATCGTCGATGTTGCCATAATCGCTCGTCTGCAAACACTATTATATACCTACCTACAAGTTGTTATACGCCTCAGAGGATCAAATAGCCTCATTTTGCGCGAGGGAGAATTAACGAGCCTGGCAAGAAAAAAAATGAATTATTACGTCACTTGACGCCCGACGATAATCATCCCTCTGTACTTTATAGCGCTTCGAAGGATTATTCGGGCATTGTTTTTGTTGTATTTATTCTCTCCCTTTCTTTATCTTTTGCTTTGTGGTTATTTGATGGTCATGCTTTATACCAGGCTGATACGAACCGATATTATTGACCAGTAATTTTAATTATTATTCTTGTTTGAGCCTTCACCTAGTTCGATTGGCACCACACTAGAGCTCTACATAGCATTAAGGAAAGGATCATTAACAAAAAGGTAAGACCCCAAGCCGTGTTTGTTGCCTGATTCTTCTAGGCTTGGTCGCGTGGAATCGGCGTAGCTTCACCTAGTTCCTAAGACGTTTCAAAGTGATCCATGTGATAAATGATTTTAGAATTGAATTTGAATTTGAAAGTTGATTGGCCTCACAACTCGGTTGCTGGCGTGTCAAAGGATCCCTTTAAAACTTCTTAGGAACTAGGTGAAGTTACGCCTGTTTCTCGCGACCAAGCCTAGATGAATCATACAACAAACTGCACAGACAGTACGAAGAATCAGGCAACAAAAATATGAGTGAGTGTGATGAATACTTGCCTATCTACCGTTGATAGCGGTCGCGGGCGATGCTCATTATCAAGAGTATCTGAATCATTTTGGTGGGTTTTATCACTGGTCAAATTGTATAATTGTTGTTTATCTTAGTGTGTCTAGTGTAAGTTAGTTTAGTTTATGGATGCTATTTTTTGTCTGAAATAAAATCTTTTTATTTTTATATTATATATTTATTTTAACAGCAATACAAGATAAAACGTGGTCCTACGGTGATGCTTGAATTTTTTTTTTGTCTGGGTCGAGTCTACCCATTCAGACGGAAAAAGTGATTTACCTTAAAAACTATCAAACCTAACAAAAAAACTGTCTTGCATTTATGTAGCTAGTATGATTATCTAACAAATTATATAAACATAACTGTTTAACTATTCATCTTTGATTAAAAAAACTAGTGTTTTTGAAGAGCAAACTTTGGAAAATAAATCTATCGAAGAAAGTTGCACCAATCGTGTTTCTGCCTATAATTTATCTAGATTAAATCATTAAGTTATCTTGGTCATAAAAAAACAAAATTGTATGTGTTGCGGTTATTAAGAAAAAACTATTCTACATTCAACAAAAAAATGTATTACTCGTTGCTCTATACCAAATTGCATCTCTGGTCTCTTCCAGTTTTACAATCTAACAAGCAATCTGTCAAGCGAGCAACATGTGTTTACCAGTCTTCTAAAGTAGCCAGACCAACCTTATATTATAAAGCACACACGTGCCCTGAGCACCAGTTTCTGTTATCACCGAGGTGAAAGCAAGGCCGTCACAAATGTTTTTGGAATGAGTTTTTTCAGGTTCCGATGATAACTAACTAATATTGGTTATTTTATGAAAACTTTGACTTCCATTCCGAAGGAATCCTACCTCTACATGTACATCCACATTAATTCCTAACATTCTTCTCGTTACATGACTTTCTTCCCTCATAACATGCCCATACCACGCTAACCTATTTGCTCCTCATCTTTTCCGTCACAGGCGCCACTTTCAAACTTCCTCTGATATACTCATTCCTTATCTTATCCATCCTCGTCAAATGTATAAAAATCACACTAATATTATAAATTTAAATGTTTGCATATTCGTTTGTTTATTGTTTATTGTTCTGGCCAATAAATCTAATCTCACTCGTATCTCATACGTAATCCAGGTAATCATCATTATCTGTCTCCCTATTAGGCATTTACATGCAGGGTTGAGCCAAATCACCCAAACAGTCTTACTAAGATTATAACACGGGTCTTTAAATATACCTTAAGTTTATTTTCCCGACGTTTCGACTATGTTAGCCATGGTCACGGGCAGAATAAAAAACAAAAAAAACTGCAGACTGGGCTGACTGTCTTCCAATAAATAAATTAAGGCCCTGTATGTCGACGATTGCTCTTTTTCGAAACAGTCGACATACAGGGCCTTAAGACGCTGCCAGTCGACGATTATTTTTGTTCGAAACGAAAAAAGAAATACTTGTGAACAAGCCACATCTCCTATTTTATAATGTATATACATATATGTGAATACAGATGTACCCATCTTTAATCACTTCGATAAATAATCCTACCGACCGCTGCAATGATGACAAACACACGTCCGCGCGTGGTCCGCCTTAGCTTTTCGAATAAATTAATGATATAAATTATGTATAATTACTTATCAAAAATCTATCCTAATAGAAATCTAGATCTACATATTACCTATCTTTAACAATAAATCACAAGTTGATCTTAATAGTAGGTATCAAAGTATTTCGATCATAAATTCTAAAACGTATCATTTTGAAATAATATCTTTATCATGAAAAGTTTCTGCTATTATGTTTTCAGCTTAATAGAAATCAAGGTAGGAACCTGAAGTAATACACTTATAAAAATAGGAGATGTGGCTTGTTCAGAAGTATTTCTTTTTTCGTTTCGAAAAAGAGCAATCAGCGACTGGCAGCCTCTTAAACAAAAATCTAATAGCTACGCCTATTAATCACGATAGTTTGAAAAATAAACTTACTACGGATGGAGGAGGGATTATAGAGTCCTTGACATACCGGCAAACGGTTCAAGGACTTCGTTGCAAAACGTCAGAAACTGCTGCTAAGGGTCCTGTAGCTTGTGGATGAAGGAAAACATTGTACGGAAAGCTTGTGGTGTCGTGGAAATAAAAATGACACCACATTATTCACGTCCAGAGCTTGCGAATTGGTTTATGGGTGCAAGGTTCTTTTAGAGCTGTATGAACATGTACACATGACAAGGGGTTAGGGTAGGGGGTAGGTTAGGGTTTTTTTATTTCTTCGTTTTTAGTATGTTGCTTAAGTTTTTAGTTTGTTATAATAAATATTTGTTTTTGTGTTTGTGAGGTCACCCCTTACCAGTGGTCAGTCTGAAAACCAGCGCTGCTGCATAGACATGACACGATAGTGTTCATGTTTATGTGGCGGCTTATATGCTGAGACTGCACCCTTTTGGCCCACGCAGCACAGTAGACTCCTTCCTATTTTTTTTGGTTTTAGTTTATTTAATTTTTTGTTTTGGATGTTTTTTGTATTCTTTTTATATATTGTATCCCTCTGTCTTCTGTGTGTGTTTGTGTCAAATAAATAATTTCATTTCATTTCATTTCATTTATGACAAGACAATAGCAACTGTGGACTAGAAGCCTCCTTTTCTTTGAATTATTTTATCACTAGCTGCTCGTTCCTGCTTCGCACGGGTGGTGCCTGGATGAAATGAAATGAAATGAAATGTTCTTTATTGTAACACAATGTAAGCAATAACAAATATATGTATGTTACAAAAGGCGGTCTTATCGATTAATAGATTTCTTCCAGACGACCTGCTTAAGGCAAGAAACTGTAGCCATGCTTTCGACCACCGTGGTGCACGAGTTGGATAAAAAGTAGCCTATGTGTTATTCTGATGTATAAGCTATATCACAGCTAAGTTGGTAGTAACTCTGCCTTCTGCGCTGTAGGTTGTGGGTTCGATCCCCACCCAGGGCAAATATTTGTGTGATGAACATAGATGTTTGTTCTGTGTCTGGGTGTGAGTATTTATCATATGTATGTATTTACAAAAACAAAGTATACGTATAAGTATACCATCAGTTATCTAGTTCCCATATTACAAGCTTTGCCTAGTTTGGGGCTAGATGGCGCTGTGTAATAAAAAAAAAGATTTCCACTATTATTTCCACTGTAAAGTTACATTTTAGTCCGTTCACGCAGTTTTTGCGTAGTACAAACAGTAACAAACAGACACACACAACCACTCACATTTGAGTGGTTGTTTGTGTGTTTGTTACTCACACACTTTCGCATTTATAATACTAGCCGACTCGTGACAAACTTTGTTCTGTTAATTTTTAGGGTTCCGTACCCAAAGGGTAAAAACGGGACCCTATTACTAAGACTTCGCTCTCCGTCTGTCTGTCTGTCCGTCCGTCCGCCTGTCTGTCACAGGGCTGTATCTCATGAACCGTGATAGCTAGACAGTTGAAAATTTCACAGATTATGTATTTCTGTTGCTGCTATAACAACAAATACTAAAAACAGAATAAAATCTATATTTAAGGGGGGCTCCTGTACAACAAACGAAGCTGCGAGGGTATCCACTAGTTATAAATAAATAAATATAAATATTGGTGGGCATTTCACACAGCGCCATCTAGCCCCAAACTAAGCAAAGCTTGTTCTATGGGAACCAGATTACTGATAGAATACTTATATGCTTTTTTTTGTAAATACATACTTATTATACATATTAACACCCAGAACAAACATCTATGTTTATCACACAAATATTTACCCTGGGTGGGGATCGAACCCACAACCTACAGCGCAGAAGGCAGAGTTACTATCAACTGAGCTGAGGTCAGTCAATAATAAAGAGCTTTTCATCACAAATCTTACTCATAAAGTCTTCAGGTCAAAGTCCATCCCGAAATTAACGATTCCCGCCAAAATTGTGACGTCACCTGCCAACTAGCCAATCACGGAAAGCGGAGAAAAATGGACGACATCAAAACACGGTAAGTCCCCTTTAAAGGTGATGGATGATGACCGGGTTCAGAAATTAGTTTAGTAACGAATATTAGAAGAAATAACAAGGGTAATTTTAAATTTGCCGTATTAGCCAAGTGGGAAGTACCTCGCCTTTCAATCTGAAGGTCGTGGGTTCGAATTCCGGCGTGCATCATCAGAAGCACCTGCTCAAAGGTGAAAGAAAACATCGTGAGAAAACCAGTTAGTGTTCTTATAAGCGGCGATGGGCTTGCAACCTGTCACATATGGAATGCTAATTACTGTAAAATATGGGCATGTACCAAATATGATGTTCGGATGTGCCTTTGACTACCCCCACTAGACATCTTCAAAGGATCTAAGCGCCTGGAGATCTGAAGATGTCTACCGTACTTGGGGATTATAGTCATTGATTCTATTCATTTTTATTTAAATTAAATAAATAAGATTTATCTTTATAGGTACAATACATTTTATCACAAAGGTACCTACTTACTTACATGGTTATTACAGTACAAACACAGATAAAAGTAAAAAAAACCGACCACGTGAGTCGGACGCGCACGAAGGGTTCCGTACTATAATCTAACAAAAACAGAAAAAAAACGTTTGTTGTATGGGATATTTATTTTATTCTGTTTTTAGTATTTGTTGTTAAAGCAGCAACAAAAATACATCATCTGTAAAAAATTCAACTGTCTATCTATCACGGTTCATGAGATACAGCCCTGTGACAGACAGACGGACAGCGAAGTCTTAGTAATAGGGTCCCGTTCTTACCCTTTGAGTATGGAACCCTAAAAAAGTATGCGGTCGCAGGATGCCTAGCAGATGTGCAACATTGTGACAGAATATCGCGAACCGGATCTGACGCGGTCGGCACTTCTTCGGCAGCAACTCGTTTAGTTCGCGTACCTAGTCGCGTGTACACGTCACCAAGCTAACAACTAACCGGTTGCTATAGATGTTTCACATCAAAAACAGTTCAAGAATATGATGCTAAACGGCCAAAAAACGCAGGTAAAAGTTGTGTTGTATAAAACAGGCGTTCCTAAAAACAGACATATCTAGAATATCTACATAATATCCCTTTTTATAAACAGATCCGTCAGACAAAAATCACATTTTGATAGATATTTGAATCTCTGTCACACTCGGTTGTCGAAAGAAGATTGATTTAAAATTTAATTTTGTTCAGATTAATCAAAATAAGAATTCCTATCTTGCTGATTCTAGGTATAATGCTGACGAAACGAATAACAATTTTCGGATTTATTGTAAGTTTGTTATACAGGGCATAAAAAAGATAAATTACTTTTCAAACTATTGTGATTAGTGCACATAACTAGATTTTTGAAAGGGTCTTTATCAAGTAATTAGTATCTTTATCAAGTAAAAAAAAAAAAAAAAAAAAAAAAAATTACCTTTAAAATACAATAAAATTAAGGTAAGTAGTTACAATCTAGTTCAAATTCAAATTCAAAAATCATTTGTTTTACAAGGACCACTTTGAAACGTCTTAGGAGCTAACTGAAGCTACGCCTGATCCTCGCGACCAAGCCTAGAAGAATCAGGCAACAAACACGGCTTAGGGGTCTATCATTTTTTTCAATGAGCCTTTCCTTAATGCTATGTAGAGCTTCAGTGTCTGTCCGTCTATCTGTCACAGGGCTGTATCTCATGAATCGTGATAGCTAGACAGTTTAAATTTTCACAGATTACGTATTTCTGTTGCTGCTCTAACAACAAATACTAAAAACAGAATAAAATATATATTTAAGCCGGGCTCCCATACAACAAACGTGTTTTTTTGCCGTTTTTTATAGATAATGGTACGGAACCCTACGTGCGCGAGTACGACTCGCACTTTGCCGGTTTTTTTAAAACCACAGTATAATAACGTAGCTCTGTCTAGACAGCTTCGTCGAGTGTCTGTATGAATATATATAGTTCTATGTACTAACTCTATTTCATCTAAAAACATGTCTTAGATACTACAACGACGCGTAGGTGAATAAAGAGTTCTACATAACGATGTTTAAATTATTTAGAACTAGATTTTACAAGCGACTTCATCCGCGCAGATTCAGAAAATCGATTAGTTATTATATCGTAAAGCATTGAAATTCCGTAAGTAACTCAGAAAAGAAAAGAAAAATTTTTTTTTGAAAAAAAATGCCATCAAAAACTTATCTTGTAAAAAAAGCCAAGTCTCGCAACGCAACTCAGTTCTTCTACCGTAAAAAGTTGTGAGATACATGTAATACCAAGTCGGTTAATTTATTCAGTCCCTACTTTAATTGTCCTTCTGACTTATGTCTTAACATTTCTTTGTGTAACATTTCTTTATGTCAAATATAAATAAATAAATAAATATATTCAATATTTGTGTCGTAAAAAAAAAAAAAAAATCCTAACGAATACCAAGTTATAAATATTTAAATGAAGTACAAATTCTATTCCCAACGAATACCAAAACATAACTTTTGGTACAGTCACAAAAACAAATTAATTCTGCAACAAACCTTTACGAATTCACTTAAGGTGATAAGTGAAATTTTTGACATTTTGTATTGGCTGAGTCTACCCGGATAAGACGGAAAAAGTGATAAAACTGCATTATCTCGAAAACCATCAAATTTAACATCAACTGACTGTAATTTACTTAGCTAGTATGATTATTTAACAAATTATATAACAATGAACTGTTTAGCTATTCATAGTTTTAATTAAAAACGAAACTAGTGTTTTTGAAGAGCCAACTTTGGAAAATAAATCTATCGCGAAAAGTTTCACCAATCGTGATTCTGTCTGTAATTTATCTAGATTATATCCATAAGTTATCTTTGTCATAAAAAACAAAACTGTATTTTTTGCGGTTATTGAGAAAAAACGATTCTGCATTCATCATAAACATTTATTACTCGTCTTAATTCCGGAATTTTTACTTACGAATAATGAGAGCATAAGTGAAACAGTTGCCAAAAAATTAGGTACATAGTGAGCTAGGTTTCAGATAAGTACACTTTATCTTGTAGGTAAAGTTTGTTTGATATTTTCTGAGTTTGGATGTAGAAAACAATCTCTGGAACCATTGATCCAATTCTGGAAATCCTTCCTCGAATAGTAAGCTGCATTATCCCTGAATGCTTTAAGCTATTTTTCGATTCTGATAAAAATTGTTTCACGTATAGATTTCACCAACAATGCGCAGAGATTTTGATCATAAAAGTATATTATTTATGTGAAATGTTGGTTTTTTGTATGGGCTGAGTCTACCCGGATAAGACGGAAAAAGTGATAAAACTGCATTATCTAGAAAACCATCAAACTTAAAAAGAAACTGTCTTAATTTACTTAGCTAGTATGATTATCTAACGAATTATATAAAAATGAACTATTTAGCTATTCATAGTTTTGATTAAAAACGAAACTAGTGTTTTTGAGTGCCAACATTGGGAAATAAATCTATAGAGAAAAGTTTCATCAATCGTGATTCTGTCTTTAATTTATCTAGATTCCTTAAGTTATCTAGGTCATAAAAAACAAAACTGTATGTTTTACTGATATTGAGAAAAATCGATTCTGCAATCATCAAACACATTAATTACTCCTTAAGTTACCTACACCGGTTGTGCGGACACCTAATGGATGGGCCAGTTCCAGCTAAAAATCTTAGAGACATGACGGAAGCCTTTGGGAGGCCTAAAAACAGCGTAACCCGAGTTAACCACTAGCTAATATGAACTCCCTTAGTTGTGTTGGAAGAGGAAGACCTCGGCATATTTTCCTGGACCAAATTGGTGACGTTGAAAGAAGGCCAGGTCAAGAGTACTCTAAATCGACGAGCTTGTAGAATGTGATGAGAGTGAATGAAGCTAAAGAAGTATGTCAGGACCTTAGCAAGTGGAAAGCCGTGATCTCTGCCTACCCCTCTGGGAAACAGGCGTGAATTTATGTAGGTACACTGATATCGGACTTGCAGTATTTTCAATGCAATGGCTAATCATTTAAAGAGGGGATTTCGACAACAAATAATTAATCTAAAACTTTTCGAACAGATATAACTAACTGGTTTCTCACCGTTGGTCAATGGCTTTATTAGTATATAAGTATAGATTCTTTTATGGTTCCTCTGTTCCATTATTTAAATATTGGTGGACCATCTAGCCCCAAACTAAGCAAAGCTTGTACTATGGGAACCAAGATAACTGATAGAATACTTATATACGTTTGTTTGTTGTAAATACATACTTATTATACATAACACCCAGACACAGAACAAACATCTATGTTCATCACACAAATGTTTATCCTGAGTGGGGATCGAACCCACAACCTACAGCGCAGAAGGCAGAGCTACTACCAACTGAGCTGTGAGGCCATGTTGAGCTCACTAAACCTAAACAGTAATCATTGAAGCCGCAGCCGTCTACTTGGCAGCATCACAATCATTGTAAACAGCAGACTTCAGCATTACAATGGAACCATCTTGGATAATATAACTTCAGGACTATAGTTTAAACTCCACTGTATAAATAAAAAACCTGACAGATATTTCGATATAAATTGGATATAGCAATCACAGTTACCTACGTCAACTTATGAGGTCATATTTCGGAAAAACATTACAGAGATGAGTTACAAAACAAAAAAGGCTTTTAATACATTATAACGAAGATTTTAACTTGAAGCTATACATAGACTATCTACCACACCTGCTTTACCTAGCGGTGAAGCTACGCTGCATAGCGGCTCTGCTAAGACATTTCAAAGTGATCCTTGTGATTTTATTGAAGTAAATACACTTTGACTTAAAACCCGTGTAAAAGGAGTGTCTAATGAGGAAGTTGCTCACGAGTTTCATACGCACTTTTTCAACACACTTGTGAGGAAAAAACAAACATGTCTACTTTACTCACTTGTAACATAATATACTATTACCATATACACTTTGCATACAAAGTAATATTCAGATCCATAGCCTGAAACGTTCCAGGGCTAACTAGATAGCCCAAGACGAACTCACACAAAAGACGTGAAGTTTAGACTCGAATCCAGAGTTGGAATCTTTGCGTCGGAAGCAGATTTAACTCTTCAATGACATCATAACTTTAAGCAAGTTTATCCGATTTGCGCGCTTGTTGGTTTTGTTTTTTTTATTCTTCATAATATTATGAGAGACGATGAGGTAGACCAAAAAAGCGTAAGCGTGATGACCTGGATAACTACCATCATGATTGGCTAGAAATGTCACTGGATTGACAAAGGTAGGATAGTATAAGATAACTAAAAAATTGTATTTAGGGTCAAAAACTTAGTCATTTTCAATTTTGCCAGTCAATAACTAAAAGCATAGGAAACAAAATTGTTTAAAATCTAGTTAATACAATTATAATTAACTAGCGACCCGCCCCGGCTTCGCACGGGTAGCATGTTATTATACATATAAACCTTCCTCCTGAATCACTCTATCTATTAAAAAAAACCGCATCAAAATCCGTTGTGTAGTTTTAAAGATATAAGCAAACATACATACATACATACAGACGCGGGAAGCGGAAAGCGACTTTGCTTTATACTATGTAGTAATTAATAATTAAATATCGCCTGTTACAAAACCTTTGCATAACCTAAGAGATAGATAAATAGTCTATTCGATGTTGTTTAAAAATCGTCATTTTCATATTTTTTTGAATATAACGTACAGTTGTTATATTTCATGAAGGATAGGATAAAGGTATTGAGAATCAGCGGGTGAAGATCGATTTTTACGCAATAAGCCTGCTGGACGAACACCTTCACAATAAGCTTAGATTATGCGCATATATATCGTTATCTTTCCAGGTACACAAATTTTCTTGCGATTATAATTACGTTTGATTGCATTTCGGACTAGAAGTAATAATTTTTGGCGACAGATAATTGAAATGAATAGAATCATTAGACAAAACAACCCTTAAACGACATGTTAATGTGCTTTAAAACTTTAACCTAAAGCCGCAGTCCACCAACAGACAAAAAGGAGGGTTAAGACTAGTAATACATTTTTTTGATAAATGCAGAATCGTTTTTTCTCATTAACCGCAAACAAATAGTTTTGTTTTTTTAATGACAAAGATAACTTAAGGATTTAATCTAGATTAATTATAGATAGAAACACAATTGGTGAAACATTTCTCCACAGATTTATTTTTCAAAGTTGGCTCTTCCAAAATACTAATTTCGTTTTTAATTATAACTATGAATAGCAAAACAGTTAATTTTTATATAATTCGTTAGATAATAATACTAGCTGAGTAAATTATATACAGTTTCTTTTTAAGTTTAATGGTTTTCAAGATAATGCGGTTTTATCACTTTTTCCGACATATCCGGGTAGACTCAGCCCATGCAAAAACAGACGAACAGACAGACGGACAACGAAGTCTTAGTAATAGGGTCCCGTTTTTACCCTTTGGGTACGGAACCCTAAAAACTAAAATTTCAAGCACACCATAACGTAACCCGCGTCAATAAAATCAGTTGTAACGACTGTGAAAACGATCACGACTTATTAATTTGTTGGTGAACTCTAACCGGAATAGTTATAGATCATAATTGCCGGGAAATTTCGTTCCATTAAGATAACTATAATAATAACTGCCGGCTTTGTGTAATGGTAGTTTGCTGATAATAATTAGCTTTAAATAAATTACGTTTTGCTTTTATGTAAGCCTACCAAATTACACTACACTATTGAATCTTTTACTAATTGTCTATGTATTGTATTTATTTCAATAAATCATATTCAAAATTACATAGGAACATCTATTAAACTAGGTAAAGCTAAACCAATGGTCTAGCCCTTTAGGGTTGATTTATATTGATAGGCCATAGGATTGATAGATTAAAATAAAACCGGCCAAGTGCAAGTCGGACTCGCGCACGAAGGGTTCCGTATCATTATCTATAAAAAAGGCAAAAAAATCACGTTTATTGTATGGGAGCCCCCCTTAAGGCCCTGTATGTCGACGGTTGCTCTTTTTCGAAAAGATAGAAGAAATACTTCTGAACAAGCCACATCTCCTATTTTATAATGTATAGTATATGTGAATAAAGATGTACCCATCTTTAATCACTTCGATAAATAATCCTACCGACCGCTGCAATGATGACAAACACACGTCCGCGCGTGGTCCGCCTTAGCTTTTCGAATAAATTAATGATATAAATTATGTATAATTACTTATCAAAAATCTATTCTAATAGAAATCTAGATCTACATATTACCTATCTTTAACAATAAATCACAAGTTGATCTTAATAGTAGGTATCAAAGTATTTCGATCATAAATTCTAAAACGTATCATTTTGAAATAATATCTTTATCGTGAAAAGTTTCTGCTATTATGTTTTCAGCTTAATAGAAATCTAGGTAGGAACCTGAAGTAATATATTTATAGGAATAGGAGATGTGGCTTGTTCAGAAGTATTTCTTTTTTCGTTTCGAAAAAGAGCAATCGTCGACATACAGGGCCTTAAATATTGATTTTATTCTGTTTTTAGTATTTGTTGTTATAGCAGCAACAGAAATACATAATCTGTGAAAATTTCAACTGTCTAGCTATCACGGTTCATGAGATACAGCCCTGTGACAGACAGACGGACAGCGAAGTCTTAGTAATAGGGTCTCGTTTTTACCCTTTGGGTACGGAACCCTAAAAATGATAGGCCAAGCCGTGTTTGTTGCCTGATTCTTCTAGGCTTGGTCGCGAGGAACAGGCGTAGTTTCACCTAGCTCCTAAGACTTTTGTGATATCATTGAAATAAATGCCTTTTGAATTTGAATCTGAATAATGATGATGAATAAGTTTATCAGTTTAGGGAATTTTCAATACGTCTACTTTTAATCGAGACACTAAGCAACGCAATCAAATTGATAACTAAGTAAAACAGTTATTAGTTAATACTTATCACTTTAGAGTGATTAGAAGCACATTAAATAACAATTATATTTTATTATCTATCTATTTCATAAATAGATTTAATATATTTTAACATTTGTTTAGTTGAAAAGTATGGTTTATCACCTTAATTAATAATTGGTAGGTAATTTAGAGGTATACTACATAGAGTGAGTAGCTTAGTTTGGGGCTAGATTGAGTGGAAATTTTGACTTTGACTATAATAATATTATTACATCGAGCTGGCCTGATGATGGAGCTCAAATAAGACCATAGGAACTCCTCACACAACATGTTTGGACTCGTTGAATTTATCTTGAAAAGTAGGTACTAATAGCTTTAGAATGTATAAAACCTTATTTTCAAGAATATATTTTTCGTACATTTTACATTTTGTTTCAAGCAGTAGTTCACAGCCTTTGTTCCTGTCATGCTAGATTTACACTCTCGCTTCGTACCTCGCCTCGTGCTTCGTCTCGTGTCTCGGCTCGCACCTCGCGTGATCGATAGTAAATGAGAGAGGCGCGAGGCGAGCCACGAGCGTCTATTCACACTCTCGTCTCGTGGTTCACCACGCACCTCGTCTCGCGCCTCGTACGCGAGTGTAAACCTAGTATCATAGTTATAGTGGTAAAGACAGAATTCACTTCCAAACAATCTTCTCAATCCAGTCTACAAAGCTGGACACCCTAGTGTAGACGCCGGGCATGTTGGGCATGCCGCAACCGATTCCGAAGGATGTTACTCCGATGAGGTAGTGCATAACGCCTTCTCCCGTTGGCATAGAAATTGGTACCTGAAGTGGACCTCCGGAATCACCCTGGAGTCAGAAGACAATAAATTAACAACACTAAAAAAACACAAGGCAACACTAAGTGTATGCCTTGTGGTGTGTGGGTCATCCCACAATAAAAACTGTAAGGAAACCAGGTTGTATTTTTATAAGCGGCGATTGGCTTTCAACCTATCACGTATGGAATGATAACTACTGAATTAATTGGTATATACCAAATGTAAAGCTGGGGTCCCACGGCGCGTAAAACGACGGGCCGCGCCGGATGACGCTCCGCCTGTGTGCGTCCGGCGCGTCACGTACAAAGCGTTCCAAGCATGGGCCACCACGGATGCATCGTTCCCACGGCGCGTCCGTCCGCCTTGGCGCGGTCTGGCGCGTGAAGACGCGGGCCGTGGGACCCCGGCATAATACAGATCTATTTGAGGGCTTGGAGATCTGATAGATTATCAGCGATGACAGTCGTAAACTAATTTCAATTTTGAACTTTCAAACGCTCATCTTCGTTGATTTGACCTTCTAGAGATCTAAGACAGTGTCTACAATGCTTGGGAATTAAAGGCATGAGACATCTTTAATTTATGTCGTGTACCTGACAAGAGTCGACACCTCCAGCCAACTTCCCCGCGCAAATCTGGTTTTGTAGTCCACACCAGTTCCTGTTACAGTTGGGATTCATCAGCTCTTCGCATTGCTTATCATCTATGATGTCCACGTCCGCTGCTAACAACTGTGGGGACATGTCGCTTGAACCTGAAAGGTGGTTATGTAAGACTGTTAACCCATAACTTACTCTGATGATAGTCTTTCTGTAAATTAGCCAATGACCTTCTGTCGACAGACCTCTTAAAATATAAATTAAATCCTCGACTTTCAATCTGAAGGTCGAATCCCGGCGTACAACAACGGATTTTTCTGTTCGAAAAAATTATATGCGCATCATAACACCAGTTAGTATTCTTATAAGCGGCGACGGGCTTGCAACCTGTCACGTATGGAATGCTAACTACTGCAAAATGTGGGCATGTGCCAAATGTCATGTTTGGACGTGCCTCTGACTACCCCCTCTTGACATCTTCAAGGATCTAAGTGCCTGGAGATCTGAAAGATGTCTACCGTACTCGGGTATTACAGTCGTGATCCTATTTATTTATTTTTATTCTATATAATTTGAGGATGCTATGATTCCCAAGGAAGGTAGACGTCAGGCAGGCGGCCGGTTGTAAAATACCCCAAGCCAAATCTATTTGCACCATCCAAGTGTTTTGCTGACTCCACAAGAAGCGGGATAAAGTCAGGAGGAAAAAGATACAGCGGTATTATTATATAGAGTCCTATAGCAAGTACCTGATTTCACCACCCCCCATCCAGCAATTTGCGCTTTCTTTCCATACTTCAGAACATCGGGATCAGCCCACAAGCAGACTGGTTGAATGTCTGACGAGAACTTCACCTCTGTTCCCAGCTCCATAAGAGCTATGTCGAAGTACCGCTTTGGCGGTTTATGCTCTGGGTGGACGATGATTTTTATAATGTTCATGTCATAGGGTTTTGACTGCAAAATGGACAGAATTAATATGATCAGATTCTTTAAGGTATAAGGTTTTATTTCAGTCAGTAGACCACCACTTTGGGTTTTTTGGACACACACTACGCTAGATGTACCTAAGTTCATAAAAACTATGAATATTTGCGGGGACCGTACCACCAGCTCAAAAATAATATCAAAACAATATTACTATAAGACCTTGTGGTATGTGAATAGTGGGCAGTTTACTTACCGAATCCATAATACTCCTCTCTCCAAGTCTTACGATCTTCGGTATCACATCATTAATTCTGGTGTCATAGGTAGATGCGCTCGCGCAGTGCGCAGCCGTCAGCACGAACTTAGAGCTGATGAGGGAACTGCCACACATGAATACCCAGGTGCCGACCGCCGCTTTCCAACCTATGGCGCCCTGGTAAGATGAATATATTTTTTTTTACTTTTTGACCTGAACTATCGAAGTATGACGAAGTATTTAAAGCTTAATATTTCACAAACGAATTCCTTAATCAAAAAGTTGTTTTGACAAACCTTGCCTACTTTTTAAAGAGCTATCTAACGATGTACGCGAGAAAAAAATAACATCCCCACTTTAGGTGTTGGGGAGGTAACCAAAAAAAATTGTTTTTAAAGATTTTATTCTACGACTTGACTGATAGTCTCTGAGCTAAGCTGTGGACAGACGGACGGACGGACATGGCGAAACTATAAGGGTTTCTTGTCTTGTAGACTACGAAAAGGGTTGACGTAAGGCAGGCAGCGGTTGCAAAATAAACCAAGCCAAATCCTTTTACATGTCTTGCCGACCCAACATAAAGTGTAATTAAGGTAAAGATGATGATGAAGACTTACGAAATGCTTACTCACCATGTTAGGATATTCTCCTCGCAACACTTCGTGCCCACCAAGAACGTATAAGCTTATTTTCGGGTGCTTATCAATTTTTCTTGACCGTCTTTCAGCACCTGTTTTAAACAACTATTACTTGTCATATAATGTGCCTCACAGCTTAGTTTACTCTGCCTTCTGCGCTGTAGGTTGTGGGTTCGATTCCCACCAAGGACACATTTGTGTGATAGATGTTTCTTTGGCTGCGAATAATGCAAAAAAAATAGTAATTTCGTTACTATAGCACAAACTTTGCATAGTTTGGGGCTAGATGGCGCTGTATGAAATGTCAACCACTATTTGTTTATTTATATAGCTCCATAGCTCGTTGAGTGACCTTGAGCCTTATTATAAAGCCCACAGAGACCAAATCTGTGTTCCAAGTTGTTATCACAAGCAAATTTTGAAATTTGGCGTTTGTATAAAAATCTGATCCCAGCAATGCTCTAAACTATAGAGTACTAGCAGACCGGCGACAGTTGACAAACATGTTGCGAAGAGGATTTGGCTTATGTTTTACAACCGGCCGCCTGCCTGACGTCAACCCTCTTTGGGAATATATAATACTATATTTACACTCGCGTACGAGTTGCGAGACGAGGTGCGAGGCGAACCACGAGACGAGAGTGTGAATAGACGCTCGTGGCTCGCCTCGAGCCTCTCTCCTTTACTATCGATCACGCGAGGTGCGAGCCGAGACACGAGACGAAGCACGAGGCGAGGTACGAGGCGAGGGTGTAAATCTAGCATTATAAAATGAACTAAATACCACACCTTATTACGTTAGGTACATAAACAATTGAACTTAC
This sequence comes from Hydriomena furcata, assembly GCA_912999785.1. Classification (NCBI taxonomy): domain Eukaryota; kingdom Metazoa; phylum Arthropoda; class Insecta; order Lepidoptera; family Geometridae; genus Hydriomena; species Hydriomena furcata. The sequence goes on from OU538834.1 coordinate 12,599,067, forward strand.
ACTTTTTTTTCCTGATTGCTGTTTCTGATCTGACTTTCATCTGCCAAACGTATTCGTAGCATTCTGAAATACATTTTTAGTAGCTATACCTTTTTATTTTATTTTAACAAACTAGCTGACCCGTGCCCGCTTCGCTGTGCGTAAGACATTTCTAATACCATCGTGGACTTTTTTGTAGACGTTTTTAAGGTGTACAATACATTATTTTGATATATCTCGTGGGGTTCAGCAAGCATTTGCAATGTAAGCGCAAAAAAATGTGTTTATTTACGACATCACATTAGAAACCTCTAATCACACTCTATCTATTAAAAAACCGCATCAAAATCCGTTGTGTAGTTTTAAAGATATAAGCAAACATACGTATACAATCATACGCGGGAAGCGGAAAGCGACTTTGCTTTATACTATGTAGTGAAGTCAGAGGCGGATTTGCAGTCCTAGCCGCTCTAGGCCCCGGGTCATGTGCCGCCCCTTTCTTAGCACTCATCATATAGACTAGATACATAATTAATGAATTTACTTTATTGCCCACTTTTAACTGCCGAAAAAAAACTGGCCAAGTGCGTGCCACGCTCAATGCAGGGTTTCGTAGTTTACACAGCTAACAACGTTACATCGGTAACTTTCTACAATACTTGGACTAATAAGTTTACTTCTAGTTTACGAGTAATCGTCGAGCAACTTAGAAAATACATTTTCTTAGTTTGTCGATGATTACTCGTAAATTTGTAAATCCTACATAGCCGTGATAATTTTCCTTTTAAATTCGTTATGTGAAAAAATTCACGGTAGTAGTACACCGTGAATTTTTTCACACCTCCAAAACTAATCGTGGTATAAAACTGGTAGGGGGGAAGGGGGTACACACTTGACTCTTAACAAAGTCGTAGAATAAAATCTGGAAAAACAATTTTATTTAGGGTATCTCCCCTACACCTAAAGTGGGGATGTTATTTTTTTCTCGCATACCCTAAAGTGTGGGGTGTCGTTAGATAGTAGGTCTTTAAAATCATTATGGGTTTGTGAAAACAACTTTTCGATTAAGAGATCCGTTTGTGAAATATTAAGCTTTAAGGCGAGTAATAAATGTTTTTGATGAATGCAGAATCGTTTTTTTCTCAATAACCGCAAAACATACAGTTTTGTTTTTCATGACAAAGATAACTTAAGGATATAATCTAGATAAATTGAGACAGAAACACGATTGGTGAATCTTTTCTCTATAAATTTATTTTCCAAAGTTGGCTCTTCAAAAACACTAGTTTCGTTTTTAATCAAAACTATGAATTGCTAAACAGTTCATTTTTATATAATTCGTTAGATAATCTTACTAGAAAAGTAAATTACAGACAGTTTCTTTTTAAATTTGATGGTTATCGAGTTAATGCAGTTTTATCACTTTTTCCGTCTTATCCGGGTAGACTCAGCCCATACAAAACGTAAAAAATTTCACTTATCACCTTAAGGGGCTCCCAGTCGACGAATGCTCTTTTTCGAAACGAAAAAAGAAATACTTCTGAACAAGCCACATCTCCTATTTTTATAAGTATATTACTTCAGGTTCCTACCTAGATTTCTATTAAGCTGAAAACATAATAGCAGAAACTTTTCACGATAAAGATATTATTTCAAAATGATACGTTTTAGAATTTATGATCGAAATATTTTATATACCTACTATTAAAATCAACTTGTGATTTATTGTTAAAGATAGGTAATATGTAGATCTAGATTTCTATTAGAATAGATTTTTGATAAGTAATTATACAAAATTTATATCATTAATTTATTCGAAAAGCAAAGGCGGACCACGCGCCAACGTGTGTTTGTCGTCATTGCAGCGGTCGGTAGGATTATTTATCGAAGTGATTAAAGATGGGTACATCTTTATTCACATATACTATACATTATAAAATAGGAGATGTGGCTTGTTCAGAAGTATTTCTTTTTTCGTTTCGAACAAAAACAATCGTCGACTGGGAGCGCCTTAAAGTGTAAATTTTTGTTAGAGTCCCCCTCCCCCCTAGAAGCTAAACTATTGGGTTTGGGGGCGTGAAAAAATTTACGGTTGTAGTACAAATACTCAAGTTAAAAGCAAAACTATCACGGCTAAGTGAGCTTTACAAGTTTACAAGTAATCATCGACCAACTTAGAAAATTAAAATTTATGCAAATATCAAGTAATGTTAGAAATTTTGCAGAAATATCATCGACAATTACATATATAACGCCGTTAGGTGTGTAAATTACGAAACCCTACATTGCGCGTGGTACGACACGCACTTGGCCGTTTTTTCATGCTAAAATATGCAATAATAACGCCGCGCCGCGTACTAACTAGGCCACATTCAGAGAGATTGTTCAGAGAGTGATTTAGAAGAATTATAATCATAAAGTACGCGAGGCTTCAATATATTAAGATACTTTGTATTTGAATTACTTATTTCTTGTTAATCTTGTTATCATCAGTGATTTTTTTTGGCACGATTTGCCGCCCCAAATATTTGGCCGCCCTAGGCCCGGGCCTACCGGGCCTTAGGGCAAATCCGCCCCTGAGTGAAGTTGATGATATACGGATGAATTAGTGGTAAGTAAATGGTATGCCATCAAAAACATAACTTGTAAAAAAAGCCAAGTCTCGCAACGCAACTCAGTTCTTCTACCCTAAAAAGTTGTGAGATCCATGTAATACCCAGTCGGTTAATTTATACAGTTCCTACTTTAAGGGCCCCTCTGTCTTATGTTATTACGTAAAGGTTAACTAATTACGAATTAACATAAGACAGAAGGACCCTTAAAGTAGGGACTGAATAAATTAACCGACTTGGTATTACAAAGAAGAAGTCGAAAATGGCCTGAACTGCGTCGTGCCCCCAGATCTAATCTAAATACATAAAAATCTTGCATTACTGACTGACTGACTGACTGATCTATCAACACACAGCCTAAACCAATGCTCCTAAAAACTTGAAATTTAGTGTGTAAAAGTACACTAAGAAAGAAAATCCCGAAATTCAACAGGCCAAGGGGTTGCAGCGGGGGATGAAATCTGTTTAAAAAATAACTTCACGTGAACTAAGTCACGAGGGTTTCCACTAGTCTTTATAAAACATACTAACTGTCCCTACAGACGTTGTCCTGTCAAATTTCAATAATACCACAGAAAAAAGCACTTTACGTTTTTCCCGAACTTTATGCCCCCCACGTAATGACATAAGGATATAAAAAATACTCTACGACCTATATATTTTTCTCATACTAACCAAATTTAAAAAAAAATAAAAAACAAAAATTGGTCAAGCCGAGTGTTTGATTACAAACACTGTAAGACGAGAATTTTTTATATAAGAAACTAGCTCGCCCCGGCTTCGCAAGGATAGTACCTGGATAAAAAGTCTACCGATTTTGTGCAAACTTCACATAAATCATCTACTAAATAGTCCGAACAAAGCCTAAACATTTGGTTTGGATACCCGTTCTTGAGTTATAAAATTACAACGAAAAGTGGCATTGATTTTTATATATTTTTATATATATTTATTTTTTATATATTTTATATAGCTTTAAAATAAACAAATTTTGTCTTAAGTTTCCGTTCCCGTTCCCGTTCCTGTTACATTATCAAACCTAATAAAGCTCAAATTGACTCTACGTTTTAGTTAGAAAACTTTTGTATGGGAAAAAGAAAAGGGCTGTTTTTAGGGTTTTCCCGGCAATTATTTGAATTTTTCTCACCTTTCAAACCTTCCCTAGACCTCCACAAAATAAGATGAATCCGTTCAGCCGTTCTCGAGTTTTAGCGAGACTAACGAACAGCAATTTTTATATATAATTTAAGGTAAGATAAAGAATCATCAAATAAAGAATCTTGATACTTACTGATACTGCTGATTCTTCTTCCTGGACGAGAGAAGTTTGGGACTCGTGGATTGTATGGAGTACAAGCATCATCAGCTTTGTCTCCTATTGTTGTTGGTGAGGCAGTTGTTAAGTTGAAGCGATTGCCTTCCTAAAAAATATTTTATTTTTTTTGGTGGACATTTTTACACATCGCCAACTAATCAAAGCTAGTAGAACCAGATCACTACATAGTATAAAGCAAAGTAGCTTCCCGCTTCCCGCGTCTGTATGTATGCTTATATCTTTAAAACTACACAACGGATTTTGACGCGGTTTTTTTTAATAGATAGAGTGATTCGGGAGGAAGGTTTCTAGGAATCAGCTTTGCACCCGTGCGAAGCTGGGGCGGGTCGCTAGTTACTGATAAAATACTTACATAAATATACTTTTTTAGTAAATTCATACTTATAATACATACAGAGAACAGACATCTATGCTCATCACACAAATGTTTATCCTGGGTAGGAATCGAACCCACAATCTACAGTGCCTACGTGTTGCGGTATGTAAGGAGTCCCTTAAATAATTACGTTTCAAAAACTAAAACAAAACATTTTCATGTTCTTATAAATCCAATACAAAATTTTATCCCCTCATTTTTCATCCTCAGAGATGCAATTTTTTCCTCAAACTTTAAACCTCAAGTTTAGTATAACCTCCTAACCAAAAAAATGTTCCAAATCTGCTGAGATACAGTCTTGTGACAGACAGACGGACGGACAGACAGACGAACAGCGAAGTCTTAGTAATAGGGTCCCGTTTTTACCCTTTGGGTACGGAACCCTAATAAAGTAGGTAACTAATATAATGAGTCTCCAATTACTTACATCTGGAAATATGATTTTGTCCTCATCTGCTTGACATGGTTCAAAAATTACCAACAAACCTGTAACATTAAAATTTATACTTTTGAGTACATTATTATAACATTTAAAAAAATAAAAATAAATAGGATCACGACTGTTATCCCCAAGTACGGTAGACATCCTCTCAGATCTCCAGACGCTTAGATCCTTTGAAGATGTCTAATGGGGTAGTCAGAGGCACGTCCACACATTATATTTTGCACATGCCTACATTTTGCAGTTATTAACATTCCATACGTGACAGGTTGCAAGCCCATCGCCGCTTATAAGAATACTAACTGGTTACCTCACGATGTTTTCCTTCACCGTTTTGAGCACATGTTTTTGATGCGCATATAAATTCTCCGAACAGAAAAATCTGTGATGCACGCCGGGATTCGAACCCACGACCTTCAGATTGAAAGTCGAGGTCTCCAATCGGCCAACACGGCTTTAACTTTAATAACATTTCACAAATTCACTATTAATTATTTGTATCACCTAAGCATAATAAATTAGGATAACTCAATCGTAACATCTCAGTTCCTACAACAGTACTTTAATACTGTTAGGTGTGTGATTGACTGATAGAAAATGATGTGAATGTAGTAATGTAAGCTATTATGTATTGTATCAATTATGTCAATGAGCTATTAATAAAACCAATCAATTTAATGTGTTGGCCGAGTGAGAGGTACCTAGACTTTCATTTCGAAGGATGTGGGTTCGAATGCCGGCGTGCATGAATGGATTTTTCTGTTCGAAAAATGTATATGCGCATCAAAACACGTGCTCAAAACGGTGACGGAAAACATCGTGAGGAAACCAGTTAGTATTCTTATAAGCGGCGATGGGCTTGCAATTTGTCACGTATGGAATGTCTAACTGCTGCAAATGTGGGCATGTGCCAAATATAATGTTTGGACGTGACTCACCCCCCTCTGACTAACCCCACTAGACATCTTCAAAGGATCTAAGCGCCTGAAGATCTGAGAGGTTGCCTACCGTACTTGGGTTTTTTTTTTTAATGTCGATAAACTAGTCTTACCAAATCATCTTATCAGCGAGCCTGGGTCGAGTACGGCAGTATAAAAAGGAGCTTCGAGCGGCGCTCGGATTCACTTCTTTCTTGGCTTTCGAACGTGACGGACGTCTCTTAAATTATTTTCGCTCGATTATGATTATTTTTGTTTTGTCATTTAATTTCATTTTATTATATTGTTCATAAATATCCTAAAGTTCGTATTATTCAGTTTAGGTATTTCGATTTCTCTTGTTAAAAAAACCTATTTCCATCCTGATTTCTAATATCAGAAGTGGGATGGTAACTGATCACTCGTCTAAGGCCGTTTACCATCCAAACAAGTGATAAGTATTGTGTTTGTGTGTTTAAAAGAAGAAATACGATAAAGAGCCAAGAATACATTAAAAGGGAACAAGACTACCCGCAATTAGTGAAAACTTTCAAGTTTTGCTTTTGTTGTGATTTTTTATGTAAACCTTCACGTAAGTACATTTTTATTATTTCTTATGTGAAATAATCTTATGTGAATAATATAATAATATGTGAAGTACATCACGTGATCGATAAAAGTATCGCTCGAAAGGAGGCTCTCATGTCCGTGCGCTTTTCTGTTTGCGAGGTTTGTCGTGCATCACAAAGCGGATCGTACAAGGTCAGGCTTGACAAGCTTTTCTTATGCCACGACGCAACTATGGCATATTCGCGAGATAGGTCCCAATCACGATCATTGAGTGTTGATTGCCGTCACCATCGACTATCGCGTTTTCGTTGCTCAATGCTCATATAGGTCGCAACACTATCAACACAATCAACAGTGTCATCACGACTACCTGATTTTTTGGTGAATTTATAATTCTAATGAAAGCGATGTGCGCTTTGCTTACCTACCTAAGAAGTCTCGTACAACCCCACGTTCAAGTTTCAGGTCTTAAAGACGCCAAGGTTTGATTAGCTGAGATGATCATAATGCCCGCACATGGTCTATATTTAAGCGTGAGTTAACGCCACTTTGTCCTAGTAAACATACCCAACATGGTAAGCCCTATAAGCTGTAATCTCTGAAACGTTTTCTAGTAACGATGAAAAATCGGAATACCCTCTTTTTGTGATTTTCTTTTGTTTGGTCATGTTTTTAGAGTAAATAACGCGAAATAAATAGATCGCTTCGATCCCGATCGCATGAGCATTGTTTGCGATGTCCACGACATTGGCGTTCACGTAGCCCGCACTCACGTGGTTGGTTTTCGCGCAGTTTTTCGCTAGGGTACATCCCACGGCGTACATAATGTTGTAGTTCTGATTCCAGCCGTGCTGTTATTCACGCTCGCCGTGAACGTAGAAGTCGAGAGGGTATACACCGCAATGAGTAGCGAGACGTTGTTGTCAATCGGGCAACATCTGATTGCGAATGAAAGATGAACAAAGGACGGCCGAACGGCTAGTGGAAAACCAGGCACAACAGGATGATGTTGTTAACATAGACAGCTGTTTTTCTGTGTGTTCTACGATTGTGTGATCGTGTGTACATGATTTTGTTTTTGTCTTCAGGTATGCTCTCTCAAGGGAAGTTGAACCCCGGTATGCAAGGGCCTTACCGAGTCGTTAAGGTTCTACGTAACGACCGATGTGATCTGTAGTTGGAGTGCTGAAGCGTATGGGATAACTACCTATGCGGCTGCTCAGTCCATGGTGCTATGGCGAGGCGAGTGGTGCCCCGAATGGTGCGCTGCGTGCCCGAGTTAGTTACAATCTCCGTGTCTACGTTTGTGAATAGCGTAAGCTATGTCACCTTAACTTTATTTTGGTAAATAGACATCGTTGGACAATTCACTTACTTCCATATGAAGTGAATTGCTAACGTACTCTATGTTACGTCTGTAAATAGCAGAGGCTATGTTACCTTTATAAATAGCGCAAGCTATGTTACGTTTGTAAATAGCGCAAGCTATGTTACGTTTGTAAATAGCGCAAGCTATGTTACTGAAATTTCTTATGTGAATGACACCAGTAGATTATGTTTCTAGCCACGTCTCTATAGTTTCGTGACTGTGAATAGTCGACGTGTGTTATGTCACGAAAACGGCATTGTTTTCATGCAGTTTTAACCTTAACAAAATGTATTACAAGTGACGGAAGTTCGAAATTCAATCATTCGGAATACATTTCATTGTTTTGTTTTGTTCCGTCTTGAAGTTTTAACTGTTTACCATAACTTTTTCACATAATTATGAATTGTTTTAATATGAAAGCTTGAGTGCACACTTGCTTTCATAACTTTTACGAACTTGGTCTTTTTGGTTCTTACTTACTCAGTTGAACTTCAGGCAACTACACAGACTAGTGAACAGATGATCTTAAATGCGTCTCTTTTACAGAAAATGACTCTGCTAATGATGACGCCTTATTGAGTGAGGATGCGATCGAGGACGTTTCGCTGCCAGGAACGGCCGTCTTACCAAATCATCTTATCAGCGAGCCTGGGTCGAGTACGGCAGTATAAAAAGGAGCTTCGAGCGGCGCTCGGATTCACTTCTTTCTTGGCTTTCGAACGTGACGGACGTCTCTTAAATTATTTTCGCTCGATTATGATTATTTTTGTTTTGTCATTTAATTTCATTTTATTATATTGTTCATAAATATCCTAAAGTTCGTATTATTCAGTTTAGGTATTTCGATTTCTCTTGTTAAAAAAACCTATTTCCATCCTGATTTCTAATACTAGTTTATGATTAAATGCTGACTATTTACGCTACAACGATAACTTAAAAACTAAAAATCCGTAAAAATTCTCAGTCTACAATACTTACCAATGAATTACCCCAGCATATAGCCATACAAATAAACCAGCTTACACATATAAATGGGAGTTTTATAATAATTTGTACATGTTCTAAAATGACATCATGAATCAAGGATGACCCGAAACATCTGTCAGACTGGCTCAACTGACCGCGATTTAAAATTACAGCGCAGACACAGAAAAGTATGCTCTATGGTATACGTACTTGAGTAGTAGGTACTTTTAATTATTATTCTTGTTTGAGCTTGTTCGATTGGCACCACACTGGAGCTCTACATAGCATTAAGGAAAGGATCATAAAAAAAAGGTAGACCCCAAGCCGTGTTTGTTGCCTGATTCTTCTAGGCTTGGTCGCGTGGAATCGGCGTAGCTTCACCTAGTTCCTAAGACGTTTCAAAGTGATCCTTGTGATTTTATTGAAATAAATGATTTTTGAATTTGAATTTTAATTTGTAGCAGTAAAAAGGGTCGTGTGCTTTTTGTGAGTACTTGATGACAGAAGATCGTGGTGAATAGACTACTTTGTGGTACTTCTATGGCTATGGGAATTTAGTTTAAATTTGGAAAAATATCAAAAAATCCTTATTGGGGGTTTTGAAGTCTACAAGAAACCCTTATAGTTTCGCCATGTCCGACTGCCCGTCCGTTCGTCCGTCCATCTATCCGCAGCTTAGCTCAGAGAACCTTAGTGCTAGAAAGCTGTAATTTGGCATGATATTGGATATTCATGATGTTTCTAGTATTTTCTAATGGACATTATTACAACAACGGGAAATTACTCACGTAAATGATAAATTGTCAATGAGGACACCGACAATGTTTCGATTCATCTAGAGAATCTTCTTCAGGGTGAGTGGACCATTAAACGCGCGCGCTACCCTGCTCGCATTGCCGTCTCGCACTGTCAGTGACAGTATTTTCAATAACAAGCATTTTTAAACAACACTAAAACTACAAATGTATGTTCTGTCCCGTATGTCTAGTATTTTCAAATCCATTAGAAAACTTTCAAAACTTTCGTGAGTTGTACTACAACGGGAAATTACTCACGTAAATGATAAATTGTCAATAAGGACACCGACAATGTTTCGATTCATCTATATTTTCCGGAAAGTGTTATAAGTGTATTTACTGCTTATTTAACTGATACCAATAATGTGCTGCTGAGTCTTCGGTCTGACTTCTGAATATTTTACGACGAATAACTTACTTAGCGTAGTTTCCCTCCAATTTTTCTTTCTGTCGGACTAGTCTTTGCTTATGGTTTCACTCGGAATGAAAAAATCCTGTTATAGGTTTATTCTTCACTAGCTGACCCGTGCCCGCTTCGCTGGGGGACAGATATTTTCACATCTGCTGGTATTCCAATCTTCAAAATAAATTATAGCCTATATGTTGCCGAGGACTAATAGCTACATACAAATACAAATACAAATACAAAATGTTTTTATTGCATTCAAATATAGGATTACATAATGTGATGCACTGGTTCCTGCTTTAGTTTTCACTGTGTTGCAGGAAGGCAGTAACCTCCCCAAAATATAACATACATTTTGCAACATTTGACAAATGTAGGTAAATATAAAAAATAAAAAAACAGTATAAACTTATAAGAACTTAAGCTAAACCTTATATAAACTTTATGTAAGTACTATACTTAACTATATAAAAAAAAAAAAAAGATGTTTATAATAACAAGACAGTATAACTTAGGTAAGTATATTAAAATGTTAGTCTGTCTTATATAATGTATGTATGTGTGTTTATGCGTTTGTGTGTGTGTGTGTGTGTGTGTATGTGTGTGTGTGTTTGTATGTGTGTGTGGTTGTTTGTATCTTGTGAATTTGGAAGTGGTTGGATGATTATTTTATTATTCTATAATTTCGGCGAAAATAGCATGACAGTAACTGACGGCGCAGCACTATCATACTATTTTTACCAGGAGTTTCTCAATTTCGTCGTAATTTTGATCTTGTAACCAGTTTTTGATAGTGGTTTTAAGTTTGTATTCCGTCAAAGTTTTTATTTTTGTTTTAGTATTAAGTTTATTGTAAAGGATTGGAGCATAATGATTATAGTGCCTCTACGCGAAGGTGCTTTTGCAGGGTAGCACCGGACACTTATCAATTCTCTTGTGAGACTTGGGTATTAGAGGAACTGTTTTTCTGTGATACCTACGTATACAGTCGCTGATGAAAAGCTTTCGAACTGAGAGCACTTTACATTTTTCATAAACATCTCTAGTCGGATGCTTGAAGGGTAGTCCTAGCAGAACTTTCAGTAGTGCACGTTGAGCTCTTTCCACCTCTATTAGATGGGATTTGTCAGCTCCACCCCATGAGCATATACAGTATCCAATGATGCACTCACCTAGTGCTTTATAGGTCTGCATTAGAAGGTTAAAGTCTGCAATTGGCCGAAGTGTTTTGAATATGTGTATTAGCTTTCTAATACGTTTTGATACTACTTGAATGTGAGGAGCCCAGTTGAGTCTATCATCTATGACCACACCGAAGTATTTTGTAGTTTCAGCGAGCATAAGTGCATCACAACTGCAGTCAACGTGTATTGGGTTACGGTTGCAGGGGAATGTATGAGCTTTTATATTGAAGTCACTAGGTTGATTTCCTGCCTTTGTCTTTTTGAAGCACATGTATTTAGTTTTACACAAGTTAAGAGAGAGAAGATTGTCCTCCAGCCATGCCACCACTCGAGACAAACCTTCCTCGGCATATTTACGACCTTTGGACCATGTAGAGCCATAGAAAAGGAGAACTGTGTCGTCTGCAAACATCAGAACATCAGCGTGTTCCAATTCAATCCTGCACAGGTCATTAATGTACACCAAAAAAAGAGTTGGACCAAGTGTACTACCTTGTGGTACTCCATAACTACAATTAGCACTATCACTTACGTAGTTATCAACTCTAACATGTTGACTTCGTCCCATCAGGTAGTCGGCAAACCAGTCATGCATAGTACCCCTGACACCAGCATTCTGTAGTCGTGTCAATAATATTGGAATAGACACCGTATCAAATGCCTTCTGTAGGTCAAGAAAGATACCAACACATTTTTCTCCTTGGTCTATGTGTAGAGTGATGTGTGTTGTTAACTCAAGTACAGCATCACTAGTTGATTTCTTTGTTCGAAAACCATATTGATTACTAGACAACAGGTTATATTTCTCCAAGTATGCCACCAATCTCCTATTAGCAATTTTTTCAATTATTTTAGAAATAGTTGACAACAGAGATATCGGTCTATAGTTGGATGGCAGTTGTTTATTACCTGACTTGAAAATGGGGGTAACTAGAGCTTTCTTTAATATTGCAGGAAATGTTCCGGTCAAATAGCTTAGATTGCACAGGTTGGCAATAGGTTCAGTGATGTGTTCAGAACACTCTTTGAGAATAGTGGCAGATAGCCTGTCCCAGCCGGGAGCACTGTTATTTTTCATGTTAGAAATGATACCAGAGATCTCTGCTCCATCAGTGAGAAACAGCGATAGGGAATTACCGGGTGCCGTTATTGGCGTGTTAAGTTCTGATGACAGTGACTCATCCGTTTTGTCTAACTTTATTAGAATTTGGTTAGCCAGATCTCTTCCTATTGAGGTAAAATATGTGTTAACTACATTGAGGGATTCTAAAGGTGTTTTTTTTATTGTCAGCAGTGATAGAGATGGGATTTTACCAGGGTCACGGTTGCACAAGTCATTGATTATCTGCCACGTCCTCTTCAAATTTCCACGACTACTTGCAATTTTTGATTTATAGTGACTAATTTTTAATGTCTTTATTATGCAAGAAATATTTAGTTTCTGTATGCAAGAAATTGGTTTCTAATCGTTTCATTATCGGGATTGTTTTTAGCTTTCTTTTGTAATTTATTTCTGTTACGAATACAATTTACAACACCTTTGGTAATCCATGGTTTTAGTGGTTTATATTTGTTAGGCACCTGTTTCTGCATTGAATTATAACAAAAAAGTTAACACATACAGTTACAGTTACATAACAAAAAAGTTTCATCAAAATCCGTCCAGTAGTTTTTGCGTGAAAGCCGGATAACAGACAAACACAAATTTCAAAATGTTTTTTTTGGTTTGTGTTACTTTTATAAAGGCCCCTAGGAGTATATTTTTTAGTTTTTATTAAATGTACAGTTTTGAACTCTTCTACAGTTTTATTATATGTATAGAATAGATATAAACCCTACCTTATTAAATAGATAGGGGCCGTACCACAAGCTCAAAAGCAATATCAAAATAATATTACTCTCGTTGCGAAAGTGACAACGCAATACGAACTAATATAGCGTTGTCACTTTCGCACCGCGCGCGAGTAATACTGTTTAAGTCTTACTTTAAGAGATTGTAGTACGGCTCAAGAACACACTGACTAAGAAAATACCAGTACCTATAACTAAGAACTTTCTCTTGTTTACGAGTCTCTAGATGTTGCTCGTGTGGAATGCTAACTACTACAAAATGTAGGTATTGTGCTTAACATAATGTTTTAACGTGCCTCTTACTACCCCCTAAAAGATCCCCAAGGATCTAAGCGCCTTGAGCTCTGAGAGTATGTTTACCGTACTTGGGGATTACAGTCGTGATATTTAATTTTGCAGTAGCAATCCATACGTGACAGGTTGCAAGCCCATCGCCGCTTTATTATAAACTCCGAGAGCTCAATCCCAACAGCAATAAATCACGGACAACTAATTAGCTATAGCTCGTTGAGTTGGCACCACTTGTCCCAGGCGAAGTAGTTAATGCATTTAAATTAAATTTTAATTAAGCCATCATCGACTCTATCGGTTTCTATGATTGGATGATCCGATTCAGCTGAGCTTTTATGAATTTACTGGAAAAGAGAATTGATTAATTGAAATGATTTATACAAATTTTAGATTTTATGTTTTACCTACTGCTGCAAAATGTGTGCCAAATGTAATGCTTGGTCGTGCCTCTGATTACCTTTAGACATATTCAAGGATGTCTCTCCGGAATCCAGCTATATAAGCGTTACCGCTATTTACGACGACCCTAACCCTCGTATTCAAGAACGACACTATGAGAACACGCACCCACAGTGGACGAAATCTTTTTTCATAAACATCACTTTATGTGTTGAGCGGCACTATGGCGCACGCTACCGTGTGCCTTTAGAGCTCAACTTTGGCTAGAGGCACACGACAATGTGCCTCTAGTCGCACTATGCAGTGTCGCACAACACATAAAGTGATTTTTATGAAAAAAGATTTCGTCCACTGTGGGTGCGTGTTCTCATAGTGTCGTTCTTGAATACGAGGGTTAAACTCTTGGCGCATCGCCCACACGTACTAAAGTCGACGCTGCGGCGGCGTCGTCGGGCGCACCCCCGCGCAGCTAGCTCGCCCTCGCCTCGACTCCAAGCCTCTGACTTCGCACTGTTGAACAAACGTCAAGCACGTTATACAAAATACGAGTAGGCAAGCTCATCGTCGCTTATAAAAACAGATACTACAGTTGTTCTATCTCACGAAGGCGGGCTGGTCTTTATCGTGTGTGTAACGCTCAGTATCGTCCGAACCGCAGTCACGCACACAAAAACACGCGCGTGTCTATACATCACAACTACAAGTAAGTACTGCTCATGCGCCTTCGTGAGATAGAACAAATACAACAACTTTTTTCCATTCCAAGTAAAATTACCCAATTCCCGTCGACTTGCACCACGATCTTTACGACTAAAGTTCGGCTTTTACTGCAAATACTTTTAGTGAAATAGCGTCAGTGGAAATGTTTTTAATGCAACAAATCTAGCGAATTAGGTTGCACATGCGACAGCAACCGACACAGATTACTAAAGCTCCTAAAAGTAGCAAACGTTACAAATACCATGACGGGTAATTCAATTCGCCGCATTCTTGAACATCACACACATTGACACATATACACACAAGCAATTTGACCATAATGCGATTTAGTATGGGCTGAGTCTACCCGGATAAGATGGAAAAAGTGATAAAACCGCATTATCTTGAAAACCATCAAACTTAAAAAGAAACTAAATATTCCTGTTTATGTAACTAGTATGATTGTCTAAAGAATTAAATAAAAATGAACTTTTTAGCTTTCGTAGTTTTGAGTAAAAACTAAATTAGTAGTTGGAAAATAAATCTATCGAGAAAAGTTTCTCCAATCGTGTTTCCGTCTATAATTTATCTAGATTAAATTTGTCATAAAAAACAAAACTATGTTTTGCGGTTATTGAGAAAAACGGTTCTGCATTCATAAAAAAAATAGAGTAGCCCACGACCTTAATCCACACTACGGTAGACATCTTCTCAGATCGCCAAGCGCTCAGATCTTTGGAGATATCTAATGGCATTTGGGTCATGACCATATTTTGCTGTAGTTAGCATTCCATAATCAAGGTTGCAAGCTCGTCGCCGCTCACAAGAATAGTAATTCCTAAATAATAAAAATAATTGCTTGAAAAAATTCATTTATTTTAACCAAATCTCTTAAAGAAGATGCACGATGCTCGTGTGTTACGACCGTATCTGACTTGAAAAATAAAATATTAAATATATAAATTGAAAATGATTAATTTACGAGTTTTCGAATCAATCGAAACTAAGTCAATAAACAGAAACTTGTGGCGACTTCGAACACACGTCCATATATATTTATCCTCTGAAAGTAACAATGCATGGTCACCCTTACTCTGGTCAATTTGCATTTAGACCACGTTTACACCGTCACGGGATATTCTGGCAACTGCACGTGGATGCACTACGCACCTTCTGCAAGTTTATGTGCTTAGAGAGTCTAGCACTAGTTCGAACGTTTCAGATGTCCAGCGGGTGGCAATTCTATTGATTCTACAAACTGACTAAAATTTCGTAAAACACGTTCGCTATTTCTTTTACGTTAAAGTTTAAATTCGCGTTCGTAGTGGTCGCATCATCGTCACCTTCTTGTCATCCTTCTTATATCGGCCGTTATCAGTTTTTATCATTCAACTATTTTACGAGTCGATCCACTGCAATAATCTGTATTATATTTGTTACATAATAGTAGTTTATGCAACTGTCATATAAGGAAGGGTATTAAAACACGAGTGTGAGTTTATGAAACGAGCGCAGCGAGTTTCATAATAGTAACGAGTGTTTTAATACCCGTGTTATATGCAGTTAGTTGCATACACTACTTTATCTTCACTAATCCATTTTTAACTTTTAATTTGTATTTTAAAAACAAAACACATTGCGAAACATTAAATTCACGCGTACGTGTATTGTCACAGTGAACTTGCCGCCATTAAAATCTAACCAATAAGAAGAGCGCAGCTGCGCGCTTTTTTTATTTAATTGGCACAAGATCTTACCAAAGAGTTTTGTGTATGTAAGTTTAGTAGTTTCACGTATAACCCAACTGTTTTCAAAAGCCAGCCTAATATCAAAATTTTATACAACTTGTATGAGGATTTTGACATAAGGCTCGCCAGGTTAATTGGTCGCGTTTTATTGATGTTATAATGAGATTTTACGATATCGATGTGGATATTATACCATCATGTGAAATTGCTTAAATTGAGTGTTTTGTTGTCTGCGCTATACAGTAGTAATTATAAGTCAAGTATTGGAAACATAAGTAGAATGTTACAACATTAGTGTAGATAAAAATCTTTTTTTTTTGTATAATGTAAAAGTGCTTCTTGCGTACGAAAAAGGAATAAAAATTGCGCTATTTATTTACTACATTTGAATTACACTCAACTATCGAGCTCACTATAAATGCGGTTCGCACTCCCAGGCGTGTATTACGTGACATTCCAAATTACGAATGTCAGAATTGTTCGTGCTTTAGGTATTACCCATCGACTACGGTTTTACCATACTTCATCTGAATGTAGAAGCAGTACCCCTCTCTCATCTTCATTATTTAAATGAGTGAATAATTTATATTTTCGCTTTTATTTACTGAAATAAATAACATCTAACACATAATATATTACAGAATATTTACTTAATACACAAGTATTTGTTAAGATCGTTGCAAACAGTCTATCAGTCAGAACGTCCCAAAGATAGTGACAGCATTACTACGCTGAAAATTTGCGTAGGATTCGCCTGAACTTGTGCTAACCCTCCTGAAACAATGCATTGCGGTATGCAACATTGTTCAGAGTTTCAAAACTTTTGGGGTACAATTTCTGTTCCAGAAAGTTGGTACTTGCCGATAAAGCATCCATATTTTATGGGTTTCGAAGCCTGACCGGTATTACTATTGGTGACGCTTACAAAGTTATCGAATAAAAACTTGGAGATAATATTTTTAGAGTTCTCTAAATGTAGGTAAAGTAGTATAAAAAATAAAATGAATATGGTCACGACCGTACGGTACGGTAGACATACAGATTTCAAGGCGTTTAGATCATTGAAGATATCTAAGGGGGATCGTCAGAAGCACGTCCAAACATTGTATTTGGCTTAATGTCCACATTTTGCATTATTTAGCATTTCATACGTGACAGGTTGAAATCCCATCACCGCTTATAAGAACAGTAACTTTACGATGGTTTTCTTCACCGTTTTAAGCTCGTTTAATGCGCAAATACATATTTCTAACAGAAAAATCCATTGATACACGGCTGAGATTCGAACCCACAACCTTCAGATTGAAAGTCGAAGTACCCCCCACTCGGCCAACACGGCTCTAGTTAATATTAATAATAATAATAAATAAATATAGCCCAAAAGTAAATAAAGCTTGTCCTATAGGAACTAGAAAATTGATGGAATACTTGTAATTATACTTTTTTTTTGTAAATACATACTTATTGCTCATATTTACACCCAGACACAGAACAAACATCTATGTTTATTACACAAATATTTGCCCTGGGTGGGAATCGAAGCCACAACCTACAGCGTTATACGGCTATAATTATTTATGGGGATTTTAATGCTTATACTAAACTTTAATCCCCTTTCGATCTCGATCCGGTAAATCTCGATAAACGGTACCAAAGAAACTATTTGGAGCTCCACCATGGAGTAGGAGTAGGAAGGAGACTTATTCAAATACGTTAAAAGCTCAGATATTTACCGCATGAGCTTGCTGGGGCGTACTTCAGAATAAAAAGGGGTATATTTTTTATGATTTTTAACAAAATGTAAGAAGTATCTATTTTATACTTATTTTTTCTTTTTATCTTGTTCTCATCATTTGATTATTTTTCTTTCCTTTTAAGTTTATGAAATTTCTAAATTTTAAATTAGTGTTTAAAGGATAGAAGAGGAACTTGATTTCTGAATTACAGGTTATATATTACCTAGCTCATAGATCAAGGGCAATAATAATTATTTGTATATCTTGTGAGTGAAATAAATAAAGTTTTATTATCACTACATAGTATAAAGCAAAGTCGCTTTCCGCTTCCCGCGTCTGTATGTATGTATGTAATATGTATGTTTGCTTATATCTTTAAAACTACACAACGGATTTTGATGCGGTTTTTTTTTAATAGATATAGTGATTCAGGAGGAAGGTTTATATGTATAATAACATGCTACCCGTGCGAAGCCGGGGCGGAACGCTAGTTAATTATATTATTCTTCTTCTTGCGTGTCAGTGATACAATCATTTAAGTCGGGATTGTATCATTATTAGCCAGCCTAGACCCTGCGTTAATAAAACACGTCTAATAACCAAGTTTTATCTATTATTGTGACAGTTTGACACTATTCAGATGCTCTTCATCATAAGCATTTCTGATTAACGGTAGATCGGTGAATTCGCAGTATTCGGATAATCAGAGTATTCGCGATAGGCTCTTAAAGTAAAATAAAACCGGCCAAGTGCGAGTCGGACTCGCGCACAAAGGGTTCCGTACCGTATCTATAACAAAATGGCAAAAAAACACGTTTGTTGTATGGGAGCCCTACTTAAATATTTATTTTACTCTGTTTTTAGTGTTGTTATAGCGGAAACAGAAATACATAATCTGTGAAAATTTCAACTGTCTAGCTATCACGGTTCATGAGATATAGCCCTGTGACAGACAGACGGACAGACAGACAACAGCGAAGTCTTAGTAATAGGGTCCCGTTTTTACCCTTTGGGTACGGAACCTTAAAAATGAAATACATTTTATTTGACACACACACATAATTAGGCAGATACACATAACAAGAAAAAGAAAGATAGGTACATAAAAAAACAGACTACCTACTGCGTTGGTCAAACAGGCCCCATCTCAGCTTTATGCTGCTCCACATGCATGAACCATGACGTAGAGTAGCGCTGGTTTTCAGACAGAGTAATATTTAAACAGTAGTACTCGCAGTACGAAAATGACAATGCTGTATTAACTCGTGCGAAAGTGAAAAAGCTATACTTTAAGGCTTAAAGTTTAAGCGCTTGCGGGAAGCCCCATGATCCCGATAAAAAAAACTTTGTAAGGATAATAAACATAATGTTTTTGCCTCTTGAGGCGTTGTCTACTATTGCCCCCTGAGTTACCCTGAGTACGTCCCCTTACTCGTGTATTTGCTTACACTCCGCTGCCATTACGCGAGGCGAGGACGAAATAAGACGCAATATACGCCTATTGCTCGCTGGATTTCGATGGCAACGTTAACCTGATTGAAAACAGCTCAAGGATATGAAAATTCGGAAAAATTCTCATAAATTTTTAATTTATCAAACTTTATCGACATGTAGCGTTTTGGAAAATAAACTTTAGGGCTATGTAACATAGTAGATATCTCATATTCAATCAGTTCATCCCCTACCACATAAATATGTCTATTGTCTATATCTAATACCTTTAAACGAGCAACTTTAGTATATACTCGACTCGTATATATATTTATATCTCAGAAACGGCTGCAACGATTTTCATGAAATTTAGTATGCACGGGTTTCGGGGGCGAAAAATCGATCAAGCTAGATTTAATTTTTGGAAACGTCGTTTTATACGTGTTTTCTGCCAATTAAATATCGAGCAAAGCACGGTCATTCAGGTATTATTTATATAAACGAGAACTCTTGCATTATTGACTGACTTCTAATAACTTGAAATTTCAGTGTTTGTGTGAGATTTGTGTGTATTGTGTGTTCTCAGGTGCATTAAGATCAGGTGCATTAAGAATGAAATTTCTGAAATGAAACCCCTAAGGGGGTGCAGCGAAGGTTAAAGTCTGTTTGAAAATAGTTTCAAGTAGTCGTTGATCGTCGCAGTCGCGGACGATGCTCGGAATGAAGGGCATCTGAATTGTCTCAAAACATCAGCGTACAAGAAAAAACGTGCTAATTTACCGTATTTAAATTTAAAATTTTAAGTGAATTTCCATTCATAATATTTTTTGTATTATTTTGTATTGTTACTGAAATAATAGCTTTTGCCGTCGAGAGAACGCCCACCCGCATCGATTTGATAATTACTCGTATCTTTAGTGTTTAAAAACAGTTTGTTTTTGTTTCAATAATATATTGACACAACCGGAAATCGGAAGCAGCTTAGAAATTGATCAATAGCAATGTCTCATTCTGCTTGAAGGAGCACAGTGACGCCTGTTGAGCGATCACAAACAATTTGACAAACGAGTGCTTCACAAAATCAGTTTCAAGACTCAAATGCAAGTCACTTAATCACCCTGCTTCTTCCGGTGTGTGTACACGGGCAATAATTTGTTCATTCCATGGTTAAACTAGGTTGTAATCATAATATTCTAATAATATTATAAATGCGAAAGTTTGTGAGTTTGTATGTATGTTTGTGCCTCAACGACGAAACGGATTAAGTTGAAATTTTCTGTAGCTGTAGATATAAAGCCCGAATAAAACATAGACTACTTTAAAATATGAAAAACTACCCCAAATAAATGCAAAAGGGATGATTTTGGCATTGATGGCGTTGGTGTGCAACAAATCTGACATCACAGACTAAAAACATTCTTATTTTTCAAACTATCGTGATTAGTTAGACATAACTATAGAGTTTGACATGGGTCTTTATCACGTAATTACCTTTAATTTACTTTCCCGAAGTTTCGACTATGTTACAATAATTGTAATTAAAAACAAACTATGGTATAAAAGTTGCCCGTTTAAAGTTACTTGAATTGAACTTTATAAAGGCAAGTCATGTAAGGACGCGTTCACACTGCAAAGTTTGTAGCAAAATTAGTTTTGTCGTAAGTTGCTAAAAAGTTGCGGGAACTTAGTTTACTTGTGCAAGACAACAAGTTTTTATTGAGTTTCGCAGATCATTTTATATGGAGCCAACGTTGGGTTTTACCATAAAGTTTACGGGTTATAAATGGTTTTTTCTTCGGGTCTACCCCTTTATTTTTATTAAGGTTTATTTTGTCACTTGCTGTGGTACTGTGGCCTGATACACGAATCACTATCTTATCGTCATCGTCATAGTTTTGATGATATGATGACAGCCACTGGCGTGATATAAAATGACAACTGCAACTACTGACATACTTATATTATTAGACTTGACAAGATTTCAATTATTTTACCGCAAATGTTGTTACTTACCTCAAAAATCATTAAAAATTCGTTAAGTTTAACACTAATTAATGCTCTGCATTTTAATTATTATACCTTTTCTTTAAGCAAGACAACTATATAAATATATAGGTGAAAAACAAAAATACTCATAAATACTCAGGAGCAAAAAAGCTTATTTTACTGATATTATAAATCCGAAAGTTTATAATGTTTGTGAGAGCATTATAATATTTTTTGCTGAGGTTCCACGCGAGTGCCACAATGAATAACTTCATTGTTTTACCATAATTCAAAATAATTACAATCTACTATGAATACGCACCAAAATTGTCTCCATTTTTGTTTGTCATCTAATTGCAAGCTGTCATGGCGGCCGTGCCTTGACTTTCTCGCTCGCATTTTACGGGGTTCACACCAACGGCAGCAGGCATTGGATCTACTAGCAAACTGAAAACGAAATTTAGTAACTATTTTCTTTTCAAAGTATATGTATTCTATAATTTATCTGGTTCCCATAGTACAAGCTTTAGTTTGGAAACGATGTAACTTTGAAACGAATATTGTTATGAAATTTAGTTTTCGGTTCGCGAGTAGACCCAATGCCTGTCATAAAATAATCCCTAAGTATGGTAGACATCCTCTCAGATCTCCAGACACTTAGATCCTTTGAAGATGTCTATTAGGGGTAGTCAGAGGCACGTCCAAACATTATATTTGGCACATGCCCAAATTTTGCAGTAGTTAGCATTCCATACGTGACAGGTTGCAAGCCCATCGCCGCTTATAAGAATACTAACTGGTTTCCTCACGATGTTTTCCTTCACCGTTTTGAGCACGTATAACATTTTTCGAACAGAAAAACCCATTGATGCACGCCGGCATTCGAACCGAATTTCAGATTGAAAGTCGAGGTACCTCTCACTCGGCCAACACTTGCCTGTCGACATATGACAAAATCTGCTCTCGGCAAACGTGCAGGAATCTCTATATAACTTCAGTACCGAACACTAAGGTGCAGTTTATAATCTGAAAAATGTACTTAAGGCGCTCCCAGTCGACGATTGTTTTTGTTCGAAACGAAAAAATAAATACTTGTGAACAAGCCACATCTCCTATTTTATAATGTGTAGTATATGTGAATAAAGATGTACCCATCTTTAATCACTTCGATAAATAATCCTACCGACCGTTGCAATGACGACAAACACACGTCGGCGCGTGGTCCGCCTTAGCTTTTCAAATAAATTAATGATATAAATTATGTATAATTACTTATCAAAAATCTATTCTAATAGAAATCTAGATCTACATATTACCTATCTTTAACAATAAATCACAAGTTGATTTTAATAGTAGGTATATAAAATATTTCGATCATAAATTCTAAAACGTATCATTTTGAAATAATATCTTTATCGTGAAAAGTTTCTGCTATTATGTTTTCAGCTTAATAAAAATCTAGGTAGGAACCTGAAGTAATATACTTATAAAAATAGGAGATGTGGCTTGTTCAGAAGTATTTCTTTTTTCGTTTCGAAAAAGAGCAATCAGCGACTGGGAGCCTCTTAACTTACGTAACTGTCGCTTACACTTTATTTGCAACACAGTCTAAAGGAATTCAAAAAAACAACATACAGGCGCATTGTGAACCTTCTCCTTTTTCTAACAGCTAGTTTGCTTATAAATATTTTCTAAGGTCTTTTATATTTTTAACCGACTTCAGAAAGGAGGAGGTTCTCAATTCGCCTGTATGTTGTCCCCCAACAGACATCATCCTGTCAAATTTAAATAATTTGAAATATGGTGTATATTTCAAATTATTTAAATTTGAACCCCTTATCATTTAGGGGTATAAAAAATACCCTACGACTTATTCTATAAAAATCGGTCAAGCCGTTTCGGTGGAGTTTGATTACAAACACTGTAAACAACACGTAATTAGCTAACCTTTACGTAATAACTTAAGACAGAAGGACCCTTAAAGTAGGGACTGAATAAGTTAACCGACTTGGTATTATATGGATCTCACAACTTTTTAAGGTAGAAGAATTGAGTTGCGTTGCGAGTCTTGGCTTTTTTTACAAGTTATATTTTTGATGGCATATTATATATTAGATAATATCTACGCATCAAAAGTTGATGTAAGATGAAAAGTTAGATAATCCTACCTGTAGAAACATTCTCCACACAATCTCCTTGTCTGTAATATTTCCAACTAACACTAACTGTAACATTGGTAACATTATCTGCAGAGCGCCGGAAGGAAGTGGCAAACGAGCTTCCCACTTCCGGCGTTCTTTCGTAATTGCTACTAAACTTTTGTGTCAAATGTAATTACTCTACAGACTACCTCCTCGCTATTACTGCAAGTGACTTTATTAAGGGGCTCCCAGTCGACGATTGCTCTTTTTCGAAACGAAAAAAGAAATACTTCTGAACAAGCCACATCTCCTATTTTTATAAGTATATTACTTCAGGTTCCTACCTAGATTTCTATTAAGCTGAAAACATAATAGCAGAAACTTTTCACGATAAAGATATTATTTCAAAATGATACGTTTTAGAATTTATGATCGAAATATTTTATATACCTACTAATAAAATCAACTTGTGATTTATTGTTAAAGATAGGTAATATGTAGATCTAGATTTCTATTAGAATAGATTTTTGATAAGTAATTATACATAATTTATATCATTAATTTATTCGAAAAGCATAGGCGGACCACGCGCCGACGTGTGTTTGTCGTCATTGCAGCGGTCGGTAGGATTATTTATCGAAGTGATTAAAGATGGGTACATCTTTATTCACATATACTATACATTATAAAATAGGAGATGTGGCTTGTTCAGAAGTATTTCTTTTTTCGTTTCGAACAAAAACAATCGTCGACTGGAAGCGCCTTAAAATAAATTTTAATTTTAGGTGAGATTTCATCAAATGTGTCTTATTGTTAGATCACAATCATGTTTGTGTGAGTTTAGTGACCTGGAGATGTACCAAGCTCAAAAGTTATAAGAAAATAATATTACTTACAGTGCGAAAGTGACTACGTATGCGTACGAACTCATATAGCGTTGACATTTTCGCACCGGGAGTAATATTGTTTTGACATTACTTTAGGACCTTGTGGTATGGCCCCTGAGTCAGACACTTATACAGTGTATAAGTGACTAGTTTTGACGTTTTGACGATACTCGTACCTTTACCATATGGTAATGTTTTGTGCTCAGACCACAGCATGATTTTCATTTTCTCTAAAAAACTATTACTTAAATAAAATCACTACTGTTATTATTATTCTCGAGTAGACATAATCTCAGATCTTCAGGCTCTTAGGTCTTTGAAGATATCTAAAAAGGATAGTTAGAAGCACGTCCAATCATCATATTTGGCACATGCCCACATTTTGCAGCGTTGTATTTATAGTTAGACCGCTCCAAAGGAAGGTTTCGTTCGAATAAGCGAAACCCAAGATTAGAACGCTACGGCGTAGTAGCTACACTATCGTCGTAATAATTTGTTACTAGTGCCATCTAAGCAAAACGGCCTACGCCGTAGAGGATCTACGCTTAATCTGGAGGCACGGTAGTGCCTCCGCCAAGTCGAGCAATTTATCATTGTTAAGGTTACACTTATTTGAGTAAGGTACATACATACCAGCGTTGCCAGACGTCCCGATTTTGGCGAGACGGTCCCGATTTTTTGTCAGAAATTGAATGTCCCGCGCGGGACAGGCTCTGTCTCGCTTTTCCTTTTCTCCTTCTGCCTTCTAAGATGCTGGTTCGATTCCCACCCAAGATAAACATTTGTGCGATAAACACAGATGCTATCAAAAACATAACTTGTAAAAAAAGCCAAGTCTCGCAACGCAACTCAGTTCTTCTACCGTAAAAAGTTGTGAGATCCATGTAATACCAAGTCGGTTAATTTATTCAGTCCCTACTATAAGGGTTTTTCAGTCTTTAGTTATTGCGTAAAGGATAGCTAATTGCGTACGCCGCTTTTTTTTGCTCGACTTGGCGGGGGCACTGCCGTGCCCCCAAATATTTCGACGCAAATCCGTTTGGTGTAGCGTTTATATTCTGAATTCTGGTACCATGTTAATCACAAATTGTAAACAACGCCATATTAATCAACATTAATCACGAAATGATATTTGACGCGTTCGTTACAGGACAGCTAATTGCGTCCCGGCGTTTGTTTCAGCTCATAAATTATTATAATGGACAAGTTTCAGGAGATGGCGGTCAAGACCCTGAAACATACTCTTATTATAACACTAGCGACCCGCCCCGGCTTCGCACGGGTAGCATGTTATTATACATATAAACCTTTCTCCTGAATCACTCTATCTATTAAAAAAAACCGCATCAAAATCCGTTGTGTAGTTTTAAAGATATAAGCAAACATACATACATACATACGCTGGAAGCGGAAAGCGACTTTGCTTTATACTATGTAGTGATGATGTTTTCAACCGACTGAAAAAGAAGGTTCTTATTTTGACGCGTATCAGTAGTATTTCTTGTTCAGAAGTATTTCTTTTTTCGTTTCGAAAAAGAGCAATCAGCGACTGGGAGCCCCTTAAGCTTCACCGAAGACGGTAAAAAATTCCATTTGCACCATAAAAATAAAAATAAATAATTCAATTTGCCCGCATTTTTTTTTGGATTTTGGAAGTGAATGATTTTGCTTCACAGAACGATTATCTACCTAACAGTCAGAAATTCATTAAAAAAACCGGCCAAGTGCGATCGGACTCGCGCAATATAAACTGTACCATTATCTAAAAAAACTAAATCATAATATATAATAGATACATAATAGAATAACCGGTAGTTAACCGGTTATTCTATTATGTATTCTTTGTGTCTGTTGTCGTAGCAACTGTTTGTGGAACTGTCTGATACGGTTATTTGATAGAGGTGTTATTTATGTCTGTCTTCTGATTGCGCTGCGGGATGGATGCGAGTAAGAGATTGAGATCTCTAGCTAGGGAATAATCCACACAACATAATTCTTATGAGTATTTTTTATATTCAATTTCAATTAGTAATTTTGCATTCTACGTTTAATTGTAAAAAAAAGATATATGTATACATATATGCGCATTAAAAAACACGTGCTCAAAACGGTGAAGGAAAACATCGTGAAAAACCAGTTAGTATTCTTATAAGCGGCGATGGGCTTGGAACCTATCACGTATGGAATGCTAACTACTGCAAAATGTGGGCATGTGCCAAATATGATGTTTGGACGTGCCTCTGACTACCCCCACTAGACATCTTCAAAGGATCTAAGCGTCTGGATATCTGAGAGTATGTCTACCGTACTTGAGGATAACAGTCGTGCTATTTTTTTTTAATTGTACCACAGTTAATGGGAATATTCGGAGCAACGCCCTCATATCTGCGACACAGTTTTATACTTCTGCAAATCTCATCATTTTTGCTATTATTTTATGTATCATGTTGTTGTTTTTGGGTTCCACCATCACACTTCATTGTACCATAAATAAAGTATTATTACATTTTTAATATTTTTACTATTTATTAAAAATGAAAATGTGTTTTTGCGTAGCAACTTAGCAATTAATCGACATGATTGTTTCTATAAAGATAGTCAATATGCCGGAAAGTAATATAGGGATACTATATCCGAACACCGCGCATGCGCAACCGCAAGCTGCAGCTAGTTATTACATCACTACATAGTATAAAGCAAAGTCGCTTTCCGCTTCCCGCGTCTGTATGTATGTTTGCTTATATCTTTAAAACTACACAACGGATTTTGATGCGGTTTTTTTTAATAGATAGAGTGATTCAGCAGGAAGGTTTATATGTATAATAACATGCTACCCGTGCGAAGCCGGGGCGGGTCGCTAGTAAATATATAAATGTCTCACGATACTCACATCAGCTAAAACTCCAGAAAGAAAAAGTAATTCCGAGAAGAAGCCGCGAGCATTGCTTCTTTAATAATTACGTCGCATCGTCGACATTTCTCACAATTTCACGTTGGGGTGACTTAAAAAACAAACGGCTCCCAAGATGGTACTTGCGGCGCATTTACGTATAAAACAGGGCGGTTGGTGCCAACTACATTGAATGGCTAGCGAGCTCGTCCTCTGACGCAGGGTCATTAACTTTAAAACCAAATCCTAATAATAATAAATTTAAAAATATTTTTAAACTCATAAAAATCATCAACAACCCCCCCCCCCCCCCCCCTCATCTCCCACCTATTTTAGAAATTGCCTTATAGTTTTTTTTTGTAGTATTTTGTATTTACCTATTTACCTATACCTATTTAGGGAGACCTGTTATATATTATAAGATGTTGGTCTTTTCAAAAAATAAAATAAAATATATAGATGATAATCCAAGTTAGGTACTTCGTAACTGATAACTTTTAGAAAGAAACCATGTGTAATTGCAGTCAAGTGTACAATAAGTGTCAGTTTTGACATTTGAACGATATTGATTCGTGTTATTATGTTATTATGATTTATCTTATTAAGTCCATAGATCCCATTCCACACAAATTCAAACCCACGGTTTCTGAATCTGAAGTTGATCCGATGCATTTTTTTGTTTTTACCAGACCTATCTTAGTTGCCACCTCGACACAATATAATTATTTTCTACCTTAATGTATTTATTTATAGCTAGTATCTGAAACAGACAAATTCCGGCATAGGTACAAATACAAAGCTGGCGCTTTTTTGGCGTCTGAAATAAATGTAAAGTCAGGCGGCACGCGCCGGTAAGCGCCTGTAACAAGCGCCGATAACCTGCTTTCTGCACAATTTCAGCGTGACACTTGCAGGTCTGTTTAGTTATCAGTAAAATTGCTTCGTCTAGTGGGATAATAAGCGTTTGTTTTAGATTAAACAGCTTTCAGATCTCTAGGGACAAAGTTTGTGGTAGAATTGGTAGAATTAGTGGGCGGGGAGCGTTTGGGAAGTTGTAAATATTACTTATAAGGCTCTGCGGTTTATTATTCCTTATAAACCAGGTATTGGGAAAATTTTTAAAATGTTACCACAGTTATTGTGCTGTCATTTTAATGACACAGATGTATAAATCTACCTATCACTACATAGTATAAAGCAGTCGCTTTCCGCTTCCCGCGTCTGTATGTAATATGTATGTATGTATGTTTGCATATATCTTTAAAACTACACAACGGATTTTGATGCGGTTTTTTTTAATAGATAGAGTGATTCAGGAGGAAGGTTTATATGTATTAAACCCGTGCGAAGCCGGGGCGGGTCGCTAGTATATAAATAAAAATGAATCGCCGAAATGTATGTACGCACATAACTTCGGAACGACTGCACCAAATTGGATAATTCTTTTTTTATTGTGTTTGTCATTGTCAGGACAAGGTTTGTATTAAAGAACATTTTCAAAAATCCTCCACTAAATTGTAAAATTAGGGAAAAACTGAAAGTGCTTTTTTTCTATGGAATTTTTGCAATTCGACAGGACGTCTGTCTATAAATGACATAACATATTGTGTTACCATGTCTTGTCACTTACAACTTTGCTTTGTACGTCCCTAAACAGTAAGAACTGGCACACACTGACACTTTTTTTAATGATCCTTTCCTTAATGCTATGTAGAGCTCCAGTGTGGTGCCGATCGAACAAGGTGAAGGCTCAAACAAGAATAATAATTAAAAGTACCACTCAAGGACGTACAACAATAAAAAAAATATTAAAGAGCCTCAGCACTTAGGATTATCATCACACAACACTACATATTATTTTTTATAGAATGGTTTGTTTTTTTGTAATTTTATCTTTGGCGGCAAAGATAACTTACGGTTTTTAATTAAGCAAATTAACACGCTACGTAAAACTTTCCTCGGTAGATTTATTTATCAAAGTTGGCTCATAATAACCACTTTTTTCTTTTAAGCCCCAAATTTTTAGACTTAATACTGGATACTTTAATAAGGTAAACTTTTTTTTTGTTCCTTAGTTTTTTTTATAAACCATTTCTGCGCTGTAGGTTGTGGGTTCGATCCCCATCCAAGACGAATATTTGTGAGATGAACATAGATTTTTGTTCTGTGTCTGGGTGTTATTATGTATCATATGTATGTATTTACAAAAAAAAAGTATATAAGTATCAGTTATCTAGTTTTCATAGTACAAGCTTTGCTTAGTTTCGGGCTAGATGGCGCTATGTGATAATGTCCAACAATATATATTTTTTGTTTATTAAACAAGCTAACCCGGCGAACTTCGTACCGCTTTAGAATTAACAGATGTTTTTTTAAATTCTTGTTCCCGTTCCCGTTAAAAAATATTGTTAATATTTATGTTAGCTTTTAGTAAGGCCGCTGGTGTAAGTAAAATAAGCCAATAAAATTACACCAATCGCAGCACTATCCACCTCCCCAGCGCTATATTTTCTCCTCAGAGCTCAGTTATCTCACGTTTCTGCCGGTCGACCGCCGCTGGTAATCTGATTTCTTGCTTGCCTCATCTTAATTACTACACGCTTTTGTTTTGCTCTGCATTGTTTGTGCAGCCAGAAAAGTAGGGTCGGGTAGGATGCTGATTTTGACACAACACGATTCAAACGATTACACGATTTGAGTTATGTGTCTCGGCAATTTGCGTGTTCGCTAATTAGTACGAAGATGCAACGTGGCTCGTCAGACACTAATGAACTTGGGGGGGTAGGTATCCGAATTAGTACCTACCTACGAATATGCAACCAATGTACTGTATAATCGTTCCGTGCCTCGTCAGTCACTGACGAGCTTGAATACCGGACCACCAATGTGAATCATAGATACTTGTAGAAAATCTTTGAATGTTTAGATTTGAATTTGCATGGCATGGTCTAGGTTGCAGCCAATAAAAAAGTTACAATAGTCAAAATACTTGTCAAAATATAAAAAAAAACATATCTACAGCCTCTCTCTTATCATGGACACTTTTCAACTTTCATCAAAATGTTTGAATCAAATTTTCCATATATTCACTACCTATTTGAACATAGCATATTAATTATATGTTCAGTGAATGAATCAGAATCAATCAATCAATTAATTCAATTAATTTGTCAACTGAATCAATTCTAATCATATTGTTTATTTAAACGCAGATTTAGTATTATATAATATTAATAATCAATTTACATAATATTGGTTTAGATATTCTAATCCCAGACAAATAAACGATTTAACAGCATTATAATTAGAGAATGTTATGCTAATATATCTATCTCTTTCTCTCTTTTCACAGATACCTAAGGAGCAAGCTAGACAGAAGAGACGTAAGACGAAGACGCGTTGTAAAATGGCAGATTTAAACGCGTCTCTCGTATGTTTTGCGTCGCCACGCTTCATTCATTTTTAAAATAAAATAAAAACTGCTAAGTGCGAGTCGGACTCGCGCACGAAGGGTTCCGTACCATTATCTATAAAAACGGCAAAAAAAACACGTTTCTTGTATGGTAATATTCATTTTATTCTTTTTTTAGTATTTGTTGTTATATCAGCAATACATCATTTGTGAAAATTTCAACTGTCTAGCTATCACGGTTCATGAGATACAGCCCTGTGACAGACAGACGGACAGGGAAGTAATTAATAAATAAGTATCGCCAAATACTCTATTCTATGTTGTTTAAAAATCGTCGTTATAATCATTTTTGCAATAAAAACCGTTTAATTGAAAATTCTAATCTTGTTAAAGGGCCCACAACAAGCGCTCATGCCTTAGGTACTTCCCTGAAAAGAGAGAAAAGAGGAAAAATTAAAACCATTGATAATGAATAAATAGGGGATGATTTGTATTGGACTTATAATAATATGAAGTAGGCTTTGGTTTTAGTTCTTTAAACGTAATTACTATGAAAGTTCCTCAACGGAGCGCCGCGTCCGCGACGTTTTATGCCGGGGTCCCACGGCCCGCGTTTTCACGCGCCAGACCGCGCCAAGGCGGACGGACGCGCCGTGGGAACGATGCATCCGTGGTGGCCCGTGCTCGGAACGCTCTGTACGCGACGCGCCGTACGCACACAGGCGGAGCGTCATCCGGCGCGGCCCGTCGTCTTACGCGCCGTGGGACCCCGGCTTTACGTCTCTTCTGTGTGGCTTGCCCCTAAGTGTAAAGTACTTGTAACTATTTTACGTAAATTGCTTGCGAACTTCTCCTGTTTAACCTGTTTAAAGTTACCGAGTACTTCGTTCATCACAGCCCTACGTAGTTGGACGTTAGTTTTTACACCGCTAAGAGCGAGCCAAGGGTGTAGCCAGGATTCTCTATAGGGGGGGATAAAGAAAATCCTAGACTGTATTGTTTTAACCGTGGTTTTGAACATATGATTATGATTATCTCACATTAGTAGTGGAGTCTTATCGTTATTAGTGACATTGAATGGAGTATATATGTATATGAAGATGGATTTTTTTTAACAGTGACCGATGCCTACCGATCGCTCTTCTAGCTCTTCTAGAGCAGGTTCCCCCCTCCGCCCATACTTTGCTACGCCCATGGCAAAGAGCGAGCTAAGTCGAAAAGACCTAGCTCACTTTTTGCTCAACTAACTTCGAATTGCCGCGGAGATGAGTCCGCAAGAATGTCGGTTGATCACTTTCGCTTTGTAAAAAGATAATGAATACAAATTGTTTATCTTGAAATGGGTAAGAAGTTGTGGGTTAATTACAGAAAATAAGGAACTGTTTTTGTATTACTCAGCTTGAATTTGTAACGGTTATTGAGAGCTGAAAAAAGGTTGTGAAATTCCTGAATGTATCTGAAAAAAAATACAATTATTAAATGGCACGACTGTTTGTTATCCCCAAGCTGGTAGGTGTCTAATGGGGGTATTCAGTGGCACGTCCAAACATTACACGCAGCACATGGTTACTCTTTGCAGAAAGAAGGCAAAATAAATAATATTTGTGTATGTTTGACCACGCATGTAGTTTTTAGATACCGTACCTCAAAAGAAAAAACGGAACCTTAATAGGGTCACTCGTGTATCTGTCCGCCTGTCCCTCCATTCCCTTATTTCTGAAATCACTTGGCCTACAATTTTGAAAAAAATGTTATGAAATAGCTCTTATCTATAGACAGGAAAATATATTAGAAGTTTTTACGATACACTTTGATGCGCGAGTCCGACTCGCACTTGTCCGATTTTCATCTGAAAAGAATCCATCGTTCACAGTGATCCTGACGACTATATTTATTTATCCCGCACAATACACCTCACGTATCAGCTAGTTACCCGCTATCCCTAAAACTTTTATACCCCTCGGATATTCTATTCGGGATATACTGGTGAGAACTGATAAAAAGTGCGCGGAGGACTATATAAGTGTATCGAGAGTTGTCAAATGCTGCGTTATTTCGCAGGATTGACAAATTTGCATTTATTATCCAATCTTCTATACATTATAGTAAAAGAGTATCCGGGCACATTCGACCGGGTTTTATTCGATAACTACTGAACCGATTTTAACGAAAACTGTATCATCTGATAGCTTAATGTCCCAGAAGTGTCCGGAGGCATAAATTCGTTTTCTACATTATCTCTAGATATTAGTTAATCTAGAAATCGAATTATGAAAGAAAACGTATTTGTTTGCAGTAGGTAACGCCTTTAATATTGAACCTCTTTGGTCGCTAACTGTTTGGCGAACGAAGTCGCACACGGGTAAGTACAGTTAGTTTTTAAATAATCCTCTATAGGTAAATCAACTATCTATAATAACTAGGTAGGGTGGTGGTACTATGGTAGTTAGGTACCTAGGTACGTTTAGTCTTAATTTTATATTACTAGGTAGGTACATTTTTCTGTATTCCTGGTTTATTCTCGTCACGGCTGTCGATTTATCCCTTCGTACCGTTGTATCGTTATGTGAGGTGAATGGCGAGTGACCGCGCTATCGCGGTTCGATGAATGGGGGTAAACGTATTTGAGCTCGTTCTCGACCATTGTTATTAGAAGGACATTGGGTATCCTCTTAATTTATGTTAGCCTGGTACTTTACGGTAACGAGCTGAAAGGTTTCCATTTTATTTTTTTGCAATGCTCTCTTTGAGGGGGCATCGTACCGACCGACTAAGACGTAAGAAAGTTAGCTTATCTACTCAAAACTTTGTCTACCGTCCAACTACTTAGGTACCTTTTACAAAGTGGTAAAGTTAAGACTTTTAAGTACCTAGATACTTACTATAATAACAACACTAAAAACATTTACCCAGTAACTTTAATGGTAAAGGAACTCGCTCTCGAACTTATAAAAATACTGCTATTTTAACCAATTCGAGTAGAAATTCGTATACCGACCTGTATAACTATAGATATATCTACTTCCCTACATAATTCAAGTTGGCTTACGCCCAGTTATTAGTGATAAGGACGGTCCCAAGCTCCATGTGATGGTAAACGAGGTTTTGATTGCGCCCCGGAATTCAGAACATACAAGGAGGTAAGTTTTGGGTCTTTATCTTACAAACTTGATTTTACTTGCGAAGGTTTAACACGTGTTGGTGAATGTATTCAACATACGTAGCTATAGGTACCGAGGGTCTAGTCGGAGTTTTGTCAACACAGAATGTAATAGTTAATTATACCTTGGTATATAGATAGTTGCAGGTGACTATGCCTATCCATATTGTGGATACAATGTTGCTATAGCTGTTTCTATGTTAAAAATTGCCCAGTCTATAAACAAATTGTTTATACAAAGTTATTAATCCACAATAATTCTCTCTACAGCTCATCTGTTTAGATTGGACTACCAAAACATGCAATACAGTCAAGAAAAAGCTATTAAATATACCAGGCAAATCCAAATAAGTTTGCAATGCATCCGAAGTAGTCCAACTTGGAAACTGCAAGCCCCACATCAATTTTTGTTGGTCCCGTGATTGCAGACGGTTGAGTGGTACCTACCTATCACTTGGCAGACTTCCAAGCCTAGGTCTGGATCTAAAATGCAGTTCTATTAGACCCAAGACGTGCCCTCGAGGAGTTCGAATCACGCCACCGTATAAACTAAGCTAGTTTGCGGAGAATTTTTTCAAGATGTTATTTAGGTACGTTGAATGGAAAATATAGAAAATAACGACCTAAAATCTACAAGCACTCATCTTTTTCTATCTCCACGACTTGAAGATTGTTAAAAGGGGTCAGAAGAATGTTCATTAAATTCGAAACAAAGCTCACATTAATAGGATCTTTAATTCCCGGTAGATGTAGGTTGAAATGTTTAAAAGAGGGTAATCAATGACACGTCATAACATTATGTTTGGCACAATACCCACAGTTTGCAGTAGTTAGCATTCCATACGTGACAGGTTGCAAGCCCATCGCCGCTTTTAAGAATACTAACTGATTTCCTCACAATGTTTTCCATAGCTTTGATATGAGCACGTGTTTTAATGCGCATATAGCAGTGTATAAGCCTACTACCTAAATTTGGACATTGTTTTCACAACAAGTTTCATCATCTTCCCGCCCTTATCCCACTTAAGTGGGGTCGGTACAACATGTGTACTTCTTCCATTCCCCTCTATCATCCGTCATCTCATCACTCACTCCTTTCTTACCCATATCATCTCTCACACAATCCATCCATCTTTTCTTCGGCCTAACTCTACGTCTACATCCATCCACATAAATTCCTAACACTCTTTTCGTCACTTGACTTTCTTCCCTCCTCATAACATGCCCATACCACGCTAACTTTGCTCCTCATTTTTTCCGTCACAGGATGTTTGACGAACCAAAATAGGGTATGGGGAGTGCAACAAAGTTCGTTTAATAAAACTAGCAAACATTGTTTGTTGCGGCGCGACGCGGTGGCTGACGACCACACTCCTGGGTTCACCTATGGGATGAGAGGCAATTCATTTACGTTGTGCTTTGCCTACGTGAAGCAACAACCGTAAAATGGTCTTGTGTCATTGCATAAGGTCGAAAGTTGGAAAGCCGTGTTGGCCGTGTTGGAGGTACCTACCTCGATTTTCAATCAGAAGGTCGTGAGATTTCGGTTCGAAAAAATTATATGCGCATCAAAACACGTGCTTAAAACGGTGAAGGAAAACATCGTGAGGAAACCAGTTAATATCCTTGTAAGCGGCGATGGTCTTGCAACCTGTCACGTATGGAATGCTAACTACTGCAAAATGTGGCCATGTGCCAAATATAATGTTTGGACGTGCCTCTGACTACCCCCACTAAACATATTCAAAGGATCTAAGCACCTGGAGATCTGAGAGAATGTCTACCGTACTTGGGAATTACAGTCGTGATCCTGTTTATTTTATTTTTTACTAGCTGAGCCGTGTCCGCTTCGCTGGGCGACAGATATTTTCACATTTGGTATTCCAATTTTCAAAATAAATTATAGCCAATATGTTGCCGAGGACTAATAGCCACATAACAAAAAAAGTTTCATCAAAATCCGTCCAGTAGTTTTTGCGTGAAAGCCGGACAACAGACAGACAGACAGACAAAAATTTCAAAATGTTTTTTTTTGCTTGTTTTACTTGTATAAAGGCCCCTAGGAGTATTTTTTTTTATTTTTTATTCAATGTACAGAATTGAACTCTTCTACAGTTTTTGCGCCCATTAAAGCCCATTTTTTCCTTACAGCTACCTTCACGTAAGCCAAGATATGCCGACCGAATTGTACACATCCAACGTTATAGAAATTATGTTCAACGCCTAGGTATGATTGAGTGAGGTAGAGTTAAGTAATACCACAGGATTGTTGAAAAACAACATTTATTTCTTTAATTCTCCAAAGATCTATCAAGATGTTTCATTGCATTATATCGTTCTATTATTACTCTATGCGTTTCTATAATCTATATTTGGATAGACTGTTTTTAGTATGACTTTATCATTAGGATCAAGCTAAACATACGCACGCTTCAGCATCGCGTCAATGATAACATCGTGTTGTGTATATTTTAGTAGCGATTATTTTATGATGTGGACGTTATGTAGTTATGGGTCACGCAATGTTGAAGCATGCTATGACTCGTCGCATGATCTTAAGGTACATCTTTTAGGAAAATTAGCCGCATTGACACCAATCAATAGCAATAGTAAATAAATAAATGAATACGAAAGTCATTTTGTCCAATGTCCAAGGTCACCTATGATATTATCGATCAATGAAAGTTGACTAGGACCAAACTCAACTTACTAAAGTTTACTTGGATGTCAACTGACAAAACAAGATGGCGTCAATAATAAAACAATGGCTCTAATATGGATCGCTTGGTATTATAATATTTAGCAACCGCTATCAAAACTTTTTTTAAATCAAAGCTACTTTGTCAATATGTCATTGTGATTGTGTCAACGCGGCTTAATAGAAGGATACATAAAGTATTTTAGAAAAGCGGAAATTCAAAAGTATAAATGTAGTTTTGAAGACGTAAAACACCAAGAAATACCCAGTGGCATGAACAGAGCCACTTTATGACTAAATTGGGAAGTAAAATAGGTCTGTCTGGTGGGACCAGATTGTGAGTCCGAACTCAACTTAATCAACTTAATTTAGCTGTATTATATAAAATCAAACAAGCGTTATACCAAAGAATTCATAAGTCATATTACGGATATAATAGGGAAGAGTTTGGCGTGTAATTAAAAGGGTACTATAAAAAAACTATTATTAATAATAGTTATAAAATATTGGAAAATCATCAGTGAATTTTGAACACTACGTAATTTAATTATTATTTTTTATCTTACTCGCAAAAACTATCAAAACTACATAGATTATTATTATGTTTTATTAATTTATTATCGGCAGTTATGTTAATATTAAATATGTGGATAAAGGCACTATTTACGTCATTAAAAGCTTTCTTAAATAGCCACCGTATTCACAAACAGTGCCGTGCAAAGCGATAGCTCATAATCGGACAAGAACTTTGTCACTGACTTTGCCGAATTTGGAATTTGGCAGAACTATGAGGCTGTACCAATAAGTCTGAAAAAAGTGGTAAATAAATGGGAACTTAACAATTCTCGGTATTTTTAAACTGTTGCCTGTTAGACCTGCTCAAAACCTTCCTTCGTTTTATGGGCTTTTGTTGGCACATTGTTTGTGAATACAATCTTTATTATCTCGGTAATTTGGACTTACGTGTATTCACAAATTCAACGATGAAAAATCACACAGCATTTATTCTAGCGATTAATGCTCTCTGACCATTTCAACATACCATACCATGACTGTACCAAGACGGCTTCGGTTCATGATAGATATAATATGTGCATGTTTAAATTACTATGAGATTATACCTAGAGCGTTTCGTCGCTTTCGGTCATAGTGCGGTCATGTTGGCCATAGCGTGGTCATGTTGGTCATAGCGTAGTCATGTTGGTCATAATATGGTACGTTGGGCAGAGAGCTATATAAGTATTTAAAGACACTTTCTGCATGGAACATTATAGTTTAGTTAACATTTCTATAACTAATTCCGTACACGAATAATTATATCGTGCATTTCTATACAAAGCCGGCTAAATAACTGATTTAATACCCCAAGTCGTTCATTGGTACGTCAACAATTGACACACGTATTTTTTTAAACCAATGCCAATCTAGTTAGTCTCAAATATGTTACAAAGAACGTTCATCCCAGTAGTAAAACAGCTATGTTAGACGCCTGTAAATGTATACTTTAATCGCGCGTTACAAAAATATGTATCAGTTATTCTATATGTATTTATACATAGCATAGTTCAAACATACCTTAAATATTGCTTTCTTTACTCTTAGGGCGATCCCAATTCAATAAAAACCTCATAGTCTCATACACAAAACCTACCTCAGCCGGGTCACTGATCGAACTCAGGGTGACCAAATTGAATCAGGAAATGGATAATGCCCAACATAAGTCCTGAATCCCACTATAATTCCCTGTGTCCTGGGTCTCAGTAGCTACGAGTACCATGGTATACCCAGTTGTTCTCACGAAGGCAGGTGAACAGTACTTGTAGTTGTGATGTGTATAGACACGCGCATTTGTGTGCGTGACTGCGGCTCGGATATTGAGCGCTACACACACAATAAAGACCAACCCGCTTTCGTGAGATAGAACAACTGTACAACAACACCCAGACCCGCAACAGATATTTGTAAATCATGCTAAATTTGTCCCATCGCGGGGTTCAAACCCACGTCATTTGCGTCTCAAATACTTGCCTACCACGCTACTGAGGCTGTCAATCAGTGACAGGTTCAGGAAGTCAATGAGATTATGGTGCAATTATTGAATCTACAAGGTAGATGTCGCCTTTGAACCCGTACTTTTAAATTTATAAAACTACTTTAAAGTCAATTTTGTCATTATGGTAAAACATAGTCAATTTAGTCATCATCATTCAACACGTAAAAAAAATATTCTCAACTGTATAAAATTTGTTTTTTTTTTTGCAAATTTTTTAGCTCTTCATTTTTGATTCTGCCAGAAGGAAAGGCGTCTAAAAAACTATCTATAAAATAAATAAATATCTGTTAGAATTAGTAAAAAAATTGCAAATCATATTTCTTGATATTTAGAATGAGTTCAACACTAGATTTTATGTGAGGTAAAATGTAGTGTTGAATGTAGTTAAAAAAAAACAAAATAATATTAGGTTCGATTGTTTATAGACTAGATCGAATTCAAAAGTACGGGTCCCTATACAATTCCTCTATCCAATAAAATTACATTCAAATTCGTTCAAAAAGAATACAGCAAACCATAAAGCAAATACTTCGTTATTAATGCTCTAATCAAAAACTTACAAACTGGCATATAATTAGGAAATAATTGATTTGTACAGATATTTTAAGATAGTGGAGGACTAATAAGTAATTAAATCACAATCGTCTTTATAATGTACGCGATAAAGTTTAAATTAGCGTGTTTATTAAAGTTTGGGTCAGTACTAGAAAAAGGAGATTCTTTCGGCTCTGCAGGGCTATTTTGTAAAAACATGATCATCATGTTATGTTATGTTGAATGCAATACCTAATGTTAGAGAATACCTAATCTGTACTACACTTTTTATAGTTTTTATTAGGGTTCTGTACCCAAAGGGTAAAAACGGGACCCCATTACTAAGACTTCGCTGTCCGTCTGTCTGTCTGTCTGTCTGTCACAGGTCTGTATCTCATGAACCGTGATAGATAGACAGTTGAAATTTTCACAGATTATGTATTTATGTTGTTGCTATAACAACAAATACTAAAAACAGAATAAATATTTAAGGGGGGCTCCCATACAACAAACGTGTTTTTTTGCCGTTTTTATAGATAATGAATGGTACGCAAATTTTATTTAGTAATTATTTTTTTAGTTTTTCCATTTTACTAAAAATCTCTGCACTCATTTTACAACGCGGAAAATCCTAAAATTTAAGTTTTTTTGAAGTGTCTTTTCTATTTCTACGCACAAACACAAATAAAAGTCACTTTGAGGTTTACGCCAATTTAAACTTTAACTTGAACATAATAAGGACGATTGTATTAACTTAATTTAAGTTTTAGCTTGTCCCAATCAAATCTCTACAATTGCTTTGCTAAATAGATAATTGCATTCAGAATGTCGTTTTTAAATCAAGATATTAACTGAACCGAATTTATGTAGCTACGTTCGTATTATAATTTTTTTTTGTTAGTTTGTTCAAACAAAGAAATTTTACTATGATTGTAAGTAAATTCGTCGTCTATCTCACGAAGGCGGGTGATCACTTGTAGAACTGTACTGATACAGAGCGCTCGGAGCTTACGCACACAGAATTATTGTGCCACGTGCATCTACACCATCTCGGCCACACAGCCTAGACTCCTCATGCAAGGCAAACAATGTCAGACAACACATATGGGCTAAATACCTTGTGTAAACCACAGAGCGTGAAACACGACGCGCCCCGCTGCGGGCTGTGACATTGAACCGGCCAATCAGAATGCATTTTTTACCGCTCCCCCCGACCCGCACACCTCAACGACTTGACATAATTGTTTGTTTGAATAAATAAAGCCATTAGGCGTTTATTGGGCTATGTAATCCAACCCGCCGTCGTGTGATATAACTGTACCTAGATATGACAGATGTCCTCAAAATGACAATACAGAATGCAATTTTCGGTACATATAACCTACGTACTATTTATTTTATTATATTAGGAAATTGCAAGTAAATATTATCACATACAACACATTTCTTTAAGGCTCAACTTTCCACAACTTTCAATTAATTAGGCGTTTATAGAACATAATTTAAAATTACCATTTGGCAATATTAGATTGAAATAACTTTAGGCCAATGATACACGTAAAGTTAACGTAAAGTCAACCATTTAATGTTAAGTTGATACTTAAGACAAAAAAAGTGATAAAACCGCATTATCTTGAAATCTATCAAACTTAAAATAAACTGTCTATAATTCAGGTAGGTATTATGATTGCCTACCAAATCATTTAAAAATGATCTGTTAAACAATATCGAATGATAAATCTATCTAGAAAAGTTTTACCAATCGTGTTCTGTCTTTAATTTGTCTAAATAAAACTCTAAAATTACCTACGTTTTGAAATCAAAATCAAACCTTTTGCAAATATTGAGAAAAACACGATTAAAGTGACCAATAAAATTACCTTAATTACACGACTAATAAACACCACAATACTTTGTGTAAATATTTTGCGAAATATCTGCGTACCACATTATACTTTACGTGTATCTTTCGCCTTAAATAAATCGGACAATTTAGACTTTTTTTTTAGTTTTTCTTTTGACACATCGTCGGCGATCCCGCCATCTTAGTTAAGAAACCTTCAAAATTAAATGTGGATTAGAATTCGAATTTAAAACAACTAATATAAAATGTACAAAGTAACATCGTTCGATGCCGACACGCGATGGGATGATAATGAACCTAGCAAAAGCTAAAAATAAATCTTGCTCATGAAAATACAGTTTGTTAATTTACATATTTCTTCTATGAACAGAAGATTTGTTGCAATCAAACAATTACTATTTGAAATCGGTAAATATGACGACATTCTTATCATCCTTTCAATCAATCAATATGCTATTTATCCTGAACTTTCTACTAATTTTGAAGTATTATTTCGCTATAGGTTGTCTCTAAGGTGTGCCTTTTGGCATAGGCCTCCTCATTTTCCACTGATTTTTGTCTTTGGAAATTTTCAAAGAAGCTAACCGCCTTGAGATCTGATAGATCTACCTTACTTGGGGATTACAGTCGTGATCCTATTTATTATTCTTTATTCGCTTTTTGATAAAGCGTGTTTTCTCTGCGATCAACTTGTTATGCGAGTAACAAGCGTAACCTCACCTAACAACACGTTTCAAAGTGATCCTTGTGATTTTATTGAAATAAAATACCTTCTGACTTCGATAAAGTTAATGTGTATGTAAAATTGCGTAAATATTTTCACAAGCAAGTCAATAAAGTACAACCTAGTGTTTAAATATAGTTAAATATCGTTTTCTTATTAAATAGGTATATACTCTCTGATTTGCTTGAGTGTTTCCTTGTCCGTGGATTGGACGAGCCGGTCAAACGTCTCCGGGCCGACTTGACTTTTAAGTGTTTCCAGCTGAAACAAACAGAAATGTGCTGAATTCTTAGAGGTAGAAAGATATATATGAAAGATACATAAAATCACGCCTGTTTCCTAAAGGGGTAGGCAGACACGGCCTTTCACTTGCTACGATCCTGGCATATTTTTTTTGCTTTATTTACTCTCTTCAAATTCCTCATGCATAAATAATAAAAATAATAAATGCCTTTGAGAAAGAATGAAAGTAAGAAGAGAGCGATAAGAAAGTATTTGTAACGGCTCCTAAGGGCGGATTTCCACTAACGCGGAGCTATACGGGTGTACAATTTATTTATACCTTAGGTTACACCTTAAAACTGTATTTTTTAAATAGTTATTCTGCTATTCGGGACGGAGACAAATAAAAAAAAACAAAAATCATGATAATCGTTTCAGCCGTTCTTATAACTGGCCTCATAGCTTATCTTGGAACTATGATGGCGCTGTGTGTAATGTTTACCAATATTTATATAATTTATTTTTCATAAATGATGTAACAAACACGACCTTGTTTTGTATATAAAAGATAGATTTAGATTACCTGCAGATGCGTGACAGCGCGCAGGTCTATCGAGTGCGCGGGATGGTCGTGCTTGAGCGCACGCCGCCGCACATCGTGCGGAGTGTCGCGAGTAGTGGGGCCTGCACCGCCCCATCGCGCAGCACCACCTAGGCCTTCTAGGGGAGAGGCTGGACGAGAGCCGGGAGGCGCCACTAGTCCACTGAAACAACACAATAACACCTTCATAAAACTCGAAAGATATAGGAATAAAAAATAGGACCACGATTTTAATTCCCACGTTCTCACGGTAGACGATGACGATATCAAGCAGATGGCGGGAGTGATGTGGAACAGAGTGGCCCAAGAAAGGTCAGAGTGGAAAAGGTTGGAGGAGGACATTGCCGACTGGCAAACAGATTTACAAAAACTGCTAAGAAACATATATTAGAATAAGTTTATTTAAGATTTTCATTATATAAAAACGTTATTATAAAAAAAAATATATCACTACATAGTATAAAGCAAAGTCGCTTCCCGCTTCCCGCGTCTGTATGTATGCTTATATCTTTAAAACTACACAACGGATTTTGATGCGGTTTTTTTTAATAGATAGTGATTCAGGAGGAAGGTTTATATGTATTAAACCCGTGCGAAGCCGGGCGGGTCGCTAGTATTATTGTCACTAGGTTAAGTCTATCTAAATAAAAGGCTATATTATTATTATACCCACGGTAGACATCTTCTCAGATATTCATGCACTCGTATGGTATTCTTGAAGATCTCTAAAGAAGGTAATCCGAGGCACGTCCAAACAATATACTTGGCACATGCCCACATTTTGCAGTAGTTATAATGTAGTATCTCAACTCAATCAGTAATCTAGTCTCGATAGTACAAGGTTTACTTAGTTTAGGGTTAGATGACGCTGTGTAATTTGTTTACTAATATTTTATTATTTATATTTTACAAGCTAAACCGGCGAACTTCCTGTTCCCGTATCCTGTTCCCGTTAAAGAGTATTCTATGTCCGTCTCCTGGTTTTAAGCTACTTCCCCACCAATTTTCAGCCAAATCGGTTCAGCCGTTCTTGAGTTTTAAATAGTGTAACTAATACGACTTTATTTTTTATATATAAGATATATAAGACTAGCCGACCCGCGACAAACGTTGTTCTGTCAATTTTTTTTTTGTAATAATCATATAGGAATAATCTATTTCAGGCAGCTTCCATTTTTTCCCTACAAACCTTGTACTGATATACTTTTCTATACTCACTCGACAGAATTTCCGCTCTCATCTGTCTTCATCACGTCATTGAGTACTTCGGTAATGTTGAGTAGAATCGCTGGGAACTTTTGCAATACCGTCGCGTTTTGCGTAGTCAGTAACGCTGCTAAGCCTAAACCTGGAAAATGAAGTAAACATTTTGGACTTGCCTCCTATTACCTCTATCAGACATCTTCAAGACATCTGAAATAGCAAGTAAATAAAATTAAAATAAGATCATGACTATAATCCCCAAGTACGGTAGAAATCCTCGCAGATCGCTAGGCGCTCAGATCCGTGAAGATATCTATTGTGTCTTGACTGGCCTCATAGCTCAGTTGGTAGTAGCTCTGCCTTCTGCACTGTAGGTTGTGGGTTCGATCCCCACCCAGGATAAATATTTGAGCGATGAACATAGATGTTTGTTCTGTGTCTGGGTGTTATAATGTATCAAATTGTATTTACATAAAAAGTATGTAGATATTCTATCAGTTATCTAGTTTCCATAGCTTTACTTAGTTTGAGGTTAGATGCCGCTGTGTGATATGTCCAAGGAGATTTATTAACTATATAATATCATATGACTAACCAACAACTTTCCACCGCTCCACCTGCGTCACCAGATTCATCTTATCAGTCCACACGTGCAGGAACCTGCTCAGCACTTTCCCAGGATCCGACTCGCAATCCGCTACGCCACTGGATGCCTCTTGGATGGCTTTGTAGAAGAGATCCGTTGAGAGGAGGATCACTCGAGAGACGAGGCAGAGTTGCACCGAGAGGACCATTGGGAGATCGTCTGTTTCCAAAATGGCACTAGAATATAAAAACATTTTTTTTATTATTTTTCAAACTACATATTGTGATTAGATGACATACCTATAGATTTTAACATGGGGTCTTTATCAGATAATTAACTAATCTGAGACACAGTTCTATTCTTTTGCAATATCATCTTTTTCTGACTTTAAATGTTCTATTGTTCTTATAACTAGTTCTGACTGATTCGCGCAGTCAAAACTAGTTTTGACCGGGTACGAGTTTTAACTGTAATAATTATGTTTAAAAAACC
This sequence comes from Hydriomena furcata, assembly GCA_912999785.1. NCBI lineage: Eukaryota > Metazoa > Arthropoda > Insecta > Lepidoptera > Geometridae > Hydriomena > Hydriomena furcata. The sequence continues at coordinate 12,643,629 of OU538834.1, forward strand.
AAAAATTTAAATTATAGTGGGGGGGGCATCCAGGCGAATTGAGAACCTCCTCATCTTGCTGACTTCAAAAAGTCGGTTAAAAAAAATATAACTATAAATATAACAAAAAAAATACTCACTGTATAACTCTTATAATTGTCGGCCATATGACCTTCACTCCCAAAAAGGCGTTTCTCTCGGGGAACGTCACGCTGATACAAATCTCTGCCATTTTGAGCACTGTTATAACGCCCTCAGTTCTCATATCGCTTAACATATCATCCAGTAGCGCCATACATTTACCCCCCGCTCCTAATAGGAACTCCTCGGGACATAGCAGGGTATATGCTTGCATTATGTATACTACTATCCTTAGGTGTTCGGATGATTGTTCTGAAATAAATAATCTTATATATATAAAATTTTCGTGTCACAATGTTAGTTACCTTACTCCTCCGAAACGGCTTTACCGATTTTTACCAAATTTTATATGCATATTCAGTAGGTCTGAGAATCGGCTACTATCTATTTTTCATACCCCTAAGTGATAAGGATGGCGTAAAGATCGGGAAAAACGGAAAGTGTTTTTTTCTGTGGGATTATTTAAATTTGACAGGACAACGTCTGTCGGGACAGCTAGTATTAATTAAAATTAAGTTTCATAGCGAACATTATTCAGAAACACAGTTCAAGTACTCATAAATAAATAATAATATTCTATACTTATAAATAAAAAATGCTTTTAATTATATTAATTAGCACTATTGCAGCTTATAATTTAGAAATACAATCGAAACCGGATGTACAAAAATAAATTAATCATACATATTATACATTCTAAAGTTGGTGAGGATAGTTTGTATGTGTTGTTGTTCTTGGCCATAGATTGAAACACTGTTTTTAGGGTTCCGTACCCAAAGGGTAAAAACGGGACCCTATTACTAAGACTTCGCTGTCCGTCTGTCTGTCCGTCTGTCTGTCACAGGGCTGTATATCAAGAACCGTGATAGCTAGACAGTTAAAATTTTCACAGATTATGTATTTCTGTTGCTGCTCTAAAAACAAAATACTAAAAACAGAATAAAATAAATATTTAAGGGAGGCTCCCATACAACAAACATGATTTTTTTGCCGTTTTTATTGATTAGGGTACGGAACCCTTCGTGCGCGAGTCCGACTCGCACTTGGGCGGTTTTATTTACATTGACGCCTAACATTTGGCTTAACCCTGGTGGTATGAAGTTCCAACCAGCAAGTCTTTAGGTCCATTTCTAGGACGAGTTATAAAAATAGTGTAACAAACCCGGCTTTCTAGATAAATCTTAATTTATATATTCCTAAACTTACCTAATATTGGATATAAGTTCTCAGCCAACTGCAATGTTTCCGGATCACCGACTTGCGTGCATTCCAATATCGCGAGCCAAAGTTCCAACGCATCTTCTAATAAATAAACGTGAGCGGGTTCCGATAGTTTTGTGGATTCGTTCACTACGCTCAGTACCCATGGTCTGATGCTAGGTGCACATTCGCCTAACGCCTGTGGAAATAAGGTTCATTTTCATTTAAAAAAATAATCAAAAATATCTGCGTACATTTCAGTGTCACCTCCCAAACTAGATAGCTAATAAAACAAATTATATAATCTTTTATGAAAATACATACATAATGGAATGAAGAGAATGTCTTAAGGGATAGTCAGAGGCACGTCCAAACATTATGTTTGGCACAATGCCCGCTTATGACGATACATTATAACACCCAGACACAGTTTAAACATTTATGTTCATCAATCACAAGAATGTTTGTCATTGGTGGAAATCGAACCCACACACAACCTACTAAATAACTCTGTCTTCTGCATTTGGTAACCTACCAATTTCATTTAAAATTTGAAACAAAGTAGTTTCGGAGATATTTGGAAGGGGGGAATGGACGGACAGATACACGAGTGATTTTATAAGAGGCACGGAACCCTAAAAGCTAAGGTAAAATGGTGTCTACCGTACCTTCAGCAAGTGTACGAGTGCGGACAGCGCAGCAGCGCGAAGCATATTATGGTGCGCAGCATGGTGCCACAATTGTGGGAGGTACGAGAATAGCGCGGTGGTGCCACCCCCTCTCGCCACTCTGGCACCCACTCGCTCCATCACGTATGACACCACGTGTAGAACGTGCATCTTTGTGTCGCACTCCTCGGAATCCACCTGTCGGAGAGAGCGTACTTTACTACAAATCTAATTAATTATGATTATTTTTCAAACAAGACAATACGTTTCTTACAAATAATGTAGATTTTGAAAGGCGATTTTTTTTTCAGTTACAATCTTACAAAATTAATATTTTTATTTATCGTTATAATATTAGTATAGACTAGCTACCGCCAATGGTTTTGTTAGCGTGGTACCTGAATAAAAGGTATTCTATATGTTATTCCATGATTATAAGTTGTGTATATTCCAAGTTTCATCTAATTCAAAAAAACCGGCCAAGTGCGTGTCGGACTCGCGCACGAAGGGTTCCGTACTATTATCTATACAAAACGGCAAAAAAATCAAGTTTGTTGTACGGGAGCCCCCTTAAATATTTATTGTATGCTGTTTTTAGTATTTGTTGTTATAGCGGCAACAGATATACAACATCTGTTAAAATTTCAACTGTCTAGCTATCACGGTTCATGAGATACAGCCCTGTGACAGACAGACGGACAGACGGACAGAAATCTTAGTAATAGGGTCCCGTTTTTACCCTTTAGGTACGGAACCCTAAAAATGTAAAAGTGCTTCAATCACATAAACTTTTTGATTGCAATGATATGAGGCACTTCATATTTTAAAATTCCAGATCCTTCTAGAATGTTCTATAACTTACCAACAATTCGTAGAGAGCTCCGATAGCGTGAGGCGCGTACGGCGTGAACTGTTCCACGTCGAAGTTGAAGTCGTCTATCGTGCTTCGCAACGCTTCGGCAGCAGCCAGCTTCACTGCTGCGTCTTCGTTGGGGCTAGTCAGAGGTTCGAGTAGCGCAGCGTAGATTGCCGGTCGGATTGATTGGGAAGCACGGACTCCACACCACTGGCCTTAAATGTGGAGAAATCAATTATGTATCACCGTTGTACTGTCAAATTTTAATAATCGCATAGGAAAAAGCAATTTCAGACAACTTCCAATTATTTCCCCACAAACATTGTACTGATAAAATAAATTACGAATTTTGGTAGAATGCGTATCATCACTAATATCATTAATCTAAACTGCGTTGCTATGACGACTAAACGTTTTTAGTCTGTGATGTCAGATTTGTTGCACACCAACGCCATCTATACCAAAATCATCCTTTTTGCGTTATTTTTATAATTTAGGGGTTGTTTTACGGATTATAAGTTCCCCTTATTTATTCTGATTTTTTATGTACATACTACAACAATTTTCATCTTAATCCGTTTTGTCGTTTATTTTTGATTAGGGAACAAACATAGCAGCCTTATTTCAAACTTTCGCATCTATAATATTATTAGGATACTTATTTACTAGTGGATTACTTATGTTTATTACTTACTTACTTTTATTTTCATAAAAGCACTAACCCCCCATTGCACCCTTGGCTGAATGGCGAGATTTTATTTCTTAGTGCACCCTTAAACTACTTAAGAGGCTCCCAGTCGCTGATTGCTCTTTTTCGAAACGAAAAAAGAAATACTTCTGAACAAGCCACATCTCCTATTTTTATAAGTATATTACTTCAGGTTCCTACCTAGATTTCTATTAAGCTGAAAACATAATAGCAGAAACTTTTCACGATAAAGATATTATTTCAAAATGATACGTTTTAGAATTTATGATCGAAATATTTTATATACCTACTATTAAAATCAACTTGTGATTTATTGTTAAGGATAGGTAATATGTAGATCTAGATTTCTATTAGAATCGATTTTTGATAAGTAATTATACATAATTTATATCATTAATTTATTCGAAAAGCTAAGGCGGACCACGCTCCGACGTGTGTTTGTCGTCATTGCAGCGGTCGGTAGGATTATTTATTGAAGTGATTAAAGATGGGTACATCTTTATTCACATATACTATACATTATAAAATAGGAAATGTGGCTTGTTCACAAGTATTTATTTTTTCGTTTCGAACAAAAACAATCGTCGACTGGGAGCGCCTTAAGGAGAGAAGACTTACTACGGTTTAGGTTGTTCGTTGATAGTTAGTCAGTCATTCATTTAGACATGCACATATTTAAAAAGGGAGCATGTGTCTAATGTAATGTTTGGAACTGCCTCTGACTTTCCCCTTAGACATCTTCAATGTATTGGTACGACGAACTCACCTATAAGTTGACAGACTCGCCGTCGTATAATCCTATAATTGTTATCTTTAATTTTCAATTCTTGACTCAGTACTTTTGTAAACCATTCGTCGAAATCCACCTGCAAAAAAATTACATTTTATAAGTGGACTTATTTTTAACTCTGATTACCCCCTTTAGTCATTATTTTTGTATAATGATAGTCACATTCATGATAAAGGATATAGGTTATATCTAGCATTACGCTAAAGTTCTTGGTTAGCCTTAAAATAATAATGTTGAAAAGTAAGTCGAAAGAAAAAGCACTATCGAACTGCTTTCTCAGCGTGCACTGGATTAATGGCTATATGTAAGGCGCATCGCCAAAACGAGCTAGAGTCAAGGCGGCGTCGACGCGTGAGCGCGTCCCCACGCCGCTTGCTCGCCCGCGCCTCGACTCCGAGCCGCCTCCGCCTTGCCTGTGCCGCGACTCTAGCTCGTGTGGGCGATGCGCCTTAGTTATACGTGAGCGAAACCGAGGGCGGAAGCTAGTAAGTAAATAATAATTTGAATACTCACATCATCATACAAATCGAAAGCTGCCAATCCCACTGCATTATAGATGGCGTCCTTGTGCAATATCGCTGGTAAATCGTCCGGGTTTATCTGGTCTTGTATTGTGCCTAATAACCGGACCAGCTCGGGGCCCACCACATCTCGGAATGGGAACAGTTCACTAAACAATGCTTCGGTGCAGGGCTGTGGAAGAATGTAAGAAAGAGTGAAGAAAAAAAAATCACCAATATTTATTATATACAAGCTAACCCGGCGAACTCTGTATCGAATAAACTTTAAAGCTTTAGAATAAACGTCCCGTTCCCGTTCCCGTTATAAAAAATATCCTATGTCCGTCTCCTGGTTCTAAGCTACTTCCCCACCAATTTGCCAAATCGGTTCAGCCGTTCTTGAGTTGTATAGTGTAACTAACACGACTTTCTTTTATATATATAGATAAGATATAAGATACGAGTATACTAGCTCTGTCTGCTATACTAACGAAGATAATAGACAATTTTTTTTTTTTTTTTTTTTTAAACAAATCCAATAAATGGCAAACTTTTCTTCAGTTAAATAGATATACTAGCTTTTACCCGCGACTTCGTCCGCGTAGTTTGAGGAAATGATTTTAACTACTTTATCGTAAAACATTGAAATTCTTAAAAACAAAAAAAAAATTGGGGAATAGTATGACGGACATAGGCTACTTTTCCCCAATATTTTTTACCAAGACTTTAAACTACTATGAAATTTCATCAAAATCGGCCCACCGGTTTAACGTCGATGGGCTAGTATAGATAGATTTTGAAACTAACCCTCAAACTATACTTCCAAGACTCCCCCGCCTCGTCCGTAGCGAATGTCTCCGGCTCAGCATCCCATAAAGACAGATCATCCGCACTCAGTCTGAAGTAATGCGTAACTAATGTGTTTATCATTAATATCAGCGTCTGCGGTGTTAGCACTTGCATCTTTTCTTCGTACGCAGTCAATGTTACTGGAAACAATAATAATAAATAAATAAACAGTATTAAACAAATTATTATAAAAACATCAAAACCCGACTATTAAATAATAATGAACTAAAATTGTTTTATATGCTCTTTAATATTTAACACCATGCTCAAAACGGTGAAGGAAAACACCGTGAGGAAACCAGTACCACCAGAAACCAATTCCTATAAGCGGCGACGGGCTTGCAATCTGTCACATGTTGAATGCAGCAAAATGTGGTCATGGGCCAAATGTAATGTTTTGGATGTGCCTCTGAGTAACCTCTTTAGACATCTTCAAGGATCTGAGAGGATGTCTACCGCACTTGGGGATAAAACTTCTTAATAATGATTTCGTTCGACTTACTTGGGTTTCGAACCAGTTCATCCTTTGGCATTTTATACTCCACACACTGCAGTATGCCCTGAGAACAAATTATAAATCGTGAAATATACATGAATACATGAATACATGATACATAAATATGTACGTACCAAAATTAAAAACGTAATGATATTATTATGTTTTTTTTAACCCTCGCCGGAAAAGAAGGGGTACGCGTATGCCTGTGTATCTGTCTGTCTGTCTGTGGCATGGTAGGTCCTAAACGAACGGAGAATTTTTTGGTGGGGTTTTTTTTGTTTAAAAGCAGTAGTTCTTAGCTATAATTGTTAAAGCAATTTCTACTAGTCTGATCGATTGAAAATGAAGTGGGTATTCTGTAACATCAGATCAGATACAAATACCAACAAATTATTTATTTCTTGAAGTAGGTAAGGTAAGGTTCTAAAATATGGGTAGAGTGTATTCTGTGGTAGCTTTATGAAAAGCTGTTAAGGCGCTCCCAGTCGACGATTGTTTTTGTTCGAAACGAAAAAAGAAATACTTCTGAACAAGCCACATCTCCTATTTTATATATAGTATATGTGAATAAAGATGTACCCATCTTTAATCACTTCGATAAATAATCCTACCGACCGCTGCAATGACGACAAACACACGTCGGCGCGTGGTCCGCCTTAGCTTTTCGAATAAATTAATGATATAAATTATGTATAATTACTTATCAAAAATCTATCCTAATAGAAATCTAGATCTACATATTACCTATCTTTAACAATAAATCACAAGTTGATTTTAATAGTAGGTATATAAAATATTTCGATCATAAATTCTAAAACGTATCATTTTGAAATAATATTTTTATCGTGAAAAGTTTCTGCTATTATGTTTTCAGCTTAATAGAAATCTAGGTAGGAACCTGAAGTAATATACTTATAAAAATAGGAGATGTGGCTTGTTCAGAAGTATTTCTTTTTTCGTTTCGAAAAAGAGCAATCAGAGACTGGGAGCCCCTTAACAGGACTTCAAAAGGTGATAAACTGGTTAAACATAAATTTACTAACACTGAATACTCAAAAAACCAATTTCATAACTTTCTCTATACTAGATACTTTTCAACCTGACCCTAACTTAAAAATAACTGCGCATTTCTGTAAAAACGTATTCTCAAATTTAATATGTAATTGTCAAGTCTTAGAAAGAGTTAATTCTACAAAATATCTTGGTATAATGATAGACAAAAACTTATCGTGGAACCCTCAAATTGAATTAATCTCAAATCGTGCTAGAAAATTAATCTGGTTTTTTAAATATATACGTGACATTTCAAATAAAAACCTTCTTACTTACATCTACATTACCCTAATACAGTCGATTATTTTATATTGTATAACGATCTGGGGTGGCACATACAAAACGAAATTTATAAGTATCGAAAGGGCACAAAGGCATATACTCAAAATAATGTTACGAAAGAAAAATATTTATAGCACCAAAAAATTATATAGTGAAGCTAATGTTCTGACGGTAAGACAACTCTTTGTTCTTCAATGTATACTTAAAACCCATAAAAGCTTAGTTCTAGACCCTAAATTAGCTAATAAGCGAAACAAGCGTGCGGTAATCAAGGTAACTCCAACTAGAACAACATTTGCATTCAAGCAATTCAGTGCTCAATCAAGCAGATTATACAATAAAATTAACGTTAAAATCAATATTTATAATAAGTCCTACCCCCAATGTAAAAAGATTGTAACAAACTGGCTAAAGTCACTGTCTTACCAACAAACGGAGGATCTTTTAGCATTTGATATTTGACTACTAATCACAACCTAACCTTCTCGCTAACTTAAACCATTATCAAACATGGCCAAATAGATAACAAGTGTACATATTTTCTCTGTCTGACTACTACTACAATTCCTACACCAACTTAATATAACCTACATATTTTACATTATTATATTGATACTATAACTAACTTAAATCTACATAACTACTACCTACTACTGACTTACCTTAGAATATATTTAAAACCTATAGTGTATCTTTATAGGATACCTACCTACCAAGTAACTACACTTATCAGGTAACTTATATCTACCTATTTCTTACACACGACTCCTTTACTACTTATTTACTATGTTCTACTTAATTTTTTATTTTGTATAAACTCAGTGTTTGTAACGACCACAGAAAAGAGGGGACTCTTCTAACACAGGTTATTATAACTTAACAGAAGAGATCCCAACCCTAATGATTGTACAACTTGTTTTATTGAATAAAAGATTTTTGATTTTTGATTTTTTTTGATATCTTACCTTGATAATGTTGAGGCATTGTATCGTGAATCGTTCATAAGCGAGGGCCATGCCAGCTTCAGTAAAACAGTAATATAGCGAAAATTGCAGTGCAGATTTGATGTGAGGCGCGAACGAAACCGGATGAAGACTCAACACACCGAGAGCTACTTTTGTTAGGTGGATAATGAATTTCTCGCAGAGCTCCAGAGGGTATATACCTCTGCCTTTCAGTAGTTTTCCTGAAAAGAGTCAATTTTTTAGTTTGTAAGTACATACAACTAAAACTGAAAACTGAAATCGTAGGTTTAGCTATACCAACTAAGACTAGTCTAAGTGAAAACCAAAATCAATTAATCTTGAAAAACATCAAAATTGTTTTGGTCTGTAAATAACTGAAACTGAAAATCACAAGTATAGCTATGCATACTAATACTAATGCTCTAAGTCGAAGTGAAAACAAAAATTGAGGAATCCATAAAGATGTTTAACTTATGACTAATTTTTTATATCGAAACGAAACAATAAAAAAAAGTTTTTTTCATATTCCTACTTCCTACTAATCCTACTAATATTATAAATGCGAAAGTTTGTGTACTCTTTCACGCAAAAACTACTGAACGGATTTAGATAAAATTTACAGTAATATATGGATATGATGATTGGAATATTCATCAGAATAACACATAGGCTACTTTTTCTCCAGATACCACGTGGGCGAAGCTGCTGGCGGAAGCTAGTCTTATGATAACCCTCATTTTGCAGTAGTTAGCATTCCATACGCGCCAGATTGCAGGCCCATCGCCGCTTACAAGAACACTAACTGGTTTCTACTGGTTTTCCTTTTCAATTTCGAGCACAGGTTGAAATCTATTGATGCAGAGCAGATTTTTGAACTCACGACCTTAACTCCACTTTACTAATAAAATAAATACGAAACACTCTGTGACGTTATTACGGCCAAGACTCTGGACCAATATTGATGACACTAGTAAAATATACGATAAACGCTAGTAAAATAATACTTACTGCACTCTACGCTCATTTTAGCGCGGTCGAAAACAATATTTAGAAACGCAGTGGACTCTTGACTATCATGTGCTTTCTTGAACCCGAACACAGTCAATTTCCTCAATATCCTAAGGCAAAGAAGGGCTTTCTCTAAGGGCTCCGTTATCAGCTCAGTGGCTGCCCCGCTTTGGATCTGATGGAGGAAAGCTTCGGTATTCTCGTGCCAGAGTTGCAGTATGAACGAGTAGACCGAGTTTGTTAGTTCCTGTAACAAAACTTTGAATTAAATACATATAAGGAATAAATATTAGAAGTGCCTCTGAATACCCCCTTTTGATATCCCTTTAGATTTTAGGGACCAGTGACTGGACCAAAGGTTTCAGCAGAATAACAGCGCTGACCTATCTTTGTATAGGTAATCATAATGCTGAGCCGGGACCTTTTTGCTGCTGTAGCACATAGCATTACCTATATTTATTTTATATTTTTTTTGTAATTCCGTTTTTTTTTTCTCTTCTTGTTTTTCTAAGTGTGAACTATGTTAGATCTAAGTATAAACTGTTTTTATTTTCATTTTTTATGTTGTGTTGTGTGCTACTACTACCTTCAAGGATCTGAGAGCCTGAAGATCTCAGAATAATGTCTACCATACTTTTACTGTTTCATTTTAAAATATTACTTAAACGACATTAGCGCCATCTAGCCGCGACCTAAGCAAAGCTTGAGCTATGGGAACTAGATAACTGATAGAATTCTTATTATATACTTTTTTGTAAATACATACATACTATGATACATTATAACACCAAGACACAGAACAAACATCTATGTTCAGCACACAAATATTTGTCCTGGGTGGGAACCGCACAACCGCACAACCGCACAACCTATAGCGCAGAAGGCAGAGTTAAAATAATTTAATTCATATTAATCACTTATAGTGTACAACTTCAGAAAAACCTCCTCTCTGTAAAAACAATAACATTTCACTGCAAAGCAACGTAACAAGATGTAGGTACTTTTAAAACAATACAAAATAAACTTTTTAGTTGGAAATTAGAAGGTTTCGTGCCTCCTTTTAATATTGTTTCAAAACATCCGCGACAGAAGAGGAAGCCCGGTAAACGTTATTATTCAAAATTCAAAAGTTGCGTAACGGTAGAAAAGTAAACTTTTAGACAGTAAGCAAAAAAATTTAGTGGCTAATAAAATTGAGATCAGTTTTTTATACACGACAGTTTGTAGTACCATAAACTAACTAAAATGACCCAAAGCAGTAGTTTATCTGTTTATTATTAACCACGGTAACACAGAGACTACGTTCGTAGTTTTTACGGTTCCGTACTCAAAAAGTAAAGAGGGTCCCGCCCTATTACTAAGACTTCGCTGTCTGTCTGTCTGTCACAGGGCTGTATCTCATAAACCGTGATAGCTAGACAGTTGAAATTTTCACAGATGATGTATTTCTGCTGCTGCTATATCAAATACTAAAAACAGAATGAAATCAATATTTAAGGGGGGCTCTGATACAACAAAGGTGAATTATTTGCCGTTATTTATAGATAATGGTACGGAACTCTTCGTGCGCGAGTCCGACTCGCACTTGGCCGGTTTTTTATTCTACCTTTAGACGTTTCATTTCATTCGCATTGTGTCAGACGTGAGATATGATTCGTTACGGGATAGACAAAGACGTATAAACGTGAATAATGGCCTAATCGCGATAATGTTGCCACATTTTATGGGTTGTTTTGCGGGATAACAAGATATAACAAAAAATGATATAGCCTATGTCCTATGTCAGTAATTGAGACGAATCAAACGATACCTCATATGTTGTAATCCGTTAAGTCGTTTGGGCTGTAGTGGGCCAAAGAAATGAACATACATACATAATTATACGCTCGAAAAACATTACCCTCCTTCTGGCGCAGTCGGGCAAAATGTATCCTGTTTCAATCTAGGTTAATCAAGATAGTCTATCATTAAACCAAATTTAACTTAAATCGGTTCAGGTTCAGTCTTAATCACACAAAATTGTCTCACATATAAACATACAAAGCAAGTTAAAACACTCAAACACACCTGAAAAGTCTTTCTGTCTCCGGTCAGTCTTTTGGAAGCTAGCGCCTTCACAACATGATGGAAGATCAGCAGGGAACGATGCTGCACCAATGGCTGGTGCGCCTTCAATGCGCCCATTAGTTCAGGCACTAAGCTGGTCCAATTTGTAGGACAATCAAACCTGCAGGCAGTCTTGCTGGTTAGTAGCTGGTTCGTGTACGTGTGTATGTGTGTGTGCGTGTGTATGTATTTATGTGTGTGTATGTGTTGTGTATGTATGTATGTGTTGTGTATGTATGTATTGTGTATGTATGCATGTGTTGTGTATATATGTTTGTGTATGTATGTATATGTGTGCATGTGTGTGTTTTAGGTTTGTGTGTATATTTGTGTATTTTGTTTGTGTGTGTATGGATGACTGAGTGTATGTGTATGCATGTGTGTATAGGAGTGTGTTAGAAATATGCCTGTAATGCAATGGCTAACCCTAGTGATGGAGTTAATAAGTCATCCAGAGACTACCTGTTCATCATTAGATCGTGGTTTCGAATTCCGGCGACCAACGAATCTGTTTCTCTATTCGAATATTCGGTGTAGGAAAACGCGCTGAAAGACGCAGAAAATGTTCTATCGCTAATGTTTTTGCCGTCTGTACCAACTTCAACAAAAAGTCATGTAATTTCTTTCATAGCCACTCTGAAATTGTACTTTTCACAGTTCGGTCGCAAACCGTGATATTGCAAATCAGTAGAATGGTTGAGCAGACTGTCGTTTCGTGTTCGTTTATCGACAAGCTGAATCAGCTTCGGAAAAATGAAGCGCCACTACTGACTACGCAAGTCAAGGAAGTAACCCACTTGAGATGCAAGAAAGGCCATATGTGTTTTGATCAGTAAGTAAATTTGATATTTATTTTATTTATAAGGTTGTTTGTTTGAAATAAACTATTCTATTCTATTAAATAAATAAAACATTATGTAATTCATTATTTTTCAAACTATCGTGATTAGTAGTTATAACTATAGATTTTGACACGGGTCTTTATCACTCAATTACCTTTAATTCATTTCCCGCGACCATGGCTATTGTAACATAGTCGAAATAAAAATGAAATGCTATTTGTAAAACGCATCACTTAAGAACGGCTGGGCTGTTCAATAATAATAAGTCCCAATCACGTCTAAAAATAATCACCAAAGATGGTAGGTAGACCCTAACCCCACCATTTTTGGGGATTGGGATTGGTCTTTAGCTTCATTCTTTCTTTTCTTACTTCCCAAAGTCAATTTATCTGCGAGTACAATTTTTCTTGTCATGAATTTCTTGGCCAGAAGACTTACCTAGCTATTTTAGAAATCAATACAGCCTCCTGCGTGGCTATCTGGGTAACTGGCTCGCTAAATACATTAGTAGTCAGCAAGCCTTGTCTTAATTTCTCCTTCTCATCATCAGTGATAGCATTAGGGGCGTTCCTCCTCCAATACCGGTCAACACCATTCTTGAAGCACATGACAGCCAGCCATCGGACATTACTGTCTATGGTATGGTTTGATAGAACATTCTAAGGAAGATAAGCAATTTTAGTTGAAATTGGTAGAAATTCTGTTGTGTCCACTTACAAGTTAAAACTATGTAAAATATGATCGCTCTTATTCCTTTTAATTTAAGTCAAAATTAGTGTAACCTCAAGTAACAACAGAGTAGAATCTATACTAATATTATAAATGCGAAAGTCTTTCTATTACATAATGACAGCCAAACAGCTGGTCCGATTGTCATGAAATTTCATATATATAGAGAAGTCTTGAGACGGACATAGGCTACTTTTAACCCCAACATTTTCTTTCAATTTTTAGGAATCTAAATGTTTTATGATAAAGTCATCAAAAATCGATTTTCATTACCATAAGGCTACTGGGTTAACGCACAAGTAAATTAGAAACAAAACACCTTACAGAACATTAGCACAGATCTTAATACCACTTTGAGTTACAATTAAAACAGCAGTAATTACCAAGAGAACAGAGTAGAAGCCAGGCTCTGTCTCCCATTCCTGGAGTTGTTTCTCAGCTGGCTTTAAAACCTCAGTGTTCTGGCTGGTGGCTCGATTGAGGGTGTCGAGCACCAACGCATAGATATTTGGGTCCATGATGAGCTGAAACCAGATGAGATGTTACAGAATAAATCAAATCATTTATTAAGAACAGTAATACATGGATGTACTTTAAAAAGTTTATGATAAAAGGTAAACGGTGTAGCAGTTTCAATGCTTGCCTCCTTAACTCTGACATAATTTTGTTTAATATAGGAACTTACTGACAATATGATTAATTTTAATTTATACAAGTATTAGCTTCATGAGAGTACTGTGCTAGCTCGATTACTGTCACTGGTTAGAGTTTTTTTTTCTTGAGCTTCCTGACTTGGCTGTTACAAAATGAAGTATAACCCCTGAGCAATGAAAATATAAATTACAAAGCTAAGCAATTAGAAACTTACAGTAGGTTAGTTGGATCAATTTATTATAATGTTTTACTTACGTAGGAACATTATTATTGTGTTTGAGCACAAATCCATTACCTATTGGTTTATTTATTGAATGATACTGCTTACTGTATGTTCACTTATTATGTAGGCACTCGATACCAATGTATGTAGGTAGTAATGCATGACATTCAACTTTTCAGAACGATGTTACGAGCCTATACTTACTATTACTCCCATACTGAGATCTGCCCTTGTTAGTAAATTATTTAGTCATGTTACGCCGGTAAATACAAAAAAGGAATTTATGAATAAACAACGTAATATACTTACTTTTCACCGTTGTAAGTCATTGGACACACATAACCTAGCTGTTTGCATATAAAACATGGAACGATGCAAACACTCTAAACTTTACAAACTTTACAATAACTATCAAAATTATCTGATAGTTTGCTGTACTAGACCTTACCAATTAATATCATATCACCGCAGAAATCATTTCCAAGGAAAAATACCGACCGATCGTCGGAAGAACAAACAGAAACACAAGAAATTGCAATTATCGCGAAATGTAAAACGTCAAATCGTGTGGTGTTGTCATATTCTGCCAAAGTCAATGTCATTAGCGGGATTTGCTAAGACTAAATAGACATTGGCATAATGTGATAATAGCCGCTATCAAAATAGAAGCAATTGAAGAGCTGGAGCAGATTTTACTGGCTAGATGAATACAATGTCCATCGGTTGTTGCTAAGCAACTAAACAGTTTATACATACGCGTAATTTCTGTTGGCACTAAAATAAATTAGAAAACGATATATATACGTCTCTAAAACTGCTGTCTCTTTTACTCTATACGAAACAGAAGGAAATGGATGCCATTAGGTTTAATTTAGTCTGGCACTAACAGAATCGGCGCACTAAAACCTATTTAAATACGTTAAAATAAATTAATATTTTACATCTATTAGTATATAATATAAATATATTAATACTAATTATATAATTGTTTTTTTTCTGCTATGTCCTAACAGGACAGGACCCATGTACTAATACTAATACTACTTACTCTATATAAAAGATTTATACCTATTATGTATTGTACATGATGCAAATAAATAAATAACACTTGTTGTTGATAAATAGTTTTATGAGTTTTTTGCTATGCCCTGCTTATATCTAGCTTTACCTAGGTAGGTACATTATCATTATAAAGTAGGTATTGAAAATTAAAATGTAGTGTAAACTTTGTTACGAGTGATTATATACCTAATACAAATTAGAATAATATTCCAATAAAGTACTTAGTGGGCATAGCTACCCATCTACCTACTACTTAATAATATTTCACTCGAACTTTAATAACATTTACGAAACCGTTATTATATTTTATCATCATCAGCCAACTTATCAAATAGTATAGGTAGGTAGGTACCTACATTTGTTATCTAGTGATAATGCTAATCAATTGTGGCCTAATAGGTACCTAGATATTTTTTACAAATATTCAAAGTTATCAAAAGACTGGGTTAAACTTGCATATTTTTTATATTTACTTAATCATAATGACATGGGAACATAACGTTAGAGTGACCTTCCACAGTGATCCAACAGAAAGTTTATACACCGGTGATATAGTAACGGGAATAATCACTCTGGATTTAGTGAAAGACCTAAAAGTCGACAGTAAGTATTTACCTACCTTCTTACTACCTACATGATAATCATACATAGTGGAACAACTTGGAATGAAAACCAGGGAATAACTTACTTCATGTTCATCATCATCATCTCTTCTATCTATGATAAAACATTTTATAAATTCTTAGTATAGTTTATTTATAATGTTTATATTTTGTTAATAAGTAAAACTTAATTAAGATTCTTCAAATCTGTAAACGTTGTGATTGCCTGTAATTGGACTTTATATCGGAATTCTTCACATAATCACCTAACCTTAAACATGTATAGATACAAACGCTGTTAACAGTACATTTTAATAAATAAATATGTTCTGAGCATAGGTACTATGTTTCTATATAACTACCAATTCTAATATATTATTATCATGATTTTCAGGTATAGACATGGAAATCATAGGGATAAGTAAGGCCCAATGGACCAGATTCACACCAACTGTACCGTACTTGAAAATTTATGAAGAAAAAAAAAAGGTTTTCTTTGTCAAACAAAAAGATGTGTTTTTTAGTGACTTACAAGCAAGTGGGTACATACAACCAAAGTTTTACAACCTTATAAATCTAAAATAGCAAAAATGGCTGATAAAGTTGTTGCCATATATTTTTGTTTACAATTTAATCAACAAAAGTAAATGTTTTGTTCCAGATAAGAGTATACTAGCTGGCATTCATTGTTATCCGTTTCATTTTGCTCTACCACATGACCTACCATCTACATTTAAAAGCTCAATTGCTAGTGTGAACTATTGTATGAAAATCAAAAGTAAACCAGCATGCAAAATTAAGAAAAATGTGTCCTTCAACGTATTGGCAAATGTCAATCTAAATAGTTTTGATGAAATGCTTGTAAGTTTCATAAAACATAATATTTTGTTTTAACAACTAGGTACCTAACTACTTAGTAGTAGGTACCTATTGTATAAAATCATGTTCCAAACCAAATGATATTAAAATTGTACGCTACCGTGCATTTTGGGAATTTGAAGTCTCTGCTCACTTAAAAAACCTGTAATCTGTTTTCAGAAACCGTGTACATTCGAATTTCAACGGAGCTTTCGAAATAAAACAAATGTGGGTGTTCATTTGAGAACCTACAAAAGCTTTGCACCCAGGCAAATTATTCCATTTGAAGTCACACTAAAAAATGAACAACTAGTTAAAATAAAGAAAATTAGTGTTTCATTAATTCAGGTAACTTTTGCCTACTTAATATGTACTTAATCTCCATCTGCCATAATATTAGTTTTTTTTATTTTTAGAGATTGCGCTATACTGTGTCTTCTGGATACGCGGATGATGAAAAAAATATATATGAAGAAGAATATAAAAAAATTGAAAACACCGTATTGGAAATTTGCAACTTTGAAATGGAAATACCACATATCGCACCATCAAGCATTAATTCAACAGATATAATGATCAACATTTCTTACGAGTTAAGAGTAAGTTAAACTTAGCTACTGTTTATAGATGTAGCGTAGCATAAAACTTTATAAAAAGGTGCACATGGTCACGAATGTGCCATATATAGGTATTTTTATAAAATCTTACATTTTCTTCATTTTCAGATTGAAGTATTTTTCTCTTACCATTTTAATCTCATCGAAAGAGTTCCAGTAACAGTAGCTGCCGTTCCAGTTATCCACTATGACTTCTGATATGTTACCTAATGTTACATTAAAGTATAATACAAGTTCGTATGAGCGATTTGGCTAAATTTGCTGCCCAAAGGTTTATGTTATCACAATACATAAGTAATGGTTGTATTTTTATTTAATTTTTTTTATCTATATATTTATAATTTTATGTAAAAGTTAGTCCAGACACTTTTTTTTTTAAATTTACTGTACCTAGGGGCATGTTTGCCCTTCCTCCAAAAATATTACATGATTTTGAGGTGAAAATACAAAACAATTACAATACGAGGAAATAAGAGACCTGTATCAAATTAAAATAAAAATGCCACATTAGTCCTCGGTAAAAAATTTGCCACATTAATGTGACAAAATAAAAAATAATGGTTCCTCAATATGCATGTAGGTATCATCTAGGTGTATTTTTAAAATAATACTAAAAAAAATAATTGAACTCCATTTTATGGCGATCAGTAATGTCTTTCGGTCTATATCAACTGACCTCCGTAAAATAGTGCTCCATTATTTCATTTTCACTAGTGCCCTTTTGTTGTGGTCGTAGGTGTAGCCAGACTGTCCGTGTATACTTATTTATTTGCCGTGTGTGAAGCCCTTCACTGGCAACATTGAAAGTGCCATCTACCGGCACATTTTGATAGAATGCTAAAGTATTTTCCGGTAATGCACTTGGCTTTTAATGAGTTTCATTACTTTTTGTCTAACAATTACCATAAATATTTTATTGTAAGACTGTATTCAAATATTTTATGTTTTAATTAGGAAAAAAATAAGTCGACCTGAGTTTTTTTGAAGATCCCTAAAATAAAGACGTGTCTTTGACTACTTCCTCCCTCCATGATTTTTTTAAGTAACCGGAAATGGTTGGTCCGCCATAATCTTTCGTGTGGGTCTGTGCTTGTGTGGTTTGGGTGTCTTTACCGGTGCCAACCATTATTTTTAATTAGTAATAAGTTATGCGTATGAACCCAGACATGGACGATGATGAGAAGGGGTAAGTTTGCTATAATTTCTTCCCTCAACGACTCGAGACTTCCCACATTGTACCTTCTCTATAGGTCAACCAAACTGGCAGTTCGGTTGGTGTGTGTGTCGCATTTCATATATAGCCAACGGGGCCCTTGAAGTAGCATTTTCGTGTTGATTTTTACCTCGCAGTGTCATCTAAGTTCATTTGATTTGATTTCATATTGGTTAGTGACGTGCGTCAATCGTAACCCGACTTGATACGGGCGGCGAATTCTCAATTACCCTTTTACTTTATACCGGCTAGCGGACACCGACCCCAAGCCTCGCCGTGTGACTTGCGTGGTACGACCATGGCAGCTATTACTTTCCCATGACATATTTCAATGATTTTTTGTGCATATCAGTGTTGAATTAGGCTAATAATCAGTTTATATAACTGTGCCTATAACTTAAATCAGTGATGTGGATACGTCGCAATATTGTAAAATTAACCTTTGTGTGACTAATCGTTGCTTTCTCTTATCGCTGATTTTGCGTTAGGTTTTAGCTGGCGTCATGTTTCAGTGAAAACAGTGCGTTTTGGACAGTCGGTTTGTTATTGAGGTTATTAGATCAATCGTCGGATTGCCGCGTAGCAAGCTCTCATTTAGTTGCAAGCCGCGAAACGTGCTGATTCATTTGCATACGGTTTTACCTACGTCAACGAACAATCGTCTGTAGATTTTGTGCCCAATCCTTTGCACTAACTCTGGAAGCATCTCAATTGATAAATAAGTTTCTTGATTGTAATCAATAAAGCCACTGTGTATAAATGGTTTCATTCAAGAAGCTATGAGTTAGTGCTGTCCTTGTCTCCCATTAGATAAAGCAAGACAAGACATGCTGGATAAATTTGTAAGTAATAAAATGTTTAATTGCCAGCCTGTACAGTAATAAATGGTGTTTCTAATAACCAATATATCTGTCATGCAAGGTATTTTATACATTACATTACATTTATGCCACCTGTTCACAAACAAAACAAGTAACCTCTAAAATCACCATACTTAATACATACCAACAGAAAGTTACATAGATCTTGGCAATAAGTGAATGTTACTTTCACCAAGATCGGTAATTGTGCTTAGTAAGCACTAAATTAACTTCACCTTATGTATTATTTGTTATGGCCTCATTGTTCAAAGTAAAAGTAAAATAGTTGATGGATGTTTTCATAAACTTTTCTACAAATGTTTTTAAAGCCTAGTTTTATCTGGATTTTGATAAAAGTGACATTAATCTCTCAAGAACATTAAAAGTTCCACGTGGGAACTCAAATAACTTAACAAAGTGCAAAGTGAATCCGTCACAATGGAGAATTTGGATGAATACGAGTAAGTTTCTAGATAATAATTATGTTACCTTGTGTTTTAGATTAATGCACCAAAAATGTAAAATGTAAAATTACAGTATGAAGAGTTTTGTTGGTAAATAAAAATAAAAAATGCATTATTTAGTTTACTAATTATATTTTTAGTGCACAGTTCTAAATGCAACTTTAAAACCTGATATGTTACTTGCAGCAAATATTCACTTCAACTTTGTAAAAACACGGGTCTTATCATTAACCTATTGGTTTGTTGGAATTAATTTGCAGATAAGTGGCTTCTTGGTTTACTACAAACTATGTTTCTAGGTCACCGTTTTTATCTTTACAATAGGTACCTACCTACCTAGACAGTTTAATGTTCTTCAATTATAAAGAATGAACTTGCAAGCAAAAGTTGACATGATAATGTCTAGCACAAGTCAATTTTAATAAATCACAAATGCATTTCTGCTGATGTAACTAGGTCATTTAAAAGCTTAGTAGTACTTTCAGAAATGTACAAAAGAGTACTTAAGAGTAGGTATTGTGATAGCAACCGGCGCAGATACTAGAAGGAAAATCTTCCATTTAGTTAGATCATCATCCAGTTGCTTGGTTGATATATTATGTACCTTCTAAGCGCAACAAACTTTACCTAATCTAGGAACTTTATTTTATAAATTGGAGTCAGGGTTGTGTCACTACTTGTTGTATCTCTTCCTAATTAACCCTGGCCCCCTTATTCGGTTTTTGCATCGGGTAACCTGGTAACACAATGACTTGACTTCTAGTTTTTTAGCTTTAAAATGTTGCCTGTTTTGCTAACTATGTTTAGATTAATCTGATGTAAAAGCTGATGTGTGAGCCTGGGGTTTGTCATGCGCAGCCAATTCTTTCCATCACAAATGATATTTTAGCTTGAGAAAATGTACTCATAGATTGTTAAATTAATCTTAGAGTTTAAATTTTTTTATAATCTACCATACGATCAGGCACTATCGCTCTGTCCGAACGATGCAATTACTCATGTAACAATAAAGTTATGTCAACATTTTGAGGTTTTTGAGTCGAGTAGCCTAAGTGTGAGTCTCTACTTACACGGAGCTGTGCGGAGCGAACCAATCACCGCTCGAAATTTCGAGTTCGAAAATTTCGGGCTTACTGGACACTCATCCTTATACAGTTAGCAAAACCAGCCCTATGACGTTTACCGAAGACATATTACTGACTGCCTCATTTTTTGTACGCAGAAAACTGTTTGTCGGCGGTCTATCATGGGAGACGTCCCAAGAGAACCTGCAGCGCTACTTCTCGCGCTACGGTGACGTCATCGACTGCGTTGTGATGAAAAACAGCGAGTCGGGACGGTCCCGCGGCTTCGGTTTCGTCACTTTCGCGGAACCGTCGCTGGTCAACGTGGTGCTGCAGAACGGGCCTCATCAGCTTGATGGCAGGTAAGACTAAAAATTAAATACATTTATTTGACACGCACACAGGCAAATAGGTACACAACAAGAAGAAGAAAGATAAGTAGGTTTTCAGACTAAGAAGACTGACTTTCCACGAGTGCGATGAGATGGAGATTGAAGATATCAAGATTATTTTTAGGTTGTCAGTAGGTATGTGGGGTAAATAGGTGCAGGATCAAGATGGGTGGAATAAAGAAGACTTCCGCATTTATCCTTACTTTTATAATTACGAAAGTATGTTTGTACGTTTCTTGGTTACTCCTTTCAACGGACGGTAACAGAATTTTTACTTCGAGTTCATGAACCAGAAAGGGACAGGCGGCTACACTTGATCCATTTATCCGGGTGCGTGCCACCAATGCGAAACCACGGGAGCTAGCGATGTTAGTAATAAGGTTTCAATTAGGATTGTTGGTGCTAGTGAGAAAGGTAAGTTTTCTTTCAGTACACAGATGAACTCTCTTATAACTTTATTCCAACTTCCACATCCAGGCAGTGCCCTAAACATACTAGTCGAGGGTTTGTTCTGATGTTTGTGGGATATCAATGCAAATTAGCATATACTTGCTGTTTCTATTAACTGATGAGTCTACAAGATTTGCGACAGCCTCGTACTTTTTACAATTATCTGAGTTGCAATGCTTTATGTAGTTTGGCTCAAATTTTGGAAGCCTATCGTGACTACTTACTGTTCTCTGCACTGACAGATGACAAGAGTCTATTAGTAGGAGATAAAACTTTTCATAATTTAGGTAATGCTTAAGATATAGGCCTATTCAAGTTTTAAGCGTTTTATTACTGTTACGCAGATTATAGGTATGTCTATTTAGAAGGTTACGAACTCTACTCAAAACTGGAAAATATTCAAGTTGGAATCTATTGATTTAATTAAATATTGCAAAAATATTTAAATATCTATTGAAAATACTCATTGTTGAAGTAAATGTTAAGACGCTGCCAGTCGACGATTATTTTTGTTCGAAACGAAAAAAGAAATACTTGTGAACAAGCCACATCTCCTATTTTATAATGTATAGTATATGTGAATAAAGATGTATAAATAATCCTACCGACCGCTGCAATGATGACAAATACACGTCCGCGCGTGGTCCGCCTTAGCTTTTCGAATAAATTAATGATATAAATTATGTATAATTACTTATCGAAAATCTATCCTAATAGAAATCTAGATCTACATATTACCTATCTTTAACAATAAATCACAAGTTGATTTTAATAGTAGGTAAATAATTCTAAAACGTATCATTTTGAAATAATATCTTTATCGTGAAAAGTTTCTGCTATTATGTTTTCAGCTTAATAGAAATCTAGGTAGGAACCTGAAGTAATATACTTATAAAAATAGGAGATGTGGCTTGTTCAGAAGTATTACTTTTTCGTTCCGAAAAAGAGCAATCGTCGACTGGCAGCCCCTTAATCAAGAAAATTCGTTTTCTATACAAAATAAATTCAATTGCGATTATGTTGGCACTGTTTTTATTTAGTATGGAATAGTTGCCCTTGGTTTAATTTGCTAGTTAAGTATAATTAGTGTTTATTTTATTTATTAAATATTTTTTAAAGATATTTTTGGGAATAGGCAACCTTATTGCTTACAATTTTCTAGCTTCATCGTCGAGTAAACGTCGGTGTCTTTGAGTTATCAAGAGATTCCATAAATATTCATGTTATTTAAAAATAATAGATGTAATTTTAGCTTTCTTTGAATTCTTGACTCGGTTATCGTATCTATTTTTGGCGCTATGTCGTTCAAGGTACGACTAAATACTGCTTCTGTAGAGGAGTAAAAACTATGATACAAACTGGTTTTTTAAATTAAAATATATGAATTGCATGTGTGGCACAGCCCCACATCTCAGTTGTAGTGGCTCTGCTTGCTGCGCTGTAGGTTTCGGGTTCGATTCCCACCGGAACAACCGTGTTAATTAAACAAGGATGCTTGTTCTGTGTCTGTATGTATGACTAGCTTTTGTACATGGTTTTATCCGTGTGGTATTCAGATAAAAGTGTCTTATGTCCATCGGAATAATAGTACATTTCGTATACTTTATCTTTGTCATCAAATCTGATACTGTACAACAGATATAGAGTAACAGTTTACAAATATTGAGGAAAAACACGATCAAAATAAAAATTAAATACCCCACCTTACGGTTTCAGAGTAATTCCGAAAACATTTAGCTATGCCATTGTCTAGTGTGCTAGATACAAGTACTTACTACTTACACCTGCGTACACAATCACTATTAAACATGCGTCATAGATTTAGACTACAGGAAAAACAAAAAAAATAATATTTGAAATGATACTGAAGGCGCGATTGAATTCGTCCTTTCAGAGATATTTCGACGTCACGACATGTATGAATGCAGCATTTAAATATTTAAAATCATTTATAAACCAAATTGTCAAAAATGAGAGTATTATGTTCTAAGGTTCATGAATGATTATGATGAGCAAGCAATATAGTTAGATGTAATAGACATTTGTACACGAGAATTAGCGTCTCCTTCAAATTCCTTCGCTTTACGGCCTATCATTCTAAGTAAGTATGTACCATGACCGTAATAATTATTTACCACGGTCGACCTTTTTACAGTTCACTAACGAATTGAATTATCCTATGTGGACGGCCATTTGCATTGCAAAAGTATTTATATTTCTTATTGATTTCTCAATCCATCATTGTCTAAGCCAAATCAAACAATCGTAATTATTTTGTGAAACTTGATGATGGTAGGTAGAAACCAAAACAACAAGACGGATCAGAGATAACTCAAGGCTAAAACTAAACTGACAACTCATTCGAAAAACTTTGGTATGTTGGGTATGTAGAGATCTAAAGATTTTTTTTTAATTATTAACCTTCACGATCAGCACACAGTATTAATTTGCAGATTTACCTCATTCGTTCGGATGTGACGTTTCGATTTTAGTAACACAAGAATCGGGAAAACAGAAGGAATATTCCCGTCGGGAATATATACCATGCAATGGGGTTTGACGTAGCCTGTTCATTTGTTTGTGGCTCTGCAAGTTAGCTCTGCAATCAGCAATAACAATGAAACTACATTTTGAATTGATTAGGCCGGTAGAAATTGCTTTAACATCCTTTAAACAATTATAGCTAAGAAGTATGAACCATTTCAATTAAAATAACAAAAAAAAACGCATCAAAATCGGTCCATTTGGTTGGAGAATTGATGCCACAGACAGTCGCACAAATACACAAATCGACACGTCAAACATAAAAAACCCTTTTTGTGTCGGGGTTTTTTTTGGCCTTAGAGACAGACTGATCTTCGTACTTTTCGTATGTTCTATCCCAAGTTACTAGTTTACAAGCTATGACTTTTTCCTTAGAACCATCGACCCGAAGCCGTGCAATCCTCGCACGCTGCAGAAGCCGAAGCGCGGAGGCGGCTACCCCAAGGTGTTCCTCGGGGGCCTGCCTTCGAACATCACGGAGACTGACCTTAGGGTCTTCTTCGGCCGCTACGGCAAGGTCATGGAGGTTGTCATCATGTATGACCAGGAGAAGAAGAAGTCGCGAGGTAAGATTATCAACAGAATATTACTTCGTAGTAATAGGTGTAACAATTTAGCTATGTCACAAACTATATCATCTAAAAATCCTAATAATATTATAAATGCGAAAGTTGTTTGTTCCATAATCCCAAATAAATAAATGACAAAACGGATTAAGATAAAAGTTGCTGTAGTATGTAGATAAAAAATCTGAGTAAATAAAGGGGGAACTTATAATCTGAAAAACAGCCCTAAATGATAAAAAAACAACTAAATGATAAAAAAAACGCAAAATGTATGATTTTTGTATTGATGGCGCTGATGTGCAAAAAAAAAGATCTCAGACCGAAAACATTGAGTTGTCATAGCAACACATTCTACCAAAAAGGTTGAATCCTACTTAGCTTAGTATTGGAAATGCATAAAAATCTGACATCAATTTGACTAATTAATGATACGCATTCTACCAAAATTCGTAATTTATTTTACTTATGTTTTTTTCTATGCGTTCACTGGGGCAGGACAAAGTCTGTCACGGGTCGCGGCTAGTTTAAAATAAATGCATCATCTTCTTGTCTTTATTTTACTTCATGTGGGGTCGGCACAACGTGTAGAAAAACATGTTGCAAAAGGATATGGCTTACCGTTTTACAACCAGAGCCGCCTGCTGTCAATCCTCTTTGGGAATTAAATTAATTTTGTTAAATTTCAGGTATGTTCTAAATCTTTTCCAAGCTTTATTCAAAAACCGTTTAAACAAAAACTGATTTTGTAATGGTTGCTAAGGGGTTTGAACAATACAAATTACCAAAATGCATAATTTATGATCTTCATGCAGGCAGTGTCTATAATTCGTGACGATTTCATGGAGATTGAGTGGAGGTGTGAAAGTGGAACAAGCTAGCACACTTTCTTCACAACTGTAATAATAAATGGCGAGAATTATGTTGTATATTCTGAATAAATTTAACTGTAGCAATTTTAGTTAGTTGGGCCTTTTTACATGATAATTATTCGAATGGCTGATGAAACTTTCTTACAGGTTACTGCATTGTCGTTATAATAATTAAATATCTATCATCTATATCTATCATAAATATCTATATATAACATATCTATCATACATTTATCCACATCTAAACAATGCTCTCGGCAATTTAGCTGTTGGTTCGTTTAGTTTATGGGATATCAAAGCAAATTAGCATATACTCGCTGTTTCGTTTAGCAGACGAGTCTACAACGTTTGCGACATTTATTAATCACAAGCTAACCCCGCGAACTTCGTATCGCTTTAGAATTAACAAAATGTTGTCTTTAAGTTCCCGTTACCGTATTATCAAACCTAATAAAGCTCCAATTGACTCTACGTTTTAGTTAGAAAACGTTTGTATGGGAAAAAGAAAAAGGCTGTTTTTAGAGATTTTCCTCCAATTATTCGAATTTTCTCACCTTTTAAACCTTCCCTAGACCTCCACGAACATTTCAAGACCAAGACAAGATAAATCCGTTCAGCCGTTCTCGAGTTTTAGCGAGACTAACGAACAGCAATTGATTTTCATATATTCTATATAATATATATAAATCAATAGGCACAGTGCTGATGAATGCGGCTGTTTTTCGTTCGTCTCTAAGAACCCTGACTTGTCACGCTTACGTTGTAGTTTTAAAAACGCTTGAACTGTTTTCTTGCAAAATAACGTGTGGTTGAGTTCATTGTTCCCTCATCCAGGGATATACGACCATTATTGTTTCTACCACCAAGCAGCATTGCTGTGTGAAAGTGGTATTGTTGCTGGTGAAATAACAGACACAATGAAACCTGTATACCGAAGTTGGCAGATGCAAAGCAGTCGTAGAGCGCAATTTTTATATTCGTGATCTACAAGATAGTGTTTTGTTATAGACATGGTCAATGGTCATCTGCTTGTTCTGCCTTCAAATGTTTTAAAAACAAAAATCAATGTTGCCATGGCGATACTAAAAGTAAAGTGATTTTTTGCCATCGAAAACAGATCCTAAAAGATGAACTGAACCGTATAACTACGGCTCGTTGTATCTAGATTGTAATGAACAAATTGATGCGCTCGGTCATCTGAGCAATTGCACAATAAAAGGGGATTGAATTGTATAATTTGTTGCAGGCTTTGGATTCTTGTCGTTCGAGGACGAGATGAGCGTTGAGAGGGTTACCCAGGAGCATTTCATCAACCTCAACGGGAAGCAGGTTTGTCATATTTATATATTTTTTAAATATTACATCTTTAATATATAAAATTCTCGTGTCACAGTGTTTGTAACCAAACTCCTCCGAAACGGCTTGACTTTTGTGTATATTTGGTAGGTATGAGGTTAGGTCGTAGAGTATTTTTTATACCCCTAGCTAGGTGATAAGGGTGGCGTAAAGTTCGAGAATAACTGAAAGTGCTTTTTTTCTGTGACATTCAAATTTGACAGGACAGCGTCAGTCAGGTCAGGACAGCTAGTTCATACCACTTTATGTAGTAATTTTAGCAATCTTCAGGAAATGAATGGTCGTAAAATTATATGTGACCGGCGACAAAAAATGTACTCTTTAAGTTTCGAAGAGAAAGTGTCTCGACAAGTGTACATACCTTGGTTCATGCGAGAACTCTGATATTTTGATAAGCATGTTACGTGGTAGATGCTACATTCCACATCCAGGCAGTGCCCTCAGCATACTAGCTGTTGGTTCGTTCAGATGTTTGTGGTATATAAATGCAAATCCATACTGCTCTACGTTTTTATGAACTGACGAGTCTGCGGATTTGCTACATTTCCATTTCAGTTTGTTATTATTGGTATATTTTGTAATAGAAACATCTATGTTTCTGTATCTGTTCATAAAGTAAATCACAAATATCAGGGCACTCGGATCGTTGAAGATGCCTAAGGAGGATAGTCAAGGGCACGTCCAATCATTACACACAGTGCATATAATATACGGATGTAATCCCACGACTTTTGGACTGAAAGTCGAGGTACTTCTCATTCGAACGCGGCTCAACTCAGCATCCAAAAGAAGCAAGCAAAGAAATATATAGCTTAAAATCCTCGAAAGAATCTCGTATGGTTCCTATCTCACATTACAAAGACCGTGCTATAAGTATCTCCGACTAACCAGGTGGAGATCAAGCGCGCCGAGCCTCGCGATGGCTCCGGCAAGCTTGGCTCCGGCGGCAGCGGCATGGGCGGAGGCATGGGTGGCGCCCCAGGCGATGGAGGCCCTCAGGCTGGCCAATGGGGCCCACCTGCCACGGCGCCCATCAACATGATCCAAGGGCATAATGGACAGATGGGCGGACCGCCGATCAACATGCCGATGCCGGGACCTAACATCATGCAGGTAAGCACTGAATCTCGCTCCGGATACTTCAATAAAATCACAAGGATCACTTTGAAAATTCTTATTCACATTTTTGAATTGAAAGTAAGAGAATGTACAAAATGTACGAGAACGAGAAGGCGACCACTATCTCATGCTTCTCACGGGTGTTCTGGTGGGTTCTCGCCGTGATTTGATAGGGTTGTCAGGAAGAAATTGTTTTTTTTTATTATTTATTTCACTTTGTTAATTTTGTTTCTGGTGAACAACAAAGTACTATCTATTCTATTTCTATTCTTTCCACATCCAGGCAGTGCCCTCAGCAATCTAGCTGTTGGTTCGTTCAGATGTTTGTGGGATATCATTGCAAACTAGCATATACTCGCTGTTCTTATGAACTGACGAGTCTACAAGGTTTGCCACAAAAAAACACTACAAGATGCTCTGAATTCCTTCAACACCGGTCACTGAACCAAAAAAGAATCGGTGACGCAAAGGGAGAAAGTTTTTTTATGTTACATTGTCGAATAATCTACATTGATCATTGATCGTTATGAATTGAGATTGATGGAACATAACACGCCACATACGGTGTCGTGCAGATTTAATCGATCTTTTATTAGTCTTCTTACACTAAGTATATTATAAAGAGAATAAATACATTGTATTTTTTTTTAATATTTGTTATAGATAAACTAAAAAACTACTGGACCAATTTTAAAAATTCTTTCGTCTATCATAAGCTATACTATCAGCGAGTAACAAGGGGCACATTTCATTTAAAATAAAAAAAATAGATTCCTACAAAATTGTAATAATGTAACCCAAGGTATAAAGAAAATCGCCTATGACACCTGTGCGAAATCGGGGCGGACAGATAGTCTAATATAAATCGTACAAAATACACTATTGTTTGGGTTGTTTGTTAAAACTCAGCATTGCTAAGTTTTATATTGTAATAAGTACCCAGTCCTACATTCAAAGTACATCTCTCATCTTCAAGGTGTCGTGTAGGAAACGTATAGTTTAGAATGACTCGGGTCGCAGTCGTTAGATTGTTATAAAATAGATATAACAATTCTAACTGAATTAAAAGAAATTAATTCATATGTCTTAAGTTGAAGCGACAAACTAAGTATGAGTATATTGAAATATGGGTGTGCTTACAAAATAACTATGATCATTATTCGCTAAAACAGTTAGCAACAGGTAGATCCCATCTTCCGAATATAATGCATTTTTAAGGGGCCACTTATGAAGTCTTATCTCGCTGGCATCTTTTCAAATCGTGACTGGCAGTCTGATATAGATAAATTAGTAAATACCACCATGTTTTCGTTTGTGTGAAGCTATTTTCAAACAAACATCATCACCCGTTGAACAAATAGATTATTAGTAGATTGTAGAAGGTATTATGTGTACGTATACCTAAATGAATACAGTTCGATCAGGCAATCGCTAAGCACGCCGTCGTACATTTGAATAATACTTACTTACTCGTCGCAATTGTTCCAGGGCTACCAAGGCTGGGGCACCTCTCCCGGACAGACGTCGTACGCCGGATACGGCGCGGCAGGCGCTGGTGCCGGCCCTGGCAACTACCAAGGCTGGGGGGCTCCCCCCGGCCCCCAGGCGCCCCCTCACGCGCCAGCTTGGCCTGCATCTAACAACTACACGCAGCACACGCAGCCGCCCGCGCAGGGATACACTAGCTATGGTGAATACCTTTCTCTAACGTGCCTTTAGATATCTTCGAGGATCTGGGAGGCGATGGTTTATGCGATATTGTCATATCTAGACACACGGTAGCGTGGCCAGCCAAGTTCAAAGAAAACGGAACTGCTTGCGACGTAGCGCCGTGTGTAATATTACAAGAACCATTTCGAGCTATCACTATTTACATGATGATGTATAAGAGTGCTTTTTATCGCTCGATGCATATCTACCGATTAAGCATCAATGTTTATCTACAGTGACTCGGTTAAAATACAGAAATTTTGATAGTTTTTGCGATATGTTTGCTATGTGTATATGTGTGCCTGGAGATCTGGGATGATGTCTACCTTGGAGATTACAGTCATGATTGGAATCTCAAGGAAGCAGCGATAAGATAATACATGGAGAGAAAAGTGATGTGAACTTGTAAGCTAACTCGTACAGTGTGGTAAGCTTGTTTACCGTGTGAACTAGACTTGGATTCATAGCACAGGTGTGGGCTATGGTGAGTCACTTAGGTTCTGGAAACCAGATCACAGCTGATTCGCAGATTCGCGATGGACGGCAAACTGTGTATTTTATAAACTAAAGTAATCTTTGGAGATTATCGTCAATCGATCGATTCAAAATATGAGACTAAAAACTTACAAACTTATTTAATATTAATGCGTTTGAATCACTACCTTGATAAAAACACCTTACGTTCACCAGTCTAGAAAAAAAAAGCGACGTAACTTTATTTTTCCACTTTTTCTCAGAAATATGACAGCATCTCTGTTCACAATGAGCTTTGAATAATTAGGTATTCAGTCTTTCCACATCCAGGCAGTGCTCTCAGCATACTAGCTGTTGGTTCGTTCAGATGTTTGTGGTATATAAACGCAAATCCATACTGCTCTACGTTCTCATGAACTGACGAGTCTGCGGATTTGCTACATTAAAATTTGAAAAATGCTTTATTTCCTTATCTTATCTGGTGGTAGCAGGAACATGTTGGTTAAAACCATAGGATATGATGGCTTTATTTTAACGTATTTATTAATTATGAATTCCTACGTTATAAGAAAATAATGTTACAATTTAGCGCTTTTTTATTTGTAAGTTGTAACGGGACGATCTGTTGCAATTGACAATGCTTACATAAATGATGGCGAAACAGCAATGAAACCAAATGAACCTTCAGTCGATAGTTCATTGTTGAGTTCTCATCAATCAAAAGAATAGAAGTTAATTTTCTCCGGAAACGGTGTCGCGTCTATGTGCATCATCAATCATCACATACATTTTGTTACGTGTAATTGATCGTCTCGATACTTTAGCCGAGAATAACTCCGTGTTAAGTACGTTCTATTTAACAAAACCTTAGTTTCGCTTCGCACGTTACAGCGATATAGGAGACTCGAGACTCTAATTGTGTCTGTGATTGACAATGAACCATATTTGCGGTCGTTTGCGCCAACGCGATACGTTACGTCTAACGTCAATATAATATTATTCAACGAAATGACAAGGATAATTTTGATTCGTCTAAGTAACTAGAGTTTACATCTACCTACAACCACGAGTGTACAATTTTTACAACAAAATCACAAGGATCGCTAAGAATAAGATCAGAGCTGGGTAACGCTAGCCTGTTCCTCACGACCAAGTCAAGAAGAATGAATTGTGGATGATCCCGATTCATAGTTTGCACCCAGTGAAGTAAAGACAAGCGAATAACTTTGTTGGTTGGTTGTGCAGCTAACTACAATTCGGCCGGGGCTGGCGCGGCCGCCGGCTGGACAAACTGGAACATGCCGCAGAACTCCTCCACACCCTCTGGTGAGAATCATGTATTCATGGCCTCAACCAGGGTGAACGCAAGGTGGCCTAAGGCTCGCACATTGACTACTATCGCTTGGTTCTGTACTTTATTATGAATGCCCGCGAACGCGATTAGTTTCGTCAAAAAGTTACTCGGTTTTCGCTCTTCTTGTGCAATCGATTTGGTCGCTTTAGCCAACAGTTTTTCGAGGATATAAATAATTAACTCTCAAATAAAGGCATAAATAGTCGTCCATACGCATTCTTTGCAAAAATTTGTCGCGCCGCGTGATTGAAACGCCACCACGTCGTCAAAGAAAAGAATAACAAGGGACATAACATGCAAGTTAGTCGCATTATGCAACTAAAAATGTAGTGTACGATGGTATTTCGCTCGTTTCTGCAAACGATGTATAGCGCGAACGATAGTCGCCAATGTGTGACCAGCCTAAGCCGGGCGCCGTAGAAACTATTAGTTCGTCTGTGGTTGACATTTAATTCATTTTACAGTCGCCACCGCGCTAGCCCCTCACTATGGCCTTGGGCCATGTATCTGTATTCGTGAGAACTTGGCAGTATCTTATTAGGCATTAGCTGATTTTATACTCTGTAGTAACGCTAATAGGCCCCAGTAGCTAACGGACGTATGTATTTAGCATTTATTTTGATGCCATTATTTAGTTCACGATAAGAGTTGCATAGCGTTGCAATCTAGTTCAGTTTTAGCAGAGTTTATAACACGCGGTCTCGTAACGTTTCATAAAAGTAGGCTGTTTTTAGCTTCATTAGGTTTGCGGCTCATTGAAATATCGAACGCTTGGTAAGGTGGTTCAATTTTGCTGGTAAGAGGCTATACCAGTTGTAAGATCCCAGACCATAACCCTTCGAAATCTTATGCAATGTCCACACTTACGTACGTGCGCAACGTGTGAGCAGCGGTGCACGTTTGGACGCACGCTTTGCTCATGCACAAGTGTTGACACGCTTATTCGTTCTCCAATTCTTGCGTTATCCTCTTCTTCGATGTATTTATTAGAACTCAAGGGTCTACTCCGCTAACTGATAAACGATTTATCGTGACATTCGTTTTATTGTAAAATTCAAATTGTCGTATTGTCTTTAGCGAGAATGATGGTTGTTCTTTCGTTCAAACTACGAAACGATATAACGTTGACGCGATTATTATTCATCGGTTTGCGAGTAGACCCAGTTGAAAGACATGTCTATAACGCGCGAATTGTCTGCCGCCCTAATAACAGCTTGTGTTGATACATCTGAACAACACTTGTTCTTTCCAGGCTCGTACGTGCCGCTGTCCGAAGGCGGTGAGATGTACGGTCGCGGTGGCGGCGGTGGTGGCGCGGGCGGAGGCCCGGCCCTCACCGGAGCCCTATCTTCTGCGGCACTCTCCAAGTCCTCTTCGGCCGACTACTCGACCTACCAGCAATACCCGCCGGCCTACCAGCAGGACCAGGTACCCTACACCAACAGTTACACGGAATAGTGCACACTAGGTACATTTGTATTCGATTCTTGCCTGTGCGCTTTGGAAGCGTACGGTGTACTTTTTGATCGCATTTCTCGGTTACTTTTAGATGCTTACAAGTAAACCTAAGCTCATCGATTCTTACTTTAGTTTAAGTACACCTTCGCTTTTATTGTGAACAGGCTCAGGCTGCATCCTAAAGACCAACCGTTTTTAATCCTTCCGTGGTTTTGTAGGCCTCACCTGAATACCTATATTGGTCTTCGGTGTGCCGCTTCGTACAGCTCTAGCGTGTATTAGTGACTGTATTTCTTTATAATTATGTAGAGTTTGAGAGTCTTAACATCTGTTTTTCTCATCGTGTTTTTGATAATTGCTTTGAAGGAAAACATAAATCTGAAATCTAAATGAATTACAGTCACTAACGCGCGCGCATATCGGGCTATTCATTTATCACGAAATTATATTCTTGATATTGTTTGACCTCGTACATATCTATGAAGAATACTTTTTTTGTAAAACCCCTTACTGTTTCCAACTTTTGGCGTAATGAATCAATAGCCATTGGAAGAATATTAGATGCTTACACTCTTCGGTAAGGCATCGAACGCGAAGACGCATGTATAATGCATGCATCTATTTTTGTTTTACTACAATTTTACTCCCTTTCTATGTAGTATTTTTTGATGCATTGTTTTCGCGTTTGATTTTTTGACATCTATACAAATATTGGATACGTTGCGACTGGTTTGGCAGTATGAAAACGGCAAATCTCTTTTGTTTAGTTCAGATCGAATTTAGTCTGATTGAATTTTGCGTATCGGCTTTCGGATTCAAACTGCCAAATCAATTGCAGCATAGTTTTTGCCTATTGGAGTAGTTTCTGAACGATGGCATCTTTGCACTTTCAATAACTGCAAAGAATTGACCAATAATATAATATCTATGAATTATGTAGCTCCACTGAAAAGATTATGAGACGGCAAATTATAGAACCGAAACTTCTTTGAAGAAATACTGATTATTGGAATTTGTTCATCCTAAAATATGGCGCTCCTAATTTTTGTACTTTATATGGTCAGACGGCTTTTTAGCAATTATATTATTTAAGCATGGGCCATTGGAAAATACCATTATAGACAAATATTTACTCAAGTTCCGATAGCGG
Organism: Hydriomena furcata; assembly: GCA_912999785.1. Classification (NCBI taxonomy): domain Eukaryota; kingdom Metazoa; phylum Arthropoda; class Insecta; order Lepidoptera; family Geometridae; genus Hydriomena; species Hydriomena furcata. Next base: position 12,677,864 of record OU538834.1, read on the forward strand.
TTTATGATTACTTTTTTTTTGTAAGTTTGCCTAACTCTCGCTATTTTTGTTTTCATTCTATATCATAAACGATTGATAAATTGCAAGCTCTTAATACTTATCCGTAATTTTGGTACAACTAATGGCCGCCATTTCACTGAATTCAATACTAACCCATAATTGTATAGAAAAACAAATTACTATCATGTACAAACACTTGAATACAAATAAGCTTGTCACACAGTCGCCCGTTTATGAAATCTAATGGATAGTAATATTTTGGTCATTATCCTGCACTGATTCGTGTTCTAACAGTACGTAAAATGTATCATGAACTTTCATTTTGATGTCGGAATGATTATCTCAATATAACGGTCGTCGCGACAATTTAGTAAAGCATGTGCTATTGTTGGAACGTGATCTGTGTCAGTGGGTCGCGGTGAGAATCGGTTTATCTGCTAACAATACTCTAATAACGGTACGCTAGAGACGAACGCTCAGCATCAGCCTTTAGCGTCGTCTGCCGTAGCTGCCCAACATTTTGCATGGAAATTATAAATGGATCGTACTGATTCACAAATGATTAATAAACAAACGCTTTCCATTCAAAATGAAATCGCAAACAGTCTTATTTTCGTATAAAACTAATCTTGGAGCTTCAACCACACTTCATTCTTTCCATTATTTCAATTACTAATCAATTAACATCATCAAATTTCATCCAAGATGCAGTTTACGAAATACATGCTATCACACACGAAGTACAGCCAAGTTGTTATCATCTGACATAGATTTGTGTTACTTTTGCTCATCACCTCGGGGCTTGAATCCTTCCTACCTCCCATATGTATCTCCTTACGCTTTACACATTATTTGTCCTGCATACTATCCTGTAGAAATAACGCCAGTATGTAAGACGCATGAACGGTTTTACTTTTTACCGACCCGGCTGTTTAGAACGATGAACGAACGCGCGACCAGTAAAAAAGATTGAACGATTGCTAATAGTTTCCCCTGCATTTGACTCAATTTGGTTGTACTTGCATAGTGGTTGTTTGCGATAAGGGTGTGCAAGGTTTGTGACCGAGAATCGGCAATGGTGTGCGAGTGACGTTCAGCGAAATGTTAGTCCCGGCCGATCGTGTCACAGCCAAAATGCAGCATGATCAGTTATATTAGAGCCATTAGTTTGCCACCCTGCATCCGTGTGCCGTGTACCATGCTTGTTTGTATCGCGTCTTACGCCGGCCGTGCCGGGCGCCGCGCCCGCCGGCTGCATGTATCAAGTGCCGGATAAATGTGCGATGTCTTTTTGATTTTAAGAAGTTTGCTGCGGTCGATCGTTACCGATGCCGTGAGAATGAGATGTGACGCGGCGCTGAACAAGGGCCGCGTCTGGTAATACATGGCGCTCGCACCGCTATCCATAGTGAAAATCAAGGAGAATAGTTAGATTGTTATCGAGTTTCGCTGAAGGTCTCTCATCACCGGAACAACGGTGCCTCCCCGCCCTATTTCTCCCCTCCAACCCTTCTCCTAATCCTCCAATCCCGTACTTGTAACCACCGCTCTCCCTTCGGGAGTTTTCATTTCGCCCTTGGGGTCAGTCACGCTTTCGCCCGGTCCATCTTCACGCGCTGAGCTACTTACATAAACCTGCTAAACAGTTGCCGAGTGGGACTTTATGTCTTGTTCTTCTTTTCCAGTTGGTCGATCAGGGCCCACAAGAGTGGCTCCTCCAGAAAGACAATTAGAGATAAGGGCGGGGATCGGACGGGGGAATGTCGCGAAACACTGGGGATTTCTCACTATGGACGGTTCGATCGTTGCGACGATAGTGCGCCCGTCAAAAAGGCATCGCACCGCACTAGATATAAGCGCCTAGTTTTCTACGTAATTTAACGCATCCCGGACCCGGCGAGGCGGTCCGTCACGGGCCGCCTCCGGCCTGGTGATCGGCATTTAAAGTACAAACTAGTAAAAAATTTGGATTTCATATCGTTACAGGTTCTAAAAATCTAATCTAACCGTTAATATATAAGCTGTACTTTAAGTGTTCAGAGACGACAGCTCCGTCTGAAATCGCACCGCACATCCCATGTAATCGGAGTAGATAACTAGTTTAGTGTAATCGCGAGGGTCATGGGGGTTTGTCGCACCCACCGGTCGGGATCCTCCCATGGCCTCTGTGACCGGCAAAACCGGCAATCGGCAACCGGCAGTAACGTGGGTCGTGGCACAGGGCTCGTCGTACGGCGGTGCATCGCGTGCCTACGCCGGTGGGGAGTACCACGCCAGCGCACCCGCGCCAACCGCACAGCCAGGTGTGCACCATCCACACCACGCGCCCAAACACTTCACGCCCAACGAGTTTAACAAGGAGTGGCCAGCCGCATAGGCACACACCTCACACATTACATCTATCTCTCTCTCTCTCTCTATCTCTCATCCGACCGGACACGCCTAGATTATCTTAGGTCGATTTCTCACGGATAGATGCGACTAACGTTTATAATATGGTTGGATCATAGTTTATTGACTGGTAGATTAATTGATGCATCGAGTGCGAGCGTAAAAGCCTTTTTAGGCGTGATTTGTAGAGTCGCCGGCGACTGCATTGACACAAACCCACATGCGTTTTAGAGTTTTTTTTTTTTCGAAAATGTTATTGTAGGTTTTGGAAAAGCAAGTTTATTTTAGTTAGTGAGCGTCTTTGTTTGTTTCACCTTCGCCACGTCTCTGAACGCTGATCATGGTTGATATTAGGTATCGTGCGCCCGTACACGAACTCTTGATATTATTCGCCGGAAAATTTCGCGACCCCCTCTTCTAAGCTGAAGGATGCTGTATTCGCGCGCGCGAACTCTGCTCGTGCTCCTTTTTATTGCTTTTAATATTCTCTTTGGATGTGGGCTTACTATATTTTTTTTTAACGTTCAAAATATTTCGATTTTTGAGTATTTTTTGTCCTTTTTAGAACGATTTCTTTTATAATGTCGTAGGTATAGTCGTTCGTTGTGGCATTCGCCATCGTTAGGCGCGGACGCGTAGTGTAGGTAGGCCGCGGAGGGCCGGCGCATTGCCTTCGAGTGAACCACATTTGACAGACATGTAAAACAAGGCCAATTTAGGGAAATGACCTTTAAAACTTAACTTAAGCTAAACTTGTATAAATATTATCTGATATATATATCGGTATGTATATTTAATATTAGTATTTTGGTTATTTATCATCCACTAGACTTAGGAAAACGGTAGAGTTGTAATGGAATAATTATTTGTTAATAACGAAACAGCGCATGACTGAACGTGATTTTATTATTATTTTTAATTATCCCGTTTTTTAGTATGAAAGAAGGGAAACGTTTCTCTTTAATAAATATTAGTAATTTTAATTTGTTTTCTAATATGCATTTTAGTTTTTATTGCAATTATTAAGTCGGTTATGATAAATACGGATTTTATAATATTTTAATGAAATAAATTTACCTGCCAAATTGTTTAGGAGCAAGCGATATTGTCGTACTATGTATGTTAAGGAGCTCAAGCATTTAGGATATTATAGCCGGCGTCGGCCGTGCGCACCCCTCGCGCGGACACCCTGTACATATTTATATACAACGTGTGTAAAGCATAATTTTAATCGATTCTCTCGTCACATAGTTTTAAAGTTTTAATTTATGTGATTGCCAAATATTTTTAAAACTGTATAGAGGTTTGTGACGCCGAGAGAGACGGCCCTTAGTCGTAATGCGGGTGCCGCGACCCGATCACTTCGGCTCCGCTGCGCCGCAAAGTGAGTTATAATTTTAAAATAACATTTATTAGATTAAATTTAATGTTAGTCTTTTACTGTACTTTATATCGCTCAATCGTTTGACCGATCGACTGATTAAAATTTTAGTGATAAGCTAAGTAATGAAATGCGCAGTGCGAGCCGGAGCGCGGGTCGCGCCTCGAACATTATTCGTTGTAATTATCTTAGAGTTTACGGACATACTGATAGACTGCCCGCTCCCGCGACACTGTCGAGGGACGCTGTTCCTTTAATTTTAAATAAATTAATAGATCCGCGGCCGCAAGCTACTTGCGCCGCGAGCGATAAGATTTGTTATAAATGTTTTAAATAGACAAATTGTTGACATTGCATAATTTGAACTTTTAGAATAGGGTTATTTAAGATCGCTCCATAAGTATAATTTATCTATTGAAGAATAATGTGAGGAATAAGCAAATTATAAGCGACACGGTCCGGGGCGAGGGGTGCGGTGTTCCAAATTAAAGTAAAATAATAGTAAAGAAAATAATGACGCCTTCTACATTGTGATTCTCATAGGTAAAACACATCGGTACATTTTCACGTAGCCTTAAATATTATTACAGAATCGACTGAACGAGTACATAATGTAGGTAATCGACTTGTAAAATTCGTAACCTGTAACAAATAATAAAAAAGTTAATTAAATTAAGTATTCGACATCGTCGGTGCCCAACTGCCAGTTAGTAAGTTATGTATAAATATTTCCGCTTCCTTATCGCTTCGTAGCTCTCGGTTCCTACCCTATATTAGTTAGGTTAATTTGTCTCTATTCATTCCTCCTATATAATTTTACTATCAAGTTAGATATTCGTTCATTTTGGTCGTACTCTCTTGCCAATCCTAACTGTCGCGTCCTCTAACCTCCCCGCTCCCCGCTCCGCTCGTGCGAGCACGATCCTCTTTATGTTCAGTTCGCATTATAACAGTTCCATCGTTTCGGTATAATTTCAATATAGATTTAATATAACAACCACCGATGATACGAACGGAATAGTTCAACACCTGATTTAATATTAGAAAACGTCGCTTTTAAAAGTATCATTATAGATTTATGTTATGTTCAGTGATATTCATAAAGATTAGCACTAAGGTGTGTTAAACACGGGCCCGAGCCCAACACTCACAAAACTTTGGAACAATTAAGAACTTAGTTTGTAATTAACAATGGCAATCTTCTTAATATAAAGAGTATAATTTATTTAAAGTAAAGGTATCGTATGTATTAGAAATTTTAGATTTACTCAACATTAAACTTAGTGCAAATTATTGTGAAAGTAAAAAAAAAAATCAATTGAGACTATTTATATGAGTTTTTAATTATTATTATAGGAGAAACATTAAAAATATTGGATGAATTTATTAATTAAAATAGTTAGCGAAATACAAATACGGTAAGACTCGTTAGAGGCTCGTCTGTCAAATGTGGAGTTACTCGTGCTTTCGGCACGCTGTCGATTCTCGCGGCATCACGTAACGTCACGTCACGTCACGTCACGTCACTCAGTCTCATCACCGTCACACGCTCGCGGGCAGCATCTCGCGCTCCTAGCTACCATCACACGCGGACCAACGCGCAAACCCGTGAGTGACCATCTTTTGCATTTTAATATTACACTGAGTAATATCGGACATAAGATATATTACTGTATCTTTAAATTATATAATGTTTATGGAATAATAATTATAATCATGGCTTAACTGTAGTACTGTTGTGTAGTTAACCTCTCGACTCTTGTTTGTATTACTTTAAAATACTATAGTATATGCGGTTTTTATATGTGTATGTTTATTCGGTAGTATAAAGGAACATGTTTATGTGTATTTGATATGATAACTAACTTAGCCGCACGTAGCGGCCGACGTACGGCACAGGCCGTCTCGCGATGGCCGCTTTATTTATATATTATTATAATAATAATTAATATATTTATGATCGTAATTGACTAATTATACACGACAAGACCCCTAGTGTTAAAGTTAGATTAACCGTTCTACTTTTTTAAGTTCACTTTTTAATAACGTCACGTAATAATATTTTGCATTTAAAATAAATCGGCTGATCGGCAGTCTGTAGTCTTTTGGAAAGTTATTTTAAAACCAATGCAGGTATTACTAACTAATAATCGTCATATTTATACTAGAATTTAATATAAATGTAATTACGGATCCCATTATAATCGTAAAATATATTGCACGGGCTTTACAGTTAATTATAATAACATATTAATTAATATAAAACCTAGGGCAAGTTGTTATTTATTTCTGTTTAATTAAAATTTCGATGTTGATTATTTTTAACTATATTTTCTTAGTGGATTAAATAAAGTACATAACGATCGATTAGTATACAAAATTGTTAGATGACCTATCGACTGATGTACAATATATAAAGTAACGTTTACTTACGGCAGTATATAAGTTTACTTTACGCCGCGCCGTCGCCGGCTTCAGCACGGCACGGCGCGTTGTATTCATAACGTATTGTATTAATTTTCTAAAATGTAATTAATTGGAAGCGGCGATCGCGACCTAGCCACAAATTAAGCATGTTACGATTGTAAGACTATTATCTAGATTTGTTATAGTATTTAAACTATACTTAGCCCTAAAAGTGCACATTGGTGAAGCCTTGCACGCAAGCGCCGCCCGCGTTCCAAGATGGCCGCACTAGCCGCCATCTTGTTATCTCGCGCGGCTACAATAAGTTTACTTTATGTTCGTTATATAAAAATGAAAATTATGATAGAAATACACGACCACGAGTGTCCTTGTTGTTTGTTTATAAACGACGATTACCTAATGATAATTAGTTAATTACGGTTTTAACTATTAATAATATTAATCGAAGCACTAAATTAAGACGAGAAGCTTGTATGCTAATAAATTGATGTAATTAAAAGTGCTATCACAGAAAATAACACACAGGTTTTTTTAGTAGAAATTATGCATTATTCTTTATAGGTATTTTGGGTATGTATTTAGTGTTAGATTTAACTGGTAACATAAGTATGTAGTTTGTAATGTATTTGAAAAAACAGTTTTGTCGTAGTTTCCTATTATTAAGCTTCTTCTATCTTAATGGATTAAGTAATACTACTGGTTGATTAATTAAAATTAATAATATTACAACTGCAAATATTTGAAATAATATCTTATGATGAAATATTATATCTACTTTTAAGGACATTATAAAACGTAGATAATTAAAAGAAATCAAAAAATTCAAAATAATACTGGCATTTTTAATGGTTAATCCCCATTCCCGTAGAAGTAATCCCGAGTAGGACAAACAAACCAGAATAAATCATAATTTTTGTTTTTATGTCGTGTCATAAAGTTAAATCCTGTAATAATAGTCTTACACTTACTAAAATCTAACAAAACTAAATCAAAAGCCGTTTAAAAATTCAATTTCCAATTCATGCTAGGAATATACGATCCAAAACTAACTTTCCATTCTCACACGTAGAAATATTCGCACACGCTAACACACTATAACATTTGATGGTAACGTATTATGCTCATAATAATTATTAGTTTTACCTCAAAACAAAGTTGCTTGAATGTCTTGATTAATATAATGTTCAAAGTTATGAACATCTGTCCCATTAGAAATCTTGTACAAATACAAACTTAGATTAGACCTTGTGAAATGGCTGAGTATATTGAAAACAGCTTTAGTATTAAAAGACTAGATACTCCGTAGTGCCGTTACCTTTATTTGAATGCATATTTTTCACAAATAGAAGGTGATGGTTTGGCCAGTCACACGGACAGTCCGAAGTACGTGATACCACTGATGAACGAAGCTATGGGGACTCCGCCGCAGGTTCTTTCTTTATCTACCAGTCGGCTTTTTGTAGTCACTGAATTTTCTACCAGTACATACAAATCATTCAAACTAAAACTGCACGTCCCTTCACTGCATTTTGCAAACGTGCAACAATTCATTCATACCGAATTGTAGAAGATTTTGATTCTGTCTATCAATATTGAAAGCTCATAAGACTGCTCAAAAAAATCTAAGCCAAACGTCTTTAAGTTTAAAGTTCTTTGCATTCCATACGTGAGGTTCCGTAGCATCCCAGGGTGCAAGGTCCATCGCTGCTTATAAGAATACTAACTGGAACCCTCACGATGTTTTCTTTCAATGTTTTGAGCAAGTTTTAGATGCTAGAGATTGTAAAAGTAAATTGTTCTTCAAACATAATGAACTGACAATTCTGCAGGTCCAAATGATGTATTGTGGCGGTATGGTGTCCCCTCAGCCTTCTCACTGTAACGTGTCGGACATAGCTTCGGTCTCAGGTTACTAAGATCCACACCTATTCGTAGTCCTTTGATCCCATCATATAGATCACGAATACGTAAGGCGGCCTGGCTGTAGTATTTTTCAAACAGACTGCAAATATATTGAGTCGATTGTGAACAGTACCGGCCACCGCGGCCAATACAATTATACTGATGATGTTGTCGCTAAATACGCGCGAGTTTCAAATGTTAGTATGATAGAAAGCTTCTCAGTGGCCGCCTAAAGCGCATGTAGGTACTTTCAGGGCACATCACATCTCATTTGAAACCACATAGATAATGTAGAACTCGTAAAGACCACCGTAACAAGAACGTAGTTCGATGCAATTTGTAGGTAGAATTTATCTCTTATCTTATTATACTCATCAGCCATATTTTCGTAGGACAATAAACTGTCATACCACTTTCATTGTAGTAGATTTGGACTATCTTCTCAATAATCTGTTAGTGGTGACAGTGAAAGAGAATCTTAGTTAGATCATTACCGGTCGTTAGTCTCGTAAGTAGCCTAGGTAGGTTATCCTCGATGGGCGAACTCGTGAATTGGTGCGTGGTGTGGGTAAGTTTTTTATTACTTTCTTTCTATCTCTTCATTCTTTGCTTTGAACTTTGCTATTGGAATCTCCACCTTATCTTCCATGAATAACGTGTGTTTTCGGTTAGGTGACGATTATGAGTACACTGGTGGTTCCGGCGATGGGTATCAGCGGTCTTCAAAGCGCAGCCACCACGGATCTTCCAGCGGATCTGCCTCGGCTCCTTCCTACCATCCCTACCGCCGATAGTCTGTGAGGACGATTGCGGACTTTGGACCCTCGCGTTTACGCCTTGATCTTTGCTGATTTATTTCGAGGAATCATTGTTTACGACTATGAATTTGTGGCTAGAACAGAAGTTTTGCATACTAGGTGGTAAGTGGCTTGTAGATCGTGCATGTATTTTCATTAGTCCTCGGTGTGAATCAGCAAACTTTAAGGTTTTTTTCTCGTATGTATGTAAAATAGTTTATCTTTTTTATACAAACGCAATCATTCTAGTTTGTACATTATTTTTATCGGAGACGAGTCGATGAGATGCATATTTACCTATATAAAATTTATCATAACGAGATCCGTAGCCTAGCTATCGAATAGGAAGATCTCGATAAAACATTAAGACGACCTTAGAATTAAATGACATAAGTTGCCCATGTTGACCTATTTAGACGTATTCCTATAGATATTACTCTAGTTGATAGCATTTTAGACTTCAGTTTTGATGAAAAACAAACTATTTGCTAGAAATATTAATCTCGAAGACTCTTTTCCCGAACTTTAAGTTGTTAGATTATTTTGCATTTGGACATTTTTGTTATGTGAACAGACGTTTCCACCGCTGAGTTCTGTATTTACATTCTCATAGATTTATTTACATTCTCGTCGAATATGATTTAGTTTACACGCCTACCACTTACTCTAGGATGAGGAAGTATGAATTCGATTTCATATGATTTGTATATTATTTTGTCATGTTTTTGGCAGTTAAAGGAAGGAACTGAAATTATTAATGTATTCATTGTAACTACCTAAAATACAGTACCTGTTGTTAGAAGATAAGAATATTCACTGAACAATCATGTTATAGGGTTACATTTGCATATTAGGGAGCATTTGCAGGTTATTTGATAAAGTACCTACTCCGGAAGCATGTGATTAGATTGGCGTTTTACTAAAATGCTAATTTTTAACCTAAAAGTTTGGTCTCTGTCTGATCCAAGCTGAAACAGTTTGTATCTGAATAAAGTTTAGTTTTGAAATTAGCATTTAACATAGAAGCCATGAGTTTTAATGAACACTTATATAGAAATATAACTAAAGGTTGTCCGATTGCGTGTTTGTATTTTCATTCTGAACAAATTCCGCATTGTTGTCGTGACGTTTGTATTTTGTCTTACTCTTAATAAAATTACTAATTAATATAAGTTTTATTTAAATTTCACATTTAACAAGACTGCCTAGATTTCCTAAGTTCATAGATTACCTCAAGTTTCATAGATTACCTCTTTCGATATCGAAAATGATAGATGATGTTACTATTTTTTATAAATTTTATTTTTGAATCATTTTAAAATACTTTTTATAAAGCGATTAGATACATAGGCCTTGTTAAAAATATTTAATTGTACATCGGGTAAGTACAATAGAAAAATCAGAAATGTAATGTATGTAATTAAAAAATAATGTTTATACTCTAAACATGTATTATAAAGTAGAATATTGTACATTTATAATGGAAAATCGACAAAAGTTCATTGCACAAATGGACAAGTATACATTACACATTTAGATTTACTTAATTTAGGCTCTAAAATACTAAAACGAAGACGTTAAAATATTTAGTTCAAAGTTACTTTAGTTTACTCATTCCTTGGACCATAGAAATAATTAGCCACCGACTATTCAATAAGATACACATACCTAGTTTGGCATACTTACGTTATAACGATAATAATTAGCATATTTTTATCTTAACTTATCTATTTTACTTTACGGAATTTTTCTTATGTAGCATAACATCCAAATAAATTGTGTGAAATTAATTTAAAATTTCTTTGAATTAGCTATAATCTTATAATAAGCAAATTCAATTAAATTACAAGTTGGCGATTCGTATTAAGCTAATTATGTGCAGCGATAATTTTTAAAATTACATAGTGCATGATTTATTAAAAGTCTAGGACTTTATAGGACTTCAAAAACTGACATGGCGAGATACAGTTTATGGTCAATGAATAACTAGTTAGCATTTACGAGTATTTACAAAAATAAAGCAAAATATTTATTGATATCAGACCGTTGGCTATGAAATTCGGGGAATAGTGTTTTAGGACTATAGAATCATTACTGAAACTTGACATAGAAGCTAGGACGATTGGTCGCGGTGCCCAACAGTCTAGTGTCAATGATTTAAGGCACTAGGGCTAGGGCAAACAGAGGAACGTAAAAATCATTCAATGGGACTCGTGGAATTGACTTTTCTTTTTTTTAGTATCTAAGTAGGCTATGTACTTAATGAAGATACAGAAAAAGAAAAAAAAGAAAACATGATGGGAACGGTGACGTTTGATTAAATTTCATTTTACGCAAGTGTAAAAAATACTGAATGTGAATTAGAATTTTTGGATAAAAGAAATATGCATTCTATGTACCTATAATAACGCCCCTCTATAGGTAAGATTATTATATTATTATAATTTTATATTTATATTTAACATTAAAACGTTATTTTATGGGTGAGTTAGAACAGTTCCCAGACAACAAAACAGTACACACAATCTTAGTAATTTCAGTAATTTCGTTTTGTGTTCCGACATTATTTTCATAATTTATTAAATGTCACCTCACCTACATATATGACAAGACTAAACATTCAGAAGTTTCCTAAAGCAAGAAATATCTACGAAGCAATAGTACAATACATTTCTACGGGTCTTATGAAGTCTATCTACTACTACAACTGACTGCAGCCGCAAAGACTAAATCGCTTCTGCAAGCTTGATGGGGTTTTGACTACGATAGGTCTAGAGTTTAGGATCTAGTGAAGAGAGTGATAGTACAGATTGCGCCACAAGTCCATTAATTGAGCTGGAATCGACGTTGTCGTAGGATCGAGTGAAAATTCTGCCTAGAGTTGCCGTAGAGATCGTTCAAGGTTCAGCGGAGCGGCGACGCGAGCAGTTTGCGCAGACGCAGGCGCGAGGCGGCGTTTGGTGTCGGGTCGCGTGCGCAGCGCGGTAGCATAGTTCACGGTAGCGCGCACAGCCTGTAAAATCAAGAGTTACCATCAGCCTTACTTGTCCTGGATTAGCTGAGTATCGCATACAGAAACAAGTCTCCTTTATTTGGAGATGCTAGAAGGCCTCCATAATTGATTATGCTGTCCGAGTGATGTAATTTTATCAAAATGTAATTACAGCGTTGCGTACCGACTAACTTGGGAATTATACCGCATCATTTTACATTGAACTGATGGTGGTGGGTGGGCGCGCATAAATTTGTGTTAGGGTCATTCGACACGAAATTTGCCCTAGGCTGTGTTTTATGTTCAATTGCTATTTTTATTTTCTACCTGTTGGAGGAAGTGCGAGTTGCGTGTCAACTTGCAAGCCGCCTTGCGCTAGCCGTTCCAGTAGCGTGGAGGCCGACCATCACCTCTCGTTGTCCGTTTCTACCACTGAAATTGGAAATTAAAAGTATTATGAGAGTTTGGAAGCAGAGGCAAGCCTACACAAATTCGAGAAGGGTATCTTAGTCATCTGGATTAAAATAAAGTATTATAGTTCAATGATGAAACGGAAATATGGGAAAAATCGTGCAGGTCATAGCTTTATTGAATCCATGGTCTCCAGCCGGTGTTAAGCTTTGCAGAGCCATACCATAGTGACAGCAATATACCAGGGCTTGAGCTTGGTAAAGCGTGAGTAGTTGTCTGATAGGAAGTACCAGTGCCCGATTAAGTTGGTTGTATGTAGAGTAACCTATGAGTACCTTCACTGGGGGCAGGCGAGCGGCTACCGGACATATCAGCACGAGGCGTTGTGGAACCATCCGATTGTTGATCCTGAAACGAAGTAAATAAACCAATATTGGTGAACATTTCACACAGCGCTAGCTAGCTCCAAACTAAGCAATGCTTGTACTATGGGTAAGTACTAGATAGATTATACTTGTAAATATATACTTACATTACAGAACAAACATATAAAATGTTATCAAATAACACAAATATTTATCCTGGGTGGGAATCGAACCCACAACCTACCGTAACAAGATTGTAGCGCCTACTCGGAGAAATGTATAACTCTGCTCTACATTAGGGCACCATAGGTCAGCATACACTAAGGTAGCCTCTGCAAATTGGATTATTTTGCCCTGCCTTCACTCGTTCACCGTTGGAATTAAATTACCAGGGGTCCCAAAACTCATTAGGTAGTATAGTCGTATAGTAGAGAACCTGCGAAGATGTAGGTACCTACATACATAAAATCCTCCACTCGCGGGAAAGGTGAAAAATTCTGATTGGTAGGTAGGTACCTACCTACGTATTTCAAACCTTTGTGTTTGTAAGGTTAGTATCTACCTGTACCTACCTAACTAGTGGGACTCGAACCTTCACCTAAAATCAACGATGCGTTTTATTCGTTTTGCACGCCTACATACCTATACCTACCTAGAGTCTGCCCGCGACCATTTTAACATAGCCGAAACGTCGGTAAAATAAATTAAAGGTAATTACGTGATAAACACTCGTGTTTAAAATCTATAGTTATACCTACCTACCTAGTCTCGACAACGTTACAGGGACCGAATAACCGAAAAATTAAGATACCTCTATTTATCGATATGACGTCATACCGATAAATTCCGGTATTCCATATATTTCAATACCTAAAAATATAACGGTACCGAAAAGCTTCTACCGAAATTCATAGTGGTATACTAAAGGTTGAATAACGATACCGCAATTTCTACCCAAATATTATAGGTTTTCTCACTCCCCCGCGCGGCGGGGAGCGGCGGCGGCGGCGGTCGGTGCATCAAACGACTTACTACGTTTGTTTTGTTGTGTTGTGTCAGTTTCAGTTGTGTGTGATGCGACATACGAATACGAACTATACCTATAGCGAACTGCAAATTCAAAATCGAACTCAAAATTTCATTACTTAGATGATAGGTCTGTTCCCTACCTACGTAGTAGGTACTGTATCTACCTCTACCTAGTAGGTATTGTCGGCGGATCTTAGTTTAGTTAGGTAAGTACCTATCTACCTACCTACGTAAAGATAGCTGTTTGGTTGCGCGGCAGACAATTTTTGACCTTATCCAGTGACACATAACCATTCTTGCTGTGACACGGCACGTAGGTAGGTAGGTACCTACTGACCTTACCTGCCTCACTATGTTTTGTACCTATTGAATGTAGGTACCTGCCTACCTCGGTACCTACCCACCTAGGTAGGTAGGTACCTACCTACAGTTCTGCCAGCGGGTCTAGGCATTCGTGTAGTTAGCTGTGTGTACGCAGAAATGGTTTTGTGTCAGTGACACAAAACCATGATAAGGTCGAAAATTGTCTGCCGCGCAACCAAACAGCTCACTTCACAGATGCCAAGATCCACCAACCCGGGTCAGCCGGCTTATTTCGTAAAAACTATGTTTATCATGTTATGGCTTTCAATGAAGTTTAGGTGGGACATATAAATTGGAATTCTCATAAATTTTAGAGAATACCTACCTACCTATTTCACCTAAACTGCATTGAAAGCCGTATAGAGTAGGTAGTACCTATGTACTTTACTTACTATTAAAGTATAAATATTATGTGGTATGTGGTAGGTAAGTATAGGTTACCTAATACCTACCTATAATTAAAAATTTATAATAGGTAGATATTTGTTTGACCCACCCACCTATGCACTGTTGCGTAGTGAAGGGTAAGACTAGGAATAGATGCCTCACTGTTGTGCGTGTGTAGTGAAGGGTAAGACTGGGAATAGATGCCTCACTTTTCGAAGTTTATATCGTATTTACTTACCTATCTACATATATAAAAATTTTGCTTTACCTACTGACTGACTGATCTATCAACACACAGCCTAAACCGAAACTTAAAATTTCTTCAGCGCTGTAGGTTGTGCGTTCAATCCCAACCCGGGGCAAATATTTGTGTGATGAACATAGATATTTGTTCTGTGTCTGGGTGTTAGTACCTAACTATATCTATCATAATTATTTATGTACCTACTTAAGTATAAAATTATTTACCTAAGTATTCTATCAGTTAACTAGTTCCCATAGTACAAGCTTTGCTTAGTTTAGGGCTAGATGGCGATGTGTAAAATGTCCAACAATATATATCTATTTATTTATTTATTTATTAGTTTAACATAAATCTATTTGTTATTATAATAACTGCCACAGATGACTAACTCCATCAAAATAAGTATAAATAAATATATGGACGGGCAGAAAACTGTATTAATTTGTGGGAAATGGTATGTGGGTTTTATTTATTTCTTCTCAATGTGTATAACCTTTTTTTAGGTAGAAAAAGACGTCTGTCATCAGATGTTTTTTGCGGCTTGGATGTTGGAATGTCGCAGAGTATTTTGCCGACAGTTAGCAAACGCAAAAAAGCAGATCATAGACGAGTTTCTAATTCATCTGATGAAGGATCGCCATCAGCCCCAGTGTCCCCTGTATATGAATCTGATTTACATTTGAAGAACTGTATGCTGTCGCCGAAAAAAGAAAAAGAGAAACCAGGAACTGAATGTGTTTTCGAATGCGATGATTGTGTCAGAGAAAATAAAATTGATAAGGGAAGTTATCATTTCTGTCACATGCTCTTGGATGAGCTACAATTTGTACGTCCATGTATGCGAAACATGGCGTATAGGCATATCTTAAAGATTGTTGACGCAGTAAAAGGGCAACATAAAATGGGCGAAGAAATCCAAGTAACTTATCCACCTTTTAAACACTAGATGTACAACAAAATTGATTAAAAATAAAAAAACTATGCAAATTTTAAACATGTATTAATGTTATCTTTATTACTTATTTTATATTTCCTACTAATATTATAAATGCGAAAGTTTGTGTAGATGGATGGATGTTTGTTACTGTGCAGTCGGCGGATCTAGGCACTCGTGAAGTTAGCCGTAGAAACGCACAAATGGTTATTATGTCACTGTATAAAGTCGAAAATTGTCTGCCGCGCATCCAAACGGCTAACATCACCAGTGCCTAGATCCGCCGACTGCACAGTAACAAACATCCATCCTACAACTACTTCAACTACTAAACAGACAGATTTGGTTGAAATTTGGTTTATAGATAGACTATGACCGGGTATAGATAAAAATTGTCCTATATTTAAATACAGGTCATAATCTAATACGCTAATCAGTAATTAATTGTTCTGTTGGCAACGTTCTACAATTAGAATTTCCAAAAAAATAAACAATTAAAACAATTTCGCTCTTATTCCTTTACAATAAAGTCTAAATTTGAGTAATCTCAAAATTTTAAATTTGGAATTATTTTTTTTCGTTTATTTCTGATGAACGAAATAAATAAGAAAATCAAAATTTCACTTTACTTTTATTGACTAGATTTACGTAAAAAAATAGTTAAATTACTTAAAACTAGCCTACGTTTTAAAACTGTCATCCTGAGGTTACGCAAATTTAGACTTTAACGTAAAGGAATAAGAGCGATGGTGTTTTAGGATTCCGAAATTTTTTTATGGGCACAATAGAATCGCCACCTACTTTAATTTAAATTTTATCATAAAGAAATAAAAGAGAAGTTATGTGTATTTATTAGGTAAATACCTACCTGCCGGTAATTTATTTTCCCGACATTTCGATTATGTTACTTACCTACAAATAATTACAATAGCCATGGTCGCGAGCAGACGTCATAGTCGGGAAAATAAATTAAAGGTAGGTACTTAATTACGTGATAAAGACCCGTGTCAAAATCTATAGTTAAAGGTAGGTAGGTACCTACCTACTGTGCGTGAACGCGTGCGCAACAGAACAGAACAAACAAAGTTTTATTAACCTGTGTGTCGCTCGATTGACAAAGACGTGTGTGTGCGTTCACAACAAACGAACTCGCTCTGAGTTTTGCCCCTCACGCGCCCTCCCCCCCCCTCCTCCCTTCTCTCATAGCCGACGAACGACACTCAAGATTTTTTCGATACCGTTATTCCATACCGGTATAATTTCGGTATGGCCCAACCGCTATCGAATAACGGTACCGTTATATTTTTGCGGTACCAATACCGTTAACCTCTACCGCTTTCAGTCCCTGCAACGTTATGTCGAAAAACTCCACTGACCGTAGCCGTAGAGTAACCCTCGTATTCAAGAACGACACTATGAGAACACGCACCCACAGTGGACGAAATCTTTTTTCATAAACATCACTATGTGTTGAGCGGCACTATGGCGCACGCTACCGTGTACCTTTAGAGCTCAACTTTGGCTAGAGGGACACGACAATGTGCCTCTAGTCACACTGCAGTGTCGCATAACACAAAGTGATTTTTATGAAAAAAGATTTGGTCCACTATGTGTGCGTGTTCTCATAGTGTCCTTCCTGAATACGAGGGTAAGTGAATTTAATCCTAACTGGTCAGGATGACACGAGGCGACCGACGGATGTCGGTTGATTGATATCACCGCTGGAAATTGGTTTATGGTGCCGGTGGGAGTTGAAAGCTTTACTAAGTGACATCGACCTGCCGGCTGCCTCCAATATCCTCCATTAGGTGGGTATAATAATCTTCTTAATGTTTATAAATCTCCTGTCACGATGTTTGTCCGCGATGGATTCCTAAACTACATAACCGATTTTAAATTAAATTGGCACACCGTGAGCAGTCTGGTCCAACTTGAGATATAGGATAGCTTAGATCTTTAATTATAGTCGCAATTTTATTTTATTGCAAACTGTTGACACAGCAACGCGTGGCCGAGTCTGCTAGTACCTATATATAACCAAATAATGGGAATACCTTCACCGTAAATGGTTTAGTTCGCCAGCACCTACGTAACAATCATTTGCATGATAGCCTGGCCATAGGTATTCGCGCCGTTTCTAGAAACTAGGCACCTACCTCTTCACTAGTTCGAGAGCCACAACGGAACTCGACACGGCACAGTGTCGTAGTGATGCCCACTTGGTAGTTTGGCGGGGCTCTATTTGAATAGGTCGCTAAGTTATGCCATATATTTTGATGTACCTACCTACTTGCTAAATTAAGATCTGACCTAGCTATATACTTACGTAGACACTTAAAATCACAAATCTATTATTGGTGCACGATCTGGATTCACTGTGGTCACTCATTAGGTGGGTACATACAGTGCAGTTTTATGCATATAAAATTATATTAGGCAAGTACGAAGTAATCGGGTTCTCGCCAAGGTCGTCAATGTTACCTACATTATGTAGGTACCTATCTATCCACTTAGTACCGAGACGAAACTTCCTACGGTATACTACTGGGAATAAACGGGTAAAAGGATGTTTTCAAATATTCTAACAGCATCCTATTAGCTATGTCCAGAAAAGTTTAGCTTCAAATAGGGCTGCGATCCGTCCGGGTTTCCCCGGATTTGTCCTAGTTTAGAGGGCGTCCGGGGAGCGTCCGGGCGGGGTTTCATTTGTAGTCTGGGTTTAAAATTTGGCCGCCCGCGACACACACGGCCTACGCGTTTTTTATTACACTGACTATGTTTAAAAAAAAAAGTTAACATGTCCGGATTCAGGGCTTTAAAATCCGGGGTTTTCACGCGTCTGGTCCTGGTTGCCAAATTTTAGAGATGGCAACCCTAGCTTCAAACTAAGTCGGGAGCTACCATAAAGTTTTCGTTTCGCTCGCTTTCGGTAGTCGATTGTCCAATTCTTCGGAAGCAAACTGTCCAAACTCGATTATGCGCAAAATGGTTTTGTTTTACTGGACAAAGTTAGTCGGGTGTGTACTAATGGTCGGTTTAATTCTATTAGGAATACGAGGATTTGCTGAACGAGTTATTTCCTAACTAGATTATACTGTTAATTTGGATAACAAGCATAATGAGGGTAGCAGTGAGCAAATGGAAATAAGGTGCATACTTAGCTACTTTCCATGAAAATAAGAGCTTTTCTCTTATTTTTACAGTACAAATAAAATGAATTTACATCGGTAGGTATTAAGGTCGTATCTAAGTACCTACCAGAATGGAAATTATAACTAGCAAATAGATTTTTTAACAAATATTATAGAGAATGTAGGTAATAATACTAATAATAATGTAGGTATAATAGGAATGTAGGTAGGTAGGTAGGAGAATGTAGCATCCTAGAATATTGTTCACAAATTTGGAACCCACAATATGATGTATACAAATACATCAATAGAAGTTCATGAGATTATTTCAGTACAAGTGCAAAACAAATGATCTGAGTTACGCAGCAAGGTGTAGAAGGCACCATATGATACCACTTGAGGAGAGAAGAATAATGTCTGACATCTCTACCGTAGTTAAGATTGCACAGTCCCATATTGAGTCCCCACAACTTCTCTCCTTGATACGGTTACGTGTTCTTTTAAGAAGCGTTAGGATACCCTCTCTCTCTCTTTATATTCCTCATTGCGCAACTAATTATAGGCAAAATTCCTTTATCATAAGATCGGCAAATTACTACAACGAGCTGGTTGGCTTTCCCGAATTAGATCTTTTTAATTCTAAACCTTCTTCCTTTATGCGCGCTATTTCCAATCGTTGGTTTGATTCGGTTCAATAACTGTTTATTATAGGTTATTTTTGTTTTATATTAATTTCTAGCTAGATTTTTAAGTTTTTTAATTTTCTCTCAAACAAGTTATTCTTTTTTAATTCCTATAGGCGAAAACATACTGTATTGGTTATTAGTTTCATTAAGTGTTTTTTATTTAGATTGTAAAACTGTTTGTTTTCCGAATAAAATAAAATAAAATATTTGTTTGCAATGGATGAACTAAAAAACCACAGGACTAATTTTATCTTTCACCTCGTTAATATGGACCATGGGCCATAACCATAATGTTATTTTCAATAAATTAAAGATCGAAAAGAATTCTATAGGAACTAACCTGGTGATGGTCTACGTTGGTAGTAGCTGTCAGCAAGTCCAGGATGGCGGAGAAAGACCCTCGTGCAGCGCGTCGGTATCCTTCAGGGGGAAACTCGGAGCTCACCGAGCCCCCGGCTACGCTCATCGGTGATTGGGACCACTAGAAGTTATATACTTACATAGGTAAGTTTGGTCCACTATTGTTGTAATGTAACACAGTGAAATAAAAGAACCACTGGAAGTTATAGTTCGGTCCACCATTGTTGCAACACACTAAAATTATAAACAATATAGTGCAGTCCACGATTGTAAGAACACAGTAAAAAATAAAATAAAAGGCACGATTAATACTCGCTTGACCCTCTAAGATCTTCAGGCGCTTAGATCTTTGAAGATATCTAACGGAGTCAGTCATAGGCACGTCCAAACTTTACCTATATTTGGCACAAGCCCACATCATGCGAGTCAAGCGAAGCGCAAGGGCACTACCTACCTTTACTCGAAACACTGTCGTTTTTAGGGTTCCGTACCCAAAGGGAAAAAACGGGACCCTATTAGGTACTAAGACTTCGCTGTCCGTCTGTCTGTCACAGGGCTGTATCTCATGAACCGTGATAGCTACATAGTTGAAATTTTCACAGATAATGTATTTCTATTGACGCTTTAACAACAAATACTAAAAACAGAATAAAATAAATATTCAAGGGGGGCTCCCATACAACAAACGTGATTTTTTTGCCGTTTTTATAGATCATAGTACGGAACCCATCGTGCGCGAGTCCGACTCGCACTTGGCCGGTTTTTTTGAACATTAATTACTTGGGTTTGAATTATACCTACCAGATAAACAAAATTTTCTGGATATGAAGTCAATAGTGAACTTATTAAACATATGAACTTACCCAGGGCAAACATTTGTGTGATGAACATATATGTTTGTTCTGTGTCTGAGTGTTACTGTTTGGGGCTAGATGGCGTTGTGTTGTAAAGTCCGCCAAAGTATATTTATATTTATTTATTTATCACTACATAGTATAAAGCAGTCGCTTCCCGCTTCCCGCGTCTGTATGTATGCTTATATCTTTAAAACTACACAACGGATTTTGATGCGGTTTTTTTAATAGATAGAGTGATTCAGGAGGAACGTTTATATGTATTAAACCCGTGCGAAGCCGGGGCGGGTCGCTAGTTGTATATAAAGTTAAGTTGTGTATATAAAGCGTTTCACATACCGCGGTTTCCTTTCACCATATCGACGTGTTACTTACTATTCTAAGCAAAACTAACACAAAGTTACGTTCTGTTGATCCACGCAACTTGGCTTATGAATAATACGATCCTAAGCAAACTTCTCTCTATAACAGCCCAAGAATGTTTGCTTTGTGAATTTAATGAAACACAAATATTTACAGGAAATAAAATAGCCATACATACAGATTCTACACAGGTACCCAAGTACTTCGGTAGGCAAGTACGTAGGTATCACCTACCTCTAGCTGTTTGAGCCTTTACCTTGTTCGATCGGCACCATACTGGAGCTTTACATAGCATAAGGAAAGGATCATTAAAAAAAAAAGGTAGACCCAAGCCGTGTTTGTTGCCTGATTATAGTCTTGGTCGCGAGGAATCGGCGTAGCTTCACCTAGTTCCTAAGACGTTTCAAAGTGATCCTTGTGATTTTATTGAAATAAATTACCAAGAATTTTTACCAGTTTACCGCGTTATTACCTACCTTTTATTTATCTCGACAAGATGTTTCGACTTTCCGCGACTACTATTGTTGTAAGTAACACAGTGGAAACGTCAAGATAAAATGATAAAAGGTACTGACTTATAACGAGATAAATACCGGAATATTAATTCGTTTTCGTATGGCAATGATTCTATTCGCATTTAAATTATGCTCAAAAAGGTGAAGTAAAACATCGTAAGGAAAAGAGAGTTAAAAGAGAGTAAAAGTTTGACCAATTAACGATTCGACCGTTTGATTAATTATTTCTAAAAAAATAGGATCACGACTGTAATCCCCAAGTACGCTAGACATCCTCTCAGATCTCCAGACGCTTAGATGTCTAGTGGGGGGAGTCAGAGGCACGTCCAAACATTATATTTGACACATGCCCACATTTTCCAGTAGTCAGCATTCCATACGTGAGAGAGAATACTAACTGGTTTCCTCACGATGTTTTCCTTCACCGCTTTGAGCACGTGAAAGTCGAGGTACCTCCCACTCGGCCAACACGGCGAATGATTTCTTATTGCCAAAATTGCCTCAAACGGACCAAGCCATTAGAACTACGAGTATCTGCAGATTAACTTGCTACGTGCTACGGCGTAGCACAAGATGTGTAAACCCTAACCACGGATTACTAATAAGTTGCTGCGTAACCCTAACTTGTTTCTATTTGTAGGGATCAGTTTTCATATTTGCTCTGTGATCTGCGTTTATGGTAATGGAAAACTTCTCGGCCCCAACTTATTCATTTTTTTGTCCGAAATGGGAATGGAAATCGAAAGTTAAACACCGACTGTGTTTAACTTTCGATTTCCATTCCCATTTCGCTTACGCAATAGCAATTTTTCAATCAGTGTTTGTTACACTGATTGAAAAAATCAATATTTTTTGTTGAAGCAATTGGCGTGAAAACATTGATTAAGTTTATTATCCAAATAAATTTAATTTACTGATCATTGATTCATTTCAATTTACTTAGGTACCTGTCGCTTACAACCAACTTCGTTTCAATTAAAAACCATAGATTTTTCTAGCTTTCCAATCAGTAGGTGCCCGTCCACCAAATTGAATTTGGTTCAGTGGCTTCATCGAAACCGTACTTCACCGACTTGGAACTAACTTCCTAATTGCCTAAGTTCAAGAGCTAACAAGTTATAAAGTATGACAAGTTCCACTACCTACTCTCTTACCGATTCCAAAAGTACTTAGAACTTGGAAGGTTGTGACATATTAATGTCTTAGCGAATGGAAATTCCACCAATATTTATTTTAGAATCATTCGTCCTTTTATTTTATGATCTACGAAAACACGTTAGGTATTTATCTAGGTATGGGATATTTAAATATCGAAGGGTGTCATCTTCAGACACTTCCGCATGCGAGACACCACGACATTGCGTGACACGGGGCGCAGTCAACCCGTGTTACTTAGTTGAGGGTAACTAAACTTGTGGTGTAGGTAAAAAGCACTTCGTTTTACCGAAATTTTACGGTTAATTTTCCAAAAAAAAATCTCGGCAACAGAAAAATAATTATACAATTTAGTGCAGTTGTTCCGAAGTGATGCGCGTACAAACATTTCGGCGATTCATTTTTATTTAGGTATAGGTATTAGGTATAGTTGTTTATTAATATTATTACGCATTATTACTTTTTATTATTACGCGATTATAATTTCTAATCAACATAGGAACACTTCAACTCTGCTTCATTAAAATTACCTTCCTGTATCCGTTCTAAAAAGTTCTAAGCATTCGCAGATTTCCCCAGCGGGAAGTGCCACTTTGCAAACGTTTGCAACTTTAATTTTAGGTATGCACGTGTGGGTGCTACCTAGGCACAGTGATATCATTCTACAGGTTACCTAGATATACAGATCAAAGAGAGACAGAGAAGTTTAGTCCCAAATATTTGCCCATTTTCCCCAATAACTTCACCAATTTCAAAAAGTGGATATACGGAATACAGGCGAAAATGTGTCCACCGAAAGTTTTTAAATTTTTATTTAACTATTAATTTGTGAGTTTGTATGTATGTTTGTACTTTGTACCTCAATCAGGCCTAAACGACAAAACGGATTAAGTTGAAATTTGATTAAGTTGAAGTTGTTTTATAATGCCAGAATAAAACATAGACTACTTTAAAATATCCTAATCCTATATAATATTATAAATGCGAAAGTTTGTGAGTTTGTATGTATGGTTGCGCCTCAATCAGGCCTAAACGACAAAACGGGTTAAGTTGAAATTTGATGTAGATGTAGATATGCCCGAATAAACATAGATTACTTAAAAATATGAAAAACATCCCCAAAATTGACAAAAAAACGCAAAAGGGATGATTGTGGTACAGATGGCGTTGGTGTGCAACAAATCTGACATCAAAGACTAAAACATTCAGTCTAATCTATTTGATTATTGAAATTTGACAGGACAACGTCTGTCACGGGTCGGCTAGTCCTACATAAATACAATTTAAATGGGATCAACTTTGGACTATTCTTTGTCTACACAAACATTGAAATAGGGTTCACCGGGTAAAAAGATATCGCGCGATCATAAATAAATTACCCTTTGTGTACGGAACCCTAAAAAATAATAATTGGTAGGTACTTTTCGAATTGAGAACCTCCTTTGCTCGTCGGTTGAAAATACCATTTATGAGTAACATTCGTATTTTCAAGTATAAAACATGTACCAGGAGAGCATAGCTCGTTCGGAGGTCGTGCCGTTTCAATAATTCAGCGAGACCTCGGCCTTCGTTACCCGATCCCGTAATCCCACTCGGTTACAATTTACGCTCCCTCATTGCGTCTTCTTCTAATGAGCTTTGAGTAAAAGAGATGGCGTGATCTTTATGACATCTTAAAAATTTACGTTTTCAATAACGCAGAGTCAGATTGCTTTGTAATGGTGGGTTTCACTTTCTTCATTAAGTTTCTTCATCGGATTAGATACCTTACCTTTTTACCCGAAAAGCGTTCGAAGAGCCCTTTACAAAATTAAATAGACATTACTCTATTTGTTACAGTCATTTTTACCTTAAATCCTCCTGTTGGAAATAATACCTACTCACTGATTATCATAATATTATTAGAAGTCAACGCATATAATCTTTAGTTTTAAAGTTTTGTTTCACGTGTCCTACTTATGCCAAGACAAATCTCCCTTCCTATAAAAGGGGGGCTTAACAATTATTTTAGGTAATTACTAGCTGTCCCGACAGACGTCCTGCCAAATTTCAATAATCCCACAGAAAAAAAGCTGCAGAAAACTTAGTTTTTCCCGAATTTTATGCCACCCTTATCATTTAGGGGTATAAAAAAACCCTGCGACCTATTCTCATACCTCCCATATATACAGAAAAAAAATATAAAAATCGGTTAAGCCGTTTCAGAAGAGTATGGTTACAAACATTGTCACACGAGAATCACTACAGTACATAGTATAAAGCAAAGTCGCTTCCCGCTTCCCGCGTCTGTGTGTATGCTTATATCTTTAAAACTACACAACGGATTTTGATGCGGTTTTTTTTAATAAATAGAGTGATTCAGGAGGAAGGTTTATATGTATTAAACCCGTACGAAGCCGGGGCGGGTCGCTAGTTTTAAATATAAGAAGATTTTTTAGCAGTCGGGTTTTATGTTTTTGTAATAATTTATTTTTATTTATTTATATAATTTTTATTTTTTTTTATAATTTATTATACTATTGACTAGCCGACCCGTGACAAACGTTGTTCTGTCAATTTTTTTGTAATAATCACATAGGAAAAACCTGTTTCAGGCAGCTTCCAATTCTTTCCCTACAAACCTTGTACTGATAAAATAAATTACGAATTTTGGTAAAATGCGTATCATTCATTAGTCAAAACTGCGTTGCTATGACGACTAAATGTCTGTGATGTCAGATTTTGTGCACACCAACGCCATCTATACCAAAATCATCCTTTTTGCGTTTTTTTATCATTTAAGGGTTGCTTTTCGGATTATAAGATCCCCCTTTATTTATTCTGATTTTTTATCTACATACTGCAGCAAATTTCATCTTAATCCGTTTTGTCGTTTATTTTTGATTAGGGAACAAACATAGCAGCCTTTTCAAAAACGTTCGCATTTTTATTATTATTAGTATGTTGATGACCTTACACAAATCAGAGCAACAGCGATATAATGTAATTTTGCAATGTTACTCGTTCAAACGAAACAGCAGCGCTAGCGCTATGAATCGTTGATGAAGGTATTTTATTATTTCGTGCCTTCGCTCGTCGGGGATATAGCTCAGTGGTAGAGCAATCGACTGCAGATCGATAGGCCCCCGGTTCAAATCCGGGTGTCCCCTATATGAAATGGTTTTCTCTTAGATTATTTATATCGCTGTTTTTTTTGGATTACTTTTTTGGAAAACTTTTCAAGACCAAGATAAGATAAATCCGTTCAGCGTTCTCGAGTTTTAGCGAGACTAACGAACAGCAATTGATTTTTATATATATAGATAGATTGATTTCAAGGGGAACTTGAAAACGAAAACTTCTACCCTTGAAAACGATCAATGATATATCGGGGCGAACGTCACATCTTCTCCGACTACCTTGATGTATTTTGAATAAAACCGGCCAAGTGCGAGTCGGACTCGCGCACGATCTATAAAAAACGGCATATTATACGGCATAGTTTTGCAAAATATTGCAAAACTATTATTTTTAACCCCCAAAGAGCCAACAATGTGGGACAGCAGTGTGGGGTTTACCTGATCAGTAAGAGTAGGATCTGCGCCATGAGCTATAAGGATCTCCACGATGTCATTCGCGTCGGCTGCGCAGGCAGCGTGGAGGGCTGATGAACCGACCTGGTGATAAAGTCGTGTTAGTTTCAAGAATAAAATGCACAATGAGTTTTGCAACAGACCCAAGTCCAAAAAGTTTTTAGTAGTTTAGAACCGAGTAGCTTTGCTCAAAAACTAAGAAATAGATATTGTTAATAATGACTAATTAAAGTACTAGCACTATTTTTAAGTATACTTGTTACTGTTGTTATATTTGTTGTTGTGGTAACGATTATGTATTTTATTAGTCCAAATTGTCAATATTTTGTAAAAAGAAATTGAGCTTTAGTTAATTCAAAAAATACATTTATAAAATTGTAGGTCAAAAATTAATATTGTGCCTAGGTAGCGTAGACCTAGTACCTAGATAATAATGAAAATGTATAATGTAAAAATAACTAAAAAAATACGCAGGTGAGGTTATTTATACAAACAAACCTCAGGTATGGAGTTTTATACAATATTATTACACAATTAACTGCAATTTATTTCACTCGCCTTCGAATTTAAGTTAATTAATGAGAAACAATATCGTTTCCATCACAATTTCAGACGGAAAGGTTTATGTTATGTAAGCAATGAACAGCCTTGCTCTATCATGAACCCTATAACTACGGCATAAAGTTATAATTCCCGTGATAGCCACAAATCTGCTGTGCAAACTCAAAACCAAGCAACGGACAAAAAAAAAACGTGTTTTTGTACCTATATTACGTCTTCCTAGGAAACACAATATATATTGCAAGTCCAGCTTAGGATATTCTACTTCTTGGTTCCACTACCTTCAAGTACTTTTCATAGTTTTTCAACGGCGAGTCATTTTGAAATGGTTTTTTCGTTCTGCTATAAAATTTAGGGTCGAGCACCTTGCTGTTTTGAATTTTCACAGCCAAAATACCGTTGGTACTTACATTGTTTTGCACGTGTACATTCGCGGCAAATGCAAGCAGATGTTCCACAATGCCTTTACAGCCTTGAGCACAAGCCATTTGCAACCCCGTCACGCCGTTCTGGAAATATGAATTGTGTTACTGTGTAATAAGGAGCATTTTCGTATAACAGGTGGAAGTACAATAATATTATTGCCACCCCTTGCGATCGTAATGAGGTCTGAATGTTTTATTCATAAAATGTTATCTCTTCCATAATTGTGCTGTTACGTTTCAGTACATTTACAATTTTTAATTGCGTTGACAACTAATTGAAGGTTTAAAACAAAATTTCGTTTTTAAAACTAAAAAAAAGGATTCTCAAAAAAATGTTTTGAGCAGATTCATCATAAGAAATTACCTAGGTATCTTACTAATAAAAACTGTACGAATAAAATAAAATTACTTGCGAGATTGCAGAGGTTTGGAGAGATTGAAGAGGACGAGAAGAGGTTACAGGGTTTGATGCAAAAGATACGCCACGACTCCACGAGTGAATATTCCTTTCCATTGTATGTATACCTACTTGGTTTAATATATTACGGTACATTTAGATTCTTTGAGGCTCCATGCTACATGAAAAGAGTGGACGTTGACTAATATAACCATTTACGAGTAGAAGGCAGAAAGATACAGATTATATCTGACCGAAATCGCTGTACCGCGCGTTAGGGTGCGTCTCCACTGATGCGGAGCTGGGCGAAGTGGAGTGTAGCGGACCGTGAATTGACCAATCACAAGCCTAGAATTAGTTGACCGAAAAATTTCGAGCACTGACACTGAGAGACACTAAACTAAAAGACAACGACACACTTTTTTGTAGGGACAGTCCACGCTCACGACGATAGACTCATGCTTTTTCATCCCTTTCCCCGCCTCGCCGCGCGTTCCTAGAGTGATACAGCGCAGCGGTAGGTATTGGTCAAACTAAAGGTGGGTTTTCAAGTACCAGGTCGTCTAATACCAGGACGATAAACCACTTACAGAAACACACTTTAAAGTTTTCGAGATTTGGAGAGATTGCGCGCCGAACTAACTCAGCCAGCATCCTCCAGAAGAACAAAAATACTAAATAAAAAATGCTTAAGAACCGTGACGTCATACATTGTACGTATTTTTTACGCCTAAATCGGGTGGAGTAAATACGCAACACCTCGTAAGTCAAATTATACTCACATTGTCGACAGCGTCCACCACGCAGCCGGCATCCAGCAGAGTCCTCACCAGCTCCGTATGGCGGTGAAGTGCGGCCACGTGCAGCGGGGTTCTCCCGGAACTATCCCTGGCCTCCTTGCACGCTCCCCGGGACATGAGTAAAGTAGCTGTGGTGGTATGACCACCTTCGCACGCCATGTGGAAAGCCGTTCTGCCTTTCTGTTGGAATAAAGTAAGTTTATCCTACTAATATTATAAACTAGCTGACCCGTGCCCGCTTCGCTGTGCGTAAGACATTTCTAATACCATCGTTGACTTTTTTGTAGACGTTTTTAAGGTGTACAATACTGTAGTACATTATTCTGATATATCTCGTGGGGTTCAGCCAGCATTTGCAATGTAAGCGCAAAAAAATGTGTTTATTTACGACATCACATTAGAAACCTCTAAAATTATCAGTGTTTCTCTACTATATTATGCATGTATTATACATATAAACCTTCCTCCTGAATCACTCTATCTATTAAAAACCGCATCAAAATCCGTTGTGTAGTTTTAAAGATATAAGCAAACATACATACATACATACATACATATTACATACAGACGCGGGAAGCGGAAAGCGACTTTGCTTTATACTATGTAGTGATGAAAGCTACTGCAAAATGTGGGCATGTACCAAATGTAATCGTTGGACGTGCCTCTAACTTAACCCTTTGGACATCTTCAAGGATCTGAGCGCCTGGAGATCTGAGAGGATGTCTACCGTACTTGGGGTGATATATGTTTGTTCTGTGTCTGGGTGTTAATATGTATAATAAGTTTGTATTTACAAAGAAAGTATATAAGTATTCTATCAGTTATCTGGTTCCCATAGTACAAGCTTTGTTTAGTTTGGGGCTAGATGACGCTGTTTGTAAAGTCCGCCAATATTTATTTATTTATTTATTTATTTTTACCTGGTGATCCGATTTCAATGTTTTTTTTATTGCGTAGAGAAAATAGTCTTAAGTTGGTCCCATTTAAATTATATTTTTGTAGGACTGACATAGTTCCTACAAAAACGAATATCGTCCATTGACTTTGCGTTGTATTCAGTTAACTTTTAGTTTTTTAAAGGTAATTATTTTAACTTAAATCCGTTTGTGATATTTAGGCCTCAATCTTGCCCAAACGACTAAATTTATTTTTGGATTAAACTGAGAACACACATCTTATGTGATGAAATATAATATAGACTTTTTATGAAGGTAACACACGAGCGAGCCCGCACACAGAAGCTAATTTCCATGAAACTAAGGATATTTACGTTACTAACCCCAACTCGCTTAGTGAAATTAGTCTCAGATCGGTCGAACGATAACGCTATGGAAAATTGAATTAGCCGGATCCACATAAATTATTAATGTTATAATAGTCATGGTCGCGGGCACTATTGTAATCCTATATTATTATATATGCGAAAGTTTGTGAGTTTGTAAGTTTGTGTCAATTAGGCCTAAACGGCAAAACGGATTAATATAAAATTTGTTGTCAAAATCAAAATCAAAAAAGCGTTTATTCATTGAAATTACTTAGATAATTTAGAATCGTCAAATTTAGTTAAGTCTAATTTAATTTAGTTTAGTAGATATAATGCCCGAATGAAAAATAGACAATTTGGAAATACGAAAAACATCCACAAAATGATAAAAAAACGCTTATAGGATGAATTTGGCAAGATTGCGCTAGTGTGCAAAAAATCTGACATCAGTGGTCAACGTGCGTTACTCTATGCGATTATTGAAATTTGGACATGACAATGTCTGTCACGGGTTTGCTAGTGTAACAGTTCAAACGTCCGGAAAGTAAAAACCCGTGTAAAAAAATATAGTTACAAATCGATATTATATGTTTTCTTCAACTTAACAAAGGTGAAATAAATATTGGTGGTATATTATCACACAGCGCTATCTAGCCATAAACTAAGCAAAGCCTGTACTAGATAACTAGGAAACTAGATAACTGATAGAATACTTACGTAGTTTTTTTTTGTAAATACATACATAAGTCATAGGTTAATTTAGTTTACTTCAAGGTATAACTAACAGAACAATCCAAAGTTTCCTTTTTCGATAAATGCCTAGGTAAGAAACCAGTAACACAACACCACACTAATGGACGCCAACCTTTAATGACGTCCATTAGCGTCGATACAAGGGTGTTTTTATCAAAATTGTAGTTATTATGTTCCTTCGTCCTAGTTCAGGGTCGTAGCAAGAGCGATAGATAAAGCTCAAAGAAATCCTTAGGTTCTTCGAGCTTTGAACCCATTGAAAGCATTATCTGCCTAGATTTTATAAAGGATGATTTTATGCCAGATTTGTTGCACACCAACGCCATTTATACCAAAATCATCCTATTTGCGTTTTATCATTTAGGGCTTGTTTATCGGATTATAAGTTCCCCCTTTATTTATTCTGATTTTGTATCTACATACTACAGCAACTTTCATCTTAATCCGTTTTGTCGTTTATTTTTGATCAGGGAACAAACATAGCAGCCTTATTTCAAACTTTCGCATTTATAATATTATTAGGATAGGATGTTGGTAACAAAACTAGCAGGCCGCCTTGGCTTCACTCAGATGCACTACTATTAATGAAGATAAAAGGCATATTTATGATACCCTAGGACAGTGTTCCGCAAAGTGTGTACCGCGGCACACTTGGTGTACCGTGGTCATTAGTTGGTGTGCCTTGGAAAAATAAGGATATCTTATAAACGTATTTTTAGCAGCCCTGTCAACGAGTACTCCAAATTTAGACCGTCTATGCTCAATTAAACAGGCTCATGTTTCGCATTAGATACCTTTTCTGCAATATAAAGTTTAGTTTTGTTGATAATTAAAAAATATTATTTCGTTGATTAATAATAAATGTTGATTAATATTACTTAAAAACTGATTTTTAATTAATGGTGTACCTCAAAAAAAAAACATTTTCCTAAATGTACCTTGAACACAAAATGTTTGCGGAACACTGCCTTAGGACTTAGGACACATTATAGCAATTTTCGAGGGCATCTAATTATTGGAACGAAGTTCCTTATTTTTTTTTAAATAACTTATTTCATATCTTTCTCGCTGATATTGTAGCTTTTGATAAATTATTTTTGTATTAAAATTTGTTTAGTAGTTTATCCGGTATAAACAAAAATACAAACCTCCTTTTTACCTCTTTATAATATACTAGCCGACCCGTGACAGACGTTGTCCAGTCAAATTTCAATAATCGAATAGAAAAGACTGAATGTTTTTAGTCTGTGATGTCAGATTTGTTGCACAGCAGCGTTATCTATACCGAAATCATTCCTTTTGGGTTTTTTTTATCGTTTTGGGGATGTTTTCATATTTTAAAGTAGTCCATTATATATTCGGGCATTATATCTACATCTACAGCAAATTTCAACTTAATCCGTTTTGTCGTTTAGGCCTGATTGAGGAACAAACATAGATACAAACTCGCAAACTTTCGCATTTATAATATTACTACCGACCCGCCCCGGCTTCGCACGGGTAGCATGTTATACATATAAATCTTCCTCCTGAATCACTCTATCTATTAAAAAAAACCGCATCAAAATCCGTTGTGTAGTTTTAAAGATATAAGCAAACATACATACAGACATACAGACGCGGGAAGCGGAAAGCGACTTTGCTTTATACTATGTAGTGATTATAGGATATTAGTAGTATAATTTATTATGTAATAGAAAGTGTAGATAACCCTATAAAATTTACTTGTTGCCACACTTTCAGAACGAAAACTTACTCGCTGGCGTATATTATATAACGGGAAGATACTCGTTCATTCTAGAAAGTTTTTCGCTTGCTCTCTGAAACTTACAGCATGGTGGGAGTGAAAGTTCAAAGTAGTTTTGAAGTAATAGCGTCTGGGAGTTGTGAAGCCATGCTCTTGCCCACAAAACTAAGAATTCTAGTTTGGTTAGAATGATGTAGGGATTTTTGAGTCTATTATCTTCTCGCAGCTTCGTTTCGGCATTCAAATTAAAACGGTTGCGTATAAGGTGTCGAGTCACAATTTATATCTATTATCATTTTTATTATATTTTCAAAGTTTCGTTTTTATTATATTTTTTTGAAAATAAATTATCGCCTATGTTAGGTACTTGCTAATAATGTAGGTAGCTTTTTGTTTAGCAAAAAAGTTATTAAAATTGGTCGAGTTTAGTTTATATATACAAAAATACAATGTTTTTTTCTTTACAATATTATTAATGTAGGTGCAGATAAATGCAAGTGGAAAGCCGTGATCTCTGACTATCCCTCTGGGAAACAGGGGTGTTTTATGTATGACGTATGTATGAATGTATGTGTAGATAAAACAATAAAATAAATAAATGTTGGCGGACTTTACACACAGCGCCATCTAGCCCCAAACTAAGCAAAGCTTGTACTATGGGAACCATATAACTGATAGAATACTTATATACTTTTTTTTTGTAAATACATACTTATTATTCATATTAACACCCAGACACAGAACAAACATCTATGTTTATCACACAAATATTTGCTCTGGGTGGGGATCGAACCCACAACCTACAGCGCAGAAGGCAGAGTTATCAACTGAGCTGTGAGGCCAGTCAAAAGTAGATAAGGATAGGATAGGGATAGGATTATTATCCGAGTCCGAGTGTCTATCTAACCCTCGTATTCAAGAACGACACTATGAGAACACGCACCCACAGTGGACGGAATCTTTTTTCATAAACATCACTTTATGTATTGAGCGGCACTATGGCGCACGCTACCGTGTGTCTTTAGAGCTCAACTTTGGCTAGAGGCACACGACAATGTGCCTCTAGTCACACTATGCAGTGTCGCACAACACATAAAGTGATTTTTATGAAAAAAGATTTCGTCCACTGTGGGTGCGTGTTCTCATAGTGTCGTTCTTGAATACGAGGGTAAGTCACTTCACTCGTTGTATTCAGACCCTGATCATTACGAGCGAGATCATATTCCGGCGACACGAAGCTAGTGTTATGGGGTGAGTGGGTGTCCAATCTACATTGTTTGCTGTGACGTGACGCCAATGGACGCACACGAAGGACATCGATAATCTCATATATGTTATATTATGAAATGTTTGTTGTTTTTAGGGTTCTGTACACAAAGGGTAAAAACGGGACCCTATTACTAAGACTTCGCTGTCCGTCTGTCTGTCTGTCACAGGGCTGTATCTCATGAACCGTGATAGCTAGACAGTTGAAACTTTCACAGATGATGTATTTATGTTGCCGCTATAACAATAAAAATAAAAAATTTAAGGGGGCTCCCATATAACAAACGTGATTTTATTTGCCGTTTTTTATAAATAATGCTACGGAACCCTTCGTGCGCGAGTCCGACTCGCACTTGGCCTCTTTTATATTTTTATTAAATTTTCTTTGTAAAGAATTCACCTTATCAATGTACGCTTTATTTCTGTATACTTCTCTTGAATGTTTTTTATTTTCTATTAAATTTTCTTCATAAAGAATTCACCTTGTTCATATACGCTCTTTTTTGTCGACTTTATTTCTTTCATCCTTAACTTTTCCAGGTTTTTAAAGTTTAGTTTAGTAGAATAGAGATTCTAAAGTGTTTTTACAAAGCTCGTGTATTATTCATCATACTAAAGTTGGCGTGAGCTCGACTGAGAAACAAGAGGTGCGAAGTTCGATTACCGAATCTCGAAAATTCTCGAAATAATCGATGAAAAGTTGCTCGAAAGTTAAAAAGTGCATTTATATATGGGACTAGCTGACCCGTTCCCGCTTCGCTGGTCGATATATAGTTTCACATCTGGTATTCCAATCTTCAAAATAAATTATAGCCTATATGTTGCCGAGGACTAATAGCTATATAACAAAAGAATTTTCATCAAGATCCGTCCAGTAGTTGTTGCGTGAAAGCCAGACAACAAACAGACAGACAGACAGACAGACAAAAATTTCCAAATATATTTGTGTTACTTGTATGAAGACCCCTAGGAGTATTTTTAAGCTATTGCATAGCTTCTATCGCGGGCCTTGAGCGTGGAGACCGAATCCAGAAATCTCGTAACGAAAATTTTACGACGTATTGCGTGAGTGTGAGTGTTAGAGTGATTTTCGCATTCCAGCGCCATCTAGTTTAATTTGATGTTATTACGTTATTATAAGTACCTACTTTTCGCGGTCTCATGCGATGCGACCGCTCGGAGTTTGACAGGTAAGATGAAAGATGTTTGCAATTCCGCTGGCAGGTGGCGCTATTTTACCACTATCGGTAAAGTAAGTCGGTTAATAGGTGGTACTTCACATGATCGACTAAAAAGTTTGAAATTGAATTATTGAATTCATGTAGTTAGGTAAATAGGTACTTAATTTCAAATTAATTTCTTGTTCAAATCCTGGCCGTGCATCAATGGATATTTCTGTTCGAAAAATGTATATGCGCGTTCCACGTGTTTATAACGGTGAAGGAAAACATCGTGAGGAAACCTGTTAGTATTCTTGAAAGCGGCAACGGGCTTGCAACCTGTTACGTGTGGAATGCTAAAATAAATAATTATAATTACATAAGTTGATAAAAAATGTTATGCAATAGCTTTACCGCGGCAGTCTCCGAGTGCCACACGTCTTTTTTTTAGTTTTTATTCAATGTACAGAATTGAACTCTTCTACAGTTTTATTATATGTATAGATTATTGAAATTTGGACAATATGTCTCTCTGGTCAACTAGTAAATAATAATAATGATTTGATCAAGTTCTGTTATGCAAAATCAAAGAGTATTTATGCACCGAATTTACAAGTACATCATTCGTAGCTCGTAGCAAAGCTCGTAGTGGTGCTACGAAATCGTAGCACTCCAAAGTTCGAGCACCGTAGCTGGACTTTAATTGAGAATGCTCGAGGGGCGTTCATCGGATTTCCACCTCGTTGATGTCGAATCGTTTTGCGTTTTTTCCATTTTCGGAGTCAATTTTCCAGTTGAAAGTGGAAATTTTGAATAACCGGTTTCACACGGTATCCAAAAATATACTAGTATCGCAAAACGTGGTTATAAATTGAAGGATCATCGAAATAATGCATTTAGTCGCTGAATCGCTAATAGGCGTCGTATTGGAACTGGCGTACAATTAACTATTTATTAACAATTTTTTCCTACATTCTTCAAAAAGATCTTTACGAATTTTCATAAATCAAATATTTCATTAACTTGTTTTATACTAAGTAGTTATAGGTAAGTTTTTAACCTTAAACTCAATAATAACTTCATAATAAATGAGACATAAACATTTCGAAAATTATTATGTTAGTCCATATGCCACAGGTGTTCTCGCAAGCTATCTATTTTGACAAAGACATGACAAGGGTTTCATAAAGCCCAGGTTTTATTCGTAACGGGAACCGTATGACGGCGGCCGCTTTTTTAAAAGATGTATGTCACTAGCTTTTATTTAACTTGCAATGTATGTATGTAGTACATAGTTACTATATAACTATGTTTGTTAAGGTAATAGAGGGAAATGGAAGAAGTACACATGTTGTGCCGACCCCACTTAAGTGGGATAAGGGCAGGAAGATGATGATAATGATGTTTGTTAAGGTGGAATCTTACAACTCAATTTTGAAGCAGTTATCTTCGACCGATCGAACTGAAATATGGAATATTTTATGTAACTTCGGTGACAGCGAGCTGATCTGATAATGGAGTCAGGAGCTGTTCAACGGAACTCCTCAGTAAATAGTCGGATTGAGATAAAACTTTGCATACATATAAATCTCCAATGATAATGTAAAATTATGGTACTAGCGAGCTGGTCTGATGAAGCTTGAATGTAGCCATAGGAAATTCCTAACTACACAACGTAACCACGTCGTCTTTGGGCTCGTTGGATTTGTTTTGACGAGTACTAGAGCCCTAGAATTTATAAAAAAAAAACTTAATTTAAATTAAAATACTAACTCAGGACTAAGTGTGCTACATGTAATGTTTGGACGTGCCTCTGACTGGCATCTTCGACTTCCAAAAATATCTACCGTACTTGGGGATTCTTAAAGCCGTGATCCTATTTCATTTATTTAATTATCGTAACTGTCAGTTGCCGCTGTATTACGACCGTCATATATCTCGGTCGTGCATTCTTGGGAAACGTAGCACTTCCAAAAATTGTATAGGTATTGGGTATACAGTGAAGTATTGTTCTTATTATATAACCGTAAGCCTTCCATCAGTGAGATGGGCAGGCGTTGGAGCAATAAACACGGGCCTTAGATGAGGCTTGGACAAGGTAGAGAATGGTACATACAAAAAAGTATGTTGCCTAATGTAATGTTTAGTCGCGGTTTTGACTATCCCTATTGAAGAATCTAAGCGCCTGAAGATCTAATAAAGGTATTTATTAGATCTTCAGGGTATAAAGGTATTTTTAAAAGGATTAGGTATGTGATCCTTCAGTGAGAGTCAGTGAGGTGGGCAGGCGTTGGAGCAATAAATACGGGCCTTAGATGAGGCTTGGACAAGAGAATGGTACGGACAAAAAAGTCTGATAAACTTAAAGATTAGGTACGTGATCCTTCGTGGAAAATGATACAGACAAAGAGGTGGTCCAACCGCTATTTGCCCCTCTCTGATTTTGTCAAAAATTGTAAATTTTCGCCCCCTTTTTAAATCATTTACGTTTTAGATATTTATTCTTAGAGCTTTGATGAGCATTTTTACCAAAATGTGGAAAGGTGCCGAATGCTTGGACGTGCCTCTGACTACCACCTTTAGGTATATTCAAAGATCTAAACATCTGGAGATCTGATATCTAAGAGGTACCGTACTTGAGATTGCAGATATGATCCTATTTATTTTTCTTTTACTGTTTATTATTTATACTAATATTATAAAAAGGAAAGATTTGTATTTTTACATGTGTGTGTATGTTTGTAACGAATTAGCTCAAAAACTAATGGACTGATTTAAAGAATTTTATTTCTCATCAAAACACAGAGATCACTTAAAATAAAATACAAAATAACACTAAAATATTGCGTTTTCAATGATTACAGATGATTAGAGGCCTAATACAGTAGGAATATTTTTAAATAGATCGATAGGTTAAACGCAAAAAATATTTCACCATTTGAATGCTACATTATCCATCACTGATTAATATAGGCTATATTAATTACAGGAAAAAAATAAGTATCCTTACTAAAACTAAAGTAGTGTAACCCAAGGTGTAAAAAATTGCTATAAAATCATTAGTAACCCGTGCGACGCCGGTCGAATTGCTAGCTAACTAATAAACT
Source organism: Hydriomena furcata (assembly GCA_912999785.1). Lineage (NCBI taxonomy): Eukaryota > Metazoa > Arthropoda > Insecta > Lepidoptera > Geometridae > Hydriomena > Hydriomena furcata. The sequence goes on from OU538834.1 coordinate 12,715,603, forward strand.
AACTAACTTATAAAGCCCTACGTAAAGTGTTTTGCTTCATTCAAGAAACCGATTTGACATAGCAAGTTTTCGGCTAATCCCTATTGCTGTTGGGGTTTGTTTCGATAATCTGCTAAACTGACAGAAATTTAATTGAAAATCCCATCCTATTATTATAGACTAGAAGTCCGCCCCGGCGTCGCACGGGTGTAGGTAAATGATTTTATGGCTAATATTTTTACACCTTGGGTTACACTATCAAAGTTTTAATAGGGATCCCTAATAGTTAGATGGTATCACGGACTTTTTTGTAGATATTGATGTCCTCTATAAAACTGTAGTACATCACTTTGCTCTATTGTCAATAATTTCTGCGGCAAACGGAGGGAAAGGGATTTTTTTCGATTTTTTTTACACGTTGTGATTACATTATAGAAGTTTTCATACGGATCCCTAACGTTTTTTAAAATATTCTATAGCCTATGTTCATCAGGAATAATGTAAAATTCTAATGGTAAAAGAATTTTTGAAATCGGTTGAGTAGTTTCGGAGCCTATTCGATACAAAGAAACAAACAATAAAATCTTTCCTCTATAATATTAGTATAGACTAGCTGCGTCTCGAGGTTGAATTGAATAAAAACTGGCCTCGAAGTTGGTCTCTGCCTTCTGCGTGAGAGAGAGAAAGACACGACGGACGGACATGGCGAAACTATAAGGGTTTCTTGTTTTTATTTATTTATTTATTTATTTGACATAAAGAAATGTTACACAATTTATTTTGAATCCATAGGCTCCCGAACTAGTATAAAACTGTGTTTCAGGAGCCGGAAACACAGTTGTAGACTACGAAACCCTAAAAACCAAGACTAGTATGATAATATTACTCAAACTTCAGTGTAGCCCAACGGCCGTCAGTCTCGTGTAGCTGGGAATAAGGTCAGGAAGACGATGCTAATATAACTGTATCTCCTCATATATTTATGCAGTCTAAATATATAAAACTCTGTCTGATTGACCGATTGTCCGATGGACCGAACGGTTAACCGATTGACCGGTAAACCGATTGGCCGATTGACCGATTGATTGATTGACTTATTGACTGATTGACTGATTGACCGATTGACCGATTGACAGATTTACCGGTTGACCGATTGACCGATTGCCAGATTGACCGATTGATCGATTGACCGATTGACTGACTAACTGATCTATCAACGCACAGCCCGCACCAACGTCTAGTCAAGTGAATTTGTATTGTATTCCTTTTGGCACAAATAAAATAATACCCGAAATTCCATTCCGGAGCAGCTGGAGTTGAGTATTTTGAAAATAAATTCACGTGAACGAAGTCACGTGAATTTCTACTAGTGTATATCATATGGAGTAACGAAACTTCACAGAGATCCCTTGTGAACAGTTTTGAAAGAACTTTTCTCATTTTAGTCCCACGCGAACACGAATGTACTAACTTTCTCATACCTTTCCCATACCCACATGTTCCTAGGAAAGCATTATCAAATTATGAGATAATTCTTTAAGATGTGGAGAATTCCACCTATTAGTGCTGCTGAGTGACCAAAAAAGAGTCAGCGCTACGGCAAATAATGTAAAACAAGCTAGATCTAAGCAGAATTTTGTCTGGCCTCAAGGCTCAGTTGGTAGTAACTCTGCCTTCTGCGCTATAGGTTGCGAGTTCGTTTCTCAAAGTCAATGTCAAAAGGTATTTATATCAAAAAACCACAAGAATCACTTTGAAACGTCTTTGGAGCTAGGTGAAGCTACGCCTGTATCTCGAAACTAAGCTAAAAGAATCAGGCAATAAACACACGGCTTAGTGGCTATCATTTTTTGCGATTATCTTTTCGTAAATACTATGTAGAGTTTCAATATAGTGCCGATCAAACAACATGCGTCAAATTTTATGTTTGGGCCACTGACTACTTTAGACATGTTAAAGTATGTCAGTCGTGTCCCTATTTTGTTATATTTCGAACTCATTTTTCACTCATCTCTTTCCTATCCGAGAAATAAATAAATAAATATTAATATTGGTGGACATTTTACACATCGCCATCTAGCCCCAAACTAAGCAAAGCTTGTACTATGGGAACTAGATAACTGATAGAATACTTATATACTTTTTTTTTTGTAAATACATACATATGATACATACTAACACCACAGACACAGAGCAAACATCTATGTTCATCACACAAATATTTGCTCTGGGTGGGGATCGAATCCACAACCTACAGCGCTGAAGGCAGAGTTACTACCAACTGAGCTGTGAGCATATTTTTTATTTGCTTATGCTATTTTACGGTCAATCCCAAACAAATTAGGAGGAGTAATTGCTTTAGTTATACCAATTTTAATTTTAATTATTTTACCTTTTACTTCTAATAAAAAAATTAAATACCTGCTCGAAAGTTAATTTTCATTAAATATCTACTTATTTCCTCCTCGGCTTGTACCTAAGATAATAAAAGTGGCAAAGTGCAAAGGCATTACTTCCCGAGGTCCCGTTTAACACAATTAATGTCAAGCGCGAGTCGGCGGTGCAGCTTCCATGATGCTCATTTAATTTTCTCGTTAACTCGAGAATCTGCCCACTTATCGGTGTGCGAGTTAGCTTGACTTTACTACCTACCTGTGTAGACCAATAAGTAGAATGTATGACAGAGATCTTCTAAATACGAATTAATTGCTGACCTAAAATGTAATTATTTTCGAGATTTTCGTGTGACTTTTTTTATTTCAAATTTTGTTACAATTTTTCTGACATTTCTAGTATTTTATGACACTATATTAAATTACGTATTCTATTTTTTAGGGTTCCGTACCTAAAGGGTAAAAACGGGACCAATAGGGTCCCGTTTTTACCCTTTAGGTACTAAGACTTCGCTGTCCGTTTGTCTGTCTGTCCGTCTGTCTGTCACAGGGCTGTATCTCATGAACCGTAATAGCTAGACAGTTGAAATTTTAACAGAATATGTATTTCTGTTGCTGCTATAACAACAAATACTAAAAACAGAATAAAATAAATATATAAGGGTGGCTCCCATACAACAAACGTAATTTTTTGGCCGTTTTTTATAGTTAATGGTACGGAACCCTTCGTGCGCGAATTCAACTAGCACTTGGCCGGTTTTTTTTTTAATTTGTAGATTTAAAACATTGCGTGCTTTCATAGGCAGAGTACATGGTTCTCATAGGAGACATCTTTAGTCTGAAATGTTTGTAATACACAAAAACCCAAAACCAGTATACTCTCATGTGCCATAATTTCATCAATACTCTACCTACCTAACCACCAAAAACCTACAGTAATTAATCAAAACTTCCAACGCTGCATGCCTATTGCCTACTATATGTACTATATGTATGGGATATTGGCTGTTCGTGTTCGGGCAATTTTGCCCGGCAGTTATGCATCGGTAGCGTACGTGCTGGAATTTCACATTTCAACGAAACAAATTTAGCCATTTTGCGTATTTGAGCATTGCGATGATAGCATTCTGCGTATTTTAACAATTTTTTTAATTAAAAACAGGAGGTTATCAATTTGACATGTGTAATTTTTTTTGTTGCTTTTTAGGGTTCCGTACCCAAAGGGTAAAAACGGGACACTATTACTAAGCCTTCGCTGTCCGTCTGTCCGTCACAGGGCTGTATCTTATGAACCGCGATAACTAGACAGTTGAAATTTTCACAGATTATGTATTTCTGCTGCCGCTATAATAACAAATACTAAAAACATAATAAAATAAATATTTAAGTAGGGCTCCCATTCAGCAAACGTGTTTTAGCTGTTTTTTGTTTAATTTGTTAATTAAAACATGGTTTGGAACAAAAAGTGATACTATCCATATCATGATGTATCTATAAATATAAAAATCAATTGCTGTTCGTTAGTCTCGCTAAAACTCGAGAACAGCTGAACGTATTTATCTTATCTTGGTCTTGAAATGTTCGTGGAGGTCTAGGGAAGGTTTAAAAGGTAAGAAAAATTCGAATAATTGCCGGGAAAACCCTAAAAATGGCCCTTTTCTTTTTCCCATACAAAAGTTTTCTAACTAAAACGTAGAGTCAATTTGAGCTTTATTAGGTTTGATAATACGGTAACGGGAACGGTAACTTAAGACACCATTTGTTAATTCTAAAGCGATACGAAGTTCGCGGGGTCAGCTTGTGTCTTATAAAGTCACATTTGCATAATCTCGCACCCCAAAAGCAATCCATTGAAGCAAACACATAATTGAACACTTCAATCTTCAATTCCGGATTTATGTTCGGGAATTTACCGGCAGAGCCGATCGTGTGAGCAACGGAGCACGAGGGAAGAATATTAATCCTCCGCAATCTGGAATAGGGAGGGGATAGGGTCCGGCTATTTTAATCACTAGCTCAGCAAAGTTCACGACGCAGTACACCCGAGAAAAGTTTATTTTGAAATAGACTAACACATATTTTAAGGCTTCCATACCTCAGAAGGAAAAAACTGAACCCTATAGGATCATCAGTGTGCTCACTCCATCCGTCCCTTCATTTCCCTCATATCTCCAAGCAACTGGACTTTAAATTTAGAAAAAAAAATACAGAAATAGCTTTTTACATATAGATAAAAGGAACTTATCTATAGTATATACCGACAAAAAAATAAAACATATAATAAGTTACTACAGGACCCTCGGTGCGCGAGTCCGATTCGCACTTGTCCGGTATTTTATTTTTATGGTAAAAGCAGCGATTTTTTACTGTTTGATTATGGCTATCGCAAGAATGAACGAACAAATATATTTTTAAACTTGCTTCAAACAAAATTTCACGTCAACGGTGCTTTATTCTACGCCCAAATGTAAGACTGTCTATTCTTTCGTAGACAGGTCACGTAAGGCGGTTAACATATTGACCGTGTCTATGCAAAGGTCGCCGTGCGGTTTGGCGGCAAGCAACATATCTGGGGGCACGGCAGTGCCCCCGCCAAGTCAAGCAATAAAGCGGCACGGCTGTACCATCCTTTTCTCGAAGCAGTTCAGGCCATTTTCGACCCCCTATAACTTTGTTGTGGATAAAACTAGAAGCCTGAATTTTCAGTAACCAAGCAGTCACTATATAAACACGGTATATTTCAAATTTCATTCAATTTGAACCAGTAGATTAAGAATTATAACTAGTCAAAGTTTCCTATTTTGTCACTCACTCACTCACTGACTGACCGATCATCAAAAGTTTAAGCCACTTCTAGCAGACATAGAAGCATCAAATTTTGAATACTATTAGTGGTTAGTGTATAAATCAAGGAAAAACCTAAATATTTTGCAATTTCGATCCAGTTTTCTAGATACACCGACTGCATAAATAACTTTGTAACCCCATATAAATATATAGGATTACAAAGTTACATTTGCAGTTAGGCACCAAGATATGATTATTTTGGAAGGTAACTTGTAAAATGGTCAACGGAATGATAGTAGAAGGTACCGGAAAGGAAAAAAAAACCGGCCAAGTGCGAGTCGGACTCACGCATGAAGGGTTCCGTACCATTATCTATAAAAAACGGCAAACAAATCACGTTTGTTGTATGAGAGCCTCACTTAAATATTTATTTTATTCTGATTTTAGTATTTGTTGTTAGAGCAGCAACATAAATACATCATCTGTGAAAATTCCAACTGTCTAGCTATCACGGTTCATCCAGCCCTGTGACAGATAGACGGACAGACAGACGGACAGCGGAGTTTTAGTAATAGGGTCCCGTTTTTACCCTTTGGGTACGGAACTCTAGAAACTAGGACTATCTACAAAAATAAATGAGATGCTATCAAAAACATAACTTGTAAAAAAAGCCAAGTCTCGCCACGCAACTCAGTTCTTCTACCGTAAAAAGTCGTGAGATCCATGTTATACCAAGTCGGTTAATTTATTCAGTCCCTACTTTAAGGGTCCTTCTGTCCTAAGTTATTACGTAAAGGTAGCTAATTACGTAATAACATAAGGCAGACCGCATCAAAATCCGTTGTGTAGTTTTAAAGATATAAGCAAACATACATACATACAGACGCGGGAAGCGGAAAGCGACTTTGCTTTATACTATGTAGTGATGGTATGGAACCCTTCGTGTTTATTTCTTTCTTTTGTGTTTACACCGAGTACTGTTTTGTTTCATTCATATAATGTTTATATTAGTGGCAGCTGTAGGTACTGATGTTTGGATATAAAATATACTATTTAATAATGATCCTATTGTACACCGTTTGTGCCTCAATAAAGATAAAATTTATTCGGCTTTAAGAATCTCACAGAAGTTTCTTTACAATTGCGACAACTCTATGCTGGGCTAATCTCCGAAGTGGCAGAGAAAAGTAGGAATAAACCTGATGTTAGCGTGTATTGTTGTGTTCGGATTAAGACGCTGCCAGTCTACGATTATTTTTGTTCGAAACGAAAAAAGAAATACTTGTGAACAAGCCACATCTCCTATTTTATAATGTATAGTATATGTGAATAAAGATGTACCCATCTTTAATCACTTCGATAAATAATCCTACCGACCGCTGCAATGATGACAAACACACGTCCGCGCGTGGTCCGCCTTAGCTTTTCGAATAAATTAATGATATAAATTATGTATAATTACTTATCAAAAATCTATCCTAATAGAAATCTAGATCTACATATTATTACCTATCTTTAACAATAAATCACAAGTTGATTTTAATAGTAGGTATATAAAATATTTCGATCATACATTCTAAAACGTATCATTTTGAAATAATATTTTTATCGTGAAAAGTTTCTGCTATTATGTTTTCAGCTTAATAGAAATCTAGGTAGGAACCTGAAGTAATCTTATATATAAAATTCTCGTGTCACAATGTTAGTTACCTTACTCCTCCGAAACGGCTTTACCGATTTTTACCAAATTTTATATGCATATTCAGTAGGTCTGAGAATCGGCTACTATCTATTTTTCATACCCCTAACTGATAAGGATGGAAAAACGTAAAATGCTTTTTTCTGTGGGATTATTGACATTTGACAGGACAACGTCTGTCGGGACAGCTAGTATACTTATAAAAATAGGAGATGTGGCTTGTTCAGAAGTATTTCTTTTTTCGTTTCGAAGAAGAGCAATCAGCGACTGGCAGCCTCTTAATGTTTCTATACCTAACACTTTACGTATCGACGACGATGTATTTTGCTCCTCGATTACGTAAGTTTTGTTTGCAGTCAATTTCAGTTTCTATTTGCAACTGGTAAATAGATAAATAACATATTTATTTCTCAACAAATGTCTTTAAATGCATAGATAAACAGGTTTTTCTAAATTAAATTACAACTATACCCAAACTAGGTTAAACCTGTATGATGGCGTACGTAATTATATGCCATTGGCTAACAAAGTTTGATTGCAACTAGAACAAGTGATAACATGAATAGTTCTTTTAGGTTCTTTAGGTTTTATTTCTAAATCAAGTGCTGCTTTTTGAATTTGTGCTGAAGCTCTTTAGTTATTTTTTTTATTGTTGTAGTGTAGTACTTTTAATTATTATTCTTGTTTGAGCCTTCACCTTGTTCGATCGGCACCACACTGGAGCTCTACATAGCAATAAGGAAAGGATCATTGAAAAAAAAAGGTAGACCCCAAGCCGTGTTTGTTGCCTGATTCTTCTAGGCTTGGTCGTATGAACAGACGTAGCTTCCCCTACCTCCTAAGACGTTTTAAAGTGATCTAGTGATTTTATAATAAAAAACCTTTTGTCTTCGACTTTGACTTTATATATTTAGATAATATAAACTGATCACAAACTTACATAATCGATATGCTGGTTTTATGAGCGTTTCGTTTATTTCTGATTAATAAAGCCATATTGGCTGGTCAATAGCCATTAAATTGATTATTGACAACCTGACAGGAGAGATTACGGTCACAATTGCTTTTCCAAGGGCAAACCGCGTGCAAAAGTCTGTTATCACATATCGTTGCTGTCAGTACAAAAAGTCGTATGTCAAAATTTTGCCATTTTTTATATTGGCTGTATGTGTAGTAAATCGATTAGCAGGAGTATAATAAACGTATGTAAGCTATAAAACTAAAGCTATTTACATTTTAATATTGTAAAAAAACTTCATAGATAAGATAATAATCAGTTTTATCTACACTAATGTTGTAACATTCTACTTATGTTTCCAATACTTGACTTATAATTACTACTGTTATAGCGCAGACAACAAAACACTCAATTTAAGCAATTTCACATGATGGTATAATATCCACATCGATATCGTAAAATCTCATTATAACATCAATAAAACGAGACCAATTAACCTGGCGAGCCTTATGTCAAAATCCTTATACAAGTTGTATAAAATTTTGATATTAGGCTGGCTTTTGAAAACAGTTGGGTTATACGTGAAACTACTAAACTTACATACACAAAACTCTTTGGTAAGATCTTGTGCCAATTAAATAAAAAAAAACAGCGCGCGCTCGCTCCTGATTGGTCCTGCGCACGAAGCTGCGCTCTTCTTATTGGTTAGATTTTAATGGCGGCAAGTTCACTGTGATGTGACAATACACGTACGCGCGAATTTAATGTTTCGCAATGTGTTTTGTTTTTAAAATACAAATTAAAAGTTAAAAATGGATTAGTGAAGATAAAGTAGTGTATGCAACTGCATATAACACGGGTATTAAAACACTCGTTACTATTATGAAACGAGCGCAGCGAGTTTCCTAAACTCACACTCGTGTTTTAATACCCTTCCTTACAGTTGCATAAACTACTATTTTGTGTCTCCTGAAAACCTAACGTTTTTATAAACGACTTTTTGTTCCGACAGCAACGATATGTATAGCGATATAGGACAATAATGGGATATACCTACCTTGTTTTGACACGCTGACTGATTAACTGGCCTCACAGCTCAGTTGTTAATTACTCTACCTTCTGCGCTGTTCGATTCCAACCCAGAACAAATATTAGTGTGATAAACATAAATGTTTGTTTTGTGTCTGGGTGCTACGAATATATGTATAAATCTGTTACAATTTTTTTGTTTATTTTATGTTTGTATTTACAAAATAAAACGCCTATGTAAGTATTTTATCAGTTATTTAGTTTGAGGCTAGATGGCGCTGTGTGAAAAGTAAATTAATATTTTTTTATAAATTCCAGATTGATAGATTCCCGTAGCCGATGACCGCAAAGTTTGGAAGAGAATGAGAGAAACCTTTTCCTAACAGTGGGATAACGTAGGTTAGAAAAATACTATATAATTTGGACTTGAGTAGTAGGTACTTTTAATTATTATTCTTGTTTGAGCCTTCACCTTGTTCGATTGGCACCACACTGGAGCTCTACATATCATTAAGGAAAGGATCATAAAAAAAGGTAGACCCCAAGCCGTGTTTGTTGCTTGATTCATCTAGGCTTGGTCGCGTGGAATCGGTGTAGCTTCACCTAGTTCCTAAGACGTTTCAAAGTGATCCTTGTGATTTTATTGAAATAAATGATTTTTGAATTTGAATTTGGACGTGCGTCTGACCACCCCCTTTAGACATTTTCAAGGATCTAAGCGCATCGAGATCTGAGAGTATGTATATCGTACTTGGGGATTACAGTCGTGATATTTAATTTTATAAATACCTTGTTTACAGCATCGATATAAGCCCCACGCTCCAGCAGCAGTTCAGCGACTGAGGTGTGGCCAGCCCTGGCTGCCATTGTCAGAGGCGCGTCGCCAGTCACGTCGCACCCTTGTACGCGAGCTCCCAGGGATATGGCATACTCTGCCACACTTGTGGCGCCTTTAGTGCACGCGCATTGGAGGATGTCGTTCTGTTTCTGTTGGCACAGACAGGAACAATTAGATATTGTTGACTTTCAACCGACGAAAAAAGCATGTTTTGCTGATTTAATTTGGATGATTTTTTTTATGTTGTATAGTAGTCCAGTTGATTCCATCTAAATTGTATTAAAATTCCTTCATAAAATTTAAAAAACTAGTCTCTTGAGTATTCGACTAGTAGTCTCTTCGATTGGTCGAAAGTTTTTAAAATGTTGTCGCCGATATAAACTTTGCACACATAATTAAAAACTTTTAATAAAGAAGCGAAGGCAAAAGGCATACCTACGTAACTCGTTAGATAGAGGTAGGTACATTAATAAGGCTCCACGTTCCGTTACGTCCGACCTCGTGACCTGTTCAGGCGATATTTTTTCAACGGCAAATAATTGTTTTTATCCAATTTTCCCGGTTGAATAAGTTTATTTGCATGACACGTGATACTTGCCTGGGTGAGGTCACGTGGTGCGTCACGAGATTCAAAATCGGATCGGTAAAAATATAATACATAAAAAATCGGCCATGTGTGTGTCGGGCCACGCGCAATGCAGGGTTTCGTAGTTTACCAACGTTATATGTAATTTTAAAAGGTAAGGGTAGGACCCTAAAAAAGATTTTGTTTACCACTTTTTCGGTGTGAGTAATATGTATATTCATGTAAAATTACAGCTTTCTAGCACTAAGATTCTCTGAGCTAAGCTGCGGGTTTGTTGTAGACCGACACTAAAAAAGCAACAAAAAAATATACGCGTTAAATAAACAACCTCCTCTTTTCGAGTTCAAATTCATTAGAATAGCCAGATAAATCCTACCTCGGCTTTAAAGTTTACCTATTCGTACATACAATTTCCACATCAGCCTATCATTTATTCAAAAACCGCAGCCAGCTGAAACCAAAATAGACCTTTCATATAGAGGTGGCTTTGTTTCTGACACCGCATCTGTTTTAAACCTGCGTGACAATGACAACCTATTAATTTAAATTAATTGGCTATGCTCGTAAATGGACACCGATGAAGTATTTTCGTACAAGCTGGAAGGAGTCATTCGTCATCTCGCGGATCTCAAACTCGCTGGAATCCGCGAGTTGGCACCTTCCGATTTTACCTAATTTTATTGTTGTCAACTCGCGGGCCTATATAAGGTACAGTCATAACAAAAATGGATTGAAACCAGAGTTAGTACCGACCATCTAAAGACCATAAATTATAAAAAATAAAATAAACATCAAGAGTGAAATTCCACAATTTAATCCCAAAAATATTATAATTGACTTCGAGAAGGCTGCAATGTTGGCAATCAAAGATATATTCCCTGAAACAAGCAACAGCGGGTGTTTCTTTCATTTCACACGATGTTTGTGACGGAAAGCTGATAAAATCGGAATCAAAAAATCGGCATTGTTTAGGAAACACATAAAGAGGTGTGTTGTTTTGGCACATTTGCCCAAAGAAGCTATTGAGAGTGGTTGGTTTTACGTAATGTCACATTGTCCAAAAGATGAAAATATTTTCAAATTTAATGATTATTTTGTAAATACATGGTTAAATGAGACTTCGTTTTTTGCCGACAAATGGTCTTGCAATAACATGCAACACCGTACTACAAATATGGTCGAGAACTAGCATTCTACTGTAAACAAAAAAATCAACAGTAAACCCATGAGCATTGCACATTTTTTGACCATCTTACAAAAAGAAGATAATTACTATCAAACATTATACTTAAAGGGGGCTCATATAACAGTAAAATTAAAGGAAACCTGCGCTATTGATGAACACGTCACCTTCACCATTAACGAATTTATTCAAGGAGTTATAAGTATTGATTTATGTATTGAACTTTTAATTTATTGATGTTTAAATTTAAGACATGTAGCATAGTTTTTAATGGTAACGTTTGTTATAAAAATCATTATAGCAAACCCTGATCTGTGATTTTGAAAATATTAGTATTGATTTAGATAAAGCACTTCTAATCTTGTGATTTTTTTTGACATAGCATAGTTTTAATTAGTAATGCTTGTTACAAAAATCATTTATAACAAGCCTTAGTCCGTGATTTTTATAGTTCCTAAGACTGTGATTGATTTTATTATATGAATCTCAAAAAGGTATTTTCTTTTATTTGAAACTCAAATAATATTGTATTCTATGGTACATTCAAAGTAGTTAAGATCTGCGAGATGACGAATGACTCGCTGGAAGCCAAATCAGACGGAGTTTATTACGATCAAAGAATAGATTATTATCTCTTAGGTTAATCAATGGTTTTGTAATAGGCGATATTTATTTATTAATTACTAATATATAAATATACAAAACGGGAAATATTTAGTTGTGGTCAATCAAGTTTAAAGGTCGCATCACAACTGTCACTAATCAAAACGGGCCATAGACAAAGAATTGTATTAACTATAGATTTTAAACAAGTTTGTTTGCTATGCTAACCCTCGTATTCAAGAACGACACAATGAGAACACGCACCCACAGTGGACGAAATCTTTTTTCATAAAAATCACTTTATGTGTTGAGCGGCACTATGGCGCTGTCCACTGTGGGTGCGTGTTCTCATAGTGTCGTTCTTGAATACGAGGGTTAGTTATTGACTGCAAAAATTTAAAATGACCTAAACCGGGGTAGGCACCACTATGGCACCACTTCCGATAGTGGTGCCTACTCCGGTTTCTTTGATCTTAGTTCTTTCTAATAAATTTATGGCTCTTTTTAGGGTTCCGTAACCAAAGGGTAAAAACGGAACCCTATTACTAAGACTTCGCTGTCCGTCTGTCTGTCTGTCTGTCACAGGGCTGTATCTCATGAACCGTGATAGTTAGACAGTTGAAATTTTCACAGATTATGTATTTCTGTGGCTGCTCTAACAACAAATACTAAAAACAGAATAAAATAAATATTTAAGGGGGGCTCCCATACAACAAACATGATTTTTTTGCCGTTTTTATAGATAATGGTACGGAACCCTTCGTGCGCGAGTTCGACTCGCTCTTGGCCGGTTTTTTTGTTATACATTTGTTGAACGTGCGCGTTGAAGTTGGTTCAGCTTAGGTAATTCTATTAGGCAAATCAAAAGTAGGTTTTGACTTACAACTTCAAGCAAATCTCTAATTTTGTAGAATGTTACAGTTTTGATTCAGTTCAGATTCAGATTCTAATCATATTCCGAAATCCTTGACCGATATTACCGTTATATCGAAAAATTGCAACCAAAAATCTGTTTTACAATCATTATTCTCTAGCATCATCAAGGTAACAAATAAATATTAACGACAAAAGTTTTAGAATACAACATAATTTTTTAATCAAATAAATAGTTTACGCGTTACAATGCAGTAAAGCTCAACCAATTTCTTATATTGACAAAATTGCTTGATTTTTTGTTAAAATTTCAATAAAATATCGATTACTGGCTTATTATCGATTGATGGCTGGCCTCACAGCTCAATTGGTCAATTGGCTCTGCCTTCTACGCTGTAGGTTGTGGGTTCGATCCCCACCCGGGATAAACAATTGTGTGATGAACATAGATGTTTGTTCTGTGTCTGGGTGTTATGTATAATAATATATATACGTACGTATATATATACTCTATTAGTTATCTGGTTCCCATAGTACAAGTTTTGCTTAGTTTGGGGCTAGATGGCGCTGTGTGAAATGTCCATCAATATTTATTTATTTTATTTTATTTATACATACGTATGTTGTTCATTTATTTCTTCATAAAAAATTGACGGCATTTACTGAACTTTTAGGTTAAATTTTACGATCGGTGTAAATTATAAATATGGGTAACGCTTTTGGCGATTCCATTAATAATAGGAAGCAGAAATAATAGGATGAAAGGGATAATTAATGGGAATTGGTTATTTTACGACGATATTCCTGATGGCGTGGCGGGGGAGTTGGTCGATTAAAATTTAAGAGATGCAGGTTCCATACAAATATTGACATGATCTACAAATATTTGTTACCGTATCTGGTTGTTGTATTATACGAGTATACGAGTGTGAGAGAGCGCGTCTTGGGAGAGACTTATGTCCAGCATTGGACTAATATATTAAGTTGATGATGATGATGGTACGAGTGTGGTGGTCAAGACCATGTAGGTATGTATTGACTGTTACGTGTTTTTACGGTTCCGTACCCAAAGGGTAAAAACGGGACCCTATTACTAAGACACCGCTGTCCGTCTGTCTGTCTGTCTGTCTGTCATAAGGCTGTATCTCATGAACCTCGATAGCTAGTCAGTTAAAATTTTCACAGATGATGTATTTCGGTTGCCGCTATAATAACACATACTTAAACAGAATAAATTAAATATTTAAATTGGGCTCCCATACAACAAACAGGTTTTTCTTTTGCCGTTTTTGTAGATAATGGCCGTTTTTTGTTTTTTTTTTAATTTAATCAAGTTAAATGTTGTGTGGTTAGAAACGCCATGTCAAATTAACTAACTGACAAAAATAAGTGTAATAAATTCAAAATGTTTATGCATTACATGATTACTAGGCACATGTTCGATAGCGAGCGAGCGATTAAAATGACAAATAGCGGTTTATTACTATAACTAGCTGACCCGTGCCCGCTTCGCTGAGCGTAAGACATTTCTAATACCATCGTTGACTTTTTTGTAGACGTTTTTAAGGTTTACAATACTGTAGTACATTATTTTGATATATCTCGTGGGGTTCAGCCAGCATTTGCAATGTAAGCGCAAAAAAATGTGTTTATTTACGACATCACATTAGAAACCTCTAAAATTATCAGTGTTTCTCTACTATATTATGCATGTATTATACATATAAACATTCCTCTTGAATCACTCTATTTATTAAAAAAACCGCATCAAAATCCGTTGTGTAGTTTTAAAGATATAAGCAAACATACATACGCGGGAAGCGGAAAGCGACTTTGCTTTATACTATGTAGTGATGTAATTGCCTAATACAAATTTGGCAGTGCTCTCGCCAAGTCGAACAAAAAAGCGGCACGGCCGTACCATCCTATTTTCAAAGCATTTCAGGCCATTTTCGACCCCCCATAACTTCGTTGTGGATAAAACTAGAAGCTTGAATTTTCAGTAATAATTATTACAGAATATTTACTAAATACATAAGAACCAGTTGAGCTATCTTAGACTGCAAACAGTCTATTGATAGTTTAACTGATCCAGATCACTACCAGTCGAAAGCGTTCCCTAGATACTACCGGCATTGCCACGCTTGATACTGATCCGCTGTGCTAAATATATCTATATATATAAAAATCAATTGCTGTTCGTTAGTCTCGCTAAAACTCGAGAACGGCTGAACGGATTTATCTTATCTTGGTCTTGAAAAGTTCGTGGAGGTCTAGGGAAGGTTTAAAAGGTGAGAAAAATTCGAATAATTGCCGGGTTTTCTAACTAAAATGTAGAGTCAATTTGAGCTTTATTAGGTTTGATAATACGGTAACGGGAACGAGAACGGGAACTTAAGACAACATTTGTTAATTCTAAAGCGATACGAAGTCAGCTTGTATCTAATAAAAATAGACTTACCTTATTAGTAGCCGCAAGACAGGCACCAGCTCTGACCAGGGCCTTCACAGCCTCCAGATGTCCGTGCCAGGCCGCCATCAGTAATGGCCGCATACCGAACTGCGCAGAAAATTGTTCGAGAGATCGTTTGATTTACTGTTGCTCTTTAAGTTCAGTCCTTAGACATCAAGGATCTTAGAGTGTCTAAAAATCTGAAAATTATACCCTTTGGGTCTACTCCGAAAACAGATAAACGATTATATCGCTGTTTCTAGTGATGTTAAAGTAAAGTTACGAACATCGATGATTGTCGAAATTAATGAGGCTTATTCCATCATTCAAACTGCGATATAATCGTTGCGTTAATCGTATAATCGTTGCGTTATAATCGTTAATGCGCAATGATGTAGGATGTAAAAACTTATTATGCATGGCTTTAGCAATTATGGCCAAGTTATCGTTTTGCAAGTAGACCTCCTGGTGATATACCAGGATAACGGTGCTACGAAAGCACTACAGCATAGGACTTGTAGAAGGACAAGCTTAAATCTCGTAGGCGATAGCGTGGTTATGTTGTAAAGGTGTGACCAGACTAAAATATGTTTGGACAATAGCCGCGCGCTCATTTACCTTTATGTTTAAACTAGCGACCCGCCCCGGCTTCGCACGGGTTTAATACATATAAACCTTCCTCCTGAATCACTATATCTATTAAAAAAAACCGCATCAAAATCCGTTGTGTAGTTTTAAAGATTTAAGCAAACATACATACATACAGACGCGGGAAGCGGAAAGCGACTGCTTTATACTATGTAGTGACTAGTTACGAATGCCGCGCTCGATTGCCGCGCTATGTCTGGTAACACCTTAGTGCTAGTGCATAGAAATGGCATTGTACTAAATTAGGAGGTAGGTATGTATTTGTGTTGTGAGGCAGTGAAAGCTAACAAAGTAGCGAGACATATAATACCACCATTATAAATCAAAAGCAGAAAATAAGGTTGGAATGTTTAATTATTATAATGTTATACTGTGAGTTGCAAATAAAATACAGAGCTGTGCTCTTTTATTTCTGACATTATTGCTATACAATTGGCAAATCCTTTGAGGATATGGAACAGAATTATCTTTTTATTGGATTATCCAGCTACTCTGCTGTATCGCGGTGGCAACGAATCCTCGCCATATTATGATACTCATACGGGGACCATTTTTTATTATTAATACTAGCTGTCCCTACAGACGTTTTCCTGTCAAATTTCAATAATCCGACAGAAAAAAGCACTTTCAGTTTTTCTATTTAACTTAGAAAAATTAAATTTTAAAGTGGCAATGTCTGTTAGAGTCCCGTATCCCCCCCCCCTAAAAACTAAACTATTGGTTTTGAAGGCGTAAAATGGTTTTACTATATATAATGAAGTTAAAATTAAAACTACCACAGCTAAGTACTTACGAGTAAATAGTCGACCAACTTATAAAATGGGCTTGAAGAATAATACAAATGTAGTACAAATATCTTTGTTACGTTGTTAGCTGTGTTACGGAAATCTATATTGCGCGTGGCCCAACATGCACTTGGCCGGCTTTTTATATACAAATTTCCCGGACAATATTTGATAAGCTCGGTCCCGTGGCGGGCATTGTCCCGTGTTGCGAACTCAATCCCCAGCGGGATTGGTGAATGAAAAATATTTTGCTCGGTTAATGTTTATGGTACCATAGTACTCATAGTTTCCCAAAAAGGGTTGACGTCAGGCAGTCCGGTTGTAACCTCACATTAAGTGGGAAAAGGAAAAGAAAATTATGATTACTCATATAAATACAAATAATTTATTCATAACACCATGTTACAGGTCAGTTAGGTACAGTATCCTAATAATATTATAAATGCGAAAGTTTGTGAGTTTGTATATATATGTATGTTTGTTCCCTAATCGACAAAACGGATTACGATGAAATTTGCTGTAGATGTAGATTGCCCGAATAAAACATAGACTACTTTAAAACAGAAATGATAAAGAAATGCATAAGCGATGAATTTAGTATAGATGGCGCAGATGTGCAAAAAATCTGACATCAGTGTTGACATCAGACGTCATTGCAACATGTGTTACTATAGACCATGCAATTTTTGAAATTTGGACAGGACAACGTCTGCCGCGGGTCTGATAGTATTACAATAAAATATCATGATTATAATGCTTATTAATAAAAACAAATTAATTACAATATATCACATTGATAATAATAATTTTTGTAATTGGCAATTCGAAATACTCATTTACTGAGTAGAATGTGTTCTCGAATTTCATCTTAAAGACCGTCGTGGAAGTTACATATTTTCTTTCATGGTTTTTGATATGCTAAATCATATATAATATATCTATTTCTAGCGTTTAGAACTTTTTTTACATCTTGATAGAATGGTACGGTCGTGTCAACATAATATATCAGAATGTTGGCCTCAATAGTGTGATTCAGTGGCAGGAGGATAATATTCTGTTAGATAAGATATCTTCACACAACCTTGCTCCAAGACGGATACGGATATATTTCAAGATTCTGCATCATAATCTTGTTATTGTGCTAAATGAGGATAAAGATAGAAACTGTGTTAATGACGTGTAAATTAAACGGGATGGACTTTTTAAATATTGTACTGGAACTATAAGAAAAACTCACGACTTAAAAAATAAATAAATAAATAGAATCACGACTGTAATCCCCAAGTACAGTAGATATCCTCTCAGATCTCCAGACGCTTAGATCCTTTGAAGATGTCTAGTGGGGTTAGTCAGAGGCACGTCCACGCATTATATTTGGTACATGCCCACATTTTGCAGTAGTTAGCATTCCATACGTGACAAGTTGCAAGCCCATCACCGCTAATTACTGTAAAATATGAACATGGCAAAACATAATGTTCGAACATGGCATTGACTACTCACTTTAGACATCTATAAGTATCTATGAGCCTGAATATCTGAGAATATATCTACCATACTTGGGAAAATTACAGTCGTGATAATATATAATTAAATACCTATTGTTTTTCAAATTCGAATATTTATTTGTGTAAAACGACGGGCCGCGCCGGATGACGCTCCGCCTGTGTGCGTCCGGCGCGTCTAGTACAGAGCGTTCCGAGCACGGGCCACCACGGATGCATCGTTCGTTCCCACACGGCGCGTCCGTCCGCCTTGGCGCGGTCTGGCGCGTGAAAACGTGGGCCGTGGGACCCCGGCATAACACAGGTATGCAAAGTGATCGTATCAACTTACTTTATCTGCCGCTTCTATGTCGCATTTAGCTTCGATGAGCATATTGATGATCTCCACGTTGCCTCGACTAGCTGCCCAGTGGATTGGTGCACGTCCATACTAAAAAAGAAAAAAAAATATAATCAAATTGTATGTTGTAAAGTATTACATAACGATTTCAACATTATCGAAACGTTTGGACAGTGCGATGGGCTTGCAACCTGTCACGTATGGAATGCTAACTACTGCAAAATGTGAGCATGTGCCAAATATAATGTTTGGACGTGCCTCTGACTACCCCCACTAGACATCTTCAAAGGATCTAAGCGTCTGGAGATCTGAGAGGATGTCTACCGTACTTGGGGATTACAGTCGTTTATATACGGCAATATCGCACTCTTAGAAATTGTTGTCTGTCGTAGTATTTAGTTAAGTAGAATAAGTAGCATGTAAGTAGAATAAGTTGAATTCATCAGCATCGCCGAAAGGCAACCCCACAGTACCTAGGGGTAGTTACCCTGGAGACCAGCGCAAAACCGTAAGGTGAGGACATTACCTAAATTTTAAATTAATTGTAATTTAGGTTTAGGAGATTCGTGTATATATGTCTGTTATGATGTCAAATGCCAAAAGTAATGTCGGTCATTCCGTACTTCCAAATGTAGTAGGAACCGATGTGAAGTTTGTTCCGATATATCGTTTATCGTTTTCAATTTATCGAGTAGACCCCAGGCCAAAGGTTTCATATTCATATATTTTTAGTATTTTTACCTATTCTCCTTTGTAAATGCTGCTTTTGCAAGAGTAAGGGTCCTAAAATGTTTGGTTTATAGGGTGATACCTAGTCACAAACAAAAAAGATAAAAAAAGCCTTTTTACGAGTAAGTAATTCGTGCTTGTATGTTAAGACGAGTAATAAATGTTTTTGATGAATGCAGAATCGTTTTTTCTCAATAATCGCAAAACATACAGGTTTTTTTATGACAAAGATAACATAAGGCTATATTCTAGATAAATTATAGACAGAAAACACGATTGGTGAAATTTTTCTCGATAGATTTATTCTCCAAAGTTAGCTCTTTAAAAACACTAGTTTCGTTTTTAATCAAAACTATGAATAGCTAAACAGTTAATTTTTATATAATTCGTTAGATGATCATACTATCTAAGTAATTTATAGACAGTTTCTTTTTAAGTTTGATGGTTTTCAAGATAATGCAGTTTTAACACTTTTTCCGTCTTATCCGGATAGACTCAGCCCATACAAAAAACCGGCCAAGTGCGAGTCGGACTCGCGCACGAAGGGTTCCGTACTATTATCAAAACGGCAAAAAAATCACGTTTGTTGTACGGGAGTCTCACTTAAATATTTATTTTATGCTGATTTTAGAGAAATACATCATCTGTGAAAATTTCAACTGTCTAGCTATCACGGTTCACGAGATACAGCCTGGTAACAGACAGACGGACAGCGGTGTCTTAGTAGTCCCGTTTTTTACCCTTTAGATACGGAACCCTAGAAACATAAAAAATAATTCATAATATCTCGTAACCTACCTATTTACCTAACTACGTAGTTAGCATTCCACACGTGACAGGTTGCAATCCCGTCGCCGCTTTCAAGAATACTAACAGGTTTCCTCACGATGTTTTCCTGCACTGTTTTATACACGTGTAACACGTACATTTTTCGAACAGAAATATCCATTGATGCACGGCCAGGATTCGAACTCGAAATTAATTGGAAATTAATAATATCTACCTAGGTACCTATTTACCTAACTACATGAATTCAATAATTCAATTTCAAACTTTTTATTCGATCATGTCATCGACTTACTTTACCGATAGTGGTAAAATAGCGCCACCTGCCAGCGGAATCGCAAACCTCTTTCATCTTACCTCTCAAACCCCGAAAAGTACCTATAATACGTAGTAACATCAAATGAAACTAGTTGTATGGGAGCCCCCCTAAAATATTTATTTTATTCTGTTTTTAGTATTTGTTGTTCGAGCAGCAATAGAAATACGTAATCTGTGAAAATTTCAACTGTCTAGCTATCATGGTTCATGAGATACAGCCCTGTGACAGACAGACGGACAGACAGACAGACAGACGGACAGCGAAGTCTTAGTAATAGGGTTCCGATTTTACCCTACGGGTACGGAACCCTAAAAACCAAACATTTCACATATCACCTTAAAAATTCCGCAATAAAAAGTTACTTTTCTAAGACAGGTGTAATTGGAATTTTCCGTTGTAAGATATTTGCTAATCCCCGGCCTCCTCTCCCCCCTCTAGGGCTAGAGTGATGTTTCCGAGAACGGAGGTAATCTCTAACAAACAGAATAATCCATGGAGTTTGTAAAATTCTGTAGACACCGGGAATTAAAAACGGACGAGTTTTTATTATTTACGTAACTAATTTGAATGCGTAAAATATCGGCGTTTTATTAAAAAATTAGTAGACGGCAAGCCTAATTTATGCTGAAACTTCACTCGCATTAAAAATGAGGGCTTTAAAAAATATATTTTCGAAAAGCCCTGTTATCCTAGAATACATAAATATCAATTTTATAAAAAATATTTTATCTAAAATATTTTTTTAGTCGCTCGTCGTGTCTGCCTTCTAAGTGCAATGACATAACAATTGTTAGGTTTTAGAGTTATTTCACACATTTTTTTACATATTATTTTTTTAGGTTATATTATAGTGCTTTTTTGTGTACGCTAGTATCTACATATTATCTAGGTACACATTATTATTATGTATAACGCTATACGAACAAAAACACATTCACCAAAAATATTGTGTTAGTCAAAAAATTAAAATATGGCTTACATTGTTTCTGCAGTTAACATCTGTGGGTCTCTGCAGCGCCTCCCTGACAGCATCAGGCTCGTTCTTGATGACAGCCTCATGGAGGAGCAGGTCGTTCTGCTGGACCCTAGACCGGACGTCCGACATCTGCAGACAATAACATGACGCTGTATGTTCTTATTCTTGAGCCTTTATTTATTTATTAGATAGATTATTAATTATTAGATACTTGAACTTTTTAATACTTTAAGTAGGTTTTATTTTTATTTTAAAACCTAATGTACGGTGAGTGTACTCTTGAAAAGGTTTTAAATATCTATTATTTAAAACCAAAGTCTGACTAACTGACTGACAGACAACACTGGTCGTATAAGACTTGAAATATGGAGGGTAGGTCTATCTATCTTGATATTTAGGGTTAAACTAAGGTTACGTTAGAGAATCTTAGTACTTTTTCTTTTTAGGGGTCCCTAAAAAGAAAACCTACGAAAATGTCTCCACCAATCGAAATGTCAAGGGAAGATATTCGTTTTCTTTTAGCTTTATGGAGGAACTATTATTAGTCCTACATAAATCCTAATCCTAATAATATTATAAATGCGAAAGTTTGTGATAAGGCTGCTATGTTTGGTCCCTAATCAAAAATAAACGACAAAACGGATTAAGATTAAATTTGCTGTAGTATGTAGATAAAAAATCAAAATAATTAAAGGGGGATCTTATAATCCGAAAAACAACCCCTAAATGATAAAAAACTCAAGAAGGATGATTTTGGTATAGATGGCGCTGGTGTGCAACAAATCTGACATAACAGACTAAATACATTTAGTCGTCATAGCAACGTAGTTTTGACTAATGAATGATACGCATTCTACCAAAATTCGTAATTTATTATATCAGTACAAGATTTGTAGGGAAAAAATTGGAAGCTGCCTGAAATAGCTTTTTCCAATATTACAAATAAAAATTACAGAACAACAGTCGGCTAGTAAAATATAAATAGGACCAACTTGGAACTATTCTCTATCTACACAATAGATATAAAATAATCGAAATCGGATCAGCAGGTAAAAATATATTCTCGGTGTTACATAGAAAAACCAACAAAAAAACATATGTCGAACCTTCTCTTTTTTCGTCGGTTAATAAAAATTACTTCACGCGAATAAAGTCGCGGGGGTTTTCATATCATTATAATGATTTACTCAGCGCTTTAATTAGAGGCTCAAGAGTCTGTACTTATTATTTTTAAATTATTCAGGCTTTATTCTAAATTTCAGTTAACACTAAGTAAATAATATTCTAAGCCAAAAAGTTTATTCAAAATTTTTTCAAAGTTTAAAGCAAACATGGCGAAAGATGAGGTATTTTTAACCGACAAAAAAAGGAGGTTTTCTTTTCAATTCGTATAGTTATATTATTATACCTATATATTCACGTATATCTTTTTACCTGGCGATCCGATTTCGATAATTTCCATCGTATGCGTAGAGAATATTCCCAAGTGGGTCCAATTTAAAATTAATTTAAGTTAAGGTGATAAGTGAAATTTTTGACGTTTTGTATGGGCTGAGTCTACCCGGATAAGACGGAAAAAGTGATAAAACTGCATTATCTTGAAAACCATCAAATTTAAAAAGAAACTGTCTGTAATTTATTTAGCTAGTATGATTATCTTACGAATTATATAAAAATAAACTGTTTAGCTATTCATAGCTTTGATTAAAAACGAAACTCGTGTTTTTAAAGAGCCAACTTTGGAAAATAAATTTATCGAGAAAAGTTTCACCAATCGTGTTTCTGTCTGTAATTTATCTAGATTATATCCTAAGTTATCTTTGTCATGAAAAATAAAACTGTATGGTTTGCGGTTATTGATAAAAAACGATTCTGCATTCATCAAAAACATTTATTACTCGCCTTAAGACTAATAGTTCCTTTAAAAATATATCGTCTCTTGATTTCTCGATTGGTCGAAACATTTTCGTCGATTTTATTTTCAGTTTTAAAAATATAATAATACAGTCGCTAGTAGTCGCGTTGGTTTGAACGCAGCTTCATATTTTATTCAACAACTATTAGCCGAGTATCTAACGCTTGGATGTTTTAATTTTTTTACTCTATTTGATATTGAAACCACTGAGTTATCTCTCTCTTTTAGGGCTATTGTAATTTTTAGGAGTAAAAAAATATTTTAAGAAGCTCCGGCAATTAAAAACATTTCAATTGCGAATAACCTTTTATCTAGTTTTCCCAAGGATTTTATCGCACGCAGGTAATAAACGACCGACCAAGTACGAGACGGACTCGCGCGAAAGATTCCGTACCATTATCTATAAATAACGACAAAATCACGTTTGTTCTATGAGAGCCCCACTTAAATATTTATTATATTCTGTTTTTAGTATTTGTTGTTATAGCGGCAACAGAAATACATCATCTGTGAAAATTTCAACTGTCTAGCTATCACGGTTTATGAAATACAGTCTTGTAACAAACAGACATATGGACAGCGGGTTTTTACCCTTTGGGTACGGAACCCTAAAAATGAAATGAAATATAGGATCCAAAATTAATAGCTAGGTCCAGTTTTGTCCAAACACGAATGTTGGTGATTCTTTTGGGAAAGTGAGCGAAGTACCTACTAAAACGTACCTAGATGATTCCGAAAGTAAGGCGAAATTACAAATATATAGATAACATGGATTTAAGAACGTGAAGATAGAATCAGTAAAAATGGCAAATAGCAAACAGACCACGTGAACGAAGTCGCGGCGCTTCCACTAGCTATTTCATAAAATGTCTTTAAGGTGATAAGTGAAATTTTTAACGTTTTTATGGGCTGAGTCTACCCGGATAAGACGGAAAAAGTGATAAAACCTCATTATCTCGAAAACCATCAAATTTAAAAAGAAACTGTCTGTAATTTACTTAGCAAGTAAGATTATCTAACGAATTATATAAAAATGAATTGTTTAGCTATTCATAGCTTTGATTAAAAACGAAACTAGTGTTTTTGAATTGCCAGTTTTGGAAAATAAATCTATCGAGAAAAGTTTCATCATCAATCGCGTTTCTGTCTGTAATTTATCTAGATTATATCCTTAAGTTATCTTTGACATGAAAAACAAACTGTATGTTTTGCGGTTATTTGAAAAAAACGAATCTGCATTCATCAAAAACATTTATTACTCGCCTTAAGCAGTAATATTATGTAGATAGACTATTATCCTGTCACATAGTAATATAACTTCTCGGGTCAGTGATCAATAAGTAACCAAAACAAAAAGTAATGAAGTAGCCCAAGTGTTGGCACTCTATCATTTTGAGACAAATTGAGTCCATTATTTTCCGGCGAGCGCCAAACTACATAATACATCAGAGGTTCCAAAACTATTTTCTCTCGTAGACCACTTGCGATGGGCTTGCAACCTGTCACGTTTGGAATGCGAACTACTGCAAAATGTGGGCATGTGCCGAATATAATGTTTGGACGTGACTACCCCCTCTAGACATCTTCAAAGAATCTAAGCGTCTAGAGATCTGAGCATCCCCTCAGATCTACCGTACTTGGGAATTACAGTCGTGATCCTATTTATTTATTTTTTACCAAATCACCAAGACAGTGACAGAGAACGCGCTAAATCTTAATAATATTATAAATGCGAAAGTTATGATAAGGCTGCTATGTTTGTTCCCTAATCAAAAATAAACTTGCTGTAGTATGTAGATAAAAAATCTGATTAAATAAAGGGGGAACTTAAAATCCGAATGATAAAAAAACGCAAAAAGGCTTATGGAATATAATCTATATAATATAAGGATTTTATTTTGGTATAGATGGCGTTGGTGTGCACAATATCTGACATCACAGACTAAAAACATTTAGTCGTTATAGCAACACAGTTTTGACTAATGAATGATACGAATTCTACCAAAATTCGTAATTTATTTTATCAGAATAAATTGTATATGGAAAAAATTTGAAGTTTCTGAGTCTTTTTTTCTATGCGATTACTGAAATTTAGGCAGGGCAAAGTCTGTCACGGGTCGGCTAGTAGTTGATATATTAAAAACGACAAGGCGCTACGCGACGAACGCTTTCACGAATGCTAGTTAAAACAGAACGAGAAGAATAGAGGAAAATACAAAAGTGTAATTTTGATTAAGCCTTTGTCGAGTGTTTGTTTGAGCGAAGTTAAGTCGAATTAATGTGCCTACCTACTTATTTCCAGAATTCTATAGTAAACGCACAATACTTGAGTCATTAGATCTTTGCAAAACATGGCATACTGGCTTCCGTTCGCGGCTTTACTTGCGTGGTACCTGTATGAAAAGTATCCTGAAAAGTATATAAATTGCGTATAGGATACTTTTCATACATCTATACTAAATCTGTTTAGTTTTTTGGGCGTGAAGAACTGAGTTGCGTTGCAAGACTTGGCCTTTTTTACAAGTTTTACTTTATGTTTTTGATAGCATCTCATTTCTTTTTGTAAATAATCCTACTTTTAAGGGTTCCGTACCCAAAGGGTAAAAATGGGACCCTGTTACTAAGAATCCGCTGTCCGTCTGTCTGTGATTTTCTTGCCGTTTTTTATAGATAATGGTACCTATCGTGCGCGTGTCCGACTCACACTTTGAAAAATCAGTTAGTATTCTTATAAGCGGCGATGGACTTGCTACCTGTCACGTATGGAATACTAACTACTGCAAAATGTTTTATAGGTTTTTAATACTTAAAGTATTTCAGCCCAACCAACACTCGTACAAAGGCGAGACAAATCCAACTATTTACTGAGGAGTACCATTAAACATCATACACACCCGTGTAAAAATTAACAACATAAAGTAAAAAAATACTACAAGTATAAAAATACGTTGAAGTATAAAATACTTTCAAGTACAAAAATACTTTGAGTATAAAAATACTTTCAAATACAAAAATACTTTAAAGTACAAAAATACGCGTTCAAACTGTGACGTCATACCTGGTACGTATTTGTTTATGCTTAAACCAGGTTTACAAACTTGGTCGAGTAAATACGCACCACCTCTACCTCCGACTATATTCGAATGATGTGATTAAATTCTCAAAAGGAGAAATAGGTTTTCAAATTCGTTTTCGATTGGATATGACGTGCAATCGGAGGCTGTTATCTACAGAAGCAATTTCCGTAGCAATAGTGCAGTAGGTGATATTCAAACGTGCCCGTTAGTACTAGTTTTACAGTTTCATAACTAGATGGTGTTAGAAAATTTGTTTAGATTCTAGATGGTATTTGTTGCGTTTTGCAAACTGAAAAGTAAATTATTTTTCAAACTATCGTGATTAGTAGACATAACTATAGCAGATGATGATTTTAGGGTGTAAAATAAAATAAATAAACAGGATCACGACTGTTCTCCCCAAGTACGGAGAGAGCCTTAGATTCTTTGAAGATGTCGAGGGAAGGGGGGGGGGGGGGGTAGTCAGAGACACATTCAGACATTATATTTGGCATATGCCCACATTTTGCAGTAGTTAGCACCATACGCGACAGGTTGCAAGCCAATAAGATTATCAGCAAGCTACAAACTAATTTATTTAAAAAAAAATTGTGATCCTCACGATAATTGCAGTAATGTAACCTAAGGTATCAAAAAATTACCTTTAATCTTCATTAGTGGCTGTGTGGATTTGGCTACATTCGAAGCCAGGGCTGATAAAATCAAAAGTAGTGACCTAAATTGACTGACAACTTGGTGTACATCGTAGGTATCCGCTGGATCCGGGCAGTGCAGTGCAGGACCGGTCATTGTGGCAATGTTTGGGGGAGGCCTATGTCCAGCAGTGGACGTCGATCGACTGAGATGATGATGATGATGAAAGTATTAAAAAATTGCCTCTAATCTTCATTAGTGCCTACACCCCAGCGAAGCCAGGGCGGATTGCTAGTAACAAATAAACGATTTAGTAAACAAATTAACAACGGAACTAACTTCTCAAAAGTTCCCGGCGAAAACCACTCCTATTTTAGAATTTTTATTTTAAGTTCTCCTCTTTCGAATACAAAATGCATTCTCAAGCATTTGTCGAGAGTGCTCTGTAAAATGAATTTTAAAGGTCTTGACGCAGAGTACAATTCTAGTCTCTATTACAAGGGGATAGAATCTAGTGGTATGTCGTTGACGACGTAAGCCTCTGGCCGTATTTACAAAGAGCCGCTTTAGCTTTGTATGATAGGCTTTTTGCTTTGGTGTACCTTACGAAGAAAAACAACTTATATTTTTTTGTTTTAGAAATAACAGAACACATTCTACTATAAATACAAATCCGAGAGCTACCTACATTGCCTGTTAAAGATCGATTATATTACCTAGCTCTTTGTTCAAAGAGAAAACCATTATGGTAATACTTGAAATTTTCATTTTTTTGTATGGGCTGAGTCTACCCTTATATGACGGAAAAAGTGATAAAACCGCATTATCTTGAAAACCATCAAACTTAATCTTTAATTTATGTATTTAGTATGATTAACTAACGAATTATATAAAAAAATCTGTTTATCTATTCATAGTTTTGAGTAAAAACAAAATTAGTGTTTTGGAAGAGCCAACTTTGGAAAATAAATCTATCGAGAAAAGTATCACCAATCGTGTTTCTGTCTATAAATTATCTAGATTGTTATCTTTGTCATAAAAAAACAAAGCTGTATGTTTTGCGGTTATTGTGAAAACTATTCAGCATTCATCAAAACTTATTCTTTGGCCATGATCAAAGCTACGAGTATGTTATAAACAAAAAACCATTGTTTCTGAAAATTCCAATGTGACCTACTAACTCAAAACAAATATTGAAGTACTTACCGCAAATAAAATCCCTTTTTGATAACTCCCGCGATCTATTACATTACAATGCCAATACACAAACAGATATATTAATATTTTATAAATATACAGGCTGTTGTTATTGTTCCAAGCGAAAGTCCACGGGTTAATAAATAAATAAATATTGTTGGAAATTTCACACAGCGTCATCTAGCCCAAAACTAAGCAAAGCTACGTTTATATACGTTTTTTTTGTTATAAATACATACTTATTATACATAACACCCAGACACAGAACAAACATCTATGTTCATCACACAAATGTTTATCCCGGGTGGGGATCGAACCAATTGAGCTGTGAGGCCAACATAAAATGAAATGATTTTTTGTTTATATTTTTTACTTAAAGATTTAGGAAGTATACTGTGTCTATGTGTAAGGCTATTAGTAAAGAAGAAAACCCCGAAACTATATCCCAAAGACTGATTGAAGTTTGTTTGAAAATGCCTTAGCACGGAGTCTGGAGCTCTACATAGCATTAGGGAAAGAATCATTGAAAAAAATGATAGGCCCCAAACCGTGTTAGTTGCCTGATTCTTTGTTTTTGTTGCTTGGTCGCGAACAGGCCTAGCTTCACCTAACTCCTAAGACGACTTTTATAAAAAACAAGCTAACCCGGCGAACTTCTTACCGCTTTAGAATTGACAAATGTTGTGTTAAGTGCCCAATCCCGTTCCCGTTCCCGTTCGCAGTACCTGGATAGATAGTCTACCGATTTTGTGCAAACTTCACATAAACCATCTACTAAATAGTCCGAACAAAGCCTAAACATTTGGTTTGGATAGGTGAGCCCGTTCTTGAGTTATAAAATTACAACGAAAAGTGGCATTGATACCTTTTGACTATAACTTTGTTTTATCATAAAATGTCTTCGCAAAACGAAGACAATTTCCTTGTGAAAACATAAAAATCGTGAGAAGCGTCTCAGAAAACTTTAACTACGTAGATATTGTGGCCTCACAGCTCAGTTGGTAGTAGATCTGCCTTCTGCACTGTAGGTTGTGGGTATAAACATTTGTGTAATGAACATAGATGTTTGTTCTGTCTCTGAGTGTTAATATGTTTAATAAGTATGTATTTACAACAAAAAAAGATTTTTTTTTGGTACGGAACCTTTAATTCGCGATTCCGACTAGCACTTGGCCGGTTTTTTAATACTGAACGAATATGTTCAAGCTTTTAAGGCTTTGATTCCCACAAACATTTAATACAAAAGTTACTACTTTACGCGCCTAAGAAATACCAAAGTAACCAAGCGTTAAGGGGCTCCCAGTCGCTGATTGCTCTTTTTCGAAACGAAAAAAGAAATACTTCTGAACAAGCCACATCTCCTATTTTTATAAGTATACTAGCGACCCGCCCCGGCTTCGCACGGGTTTAATAATATATATACAATGTTTTTTTTAATATAATATATATTAAAAAAAACCGCATCAAAATCCGTTGTGTAGTTTTAAAGATATAAGCAAACATACATACAGACATACAGACGCGGGAAGCGGAAAGCGACTTTGCTTTATACTATGTAGTGATTACTTCAGGTTCCTACCTAGATTTCTATTAAGCTGAAAACATAATAGCAGAAACTTAAACGATAAAGATATTATTTCAAAATGATACGTTTTAGAATTTATGATCGAAATATTTTATATACCTACTATTAAAATCAACTTGTGATTTATTGTTAAAGATAGGTAATATGTAGATCTAGATTTCTATTAAAATAGATTTTTGATAAGTAATTATACATAATTTATATCATTAATTTATTCGAAAAGCTAAGGCGGACCACGCGCTGACGTGTGTTTGTCGTCATTGCAGCTGTCGGTAGGATTATTTATCGAAGTGATTAAAGATGGGGACATCTTTATTCACATATACTATACATTATAAAATAGGAGATGTGGCTTGTTCACAAGTATTTATTTTTTCGTTTCGAACAAAAACAATCGTCGACTGGGAGCGCCTTAAGGTGATATGTGAAATGTTTGGTTTTTTGTGTGCTGAGTCTACCCGGATAAGACGAAAAAAGTAATAAAACTGCAATATCCTGAAAACAATCAAAATTAAAAAAAAACTGTCTATAATTACTAGTATGATTTTATCTAACGAATTATATAAAAATGAACTGTTTAGCTATTCATAATAATATAATAATAATAATATAATATAAGCCTTTATTGCTGAAACTTAATTTTAACATTTCCTTAACTCTATTGTATCTACATTTAAACTTTACTTTTTTCATATTAAACTTATTTTAATCGGTAGCCGGTTTATCCTTCTCAGCTTGTCTTTCGACAAAGGCCTCCTCTAATGCTTTCCATTTTGTCCTGTCTTTTGCGGTACGTGTCCATTCTGGACCAGCTATCTTTTTCATGTCATCTTCCCAACGTTTTGTTTGTCTACCTTTGCTCCTTTTGCTGTCACGCGGGTACCATTCCGTTACTAATCTCGTCCACTTCTCTATTCCTTCCCTTAGCACGTGTCCTGTCCATTTCCATTTCAGGCTTTTGTATACTGTATGTATATTTTTAAATTTTGTTTTTCTCTTTATATGTTCTAGCCTTACTTTGTCTCTTATTTTCACTCCAATAACGCTTCTTTCCATTCCATTTTGGCAAACTTGGATTCTTTTGAGTTGTTTCTCGTTCAGTGCCCATGTCTGGCATCCATACGACAAACATGGAAGGATGCATGTGTTGTATATTTTTCTTTTTTCTTTGATGGGCATATCCTTGTCTTTCATGACCTCGCTCAGCGACCAATACCGTTTCCAGCTGTTTGTTATCCTTCTATCTATTTCTTTTTGCATTGTGTCTTTTGTAGATATTAGTTGACCCAAATATATGTATTCGTTAACATACTCTATTTTCATCTGTCCGTCATTTATTCTAATGTCTTTTTTAGCTGAGTTAGTCATTACCTTCGTTTTTGATATGTTCATTGATAGGCCTATCTTAGCACTTTCATCTGATAGTTGTTGTAGCATGTCCTCCAAACTATCTGGAGTCTCCGAAAATAGGACTATATCGTCTGCAAAGCGTAGATGATTGAGTTTGTCTCCATTAATGTTCAGTCCATTCCTTTCCCATTGCAAGTTTCTAAAAATCATTTCGAGAACCGCAGAGAATAATTTCGGTGAAATGGGGTCGCCTTGTCTGACACCCCTCTCGATAGGAAATTCTTCACCTGTTCTTTCTAGCTTGACTTGGGCCGTACTCTTTGCGTAAATATTCTCCAGTGTTCGAATGTACTTAGGCTCCACTCCCTGGCATTCTAATGCTCTCCAGATGCTATTGTGTTCTAAAGAGTCAAATGCTTTGTTGAAATCCACAAATCCTAAATAATAAACTTTGTTGTATTCCTTATACTTTTGAAGCACCTGCCTAACGACGTGAATGTGGTCTATCGTAGAAAACTTACTTCGGAAGCCAGCCTGTTCTTTGGGTTGATTTTCGTCAAGTGTGACAGTAATTCGTGATAATATAATCTTTGAGAATATCTTGTAGATATTTGACATTAAACTTATTGGTCTGTAATTGCTCATATTTCCTTTGTCTCCTTTCTTGTGTAACAATATTATAGTTGATTTTGTCCAATCTTCAGGGATGCTTTCGGTTGCTAAGATTTCATTAAATAGATCTGTTAGGCTAGGAACAAGCACTGATGATGTATATTTTATTATCTCATTGGATATCTGATCTGAACCTGGTGCTTTATCTAGTTTCTGTGTGTTGATTGCTCTTATAACTTCTTCTTGTAATATTATTGGTACTGATTCAGAGTTTGTCGTTATTAGGTTTTGTTCTTCCACCCGTGCTGTTTTTTGTCTTTGGTATAGTTTTCTATAGTAGTCTGTGGCTATTTTGAGTATCTCTTGTCTTTTACTTGCGGAACTTCCATTTTCTGTTTTTATGTTTGGCATCCAAGTTTTCTTATGGTTTAGTTCTTTTAAAGCTTTCTTAATCCCACCGGTTTTTTCAATAAACATTTTCATAGTTTTCCGCCTCTTACTTTTCCTGTCTTTCCTTATGTGTTCGTTTATCTTTTTGCTTAATTCAGATATCTTATGACGTGTTTGTTTGGTTTTTTCCTTCTGTATAAGTTCTTTCCTCTCATTAATTAATTGCTTAGTTTCTGAAGATAATGTGCTTTCTGTTGTTTGTTCGTTTGTTTTCCTTACTTCTGTTTTGAGTATATTTAGTATACTGTTGTATCGTTCCTGAATTGGTTTATGGTTGGTTTTTGTATTTTCGTTTATTGCATTTTTTAGGTTATTAAGGAGTATGTCGTTATTTCCAGTAAATATAAGTGCGGTCCTGTCTTTATTGTTATGAATATGCCTCCTTTTTTGTACTTGTCTTCCTGATAGTTTTGTTCTTATCATTCTATGGTCTGTCTGGAAATTAAGCTGGTTGACAGTAGTCACATCTTTGAATAACCTCCTGTTGTTAGTTAGTATAAAGTCGATTTCATTCTTGTGCTTCCCGTAGCTTCAAAGTAGCTATTCATAGATTTGATTAAAAACGAAACTAGGTTTTTAAAAAGCCAGCTACTTTGAAAAATAAAACTATCTAGAAAAGTTTCACCAATCGTGTTTCTGTCTGTGTATAAGATCTAGATTAAGTCCTTAACTAATTTTTGTCATTAAAAACAAAACTGTATGTTTTGCGGATTATTGAGAAAAAACGATTATGCATTCATTAAAGACATCTAATACTCGTCTTAATAGTTTCAAAGTGATAAATAATAATTAGAAACCCATTTCTAATGAAACAAAATGGCCTCCTAGAATCATTGTCAAGCTTTAACATTTTACGGCACACCCACTGAAGGAAACCATCCACCAATATAATAACCAGCTTATTTAGATACTTTTTAACAGCTGTTTAAACAATTTTGACAGCTGAGTTGGTCGAGTGGGAGGTATCTTGACTTTCAATCCGAATGTCGTGGGTTCGACCAACATTGTCTTATGTACTAGAAGTACCCACTATGATTAAAGTTATGCATTATATTGTAATGACCAATGGTTAAGCTCGTTAGTAACTGACGAGGCGTGGGATAGCAGGACATTAGTTGCAATTTGGAAACAAGTAAACCACTTAAGTTATTTGAATGACACGTTATGAAGCTCATATTTGAATGTTTTAGAGTCGAGTTAGTGTTGAGTCGTTACCAAGTCGGCCTTTAACCGATGGTAAATGTTGACGTACGTGACCCTAAGTGACGTATTTACGACTTATTTTATGGCTCATTTTTCGGTTTTTATTCACAGCTATAAATGTTACGAGGTTTATTAGTCTTATTTACGCAAATTGTCTTAAATTTTTCGTGTGACACGTCATGAAGTTCATATTGAGATGTTTTAGAGTCGAGTTAGTGTTGAGTCGTTACCAAGTCGGCCTTTAACCGATGGTAAATGTTGACGTACGTGACCCTAAGTGACGTATTTACGACTTATTTTATGGCTCATTTTTCGGTTTTTATTCACAGCTATAAATGTTACGAGGTTTATTAGTCTTATTTACGCAAATTGTCTTAAATTTTTCGTGTGACACGTCATGAAGTTCATATTGAGATGTTTTAGAGTCGAGTTAGTGTTGAGTCGTTACCAAGTCGGCCTTTAACCGATGGTAAATGTTGACGTACGTGACCCTAAGTGACGTATTTACGACTTATTTTATGGCTCATTTTTCGGTTTTTATTCACAGCTATAAATGTTACGAGGTTTATTAGTCTTATTTACGCAAATTGTCTTAAATTATTCGTGTGACACGTCATGAAGTTCATATTGAGATGTTTTAGAGTCGAGTTAGTGTTGAGTCGTTACCAAGTCGGCCTTTAACCGATGGTAAATGTTGACGTACGTGACCCTAAGTGACGTATTTACGACTTATTTTATGGCTCATTTTTCGGTTTTTATTCACAGCTATAAATGTTACGAGGTTTATTAGTCTTATTTACGCAAATTGTCTTAAATTATTCGTGTGACACGTCATGAAGTTCATATTGAGATGTTTTAGAGTCGAGTTAGTGTTGAGTCATTACCAAGTCGGCCTTTAACCAATGGCAACTGTTGATGTACGTGACCCTAAGTGACGTATTTACGACTTATTTTATGGCTCATTTTTCGGTTTTTATTCACAGCAATAAATATAAGGTGGTTTATTAAGTTTGTTTACGCAAGAAATGTTTGTGTATTGGCTTAGCAACTAATGTGAAACTTTGTGAGAATATAAATTACATATGTGGCCACGAACCCTTTATAGGTAGGTTCCTTTTATAGTGGAAACCCTCGAGTTTCGAGTTTCGATTCGAGTGAAGTTATTTTCACCGCTGCACCCCCTTAGGGGTTAAATTTCAGGAATTAGTCTATTGGACCGTCGTCATATAGGGTAAGACCCGGTTGTGGTGCCTACCCCGGTTTTGGTCATTTTCAATTTTGGTAGTCAATAACTAAGCATATCAAACAAACTTTTTATTTGATTAGTGTGTGATGCGTTATACCTTTAGACTTGATTGTCCACAACTAAATATTTCCCGTTTTGTCTATTTATATATGAATAATTATAAAAACTTTGCTTAACCTAAGAGATAGATAAAAACTCTATTGTATGTTGTTTAATAATCGTCGTTTTCATTATTTTTTCAATATAAAACGTTTATTTAAAAATAAAAATGTTGTTAAAATGCCATCCTAGTGATGTGGTTTATTATATTGTACAGTTGTTTTATATTAAGAAGACGGGTTTGTGTGTGTAGCCCTCAGTGTCCGAGGCCACACAGCTCAGTTGGTAGTAACTCTGCCTTCTGCGCTGTAGGTTGTGGGTTCGATCTCCACCCATACCATATTTGTGTGATGAATATAGATGTTTGTTCTGTGTCTGCTAACATATATAGTAAATATGTATTTACAAAAAAGTCTGGGTGTTAACATATATAGTAAGATGTATTTACAAAAAAAAAGTATATAAGTATTCTATTAGTTATCTGAGTCGCATAGTACAAGCTAGATGGCGTTGTGTGTAAAAGTCCACTAGTATTTATTTATACATATTTATAGTGTAGGTATGTTTTCATTTTAGGCAAAAAGTGGTACGTGTGAGTTAATATTGACCAACTGAACACTTAATCGCCATTTTATTTATAATTCAGCCTTTCTTGCGAACGATGTTCCTGCGTACAACCAGGCTCTTATAAAGGTCAAGTACTACGTCTGCTTTAAGAATAGACCGTAACAACATACTTGTATAGGTCTCGAAGACCTTATTCTTCTAGCCCTTATCAAATTCCATGTGGGATCGGCACGGTAAAAAAACTTGTAAAAATTTTTGGCTGTTTTTATAACTGGCCCGCCTGCTTGACATCAACCCTTATATATATATATATATATACTTGTTATATTTCTATACTAGGTTTCAGAGACCAACAGTATATAAATGTTTCACATTCAAAATTTTCGTGAGTGGTAATACACATTTTGTCAAAAATGGAAATTACTCAAAATTCTCTAGATAAATAAATATTGGCGCCATCAAGCAGATAACTGATTGAATACTTAAATACGTTTTTTTTGTTGTAAATACCTACTGAGTATCATTATACATATTAACATTCAGACAAAGATCCAACATCTATGTTCATCACACAAATGTTTATCCCGGGTGGGGATCGAACCCACAACCTACAGCGCAGAAGGCAGAGCTACTACCAATCATAGACAATATATTTTTACGTGAGTAATTTCCCGTTTTGTCATGATTTGTAGCATATAAATCTGTTGTAATAAAATAAAACAGGCCAAGTGCGTATCTAGTCACGCGCAATGTAGGGTTTCGTAGTTTACACAGCTAACAACGTTATATAAGTAATTTTCAACGATATTTGACTAAAATGGTTACTTCTAATTTACGAGTTATCGTCGAGCAACTTAGAAAATAAATTCTCTTAGTTGGTCGATGTATCTAAAATGTTTGCTTTTGGGTTCTGAACCCAAATAAAAAACCAAATTAAAAAACGGAACCCGTTAGGTAATTTTCAAATGGTGCGACTTGGTCTGTTTCGTCTGTCACATCTGGTAATATTAGTATCCGATTTACCCCAATATCCACGTTATCGAGTTATTGCTAGTTTTAAGAATCCAATACAGAACCTCTGAGTGGTTCGCTCAACTCTTGGATTCTTGTACAATAAAGCTATATATTCTGTCGAAACTGAAGAATCAAAAAACAGCGTCGACTTCTACAAAACCAGTCAAATTAAACCGTGAAAAAGATTAAAAAATAGATTTTATTTCAAAAGAAACCCACACTGTAATATTTCCCGAATAAATTCTAGGAAATATTCCAAAAAGAATCCGTTATATCATAATAAAAACTTGAGGTTCATTCCTAGAATTACAGAGCAGACTTACGTATAGATACCATGATAATAAGGGCCTGCGCACATTGGCTGACGGAACGGCAGAGGATTTTACCAATGCGCGCAGGCCATAAACCTCTATTTGTTTTGAACTAGCTTCTTCCCGCGGTTTTAGTCGTATAACGCCTGAAAAAAGGCAAAACCTTGGCAATACCTTTAACTTTTAGGTTGCTGCAAAATAGTTGAGCATGTACCAAATGCTGCCTTTGGGTGCGTCTCTGATTACCTTCTTTAAATATCTTAAAGATTCTGAGCGCCAGGAGATCTCTACTTAGGGATTACTTGGGGTCGCATTACGTACTTGAGGATTACAGTTTTCCTAAATCAGTTTGCCTGAATGAAATTAGGAATCTCCATCACGGTAGACATCCTCAGACGCGCAGATCCGTGAAAATGCCTAAAACTAAAACAGCTTTCCTACAAAACAGTGTAGTCTATATGACACGTAAAATCTACAACAAAATACCTAAATCATTGAAAGATCTTGACGACAATATATTTAGGATTAAATTCAAACAATTATTAATCAACAAATGCTATTACAATATTAACGATTTTATGACAGATAAATAAATAAATGATCTTTATCTTTATCTTTATCTTTATCTTTAGAATTCTATACGTGACAGGTTGCAAACCGCTTTTAAGAATGCTATAATCAATATAAAACTTCTAAAACACTCGTAATAAAGTCCAAAAACATATTATTCTTACCTTGAAAACACCTTCAAAATAGTTACAGCTTCGAACAGCACAGTAAAAAATTATAATCTTTCTAAAAAATTAGTTAATCATTTATTTAGTTACGTTCCGTACGATTCGGAAGGTTTTAAATCGCGGGCGGCGTAGCGACCGTGCTACGGCGTAGCTGGCTACGGACTGCCTAGTGGCGACCTGTAGCTGGGATATAAGAGTATGCAGAGAGTTAGAAGCTGATATATATGGCCTTTTTGACCCACGTAAGGTAGTCTGTACTTTTTATGTACCTATCTTTCTTCTTCTTGTTATGTGTACTTATTTAACTGTGTGTCAAATAAATGTATTTAATTTAATTTTTTTTAATTTATTTTCTTTAATTACCCCGATTCACCAAAAGTACCCTAAAATTCAATTAGTTTTTACATTAAGACGCTGCCAGTCGACGATTATTTTTCTTCGAAACGAAAAAAGAAATACTTGTGAACAAGCCACATCTCCTATTTTATAATGTATAGTATATGTGAATAAAGATGTACCCATCTTTAATCACTTCGATAAATAATCCTACCGACCGCTGCAATGATGACAAACACACGTCCGCGCGTGGTCCGCCTTAGCTTTTCGAATAAATTAATGATATAAATTATGTATAATTACTAAAAGAGCAATCAGCGACTGGCAGCCTCTTAATGTAAATACTATAAATGAAAAATCTGTAAATGAAAACTGTCTTGATAATCCTACGAATATTATAAACCCTAAAAATATATTTATAATGAGCTTTACAAATAAATATAATATATTTATTTGTAAAGCTCATTATAAATATATTTTAATTTCTAAACAAAGACCATTGTTTCTGAAAATCAAAATACCCAATGTGACCTACTAAGTCAATACAAATATTGAAGTAACACAAATAAAATCCCTTTTTGATGACTCCCTCGAGCCATTGTTATTTTACAATGCCAATATACAAACAGATATTTTATAACACGGCAAGACAAGTACGGTAGGCAGTATCTTAGATCCTTGAATATATCTAAAGAGGGTAGTGAGAGACACATCCAAAACTCAAAGGCACATGCCCACATTTTACAGTAATTATTTTTATATTGATTGATTAGTTGTTCCGACTTGTCTTGTCAAATTTCAATAATCCCACAGAAAAAAGCAGTTCAGTTTTTCCCAAACTTTATGCCACCCTTATCACATCGGGGTATAACCTATTATCTATTTTCATACCTACCAAATATACACAAAAATCGGTCAAGCCGTTTCGGAGGACTTGGGTTACAAATAATGTGACACGACAACTTTATATTTTAGAAGCCAGAAGGAGTCTCCCTACCCAAACAAGGAGGGGGGGGGGGGTTGTTTGGGGAGGGAGACTGTAAAATATATTTTCAGTTCATAATTTTTTCGCAATTTTTTGTTGTAATAATTTATTTAATCTTGTTTTAGTAAAAAGAGGGGCGTTATAACTTGTCTGCCTGTGTATCTGCGTGTCTGTTTCGTAGCTCCAAAACGGATGAACCGATTTTGATTTAGTTATTTTTTTGTTTGTGTAACATGATCGAGAGTGTTTATAACCATAATTAAATACAATCTGTAACCCCCAAGTTAGTATTCCACACGTGACAGGTAGCAAGCCCGTCGTCGCTTACAAATCAAAAATAAATTACAGATATATTGTTAGTATACTCTTCTGTAGACAAATCGACTCGGGTGCTCGTACTAGGCTTACTGGCATGTCAACGGCAGTAGTTCGGTTACGTCTACAATTGCCCTGAGGGCATGCCTAATTAACTGAAACAAAAGAAACCTTATATAACCAGTTACTAAAACAATGTTGTTTACGTAAAATCTATTAGGTTTTTATTTCAAAATAATATTGTAATAGAGGTTCAAAATTTGTTAGTTTTTATTTGTTAGTTGACGAATATTTATGACTATTTATTCGACACACATTATGTACATATACAAGCAAAGTCGCTTCCCGCTTCCCGCGTCTGTATGTATGCTTATATCTTTAAAACTACACAACGGATTTTGATGCGGTTTTTTTTAATAGATAGAGTGATTCAGGAGAAAGGTTTATATGTATAATTACATGCTTAATATATTAGAAAACCACTGATAATTTTAAGATTTCTAATATGAAGTCGTAAATAAACACATTTTTTTGCGCTTACATTGCAAACGCTGGCGCTGGCTGAACTCTACGAGATAGATCAAAATAATGTACTAAGTATTGTATACCTTAAAAAGGTCTACAAAAAAGTCCGCGATGGTATATGTTTATCCTCTTAGGGATAACCCACAATAATCAATTTCTATCCTATACATTTTACCGCGACTTTTTTTTTTAATTTTAAATGCTGTTGACGAGTATACAAAGACAGTCTGAAATATATTTTGGTATCAGCTTTGCACTCGTGCGAAGCCGGGGCGGGTCGCTAGTAATGAAATAAAATAAAACATAGGATCACTACTGTAATCCTGTATTTATAATATGTATATATATATATATATATATATATATGACATTATATTAGTATATAAGTATATTAGTATATTGAATGCAGTTTAAATTGTTTTATACATTCAAATAATGTCTTCTTTCAGTAAAATGTTCCATCTACAGTATTAAGAGTACTTTCCCTCCATGTGGCATATCCGTGGGACGCCCTGTATATTATGATTATATATACATATATATCCTATATGTACGGTAGAAAATTAAACTTTTGTTAGATAATAATAATGTGATAAAAAATAAAAATAAATAGGTACACAACTGTAATTCCCAAGTACGGTAGACATTCTCTCAGATCTCTAGACGCTTAGATCCTTTGAAGATGTCTAGTGGAGGTAGTCAGAGGTACGTTCAAACATTATATTTGGCACATGCCCACATTTTGAAGTAGTTAGCATTCCATACGTGACAGGTTGCAAGGCCACCGCCGCTTACAAGAACACTAACTGGTTTCCTCACGATGTTTTCCTTCACCGTTGAGAGCAGGTGTTTTTGATGCGTATACAAAAATTTCGAACAGATAAATCCGACCTCCAGATTGAAAGTCGAGGTACATCCCACTCGGCCAACACGATTTTTTTACATACGAGTATAATGTAATTATTCATAGGTGAAATAATTTTAAGTTATTTACACTCTAAATTGCATTTATAGATAAGTTTGTTGAAAATTTCACGGTTAATCCAAAAATATATAGATGTCTATACCTTTTCATGCAAAATAACGAGATATAGGTGAAATAGTGCATTTATGGCGCCAAAAAACCGCCAAAAAAACGGCGCCAAAAAAACGTGTCAAGACCAAGGGGTTAGTAGATTTAAATATAGATTTTACACGGGTTTTTATCACGTAATTACCTTTAATTCAACGACAATGGTTATTGTAACATAGCCGAAAAAGAACATAGAGAAAATAAATTAAAGGTAATTACGTGATAAAGACCCGTGTAAAAATCTATAGTTAATTATTTTGTTATCAAAAACTGTCAAAAATTTTGTCAGTACGATCGATTTCGTTCTTTTCACGCTAAAGTCTAAATTAACTTAAACTCAGAATGAAAGTTCTAAAACAGGTTATCTAAAAATGAAAGACCTATCTACAGGTCCTACAGGTCCCGGCTTCGCACTGTTGTAACAATGAAGATTATAGGCAAATTTTTGATAACTAAGATTTAATCAATGCAATTTTAATTATAAAATATAGCCTATTTTACTTGAAGATATTGTAGCTTTTGTTATGTAATATAATTTTTAAAATCGGTCCAGTAGTTTTTTAGTTTATCCATTATAAACAAAAATCCAAATTTGACTTCACTACATAGTATAAAGCAAAGTCGCTTCCCGCGTCTGTGTGTATGCTTATATCTTTAAAACTACACAACGGATTTTGATGCGGTTTTTTTAATAGAATAGAGTGATTCAGGAGGAAGGTTTATAGGAATCAGCTTTGCACCCGTGCGAAGCCGGGGTGGGTCGCTAGTCTTATATATAATAATGTAGAAGATATATAAATAGGTACTTTGTTATCAATACAAGCTTGCGGTGTCTTTGTGAAGACAAACCGCAAACTATCCGAACTGTCTCTGGTTTCTTGCCCTACCGGGTTTTGTAGTACCTTTATTTATGACAAACTAGCCGACCCGTGACAGACGTTGTCTTGTCAAATTTCAATAATCGAATAGAAAATACTGAATGATTTTAGTCTGTGATGTCAGATTTGTTGCACACCAGCGCCATCTAAACAGAAATTATCCCTTTTGCATTTTTTATCGTTATGAGGATGTTTTTCATTTTTTAAAGTAGTCATTTTTTAAAGTATATATTATTCGGGCATTATATCTACAT
The DNA here is from genome assembly GCA_912999785.1 of Hydriomena furcata. Taxonomy (NCBI): domain Eukaryota; kingdom Metazoa; phylum Arthropoda; class Insecta; order Lepidoptera; family Geometridae; genus Hydriomena; species Hydriomena furcata. Next base: position 12,757,432 of record OU538834.1, read on the forward strand.
CTACAGCAAATTTAAACTTGATCCGTTTTGTCGTTTAGGCCTAAACTGAGGAACAAACATACATACAAACTCACAAATTTTCGCATTTATAATATTATTAGGATTAGGATAACAAATTATCAATAAGCAGAGCTGAATTGATAAAAAAACCTTTATCAGCCCAAGGTTTTCGAGGACTAGAAGTAATTCTATATAGAATTGTCGTTTCTAGGCAAAAATGCAGGTTTAATAAACTATGGTACTTAGTAATTAAGTATTTTCAGCCGTGTTGGCCAAATACCTTTTATTTTACTTTCGATCCGAAGGTCGTGGGTTCGAATCCCGGCGTGCATCAATAGATTTTTCTGTACAAATAATGGTGCTCAAAACGGTGAAGAAAAATGTCGTAGGGAAATCTGTTAGTATTCTTATAAGCGGTGATGGGCTTACAACTTGTCATATATGTGGAATAAGTACTGCAATATCCGATTTGGATTTGCCTCTGACAATCCCTTTTAGACATGCTCAAGATCTGAGAGTATGTCTACCGTACTTGGGATTAGCGTCTCATTTCACACATCACACACACTATTTAGTTTATTTCATTTATTAAGTACTAGCTGTATCCTGCGCGCGTTGCTACGCCACAAAATCAGAACGTTTCGTTGGCTCATACACAACAACTTTGTTAAAGATCATCACATGGTCAAATGCATAGTTTATGATTCTATAAAAGACATACAGGCAAACATTCATTTTTAGGGTTCCGTACCCAAAGGGTAAAAATGGGACCCTATTACTAAGACTCCGTCTGTCTGTCACAGGGCTGCATCTCATGAACCGTGATTTAAGCTAGACAGTTGAAATTATCACAGATTATGTATTTCTATTGCTGCTATAACAAGTAATACTAAAAACAGAATAAAATAAATATTTAAGGGGGTTCCCATACAACAAACGTGTTTTTTTTATTAATAATGGTACGAAACCCTTCGTGCGCGAGTCCGACTCGCACTTAACCGGTTTTTATATATATATTATATGTCAGTTTATTAAGTATGTAAGTAAATTTAATGTTATAAATAAGCTGTCACTTTCACTTTAAAATAAAATAATGTCTACGGTTCATTCAAAACATTAATTACATTCCGGAGAGTAGAGTTTGTAATCACAGGGGAACAAGGTGCATGTCAAAATAATTGAATTAATCCATTAATTTAATTTTACAAGTGACAATGTTTGAATGTTTGTGGTTTCAACCACTCCCGACGTTCTAGCTAATTTGAAGTATGTTCATGATCTGGAACAGGATATAGTATAGTTGCTATAATTACTATCAACAACACTTTAGACGTGTTGGCCGAGTGGGAGGTACATCGACTTTCAATCTGAAGGTCGTGGTTTCGAATCCCGGCGTGCATCAATGGATTTTTCTGTTCGAAAAATTTATATGCGCATCAAAAACACGTGCTCAAAACGGTGAAGGAAAACATCGTGAGGAAACCAGTTAGTATTCTTATAAGCGGCGATGGGCTTGCAACCTGTCAAGTATGGAATGCTTACTACTGCAAAATGTGAGCATGTGCCAAATATGTTTGGACGTGCCTCTGACTACCCCCACTAGACATCTTCAAAGGATCTAAGCGTCTGGAGATCTGAGAGGATGTCTACCGTACTTGGGGATTACAGTCGTGATCTTTAATTCATATTTTTTATATATATGTATATGTATTTAACAACACTTTATTTTTCATCTGTCAAATAGCCTATTATATAAGGTGCAAATACAGGGTACGTGTTAAGAAACCAAAGCTTTGTGAAGAAAGTTTAAGGCGATAGGTCATTACCATAAATTCACTCACGCACTATTTACCCCCCCTTTTAAACATCCAAAAATATCCAATCATGTTTTGGCAGTCGAAGCCATCGGCAGTAGCTAGTTTGTACGCCATACGTTCTTGTCCCTAGACATACAATGTCAAATTCAAAACACGCTATTCAAAGAGTATTTTTATGTCAAAAAGTTTCAACATTAGTTGATTGTAAATTTGTGAAATATATGCTTGATGAATCTCGAACCCTTAATCCACTTTTTGGCTGTCTGAAAAGTAGTTTCAGAAAAAGATACTTTAAGTTATTTTAGCTGTAGAGCTCCAGTGTGGTGCCAATCGAACAAGGTGAAGGCTCAAACAAGAATAATAATTAAAAGTACCTACTACTCAAGTACGTACAACGTACAACAATAAAAAAAAATAACTAAAGAGCTTCTCATAAATTCAAAAAGCAACACAAGTATCGACCTCATTCGTCGTGCGTCTGTCCCAAACATTCAAAGTTTCCTGTCTGACCCATTGATATTACTGTTGCATTGTTTATAAGCGTAAATGCTAAGAAAACTTCGCTTGCGCGATCTAGGACTTGCGATTGGATTGGCTGACTGATACGTCACCATGACGTATGAATGAATGCACTTAGTGATTGTGCTGAGGTGGAGTAATTCCAGCTATCTCGTTCGTTCTTTTGCTTATAAAATGAGACGGATGTTATTTAACCGGACCACTATTGAACCGATAAGCAAACCATGCATGACCTTAAATCCTACACCGATATGTTCAATTGATTGAAATAGGAATTTCGTGAGCGGGAATTGGGAGCATTGGCCTTGTTACTTTCTCATCATTTTCCTGCCTTTATCTCTAGCTTATTGCTTACATAATTCATATTATGTTTTACCGTGCTTATACCTACCTAATTAATTTACATAGATTAGACATTTCATTAGATATAATGAATTAATTACTAGTTAATATTCTTGTAAGATTATATAATACTTATAATAATAATAATAATCTTTATTTGGAACATTAACATTAGTGTACAGAGGGGTTAGCATGAACCACTATCGTATCGACAACGTATCGTCCAAATGCCAAAACCGACACTTTTACTATAAAAAAGTGTCCGTTTTGATAATTGGACGATACGTTGTCGATACGATAGTGGTTCGTGCTCAGGCCACAGTACAAAAATGGAAAAGTCCACCAGTCGTCTTGGCTTGACCTTGTTTAATAAGATAACAAGTAGCCTTTGCTGTGGCACAACGTGTCGAGACAGTACTCATTATGATTAGTTTTCATTAAACTTCCACAAAGCTGGAGATCTGAGAGGATGTATTTTGTTATACTGTCGTGACAGTCATGATCTTATTTTTTTATTATATTCCACTAGTAGTATATTTTGCCGCTCTTTTCAAAAGTTCTTTGATGAAACACATGCGTGACCATTGATGCACTATTACAACACATAGTACGTGCCATAACAATGCCCTGTCACACTGTCTGCTTTACTGTCACAGAGACTGCAAATTGTTTTTCAAAATGTTGGTGGATTCTCCCCTCAGAATACCGATCATATTCTAATGATTACACCACACCCTCCATTCTAATGCTTACGATGCTGATCCTAACGCTGATCTATCATGAAACGGACTGTCGATTCCAACTATGCCACAGCAACAAACACTAACTGTAAGTCGTTAATTCAATCTCGCAAAGTAAATTATAATAAAAATATTTGTGTTATTCATAATTTGATGTTGAATCCGAGTAATCTTGCTACCTACGTCGTCGTCGCTTATTATTTTAGTAGGTAAGTAGGTATACTCTAGTTTTAGGGCTCCGTACCCAAAGGGTAAAAGCGTATTATTGTATCTCATGAACCGTGATAGCTAGACTCTTGAAATTTGTACAGATTATGTATTTCTGTTGCCGCCATAACAACAAATACTAAAAATGAATAAAATAAATATTTGAGTGCGTCTCCCATACAACAAACCTTTTTTTTTTTGACGTTTTTTATAGATTGGCCGGATTTTTTAACATATTAAGTAGGTGTTTATACGAATACAAGTATCTAAGCGTTTTTGTTACATTTATGGTTAGAGCAGCTTTATAGTCGTCTATTTAGGTAGGTAATTATATTATTAAGTAATATGTTTTTAGTACCATCTCGGTAATAATGTGTATAATGGCGGAAGGCATGGGTCTGCCATCATACAGGTTTGACCTTGTTTGTGCACTTATGTAACAACATAGGTACACTAAAATGTAATTAAATTAAATTAAGAAAAACCTTGATTATCTATGCACTTAAGAACGTCTGTTGAGAAATCAATATCTTATTTTAATATTTCTACCCGATACAAAATAAAAACACATTGAAATCGGACCAGTCCACCGAGCAATCCGAATTAACAAACCTCTTTTTTTTAGGCCAGTTATTAATTAACGAGATGCTTGCGTTACTCAAAACCGTGGAATGTAATCAAGGGAATGACTCTTTCAATTTAATGAAGGGAGCGCTCGAATGCAAGGTTTGTAATTAAACCTTACATCACATGTTCTTTATGCGAAACCAGAGCAAAGAACGAATACCGCGGAAATAGAGACGACTAATGCTCTTTAAAAACCGGCCAAGTGCGAGTCGGACTCGCGCACGAAGGGTTCCGTACTATTATCAAAACGGCAAAAAAATCACGTTTGTTGTACGGGAGTCTCACTTAAATATTTATTTTATGCTGATTTTAGAGAAATACATCATCTGTGAAAATTTAAACTGTCTAGCTATCACGGTTCACGAGATACAGCCTGGTAACAGACAGACGGACAGCGGTGTCTTAGTAGTCCCGTTTTTTACCCTTTAGATACGGAACCCTAGAAACATAAAAAATAATTCATAATATCTCGTAACCTACCTATTTACCTAACTACGTAGTTAGCATTCCCCACGTGACAGGTTGCAAGCCCGTCGCCGCTTTCAAGAATACTAACAGGTTTCCTCACGATGTTTTCCTTCACTGTTATAAACACGTGTAACGCGCATATAGGTACATTTTTCGAACAGAAATATCCATTGATGCACGGCCAGGATTCGAACTCGAAATTAATTTGAAATTAATAATATCTACCTAGGTACCTATTTACCTAACTTCATGAATTCAATAATTCAATTTCAAACTTTTTATTCGATCATGTGAAGTACCACCTATTTACCGATTTACTTTACCGATAGTGGTAAAATAGCGCCACCTGCCAGCGGAATCGCAAACCTCTTTCATCTTACCTCTCAAACCCCGAGCGGTCGCATGAGACCGCGAAAAGTACCTATAATACGTAGTAACATCAAATGAAACTAGATGGCGCTGGAATGCAAAAATCAAGTTTGTTGTATGGGAGCCCCCCTTAAATATTTATTTTATTCTGTTTTTAGTATTTGTTGTTCGAGCAGCAATAGAAATACATAATCTGTGAAAATTTCAACTGTCTAGTACAGCCCTGTGACAGACAGACAGACGGACAGACGGACAGACGGACAGACGGACAGCGAAGTCTTAGTAATAGGGTTCCGTTTTTACCCTTTGGGTACGGAACCCTAATACAAAACATGGCTAATTACCACGTACTCACAGATCTACCGATAATCGCTGACGATGCTCATGATGAAGACTTATTTTTCAAACTATCGTGAATAGTAGACTTATCCATAGATTTTGTCGATTTTTATGGTCTGCCCGCGACCATGGCTATTGTACTCGTAACATAGTCGAAACGTCGGGAAAGTAAATTAAAGGTAATTTTTACGTGATAAAGACCCGCGTCAAAATCATTAGTCATGATAAAGAGCATCTGAATTGACCCGAAACGTCAGCAATACAAGGTGAAAGGTGGTAATTAGCCGTATTTCTGTTTAAAATGATTTACATATACCTACTATAGTTTTCATTCTATACTATAATGTAATGCAGCTTCATCTCTTCCTACAATAGTTAGTAAAAATTAAAATAAATGTAGAGGTCTTTGGATGTTTGCATTGTAACCGTGCTGTAATGGCGAAACCGATTTAGATGAAACTTAGAACTAATATAGTTCGCAAACGAAATAGCGTTTTGGCTGCTTTTTGTTCATATACCACGGAGCGAAACCACGGCCAGAAGCTGGGCTAATCTGGTGACTCATGTCATGCCTGCTTAGAGTGATTTTCGCATTCCAGCGCCATCTAGTTTAATTTGATGTTATTACGTTATTATAAGTACTTTACGCGGTCTCATGTGGCGCTATTTTACCACTATCGGTAAAGTAAGTCGGTTAATAGGTGGTACTTCACATGATCGACTAAAAAGTTTGAAATTGAATTATTGAATTCATGTAGCTAGGTAAATAGGTACCTAGGTAGATATTATTAATTTCAAATTAATTTCTTGTTCAAATCCTGGCCGTGCATCAATGGATATTTCTGTTCGAAAAATGTATATGCGCGTTACACGTGTTTATAACGGTGAAGGAAAACATCGTGAGGAAACCTGTTAGTATTCTTGAAAGCGGCGACGGGCTTGCAACCTGTTACGTGTGGTCCATAACCAGCTTAGCTCCTTTTTAGTCTCAAACAACCTGCTCAATCCTTTCCAGTCCGGTTTCCGACCCGGTCACAGTACTGTAACGGCACTCGTTAAAATTACTGATGATGTACGATCGGGTATGGAAAACGGACATCTAACTGTATTGACACTACTAGATTTCAGTAATGCGTTCAATACAGTGGACTTTGAAATCCTTCTTGGTTTGCTTCGCTCAATTAACATATCTCCATCGGTGATTGACTGGTTTCGCAGCTATTTGCTCGGGCGCCGGCAGCGTATACGTCTTGATGAGTTATTTTCGTCTTGGTGTTGCACTTCAGCCGGTGTACCTCAGGGTGGCGTTTTATCTCCTCTTCTCTTTTCCCTTTTTATTAATTCCATTTCACATCAACTAACTTCTCCCTACCATCTTTATGCAGACGATCTCCAAATTTATACTCAAGCTTCTCTTGAGGATTTGCCTACTGCCATTGCTACCACTAACAACAATTTAGTTAGAATAAATGACTGGAGTAAGGCCTATGGCCTTAAAGTAAATCCGATCAAAACACAGGCAATTATTTTAGGTAGCTCTCGCACTTTAATGAAAATTAATTGGTCGACTCTTCCTCAAATCAATTTTGATAATGTTACTGTGCCTTACTCTAAATCTGTAAAAAACTTAGGTGTTTTCATGGATAGCAGTATGTCATGGGGCCCACAGCTTGAATCTGTGAGCCGAAAACTATTTGCATCTGTGGGTTCGCTTAGGAGGCTGCGAAACTTTCTTCCCATAGCTACTAAAATTTCGCTAGCACAATCTCTACTTCTTCTTCTCTCTCTTCTACTTCTCTCCTTGATTATGCCGATTCCTGTTATCTTGACCTAACGGAAGAACAGTTCAATAAACTTGAGCGCCTTCAAAATGTGTGTATTAGGTTCATTTTTGGTTTACGAAAATATGACCACATTTCTGATTTTCGTGTTCAACTTAAATGGCTCCCCGTTCGTCTTCGCCGGAATACTCATATCCTTTCTCTCCTTTTCAATATCCTCCGAAATCCATCCACTCCTTGTTATTTGAAGGACCGAGTCGAGTTTCTCCATTGCTCAAATTCCCGAGCTCTTCGGTCCTCAGAAAACCTCCTTCTCAAAACTCCAGTGTATAGAACCAAGTTTTATGGTGATTCCTTTTCCGTTCAAGCAGTCCGTCAGTGGAATGCGCTACCGCTATCCGTTAAGCAGTCTCCCTCACTAGCCACTTTTAAAATTAGATTGAAGAATTTCTATTTAACTGAAGAGAATCTGGTTCATTAGTTTGTTGCATTTATTATAATTATATATATTTATAAATATATGTATATATATATTTTTATATATTTATGTATATTATACATTTCTGATCATATTATATGTTTGTATGTTTTTTTAGTATTTATTTAAAGTATTTATTCTTCGATTATTATTAAATACTGTTTTTAGTGCACCCCGACCAATCTTCCATTCATCTTTATATTCACTCCATCCCAAGGTTGTCTGGAAGAGATCGCTTTTAGCGATAAGACCGCCCATTGTACAGTTTGTTCTAGTTTAAGTTTCTTTCGTTGTTATTTATTTGTTTTATGGTGTACAATAAAGCATTTTCATTCATTCATTCATACGTAGTTAGGTTAATAGGTAGGTTACGAGATATTATGAATTATTTTTATATTTAAGTGGGACTCCCGTACAACAAACGTGATTTTTTTGCCGTTTTGATAATAGTACGGAACCCTTCGTGCGCGAGTCCGACTCGCACTTGGCCGGTTGTTTATGTATAGGTAATACACATTAATGCCACGCAGAGAAAGTATAATATATGATACTATCTATAATATAAAAATAAGTCGGGTTTTCCTTCCTGACGCTATAACTCCAGAACGCACGAACCGATTTCCACGGTTTTGCATTCGTTGGAAAGGTCTCGGGCTCCATGAGGTTTATAGCAAAGAAACTTCAGGAAAAATTTCAAGAGAAAAGCAGGAAAACAGGAACGGGAACGGGAACTTAACACAGCATTTGTTAATTCTAAAGCGATACGAAATTCGCCGGGTCAGCTTGTATCTATATAAATGTAGGTACATCGCGCGAAATTCGATGATCAAACACTTAATATCGTTATTTTTGTTCAAATTTTTGGAATGAATAATTGTTTTGGTGTTCAATGACACTATTAATACCTAGATATTTTCTTTTTATAGAGAAGAAAAGCATAAAGAGCTAAAAAAAGAGCTAAAAAGAAAAAGAAATTGTGAACGTCAAAGAGCATAATATTATCAGCGTCAGAAAGATTTTAAGAAAAATTAAGAAAAAAAAAATACTAATGAAAAATTAATACCTACTGCATAAATAAAAGAAATAAATAATTATAATTACATAAGTTGATAATAAATGTTATGCAATAGCTTTACCGCGGCAGTCTCCGAGTGCCACACGTCTTTTTTTTATTTGTCTTTGATTACTAAATTGCCACCTCGACCGCTCTTTCTGTAGCCCGTTCAGGTCATCAATACTGAGATATAACGCAGACACGTGAGCTTCTCTAGACACGGGGGTGAAATTCCCTTGCATGGTTCCTTGGTCGTGCACATAGACGTGAGTGATTAATGGTGTACTCTATTCATCGAAGTCCTAGTGACGTATGACGCTTTGATACTTTACTGGTGAGTGATTGATTAGCTTTCTAATGATTGATAGAGATATTATCGTTATTTAAATACTAGCTAACTACTGCAAAATGTGGGCATATGTGAAATTCATGTAAGAAAGAAAGAAAAAGCTGATTATTTCAGCAGCTATTGACTTGAAAAGCTATTGGAATGGTTATACATAGGTAGCATCATACTTGCCCACTCATATTGCATGTAAGAAAATATAGGTAAATTTTATGTTGTCTAGGTTTATACCTACTTTAAACATCTTGATAACGTTTAAGAAGCAATATAAAACTACCTACAATAACTTGTATTACACATTAAACGAAACTGAATAATAATAGCAAGGTCAGGTAGTGAAATAAATAATTACATTTCCGATTTTATAAAAACTTTATTACAAAAATAAACCGCACAGGTTTCATATAGGCACATAATAAATGCTATTTATTATAATATGACCCATTTATTATTATTATTAATGTTAAACCTACGTATCACAATTAATAGTTTATGAGGAACATCGACTTCATAATTTAATGACTTAATATTGTGCAAAGTTGCGTTCTATAAAGATTTAGTAAAAAATATACAATAATATTCTGGCAAGTTTCAGGTTCCCATTGTAAGAACTTTGCTTAGTTTGGGGCTAGATGCTGTGTGAAATGTCCACCAATATTTACTTCTAATATATTAATTTATTATACTTTCGACATAATGTAAACTGGTAGATTTGTTTGTCAATGTCAGAATATTTTACGTAAGATTAAAATAATTAAAATGTATACAACCTACCCACTTACCACTATAGCTTGGTAACCGTAATATTGGTCAAACTTCAGTCACCGAAAACCATAGATTTGTCCACGTTAATTAATTTGAAGATGGAAGCTACCTACACCCATCCGGGTCATTGGCGCGTCATAGACAAGAAAAAATTACTTACATAGACTGTGTATAAAGTTGTTGATAAAACTAGGGTTTAGGGTGCGTTTCCAATGACGCGGAGCTGGGCAGAGGGGACCGATAATTGACCTAGATAATTGAAACAGATAGACCCAAAATTTTAAGCACTGTGATAGGTCAGCTTCGCGTCATTGAAAACGCACCCTTAATCTTATAGCACATCAGATTCGAACCAACAATAAGTTATTCTGCTGTCCTACTCCTTGATAACATACCCTAAGCTCTTCATCTCCTCATTAAACTTCTCATCTCTATACTTCATAACTTTCTTCAGCCACAAACCATAGGACGCCGAATTTTTACAGGTACCTCCGAACCTCGGCGGTAGGCACTCTATGTCAATATGACTCTGGAGGGATTTTAGATCATTGCCGTGAAAGAAGATCATATCCCAAGCCTGTCGGGGAATAAACCGTTTGAAGATGAAGAAGAAGGTGTTGAGGATCCAGGAGTAATTTATAATGTGGCAAGATCGTAGTCGCGAGGGAAACGCCAACTGAAATAGAATAATTACGTTTTTAAAACTAAAAAAACAACACATTATTACAACAACGGGAAATTACTCACGTAAATGATAAATTGTCAATGAGGTCTTCTCTTGGATTCAAGTTTAATGCCGGGGTCCCACGGCCCGCGTTTTCACGCGCCAAACATCGTTCCCACGGCGCGTCCGTCCGCCTTGGCGCGGTCTGGCGCGTGAAAACGCGGGCCGTGGGACCCCGGCATTAGACTTGAATCCAAGAGAAGATCTCTCCAACCAGACAAAAAACTCTATTATGGTTATTAATATTTTTGCATAGAAATATACCAGTTAAAGCGTGGTAATTACTTTTGAAACCAAAATTATTAATTAGCAGAACAATACGTTGTTTTTCCCATAGGAAAACATGGCGTATTAAAATGAATACCTCATTTATTAATATATAATGTTAAGGCGCTCCCAGTCGACGATTGTTTTTGTTCGAAACGAAAAAATAAATACTTGTGAACAAGCCACATCTCCTATTTTATAATGTATAGTATATGTGAATAAAAATGTACCCATCTTTAATCACTTCGATAAATAATCCTACCGACCGCTGCAATGACGACAAACACACGTCGGAGCGTGGTCCGCCTTAGCTTTTCGAATAAATCAATGATATAAATTATGTATAATTACTTATCAAAAATCTATTCTAATAGAAATCTAGATCTACATATTACCTATCTTTAACAATAAATCACAAGTTGATTTTAATAGTAGGTATATAAAATATTTCGATCATAAATTCTAAAACGTATTTGTATTTTGAAATAATATCTTTATCGTGAAAAGTTTCTGCTATTATGTTTTCAGCTTAATATAAATCTAGGTAGGAACCTGAAGTAATATACTTATAAAAATAGGAGATGTGACTTGTTCAGAAGTATTTCTTTTTTCGTTTCGAAAAAGAGCAATCAGCGACTGGGAGCCTCTTAATATCAAATTAATTTGTAATAAACATAGCTAAGTAGACAATTTATAAGTCATTGTTTTTAGGGTTCCGTACCCAAAGGATAAAAATGGGACACCACTACAAAGACCGTCCATCTGTCCGTCTGTCTGTCTGTCACAGGGCATCTCAGGGTATCTCATAAACCGTAATAGCTAGACAGTTTAAATTCTCACTGATGGATTTCTCTTGCCGCTATAACAACAAATACTTAAAACAAAATAAAATAAATATTTGATTCCCATACAACAAACGTGTTTTTGCCGTTTTTTATAGATAATGGTACGGAACCTTTCGTGCGCGAGTCCGACTCGCACTTGGTCGGTTTTTTATAACAGATGTACCAGCTCGAGTGTACCGGCGTAAATATTTAAACACTATTTTTTATCTTTCCTGAAAAAAAGCCTCAGGAGAGGAGCATGAAATATTAATATATCTTCAAAATCTCCAGACGAAAATGAATTTATTTTACATAGCAGTCCGCCCCGGCTCCGCTCGGGAGTAACGTATTATAACGATTTTATGGGTATTTTTTTACCCAGGTTACATTATCGAAGTTTTAATAGAGATCCCTATTTTTTGAAAACAATAAATATGGCCTATGTTACTCAGAGATAATGTAGCATTCTAATAGTAAACGATTTTTTGAAATCTATCTAGTAGTTTTTGGATTTATTCCACACAAATATACAATAGTTATTTGTTATACAAGAGTGCAAAGTTGCTTTTTAACCGCGTGTTCAATTTTGATGACCGAGCAAGCGAAGGATTCTAAAATTGAATCACGAGCGCAGCGAGTGATTAAAATTAGAATCCTGAGCGTTAGCGAGGGAATCAAAAGAGCACGAGGTGAAAAATCTTTGCACTCGAGTGCAACACGTAACTTTTTATTCCACCTCAACGAGGAAATGACTAAATGCAAAAAAAAACGTTTACAATCACAAGATAGGTAGGTACTACTAAGGTAACTACTACATTATGACATGTAAGTATTACAGAATAATCTTAAGGGGCTCCCAGTCGACGATTGCTCTTTTTTGAAACGAAAAAAGAAATACTTCTGAACAAGCCACATCTCCTATTTTTATAAGATATTACTTCAGGTTCCTACCTAGATTTCTATTAAGCTGAAAACATAATAGCAGAAACTTTTCACGATAAAGATATTATTTCAAAATGATACGTTTTAGAATTTATGATCGAAATATTTTATATACCTACTATTAAAATCAACTTGTGATTTATTGAAGATAGGTAATATGTAGATCTAGATTTCTATTAGAATAGATTTTTGATAAGTAATTATACATTATTTATATCATTAATTTATTCGAAAAGCTAAGGCGGACCACGCGCTGACGTGTGTTTGTCGTCATTGCAGCGGTTGGTAGGATTATTTATCGAAGTGATTAAAGATGTTTACATCTTTATTCACATTATAAAATAGGAGATGTGGCTTGTTCAGAAGTATTTCTTTTTTCGTTTCGAACAAAAACAATCGTCGACTGGGAGCGCCTTAATAATGACGTGAAAAAATGCCGCGTAAAGAACCGCGTACAAAGCAAATTGAAAAAAAAACCGGCCAAGTGCGAGTCGGACTCGCGCACGAAGGGTTCCGTACTATTATCAAAACGGCAAAAAAATCACGTTTGTTGTACGGGAGTCTCACTTAAATATTTATTTTATGCTGATTTTAGAGAAATACATCATCTGTGAAAATTTCAACTGTCTAGCTATCACGGTTCACGAGATACAGCCTGGTAACAGACAGACGGACAGCGGTGTCTTAGTAGTCCCGTTTTTTACCCTTTAGATACGGAACCCTAGAAACATAAAAAATAATTCATAATATCTCGTAACCTACCTATTTACCTAACTACGTAGTTAGCATTCCACACGTGACAGGTTGCAATCCCGTCGCCGCTTTCAAGAATACTAACAGGTTTCCTCACGATGTTTTCCTTCACTGTTATAAACAAGTGTAACACGCATATAGGTACATTTTTCGAACAGAAATATCCATTGATGCACGGCCAGGATTCGAACTCGAAATTAAGTAATTGGAAATTAATAATATCTACCTAGGTACCTATTTACCTAACTACATGAATTCAATAATTCAATTTCAAACTTTTTATTCGATCATGTGAAGTACCACCTATTTACCGACTTACTTTACCGATAGTGGTAAAATAGCGCCACCTGCCAGCGGAATCGCAAACCTCTTTCATCTTACCTCTCAAACCCCGAGCGGTCGCATGAGACCGCGAAAAGTACCTATAATACGTAGTAACATCAAATGAAACTAGATGGCGCTGGAATGCAAAAATCAAGTTTGTTGTATGGGAGCCCCCCTTAAATATTTATTTAATTCTGTTTTTAGTATTTGTTGTTCGAGCAGCAATAGAAATACATAATCTGTGAAAATTTCAACTGTCTAGCTATCATGGTTCATGAGATACAGCCCTGTGACAGACAGACGGACAGACGGACAGACGGACAGCGAAGTCTTAGTAATAGGGTTCCGATTTTACCCTTTGGGTACGGAACCCTAAAAAGAACACCAAGAAGGTTCCGAGTCTGAGTTTTTAACAAATTAAAAAAAAGTTGTATAGTATAATACAAGGTGTCTCAAAAGAAAGTTCACATTTAAATCTTTTTTTAAAAGCACCATAGAGGTAGCAGTAAATAAGTTTAATGATTTTTTTAATTCACAAACTTAGTGCACACGATGTTCTAAATTCAATTTATTTTATCCTCTAGAGAATAAAAACGGCTTTTGCACTCAGATATTGAAGAGCAAAAATACTCTTTCCGAGATGGTGGGATGAGAAAGTAATTTACAGGTACTGATATGGCCTTGAAAATGAAGTGATTTTTTTTGATAAGGATTAATACCCAGGTACGAATAATGTGGCCTAGTTTGTACAGGCGGCGTTACCATTGCATATTTTAACATGAAAAAGTAGCTATTGTGACATAACTGTAATAGTTGAACATAATTATGTTATTGCTGACTTATTTGTTAATATATGTACTTAATCTTTAAAACTGCAGTTCATCACTTTGCTCTATTGTCAATAATTTTTGCAGCGTACGCGATATAAGGATTTTTTTGCTTTTGATTCACACGTTGGGTTACGTTATCGAAGTTATCATACGGATCCCTAACGTTTTTGAAAATAATTTATAGCCTATGTTCATCAGGGATAATGTAGAATTCTAATGGTGAAAGATTTTTTCAAATCGGTCCAGTAGTTTTGGAGCCTATTCGATGCAAACAAACAAACAATCAAATTTATCCTCTTTATAATATTAGTATAGATTATTTTACTAGTAGAAACCCTCGCGACTTTGTTTACGCAAAGGTTTTTTAAAACAGACTTTAACTCCCAAAGAAAATTCCTTTCTTAGTGCATCCCAACACCAACAACCCACAAACCAAAATTAATGCACTCTTCAAAATTCAAGTTTGTGAGTCCGGTGCGTTGATAGTGTGTGAGTCAGTAACGCAAATGTTTTATAATATTTAGATAAATATAAGTTATGTTTTTGACTTTTATGCCTGGTAGTCAAGACTGGAATAAAATAGGCCAGGCAAAGAAAATAACTGGAGATTATAGAATTATTAAGGTACTCGTAGATACAAAATAAATAAGGTAACGTCTCCCCTTATTTATTTTTTTACCATAATTATTAGAATCTAACTCTTAGAGTTAATGCTTAGAGTTAGACGCTTCAACATATCTGATGGTGTGGAATTAGACCGGTTCCTCACCAATGCCGGCTTACTTAATAGCTACGGACTTCCCTTGAGGGCCTTATCCCTGATCGAAGACAATATCTTTACCTAATACAAGCACCTAAACATGTTTGTGCTTCGGATAAATTCAGGGTTAAGGCGCTCCCAGTCGACGATTATTTTTGTTCGAAACGAAAAAAGAAATACTTCTGAACAAGCCACATCTCCTATTTTATAATGTATAGTATATGTGAATAAAGATGTACCCATCTTTAATCACTTCGATAAATAATCCTACCGACCGCTGCAATGACGACAAACACACGTCGGCGCGTGGTCCGCCTTAGGTTTTCGAATAAATTAATGATATAAATTATGTATAATTACTTATCAAAAATCTATTCTAATAGAAATCTAGATCTACATATTACCTATCTTTAACAATAAATCACAAGTTGATTTTAATAGTAGGTATATAAAATATTTCGATCATAAATTATAAAACGTATCATTTTGAAATAATATCATTATCGTGAAAAGATTCTGCTGTTATGTTTTCAGCTTAATAGAAATCTAGGTAGGAACCTGAAGTAATATACTTATAAAAATAGGAGATGTGACTTGTTCAGAAGTATTTCTTTTTTCGTTTCGAAAAAGAGCAATCGTCGACTGGGAGCCCCTTAAGGGTTTAGCGAGCAATACCTTGATATGACAGAAGAGGTGAATATTTTCGGAGATAAGTAAACGGTATTTTTTTATGATATCTCATTGTTTCAATTTGTATTTCAATATAAGTAGGTAAGTATTTGGCACTTTACAAGCCCTTTCATTTTGATATGTCACACGGTACGGCTTATAAAACTTTACGCCCCCCAAAAGTGAACTTTATAAAAATGTTGTCTATTTACATTACACGTCTGTGTTTGCATCACATAAATATGTGCACCAAATTTTAACTGAATCCAGTAGATTTGGATACAATTGACTGTGACAGACGACCTATAAAGGTTCCGTTTTTTATTCGGAATTACGGAACTCTAAAGCTATCTATACATGTTGGCCCAACGTTGCCGAGCGAGGGCCAATACCAACGTGTAGACGGCATGTTTGCCTTGCCTTGCCATCGCTCGGTGTCGCTCGCCTAGCTGGCCGAGTGAATACAAGCGCCAACGTGTATAGAGGCCATTTGCAATGACTTGTCACCACTCGCGGTCGCTCGCGGCCACTCGCCTCACTTCGGAGCCGTGTCGGTTTTTTTGCACAAATCAAAGGCGCTTGTCTACGCTCGGCCAATCGTGTCCACATGTTTGTAGCTTCACTCGTCCAACTCATACATTGGCCGCTTGCAATAGTTGTTGCAGTGTGTCCACACTGCGAGCCAAGCGCGGTGGCGGCGGCGGGATTTGTCAAACATATTATAAAACGTAGCATCACTGCACTGTGGCCGCAAATGTGCGTCCACGTGCTAGGCTCGCAGTGTGGACGAACACTAAAAAGGAGTATGACACACTCTTTCTTTACTTTGCTATGATAGTTCTCCTTACCCCCAACAAACACACGATCTGATAAGCAACCGTAGGAGTCAATAAAGCGACATGTCGCATTGTGACGCCTTTAAGATCCACAATTATGGTGCCGCCAAGGACTTGCATCTTGGGTTGCCGGATCCCGACCTCGCACACCAGCAAACCAGCACGGACCAGGTCCTCGATTGGAAACTCACTGGGATCCCATGTCCCTGAAATGTATGAACTGTTGAAAACCTGCAATTCGGATGCACTGATAAAAATTATTCTCAAAAAAATTACCAACTAACATACTGATTATTACTATTAAATATTTCAAAA
The DNA here is from genome assembly GCA_912999785.1 of Hydriomena furcata. Classification (NCBI taxonomy): domain Eukaryota; kingdom Metazoa; phylum Arthropoda; class Insecta; order Lepidoptera; family Geometridae; genus Hydriomena; species Hydriomena furcata. The sequence continues at coordinate 12,774,528 of OU538834.1, forward strand.
AGCCTTGTGGACGGACGATTGGAAGTTCGACTTTCAATCAATGGATTTATTGTTCGAAAAATGTATCGCAATAACACGTGTTAAAAACGGTCAAGGAAAACATCTTGAGTAATCCATTTAGCGAATCAATCCATCCAATTAGTTCTTCTAAGCGGCGATGGGCTTGCAACCTGTCATTTATGGAAATTGTGGGCATGTGCTAAAATGTTTAAACGTGCCTCTGGCTACCCCTTTTTGGAATGTTCAAGGATCTGTGTGCCTAGAGCTCTGAGAAGATGTGTATACTGTACTTGGGGATTACAGTCAAAACTTGAGTGTTTTCACGCCAACTTTAGATTTGTTACTGTGAAAGCTGACATATCAAACTCACCAAATCTAAAGACCGATACTCTTCCGTAGTCGGGGCGATCGTGGATGATGCCTTCGTAGGCCCCCTTTACCTTGATCAGGCTAAACATATCAACACCCTCATATAGGTAGCTGTATTGCTCTCTGAAAGTGCAGTAGCGGACTAGCTGGGGAATATACAACATCATTATTATTTTGTAGAACTAACTTATTATATTTACATCCTTTTATTAGGGTTCGGTACCAAAATGGTAAAGGCAAAAAAATCACGTTTGTTGTAAGGGAGCCCCACTTACATTTTATTCTGTTTTTAGTATTTGTTGTTGTAGCGGCAACAGAATTACATCATCTGTGAAAATTTCAACTGTCTAGCTATCACGGTTCATGAGATACAGTCTGTTGACAGGCAGACAGACAGACGGGTAGCGGAGTCTTAGTAATAGGGTCCCGTTTTTACCCTTTGAATACGGAACCTTAAAAATGTACTACTCGCAGTGCGAAAGAGACAACACTATACGAGCTTGTGATAAGCCTATATTGCACAAGCTAGAATATTTAACCGAGAAATTGATTTTTGTACGAAAGTAAGTTTAGTTTTAAAATATTTGTTCGTTCATTCTTGCGATTGCCATGTTCAAACAAAAAAAATCGCTGTTTGTACAAAATATGTATATTGTTGTATGTCTTTTTCTCGAGTGTTCATGTACGGTACAGAGGTGTACTCGCGAGCAGAAAACGAAATACCTATATGTGTTTTCATACCAGTTTGTGGGCTCTTGCTGGCACGAAGTTCCTGGCCCTCAGGAACCGAAGGAGGTAAGCGTCGTCCGTTCTCAAGGGAAAGCATTCGGCTCGTTCTGTAAACGGCACATTATATATATAATACAAACTACCTACTCGTAAGTATATCCTTCCTAAAGGACCACACAAAAGTAGTAGTCACTACTTTTGTGCGGTCCGGGACTTGTCAAGTCAACGCTGTAAACGATCAATATTCACTTCAAGCACGTAGACTTGTCAAGTGCACTTGATCGTTTCGGGGACCCATTACTCCTACAGGAATATAATTTATATGGAATCAATTTGGGACTAGGTATTCTCTACACAATAGAAAACAATCGAATTCGGAACCCCAAGTAAAAAGACATGCGCGGTCATGCATAGAAAAAAAGGAAAATAACATGTCGAATTGAGAACCTCCACTTTTTTGTCGGTTAAAAAGAGGGTACCATTTTGAAGCCCTAGCTCCAAGTTGGAACTATAAAATTAGGTAATTTTGACTATGCCAAATAACTAGCCAATCAGTGTTCAAAGCACAAATATAGTGCTCCCTTTGGAAATATTTAGGTCACTAGGTGAGGCTTCTAACTTGACGTCAAATTTAGTGCCTTAAAAAGTACTTAATGGTTTCCTCACGATGTTTTTTAAATTATTTTAAACACGTGTTCAGTCACAACCGGGATGTGTATGTATGCTCTAAACCATCGAATCGAAAACTAAGAAACAAATACAAATACAGTTCTACCTCACGCAGGCGGGTGAGCGGTACTCGTAGTTGTAATGTGTATAGACAGAGACACAACATATATTATGTTTTTTCTGTGTCTGGGTGTTATAATGTATCTTAAGTATGTATTTTGTACAAAAAAAGTATTAATGTATTCTATCAGTTCCCATAGTGCAAGCTTTGCTAAGCTCGGGGCTAGATGGCGCTGTGTGGTAGTGTCCACCATTTATTATTTATTTATTAATAAAGATGGCAGATCTTCGTGTTAATAAAACAACTTTACTAAGTCAGCATGGGTTCTTACTTGTGTGTTATATTGTTTTAAGTTCGGCTACCTTGTATCTTGATGTCTGTGAATTCAAAACTGTTTTCAGCTGAATACCAGCGCTGCAACATGGTAACATGTTATAGCATATACTGAGCTGAAGACCATTTCACCACCACACAGAACTAATAATTGTTTTTGTTGTTAAATTACAATTTATTGTTAGTTATATGTAGTTAGTAGTTAGTAGTTAGTTATATGTAATTAAATTTAGGGCCTTTTTCACCATCTTCAATTTTCATCTTCAAGTAAAGTCCTAAGTAAGCTACTCGATGATTGCCAAAAACTAACGTACCATTTGACATTTGATAGTTTTGACACTTTCATACATTAATTTAGCGCTAACTGGAGAGTAACTAATCAACACTTTACTTGAAGATGATGAAACAGGCCCTTAGATTTGTTTTTAATTTATTTTATGTTTTTTTTATTTTTTTGACTGGCCTCACAGCTCAGTTGGTAGTAACTCTGCCTTCTGCGCTGTAGGTTGAGGGTTCGATCCCCACCCGGAGCAAATATTTGTGTGATGAACATAGATGTTTGTTCTGTGTCTGGGTGTTAATATGTATAATAAGTATGTACTTACAAAAAAAAAGTATTTATGTATTCTATCAGTTATCTGGTTCCCATAGTACAAGCTTTGCTTAGTTTGGGGCTAGATGGCGCTGTGTGTAAAGTCCGCTAATATTTATTTATTTATTTATTGTGGTGGTTGAATAAACGTTTTCTATTCTATTCTACTCTTTCAATTCTTACTGAATATGAGTTCTCTAAGCTCGGTGATGGCACGTGGTCTGGTGAGGGGGTTTTCGTTGCATAGATCTTTAGCAACCTCCAGTAGCTCAGGGCATTCGCTGGTGTTCAGCTCAGCCTCGAAGGCTATCTCCAGGAAACTCTCGTGCATGTTGAGTCTCCTGAAAAAGAATAAAATCTAGATACTTCACTATATAGTATAAAGCAAAGTCGCTTTCCGCTTCCCGCGTCTGTATGTATGTTTGCTTATATCTTTAAAACTACACAACGGATTTTGATGCGGTTTTTTTAATAGATAGAGTGATTCAGGAGGAAGGTTTATATGTATAATAACATGCTACCCGTGCGAAGCCGGGGCGGGTCGCTAGTAATATTATAAATGCGAAAGTAACTCTCTGTGACGTCATCACGGCCAAACAGCTATTGTGATGAAATTTTATTTAAGACTAGCCGACCCGTGACAGACGTTGTCCTGTCAAATTTCAATAATCAAATAGAAAAGACTGAATGTTTTTAGTCTGATATCAGATTTGTTGCACACCAGCGCCACCTATACAGAAATCATCCCTTTTGCGTTTTTTTTAATCGATTTTAGGATGTTTTTTTATATTTTAAAGTAGTCTATTATTTATTAGAGCATTATATCTACATCTACAGCAAATTTCACCTTAATCCGTTTTGTCGTTGAGGCCTGATTGAGGAACAAACATACATACAAACTCACAAACTTTCACATTTAAAATATTATTAGGATTAGGATAGTTTAAAGTCTTGGGATGAACATTTTCTTTTGATTTTCAGGAATTCAATGAACGCACGAAGTCGCGAGTAAAAGCTACCTACTCAAAAAACCAAAAACATAACCCACTTCATGTTATAAGTCCAAAACATCCAAAAATTCAAATTCAAATTCAAAAATCATTTATTTCAATAAAATCACAAGGATCACTTTGAAACGTCTTAGGAACTAGGTGAAGCTACGCCGATTCCACGCGACCAAGCCTAGAAGAATCAGGCAACAAACACGGCTTGGGGTCTACCTTTTTTTTTATGATCCTTTCCTTAATGCTATGTAGAGCTCCAGTGTGGTGCCAATCGAACAAGGTGAAGGCTCAAACAAGAATAATAATTCAAATTAATTTTTCAATCATAATTTCCCTATTATTCACCCTTAGGAACCACCCTTAGATTATTTTTTTGTTGGTTGGGAGGATACATATCCCATTTGGTTCCATTTAAATTAAAGACTGAAAAAATTGAAAATGAATATTTTTATGCGCTTTTTCGCGAAAAGAAATTTAATTCGGGAAAATCTGAATGTGCTTTTTTCTATAGGATTATTGAAATTTGACAGGACCTCTGTCGGAAAAGCTTCAAATATTTTAAAAATAAGGTTTTTGCGTGAACTTTGTCTAACCGGATAAGACGGTACATAACACACACATTATCATAAAAACAGTAAAAAAAACAATTTGAATAGTTAATATTTTAATTTAATATTATAAAGAGAAAAGTTTAGATTTTTGTTTTTTTGTTTTTTTGTTTTTTTGTATGTTTGTAATGGATAAACTCAAAAACTACTGAACCGATTCCAAAAATTCTTTCACCATTACCATGCTACATTATCGCTGAGTAACATAGGCTATTTTTTATTTTGAAAAAGTACCTAATAAATTATTTATAAGAATGAAGATAGTTTGAAGCAAGGTGTAAAAAATTGCTAAAATTTTGCTTTCTTCGTGTGCGCTACAAAAACTATTGAATTCCCGTGTAACGGGAACGGGAATGGGAACGGGAACTTGAACGGAAGACAACATTTGTTAATTCTAAAGCGATACGAAGTTCGCGGGGTCAGCTTGTAGTTAATATATTAATTGTCTAGCTAGTTAATTATCTAAAAAAATGCTGCTAATCATTTACTGCTGGGTTTTTACACCATGTCAAGTGAAAAAAACAGTCAATCAAGGGCTATTTTGTAAAACATGATCATCATGTTATGATGTTGAATGCAATACCTAATGTGAGAATACCTAATCTGTACACTTTTCATAGTAACTATTCTCTGTTTATGCTATGCACCTATACCTACGCTTCTGCGTAGGTATTGTATTGGAAGCGTAGGTATAGGTGCCTAAACAGCATAAAAAGCGTAGGTATTATGGCATTCAGTACCAATAAATATTGGTATGAATACAATGATAATCATGTTAAATAGAAATACTGCTAATTACCTGCTTTTCATGATGAAGAGCATCTGAATGGTCTCGAAACGTCAGTAATACAAGAAAAAACGTGGTAATTAGCCGTATTTCTATTTAAAATTATTAACAACCACGTTAGTTTTAATGATAATCATATTTTTACTAAATATTGTTGTTTCTACAAACTGACTAAAACATTCTGTTATACTAACGCGCGTGGTTGGTCCCAGCTTGGTTGAAAGGTTTGTATTGTAGAGACGAACCCATTGATAGTGTAATAAATTCTTTACTTTAGTGAGGTCAATGGTCGAAAATGTTTAACAATTCTGGCGCCGAGCGTCTTGTAATTTTATACGGTATTGCGTTATTTTGAGTGTTGAGTTATTTGGTAAACAGTTCTGTAAACCGATTAGTCAAACAAGTGTGTCAATCGAAGCGTTAAGGAAAAAACATTTTTCAACATAATGAGTGCACTATAAGTTTGAACATTAAAAACACGTGCTTAAAACGGTGAAGGAAAACATTGTAAGGAAACCATTTAGTATTTTTAAAGGCGGCGATGGGCTTGCAACATGTCACGTGTGGAATGCTTAGGTACTACTGCAAAATGTGTGCATGTGCCAAATATAATGTTTACACTAGACATCTTCAAAGGATCTAAGCGTCTGGAGATCTGAGAGGATGTCTACCGTAATTGGGAATTACAGTCGTGCTCCTATTTCTTTTATTTTATAAAGTAGCTTTAAATCGGTAAAAGAATTTTTAAATTAGGTTGAGTAGTTTTTTATTTTGTCCAGTACAAACAAAAATACAATTTTGACCTCTTAGTAGGTACCTAGCGTAGAGATAGATTATATTTTTAGATATGTTAGTATAGCATAGACTTGAGTTATAAATAGCACTTACTTACTCAAGTTTTTCATGGTCACACGTGAGACGGCATGCTACCAGGAAAACATGAATACTCAAGAGGTTTAAATATATAGCAACACACGCAAGCTGCTAAGAGAGTAGCAGGCTTCTTTCGGAAAAATCTACATTAATCTGCTGATTTTCATTTTCAGAGCTCTGAACATTTGTCGAATTTACAGAATACTTTCTTAGTAACTATTAAAGAACCATGGAAGACATAGATTCTATAATTATGCTACCTACCTTGTTTTGATAAAAGTGTTACTAATTACTAAGACAACGCTGTCTGTCTGTCTGCCTGCCTGCCTGTGGGGCTCCCATACAGCAAATGTGATTTTTTTGCCGTTTTTAGATGATGGTACGGAACTCTTCTTGAGCCAGTCCAACGCGCACTTGGCCGGTTTTTTTTACCTACTAATGACAAAAATAAGTGCAATTGGTGTAATTTATGGGCACATGAAGTAGGTTTAAAACATAACCCCATATCTATGTATTAATATAAAAAACGGCCAAGTGCGAGTCGGACTCGCGCACGAAAGTTTCCGTACCATTATCTATAAAAACGGCTAAAAAATCACGTTAGTTGTATGGGAGCCCCCCTTAAATATTTATTTTATTCTGTTTTTAGTATTTGTTGTTATAGCAGCAACCGAAATACATAATCTGTGAAAATTTCAACTGTCTAGCTATCACGGTTCATGAGATACAGCCCTGTGACAGACAGATGGACGGACGGACGGACTGACAGATAGACAGACGGATAGCGAGGTCTTAGTAATAGAGTTCCGATTTTACCCTTTGGGTACGGAACCCTAAAAATGAATCGCTGAATGTGTTGCTAAGTGCAAATCTCGAGAGTAGCTGAACCGATTTCGCTAATTCTTTTTTTGTTGTATTCGTTATTACCAGGAGAAGGTTCGTATGGAAAATTGAATAATGGAAAAAAATGAATTTGACAGGACAACGTCTGTCTAGATAGCTAGTAATTAATAAAAGCTTGCATCTAAAAACAATTGTCATCGCGTTATCCGATAGCTAGGTACATATACGGAATGTTGTTTATGTACTAATAGCCTGTTATGTATTTATACTTTGGTAGGTACCTACTTAATAACAACACGTGACATCATTGTATCAATGGCCGACCAACAAACAAGATAATTAAGCAAGTACCTACATACTTACACAATAAAATTACTGAGTTCTAATTAGTACAAACTAAGTAATTATTACTCGTGATAAATATTCAAATCTTCACTAATATTTCCCACGAATTTTACAATAATGTAGCGTAAGGTATCAACAATTTGCATATAGGGTGAGAGCGGTGGTTGAGGACATTTTAACATCATTTTAATCAAATAAACGGTTTATATTGAAAAAATAATTAAAATGACTATTTATAAAACAACATAGAATAGAGTATTTATCTATCTCTTAGGTTAAGGTGATAAGTGAAATTTTTGACGTTTTGTATGGGCTGAGTCTACCCGGATAAGACGAAAAAAGTGATAAAACTGCATTATCTTGAAAACCATAAAATTTAAAAAGAAACTATCTGTAATTCAGGTACTTAGCTAGTATGATTATCTAACGAATTATGAACTGTTTAGCTATGCATAGTTTTGATTAAAAACGAAACTAGTGTTTTTGAAGAGCCAACTTTGAAATATAAATCTATCGAGAAAAGTTTCACCAATCGTGTTTCTGTCTGTAATTTATCTAGATTATATCCTTAAGTTATCTTTGTCATAAAAAACAAAACTGTATGTTTTGCGGTTATTGAGAAAAAACGATTCTGCATTCATCAAAAACATTTATTACTCGTCTTAAGCAAAGGTTTTGAACAGGCGATATTTATTTATTCATTATTCATATTTAAATAGACAAAACGGGAAATATTGAGTTGTGGTCAATCAAGTCTAGAGGTGTAGGTAAAGCCTCAGTCATAGACTGAGAATTGTATTAACTATAGATTTGAAACAAGTTTGTTTGCTATGCTTAGTTGACTGCCAAAATTGAAAATGACCAAAGCCTACCCTAATCTTCATTAGAACACCCGCGTGAAGCCGGGGTGGGTAGCTAGTATTGTCGATGAAGTTTAGATGTGGGAACCTTTTATATTGTCTGTTTTCGATTAAATTAAAGTTACTGGGATTATGCTGTTTTACCACCATTCGAATGCAGCTACCTAAACAGAATCAGATACCAGTAAAATATTATACACTAGCGACCCGCCCCGGCTTCGCACGGGTAGCATGTTATTATACATATAAACCTTCCTCCTGAATCACTCTATCTATTAAAAAAACCGCATAAAAATCCGTTGTGTAGTTTTAAAGATATAAGCAAACATACATACATACATACAGACGCGGGAAGCAGAAAGCGACTTTGCTTTATACTATGTAGTGATTTAAACATTTTATATGACGTGTTGGCCGAGTGGGTGGTACCTCGACTTTCAATCTGTCGTGGATTCGAATCCTGATGCATCAATGGATTTTTCTGTTCGAAAAATTTATATGCGCATCAATAACACGTGCTCAAAACTGTGAAGGAAAACATCGTGAGGAAACCAGTTAGTATTCCTATAAGCGGCGATGGGCTTGCAACCTGTCACGTATGGAATGCTAACTACTGCAAAATGTGAGCGTGTGCCAAATACAATGTTTGAACGTGCCTCTGACTACCCCTCTGACTTTTTCAAAATAAAAAATAGCCTATGTTATTATGGGATAATGTAGCTTGGTAATAGTGAAAAAAAAATTGAAATCGGTTCAGTAGTTTTTGAGTTTATCCATTACAAACAAACAAAAAAATAAAAAAACAAAAAATCAAAACTTTTCTCTTTATAATATTAGTATAGACTAGCTGTCCCGACAGATTTAGTTCTGTCAAATTTCAATAATCCCACAGAAAAAAGCACTTTCTGTTTTTCCCAAACTTTATTACTTAGGGTTGTAAAAAATATCCTACGACCTATTCTCATACCTACTAAATATACACAAAAAAACATAAAAATCGGCCAAGCCGTTTTAAGAGAGTTTGGTTACAAACACTGTGACACGAGACTTTTGTATACAATAATAGTTTTAATATACCGAAAAAAAAAAATTGACCGTTGCAGCAGAAGCTTCTTATGATCTGAGCACTGTCAGCATGATTTATTATTGCACTATCACAAAGTTATCGAGGTTTCTTTTTAACCGAAAATTGGCACTAATTTATGGTCTCAGTACTAGAAAATACTACACAAATTACAACGGAGACGGCGAGCTATTTATGAATGGATAGAATCGTGAAAATATGAGTAGATATGTGGTAGGTGCGTATGAATAAACGGTTAACTAAATATTGTGTTTTTTTAAGGATATTATTTTTAATTTTTTAATTTAAGTTTTAACTACTTAAATTTAATTAGTAACAGACACTGACAATACGTTATTATTTTTTTTGGTAATTAAAAACTAGTGTTGTATAAGATTTTTAGTACGTGTGTGCTGCTAGTGCAATTTTGACGGATTGCTTCCAAAAGTTTCCGTCTTTTCGTGACTTTACTACATGTTTTAAGCCTGGTACATATTACACTTCTCTGAAGAACGGAAGCGTCACCGGTTCTCACTGAAGGTTGCTCAATTTAGACGATTAAAGTTACGCCACGATTCTTGGCCTTGATTTCAATAAAATAGCTGTTTCCACGGGCAGCTTAAGACGAGGTATATATTTTTTTGATGAACGTAGTATAGTTTATTCTCAATGACCGCAAAACATACAGTTTTGATTTTATGACAAAGATGACTTAAGGATTTAATCTAGATAAACTATACCTACACAGAAACACGATTGGTGAATCTTTTCACGATAGATTTATTTTCCAAACTTTTTTTTCAAAACACTATTTTCGTTTTTACTTAAAACTATGAATAGCTGAACAGTTCATTTTTATATAATTCGTTAGATAATCATACGAATGCGGTTAAATCACTTCTTCCGTCATGTCAGCTTATACAAAAACCCAAAAATTTCAAATATCACCTTAATTAATAGTGAACGTCAAGGTGGCGACGACAACTTATACATTTATTAATCTTTACATTAACATTTTAACTCAAATGATAATGCAAACTTATTAACTAAAAAAAATGTATGCCCCCTTTATTAGGAAGGGAGGCACTATATTTAAAAAATATAGCCTATGTCTCTCACAGACTTCAATCCCCGCCTTCACCTCCTTAGGGGGTAGCAGCGGGATTTACGGAATTCCTTACTTAGTGCACCCCTACCTACACATCAATAGGAATACACCCTCCAAATTTCAAGGTTCTACAACCAGTGATTTAGGCTGTGCATTAAGGGGCTCCGCTGATTGCTCTTTTTCGAAACGAAAAAAGAAATACTTCTGAACAAGCCACATCTCCTATTTTTATAAGTATATTACTTCAGGTTCCTACCTAGATTTCTATTAAGCTGAAAACATAATAGCAGAAACTTTTCACGATAAAGATATTATTTCAAAATGATACGTTTTAGAATTTATGATCGAAATATTTGATATACCTACTATTAAAATCAACTTGTGATTTATTGTTAAAGATAGGTAATATGTAGATCTAGATTTCTATTAGAATAGATTTTTGATAAGTAATTATACATAATTTATATCTTTAATTTATTCGAAAAGCTAAGGCGGACCACGCGCCGACGTGTGTTTGTCGTCATTGCAGCCAGCGGTCGGTAGGATTATTTATCGAAGTGATTAAAGATGGGTACATCTTTATTCACATATACTTTACATTATAAAATAGGAGATGTGGCTTGTTCAGAAGTATTTATTTTTTCGAACAAAAACAATCGTCAACTGGGAGCGCCTTAATATCAGTCAGTCAGGTCAGATTATAGTGACGCAAGAGTTTTTTTATATTCACTTATACAAGTTGGTGCGGCCATCTCGACTTTCACAGATAATATGAATTATCAACATCACTGTCTCGCAGCAAACTTTAATACATAACATATTTGTTGTGTTATTTTTCGCAATTTAATTATACTTAGGTGTTGTATGTATCTTTATTTTACTTTAGTTTACTTAATTCGTGTGATCTTATTTACAAACATAGAATTACCATTTTTTAGTTATTTTTCGAAATAAAAAGTTTATGAAATCTAGTAGTAGTGTAGTGTAGTAGTAGTCTAGTAGTAGTGATTAAAAATTTGCTGGCTACACTGACGTACGAAGAAACCGAAGAGTTTCTGTTATGCGATAGGTAGAAAAGCAAGTTCTTCTCCTCCAAATTTTATATTATTATTATCTCACACGTATTTATCTATAATTTAATTATTTATATTTATATATATTTTATTATGTACATTTATAATATATTTGTATCTTTGTTGGTTTTTGTGATGATTGATCTCGTTTAAGTTATATTATTATGTATCTGTCTCCTGTGGCACATCGTTAAAGCAGGGACCGAATAACCGAAAAATTAAGATACCTCTATTTATCGATATGACGTCATACCGATAAATTCCGGTATTCCATATATTTCAATACCTAAAAATATAACGGTACCGAAAAGCTTCTACCGAAATTCATAGTGGTATACTAAAGGTTGAATAACGATACCGCAATTTCTACCCAAATATTATAGGTTTTCTCACTCCCCCGCGCGGCGGGGAGCGGCGGCGGCGGCGGTCGGTGCATCAAACGACTTACTACGTTTGTTTTGTTGTGTTGTGTCAGTTTCAGTTGTGTGTGATGCGACATACGAACTATACCTATAGCGAACTGCAAATTCAAAATCGAACTCAAAATTTCATTACTTAGATGATAGGTCTGTTCCCTACCTACGTAGTAGGTACTGTATCTACCTCTACCTAGTAGGTATTGTCGGCGGATCTTAGTTTAGTTAGGTAAGTATCTACCTACCTACGTAAAGATAGCTGTTTGGTTGCGCGGCAGACAATTTTTGACCTTATCCAGTGACACATAACCATTCTTGCTGTGACACGGCACGTAGGTAGGTAGGTACCTACTGACCTTACCTGCCTCACTATGTTTTGTACCTATTGAATGTAGGTACCTGCCTACCCAAAATCGAACTCAAAATTTCATTACTTAGATGATAGGTCTGTTCCCTACCTACGTAGTAGGTACTGTATCTACCTCTACCTAGTAGGTATTGTCGGCGGATCTTAGTTTAGTTAGGTAAGTATCTACCTACCTACGTAAAGATAGCTGTTTGGTTGCGCGGCAGACAATTTTTGACCTTATCCAGTGACACATAACCATTCTTGCTGTGACACGGCACGTAGGTAGGTAGGTACCTACTGACCTTACCTGCCTCACTATGTTTTGTACCTATTGAATGTAGGTACCTGCCTACCTCGGTACCTACCCACCTAGGTAGGTAGGTACCTACCTACAGTTCTGCCAGCGGGTCTAGGCATTCGTGTAGTTAGCTGTGTGTACGCAGAAATGGTTTTGTGTCAGTGACACAAAACCATGATAAGGTCGAAAATTGTCTGCCGCGCAACCAAACAGCTCACTTCACAGATGCCAAGATCCACCAACCCGGGTCAGCCGGCTTATTTCGTAAAAACTATGTTTATCATGTTATGGCTTTCAATGAAGTTTAGGTGGGACATATAAATTGGAATTCTCATAAATTTTAGAGAATACCTACCTACCTATTTCACCTAAACTGCATTGAAAGCCGTATAGAGTAGGTAGTACCTATGTACTTTACTTACTATTAAAGTATAAATATTATGTGGTATGTGGTAGGTAAGTATAGGTTACCTAATACCTACCTATAATTAAAAATTTATAATAGGTAGATATTTGTTTGACCCACCCACCTATGCACTGTTGCGTAGTGAAGGGTAAGACTAGGAATAGATGCCTCACTGTTGTGCGTGTGTAGTGAAGGGTAAGACTGGGAATAGATGCCTCACTTTTCGAAGTTTATATCGTATTTACTTACCTATCTACATATATAAAAATTTTGCTTTACCTACTGACTGACTGATCTATCAACACACAGCCTAAACCGAAACTTAAAATTTCTTCAGCGCTGTAGGTTGTGCGTTCAATCCCAACCCGGGGCAAATATTTGTGTGATGAACATAGATATTTGTTCTGTGTCTGGGTGTTAGTACCTAACTATATCTATCATAATTATTTATGTACCTACTTAAGTATAAAATTATTTACCTAAGTATTCTATCAGTTAACTAGTTCCCATAGTACAAGCTTTGCTTAGTTTAGGGCTAGATGGCGATGTGTAAAATGTCCAACAATATATATCTATTTATTTATTTATTTATTAGTTTAACATAAATCTATTTGTTATTATAATAACTGCCACAGATGACTAACTCCATCAAAATAAGTATAAATAAATATATGGACGGGCAGAAAACTGTATTAATTTGTGGGAAATGGTATGTGGGTTTTATTTATTTCTTCTCAATGTGTATAACCTTTTTTTAGGTAGAAAAAGACGTCTGTCATCAGATGTTTTTTGCGGCTTGGATGTTGGAATGTCGCAGAGTATTTTGCCGACAGTTAGCAAACGCAAAAAAGCAGATCATAGACGAGTTTCTAATTCATCTGATGAAGGATCGCCATCAGCCCCAGTGTCCCCTGTATATGAATCTGATTTACATTTGAAGAACTGTATGCCGTCGCCGAAAAAAGAAAAAGAGAAACCAGGAACTGAATGTGTTTTCGAATGCGATGATTGTGTCAGAGAAAATAAAATTGATAAGGGAAGTTATCATTTCTGTCACATGCTCTTGGATGAGCTACAATTTGTACGTCCATGTATGCGAAACATGGCGTATAGGCATATCTTAAAGATTGTTGACGCAGTAAAAGGGCAACATAAAATGGGCGAAGAAATCCAAGTAACTTATCCACCTTTTAAACACTAGATGTACAACAAAATTGATTAAAAATAAAAAAACTATGCAAATTTTAAACATGTATTAATGTTATCTTTATTACTTATTTTATATTTCCTACTAATATTATTAATGCGAAAGTTTGTGTAGATGGATGGATGTTTGTTACTGTGCAGTCGGCGGATCTAGGCACTCGTGAAGTTAGCCGTAGAAACGCACAAATGGTTATTATGTCACTGTATAAAGTCGAAAATTGTCTGCCGCGCATCCAAACGGCTAACATCACCAGTGCCTAGATCCGCCGACTGCACAGTAACAAACATCCATCCTACAACTACTTCAACTACTAAACAGACAGATTTGGTTGAAATTTGGTTTATAGATAGACTATGACCGGGTATAGATAAAAATTGTCCTATATTTAAATACAGGTCATAATCTAATACGCTAATCAGTAATTAATTGTTCTGTTGGCAACGTTCTACAATTAGAATTTCCAAAAAAATAAACAATTAAAACAATTTCGCTCTTATTCCTTTACAATAAAGTCTAAATTTGAGTAATCTCAAAATTTTAAATTTGGAATTATTTTTTTTCGTTTATTTCTGATGAACGAAATAAAAAATAGTTAAATTACTTAAAACTAGCCTACGTTTTAAAACTGTCATCCTGAGGTTACGCAAATTTAGACTTTAACGTAAAGGAATAAGAGCGATGGTGTTTTAGGATTCCGAAATTTTTTTATGGGCACAATAGAATCGCCACCTACTTTAATTTAAATTTTATCATAAAGAAATAAAAGAGAAGTTATGTGTATTTATTAGGTAAATACCTACCTGCCGGTAATTTATTTTCCCGACATTTCGATTATGTTACTTACCTACAAATAATTACAATAGCCATGGTCGCGAGCAGACGTCATAGTCGGGAAAATAAATTAAAGGTAGGTACTTAATTACGTGATAAAGACCCGTGTCAAAATCTATAGTTAAAGGTAGGTAGGTACCTACCTACTGTGCGTGAACGCGTGCGCAACAGAACAGAACAAACAAAGTTTTATTAACCTGTGTGTCGCTCGATTGACAAAGACGTGTGTGTGCGTTCACAACAAACGAACTCGCTCTGAGTTTTGCCCCTCACGCGCCCTCCCCCCCCCTCCTCCCTTCTCTCATAGCCGACGAACGACACTCAAGATTTTTTCGATACCTTTATTCCATACCGGTATAATTTCGGTATGGCCCAACCGCTATCGAATAACGGTACCGTTATATTTTTGCGGTACCAATACCGTTAACCTCTACCGCTTTCAGTCCCTGCGTTAAAGTAAACCTAAGTCAAGTCTCCTCGATACAGGCCTAGCCTAGTGAGGGACTGAAAGAAATCCCGTCTGCTCAATGTGTTTTCTACGAAATTTTGTAAATTTAGTTAAGTTCTATGTATCTAGTTAAATCTTTTATTTCGTTGTAATAAATATATTTTTCATTTCAGTTTATAGAAAGATTATGAACCAGGAAGAGCGTCAGCGAAATCGGTAAAGCCGTAAACAAACATAAAACCATACTTTCATATTAGTAGGTATTATAATGATGACACAGAGACTTAAGACTTTAAAAATACAAATTTTACTTAAAAAGTCAAATATCAACATAATAACAAACCTTTATTATGATCCAGTTAATCCAAACACATAACCAATACACAACACATTAAATTAATAATAACTGGGAGCTGCGCCGGCGCAACGCGGCAAGCTGACGAACCAACTATCAAGTCTATCCAACAACAGTTGTTCCTAAACACGCTTTATCCGAACAAGTTGAATTTTAAAACCAGTTTCTATAAAAAAACGTTTAAAAATAAGAAACAGATGTTATGTATGAGACGATATATTTTTTATATCGGTATCTACTCAATTATGCAACTCTGTGAATTTCCGTAACTTCTGGCCAGTTACTGGTTTAAACGACTTTTTAATAATATTAAAGGTATTTTTGTAAGTACAAGTATTATCGTCATATTACTGATATTATTATTAGTGTTGACATTATCGTAGAAGTTTTTTTTTATCTTCTGCTAAAACGTCATTTTGTTTTTGAAGTAGTTAGCTATAAAATGCTTGAAGCATTAAGCTCACCTTTTTGCACAACAGTTTTGTACCAATATTCGTATGCAATAAAGTATTAAATCAATAAACAACTTTATATGCAACATACAATAATAATTATCAATTTTATCAGAGGCTAATCTGGTTCACCTTTCTTTTCGTTCCAAAACTGTGGCTTGAACTAGATAACGAGACACTGACACGTAACACTTCGGCGCCGGCGCAACTCAACTAGTAGAAAAATCTTTGTCTACTCGCGTGGTGGGTTATAGATAGTTCGCCGTGCGATCAGTTAGCGTTTTCGCTAGGTCCTAATTGTTTGTTACTGGCGCTAGTTTTGCAACGGAACAAGTACTTACATAATCTTCATACGTCCATGATGATTACGAGGTACCGATTATGATTAAGATTCGATTTGAAGCGTCATAACGACTACTATATAATTAATCTTTCTCTGATGGGAACACTCGAGTACACACCTACGTAATTACAATTTGTTCTAGTGTTTTGAAACTGTTAAACAAACATAATGTTTGGTACCTATCGTTTTATTCATTTTGGAAGTCAGTACCACTATTGACTTGAAAGTCACTAATCTAGTAGGTTTAATTTATTTTAGACCAATAACTAAATATAAAGTTAAAAGAATGTCGTATTATTACAATTATACAGAATAAAAAAAATAATTACAACTAAATTGGTGACATTCACAATTTTCAACATTTAAACGGATGAAATTCCGTAACCGGTTCTGGAACCTTTGGCATGTAACCTTTGGCATACGCAACGCACTTAGCGAATTAACTACATTCTATGAAAACCAACTTGAATTACATCATCAATTAAAAAACGAATAATACCTCTAGCCCTTCTGTCGATGAAAGCAAAGATAAATGTCGTCGTCTCCCTCTTCTGCGAGTCTTCGGGGTAACAGTTGATATAATACAACAGATAGAGTACGTATTTACTCGACCAGGTTTTAAAACTAGGTTTAGGCGTAAAAAATGCGTACCAGGTATGTTAGATGATGATAATTATTTTATGACGTCACGATTTTGATACGTATTATTTTTGTACTTGAAAGTATATTTATTGTACTCTAACGTATTTTTATGCATCAAATCTGGAATACTGCTTAAAGGTTTATAAACTTGGTATTTATTAAAGGTGGTATTTATCAGACCTGATATTTTAACATCGCGAACGCGTTCGTAGCGCTATTGCATTTGTCTAAACAAACCGTGTAAAAAGTCCTCGAGCAATACATTCTAGAAGTGATTATTGTAGCGAGCTCACGAAGGTCACGTGACGTTGCTCGCCTTGACTCGAACTTGCTTGACGCGTCGCTTTGCTCGACAGTCGACACTGCAAGGCTTAGAAGGCAAATTGTTATTGAATTAAAACTATCGTGGTTGTTAAACATTTTAAATAGAAATACGGCTAGTTACCATGCATACATTTGCCGATCTACCTTTCGTCGTGGTCGAGGCGATGCTCTTGATGAAGAGCATCTGAATTGTCTCGAAACGTCAGCAACACATACCTGGTTGTAGGATTATCTGTAACCCTCGTATTCAAGAACGACACTATGAGAACACGCACCCACAGTGGACGAAATCTTTTTTCATAAACATCACTTTATGTGTTGTGCGGCACTATGGCGCACGCTACCGTGTGCCTTTAGAGCTCAACTTTGGCTAGAGGCAAATGTGCCTCTAGTCACACTATGTCGTGTCGCACAACACATAAAGTGATTTTTATGAAAAAAGATTTCGTCCACTGTGGGTGCGTGTTCTCATAGTGTCGTTCTTGAATACGAGCGTAAGTCTCCCGTTGAACAGCACCTGACTCCATTAACAGATCAGCCAGTCCCCATATTACTGTATTGTCACTGAAGTTACACAGTTGTGTTAAATATGTACTACCTATGTTAAATTTCATCTTAATTGATTAGGGGGAACAGGTTTAATATTAAATTGCAAGATACCTACTAAAAAACTAAGGCGTATCGCCCTCGTCGCGACTCCGAGCCGCCTGCGCCTCCGCCTCGCTTGTGCCGCGACTCCGCACTGTCGAACAAGCGCCGCAGCAACGATTGCGCGCCCCCGCCTCGCCTGTGCCGCGACTCCGCGCTCCGCCTCGACTTTAGCTCGTGTGGACGATGCGCCTTAGAAACAGCAGGAAAGAATGAAGGAATTACGGATAATAGAATAGGTGGGTTGTCACGGCTAGTCGCTCAAGTGACGTCATCTGTAAGATTTGTCGTAATTTTCCTTGCACAAGGCCCCAAATAATTAAGTAAGTAGGTACGACCTATGTAGCTTCATGCATTGTGCATTGTATTTGGTTTCCATGGAGCCGGATAAGATAACAATTAAATACACGTGGTGACGTAAGTAGGTAGGTACTTAGTGCCGTGTTGGCCGAGTAGGAGGTACCTCGACTTTCATTTCGAAGGCCGTGGGTCCAAACACGTGCTTAAGAGGCTGCCAGTCGCTGATTGCTCTTTTTCGAAAC
Source organism: Hydriomena furcata (assembly GCA_912999785.1). NCBI lineage: Eukaryota > Metazoa > Arthropoda > Insecta > Lepidoptera > Geometridae > Hydriomena > Hydriomena furcata. The sequence continues at coordinate 12,793,106 of OU538834.1, forward strand.
GAAAAAAGAAATACTTCTGAACAAGCCACATCTCCTATTTTTATAAGTATATTACTTCAGGTTCCTACTTAGATTTCTATTAAGCTGAAAACATAATAGCAGAAACTTTTCACGATAAAGATATTATTTCAAAATGATACGTTTTAGAATTTATGATCGAAATATTTTATATACCTACTATTAAAATCAACTTGTGATTTATTGTTAAAGATAGGTAATATGTAGATCTACAATTCTATTAGAATAGATTTTTGATAAGTAATTATACATCATTTATATCATTAATCATTGTCCTCCCCTCGCGTTCTTGTGAGGCGAACGTACACAGTTGCTGCTCCTAATTTTAATTAAAAAAAACACAGTAATAATAACTTTTATACGTCTAACGTTATACCAGTAAACGCGTAAACAAATTTACTATTGTTTAGTGCATACGTTGAGCAATCTTTATTGTTATCCTGCGTTATAATCAGTGAAATATCATTAGATTTGAACAAGTTACTAAGTGAATGACATTGTCGGTGACCTTTGTGTTGTGCAGCCGGGCGTACCTGTTCTATGAGTCAGTGGTCGCTATTACACCTACTGCATGCTGCACTAAAGAGTTTTCTACAGCTACGGAGAGATTATTTTGCCGCATTAGTCACGAAGCTCGGTAGCTAAGTGCGTTTAAAGCTTGCTTTAACGCTTTTCTGCATTGGTGCCCGACTTCAAATCTCAACGAGGGAAAAAAAAAAAACTTTTTTTTTTTTTTTTTGTGCTTGCATTTCTGCTGCCTAGCAATATTGACTGCTCAGTGATGATGCGTTCACCGCCTAAGACCTCCAATACTCCGACTATCTTTGCAACACCGATCCAACATTATGCTTCAGACTCCAATATAGCTGAATCACCACAAAAGATAAAAGAAGCTTTCTCGTTCACAAATATTGCAGCGCGTAAGAACAAACGAAAGAATGATGACATCAGCAAGTCGGAAATTATTGACATGTTCACGTCACTAAGAGAGGATCAGGACCTAAAGTTTACAGCTATCATAAGCTGTGTTAATGAAGTTAAGGTTTCAATAGACTTCATGACTCAGAAGTACGACGAAGCCCTGAAACGATTGGAAACCCTGGAAGTGGAGAAAAGGGCGTCCGATTCAAAAATACAGTTTCTGGAAGACAGGATTGAGTTTCTCGAGCGTAGTACCAGGGGCACCAGTATTGAAATACGAAATATTCCCCAATCTGCAAAGGAAACAAAGGTGGATCTACGAAACATTATTATAAAAACAGCTGAAACGCTCTGCATTCCTCTTGATAGCTCTTCAGCCATAAAAGACGTGTATCGTATAAATTCCAAATCTCAGCACAAACCAATCATAGCTGACTTTACTACCGTTTTTGCTAGAGACAACTTTTTGTCGTCCTTCAAGAGGTATAATAAAGAACACCAGACGGATAAACTGAGTACTGCAGTCCTGAGCATTGGCGGACCGGGAAGACCGGTTTACTTGTCTGAAAATCTGACGCAAAGAGACAGGAAGCTCTATTTTAATGCACGTCAATTCGCGAAGAATCACGGGTACTCTTTCTGCTGGACGACGTTTGGGAGAATCTATCTGCGAAAAGAAGAAGGGTCACCGCAAATTCGCATAACTTCAGATAGCGACCTGGATAATCTAGGCTAACATTTACCTTCCTAGTTTTTCCTAAAAACATTTTTATTTCATTTCTTTTCACGCATGCTAAATAAACCTAACATAAGTACCTACCTATTTGTCTAATTGTATAAGTATTTTTTCTTTTTTTGTCCTCCTTTTTTTTTTACACTCCTACCTATACCTAGACACCTACAAACCCACTCATACAAATACAACATTCACATTCATTTACACATTTATATAAGATACCTAACTATTATTATTTAAAATGGTGGATCTAATTAACAACGATATTTTGAATAATATTGATCAATCCGAAAATGTGAAATGCACCCACTTTGATGATCCTTCTGTTTGTTCTAATTATTTTGAACATCACAATAATAGTGATAACAAGCTTACCATTCTAACAGTTAACATTAGAAGTATTCATAAAAATTTTGACCTTTTACTAGCGTTTCTAAGTGGCTTTGATTTGCAGATTGATATTATAGTCCTCACAGAATGCTGGACTAGTAATTATGACCCCCCAACTATGAGCAATTACAACATATTCTACACAAGGAACTCAATAAATCAAAACGATGGTGTCGTGGCATATGTTCGTTGTCATTATACAGCTAATGCCAAAGAACCAGAGATGACCGAAGGTAACTGTCTATTACTTGAAATTAAAGACATTTCAATTATTTGTTCATATCGCCCACCATCTTTTTCTAACCCAACACCATATATCTATTGCCTAGACCAGCTACTTGACAAACTACGCGATAAAAGTCATATCATATTTACGGGCGATATCAACATCAACATTCTGCCCACAATTAACCATATAGGTCACACATCGGAGTACCTTAATGTAATGGCATCCCATGGCCTCAAGCAGGGTGTCAACCTACCGACAAGAGTGTCAACATGTATTGATCATTTCTTTGTTAAAACCAATCACCAATGGCAGACAATGGTATTTGGAGAAGTTACAGACCACTCGCCAATCCTGTTGTGTATTGATGCTTGCCTACCGAAAGATGTCAGTACAAAATCCAAACTGAATATTGACATAGATACAGTTAGAAAGACTTTAGCACAGCAATCTTGGACTGAATACTATCTGCTAGATAATGCTAATGAGGCAGCAAGTACACTAGTTTCCACTATTCAAACAGTGGTCGAGAATAATTCAATGCAGAAACAGGTGCCTAACAAATATAAACCACTAAAACCATGGATTACCAAAGGTGTTGTAAATTGTATTCGTAACAGAAATAAATTACAAAAGAAAGCTAAAAACAATCCCGATAATGAAACGATTAGAAACCAATTTCTTGCATACAGAAACGTATGTAATCGTATAATAAAGACATTAAAAATTAGTCACTATAAATCAAAAATTGCAAGTAGTCGTGGAAATTTGAAGAGGACGTGGCAGATAATCAATGACTTGTGCAACCGTGACCCTGGTAAAATCCCATCTCTATCACTGCTGACAATAAAAAAAACACCTTTAGAATCCCTTAATGTAGTTAACACATATTTTACCTCAATAGGAAGAGATCTGGCTAACCAAATTCTAATAAAGTTAGACAAAACGGATGAGTCACTGTCATCAGAACTTCACACGCCAATAACGGCACCCAGTAATTCCCTATCGCTGTTTCTCACTGATGGAGCAGAGATCTCTGGTATCATTTCTAACATGAAAAATAACAGTGCTCCCGGCTGGGACAGGCTATCTGCCACTATTCTCAAAGAGTGTTCTGAACACATCACTGAACCTATTGCCAACCTGTGCAATCTAAGCTATTTGACCGGAACATTTCCTGCAATATTAAAGAAAGCTCTAGTTACCCCCATTTTCAAGTCAGGTAATAAACAACTGCCATCCAACTATAGACCGATATCTCTGTTGTCAACTATTTCTAAAATAATTGAAAAAATAGCTAATAGGAGATTGGTGGCATACTTGGAGAAATATAACCTGTTGTCTAGTAATCAATATGGTTTTCGAGCAAAGAAATCAACTAGTGATGCTGTACTTGAGTTAACAACACACATCACTCTACACATAGACCAAGGAGAAAAATGTGTTGGTATCTTTCTTGACCTACAGAAGGCATTTGATACGGTGTCTATTCCAATATTATTGACACGACTACAGAATGCTGGTGTCAGGGGTACTATGCATGACTGGTTTGCCGACTACCTGATGGGACGAAGTCAACATGTTAGAGTTGATAACTACGTAAGTGATAGTGCTAATTGTAGTTATGGAGTACCACAAGGTAGTACACTTGGTCCAACTCTTTTTTTGGTGTACATTAATGACCTGTGCAGGATTGAATTGGAACACGCTGATGTTCTGATGTTTGCAGACGACACAGTTCTCCTTTTCTATGGCTCTACATGGTCCAAAGTTCGCAAATATGCCGAGGAAGGTTTGTCTCGAGTGGTGGCATGGCTGGAGGACAATCTTCTCTCTCTTAACTTGTGTAAAACTAAATACATGTGCTTCAAAAAGACAAAAGCAGGAAATCAACCTAGTGACTTCAATATAAAAGCTCATACATTCCCCTGCAACCGTAACCCAATACACGTTGACTGCAGTTGTGATGCACTTATGCTCGCTGAAACTACAAAATACCTCGGTGTGGTCATAGATGATAGACTCAACTGGGCTCCTCACATTCAATTAGTATCAAAACGTATTAGAAAGCTAATACACATATTCAAAACACTTCGGCCAATTGCAGACTTTAACCTTCTAATGCAGACCTATAAAGCACTAGGTGAGTGCATCATTGGATACTGTATATGCTCATGGGGTGGAGCTGACAAATCCCATCTAATAGAGGTGGAAAGAGCTCAACGTGCACTACTGAAAGTTCTGCTAGGACTACCCTTCAAGCATCCGACTAGAGATGTTTATGAAAAATGTAAAGTGCTCTCAGTTCGAAAGCTTTTCATCAGCGACTGTATACGTAGGTATCACAGAAAAACAGTTCCTCTAATACCCAAGTCTCACAAGAGAATTGATAAGTGTCCGGTGCCACCCTGCAAAAGCACCTTCGCGCAGAGGCACTATAATCATTATGCTCCAGTCCTTTACAATAAACTTAATACTAAAACAAAAATAAAAACTTTGACGGAATACAAACTTAAAACCACTATCAAAAACTGGTTACAAGATCAAAATTACGACGAAATTGAGAAACTCCTGGTAAAAATAGTATGATAGTGCTGCGCCGTCAGTTACTGTCATGCTATTTTCGCCGAAATTATAGAATAATAAAATAATCATCCAACCACTTCCAAATTCACAAGATACAAACAACCACACACACATACAAACGCACACACACATACACACACACACACACAAACGCATAAACACACATACATACATTATATAAGACAGACTAACATTTTAATATACTTACCTAAGTTATACTGTCTTGTTATTATAAACATCTTTTTTTTTTTTTATATTGTTAAGTATAGTACTTACATAAAGTTTATATAAGGTTTAGCTTAAGTTCTTATAAGTTTATACTGTTTTTTTTATTTTTTATATTTACCTACATTTGTCAAATGTTGCAAAATGTATGTTATATTTTGGGGAGGTTACTGCCTTCCTGCAACACAGTGAAAACTAAAGCAGGAACCAGTGCATCACATTATGTAATCCTATATTTGAATGCAATAAAAACATTTTGTATTTTGTATTTTGTATTAATTTATTCGAAAAACTAAGGCGGACCACGCGCGGACGTGTGTTTGTCATCATTGCAGCGGTCGGTAGGATTATTTATCGAAGTGATTAAAGATGGGTACATCTTTATTCACATATACTATACATTATAAAATAGGAGATGTGGCTTGTTCACAAGTATTTCTTTTTTCGTTTCGAACAAAAATAATCGTCGACTGGCAGCGTCTTAAACGGTGAAGGAAAATATCGTGAGGAAACCAGTTAGTATTCTTATAAGCGGCGATGGGCTTGCAACCTGTCACGTATGGAATACTAACTACTGCAAAATGTGGAGCTGTGCCAAAATATAATGTTTGGACGTGCCCCTTACTACTCCCTTTAGACATCTTCGAGGATCTAAGCGCCTGGAGATTTGAGAGGATGTCTACCGTACTTGGGGATTACAGACGTAATCCTGTTTTATTTATTTATATCATAAATCCTAAGGTTTGTTATGTATGTGGCTCGATCTGGCTCAATCGATGTAACTTGGAATATACATAGCCTATGTCCTGAAAGAGCATAGGCTTTTTATTGTATCCAGGTAGGTATACCTCGCGAGCGAAACTGCTGGTAAATGCTAGTATTAACAACAAACGTAGCGCGATCTATCTGATAAAGTTTGATAAAGTTTCGAGGAAAAGAGTGAAACGTCGAAAAATTGTCCGTGTCTTCATCGATAGAAGAAATAGGATCACGACTGTAATCCCCTAGTACGGTAGACATCCTCTCAGATCTCCAGGCGCTCAGATCCTTGGATATGTCAAGATGGGGAAGCCAGAAGCTCCTCCAAACACATTGGTTAATTCCCACATCTTGCAGTAGTTAGCATTCCATCGACAGGTTGCAAACCTTATAGGAAGGAACGTGTAAATTCCCGCTGTTCCAAACATTATGTTATTCACGTATATTCACAAAAGAAGCACTTTCATCCTTTCACTGAAGTACACTGGCCTTTTACAAGGCTATTTGTCTGAAGCGTAATTCTTTTACCATTGATATGGTCTCGATGGTCACTGACCCTTTTTCTACGATACAGTTATTCTATCTCAAGAAGGCGGGTAAGTCTTAACTGTGTGTAGCACTCAGTATCGTTCAAGCCGTAGTCACGCACACAAAAGCGCGTGTCTATACACATCACAACTACATGATGTATTGCTTATCCGCCTTCGTGAGATAGACTGTATCAGGCCTTAACGCGGTCGATGACTGAATGCGGGTGACCAAGAATGATCCTGAGTACGTAACGTACGACAATCGAAAAGTCAAAGGACGATATTAGTTTTTAGTGTTCCATACCCAAAGCTAAAAACGGGACCCTATTACTAAGACTTTGCTGTCTGTCTGTCCGTCTGTCTACTGTCACAGGGCTGTATCTCATAAACCATGATAGTTAGACAGTTAAAATTTTCACAGATTATGTATTTCTGTTGCCGCTATAACAACAAATACTAAAAACTGAATAAAATAAAAAATTGTGGCTCCCATACAACAAACGGGTTTTTTTGCCGTTTTTTATAGATAATGGTACGGAACTCGCACTTGGCTGGTTTTTTTAAGTTTTATGAAGGAGCTGTTAGTCCTACATATTTTAATTAATACGACCAACATAGGACTCTCACCAGGTACTATAAGATATGACGGTCATCAAAAAAAAGCAACAAAAAAAATATATGTCGATGTAGGTAATATGTCGTATTGACTTTTCTTTTGTCGTCGGTTAAAAAGATACCAACAGTATAAACAGTAGAACTTACAAGTTGATCTAATTTCGTCTGAATAGAAAATCACGGTCCAATTAACCGTGTTCCCAAATCAGATAAAATTTGCCATCTCGTACTCATAACAAGAGCACTAATTTAATTTTCGCGAAGGCCAGGAGCAAACGACCTAATTTCTATAAAATGTTTTCGGACATCTGACTCGAAATTAAATTTTCCCTAAAAAAATGAGATGGAAAGGACCACGACTGTAATTCTTAGGTACGGTTGTAAGGTAGATATCTACTCAAATCTCCAGGCGTTCTTTGAAGATGAGTAAAGGAGGTAGATACGTCTAAACATTAAATTTGGCACATGCCCACATTTTGCATTAGTTAGCATTTGATACGTGACAGGTTGCAAGCCCATCGCCGCTTTTAAGAATACTAACTGGTTTCCTCACGATATTTGCCTTCACCGTTGTAAGTACGTGTTTTGTACATTTTTAGTTTTTTTTACAGAAATACCAGTCGGTATTCAAATCAGAGACCTTCGGATCGAAAGTCGAGTTCCTACGGCCAACACGGCTTTTAGGGTTCCGTATCCAAAGAGCAAAAACGGGACCCTATTACTAAGACTTTGCTGTCCGTCTGTCCGTCTTTCTGTCGCAGGGATGTATCTCATGAACCGTGATAGCTAGACAGTTGAAATTTATATAGATGATGTATTTATGTTGCTGCTTTAATAACAAATACTAAAAACAGAATAAAATAAATATGTATTTAAGTGGGGCTCCCATAAAACAAACGTGCTTTTTTGCCATTTTTTAAAGGTAATGGTACGGAACCCTTCGTGCGCTAGTCGACTCGCACTTGACCGGTTTTTTTTTTAATTATTTGCTTAAAGATAAAGATAAAGATAAAGATCATTTATTTGCTTGAACACAATGTAGGTTACACAGATGATAATAAATAATATTTTAGATTCAATTATGTTCTACTAAAATTAGCATGCAAATGTTATAGTAAGATAAAGACGAAGAAGAAGAAGTGGTCCCTTTTCATAACATTTACACCGATTTACCACTTTGAAAGCTCAGAAGTTTTTTTTTGGATATTAATTGTAACAAGTAATGATTTATTTAGAATAAAAAAACATTGTAGAATACAAGCATACTTGGTTTTGTGGTATTATAACCACAAACAAAAAAGTTAGGACGATTTCAAGGCAAGATTTCGGGTGGTTTTCAAAAAATTAAAAAAAAAAACATATCTGGACTACCGTGAGACTTAGCATTTTGGGTCTCACGGGGAAAAATAGCACATGACCCCCCCCCCCCCCACCCCCCAAAAAATCATGTCGGTCCATGTGCCAAACACCCTGTATATTATCGTCAAGATCTTTCAGTGATTTAGGTATTTTGTTGTAGATTTTACGTGTCATATAGACTACACTGTTTTGTAGCTGTTTTGCTTCAGCGACCTTGCGCTGCTGTAGCAAATGCTGAGGGGTAGCCTTATTTCTATTACATGTAAATCGTATCTTATCCTAAATGATATTTATTGTCTGTATTTTAAATCGAAATAAAAAAAATGTATTCTACATATTATAATTATGTCGTCTGTAGAATTTAGTGGGAATCAATGTATGAAGTTTATGTAAACAACAGATTTTGGAATTATTTTACCTACCAGTCGTTCCAATGAATCGTTCCAGTCGCAGTGGCGGATTTACATATTTTCCAGTAGGCTATTACACCCTTATGCCCCACCCAGATTATTTTTCCAATCCAACGATTTGGTTAATAATTTTAAGTAGTGAAATGTTGAACGGTACCGTATACCTAACAACAGTAAATAAATGTTATTTTTTTAATTTCTGTAAGACATTTGGCAAAATCAAGTGATTGGCCAAGAAGGAAGGGAGGGAGGCATCTGTCCTGCAGTGGGACGATAAAGGCTAAAATACAATACCTAAATAAGATGTTTGAAAATACTAACCTAAATTTGCCGCCTCTAAAATCTGCTACCCTATGCCCCAGCCTGGTGATAAATCCGCCACTGGTGATGATGTCAAACACCCGACAGAAATGATGCTAATTGATACTGTTAAGGTCTTTAACGAATGTAACCCGTCTATCTGGTTTACCGAGCCCTACTTGCAAGTAATTATTTATATGTAGGTACCTCTCGTACGTACCTATATTCATTTATGTACCGTGATGAATAAGATCGGTTAAGTGCGAGTCGAACTCTCGATTTGAGGGTTATCTATGAATTATAAATTATATACACATAAAAGGGGGTTATCTATGATTTATTAATTAGATATCTAGGTCCCTACCCAATAATATAAAACACAAATAGAATAGATTTACTTATTTGACTTTGACGACATTTAATTTGCAAATAACACATGAAAAGTGTATTAGTTGTTTTTCTGCCTCTTTTTATTCAACGAAAAATACAAAAGTGTAATATGTATAATGATTGGGTTATAATAAATTGAGGTGGACGAGGTGGACTGACGACCTGGTGAAGATCGCGGGAAACCGCTGGATGCGGGCAGCGCAGAACCGGTAATTGTGGCAATCTTTGGGGGAGGCCGGGAGGCCTATGTCCAGCAGTAGACGTCGATCAGCTGTAATGATGATTATGAATAAGTTGAGCCACAATTATTTTATTTTAGACACCAAACTCTGATTTTATAACTAAAAAGTAGGTACCAAAAATATTATATTCTTCGACTATCGAACTGCTTGCTACGAAGTATCCAGCATTCTTGCAAATTTCTTAGTTTGAGAATAACAGCAGACAAACGGGTTTTATTTATTTTGAGTTATCTACGTAACCCTAAAAATACGAGGCTAAGGTGGACCGGCCCTTTGCAGATTGTTTACCTTGTAAAGTAAAATAACTATGTTGAGTTCACAGCTCAGTAGCTATGCCTTCTGCGCTGTAGGTTGTGGGTTCGATTCTCACCTAGGACATACATTTGTGTGATGAACTATGTTTGTTCTGTGTCTGGTTGTTGTAATGTAAAGTGTAGGTAATTTACTATTAAATTTACAAAAAAGTATTGTAAGTGAAAAATAGGCTTCAAAAGGCTTTCACTACATCTAAAGTCAAGTACCTACATAAACGAAAGTTCTGGTAATTTTTAAGGCACCAGTAAGTAAGTACCTACCGATTGAGGTTAGATTGTCTAGGCCCTAGGGCTATCCGCTAACCAAAAATTAAAGTTTAACTATAGATTTTGACACGGGTCTTTATCACGTAATTACCTTTAATTTATTTTCCCGACTATAATAATTGTCATGTCTACTTATCACGATAGTTTCAAAAATAATAAAATTAAAGTTATCATATAAAGATAACTAAATATCTGAGGTTTCAACAAAAATGGGCTGTAGGTAATAGGCATTTCGTAAACTTAACATTCCATACATATAAATGCGTAGATACCTAAAATGTTAAATACAAGATTGTTAATAATTTAATACGAGCAAAGTTATGCGAAAGTCATTTTAAATTCAATCGAAAGGGCTTACCATTTTGAAACGCCTAAAGTAAATATTTGAGCAACGGCACGAGTGATATTGCGGCTTATATTTTGTCAGGAGCTAGGCGATCATTTTATTTATTTGGTTGAATTGGAGATCCCATTAGAATTTAAGTTTTATTTTGGTATTATGGAATTGTAATTAAGTATTTACACAATACTAGCTTACGATTTCGGTTTCGCTTGTGTGATACCTGGAAAAAAGTATCTTATTGTGTTATTTCAGGGCATAACCTATGGCTTTTAGAGGTATTCCAAATTTCATCTAAATCTGTTTGATCGTTATGGCGTTATTGACCCACAAACATTTAAAACATCCTTACAAACTTTCAGATGTATAGGTACTTAGGTAAGGTTAGACAATAGGTAGAGTGTAGATCTACCTGCCTATTTAAGTATGTACTTGTACACTTGTACACATATAACGGTAGCTTGGAATCATCGACAGTCGATGCTTGGAATTTGGAAGTCTCCATAATGGTAAACTCCGAGTAAACTTCATGTTCCGAGCTATTTTGTAAGCAAACATAGGTACCTACATATATTACCTACATGTCATGTCGTAATAAGTAAGTGTACATAATCATATACATTTGCGTGTCTATTATCGTCATTATGATTGTAATCTTCACAAAACCCATTCGAAAATCATCATCATTTTCCGTTTTTAGACCGCGGTAAGTTTACAACCGTCGAAAGCCTTAGATTAGAAATAACGGTTGTAGTGTATACGGAATATTAAAGTGATGATAACGTCTTCGATTCCCGAGGCTAGCCGAGTGAATACGAATGAATACCGAGCGTTGATCGGAGCACTCCAAGCAAGGCCTGGGAGCGAAGCACACGTTTGATTATATGTATCATTCGAGATGTTTTATTTAATACCCAAGCAACCTGTACAAGTGGCGACCGTGCCAGTGGTTACAATACAACTATTTACGTAAGTAAACAAAAAATAAAACACAAAAAAAAAAAGGTAGATCAATGAGTCGAAACTGTTTTGTCTTACAAATAAAAGATGGGAAACTTACTAGATTGTTATTACAAATAAAATACGAACAAAAATCAAAGTTAATGTACCTAAAACGAAAATCTAAGATAATGTACCTAATTATTATCTTTCTAAGGTGCATTTTATAATGATTCTACTAGCTTATCGGACTAGTAGGTGAGAGGAGCGCATTTATCGCCTCCATACTACCTTCTGGTCGACTTGTTATCATACATTTTGCATTAGAATTTCATATCGTTTATTCACACCTACCTTCTTTGATAGGCAGTAAACTTAGTAAGTATGTATCCTAGTCTGATATTGTAAGAAGGCAATTACTGTTTTCGCGTTGGTTGGTACCTACGAGTGGGCATTTTATTATGCCTGCATAGAAAAACGAGATGTGTACAATGTACATAGATACAGTGGTACCTCAGGTTTGAGTCTCCGACAAAATATATTAAACGATTTGTAACCATAACTTTTAAGTTATATAACAAAACTATTTATAGTTTTGTCACGATTAATTTTATTTCATTTGGAAATACTCAACCCAATATTAAGAAAATATTGGAACGTTTATATAATATAATTACTATTATCATTGTCTTTAAATAGACCATCCATCCATCCAAAGTGAAATAATACATTATGCATTTGTTTTGGTTACAATCATTTAACGAACACCTGTATTTGTCGGTTTCCAAAAAACTAATTGGGGTATCACTGGATAAAAGAGGTAGTTTGGATTACCAAACGGTACCTGTAAAATCGAAAATAAGAAATGATAGTTTGACATAATTGACAAACGGTATCTAAATACATTTATGGTATGGTTTAAATAAATCTGAATGGAAATGATAGTTTGCCAAATTGACAAACGGTATCTAATGGTATGGTTTAGAGAAATCTAAACAGAAGGTAATATTAAAGTTTGACGAATTGACAAACGGTATGGTTTAGAGAAATCTAAGCGAAAGGTAAAATTATAATTTGACAAAATTGTCAAAAGGTATGTAAATATGGTATAGTTTAAGAAATCTGAACGAAAGGTAAAATTATAGTTTGATAAAATTGTCAAACGGTATCTAAATATGGTATAGTTTAGAGAAATCTGAACGAAAGGTAAAATTATAGTTTGATAAAATTGTCAAACGGTATCTAAATATGGTATAGTTTAGAGAAATCTGAACGAAAGGTAAAATTATAGTTTGATAAAATTGTCAAACGGTACCTATCTAAATATGAAATAGTTTAGAGAAATCTGAACAAGGGGATTTACTATTATTATAGTTTTCCCCATCAAAATGTCGACTTTGATGTGCTTAAATGTAGCTCAAACAGTTATTGACTTAATAACGTTTAAAAATCCGTATTTTTACAACTGACTCGCACACTCACTGACTTTTATAGATCAAAAACCTAACTTACTTCCAGATGACCTAGAAACCTGATATTTGGCATCAAGGTAGGTTATTGGGAGTATACAAAAGAAAAAGTTCAAAAAGTTAACTTAATAAGTTAAGGACCAACGTTATTTGACCCGCGTCGAGTACGAGCGGTGTAATAAACAGTGGTTCTGATAGTTATTGATGAGACCTGCAATTATTCATTAGCTGGCATCATTTAAAGATTTGAAACGTTGCCAAAGTGTAGGTACGCGTCTATGTTAGACTGTCGAGATCAAAATAAACAAATAAGGCTTACTATCCAACGGGTCGGATTAACGACAAAGTCGTTTCATTACACATATATTATGTATCTGTGAAGGTACCTAACTTGTATTTAAATAAAATATTTTATTTGGTGTTTTTAACCATTTACGTCGTGTTATGTAAGTTTATGTACATATTGTGACCATAAAGGTATTTGATAAAGATAAAAAGCTGTAAGTATGTACCTGAAAAACAAAAATAAAATAAAAAATAAAATATACAGATATTCCATCAAAAACATAAATGTGAAATGATAGCCAAGTTAATTATAACTTATGTATGTTCTTCTTATGTCAACGAAATCGACAAAAGAAATGAGATCTATGAGTACCAAGTTCTGTGTAGAAAATCCTAAAAAAAAAATAGTTACAAGAACATGTAACATGTTCAAAAAATCTTGAGCTTGAAGCTCAAGATTTGATTTGTTGGTGGAAAATTAGCCAAGGAAAAAATGCATTTCATCGGCTTAGTGAGGGTAGACATTATAATCACCTTTATTTGTAGTAAAGGCTTGACAGTGTTCGGTGTTTATTAGTTGACTCGAGAATACTATTAAAAAAATAATAATAATAATATTGGAATTAATTTTGTTGCCATGCGAAAACATGGTAAATTTTATTGACGACATCGTTATTTATGTAAGCGACGACGCCCAACATGATGAGAGAATCAAAAAAGTATTAGTAGTTATTACCCGTTCTTTCGAATAAGAGCAAATGCTTATATAGTAGGGTCAAACAAATAAACTTATTTGGTCATCGTGAGAGCTTCACGTAAAGGTATACATATAGAAAAAATAGAAATAGAAAAAAAAAGGTACTTAGGTATTTAAAAAATCTATTGCTGTTGCGCTGTGCCCGATATGACATGTATAAACGTATGAATGGTGATAGAGACAACAGCACCTCGGACCCAATTAAATTCTTAATGATGAAATCGCTATTTCGTATTCTCCTGTTTTCTCCTTCAAAACTAAATCGATTTTAATATTTTTTTCAAGAATAATAAAGAGAAAGATTTTGCTTTGCCTGTATGTTTTTCTTTTATTATTTTACATTCGTCAAATTGGTTTTATGGACGTCTGAAGAGGGCGATAAAACTGGTAAAATTTTGTGATTTTAGAAGGCTTCTAAATCATAAACTAATTAGTTTTTGGAGAAAAACATAACATAGAGGCATACAATGGTCCGCATAGATTGTATGGTCGAAATATTAAAAACATCATTATTCAGGGAGGAGACAGGGAAAAACGAGGAACGTCGAGGAAAATGCCTGCCCAGCAATGCTCTTAAGACATTAGGATACTATGATTCTAATGATAAGACACAAGTTTACGCTGATGCTAGTCCTGTCGGGTTAGGGGCTGTTCTTGTCAAGAATGGGTAGCCCCGTGGGCCAAGAATTATTGTATAATGGTAATAAAAGTCTTCTGATCGCGAAAATTGGTATTGCTAAACAGAAAAAGAAATTGGTTTTGACTGCAAAGTCAAAGTCAAAGTCAAAGTCAAGGTCAAAGTCAAAGTCAAAGTCAAAGTCAAAGTCAAAGTCAAAGTCAAAGTCAAAGTCAAAGTCAAAGTCAAAGTCAAAGTCAAAGTCAAAGTCAAAGTCAAAGTCAAAGTCAAAGTCAAAGTCAAAGTCAAAGTCAAAGTCAAAGTCAAAGTCAAAGTCAAAGTCAAAGTCAAAGTCAAAGTCAAAGTCAAAGTCAAAGTCAAAGTCAAAGTCAAAGTCAAAGTCAAAGTCAAAGGTCAAAGTCAAAGCTTGAATTCATTGCTTGAAACACAGGTGTAGAAGATGTTAATTAATTACATCTACCTGGATGACTAGGACAATATTTCATTGCCCGGAAATACGGACGTTTTCTAAAAATGAAACCTAGCTAGATCGATGTATCGCCCGCATACTAAATTTCACGAACATCGTTGGAGCCGTAACCGAGATTCAGATTAGAATTGCCCGTTTAAAGGTATTAGATAATTATGAAACCAATGTACTCTGCCTATGTGAAGTCATGCAATATGAAATGTAATTAAATGATATACCTAATAAAAATTACAAAAAATAATAATAATATTTTTAAAAAAGACAACAGTCACACACGGAAATAATTAGGCACATTTAAAATAATAAAACATAACTAATTACAATTAGAATTTACAAGATTTCTATCATTCATGTAATCGTCTATGGCATAATAATATTTGCTACTAATAATTTGGTAAGTAATCATAAACCTTTCGAGGTAATATTTGGGCCTAATTAAAAACCGCGTGCAAGAATTATCATGGAGTCTGTACAGTACAGTCATGATGAGGTAATTGCAATTAGTAAAGAACTATGATAAGATGCATGTTATGAAATCACTTTAGAAAATTTTTAAAGGTATGTTTGCTTGCCTTTGAAATAAACAAAGAAATAATATTATTGATATAATACATAATAGTAATATTATTATTATAATATTATGCATACTTTCATAAAATCACGCCTGTTTACTAAAGAGGTAGGCAGAGATAACGGCTTTCCACTTGCTACAATCCTGACACTTCTTTTGCTTCATTCACTCTGATCAATTGAACGTTGCGAGTACGCCTACAGTGAGCAGTGACACACATGCAGATCTTGAAACGAAGGATATGGATGCAGAGATGAAGATTTAAAAGAAAGAAGAAGGATAGGTGACGACGGAAAAGTCATCATAGATGCAATTGAAGAAAATAAATTAGCAATAACATGCAATGATGCGATGAAGGAAGTGATGTGGTATTAGAAAATGAAGCTAATGGAAAAACACTATGTAGAAATATAGTTAATTAAAAAAGGGTTGAAGGCAAGTGGAAAGTCTGATAGAGATAAAGATAGTTTATTTGCTTGAACACAATGTAGGTTACACAGATATTAATAAATACTATTTTAGAAATGTTTATGTAACAACTAAATAAATCATATGTTAAAGTTAATTTAATTAAAATTACATATTTAATGATATACATTAGTCTTACCTAACGATTGAAATATTGTACTTAAATGATCTGATGTAACTAGAATTAATTATTATTGTTACCAGGTTGTTACTAGAATTATTATTTCATTTTCTTTTTGTAAAAGGTAGATGTAGTGTATACGGAATATTAAAGTGATGATAACGTCTTCGATTCCCGAGGCTAGCCGAGTGAATACGAATGAATACCGAGCGTTGATCGGAGCACTCCAAGCAAGGCCTGGGAGCGAAGCACACGTTTGATTATATGTATCATTCGAGATGTTTTATTTAATACCCAAGCAACCTGTACAACGGTTATATTAGGTATTGCATTCAACATCATAACATGATAATCATGTTTTTACAAAATAGCCCGGTTGGTTCACGGTCGGGTACACCTTGCTTCTGATTCATTATTCTGTTGAGCAATAATAACATACCATTCTCCATTGATTTCTGTTTGCCTGGTACATAGTTGTGTGATTCCGATTCACACCGCACAGAAAAATACTTTAGACACCTCGTTCGTACTCGTAATTAATTACCTATCCAGGGGTCTATTCTTGGAAACTACAAAAGATAATTATAAATATTATCTGGACAAACGTCATATCGTTTCCGATCATATTTTGAGTGGTGGGACGACTGACATTACTTTTGACTATGACATCATACATTCTACTACGACAGACGACGATTTCGAAGAGTGCGGTTTGGCTGAATATGTTGAAGCACTCTGTCACTGTGGTCGATAATGTCGATCACAGTGAACGAGCGCGGAGTGCCTGACTTAGGCTCGTATTCATGAACGACACTAAGCTAAGTGTAGGATTTCTCACTGCAAAGTTTCCGATTTCTCACAGTGTCGAATATGTCCATACATTCGTTTCATGAACAACACTTAAGTATTACTTAGCTCAGTGAACGCATGGGGGTGGATTCGGCGTTGTGATTGGTGGTTGGTTTTGGACCTAACTTCAAGCAATGGTAAACGTCATTAATATCAATCAATCAAAGAAACAAACCACAGAGTATTTTGTATAAACAAACAAATGTCATGTCGGCTCTGTGGCAGCTGTGGCCGTACCACAAGTTTAAAAGGAATATCAAAACAATATTAATACGGTGCAAAAGTGACAACGCAACTGTTCTGATATTACTTTAGGACCTTGTGGTATGACCCCTGATATCTGTTGGATTGATAAATTACAATAAAATTTTCTTGTATGTAGTAAATATATGATACTATTCGTTTTTTAATCGGCCGAATAAAATAATCATCAAAATCATCCTCATTTGTACTAATTTTTAAAATAAATTTACTTGAGGTTATACGTATGACAACACAACCAACACTATGCGTTCGGTAAAGTAGCTGTTGAGCAGGGTTGCCAAAGCTAATTCATCCAAATCCCCAAAAATCCTGATCGAATTCCCCAAATTTGGGGATAAAAATCCGCTGATTCCCCACAAATTCCCCTCAAAAGTTTTTTTATAAAATGAAACTATAATCAATTATTTAAATAATATTTATTGTTTATCTTAAAAAAAAAAATAAAAAAAAAAAAAAAATCTTTTATATTTTTTTCCATATATTAGTCGAAAGCATTTTGTTCGAAGGGTTAAACTTGACACTGCCGCCCAGTTTTTTAATCCCTTCCCTTGTAGCCATTAATGATACTACAGTATCTGTATTCAATCTATTGCGGTTTTCAGTTTTTAAATTTTTAAGGACACTAAATTTGCGCTCGACTGATGCATTTGAAAAAGGCAATATCAGCAATAATGAAATAACAATTTTTATGTTTGAGAACAGGTATTCTCCCGCAGCGTTTTTCATGCAAAACACTTTACCCCAGTAACATTCAGCATCAATGTTATCTCCATGAACTTCAAGCCCATGTTGATGAAAATCCAGCATAGCGTGAGCTCGCCACTCATCGTCCAATTTTTGTGCTGTCACAAATTTATAAAGCACTGGAAATCGCTTCAGTACAGGCACCAGTGATTTAATTTTAAACTGTTGAGCTTCTAATGGATTTAAAACAGATATAATAGAAAATAAAGGATCTCCGAAATCAAATCGCTTAATTATGTCCGACGTAAATTCCATATAAAATTCTTGGCATGTCTTATAGAAATCTGCAATAGCTGCACGAGGTACATTTTCATCTTTTTTCAAATCTTCCACACTTTCTCCAGCCTGTAATCCTATATATATTTCGTCTAAACCTAGCAAGTGTGTTGAATTTCTGAAGTCAGCATTTAAAATATTAGCACAGGACTTGATGTAGCTCATTTTCATGAAATTAGCAGACAGTGTTTTCAAAAGATTTTCTACTTCTGGTTTCAATTTGTAAAGAAGGGATGTTTCTGATTGAAACAAGGTGTTGAAGCTCGTTGCCAGCATTTTCCCCACATAATGCCAATCCCCAATAAATCCCCAACCAACTTGAGATTCCCCGCAGTTTGGGGAATTCCCCACAGATTGGCAACCCTGCTGTTGAGGTACTTTGGCTAGAGGAACACTGAAGTGTACGCATAGTGTCGCACAACACTCAAGTGATGTTTATGAAACAAGATATTATCCACTGTGGGTCGGAGCCTACTATGCGTTCTCTTAGTGTCGTTCTTGAATACGAGCCTTACCCTCGTATTCAAGTATGACACTAGAGAACACGCACCCACAGTGGACGAAATATTTTTTCATAAACATCACTTTATGTGTTGAGCGGCACTATGGCGCACGCTACCGTGTGCCTTTAGAGCTCAACTTTGGCTAGAGGCACACAAAAATGTGCCTATAGTCACACTATGCAGTGTCGCACAACACATAAAGTGATGTTTATGAAAAAAGATTTCGTCCACTGTGGGTGCGTGTTCTCATAGTGTCGTTCTTGAATACGAGGGTGAGACGCAAAAGGATGGATTCCGTTTGCATGACCAGCAGACTTTGTTCCTGCTGTAGTAGGTACCTACCTAACTACTTGAAGTTTCTGAAACCCACGACTCAAATTATGGAGAGTCCTAGTGGTACTATAAATTGTAACTGTTGATATTGAAGTAAAAAATTACCTTCAAAAATATTTCACCATTAGAAAGATACATTATTCCGGTTTATTCTGATGAACATAGGTCTTTAGTACAGATACAACGCGAGAAAAGCCCATAGAAGCCAGTAAATGAGTCTCATTTAGACTCATTGAAACATGGCCTTTCTCCACAGATCAAAGGATCAGACTGTCTGGTTTTTGACAGGTAAGGTAACCTACCTAAGTCTTTGCTTATTTTGCGATGTGGAAGTCAGACCTATGACCTTTTGTTGGAAGGTCGTCTTATGAAGTTGTTTACAGTCGAAAAATCACAGTCATCAATCTGCTCAATGCTAAAATTAACGTTTGTTTGATTGTATCCCAACCACTTCGAAACGAAGTAGGTATTATAACTATAGTTTAATTTATTTTCCCGCCGTTACGGCTATGTTACAATGTTACAAATTAGCCATGGACGCGGGCAGACTAGACATAGCCGAAACGTCAGGAAAATAAATTAACGCTAGTAATAAAAGTTTTTGATGAATTCAGAATCGTTTTTTCTCAATAACCGCAAAACATACAGTTTTGTTTTTCATGACAAAGATAACTTAAGGATATAATCTAGATAAATCACAGACAGAAACACGATTGGTGAAACTTTTCTCGATAGATTTATTTTCCAAAGTTGGCTCTTCAAAAACACTAGTTTCGTTTTTAATCAAAGCTATGAATAGCTAAACATTTTATTTTTATATAATTTGTAAGATAATCATACTAGCTAAGTAAATTACAGACATGGTTTTCAAGATAATGCCGTTTTATCACTTTTTCCGTCTTATCCGGGTAGACTCGTCAAAAAATTCACTTATCACCTTAACAGAAAACTTATTTAAACTTAAGCAGTGACCAAGCTAAATCAAGGTGGTCTAGACTTGTTTGAAGTAGGTAATTAGAAATAAAAGTTTGGTGCTAATGTTTTTAGATTGTCGATCGTTGTAAGCATTCTCGCGCACATCGACTACAATCGAACCGAGACGAGACAACTAGAAACCTTCAATTAAATGAATGTTTATCGCAATTATTATATATATTACTAGCTTTTAACCCTGACTTCGTCCGTGTAGATTTAAGAAATTGATTTTCGACGACTTTATCGTAAAACATTAAAATTCTTAAAAATCAAAAGAAAATTTTAGAAAAAAAGTAGTCTATGTCCGTACTAAGACTTTTAACTATCTGTATACGAAATTTCATCACAATCGGGCCAGCGAGCGCAGCGGTTTGGCCGTGACTTTCGCATTTATAATATTAAGTATTGATAGGTACATAAAAATCAATTGACGCATATACCTATTAAAGGTTATCATCATCACTTGAAAACGGCTTGACCGATTCGGCAGATTTTTAGGGTTCCGTAGGAATCAAAAGGAACCTCACGGATGGACACACTCACACTCACTTGTGTATCTGTCCCATCTCTATCCGTCCATCCCTCCCTACCCCCTACCCCTTATCCCAGAAACTAATATATTGAGAAAAAAAAACGTTCTTTTGTATTTTACCTATAGATTATGTACAAAAAAACCTACAAGAGGTTTGCACGGAACCCTCAGTGCGCAAATCCAACTTGCACTTGTCCAGTTTTTTTGTTGTGTCCATAAGTGTCAGCACAAGGTTTTTAGATGAAAAAAACATTACAATTATAATCAAAAATAAATAGTTATATTGTGTACTAATCACGATATTTTACAAAATAACCTTGTGATTTTATTGAAATAAATACCTTTAGACTGTAAAATCTGTGTTGGCCGAGTGGGAGATCGATGTGGATCTCGACTTTCAATCTGAAGGTCGTGGGTTTGAATCCCGACTGTGCATCAATGGATTTTTCTTTCCGAAAAATGTATATGCAAACACTTGCTCAAAACGGTGAAGGAAAACATCGTGAGGAAACCAATTAGTACTCTTATAAACGAGTATGGGCAACCTGTGACGTCTGGAATGATATGTACTGCAAAATGTGGGTATTATGCCAACCAATATACCTATAATATAATTATACACAATATAGGTACTTTAGATATCTTCAAGGATCTAAGCGCCTTGAGATCTGAGAGTATGTCTACCGTCGATTTGTTAGTCGCGTTGTCGAAGTTTCACATCACAATATAGTGGAGAAAGCAAAGTGCTGCTTAGTGTGTAAGTACCGTTTTAGCTACGTCTATTGTCGTTTTATTTAATCTGCTATTGTTAAAGCCAATATTGAAGGGAAAAGTCTCAAAAGTAAACAGTGCTGAACAGCTCGGTCAATGGTGTCGATTCTGTTGGCACCGAGCTAAGCCTAAAAATTTCCTAAAATCAAATTAAAGCAATTTCGCTCATATTCCTTTACGTTAAAGTCTAAATTAGAGTAACCTATTTATGGACGAATTCTTAAATTTAGAATATTTTTAAAATTACGTTTTTTTCGGTAGTGATTAAAAAAATAAGAAAGTCAAAATTTCACTTTAGTCAGCACCTTTTTATATGCTGACTAAATTTACGTAAAAAACCGTTAAATTATTTAAAACTAGGCTACGTTTTAAAACTGTCATCCTGAGGTTACGCGAATTGAGACTTTAACGTAATAGGAATAAGAGGATCGTGTTAAAACACGATCCTCTTATTGCCAAATTGTAAAATGGACATAACATAATCGCCACCTACTCTAATTTAGACTTTAACGTAAAGGAATATGAGCGAAATTGCTTTAATTTGATTTTAGGAAATTTTTAGGCTTAGCTCGGTGCCAACAGAATCGACACCAATATCTGCCGACGATGGACACAGCACTGCAGGATTATTTCGTAACAATCGATAATCATTAATCACCCACTGATTTTCATTGTTAGAGCTATGAACATCAGTTTAAATTAAAGCTTAGCTAGCTTCCAGGAAAACCTTGTACTGAAAAAATAAATTACGAATTTTGGTAGAATGCGTATCATTAATTAGTCAAAACTGCGTTGCTATGACGACTAAATGTTTTTAGTCTGTGATGTCAGATTGGTTGCAGACCAACGCCATCTATACCAAAATCATCCTTTTTGCATTTTTTTATCATTAGGGGGTGGTTTTTCGGATTACAAGTTCCCCCTTTATTTATTCTTATTTTTTATCTACATACTACAGCAAATTTCATCTTAATCCTTTTTGACGTTTATTTTTGATTAGGGAACAAACATAGCAGCCTTAACACAAACTTTTGCATTTATAATATTAATAGGATAGTTAATCGAACCTACATTTAATTCATTTATTTCGTATATTAGCCACTAAACCACTAGTCCACTAAAGCCCACTACCCACTGATGCGTGCTAACTTCGCCGCTAGCTACGAGTAGATTGGTCAAGGTTTTAGTGAATCATTGAGTGCATTGAACGAACAGGTTGTTGAACACGCTTTATCATCATGCCTATAAATCTGATTATTTACGAGTGAGAACCAATTTTTAACCGACGAAAAACGGAGGAGGTTCACAAGTCGACGCGTATATTTTTATTTAATTTTTGTTTAAGGGGCGACGATTCCAGTCGACGATTGCTCTTTTAGAAAAAAGAAATACTTCTGAACAAGCCACATCTCCTATTTTTATAAGTATATTTCTTCAGGTTCCTACCTAGATTTCTATTAAGCTGAAAACATAATAACAGAAACTTTTCACGATAAAGATATTATTTCAAAATGATACGTTTTAGAATTTATGATCGAAATATTTTATATACCTACTATTAAAATCAACTTGTGATTTATTGTTAAAGATAGGTAATATGTAGATCTAGATTTCTATTAGAATAGATTTTTGATAAGTAATTATACATAATTTATATCATTAATTTATTCGAAAAGCTAAGGAGGACCACGCGCCGACGTGTGTTTGTCGTCATTGCAGCGGTCGGTAGGATTATTTATCGATACTATACATTATAAAATAGGAGATGTGGCTTGTTCACAAGTATTTCTTTTTTCGTTTCGAACAAAAATAATCGTCGACTGGGAGCGCCTTAAGTATGACCACGCATGTCTTTTTACCTGGTGACCCGATTTCGATGATAATTTGTAAGTAGGGTTATGAACATCAATGATTGTCACAAGTAACTTGGGTCCATTCGTTCAAACTATAGTCGAAACGATGTAACTTTGGCACGATTATTGTTACGATAATCGTTACTGATAACGGTATACGTATATTTATCTGTGGTATCAATGAAGAATGTAGAAATGAAAATGTTGAGGGGCAATCTCAATTATTTTGACGAGTGGTTTTGGCTGTCAATACGAAGGTCGACTCGCCTTCGCTCATGCAAAACATATCTGCGCGTGAGTGTGCTCTGTAAGTTACTGGGTGGTGATTTGTTTTTTTTTTGAAAATAAACTATTGCCTGTATTACTCGCTGATGATGCAGCTTTTGATATGTGTAAGAATGTTTTAATTGGTCCGTTAGTTTATAAGGTTCCGTACCCAAAAGCTAAAAACGGGACCCTATTACTAAGACTCCGCTGTCTGTCTATTCGTCGTCCGTCTGTCCGTCTGTCTATCTGTCACCAGGCTGTATCTCATAAACCGTGATAGCTAGACAGTTGAATTTTTCTCAGATGATGTATTTCTTTTGCTATAAACAACAAATACTTTTTGTTTTTTTTGCCGTTTTTTATAGATAATGGTACTGAACCCTTCGTCCGCGAGTCCGACTCGCACTTGGCCATTTTGTTTATCTGGTAATCGACGGCACACATCAGCATCCAGTAGGCACTTGAAGGTACTTGTGACTTTAACGGGCCCTGTCAAAACCTCCACTCGTAATGAATGAGTACGTGAACCACGCAGTCGTTGACCCCGTTATGACAAGCTTTACAACTGTTGTAGGCCTACCATCTGCGCTGTAGGTTGTATTGTAGGTTGTGAGTTCGATTTCAACGCTGTAAAAACATTTTTGTGTGATGAACAATGAACATACTCGATTGCTCGTTTGCCCTGTGCTGTTTTTTAAATTCTAGCACAGTCTCGACTTCACACAGGTGAACTAATGTAGAGTTAGCCATATTTTTGATACCTTAGGTTACATTATTGCAATTTACGTAAGGATCTCTAATTTTATTTAAATAAAATATATCTCACTTTACTCCCTAATAATGCAGCTTTTTTGGTTTATCCAGTACAAACAAAAATACAAATTTTATTTTTTTATAAAAGTAGTGTAGAAAAAAATCTATGCCATCAAAAACATAACTTGTAAAAAAAGCCAAGTCTCGCAACGCAACTCAGTTCTTCTACCGTAAAAAGTTGTGAGATCCATGTAATACCAAGTAGGGTTAATTTATTCAGTCCCTACTTTAAGGGTCCTTCTGACTTATGTTATTACGTAAAGGTTACCCTGTTACTAAAACTCCACTGTCCGTCCGTCCGTCTGTCCATCTGTACGTCTGTCCATCTGTCCATCTGTCCGTCTGTCGGTCTGTCTGTCCGTCTGTCTATCACAGGGCTGTATCTCATGAACCATGATAGCTAGACAGTTGAAATTTTCACAGATGATGTATTTCTGTTGCCGCTATAACAACAAATACTAAAAACAGAATAAAATTAATATTTAAGTGGGGCTCCCATACAACAAACGTGATTTATAGATTTCTTCTATGTCTGCTAGAAGTGCCTTAAACTTTTGATGATCGGTCAGTCAGTCAGTCAGTCAGTCAGTGAGTGAGTGAGTGAGTGACAAAATAGGAAACTTTGACTAGTTATAATTCTTAAACTACTGGTTCAAATTGAATGAAATTTGAAATATACCGTGTTTATATAGTGACTGCTTGGTTACTGAAAATTCAGGCTTCTTGTTTTATCCACAACGAAGTTATAGGGGGTCGAAAATGGCCTGAACTGCTTCGAGAAAAGGATGGTACAGCCGTGCCGCTTTATTGCTTGACTTGGCGGGGGCACTGCCGTGCCCCCAGATCTGTTATCAGATTTCCATAGGTAGCTTTGCTGAGCTATGGGCTGGATGGCGCTGTATGAATACTAACCCAACATTTAAAAAAAAAAAAAAGTTATTCTGGGGTCCTAATAAGTGGAAATCCCCATATCCCTCTGAAAAATACATGTGATTTAAAAAAAGAGGTACTCATTTTTTTTTTTTTTGTGTATGTATGTTACTCGATTACTCCGGCGTTTGTGAACGGATTTACAAATTTGTTTTTTTTTATTTTTGAAAGCCTATACTTCCGAGGTGGTCCCATTACCACCAAGTCAGCATCTGATGATGGGATCCCAGGGAAATTGATAGAAACCTTCAAAATTTATGGGCAGATAACACAGGGCCCGTGGGTTTTGTTTTTAGTTTTTAAAATCGTAAAATTATATCGTGTCATAAGAGCGCATTTCCATGTTATCATTTTAAACAGATTAACACGAGTCAAGGGTCAAAGTCGTTCTTTCTTCTTGCACAAAATGTCAAATCAAGTCAAGATTGTAACTAGCAATGATATTAAATGATAGGAAATGCTCAAAACGCAAACAATAAAAAAAACACTTGATTCTAAAAAGGTTGACCTAGCCAGAGCATCCCTTAGAAATAAGACTTCCATGTAAAATATAGCACTAAATTTTTATAGGTCGAAAAAAATAATTCCTTTAAACTATTTCTGCTTTCAACACAGTAATAAGATTAATATTTTAACTTTTAAAATTCTAAATGTGATTATTCCTAATAAGGGGCTCCCAGTCGACGATTGTTTTTGTTCGAAACGAAAAAATAAATACTTGTGAACAAGCCACATCTCCTATTTTCTAATATATAGTATATGTGAATAAAGATGTACCCATCTTTAATCACTTCGATAAATAATCCTACCGACCGCTGCAATGACGACAAACACACGTCGGCGCGTGGTCCGCTTTAGCTTTTCGAATAAATTAATGATATAAATTATGTATAATTACTTATCAAAAATCTATTCTAATAGAAATCTAGATCTACATATTACCTATCTTTAACAATAAATCACAAGTTGATTTTAATAGTAGGTATCAAAATATTTCGATCATAAATTCTAAAACGTATCATTTTGAAATAATATCTTTATCGTGAAAAGTTTCTGCTATTATGTTTTCAGCTTAATAGAAATCTAGGAACCTGAAGTAATATACTTATAAAAATAGGAGATGTGGCTTGTTCAGAAGTATTTCTTTTTTCGTTTCGAAAAAGAGCAATCGTCGACTGGGAGCCCCTTAACTAAACATCAATTCCGGTAACATACCTTAGGATTAAAGATTTATGACTGTCAGCGACACGAAAAGAGTTACTGTCAGTCTTTTATTGGTTTACACTTGGACTTGCATATCTAGCGGTTTGCGCGTTGTTGTAGGTACCTATACAGTCTTGTAAGACAGTAACGCAGAAGCGGTCGACGCGTGCGCAGTCAATAAATACGGGAAAAAATCTATCACCTACTTGTACATTGAAATAGACAGAGCTTAAAGTGTTAAAAAAATGTTTTATGTGAAAGAGTAAAGAGTAGTAACGAGATTTGAAAGGCGCTAACAGAATGAAAGTAAGTGGTACAATACGTTATCTCAATGGTTTAATTGCTAACTTTAATGGAGGTTACTAGAGTTTTTGGTTATTTACTAGGTACTTACCAATTTTGTGGGCACGATTTATACCTAGGTATTTTCTGTTTTAATATATTTTTACAGAAGCACGTTCAATCTTTATATTTGGCATAATTATGCCCATATTTGTTTATATGTTTTTATATAAACATATATATGTTTTTTTTTTACTTTAATAAAAACGGATTCCTTAAGTTACTAATTATTTTTAAATAATATAATAAAGGGAAACGAGTATATAATGCAACAAAAGCGAAAATTTCCAACGATGACCTTTTGAGTTTCGGTATTTTGAGCACAGGGCCCGTACCACAACAATATTACTCACGGTGCGAAAGGATCGCTAAGGAACGCTATAGCGTTGTGACTTTCGCACTTGTGGTACGGGCCTAGGGCGCGTTTTAGGATTGCTAAATGACTTTATTGTATTGAATACTCCGAAACCGGACAAATGTATTACAACGGCAAACGACAGAGGCTAAGTTGAATGAGTCATAAAATAAATATTGTTATGGTTCAGTGTAGATTGAATTCGTCCTCAATGATTCGTTGACGTTCTAACATAGCCTTCATAGAAGTATAGACTAAAACATATTTTTTAGGGTTCCGCACCCAAAGGGTAAAAACGGGACCCTATTACTAAGACTTCGCTGTCCATCTCTATGTCCGTCTGTCTGTATCTCATGAACTGTGATAGCTAGACAGTTGAATTTTTCACAGATGATGTATTTCTGTTGCCGCTATAACAACAAATACTAAAATCAGAACAAAAATGAAGTACTACAACAGACAAGATTTTTTGCTGTTTTTTGTCCTGTCAAATTTCAATAATTCCATCGAAAAAAGCGCTTTCTGTTTTCCCTGAACTTTACACGAAATTTTCCAAAAATCGGTACGAAATATAGTTTACGACCTATTCTCATACCTACCGATTATACGCATAAATATCACAAAAACCGGTCAAAACAGTTGAGCACCTATTCAATAATTGTAATAATATTGTAATGTGTAATTAGTGTAACTGGTTTGTTTTACCGTGCTAATTCTAATAATATTATAAATGCGAAAGTTTGTTTGTACGTTTGTGCCTCAATCAGGCCTAAAAGACAAAACGGATTAAAATAAAATTTGCTGTAGATGTAGATAATAATGCACGAATAAAACATAGATTACATTAAAATACGAAAAACATCCCCAAAACGATAAAAAAACGCATAAAGAATGTTTTTGGTATAGATGGCGCTGGTGTGCAAAAAATCTGACTTCCGTGTTGACATCAGTCGTCATAGAAATGTGCGCTACTCAATGCGATTATCGGAATTCTGTCACGGGTCTGCTAGTATACTTATCACTACATAGTATAAAGCAAAGTCGCTTTCCGCTTCCCGCGTCTGTATGTAATATGTAATATGTATGTATGTATGTTTGCTTATATCTTTAAAACTACACAACGGATTTTGATGCGGTTTTTTTTTATTAATAGAGTGATTCAAGAGAAAGGTTAATATGTATAATACATGCATAATATAGTAGAGAAACACTGATA
Organism: Hydriomena furcata; assembly: GCA_912999785.1. Lineage (NCBI taxonomy): Eukaryota > Metazoa > Arthropoda > Insecta > Lepidoptera > Geometridae > Hydriomena > Hydriomena furcata. The sequence continues at coordinate 12,821,676 of OU538834.1, forward strand.
ATTTTAGAGGTTTCTAATGTGATGTCGTAAATAAACACATTTTTTTGCGCTTACATTGCAAATGCTGGCTGAACCCCACGAGATATATCAAAATAATGTACTACAGTATTGTATACCTTAAAAACGTCTACAAAAAAATTCACGATGGTATTAGAAATGTCTTACGCACAGCGAAGCGGGCACGGGTCAGCTAGTAAATAAATAAATTATATTTCAAATGTATTGATCATGCCATTACTTTGTTTTCCCACGACTACAACACAATTGTACTCGTCGAAGAGTCATCTTAATAAATAAAAGGGGTATTTATCATGCTATTATCGTAATAAATACTCATTGGAAATATAACTTAATGTGTTCTGATCACGATAGTAGTTTGAAAAAGACTATCTAAGTCTATCTAAGATACTAAAAATAATATTGAAATAATATTTTTTATTAATCAACAAAACCAAACTTTAAATTGCAGAAATGGTATCTAATGCGAAACATGAGCCTGTTTAATTGAGCATAGACGGTCTAATTTTGGAGTAATCGTTGACGTTGACAGGGCTGCTAAAAATACGTTAATAAGATATCCTTATTTTTCCAAGGCACACCAACTAAAATGACCACGGTACACCAGTGTGCCGCGTTACACACTTTGCAGAACACTGAACTAAGGAACATTATTTTGTTTGCTAAACGTAGATCACAGACTCACAGCGCACACAACACTGTGAAACAACTATATACCTATTATAATGTATATAACAAATAAAGATTTGAATTAATAAAAATGAATTTCCAAATCAGCATCATTATTCACTTTATTTTTCATCAGGCAAACGAGATAGCCCATTAAAGTCGTTATGTCGACCGTCTCATTTGCTCATTTTTAAAACCTTTTTAGGATTCCGTATCCAAAGGATAAAAACGGGACCCTATTACTAAGACTTCGCTGTCTGTCTGTCACAGGGCTGTATCTCATGAACCGTGATAGCTAGAGAGTTGTTTTTTTTACAGATGATGTATTTATGTTGCCGCTATAACAACAAATACTAAAAATTGCATAAAATATATATTTAAGTGGGGCTCCCGTACAACAAACGTGATTTTGTTGCCGTTTTTATAGATAATGGTACGGAACCCTTCGTGCGCGAGTCCGACTCGCACTTGGCCAATTTTTAGATCATCTTACATCTTTAAAGCAATCGTTGCAAATTGCAGTAGATAATTTAATAATGCATTATTATAATGCACATTATAAAATACCCATTCACATTCGAATTATTAATTTTGATCGAAGTACCTTAACATTAAATCTGAAGGTCATGAGTTCGAATCCCATCGTGCATCAATGGATTTTTCTGTTCGAAAAATTTATATGCGCGCGCATCAAAAACACGTGCTCAAAACGGTAAAGGAAAACATCGTGAGGAAACCAGTCAGTATTCTTATAAGCGGCGATGGGCTTGCAACGTTGCAACCTGTCACGTATGGAATGCTAGCTACCGCAAAATGTGGGCATGTGCCAAATATAATGTTTGCACGTGTCTCTGACTAGTAATAGGGTCCCGTTTTTACCCTTTGGGTACGGAACCCTAAAAACTACAGAACCAACTTTTCTAACACTTATCAATAGATACATTATCAGCGAGTAACATATAATAAGCCATGATTTATTTACAAAAAATTGCCACCATGAATACATTCGTGCGAAACCGGGTCGAACTACTAGTATAAAATAAACGAACGAGAATTAAATGTAGATTATTTCTCGTTCGTAGATTATTATTATCTTGGGAACGCTACCGACTGGTAATGATCTGGATCAGTTAAACTACCTATAGACTGTTTGGAACGATCTTTAACTGGTTCTCGTGTATTTTGTAATTATTCTGTAATAAATATGTATTAGTATGTATTAGAAGTTATTTATTACTGTAAGTAAAGTTTATTAGTCTTAATGTTACTTCTGTCGATATGAAATATAACAGCTAACCCGGCGAACTTCGTATCGCTTAAGAATGTTAATTTCCCGTTCCCGTTCCCGTTCCCGTTCCCGTTCCCGTTCCCGTTCCCGTTTCCGTTCCGTATGTATCCTATGTCCGTCTCGTGGTTCTAAGCTACCTCCCCACCAAATTTCAGCCAAATCGGTTCAGCCGTTCTTGAGTTGTAAATAATGTAACTAACACGACTTTTTTTTATCTAAATAGATACATAGATTTATATTTCATTTATTTCATTTTTAACCGCACGCAATGTTCAAGTGGATCCAATATTATACATTATACCGTGTAATTGTAATCCGTTGACCCATAACGTATCACACGTTAACCGCTCGACCGAGCGATTCGTGCGGAAAGGCGGTCAATGTGTTAATCAATATCGTTTTGTAGCTTGTGGTACATCAATAATAATTGAGGAGCGTAGGAATAATAAAAATAACACATTGGACCTCCCCTACAAGTAAAGTGGAGATGTGTTTTTAAAAAAAAAAATTACCATTAAAAAAAAAAGTTTTTATTATTTTATTCTACTACTTTGTTGGTATTATAAATATTTACCTATGTATATTCATGCCAAATGTCAGCTTTCTAGCACAAAGCGTCTCTGAGCTAAGCTGCAGACGGACGGGCGGACAAATGGACGGATATGGCGAAACTAATGTGTTTCTTGTAGACTACGCAACCCTAAAAGGGGATTAATCCAGTTTTGCAAATTTTTGACAAAATAATAAATCCCTGTAACTCTAACAAATAGGTATTTGAGTTTTAGGAAATTATTTTAGGCATTGTTAACAGTTCTTTATAAACTTTTTGATGGAAACGATGTAATCCAACATTTGGAGCGTAATAAGAAAATTAAACGGAGATTGCGAAAGTGGATTTGTCCCTTTTCCTATGCTCCTCAGTTACGTTTAAAAAACTAGAAACATAACATCAACTTATAAGTCCAATACAAAACTTCATCCCTAATTTGTTCACCCTTTTAGATGGTATTTTTTCCTCAAACATAAATGGAATCAAACCGGAAGGAAGGATAATACAATTCTAACCATAAAAAGATTTTTCTAAATCGGTTAATAAATAACGATGTTCTGAGGTATCAAACATAAAAGAAAACTTGACTTGAGAACCTTTTGCTTTTGAAGTCGGATAAGTATTAACCCTAATGACTACTATTATTACGAACAGCATCGTTTTTATCGGCATCGAGCGGTGCTGCTACCTGTGTTTTAGTTTTCTCTATGAAGTCGCCAGTAACATGACGGTGATAATTAAAAAACTAAAAAGAAAATCGACGAAAATGTTTCGACCAATCGAAAAGTCAAGAAACGATATTCGTTTTTAGGGTTCCGTACCAAAAGGGTAAAAACGGGACCCTATTACTAAGACTTCGCTGTCCGTCTGTCTGTCTGTCTGTCTGTCCGTCTGTCTGTCACAGGGCTGTACCTCATGAACCGTAATAGCTAGACAGTTGAAATTTTCACAGAATATGTATTTTTGTTGCTGCTACAACAAAAAATACTAAAAACAGAATAAAATAATATTTAATAAATATGGGGGGACCCCCATACAACAAACGTGATTTTTATGCCGTTTTTATATATAATGGAACGGAACCCTCCGTGCGCGAGTCCGACTCGCATTTGGCCGGTTTTTTAATTTAAATTTCATGTAGAAACTATAAGTTTTACGTAAATATAACTTAAATGGGACTAACTTGGGACTATTTTTTACACAATAGAAAAAAAACATCGAAATCGGATCACAAGTAAATAGATATGAACAGTTATAAAGTAGGGCCTTTTGCGAAAGGGCTCGACTGGGTCTGTACTACTATACCATGCTTGGCGGTAGAAATGCAACCAAGCAGCATTGCTGTGTTCCGGTTTTTAGGCCATCCACATTCACGGCGAGAATCCCCGAGAACAACTGAGAAGCGTGAGTATAGTGGCTCGCTTTATCGTTCTCATACCATGGATTCTAGCGGGAAATCTCGCTAAGAGTTATCGCGTGACTGTGAATGGGCTATTAAAGAGTAGTTGCCGGTGAATATACCTCAAGTTTTCTGTTGAAAAATATTTTTCAATGACAAGCTTTTGTAAAATCATTTAAACCATCGAGCACCAGCGCGCTATCACCTGTCACATCATATACCATTGTCATCTGAATTTGACAAGTATGCAAAGTTTTTACTAAATCGAAGTATTTACTAAGAAGTTCCGTTGTGAGTGTCTGTTGAACAGCTCCTGACTCCATCATCAGATCAGCTTACTTTCACCATATTATTTCATTGTCACCAAACTTACATAAGTATGCGAAATTTCAATTCAATCGTTGGGGATGACTTCCTCAAAATTGAAATGCAAGATTCCTTCTTAACAAATATAGTTACATACATACATAGACATACATTGCAAGTTAAATAAAAGCTTGTAAAAAGTAGTAGGCACATTGTACGGCATGTTCATAACCTGCGAGATAGTGTTTTGTAATGGCCGTCTAATTGTTCTTTATTTAAAAATGAATATACCTACACGATTACTGACAGTTCTTCATTTCTTTTGTCGTGCTATCGGGACTTTTATTTCTTTGTCGTGCTGGGTGAGTTTTCATCTAGGTACGTTTTCATCTCGAATATTTGAGCGCTGTCATTGGTCCGTTCAGCACAGCTTCGCACAGCTCAGCACAGCTTCGCTTAAATTAAAACTCATCCTAAAGCTCTCATTAGTTCAGTTATAATAAGTGGAAATAAATAATTGCACTGTTTTATCATAAAATTATGGAATAAGAGCAAGTTAGAATGTTCTTATAAATTACAATCACGCCGAAAACCGTTATGGCCTTGTGCCTCGACTTTCAATTTGAAGGTAGTTTCAATTCAATGCATGTCGTGAACCAATCGATGTTTCAATTGAAAATATTTTTTTTATGCTTAATAACACGCGCTTGAAATCGGTAAAGGAAATTATCGTGAGGATACTAGTGAGGATAACACGATGATAACACGTCACATGGAATAAATAAATATTGGTATTTTTGTAAACATAAGAATGAAGCTTGATAGAGAATGGGGGAGACCTTTGCCCAGGAGTGGGACAATATAGGTTAGAAAAAAAAAACATAAGATCCTCATCATCATTATCATCGGTAAAACATTTGTGTTCTTCTTCCATTTCCCTCTATCAGCCGTCATCTAATCCTTCGCTCCTTTCTTGCACATGTCATCATTCACACAGTTCATCCATCTTATTTTTGGCCTACCTTTTAAATACATAATAATCTGGATATCTGGAAAGATGGTCTTGGTACAATGTAGTTTGTGGACACTAATTAATTACATCGCGATCGTATTTTATTTTTCATTAGCTTTTGCCCGCGACTTCGCTGTATTGATTCAAAGTGTATTTACAGAATCAAATTCGAATTCAAAAATCATTTATTTTAATAAAATCACAAGGATCACTTTGAATACATTTGGCTGTATCGTACAACATTGAAATTCCTAAAAAACAAAAGTTTATTTTTGGGAAAAAAGTAACCTATGTCCGTCCCAAAACTTTAAACTATCTCTGTATGAAATTTAATTACAATCAGCCCAGCAGTTTGACCGTGATAACGTCACAGATAGAGTTAATTTCGCATTAATAATATATTAGTATAGATTTATTTAATTTACTCTCCCAGTACTAGTAGAACTTTAACAGAAGGAACAAACAAACGCCTTCATTACAACCGTTATTGTCGAGAGCTGTATCATGAGAAACCAATATTTAATATTAGCATTATGAAAGGGTCATTAATCACCTTGCGGACGTTTTCAAGATGATTTTATAATGTAGGCTATTTACCTACTTACTTACTTTTAAGAAATAGAAAGTAAGCAGTAAATATGTGAGAATATCATAAAATGCTAGTGGTAACTCCCGCGCATTCTTTCGTGTACTTTTACATAGAAACTTTGGCGTCTGTATGGCGTTATGGCGTTTATTTCCTACTAGCAAACCCGTGACTGACGTTGTCCTGTCCAAATTTCGATAATCGCATAGAGTAACGCACGTTGATATGAAAAACTGGTGTCAACACGGATGTCAGTTTTTTTGCACCCCAGCCCCATCTATACCATAATCATCCCTTTTGCGTTTCTTTATCATTTTGGGGATGTTTTTCATATTTTAAAGTAGTCTATGTTTTATTCGGGCATTATATCTACATCTACAGAAAATTTTAACTTAATCCGTTTTGTCGTTTAGGCCTGGTTGAGGCACTAACATACATACAAACTCACAAACTTTCACATTTATAATATTATTAGGATCTACTACACTTGTACTATAATTTCGTGTGCCTAAACATACACACAGTAGTCAGAACGAGTGAACGTGACGACAACATGCGTTGACAGTGACTTTGTCATATGGTGACGAAAGATCATAGATAAAAGTTATTTTATTACATGTTATCGAACGGGTGAATAGACGATCGCAAAGAGAAGGGCATTTTGTCTACAAATCGAACTTCGCTAACGCTATAGCGATGGTGATTGTAGAAATAGAATCGCTTGGAAGCGAAATTACTTTGTCTAAGCCCGCTGATTCTTCTAGGCTTTTTTTGCAACGAACAGGTGAAGCTTCATCTATCTCCTAAGACTTTTCATATGAAATCTATACATATAATAAAACTGTAGAAGAGTTCAATTCTGTACAAAGAATAAAAACTAAAAAAAATACTCCTAGGGGTCTTCATATAAGTAACACAAGCCAAAAAAAAACATTTTAAAATTTTTGTCTGTCTGTCTGTTGTCTGGCTTTCACGCAAAAACTACTAGACGGATTTTGATGAAACTTTTTTTGTTAAGTAGCTATTAGTCCTCGGCAACATATAGGCTATAATTTATTTTGAAGATTAGAATACCAGATGTGAAACTATATGTCCCCCAGCGAAGCGGGCACGGGTCAGCTAGTTAATAAATAAAAAACTTTTGTCCTTGACTTTGACTCTTTAACACCATAAAGAACCGTTATAGTATTTATGACGGTTTTTTAATTGGACGATGTCGTCGTCCGTCGTCGATACATTAAAAAAAACAAGGCCATGTGCATGTCGGGCCACATGCAGTGTAGGGTTCCGTAGTTTACACAGCTAACAACGTTATGTTTATGTAATTTTCAATGGTATTTGTACTACATTTTTATTATTACTTTTCCCAAGTTAATTTTTTAAGTTGTTTGACTATTACCCTCGTATTCAAGAACGACACAATGAGAACACGCACCCACAGTGGACGAAATCTTTTTTCATAAAAATCACTTTATGTGTTGTGCGACACTGCATAGTGTCACTAGAGGCACATTGTCGTGTGCCTCTAGCCAAAGTTGAGCTGTAAAGGCACACGGTAGCGTGCGCCATAGTGCCGCTCAACACATGTATATGAAAAAAGATTTCGTCTACTGTGGGTGCGTGTTCTCATAGTGTCGTTCTTGAATACGAGGGTTACTCTTGTAAATCCTACTTAACTGTAGTTTTCCTTTTAACTTCGTTTTAAATGAGTGTAACAAAAATTGACACTTTAAAGCATAATATTACACAAACGGATCCTTAATCGAAAAGTTGTTTTCACAGACCCGCAATATTTTGTTTCATTATTTTATTGTACCACTTTGTGGGCGTGACTAATATGTTTTAAAAAAAATTACAGTCTCTGAGCTAAGCTGCGGACAGACGGACGGACGAACGAACATGGCGAAACTACAAGGGTTTCTTGTAGACTACGAAACCCTAAAAATTACCCGTGCATCGTCGACCAGACTAGTATCTCAAACAATAATTGATAATCGCAACTTAACAGAGGAGATCCCAACCCATGTAACCCACAATTTTGTAAGAAAAATAAAGATTTTTATACTTTTATACTTTTTAACTAACGGTGAAAGGCACCATTCGCTTACGAAACGTAGACTAACTACAAAAAATATCGCAATCTTTACGAGCTTTATAGATAAGTGAACATATACAACACTAGTTTTTAATTACCAAAAAAAATAATAACGTATTGTCAGTGTCTTACTAATTAAATTTAAGTAGTTAAAACTTAAATTAAAAAATTAAAAATAATATCCTTAAAAAAACACAATATTTAGTTAACCGTTTATTCATACGCACCTACCACATAGCTACTCATATTTTCACGATTCTATCCATTCATAAATAGCTCGCCGTCTCCGTTGTAATTTGTGTAGTATTTTCTAGTACTGAGACCATAAATTAGTGCCAATTTTCGGTTAAAAAAAAACCTCGATAACTTTGTGATAGTGCAATAATAAATCATGCTGACAGTGCTCAGATCATAAGAAGCTTCTGCTGCAACGGTCAATTTTTTTTTTTTTCGGTATATTAAAACTATTATTGTATACAAGTAGGTACTCGGAGTACTTGCATGTATGTTCAATTCATGCCGCACATCAGATTTTCTCTTCCGCCTTGGGCCATAAAGTTGGCCGCTTTTTAGGAGATTTACCTAAAAAGCGGCTACCGGCAAATCATAGTTTAAAACTTAGAAAATATATTTTAAAGTTATTTTTGTTGTATCTTAAAGTTGTATTTGCTTACACTCATTATACAAATACAATACTAGTTATTATTAGCGGCTCCGCTCGCGTGGCACCTGAAAAGCAGCATTAATGCTATTTCAGGACGTAGACTATGTATATTCCAAGTTTCATCTAAATCCATTTGGTCGATTTAGCAAGGTTGAGTTGATCCAAAAACCGATCATACAAACATTCTAACATACTTTCGAATTACCGAATATTACACAATACTACTTCAAAATATTGAATTTTAGATCTAACAAAGACATTTTTAGTAGGTAATTAAATTTACTACTAATAAAACCCTACTCAGGATTATACAAGCCCATCACAGATCTAAGGGACTCGCGTAAACAGGTAACCTACTTAAAGGGAACAATATCTATTTACTTATTAAATTGAAATTGAGGTTATTACATTAAAACTAAAACGATTGCTACAGACTATCGTCTAAACAGACAAATAAAGCGAGGAACCTACTAAATGTTCTTTTCTGTGGTGGGTCAAAAAGGACCAGTCTTTTGGTGATGGGGCCGTACTACAATCTCGAACTATCGGTACGAAAGTGACAACGCCATACGTGTTCGTATAGCGTTGTCACTTTCGCTCATAAAGTAATACTGTTTTGTCATACTTTCAAGAATTGTAGTTACGACCTGGTCTGTATAGTTGTTCTATTTCACTAAGACGGCTGAGCAGTACCTCTAGTTGTGTGTGACTGATACTGAGTGCTCTCGAGCTTATGCACACACAAACAATGTCAATGTTTGTGTGTGTTTTACACACACAATAAAGACTAACATGTCTTCATGTGATAAAAAAATAACACAAGAAAGAATAACAATAATAATAAAAAAAAACGGCAAGTGCGAGTCGGACTCGCACACGAAGGGTTCCGTACTATTATCAAAACGGCATAAAAATCTCGTTTGTTGTGCGAGCCCCAATTAAATATTTATTTTATGCTTTTTTTAGAGAAATACATAATCTGTGAAAATTTCAACTGTCTAGCTATCACGGTTTATGAGATACAGCCCTGTGAAAGACAGATGGACAGACGGACAGCGAAGTCTTAGTAATAGGGTCCCGTTTTTACCCTTTGGGTACGGAACCCTAAAAATGGAAAACAACTAATACCAGAGCTAGCCGCAACTCTAAATTCAGATAGCCAGATACACTTAGTGCTGTATAAATGACGATACGATAGTGATTCCAGTGGCTATCTGAATTTAGAGTTGCGGCTAGCCAGGGCAACGGTAACAGCCACAGATTCTTAGGAACCAAGGCTTAACCATAAAAAACCTCACTCGAGGCGAATCAAATTATTGAAAAAGTCATAAAGAATCAACACCTTTATATTAGGCTCGTAAATGTTGAATTCTACGTTTGATGTTTAGGTGTAAAGTGTCTGATGGTCAGTTTTTATTTTCATTCTAACTAGCATCCGCCCGCGGCTTTTATCGCATGGTACTTAAATAATAGTTATTTGTTATACAAGAGTGCAAAGTTGCTTTTTAACAGCGTGTTCAATTTTGATGACCGAGCAAGCGAAGGATTCTAAAATTGAATTCAAAATTAGAATCCTGAGCGTTAGCGAGGGAATCAAAAGAGCACGAGGTGAAAAATCTTTGCACTCGAGTGCAACACGTAACTTTTCATTCCACCTCAGCGAGGAAATGACTAAATGCAAAAAAAAAACGTTTACAATCACAAGATAGGTACTTTTATTTCAGTTTAAGTATTAACTACTACATTATGACAGGTAAGTATTACAGATTAATCTTAATAATGACGTGAAAAAATGCCGCGTAAAGAACCGCGTACAAAGCAAATTGAAAAAAGAACACCAAGAAGGTTCCGAGTCTGAGTTTTTAACAAATTAAAAAAAAGTTGTATGATATATTCGGCACCATAGAGGTAGCAGTAAATAGGTTTAATGATTTTTTTAATTCACAAACTTAGTGCACACGATGTTCTAAATTCAATTTACTTTATCCTCTAGAGAATAAAAACGGCTTTTGCACTCAGATATTGAAGAGCAAAAATACTCTTTCCGAGATGGTGGGATGAAAAAAGTATTCTTTGTTTCAATCCATGTTGCCTTTACCTATAGGTACAAACCGGCTAAGCGGCCAAAATACGCCAAAAAAACACGTTTGTTGTTTAGAAGCCCCACATAAATATTTATTTTATTCTGTTTTAGTATTTGTTGTTATAGCAGCAACAGAAATACATCTTTTGTGAAAATTTCAACTGTCTAGCTATCACGGTTCATGAGATTCGCTGTCCGTCTGTCCGTCTGTCTGTCACAGGGCTGTGTGACAGACAGACGGACAGACGGACTGCGCATACTTATTTTCCTGGTGATCCGATTTTGATGATTAATTTTCTATTGTGTAGACTATGGAGAATAGTCTCAAGTTGGTCCCATTAAAATTTTATTAATGTAGGACTAATAGTTCCTTCATAAACCTTAAAAAAACTGGCCAAGTGCGAGTCGGACTCGCGCACGAAGTGTTCCATACCATTATCTTTAAAAACGGCAAAAAAAAACATGTTGTATGAGAGCCCCACTTACATATTAATTTTATTCTGATTTTAGTATTTATTAAAACGGCAACAGAAATACATCATCTGTGAAAATTTCAACTGTCTGGTCACGGTTCATGAGATACAGCCCTGTGACAGACAGACGGAAAGCGAAGTCTTAGTAATAGGGTCCCGTTTTTACCCTTCAGGTACGGAACCCTAAAAAACTGTCTCTTGTCTTTTTATACTTTCGTCAGTTTTCTTTTCAGTTTTTTAACACTTATTTTCTGTTCAGTAACTTTGCATAGATGTGAAACTGCAGTCTTATTATGTAACGCAACTGGGTCAAATTCCTATTGCGTTTTGACGTTGATAAAGCTGTTATTACCATTTGAGTTAGATCCTAACCCTCGTATTCAAGAACGACACTATGAGAACACGCACCCACAGTGGACGAAATCTTTTTTCGAAAACATTATTTTATTTAAGCGGCACTATGGCGCACGCTACCGTGTACCTTTAGAGCTCAACTTTGGCTAGAGGCACACGACAATGTGCCTTTAGTCACACTATGCAGTGTCGCACAACACATAAAATGATTTTTATGAAAAAATATTTCGTCCACTGTGGGTGCGTGTTCTCATAGTGTCGTTCTTGAATACGAGGGTAAGCCTGCTAATGCTAACCACTTCAACCATCACTAAATAATAGTTTTTATGGCTAAGTGGCCAACTCTGATGATCAAGTTTTCAGGACTTCGACTTCTTTTTAGGACTTAACGACTTTGTAAAGCCGGGACCGATATCAGAACAAGCTCTCCGGAAGCGCTCAGCTGTTAAGGGTAGATTTATATTAGTCCGGGCCGTGTCCGGGCCGGGCCGGAGCCTTAAGTTAGTAGACGGCCCCGGACGGGACACGGATCAGGCACTATTTAATATAAATTGCTTCTTACAAATGTAAAATGTATTATAAAAGTGAAAGTTTGTGAGTTTGTATGTATGTTTGTTCCTCAATCAGGCCCAAACGACAAATCGGATTAAGTTGATATTTGCTGTAGATGTAGATATAATGCCCGAATAAATAATAGACTACTTTAAGATACTAAAAACATCCCCAAAACTATTAAAAACGCAAAAGGGATGATTTCTGTATAGATAGCGCTGATGTGCAACAAATCACAGACATCACAGACTAAAAACATTAAGTCTTTTCTATTTGATTACTGAACTTTGACAGTACAACTTTGAATAACGTCTGTTACGGGTCGGCTAGTAATATTATAAATGCGAAAGTTTGTGATAAGGCTGCTATGTTTGTTCCCTAATCAAAAATAAACGACAAAACGGATTAAGATGAACTTTGCTGTAGTATGTAGATACAAAATCAGAATAAATAAAGGGGGAACTTGAAATCCGAAAAACAACCCTTCACTACATAGTATAAAGCAAAGTCGCTTTCCGCTTCCCGCGTATGTATGTATGTATGTATGTTTGCTTATATCTTTAAAACTACACAACGGATTTTGATGCGGTTTTTTTTAATAAGTAGAGTGATTCAAGAGAAAGGTTTATATGTATAATACATGCATAATATAGTAGAGAAACACTGATAATTTTAGAGGTTTCTAATGTGATGTCGTAAATAAACACATTTTTTTGCGCTTACATTGCAAATGCTGGCTGAACCCCACGAGATATATCAAAATAATGTACTACAGTATTGTACACCTTAAAAACGTCTACAAAAAAGTCCACGATGGCATTAGAAATGTCTTACGCACAGCGAAGCGGGCACGTGTCAGCTAGTATATGATAAAAAAACGCAAAAAGGATGATTTTGGTTTATATGGCGTTGGTGTGCACAAAATCTGACATCACAGACTAAAATTATTTAGTCGTCATAGCAACACAGTTTTGACTAATTTTATCAGTACAAGGTTTGTAGTGAAAAAATTAGAAGCTGCCTGAAATTGCTTTTTCCTATGTTACTATTACAAAAAAAATTAAATAAATAAATAAATAAATAAACATTGGCGGACTTTACACACAGCGCCATCTAGCCCCAAACTAAGCAAAGCTTGTACTATGGGAACCAGATAACTGATAGAATACTTATATACTTTTTTTTTTTGTAAATACATACTTATTATACATAGTAACACCCAGACACAGAACAAACATCACACAAATATTTGCCCTGGGTGGGGATCGAACCCACAACCTACAGCGCAGAAGGCAGAGTTACTACCAACTGAGCTGTGAGAACAACGTTTGTCACGGGTCGGCTAGTCTACCATAATGCCATTAGCTGTCACTCATCCATTTAGTGACCGCTCCGAAGGTTGCTTTACTTAGACGATCTGTTACGAACGACTAGGCAAATTACGAAATGAACAACCATCAGTAAATGAAGCTTGCCTAAGACAGCAAACAAGATACAAAACAGCATTTGGAAAACATTAGGCAAACCTCAAAATTACCAAATTGACAAAAGTGTCTACCATGTTAAATTACGCACATAATGGTGTCGATTCTGTTGGCACCGAGCTAAGCCTAAAATTTCCTAAAATCAAATTAAAGCAATTTCGCTCATATTCCTTTATGTTAAAGTTTAAATTAGAGTAACCTATAAAAGGACGAATTCTTAAATTTAGAATATTTTTAAAATTACGTTTTTTTTTTCGTATATTTCGGTAGTGCTTAAAAAAATAAGAAAGTCAAAATTTCACTTTAGTCAGCACCTTTTTATATGCTGACTAAATTTACGTAAAAAACCGTTAAATTACTTAAAACTAGGCTACGTTTTAAAACTGTCATCCTGAGGTTACGCGAATTGAGACTTTAACGTAATAGGAATAAGAGGATCGTGTTAAAACACGATCCTCTTATTGCCAAATTGTAAAATGGACATAACATAATCGCCACCTACTCTAATTTAGACTTTAACGTAAAGGAATATGAGCGAAATTGCTTTAATTTGATTTTAGGAAACTTTAGGCTTAGCTCGGTGCCAACAGAATCGACACCAATGACTAGTTAGTTACTTTTGACATTTTAAGTAAGCATACTTAAAACATAATTACGTTTCAAACTAAAAACAAAATCAACTTCATGTTTGTTAGTATATTATTAAACACTAGCCGACCCGTGATCTGTCACGGGTCGGCTAGTGTTTCAATAGTCGGCTAGTGTACAAATTTCAATAATCGAAGAGAAAAGACTGAATGTTTTTAGTCTGTGATGTCAGATTTGTTGCACACCAGCGCCATCTATACAGAAATCATCGCTTTTGCGTTTTTTTATCATATAGTTATCATTTTATCATATTTATAGTTTTTGAAAGGTTTTTCATATTTTAAAGTAGTCTATTATTTATTCGGGCATTAAATCTACATCTACAGCAAATTTAAAATAAATTCGTTTTGTTGTTTAGGCCTGATTGAGGAACAAACATACATACATACAGTCTTACAAAATTTCGCATTTATATTATTACTAGCCGACCCGTGACAGACGTTGTCCTGTCAAATTTCAATAATCGAATAAAAAAGACTGAATGTTTTCAGTCTGTGATGTCAGATTTGTTGCACACCAGCGCCTTCTATACAGAGATCATCCCTTTTGCGTTTTTTTATAGTTTTTGAGAGGTTTTTCATATTTTAAAGTAGTCTATTATTTATTCGGGCATTATATCTACATCTACGGCAAATTTCAAATTAATCCGTTTTGTTGTTTAGGCTTGATTGAGGAACAAACATACATACAATCTCACAAACTTTTGAATTTATACTAAATTATAAGTTTAATACAACATTAATTCTTCCTCTATTGTTTCACCTTTATTTGGTTGTATTTTTTCCTCTATCCTACCGAACAAAAAGAAATATTCCAAATCGGTTTATAAATGACGGAGTTCCGAAGAAACAAATATAATAAACCGGCCAAGTGCGAGTCGGACTCGCGCACGAAGGGTTCCGTTATCTATAAATAACGGCAAAAAAATCACGTTTGTTGTTTGGGAGGCCCCCCTTAAATATTTATTTTATTCTGTTTTTAGTATTTGTTGTTAAATCAGCAACAGAAATACATAATCTGTGAAAATTTCAACTGTCTAGCTATCACGGTTCATGAGATACAGCCCTGTGACAGACAGACGAACGGACGGATAGACAGACAGACGGACAGCGAAGTCTTAGTAATAGGGTTCCGATTTTACCCTTTGGGTACGGAACCCTAAAAACTAACCGAATTCAAAACCTCCTCCTTTTTTTGAAGTCAATTAAAATGGAGCACACCAATAAAGCAGTGCTGTAGTGTAGAATGAATAATATAGCTAGTTAAGATACCTAAATACTTACAAAAATAAAAACTGCCGTGACATAAATAGTAACTCATGCAAAACGGATAACGTCATGGTAAAGGTAACCTGGAAACTAAAATCTTGGGATGTTGAAATATTTTGGTAGAGTATTCAAAAAATAAAGGCCGACACGCTCGGACACTTCCACGGTGGCCAAGGGCGACGAAGGGTGTAATTAACACTAAGATAACGAGTATAACATAGAATAGTCCTGATATATTATTTTTCAAACTATTGTGATTAGTAGACATAAATATAGTCAGTCTGCCCGCGACCATGGCTATTGTAACATAGTCGAAACGTCGCGTCGGGAAAATAAATTAAAGGTAATTACGTGATAAACACCCGTGTTAAAATTAAAATTAGTCCTGATTTAAAAAAAAAATCCTGACTCCACTCTGATTTTCGGTGCCGTGGATATAAAAAAACCGACCAAGTGCGAGTCGGACTCGAAGCACGAAGAGCTCCGTACCATCACTACATAGTATAAAGCAAAGTCGCTTCCCGCTTCCCGCGTCTGTATGTATGCTTATATCTTTAAAACTACACAACGGATTTTGATGCGGTTTTTTTAAATAGATAGAGTGATTCAGGAGGAAGGTTTATATGTATTAAACCCGTGCGAAGCCGGGGCGGGTCGCTAGTTATCTATAAAAACGGCAACAGAAATACATCATCTGTGACAATTTCAACAGTCTAGCTACCACGGTTCATGAGATACAGCCTGTGACAGACAGACGGACAGCGGAATCTTCGTAATAGGGTCCCGTTTTTACCCTTTGGGTACGAAACCTTAAAAACTACGAGTACTTACCGTTAGGTAACATTATGCCTTTCAGTAGGGCAAGTGATCAATCAAGAAAAAAAGGTCTATTGTATTGCCACGCTGGATAACATTAAGTTGATCTTTTAAGCCAAATGACCTTACGATCAAGATATACGATTGTTATTTAAAAAACCGGCCAAGTGCGAGTCGGACTTGCGCTCAAAGGGTACCATTATCTATAAAAACGGCAAAAAAACACGTTTGTTGTATGGGAGCCCCACTTAAATATTTATTTTATTTTGTTTAGTATTTGTTGTAAAAGCGGCAACAGAAATACATAATCTGTGAAAATTTCAACTGTCTATCACGGTTCATGAGATACAGCCCTGTGACGGACGGACGGACAGACGGACAGCAAAGTTTTAGTAATAGGGTCCCGTTTTTACCCTTTAGGTACGGAACCCTAGAAACATTGAAATTTAAAAAAAACTTTTTATAATACATAAAAAGACATATAAACAAGACATACAAACCTAACACAGAATGCATCTGTCAAAAGTTGCTTTGGCTTTAGCATAAAATAAAGTACGCTAATGGCACTGTACAGACGGCAAACTCGTCGCGGTAGCTAGGCATGCCTAAATACAGTCAGCATAAAAAATAGGTGTAAAAAAATAATTTAGAGAGATTATTGTAATTCATGGATATAACAAGTGCCATAATTATCTTTGTTTATAGTTATTTTATCTTTAAGTTTTATTTCTAAATCAAGTGTAGCGTGTGCTGCTTTTTGAATTTGTGCTGAGGCTCTTTAGTTTTTTTTTTTTTTTATTGTTTACGTACTTGAGTAGTACTTTTAATTATTATTCTTGTTTGAGCCTTCACCTTGTTTGATTGGCTTCACACTGGAGCTCTACGTAGCATTAAGGAAAGGATCATTAAAAAAAAGGTAGACCCCAAGCCGTGTTTGTTGCCTGATTCTTCTAGGCTTGGTCGCGTGGAATCGGCGTAGCTTCACCTAGTTCCTAAGACGTTTCAAAGTGATCCTTGTGATTTTATTGAAATAAATGATTTTTGAATTTGAATTAGAATTTTGCCTTCGCATTCTCCCAACAGTCGCAGTTCACTGATCCAGCGCAAGGTGACTATGAAAGACCAATTTTGACAACTTACTTTGAAACTATAACATGCGAAAACCGTGACTTAAAGAACCTATACCCATAGGTACTCGATGAGCTTGGTGTGGTAGGCGAATGGCCCACTCAGGTGGCATAAAGAGAATTATTACCGACGTCGACAGATACTCGTAGTAACTTTTCGACAGAGGGAATCCTAAAGTCGAATTAGTATACAAGCCTTAATCTAGGTTTATACCTTTAATCATCGACTACACAGCCCAAAAAGACACCGCATGCAAGGCGAACATTGACATCCAAAAGGTCAGTCTTATACGGCCGATAAAAAATACCGCGCGTCAAACCTGCAGTAGTACCGACCACTTCCTTGACCCGTGCATATCTCGTCTGTTTATGCTAAAAAACCATTACCACAAGCTCAAGTTAGACTGGTTCTTTCCTTGTCGACAGTGTCAATAAAGTCAATAGTGTTGTATCACTACTCAATAATTGATGATCGATAAACCTACATAGTAGTAACAACAACAGTTGGACCTAACTAGTAAAACTACTTATTGCCAACTAGCTTCCGTCCGCGGCTTCGCTCGCGTTGTACCTACATGGATATGAAGTAAAGTAACCTATTTGCTATTCGCATTTATCATATTATCGCTTTAGAATTAGTTCGCGTTCGCGTTCGCGTTCGCGTTCGCGTTCGCGTTCGCGTTCGCGTTCGCGTTCGCGTTCGCGTTCGCGTTCGCGTTCCCGTTCCCGTTCCCGTTCCCGTTCCCGATCCCGATCCCGATCCCGTTCCCGTTCCCGTACTATCAAACCTAATAAAGCTCAAATGGACTCTACGTTCTTTAAACTTTTGTATGGGAAAAAGAAAAGGGCTGTTTTTAGGTTTTCCCGGCAATTATTCGATTTTTTTTTTCACCTTTTAAACCTTCATAGACCTCCACGAATATTTAAAGACCAAGATAAAATAAATCCGTTCAGCCGTTCTCGAGTTTTAGCGAGACTAACGAACAGCAATTGATATTTATACATTCACCATTTTAAACACGTGTTTAAAATGGTGAAGGAAAACATCGCATCGTGAGGAAACCAGTACCTAGTAAGTATTTTTATAAACGGCGATGGGCTTGCAACCTGTCACGTATGGACTGCTAACTACTGCAAAATGTGGGTATGTGCCAAATATAATATTTGGACGTGCCTCTGACTGCTATCGACAACTCATGTCAACACTTCCCATCCCTAGTGAATCACGTCATTTTGAAATTAGAATGCTTTTTCCGGCTCCCCCCGTACCTCATACCTCACTGACTTGACAGAGTTGTTTGTTTGAAGAAATGAAGCCATTAGGCGTCTATTAGGCTATGTAGTCGATGCCTTTAATAGCTTTTACCCGGGGTAGTCGCGTAAATTCAGAAGCTCGTTTTTAACGACTTTATCCTAATTCTTGAAAATCAAAAGAAAATTTTGAGAAAACCTAGCCTAGGTCCGTCTCAAGACTTTAAACTATCTCTATATGAAATTTCATCACAGTTGGCCCAGCAGTTTGGCCGTGATAACGTCATAGGCAGACAGAAAGAGTTACTTTAGCATCACTACATAGTCACTACATAGTATAAAGCAAAGTCGCTTTCCGCTTCCCGCGTATGTATGTATGTATGTTTGCTTATATCTTTAAAACTACACAACGGATTTTGATGCTGTTTTTTTTAATAGATAGAGTGGTTCAGGAGGAAGGTTTATATGTATAATAACATGCTACCCGTGCGAAGCCGGGGCGGGTCGCTAGTTTATAATATTAGTAGGTATAGATTTCTGCAGGGAAATCTCTGCAAATATATCCGAAACTTTCGACGAAAGCTCGCATCTTGGTGTTATTTTTTATGGCTTCACAAAGGCTAAAAACCGTTCTCAAAGTACAAGCTTTTTAGTTTGAGGCTAGATGAAGCTGAGTAAAATGTTTATTTACTGAACGCAATATTTATTTAATAAAAAAAATATATATACATATGTATATGTATATATATACATATTTTTATTAAATATTATATACTACTGTAATCCCCAAGTACGTTAGACATCCTATCAGATCTCTAGACGCTTAGATCCTTTGAAGATGTCTAGTGGGGGTTACATTATGTTAGGCACATGCCCACATTTTGCAGTAGTCAGCATTCCATACGTGACAGGTCGCAAGCCCATCGCCGCATCGCATATTTATTTATCCAGTCGAAAAAGCAGATTCAATTTTGAACTGCTGTCACCTAACAAAAGCTGTCACCTAACTAGCTGAAACTTATCAATGAAGGTGATTGTACTTTTAAATACCGTACCTAGTACATTGGTTTTGTAATTCCACAGAGCGCAATATCCATTGTAGGTGATAGCTTTTGTAACTATGAATTGCGTTATTTTCTAAGTTTAGAAATAGATAAGCGTTATTTATTACATTACAGAAGTAAATTATATTGCTGGACTGACTGCTTAATTGGTACCTAGCTTCACCTTCTGCGCGCTTATTCCGTAAAAACTGATCTTTGCCCGTCGATTTTCATTACCATAGCTTTGAATTTAGAGAATACCACTAGGATTTTTAAGGAGAAAGGTTTTTTATAATATACTCGAAATCCTCTTGATAACTGTTAGTAAAATTTCGTCGGCTTCCTATACCGTCATTGTGATTATATTTTCGATGAATCGTATAGATACGGATAAGAAAAGGATCATCGAAAAATATGATAATGTACGCCACGTGTTTGTTGTCTGATTCTTCTACGCTTGGTCGCGAGGAACAGGCGTAGCTTCACCTAGGTCTGAAGAGGTTCCGAGGGGTCCCACGGCGGACAATCACTGACCGAGTCGCGATAGATTTCGAAAGGAACCCCGTGACTCAGTCAAGTGGAACCGAGTCGAGTTTAGCGTGTGCTGCTTTTTGAATTTGTGCTGAGGCTCTTTAGTTTTTTTTTTTATTGTTACGTACGTTGTTGTACGTACTTGAGTAGTACTTTTAATTATTATTTTTGTTTGAGCCTTGACCTTGTTCGATTGGCATCACACTGGAGCTCTACATAGCATTAAGGAAAGGATCATTAAAAAAAGGTAGACCCCAAGCCGTGTGTGTTGCCTGATTCTTCTAGGCTTGGTCGCGTGGAATCGGCGTAGCTTCACCTAGTTCCTAAGACGTTTAAAGTGATCCTTGTGATTTTATTGAAATAAATGAATTTGAATTTGAATTTGTGAGTGACTGAACATTGATGGGTTTTTAGTCGATGTGCCACTGGTTGCTAGTGTCTCATTAGCACTAGTAATTGGCGGAGAGCCCGACATACCCTTTCCCCGCTTTCCCCGAACTGATAGGGACGCGTAAAGCATTTTCCCATCGTAAAAAAAGGTCCGAAGACGTTTTAAAGTGATCCTTGTGATTTTATTGAAATAAATACCTTTTGTCTTTTGACTTTAATGAGCAACTCTTATCGAGTATCTAACACACAATATTTGTTGAGTTGATGATGACACAAACATATTTTTGCTTTTTATATAACAAAAAAAACCGTCCAAGTGCGAGTCGGACTCGCGCACGAAGGGTTCCGTACAATTATTTATAAAAAACGGGAAATAAATCACGTTTGTTTTATGGGATTCCCTCTTAAATAGTTATTTTATTCAGCAGAAATACATAATCTGCGAAAATAACAACTATCACGGTTCATGAGATACAGCTCTGTGACAGACAGACGGACAGACGGACAGACGGACAGCGAAGTCTTAGTAATAGGGTCCCGTTTTTACCCTTTGGGTACGGAACCCTAGTAACAAAATGGTGTTTAGAATTGACTGTGCCTCCACAAAGAAGCCACAGTGATTGTGTGTTTAGTTTGTTCAAACAACACTCATGTCTTGTTAGAAATGGCTGCAATTTGTAGATTTTTAAAATTAGTCATGATTGCTTATGTAGGAACTAATGGCCCGTGGCTTCTGTCGCAATGTATCCAGATGAAATGTAGCCTATGTTACTCTCCGGCCCTTATATATCTTCATGCAAAAAGTCATCTAATTACATAAAACTCTTGCGGTAAGTATCAGTACTTACTGATATATCAACGCAGTCTAAATAAAAAAATTAAAATTTATATCTTAAATTAATATCTTTATCGTGAAAAATTTCTGCTATTATGTTTTCAGCTTAATAGAAATCTAGGTAGGAACCTGAAGTAATATATTTCTAAAAATAGGAGATGTGGCTTGTTCAGAAGTATTTCGTTTTTCGTTTCGAAAAAGAGCAATCGTCGACATACAGGGCCTTAAGACCATTGTAACGAACTGGAGCAAAAATTAAATGAATATGAATATAGGTTTCAAAAATTTGTCTATAATCTTTATAGTACACTGGTGCAAAGCTGGGGCTGAGTGCTAGTTATGTTGCGAGGTGTATCTTCACCTAGCTACTTAGACGTTTCAAAGTGATCCTTGTGATTTTATTGATATAAATACATTTTGACTTTGAATTTCTTTATCCAGGCGGACACACAGAAATGGTCGTTCAAGGAGATAGCTTACCAGGCGGAGCTGAACCGGCAGGAGGACTCCGACTCCGCCGAAGTGGCGTACGTGCTGTGCGATGAGGATTCTTATTCCAGGAAGCAGAGTATTGAGGAGTTGCGGAACATGATCTACGGTAAGTTCTTAAGACATACTAAGTACCTACAAGGGTTTAAAAATACTAGGAGAGACTGCCACAACAAGCAATAATTTTAGTTGTCAAATCTGTGATTGAACTCATCATCAGCTATCCCACAGCTGGGCATAGGCCTCTCCTCGCTTGTGCTATCTTGCGCCAATTTCACCCATTTTCGAGCTACTGTTTTGACAAATTTGATAGATTATAATGTTAATTGAATTCAAGTAATGAAGAATGATTTGTTTATTTTTCAGATAGAGGAGAATGCCAACCACCGCGGATGGATGATTCATTCTTGCTGCGGTTTCTTAGAGCCAGGAATTCGATTCCAGCACGAGCACATAGACTGGTAAGTAAACCTAAAGCCTAAAGCTTGCGAAGGAACTCGTCCATGGCAGTACCACCAACCACACCACCATTTTGTACCTCAAAAGGAAAAGTTTTTTACCTATAGATCACAGGGAAAACTATAAGTTTGTACGGAACTCTCATGCGTGAGACCGACTCGCATTGTTCGATTTTTTTATTACCAATGATTTCTAAAGCATATATTTACCAAAATATTTTATCTGTTTCAGCTAGTGCGTTACTGTACTTTCAGAGATCAGAACCCGCACCTATGGCGAGATATTGACTGGTTCAGCCTCACAAAAATGGGCAACATCTTTGAAGGAGTGCTTTATGATAGGCCTGATGTGGGCAGACTGATAATATGCAGGCTTGGTAAGCAATTCAGCCAATGAAATGCTCGGGTTTCACTTCACTACATAGTATAAAGCAAAGTCGCTTCCCGCTTCCCGCGTCTGTATGTATGCTTATATCTTTAAAACTACACAACGGATTTTGATGCGGTTTTTTTTAATAGATAGAGTGATTCAGGAGGAAGGTTTATATGTATAATTACATGCTTAATATATTAGAGAACCACTGATAATTTTAAGATTTCTAATATGAAGTCGTAAATAAACACTTTTTGCGCTTACATTGCAAACGTTGGCTGAACTCTACGAGATAGATCAAAATAATGTACTAATTATTGTATACCTTAAAAGGGTCTACAAAAGAGTCGGCGATGGTATTTGTTTATCTCTTAGGGATAACCCACAATAATCAATTTCTATGCTTTACTTTTTACCACGACTATTTTTTTTTTAAATTATAAGTGCTGTTAACGAGTATACAAAGACATTCTGTAATATATTTTGGTATCCGCTTTGCACCCGTGCGAATCCGGGGCGGGTCGCTAGTTATAAATAAAAGTGCTTCAAAGCAAGCCATTGTGCGCAATTCATGGTAACCTCGTACGGTTAAAACTTCGTATAACTTCGTCGTAGAACACGTCGGTTTCTTTCCCTGATATTATCAAGTATCTTCTATGATAATGGCCTGTTTTCCCAGATTCACAAAAACTGATAATCCAATGGCCTATGTTCTTCTGCAGAAGCGTCTTTTTAGGAAACATAAGCTCGCTTAGCAAATGGTGAGTTGCCCAATCATCCATGGAGCAACCCATGGATTAAATGGTAACCCACCGGACCCACCACAATAGTAAGGGCGCTCCCAGTCGACGATTGTTTTTGTTCGAAACGAAAAAAATAATACTTGTGAACAAGCCACATCTCCTATGTTATAATGTATAGTATATGTGAATAAAGATGTACCCATCTTTAATCACTTCGATAAATAATCCTACCGACCGCTGCAATGACGACAAACACACGTCGGCGCGTAGTCCGCCTTAGCTTTTCGAATAAATTAATGATATCAATTTTGTATAATTACTTATCAAAAATCTATTCTAATAGAATTGTAGATCTACATATTACCTATCTTTAACAATAAATCACAAGTTGATTTTAATAGTAGGTATATAAAATATTTCGATCATAAATTCTAAAACGTATCATTTTGAAATAATATCTTTATCGTGAAAAGTTTCTGCTATTATGTTTTCAGCTTAAGGCGCTCCCAGTCGACGATTGTTTTTGTTCAAAACGAAAAAATAAATACATGTGAACAAGCCACATCTCCTATTTTATAATCACTACATAGTATAAAGCAAAGTCGCTTTCCGCTTCCCGCGTCTGTATGTATGTTTGCCTATATCTTTAAAACTACACAACGGATTTTGATGCGGTTTTTTTTAATAGATAGAGTGATTCAGGAGGAAGGTTTAAATGTATTAAACCCGTGCGAAGCCGGGGCGGGTCACTAGTGTATAGTATATTGAATAAAGATGTACCCATCTTTAATCACTTCGATAAATAATCCTACCGACCGCTGCAATGACGACAAACACACGTCGGAGCGTGGTCCGCCTTAGCTTTTCGAATAAATTAATGATATAAATTATGTACAATTACTTATCAAAAATCTATTCTAATAGAAATCTAGATCTACATATTACCTATCTTTAACAATAAATCACAAGTTGATTTTAATAGTAGGTATATAAAATATTTCGATCATAAATTCTAAAACGTATCATTTTGAAATAATATTTTTATCGTGAAAAGTTTCTGCTATTATGTTTTCAGCTTAATAGAAATCTAGGTAGGAACCTGAAGTAATATACTTATAAAAATAGGAGATGTGGCTTGTTCAGAAGTATTTCTTTTTTCGTTTCGAAAAAGAGCAATCAGCGACTGGCAGCCTCTTAATATAAATCTAGGTAGGAACCTGAAGTAATATACTTATAAAAATAGGAGATGTGGCTTGTTCAGAAGTATTTCTTTTTTCGTTTTGAAAAAGAGCAATCAGCGACTGAGAGCCCCTTAACCGTTATTCAGACAATCTTCTTAAACATTTGATAACAAAACCGCTTCTTTCAAACAGTCAACTTTTACAGGAAAATGGGATCCAAGCGAAATCCCAGTAGACGACATTATCCGGGCCTGTCTTCTCCTTCTGGAGGTTGGTATCATGCAGCCGAAGCTCCAGATTCTTGGTGGAACTGCTTTGCTGGACTGCGAGGGTCTCACTATGAGGCACATGCGACAGCTGTCTCCAACGATAGCAAATCAAGCCATGAATGTTATGGGGGTAAGCCATTTGATTCTCTACTTATGACTAACTTCTTTCAAATAATATATATTCATGATACATGGGCTAGTGGTATTTATTGAGGTTCATAGACTGACCAAAAGCTACCTGCTACCTAACCATAAGCTCTAAAGTAATGTTAAAACAGTTTCACTCGCGGTGCAAAAGAGTTGTACATTTTTTGAAAAAAAAATAACAATATTTTGCACCTCGAGTAATCACTACATAGTATAAAGCAAAGTCGCTTTGCGCTTCCCGCGTCTGTATGTAATATGTATGTATGTATGTTTGCTTATATCTTTAAAACTACACAACGGATTTTGATGCGGTTTTTTTTTATAGATAGAGTGATTCAGGAGGAAGGTTTATATGTATAATAACATGCTACCCGTGCGAAGCCGGGGCGGGTCACTAGTCTATAATATAAAAAGAAGTCGGGTTTTCCTTCCTGACGCTATAACTCCAGAACGATTTCCACGGTTTTGCATTCGTTGGAAAGGTCTCGGGCTCCGTGAGGTTTATAACAAAGAAAATTCAGGAAAAATTTCAAGAGAATAGCAAGAAAACAGGAACGGGAACGGGAACTTAACACAGTATTTGTTTTCTAAAGCGATACGAAGTTCGCCGGGTCAGCTTGTACTATTTATATATTACGTACTTTTAGAGCTTGTAGTACGGCCCTTGTTATAAATACGTATATTACCTTGTTATATTACCTGAGAGACCTAGAAAAGCAATCTCCGTCATTCGGACACTGAAAAATAAAGAAAGTTTATCTCTCAACACAAATGGTGAAGGGAAACATCGTGAGGAAACTATTTATTGTTTATATAAGCGGCCATGGGCTTGCAACCTGCAAATATGGGCATGTACCACTCCCTTACTCCCTTTAGACATTATCAAGAATCTAAGCGCCAGGAGACATCATCTCAAATGAAATAGGATTAGTCGTTATCCTATTTCATTTCTACCTAATAAACCGGAATTGTATCTTCCTAAGTATCCTGAAATTCAACTATGGTTAGAAAATATCTCCATTTTCATCAAGTTTTGTCCAATGATCTAATTTTCAACAATAATTTCTGATTTCAGTACGCATTTCCTATCCACCAGCGAAGCATCCATGTTATCAACTGCTCGCGGTTTTTTGAGACCCTTTTCCCCCTGTTCAAGAGGTTTGCACCCGCCGATGACCTATGGAAGAAGGTCTACTTCCATGGATATGACATCACTGCTTTACATAGGTGAGGATTATTTGAGAAAATTTAGAGCGAATTCAAAGGCGCTCCCTGTCGACGATTGTTTTTGTTCGAAACGAAAAAATAAATACTTCTGAACAAGCCACATCTCCTATTTTATAATGTATAGTATATGTGAATAAAGATGTACCCATCTTTAATCACTTCGATAAATAATCCTACCGACCGCTGCAATGACGACAAACACACGTCGGCGCGCGGTCCGCCTTTGCTTTTCGAATAAATTATGTATAATTACTTATCAAAAATCTATTCTAATAGAAATCTAGATCAACATATTACCTATCTTTAACAATAAATCACAAGTTGATTTTAATAGTAGGTATCAAAATATTTCGATCATAAATTCTAAAACGTATCATTTTGAAATAATATCTTTGTCGTGAAAAGTTTCTGCTATTATGTTTTCAGCTTAATAGAAATCTAGGTAGGAACCTGAAGTAATATACTTATAAAAATAGGAGATGTGGCCTGTTCAGAAGTATTTCTTTTTTCGTTTCGAAAAAGAGCAATCGTCGACATACAGCCCCTTAACTGCCTGCTTCTACTTTACAGTCAGATAGTTGCGCCGTGCCAGAAATAAATAGGAGTTAGTATTGTATGAACATGTTATGTTACAAGGTTGATGGGTATGAATGTGAATGGATACAGGAGTAGAGGCAGGCCTAAGAGATGGATGGACTGCATGAAAAAGGACATGAGTAAGAATGGTGTGAATACTGCGATGAGCGATAGGGAAGTATGGAAGAAACATGTTGTACCGACCCTACCTGAGTGGGAAAGGACAGGCAGATGCCTGATTCTACTTTACTGTCGTTCTTAACTTTGTGTTCTAGTGTTGACAGAAACCTGTTAAACTCCGATATGGCTTTTTCTGTCAATGAAAAGAACCTTTTAACTTACGATAAAAACATCATTTTTGTATATGCCTCTCTATTCTTGCAGATATTTTTTTAAATTAGGTACTAATTCTAGATTTGAAAACCCTAGTTTAAATGTCTAAATGGCAACGATATGAGATTAAAGTGGAACTTTGTCCATCAATTTTTACAAGAAGCATGCAACACATAAGGGAACGCCGGAATCTGCGGATTCTTTGTCTTCTTTTCTCTACTCTCAAAGATCCCTTCTCTCCTGATTATCTTAAAAACCGCTTTAATTTCCGGTCTGACACACATGACAGGCATCTAAGATCAGCTGAAAACCTCCTTCTAGATATCCCTGAGCACAGCACCTCTTTCCGTGGGAACTCTTTCTCAGTAAAAGCTGTGAGACTGTGGAATCAACTACCGTATGATATAAGAAAAGTTAACTCTAAAGAGTGCTTTAAGAAATTGACTCGCGAACATTTCCTTAAACATTTATAATACCCTGGTAGGTACTTTACTTATCCTGCATGAATTAATTTGATATGAGTACATAAATATATCTATATTCTTATATATTTTTATATATCTATATTCTTATATTATTATAATAATATTTTCTGTGGTATTTATTTTAAATATAATGTAAAATTAAGTATATATTTTTTCCATGTTTTCATTACCTAGTTTTTAAGTTTTTTTTTTTTTTTTATTTGCCAACTACATGTTTCCACTACCAATTAGGTTGGCTGGTAGAAAATGCCTCGGCATTAAGTCCGCCTTTTTGTATTTATTTTATAAGTGCAATTAAAGTATAAATAAATAAACACTTTTTTTACAGATATATAGACCCAGAATGCTTACCACGAAGGTACGGTGGCTTCCAGGAAGAAACCTCCTTAGAAATGTGGCTCACAAAAATCAGGCAATACAAAAATAAGCAGTTCGACGAGGATATACGGACCTTAGGCTATTACGCTGATTGATCTTGGAATTTGAACCCAATGGCAATCACAGTCAGAAGGAAAAGAACTTTACACGGATCCTAGATAGTAATTAATTTAATTTATAATTGAAAAAGAGTGCAGGTGCATACTGCATGATGGGATGCCTCTGACTACCTCTCGGGGGAAAGGGGCTAGGGTATAGATCTCTGATGGTATTTATATATAAACTCATATTTAAGTACTATTTTAAAATGAATATTTTTTTCATATATTTTGTAAGTTTTATTTTATAAGTACCAATTTTTTTTCAATTTTATACCTACAAATAAATAGCTATGAGGATGTAGAGTGGTGCGGAATCAATCCCGAAGTCCTAATTAATATTATAAATGCGAAAGTTTGTGAGTTTTCGACAAAACGGATTATGTTGAAAATTGCTGTAGATGTAGATATAATGCCCGAGTAAATAATAGACTACTTTAAAATATGAAACACATCCCCAAAACGATAAAAAAACGCAAAAGGGATGATTTCTGTATAGATGACGCTGGTGTGCAACGAATCTGATATCACAGACTAAAAACACTCAGTATTCTCTATTCGATTATTGAAATTTGACAGGACAACGTCTGTCACGGGTCGGCTAGTGAGGATATATAAAGTAGAACATACCATAGGCAGGACACATGCTGGAGAACCAACCGACGGTTATTAAGACGAGCTGGTGAAAACCACGGAAAGCGCAGCGTCTTCTGAACCCTCAAAAGAAGAACACTAAGGATGCTAGAAGCTGTTGGTTGGAAAAGCTCACGAGATCGATCATAGACGTCATAACACTGTTATAATGAGACATAAATTGATACTGTCACTATTACTGCAAAATGTGGACATGTGCATGTAATGTTTGGATGTACCTCTGACTAACTCTAAGGATACATGAGCGCCAGGAGATCTCTACCGTACTTGGGAATTACAGTCGTGATCCTATTTCATTTCATTTCATAAATTGATAATATCGCAATAAATATGGAATATCTTGTCTAATTAATTAATTGGAAAGGAAAAAATATAACAACGGCTTGTTTAGCCGTTGTTATATTTTTTCCTTTAATAAATGAGCCTCCACCCGGATCCATCCCCTTATTAAAATCGCTTCAGGCTTACCTAATTAATTTAAATTTGATCTAAATACATTATATAAAATTTACGTTAGTGACTGACAATCAATGCACAGCCTAACTATAAGTCCCAGAATAATGAAACTAGGAGGGTATTTTCCTTTTCTATAAAGACCCCTTTATATATAAAAGTACTGAATATAAAATTAAACCGGCTAAGTACGAGTCGAACTCCCGTACGAAGGGATCCGTAGTTACCATTATCTATAAATAAAAACCGGCCAAGTGCGAGTCGGACTCGCGCACGAAGGGTTCCGTACTATTATCAAAACGGCAAAAAAATCACGTTTGTTGTACGGGAGTCCCACTTAAATATTTATTTTATGCTCTTTTTAGAGAAATACATCATATGTGAACCCTAGAACCCTAGAAACATAAAAAATAATTCATAATATCTCATAACCTACCTATTTACCTAACTACGTAGTTAGCATTCCACACGTGACAGGTTGCAAAGCCGTCGCCGCTTTCAAGAATACTAACAGGTTTCCTCGCGATGTTTTCCTTCACCGTTATAAACACGTGCAACACGCATGTACATTTTTCGAACAGAAATATCCATTGATGCACGGCCAGGATTCAAACTCGAAATTAATTTGAAATTAATAATATCTTCCTAGGTACCTATTTACCTAACTACATGAATTCAATAATTCAATTTCAAACTTTTTAGTCGATCATGTGAAGTACCATCTATTTACCGACTAACTTTACCGATAGTGGTAAAATAGCGCCACCTGCCAGCGGAATTGCAAACCTCTTTCATCTTACCTCTCAAACCCCGAGCGGTCGCATGAGATCGCGAAAAATACTTATATTAACGTAGTAACA
Source organism: Hydriomena furcata (assembly GCA_912999785.1). Taxonomy (NCBI): domain Eukaryota; kingdom Metazoa; phylum Arthropoda; class Insecta; order Lepidoptera; family Geometridae; genus Hydriomena; species Hydriomena furcata. The sequence goes on from OU538834.1 coordinate 12,851,842, forward strand.
TCACATGAAACTAGATGGCGCTGGAATGCAAAAATCAAGTTTGTTGTATGGGAGCCCCCCTTAAATATTTATTTTATTCTGTTTTTAGTATTTGTTGTTCGAGCAGCAATAGAAATACATAATCTGTGAAAATTTCAACTGTCCAGCTATCATGGTTCATGAGATACAGCCCTGTGACAGACAGACAGACGGACAGACGGACAGACGGACAGACGGACAGACGGACAGACGGACAGACGGACAGACGGACAGACGGACAGACAGACGGACAGCGAAGTCTTAGTAATAGGGTTCCGTTTTTACCCTTTGGGTACGGAACCCTAAAAACGGCAAAACACACGTTGGTTGTATGGAAGTCCCACTTAAATAAATATTTTGTTCTGTTTTTAGTATTTATAGTATAATGAATGGTAATTAGCCGTATTTCTATTTAAAATGATTAATAACCACGTAATTTTAATTATTTATAGGAAGATGTATATACCATTCTTGGGGATTAGGATTAGTCGTGATTAAACGTGAAAGCGACATCTGTGTTCTGTCTGTTGAATTAAGTTATGAAGCATCTGTCGAGGCTGTGGCAAAAGGTATTACTCAAATAGGTTTCCACTAAGCATGTTGATTTGTAGCTTCAGGTATATAGATATAGATGGCGCTCTTCACACTTCTAGTTTAATATAAATAAGTGGATCGGTTACAGACCAATAAAACATTCTGTAAATCATGTTCGAGTTGATAATTAGTGTTATTATAGTTATTTGACGATAAGGTACACTGAAGAAACTAATTAAATTGTAAGTATAATTGTACCCTTATACCCTTTATTTATGAGTTAAATACAATAAGTACCTACATATCTCTCAAACCAGAATCTGTCATATGATTGATAAAATAATATTATTATTATTGCTACCATATCTGTGTGTGTTTAGTCAAACGGGTGCACAATCTGTCTCCCCGATGGTCTAATAAAATTGTTTTAGGTACCTATATTTTGTTGGATGTCGGAAGATGCACATTTTATGCACGACGACTGAAGATTTAATGTATCTACATTATAATAGATTAATTGTTATTATTTACTTACTCCCTTGGTTATGCTTTTTACCCTCACCGTGTCACCTCGTGCTTTGATGGGCATATATAGTAGGTATACATTTTTCGAATAGATTAATCTTAAATTGTTATTCTAATAAACAAAATTTAGATTTTTCTTGAGAAATAACTTCAACGGCACGCAGGGTGCGAGCGCTGCCTGGTTGTGGGCATTATAACATTTTAATTTTTAAATAAACGGTTCATATTGAAAAGAATATTGAAACGTTAATTAATAAACAACATAGAATAAAGTATTTATCTATCTCTTAAGATTTATAACAGGCGATATTTATTAATTAATTAGGAATTCATATTTAAATAAACAAAACGGGAAATCATTAGTTGTGGCCAATCAAATCCAGAGGTATATCACAACTGTCGCTAATCAAAACGGACCATAGCCAAATTTGTATTAAGTAACTGTAGATTTTAGACAAGTTTGTTTGCTATGCCTAGTTATTGACTGCCAAAATTTAAAATGCCCAAAACCGGGGTAGGCACCACAACTGGGTATTTGACACTATATAAGTTTACTAGGTTAATACTGTAGGCATCGACTGTAGGTAATAAAGGCAGCAAGGCCAGTCCAATCTAAGCAAATACCTAGTTCTCAATACCGCCTGTCTCCTCCATTCTCCACAATATTTAAGTATGTACTTACATTAATTACATTAATGAACTTTAATACTAATATATCCTGTAAATTCCAATGTGCAATCCATCTTCCGGTATGATTAAACGGTAAGTATCAGTTTTGGTGGTCGGCGCTGTGATGTACAAGTATGAATAAATGATTCGGCTAAACGAGCCGTCCGCTTCGCGGGTAGTTCGTTACTTGACAATCGAACGCCGAGCGATGCGGGCGGGTCGCTTGCGACTGTTATAATGGAAGTCTGATATTTTATTGCCTTACCCTAGAAAGGTACAAGACACCACAAATGGCGACGAGGATAAAAAAAACGTGAGTAAGACATGCCATAAAAAGTACCATACGACTTGAAAAAAAAAAAAGCAGGCAGGTTATTAGTTGAAAAACATAAAATGTGGGTAATTAGAAAAAAAAGGGAATGTGATGTAACTGTAGTGTTCATCTAGATGCTATTAGTTTTTTTTTAATACGTTTTGTATAAATGTCTCAACATGACAATGTCTCAACATTGTCGTAATTTTAGAGAAAATTTAGGTAGTAGCAGCGTTAATTGCCGTAATCGCCTATGCCAATAACAACTTGTGTTTTATACTAAGTAAGTACCTACTATGTTTTTTTACTGATAACGCTTGATGAAGTCGTACAATTTATTCGTGCCTGCTAATATATACCTAGTTGTTCCATTGTTGTATAGTTAAACTAAGTTGTTTACCAACTGACTATACAACAACAAGATGTGCCTGTATAATATTAGCCAAGTCAGAATGTTAAACGAGAACAATCTGGCAAAGTAAAAATAATACAATGTTGAAGCATTGTTAATTGCCGTGCCTGCTAATATATACCTACCTATGTACCATTGTTGTATAGTTAAACTAAGTTGTGTACCAACTGACTATACAACAACAAGATGTGCCTGTATAATATTAGCCAAGTCAGAATGTTAAACGAGAACAATCTGGCAAAGTATTAAAAATACAATGTTGGAGCATTATTATTTGCCGTGCCTGCTAATATATATCTATTCTAATATATATGTTCCATTGTTGTAATGCACTAAGTTGACGTAACTCCTGACTATCTATAGAACAACAAGATGTGCCTATATATATTAGCCAAGTCAGAATGTTAAACGAGAACAATCTGGCAAATAAACAGAAATCAACGTAAAGCGAATGAATAAAATAAATCATCAAGTTCAAATTGATTCATATCAGTAATACGTAAAATTAAAAGTCCCAATTCTATAAGTGGGTAAGTATGTACGAGAAGACCGTACATGATTTGCTTACTTAATAAATGGACTAGTGGATAGGTATGTATGTATGTTAGAACTACAAATACATATATACTTGCCATATTGTAATAATAGTAGTATCATCTACCTACACCTAAATAGGTACCTACTTATTTTGAAATGGCGGACTTGACACACAGCGCCATCTAGCGCCAAACTAAGAAAAGCTGTTACTATGGGAACCAGGTAACTGACAGAATACTTATATATTTTTGTAAATATATTATTTACACCCAGACACAGAACAATTGCGTCAGATCAGCAACAATTTTCATAGCATATGAAAAAAAAAAGAAACTATATGTTATTGGTTTATTTGAAGTTTCAATCGCGGTAGGACCGCAACAAAAAGATGCCAATACATCATATAAAACGGCACCTGTACTTAATAGACAAAGAGAAATATATGTGCCTAAATGTCCTTAAATTAGGGTAAGTAATTTAGTGTAAATTACTTACCCTATGTTTTCAATATTTAAGAACGTACAATTAAATATAGCAGTTGACAATTCAGTAACACCAATTAGCCGACCATATATTACATTATAGGTAATAGAGTACCGATTCCATTAGAAAATAAATTAACGATAAGTTGACGAATTGGTTAAAAAGATAATGAATTATATTCGGTTAGTTAAAATGGGTTATTGTCACTTCATACACTCTTAAGTATACTGCATAAGTATAATGCAACTTTTTGCAATTTTATGTCAGCTAGTATAGGCACGGCCTACAATACAGTCAAAGTAAACAGTGTTTTATCTGATGATTGATAAAATAATAAAATCGACTAAGTACTTGTATGAAAAGTAGGTAAATTACCTACATTTTACCTTATTACCTTACCTTAAATGTTTTAAGAGCATTTGTAAACGATAAAAGATACTCAATTTAGTATGAAAAATAATCAACCTTATTACAAAATCATTGTTTAACATTTAACATAAAAAAAATAAGGTAGATACTTACATAAAATAAACAGTTTCTTTATCTGGATAATCAACAAGGTAAATAAAATAGGGATTTATAAAATAACCAGTTCTCTTAAATGTGTTCAGCAGTAAACTTTACTAACGAATAATAATAATACAGGAAGAACAAAATGGTAAGTTAAAAAAGTATAATAATAAAAATGTTTCTATAATCCCTATCGTCATTTCAACTACAGGAGTAATTCCCAAACAGTTTTTCCAGTCTCTCAATTTGTTAGATTTACCAAAACATACGTATACGCTCTTTTACAAAAAGCAGTTATTTGGAATACGTGTTAGTAAGAAAGTTTTTACAAACCGACGACTCCTCGACCGAATTGTTACCACCTAAAACGAGTTATCATAGATTAACACACACTGGTGCACAATTGGCTAAAGCCCTTGTGCTAAATTTCGGCTATTATAAACCGAATAAATTTAATAAAAAAAAAAAATTAAAAAAAAATACGGTTTAAGATGTTTATTTTCTCATAAAATTACAAATTCTCAGAGAAAACTAAAGCTAAATAATATAATAATATCGAATGTGCCTGTGGGCGTTTTGCAATACCAAAACAACGAAAGAAAGTAACAAACATACAAAGAACAAATAATATGATTAATATTATTAAGCATTCAACAGGTTAACAAAGTACTTAAGATTAAGGTTTCTTAAAGTGTGATGTTGAGAGAACAGAACAAAAAGGGTTAAACAACAGATTTCACACAAGGCTGGGCCAGTATCGTGAAGGCCTTAAGCGGAAAAAAAAAAAAAAAAAAAAATAAACAGTTTTAGAATATTAATCTACAAAGAATAATGTAGTACAATTGAAATCAGTCCTTTTAATATAACATGCAACTTATAAAGTTGACACATTTGTACCTGATTTTTAAACCATTTTCAACACTGACTTCCGATCTTTTTAAAGCTTCTACACAACATCGTTACAAGTGTGAGGTTTTCTTCGAGGACGGTTTGTTCCATCAGAGTTAAAGTAGCATTGCACTGGTTCTTCACTTCCACCATCACTATTATTTTGTTTCTAAAGAACAAAGCGAGTCACAGACTTCGAATATTTTTCGTTTTATGATTGTATTTTGATCACTGTTTTACTGATTGATAGTCAGATAAATTCTTGACAAATTCCCATCACCACATTTTGTGAAGCGATCAGGGAATTAAAATAACTTTTGAAAATCAATCTGATGCATTATATCATTTCAACTTGTTTTCATTGTTTTGAAAAACTTTATTAATGAAATAGATAACCAAATAAATATAGCAAACAACACCAACGCAGTCTGGGTATTTCACTTAACTTTAGTTTTCTATTTGTGAAGTCGGAACACCCAAGTTCCAACCCAATAGGCTATTTGACAGTATGAAAAATAAAGTGTTGTTGATAGTGATCTATTTAAATTATGCCTTTATAAAGCGTTATAGAGTAAAATAACTTGAAAATAAAAAAAAGACCAAAAAAATCTATTTTAAACGACAGTCACGTGACACAAATGGTCAGTATTGGTCGAATCTATTATGACGTAGCAAGCTTGTCAATATGTCATCCGCCGTTAATTAATTTGTCAATATTTAATATACATTTTTAGGGCCAATACTTAACAGAATTGAGAATAATATTGTTATGGGTTCCACAGTCACTTCTGAATAATCTAGAATGGTTTTCAAAATCTTGTCAAATATCCCATTTATGTTGGTGTTGTGAAAATGCAATACAAGTTTTGTGCCTTGATAGGGCATGATTGGATGCATAAGTTCCATAAGTAGGTAGTTTACCTACTTAACTGTGTCTGCGTTGATATCACGACTTATACAGACAAATAATGTTAAACTGGACATTGCTATATGGGTAGGTACAAACCTACGCCTTATCTACATAATTATGCATTCTCAGCAGTTAGGTATGAGAGTACCTTACTCTAGTATAGCTAAAGGTAGGCCCTTTTAGTAATTGGGTATTTGGGTAACCAGTTGGTATGAACAATTTAGTTACCTAGTAATTTACCTACATCCTACATGAAAAATATACCTAGGTACTTACAAACTACAGCCATGTAAATAATAAATAAATGGTTTTATAGCTACAGTTGTACAATGAAGATCTCTAAATTAAATTACCTATCTAGTAATGCACTTACCTATCATATACAAATTAACCAAGAATGGCTTGTACTTATATAAAATATATATATATATATATATATATATATATATATGAAAGCGTTGTTAACTCTAAGTACGTGTTCAAACTTTTTCATAACTTTTATTGTTTGAGATAAACTAGGCAATCATTGTACCAGCCGACCCTTCACCATAATAGCTAGAGAAAATGCTTTAAGATGTAGAGAATAGGAACATAGATTTAGAAGTAAGTAAGAAGTAGAAGAAGAAAGAGGTAGAAGAAAAAGGTTAATTAAACGAAGACAAAAAGAAATGAGAAGAAATATAATACACATAAAGGAGGCAGAGGGAGGATGGAAAATTCAAGCTAAAACAAGACAGAAAATTAATTGGAAACAGATGCTAATTAAACGATAATTTATTGTACTCGATTATTCTAGATTAAATGACTAAAATTTAAATTACAATTAGCCTAGAAGTATATTGTATTGATTTGTGAGCTTAGAAATATATTATATTGATTTGTGAGCTAGATTAGAAAAATAATTATAAAACATTATTGAAAGAGAGAGATGTGATGTAGGTACAAGTATGAATAAATGATTCGGCTAAACGAGCCGTCCGCTTCGCGGGTAGTTCGTTACTTGACAATCGAACGCCGAGCGATGCGGGCGGGTCGCTTGCGACTGTTATAATGGAAGTCTGATATTTTATTGCCTTACCCTAGAAAGGTACAAGACACCACAGGCGCTTATGCCCTTTTCCTCCCAACGATCAGACTGCGTGCCTCTATGATAATTGATAACGGTACTGTGTTTTCTCTTAGAAAATGCTAGTTTGTGTGCCATCAGCAGCCTTAAGGCACTTTCACACAAACGGCATGTCGCCAACAACAGAGAAAACTGCAGCCGTCGGCGTTGACACGCGTCGGCGACTACCATCGACGCGTCGGCGGTAGCCGTCGACCTATTACAACATGCTTATTCCCCATATAATTTTATTCAGTCCATCTCCTACCAAGGGTTGTCTGCTTGTCTGGTAGAGCGATAAGACCGCCCATTGTTCCGCATATTTTTTTATTTTATTTTATGCGTAAAAATAATATTTATTTGTTTGTGGACTTTGTGGTGCGCAATAAAGTATTTTCTATCTATCTATAGCAACGGTTGCAGTTGCCTCTGTCGTTGGTATAGTGCCCTACGTGTGTAAGAGCTCTTAATTCACTCACTGGTAATCTAATAGGCTTCAATTATCAAGATTCTGTGTAACTAACACAACTGAATTGCATTTTTTCAGTTATAGGCAATTATGATTATCATTGAGCTACGCAGTCAACTGGTCGCCGGCAACTCCGTCTCTCAGCGGCCAAAACAAATCGCCGGGCGACAAGCCGACAGTGTGTAATGGCCCCTTAGGCTGCAGTTGAAAATATGGGTTCCATTTTATGTTAGAAGCTACATCAACCACCAATTGATCACGTGATCTCGGCTGCAGACCACTAACTGAGTCCAAGGCATACTCAATCGTAATGCAGCGTGATAAAACTCAATTTATATTGAACTCACATTGGAGAGATTAGAGACTCGCTGATTGTGGTCAGGTGTCAGCCATTAATTGCAAAATGAGCTCTATCACGGTATGTTTAGATCCATTATGGCATACTGTAGGCTAATAAACATAATAACACACGTGCGAATGGCAGCGACAATGCATAGTAATAAAGAACGTCAAAACTTCACACCGTTTTTCCTGAATGGAACAATACATTGACCCTAAGAACAAATTATTCAAATGAGCACCTAAGCTGAGAGTCAAAATCGAAAGGTATTTACTTCAATATGAACACTTTGAAAAGTCTTAAGGCCCTGTATGACGATTGCTCTTTTTCGAAACGAAAAAAGAAATACTTCTGAACAAGCCACATCTCCTATTTTATAATGTATAGTATATGTGAATAAAGATGTACCCATCTTTAATCACTTCGATAAATAATCCTACCGACCGCTGCAATGACGACAAACACACGGGGCACCATGGGCGGCGCGTGGTCAGCCTTTGCTTTTCGAATAAATTAATGATATAAATTATGTATACCTAATTACTTATCAAAAACCTATTCTAGTAGAAATCTAGATCTACATATTACCTATCTTTAACAATAAATCACAAGTTGATCTTAATAGTAGGTATCAAAGTATTTCGATCATAAATTCTAAAACGTATCATTTTGAAATAATATCTTTATCGTGAAAAGTTTCTGCTATTTGTGTGCTTAATATACATCTAGGTAGGAACCTAAAGTAATATATTTATAAAAATAGGAGATGTGGCTTGTTCAGAAGTATTTCTTTTTTCGTTTCAAAAAAGAGCAATCGTCGATATACAGGGCCTTAATAGCTAGATGAAGCTACGCCTATTTCTCGCGACCAAGCCAACAAAAATCAGGCAACAAACACGGCTTGGGGCCTAAAGAAGCCTGGCTCTGAAAGAAGTTACCACATAACTATTAACCATCAAATTTCTCCTCACAGCTCAGTTAGTAGTAGCTCTGACTTCGCTGTAGGTTGTGGAATCGACTATCCCAAGACAAATATTTGCGTGATTAATAAGTCTGTCTGACGTCTATGCTGAAGTAAAATCTTGCTTAGCTATCGATACTCGATAGTGTAGTTAGGAAATCTCTTAATAGGGCTAGTCTTGATGCAAATATATAGTAGGTCTAAACCAAGTTGAGAGTTAGTTCGGTTCTGATTTTCCATAATACTTACCCTATTTTTATTATGCAATCGATGGTTCCATTAAATTACGCAAAAATATGAGATCTGGGTAACTTTTGCGGCGAGATAGTTGTTTCAGCAACCTTATTCGAGCTGTAATCAAGGACGTAGCCAGGATTCTCTATAGGGGGGCAGATAAAGAAAATCCTAGACTGTATTGCTTTAACCGTAGTTTTTAGGGTTCCCAAAGGGTAACAACAGGACCCTATTACTAAGACTTCGCTGTCCGTCTGCCAGTCACAAGGCTGTAACTTATGAACCGTGATAGCTAGACCGTTGAATTTCACAGATGATGTATTTCTGTTGCCGCTATGATAACAAATACTAAAAACAGAATAAAATAAATATTTAAGTGGGGCTCCCATACAACAAACCTGATTTTTTTGCCGTTATTTATAGATTATCGTACGGAACCCGAGTTCGGCTCGCACTTAGCCGTTTTTTAACATAATGATAATGAGTATCTCACATTAGCATTAGTCTTATCATTATTTAGTGACATTGCTTAGAGAAATATGGTAAAATCTTTTTTATAAGTGACCGACCGCTCCTCTATAGGGGGCAGGTGCACAAGCCCCCCACCCCGCCCGGCCGTACCTTGCTACGCCCATGGTGTAAATTGTAATTATGGTGAATGGAGCCTTCGACTTTGATAAGGGCACACGTGTCAGTGGAAAACATCAAGAATCAAAAGATTATTACCTAAAATATTACATAAAAACATAGGACTTTGTCCTTTTTGTAAATTCGATGAATTTATATTCAATATCAACGAAATATCCGGTCACCTAATGTGAATTTTCTAGACCTTTTTGTAAATTCTGTGAATTTAAATTCAATAATCAAGAAAATATTCGGTGAAAAATGTGAATTTAGCCAGTCCTTTTTGTAAATTCGATGAATTAAAATTCAATAATAAATTTCAATTCAAGTTCGGTCACATAATGTAAATGTATGGCTACATAGTATACTTGTATAAAGTACATCGTGTCGTGTTTGCTTGTGTGAGTGTGATTGGATAAGTACTAGCAGCTATTACTCGTACCTCTAGTATGTAAGTAGGCTTGTGTCTAGTGGGCTGTATAAAAAGTTTATCTCAATACTCGAGTAAGTAGCTAAAATTTAAATAAAACTCTTTTTCGTTTATTTATTTAATACAAAAATATACTTATAGTTTTCTGTACAAAAGGGTGGGCATTGCATTCTTCCAGCAAACCTACATAGAAAGAAAGTTTTTTCAAAAGGTTCAAAATTATATCTAACAAAAAAAATACAAAAACAATGGGTTCCGTTTCTACCATTTGGGTACGGAACCCTAAATATCATCTAAGGCTTTAATCTAAAATGTAATGTAAAAAATAAAACCTAATGTTTAAAGTTTACGACAGTTGATGGCTACCGATATATCATTATTTATAGGATCTATAAACTTTACAGACACTCATTAATTGGCATCGAAATAAACTTGTGAAATGCACAAAAGGGCTCGTTCCTGAATACCGGTCGGTATAACAAAGCCAGAGCAAAGCGGCAGTGTCGGAAATGAACGATATTGGACCCTTTTTGGAAATTGGGTTCCAGGCGGAGACGAGTCGGTATGAAGACGAAGAGTTTGAGGAGTATGCCAAGAGGAACTGCAATGAATGCTTTGCCACCAGGCACAAGGAGGTTCAGGTGCTGCGGCGAATGATACTTGGTAAATTATTTTCAAAATATCGTGATTAGATAACTATTATAGATTTAAATCTATACAAATATTCAAAAGTAACTCTGTCTGTCTGTCTGTGAAAGTCTCGGGAGGGACATAGGCTACTTTTTCCCTAAAATGTTCTTTTGTTTTGCAAATTGTATGTTTTGCGATTATGGTGAAATAAAAACAGGGCAAGTGCGAGTCGGACTCGCGCACGAAGGGTTCCGTACTATTATCTATAAAAACGCAAAAAAAAAAAAACATGTTTGTAGTATGGGAGCAGCAACAGATATACATAATCTGTGAAAATTTCAACTGTCTAGCTGTCACGGTTCATGAGATGCAGCCCTGTGACAGACAGACAGACAGACAGACACACGGACGGCGAAGTCTTAGTAACAGGGTTCCGTTTTTACCCTTTGGGTACGGAACCCTAAAAACGATTCTGCCTTCATCAAAAACATTTATTACTCGTCCTAATGAACCTCAACATTGTCAGATGCCGTTATAGCGGTTGCAACATGGTTTGTAACTAGCAACATCTGACCCCAAATACGTACTTAAAACTTTTATTACTTTACAAGCTGGGTTAGTTCCGATATGCTCGATTCCCGCTATGCTCAGATTTTAAAATACCTAAATAAAAGTGCCGGTATGCTATGAATTTCTCAGTTCCACCTTAAACCTTAAACAATGGAAGGTACAGTTCGATATAAAAGTGTTTCTGGAGTTTACTCTTAAAGCTAGCCTGGGCCTATTGATTTTTAATCATAGACTAGCTGACCCGTGCCCGCTTCGTTGTGCGTAAGACATTTCTAATACCATCGTGGACTTTTTTGTAGACGTTTTTAAGGTGTACAATACTGTAGTACATTATTTTGATATATCTCGTGGGGTTCAGCCAGCATTTGCAATGTAAGCGCAAAAAAATGTGTTTATTTACGACATCACATTAGAAACCTCTAAAATTATCAGTGTTTCTCTACTATATTATGCATGTATTATACATATAAACCTTCCTCCTGAATCACTCTATCTATTAAAAAAACCGCATCAAAATCCGTTGTGTAGTTTTAAAGATATAAGCAAACATACATACATACATATTACATACAGACGCGGGAAGCGGAAAGCGACTGCTTTATACTATGTAGTGATAGTGATTGATAATCATTGTTTTTATGACGTTTATCTGTCCAAATTTCAAATTCATTAAATTGTGCGTTTGAATAGTGAAATTACATACAAAATTACCATAAAAAAAATCACAATTTTTTTAGGGTTCAAAAAAATGACGAAAATCTAATCTGCGTTTCAGATAAGGGCAAATGCTGCCCTCGTCGAATGGACGATGCGTATCTGATCAAGTTCCTGAGGTGCAGGAGGTACATTCCAGCGTTAGCGCATAAATTGGTGAGTTGAAAAAAAGTGCGAGTCTGACTCGCGCACGAAGGGTTCCGTACCATAGTTTATAAAAAACAGCTAAAAAACACGCATGTGTTGTATGGGAGCCCCACTTAATTATTTTTTTCCTGTTTTTAGTATTTTTTGTTATAGCGGCAACTAAAATACATAATCTGTGAAAATTTCAACTATCTAGTAACTAACTTTCAACTAACTAACTATCACGGTTCATGAGACTTGTGACAGGAAAATACGCCGAGATCTTTCTCTTCCAACGTTCCCAAAGAATTTCTGAAAATAACTATGTACCTAGGAAGTTTTTGTTTTTTTTAACGCATCCATGCATAAACAGTCCTTTACGATGTAGTTATTTTGTTTTCACTGAATTTTAGTGTTTTTTTTTAGAATGATTAAAATAGGGTTATTTTAGTGAGATATCTGTTAATCTCCAGATGGTGCGCTATGAAGACTTTCGCCACAAAAACGCTGAACTGTACAACTGCGATGGGTTTGAGCTGCATAAGGTGAAACACGTTTATGGAGGAGTGTCACCTGAGAGCCCCAACTACGGGAGGGTCATACTCATGAGGTTTGGTAAGTTCTGGCTGGGCACTTGAAAAAAAACAGGCCAAGTGCGAGTCGGACTCGCGCATAAAGAGTTCCGTACAAAATAAATCACGTTTGTTGTATGGGAGCCCCACTTCAATATTTATTTTATTCTGTTTTTAGTATTTGTTGTTATAGCGGCAACAGAAATACATCATCTGTAAAAATTTCAACTGTCTAGCTATCACGGTTCATGAGATACAGCCCTGTGCCAGACAGGCGGACGGACGGATAGCGAAGTCTTAGTAATAGGGTCCCGTTTTAACCTTTGGGTACGGAACCCTAAAAAAAATCACGACTATATATTCCTCATGCACGGTAGATCTCAGATCTCGAAGCGCTCAGATCCTTGGAGATGTCTAAAGGGAGTAGTCAGGCCCGTCCATGCATTATATGTAGCACATGCCCACATTATGCATCCGTTAGCATTCGTGACAAGTTGCAAACCCTTCGCCGTCACTTGTAAACAAACCCTATCATAACTTAGCTCTGTTCTAATGTCTGTAAACTTTAAGTTCACTAACTCATATCTCTAGAACGCACAATTACGACAGTTAGGCATTATTTATAACGAACTTAAATAAAACCCATTTAAAAGCAATCATAACGTGATCATCTAGTTACCTCACGCTGGTGAAAGTGAAGCGTAGGTTTTTACAATCTTTACTTTGTTTTATTATAACCTTAGTTACAAAGTTAAGACTTTACTGTTTCATTAAGGCAACAATGTAGCTGTTTCTAATTAACGGAAAACATATACTTAAATAACTATTAGTCACATCCTAATACCCCCGAGTTACATAGTAAAAAACCGGCCAAGTGCGAGTCGGACTCGCGCACGAAGGGTTCCGTACCGTTATCTATAAAAGCGGCAAAAAAATCACGTTTGTTGTATGGGAGCCCCCCTTATATATTTATTTTATTCTGTTTTTAGTATTTGTTGTTATAGCAGCGACCAAAATACATAATCTGTGAAAATTTCAACTGTCTAGCTATCATGGTTCATGAGATACAGCCCTGTGACAGACAGACGGACAGACAGACAGACAGACGGACAGCGAAGTCTTAGTAATAGGGTTCCGATTTTACCCTTTGGGTACGGAACCCTAAAAAGATTGCATTGTTGAAAATTTAGGTTCTTTTATCAAGCCTGGTAGGTAACAACACCATTGAGAAAAATAGGATCACGACTGTAATCTCCAAGTACGGTAGACATCCTCTCAGATCTCCAGGCGATTAGATCCTTGATGATGTCTAGAAGGAGTAATCAGAGGCACAGCCAAACATTATATTTGGCACACGCCCACATTTTGCAGTAGTTAGCATTCCATACGTGACAGGTTGCAATACCATTGCCGCTTATAAGAATACTAAACGATTTCCTCACGGCGTTTTCCTTCATCGTTGTGAGCACGTGTTTTGATGCACATATGCATTTTTCGAAAAGAAAATTCCATTGATGCACGCCGGCTTTGAACCTCCCACTCACGGACAAAAACCACCATTAAGACCAAAACTATTATTCTATTAAAGCGAATGCCGAGCTCGAATGCCGCGCAATGTCTGGTCATGGTCACACCTATAGACTAAACCTTTAAACGATAACTCAAAGATCCTACTCTATTTAGTTGAAGGCTGTAAGTTAAATTATTTTAACACTATTATTCCAGGGAGATGGGACACAGATGAAGTGCCGATAATAGACCTCGTGCGATGTGCCCTATTTATGAACGAGATAGCGACATTGACACCGATGATTCAGATCCTGGGGGTCACCGTCCTAGTGGACCTGCAAGGGCTCAGCTTAAGCCACATTAGCCAGCTGACTCCAACAGTTGCTCATCAGATCGTCAGCTTAATGGGGGTATGTTGGTTTGAAGATTTTATCAGTCCATGTCTTCACATGGCAGGCGAAGATGTATTTCATTGCCACAGCTTGCGAATTTAGAGAATACCAATGCCATAGTATCTATTAAACCATAAGTAGGTATATTATTTTGTTTTTGCTATTTAGTTTATATATTTTTATAGAATGTTAAATAGTAGGTTTCTTTAGAATTTAAGTAATGTAAATATATGCACTGTGTGATATACAGTATGCTGCCCCACACGCACTATGGCTCCACTGAAAATCAGCGCTGCATCAACTCTCGCTGTTGCAGCATATAGCTGAGTGGTGACCAATTTTGTTGTCAATGTTACCAATATGTGTTTTTTGTTTAGTTGTTATATGTGTTATGTTTAGTTTTGAAAGAATAAATTTATTTTTGTACAAAATAAATTTATTATTTCTTTCTTTCTATTATAGTCACTACATAGTATAAAGCAAAGTCGCTTTCCGCTTCCCGCGTCTGTATGTATGTTTGGTTATATCTTTAAAACTACACAACGGATTTTGATGCGGTTTTTTTTAATAGATAGAGTGATTTAGGAGGAAGGTTTATATGTATAATAACATGCTACCCGTGCGAAGCCGGGGCGGGTCGCTAGTATTTTATAATAGAGTAAATGTTTCGTGAATAGTTAGTATGAAAATTGTATTCTCCAAATTCGAAAGCTGGCAATGAAAATCAGCGGTGAAGATCGATTCTTACGGAATAGACTAGCTGGTCCTGTAAATTACTGTTGACTGCACCATACCGAAAAAGTATCCTACCTGCCCCCAATCCCCCTATTCCGAGGACTTTTAGGAGGAGTCCTGGTGATGGGAATCGCTAAACCTGGAGGGGTTATCCTGGAATAGCATAAAGACTACTTTTTATGTGGGTACCACGCAAGCGAAACTGGCAAAAGCTATTCATTTAATACCTAAGCTATGCGATCATGTGGGTATTTTGATTTTGCAATTGCTCGTTCAATTTCCCAGGTCGCCTACCCCCTAATAATGCACAGCTGCCACATCGTAAACTACAGCTGGATCCTGCACTCCATCTTCTACCTCTTCAAGCAGTTCATGCCAACCGCTGTCTTCAAACAAATCCACTTCCATGGATCAGACATGGCTTCTCTCCAACGACACATAGACCCTGAATACTTGCCGGAGGAGTACGGAGGACGGTGTCGGCATTATATATCGTCTGATGTGTGGATTAGGAAAATGGATGTCTATAAGGATGATTTTATCGTGAAGGAGCTGAGGGATTTAGGGTTTACTGTGAAAGAAAGGTCTTGCAATCAACGTAAAATCATAATTTAAAGATTTTTCTGTCAGAGAAATTCTTTAACCGATTGAATAGGACTGCACAGAACTTTAAATAGTAACTTTAGATGTAGCCCAATGTCCTTCAGGGATGTTGTTAACATATTTTTAATTGAAAAACCTGATAGTTAGTTAGTACTAGATAAATTATTAGTATTTTTTTAGTTTTAGGATTGTATAAGCCACCTAAGCGATTTTTGCCCGGGCTGATGTTGAAACTATATTTAAATTAAAATACCTTTTATACACAATCATGAAATCAATGAGCTCATATTTTGGAAATCGGTTTCTTTGACTGATACCTTTACCTAGTTATAGATTACACGGGTCTTAATCACGTAATACCTTTAATTGATGTATCGCGACTATTGAAACATAGGTAGTCAAAACGTCGGAAAAATAAATTAAAGGTAATAACGCGATAAAGACCCGTGTAAACATATTTATATTTAAACTTATCGCAATCGTTTAAAAAAATAATGATACCTATACTTGCGTGCAACATCATGCTGAGTCGGATACCATTTTGTGACATCATGGATGTCACTGCGAGACGCGCATCTTATTTTATTTTATTTTCTATAGTGTCAAAGTAGATACCTATCTTTTATGTACGCAATATCTTCTGCTGAATTGACGGTGCCGCTTTGTTCCTTCCTATAAGTAATGTATCGTTACGAATAAAAACTCTTTATCGTTTATTCTTTCTACCGTACGAGACGAGTCCTATTCAACCATGTTTATCTGAATAAAGACCGGTTAATCGTGTGCAAAGTTTGATCCTCAGTGTTAGGTTTTTCTCTCCATCTCTCTCTACCAAGGATCAACCATTGCCTGATTTATTTTATAGACTGATTTATTTTATACTTGGCTTAGTCAATCACTATAATTAGTAGAGTAAATGAGGTTCATATGAGCCAGCTCTGATGATGGAGTTTTTAGGGCGCCCAAGAGTTCAATATATTTGCGTGCTCACAACGCGTGTTACTCAAGACGCACTATCAATAACCATTTTATGGCCAGGCGACAAAAGTTCAGTACAACGTAAAAACATGTATTTTAGACCCTGTCATAGGCAATCTTAAAGCCTTTTTAGTGTCTAAATTATTTTATAATATGAAAGAATTTATGGTAAATCACTATCACTACATAGTATAAAGCAAAGTCGCTTTCCACTTCCCGCGTATGTATGTATGTATGTATGTTTGCTTATATCTTTAAAACTACACAACGGATTTTGATGCTGTTTTTTTTTATAAATATAATGATTCAAGAGGAAGGTTTATATGTATAATACATGCATAATATAGTAGAGAAACACTGATAATTTTAGAGGTTTCTAATGTGATGTCGTAAATAAACACATTTTTTGCGCTTACATTGCAAATGCTGGCTGAACCCCACGAGATATATCAGAATAATGTACTACAGTATTGTACACCTTAAAAACGTCTACAAAAAAGTCAACGATGGTATTAGAAATGTCTTACGCACAGCGAAGCGGGCACGGGTCAGCTAGTACATAATAAACAAAGATTTCTGTTATATTTATACATATTTTTAAGATTAGTAGGTAATTATTAGATTAATAGATTATTTTTAGTAAAATTATTATTAGATTAATAGATTATTGTATTGCCCTAGTTAGTCCACGTTGAGAAACTCTGTGAAACTGGAGCAATAAAAAATGAATATAAATATGAATATAGATAGCATAGAGTAATTTATCGTTGATCTAATCTGGTCTTATCTAACTAATAATTATAAAGAGAGAGTGCAAATTATGTTACTTTGTATGCGATGGGTAATCACCGAAACCGTGGAACAAATGATTTCGCCATTTTAAAGATACCATAACCATATGACATAGCCTGATATAGGCTACTTTTTATCCGGGTAAGCCGGTGAAGCCTCGCCAGAGGCTAGTGTAGTGTATCCATTGATGCACGCCGGGATTCGAACCCACGACCTTCAGATTGAAAGTCGAGGTACCTCCCATTCGGCCAACACTGCTTTGTTTTCTTATGAGTCCCGGCAAAACACAAATTGTCATTTGTCACAGTGTAGGCTTCGTGAATCAGCTAAGAGCGTTGACCGAGTGGCCTCGACCGGCTCTCGAGGCATTAGCGTTTGTACAAACACCGCACGCCTCTCCCCTCTTCAGCCAGGGGTACCAGATGGAATGACCAAAATATCTAAGCAAAATTTCAAAAAGTCGGGAATTTGGGATTGTTTTCGGGACAAATGAATATTAGGTAACGAATTAAGAAGTTTTTTTATGATTACAATTAAAATTATTACAACAAAATAACGCGGCATGCACCAACCGCGTTTCGTCAATCAAATGAGTATTTTTTTTTTGTTTTGTTATATCGGGACTGTTTCTATTTTGCCGGGACATAGTATGAAATGTCGACCATCTGGCAACCCTAGGTACAGCGCTGCAGTTCGCTGGACCATAGAATAGTAATCACTAGTCACTACGTTTCGCTTGACGCTCGACTCGAGCAAACACTCAGGGGGTCTACTCAAAAGCCGATAAACGATATATCGTGACAATAATCTTAGCAATAGACAATAAATTAGCCCCAGTCACACGTAAATATCTTGGGAACCCTTGTTGAAAAATTCTTGATTTTTGGAGAACAATTCGTACAATTCCGACTCTTTGTAACTGCATTTAAATGAACCCTTAACCAATATGTGGTCAGGCTGCGAAGTATCACACGACTTTTGACAATAATCGATGATGTAACCTTACAAATCACTAAAAACAATACGAGAATTTGAATTTGACAACGAAACGAATTTTACGTCATATCGTTTATCGGTTTACGGAGAAGACACCCCAGACCAGGGGGGTTAGCATGAACCAGTATCGTATCGACAACGTATCGTCTAACATTTGGACGATAGTGGTTTGTGCTCAGGCAAATGGCTTGTATGTGTATCTACATCAACTCCACACTTCACTACTATTCTAAAGAGATATAATTATATTAATTTTTATCATTCATTCAGGACCAATTTTAAAAAATATTTCACCTCAAAAGCTGTATTATCAGCGAGTAACGAAGTTTATTTTCAAAAATTTAGAGATCTCCACGAAAATTGCAGTAATGTAAGGTATCATTTCAAATCTTTACTAGTACACCCGTGCGAAGCCGGGGTTTGCTATTAGTTATAAAAATAGTGTTAAACAATTAAGGAAATTGTATTGTAAATACTTTTATTGATATGTCCGTAACCTACTGTTTATATCATATGCATTGTGGTAAAACAAATACAATTATGCTATTAGATTTACAAATAAATAGTTTTACAAACTAGAGATCATTTTGTGTACTCAATGGTAAATGCTTATACCTACCTAACATTTTTTATTCTAGTGCGATTCTTGATTAGCAAGAAAAGCTTTGGCATATCTGGTAAATTTTTTCCTCCACCGTTTTGATTTAGTTTACAAAAATGTATATTAAACAAGATTGTTTTAAACATCAGGTGAATACGAAATGGTAACAATAACAACAGTTACAGTATCGCAACAGAATAATCACTAATGTGAAAATAAAATAAGTGTCCCAAAAATGAGTTGTATTATACTCGTAGAGTAGATTAAAATATTTCCAAACTAGAGTCGCTATCGAGTATCGTTAGCTATTTGTATGGGAGGTTAAATCCTTCCACAGAAATGGCGCCTCTAGCGGTAACTACACTGAACTTTAGTTTACTTTAGTTACCGCTAGAGGCGCTGTGCTGGATTCCATACAAATAGCTAACGATACTCGATAGCGACTGTAGTTTGGTAATCTTATAATAGGGCTACAATACGGTCGGCGGATCTTGGCTTGTGTAAAGTTAGCTACTTGGTTGAGCGGCAGACAATTTTCGACCTTATGCAGTGACACAAAACTATTTTTGCAGTCACACGGCTAACTTCACGTAAACCAAGATCCACCGACCATACTGTACGACTTATGACGTCATCTTCAAAACGACTTTTCTTTTCTTTTTTTGGCATTATCACACAGCGCCATCTAGCCCCAAACTAAGCAAAGCTTGTACTATGAGACCTAGATAACTGATAGAATACTTAAAAATAAAAACCTTTTTTGTAAATACCTACATAACATACTTATGATACATTATAACACCTAGACACAGAACTAACATCTATGTTCATCATTTCAAAACATTTTCGTCGGTTTTCTTTTTAGTTTATAAAAGGCAATTATGAAGCCGCATTTAGGCTAGGGGACATTTTGTCCTGCGACATTGTCGCCTGACATCGCATGAAGCCTGACTGTGGTGATGGACTTGCTCTTAGTTTAAAGTTTAAACACCAATTAATGAAAGATCGTTGTTCCTATGATTCATCCTCTGCAGTTCATTCTCCACATCGGTGAGTACCGATGGGTCTTCATACTCGTCTACTCCTGTCCAGTAGCTGGGGTCTTTGGACAAGCTGGACCCAGACATGTGGGCAGGAATTTCTGCAGTTCCGTGGAGTACTAGGCCAATGGGACCCACGCTACCAGTGTTTTCCTCGTCAGTCTGAAAGAAGAATTACTTTTACAAATGTCTAGTCTTTTCACGTGGTTTTGAAATATACCCAGGCATCTGATTCAAAGTTTTAGAGGTCCATGGTTTCGAAGTCCGGTTTTGCATGGATAGATTTTTTTATATACTATACTTTGAAAAATATGTTTTCCGGTCACAGAAAACATCGCACCTCCGATAAAATAGGGTTACCTATGGTGACCCTGAACAGGGCCAGGGGTCTCAAGTCTTCAATCTTAAGATTGGTCTCACAATCTTAAGATTGGTCTCACAATCTTAAGATTGGTCGCCAATCTAGAATTCCAGGGCTAGACTGAATCAATGAGCAGCATTATGGTCTCCGAAGGTTACTGGTAAAGAATTAAGCCACTAACCATGTCTTGAACAGTGAGGATCCAGATGCCCCTAGGATTCTCGCCCCAAGTGGCCACAGACATCAAAGGCCAGTTCACAAAACCAGCTTTTGATGTGTCTCTCGGCCGAGCGCTCAACATTTGTATTCTTGTTCCTGAAAATAATTTGCATTCTTATATTACCACCGACCACTACCATCCTATGTTTTCCTAGTTCAAGCCGGCTAGGCGGGTGCCAAAAAAACGCGACTAAATCGGAAAGTTCTGATCGTTTGATGTTTTCCTCCCTATTTTAAAGATAAAATATATCAATAGAAATAACTTACCCTAAGAAGTGTCAGGTATGAAGTAAAAGAGATTGAATGTTATTTAGTGACGCTGCTCAGGAATATTCGGAATAATAATATTATGTCCAATATAAAAATGAAAAAAATAATGCAGTATACCTTCAGGAGAAGTCAGATGTATTTCCAGCGCGCCCCTGCGACTGTGCCGGACATTGACAATGGCTTCCACATGCTCCAGGTAGTTGACAGCGCAACTGTCTACAACTATTTCTACGTCCACGCTGTCTTTTGAAGAGAAGTTGTTTTCTGCACTGGAAGCACGAATAAGAAGATAGAAGAGGATTTATATAAAATGAAGTATAATCAATAAATATAAAAATTCGCGTAGGTATCTCGAGAAGCGAACGGAGTAAATTGTCAAAGAATTTTATTGAACGCTAAACGAAATACAATTTGAAGAGTCATAGATAGTATGACCAAATAGAATAATAACGTCGGTGCTGCTGTCGATTGAGCCAATGTGTCCCGCACGAAACGTAAGTTGTACCAGGCAAACATGAAACTCAAGGAGATCCACCTATTTATTAGAGTATTTACTAAGCGAAATCGCTCGATCTTCATGCTACTACTGCGTAGCAGGCGTTGGTTGCCCGGCTGCGTTTTCGCGCAATTTCCGCCGGGCGGGACCGATGCACTATTTCGCCTATTTCTCACTTATTTTGTTTAAATAGGTATAGAATAGACATCTTGACTAACTGAGGCATCGTTTTTCCGTAAATTCCGACCACTTCAACCACAAATAGCTACATACAACCACAAACAATATGCCAAACCACAACAATGTGCGAAACCGGCCGATTTCGCGAGGCGTCAATTAAACAGTCACCAAAACATTTTGAAATTCGTAAATGGTTTGTTAGCCTAATAGAACGCTAGCCTGCTTGACAGTCTCGAACATTTTGCGATAGGTGCGAAATTTAGCAGAAATTTATTAAACACGGTTTAATTAAATTTAAAGTTTGAGCGAAACTGGTGAATAACGAACTTGTTAAATACAGAGCGTCCTAAAGAACTAGGCATTCGAAAGGGTAAAGTAAGGAATAGTTAAAAAATTAGGTTTACATTATGTTAAAATTGAATTTTCCATAAAAAAAACCTAGGTGCTATCAACATCAAAAATAACATAAGGAATTTCTTTCTCCAATAAATAAGCAGGTTAGTTATGTCGTTCTGTAATGTTGTAAATTAAGCAAAAACTATTCTTTCCTCGTGGATAAATGGGATCATTTATTAGCACCTATGTGGCATACTAGCACATTATCTCTTGGGCCTTTGTATATTATCTTCTAGTACATAATAAATAATAATTATACAAGATTGCGAGAATAGCATTGAACTTGGACTAGCCGTTACGTAGTAATCGTGATACACAATGTAAAACAAACAATACGTAGCCGCCGAATTGTATTAACTTCTTTCTTTTTTGGAGTCGGCTAAAAACTATGATCGAAGCGGGGAGATTAGGCAAGTTTGGAAATACGAAACCTCACCACATCCTTCGCATCGAAAGACGAGTTTACGAAACATAATACCAGGGTATCATGATCTATTAGAAACTAAACCGAGCGGCCTATAATACATACTTATTACTTACTCGTAGTAGTAAAATACAAGTGATGAATTTAGATTTTGTATTTCGTGTGATTGCCCTGCCTTGCTGCACTTACTAATAAAACTTACTTCTTACAGTGAACTAAAATCTCCTTTTAATCAGAAAATATTTATTAAGTACCAATTTTTTTAAGGACATTTTAGAATCCTTAGAAGCTTTCTTTTCAAATAATTGTGAGAAACAGACTCATCTCAAAGCTTACAAACACCTTAGGAATCCCAAAGGAAGATACGAGCTAGGTACCTTTTATCTTGTTTTGTAGATGTTTTTTTTAATGTACCTATGCCATACATATCTAAGTTTTTAAATAACGTAAAGATCTCCACGAGAACAAAGTCGCGAACACTAGGCGTGTCATTAAGTAGCGAAGCGAATAGCCGCTAGCCGAATAGCCTAGCGAATAGCGATCGACGAAGAGTTTTCACTATTTAACCAGGGTATCATAAAGCTCCAAGAAATCGCTTGCACTGTATTTAATTTTATACAAGCAGAACCACAACTGGGAGACGCCCATTTCATGTGATACAGATATTTTGCGTCCCACTCTCGCACCTTCATGATTTTACATCTCACTTATACACCAGAATATCTTGGTTTCATATCTCACTTGCACATTTAAAGGATGTTTACCGAATCGCTATTTTAACTTGCGTTTCTCAATCACGGGCGTAGAGAATACCGAATTTAACTGACCAGCATAATCGGAGCCTCGTAACATAGAATGCTTGCAAGTAAACGAGAGATTTAATTATAATGGTTCTCGATTGCAGTAGCCGGTATTTCGTGACATTGACGTCCCGTTAGCAGTAAGTTAACGAACGGTTCACCAGGAGCACATAGGATGAAAAGAGGCTTTACTATTAAGTTTGCGGGCATAGTGACTATTGTCTGGTTGGGGTGTAGTTGAACCCGTGTGGTTGAATGAACCGCAAACGGCCCGGTCACGGGT
Organism: Hydriomena furcata; assembly: GCA_912999785.1. NCBI lineage: Eukaryota > Metazoa > Arthropoda > Insecta > Lepidoptera > Geometridae > Hydriomena > Hydriomena furcata. The sequence continues at coordinate 12,875,494 of OU538834.1, forward strand.
GGCGGATGTGCCACAGTTGCACCAGGAGCTCATACTCACGAAGAAGATTCGAATCGACAAGTGTGTTTGTTGGGAACGGTAGTCCAATTCAACGCAGTTGTGACGAGGCTACCTGCATTCAGAAGTCCAAAACCGAAGCGAATATCAAAATGTAGACCAATTCTGAAAAAATAAAGCGATTTTTGATGACTGTGCCAGATAATAATTTTTAATTATTGGGGTCACCTATAAAAAAAAATTACCCATTGATCTGCCACCCTGGGTTTGAGGATAATGGTCCATAATCCGATGTCCACACGATAAGATGCTGGACGTCCCGCCAAGTGAGGTTTGGGCTGGAATTCAAAATCAGCTTTGCATTGGCTGGTTACCTTGGTGTGACTTGGCTACTAGCTTATGAACTTAAGAAGGACCACGAAGAACTTTTAGCCTACATTTAGTAGCGGGGCGTTCCGAGCTTAACTCAGGTCGTGGTTGCAAATCTTAGTTGCCAATGTCTTCCACTTACCTGCTCTACTACAATTAAGGAGTCGGCTAAAGAACTTACTTCGCCTGAAGAGCCAGAGCCAAGATGCCGGCAGCCAACGGCGCGGCGGCAGAAGTCCCAGTGTGCTTTAAGGTACACGCGTCTCCTGTATCTGTAGTCGCCTGTGAAATTAAAATACTCTCTTGAGATGATGTATGCCTGGTCAGTGGTCAGATCAAGAACCGTAACCAGTACTCACCAAGCCATGACGAATGCCAGGAGCGGTCTTTTACACCGTCTGGCACCTAACTCGAAACTAGATTGACTTACAATTTTCTGATCTTTGTAAGCTCCAGAGGAGTAAGCTACGGCCAAAGTGGAGGAGCAGATCTCCCCGTACCAGGGGAACTTGCCGTGTTGGGACGCGGAGCCGATGGACACCGTGTACAAGCTGGAGGAATACCTGGATAAGGATGGAACTGCATTATTCTAAATTGGTCATCCTCTTCTGGTATGGGATCGTCTATTACTCACGTTAGGCTCGAAAGGAGGGTTCGGCAAAAAACACGAAATATCACAAAGGAAAAGGGGGGGTATAGTGAGATATCACATTTATTGGAACGAAGTTTTGGAACGAAGTTCCTTATCGCGCGTTGTGAAAGGGGGCTAGACGGAAAAAATTCTTACGAAAAGTTGTCACGAAAAGTTGTCACGAAAAGTTGTCACGACACTTTTTTGCTATAGTATATCTATTAATATATATATCTATTAATTGTGTCGAGGTCGAGGTCGAGGTGGAAGTGGAGGTCGAGATGGAGGTGGAGGTCGAGGTCGAGGTCGAGGTCGAGGTCGAGGTGGAAGTGGAGGTCGAGATGGAGGTGGAGGTCGAGGTCGAGGTCGAGGTCGAGGTCGAGGTCGAGGTCGAGGTCGAGATCGAGGTCGAGGTCGAGGTCGAGGTCGAGGTCGAGGTCGAGGTCGAGGTCGAGGTCGAGGTCGAGGTGGAGGTGGAGGTCGAGGTCGAGGTCGAGGTCGAGGTCGAGGTCGAGGTCGAGGTCGAGGTCGAGGCTGAGGTCGAGGTCGAGGTCGAGGTCGAGGTCGAGGTCGAGGTCGAGGTCGAGGTCGAGGTCGAGGTCGAGGTCGAGGTCGAGGTCGAGGTCGAGGTCGAGGTCGAGGTCGAGGTCGAGGTCGAAGTCAAAGATCTCGTTATTTTGTGAGAACTTCGTTCCATCCGGGTGTCCCTTGACACCTCTCAAGTTTTTTATTTAGTCTTAAACCTCAAAACATCACGTAATAAAGACGACTCCTATGGGGAATTCTGTTTAATAAGTAACCATTGCTTATCAGACTGAAGCGCTTTGAAAACCATCGAACTGATACAAGCAACCAGTAAACCAGTTTCGTTATGTGGTTTCGACTCTAGACTAGAGGTTATGATGATTGTTGTATCAAATCATCAGTCAAAAGTCTAATAACCCTAACCCTTATTGTCGTGGAACACTGTTTTCGTTATGCTCTGGAGGAGGGCGTTGACTCTGCTGCTCAATTTTTACTTTTGCAGTTGTCATCGTTTTTAACTTGTTTTTGTAAATCAATGTTATTTTGTTTCAAAATAATAAATTTGAAATTTTGAATATTTGAATTTGAAAAGGAATTGGTTGGGTTAACCGACAGTAGATCAAGCTAAGACGATTTCCTCGGAAGCAGGAGTATACGTTGATGACTTAGGATGACATGACGGGTAGGAGATCATAAACATACCCATCACAGTTGCAATTATCGTCATGGCCACCACCGTTACCGTTGGCCCATACGTAGATAGCTCCTTTACCTCCTCGCCCCTGAAAGACAGGTAACATTCATTTGTGATGTTACTGGTATGTTATGAAGTAGTCACTCTGTGTAAGTAGAAGTAAGATAAGAAATAGTATTTGAATTGTGAGCGATGATAGTTAGTAGTCAAGTATTCAATTCGATTCTCTCTCGGTTTCGACTTTTTATGCCCTTACGATTATTATCTGACATACGATACGAGTAATTACCAATATTACAAGTTTTTGGATTTATAGCTTTAGCCTTGGGAGTTGGGACACCTAAAAAAGGTGAGATGTACGCTCTCACCTTTTTTATTTTTTAACATAGCCATGGTCGCGTAGGCATTACGTGATAAAGTAAAGAAAAGACCCGTGTCAAAATCTATATTTACGTCTACTAATCACGATAGTTTGAAAAATAACACCTCGTAATATTTTAAAGAATACAATTTTGTAAAAATCCGTTGCACCAATAACAATGAGTCGATATTTTCTAAAACTAACAACCACAACACACCACCAGTGCCTTTGCAAAAGGCATAATAATTGAGAGAAATATTTTCATGGTTATCAAGTTTGTGTATTTTAGCACTTACAATTGTGACCCCCTTCTTGAATGCCTCCAGGGCCAACCTGCCGGGACCCTCAACCGTGCGTCCGTCGTCGTTAGGCCCCCACGAGGCGCTGTAGATGTCCACTTTATCAGCAGCAAACGCTGTATCGAATGAATGCGTGAATGATATAAGTCCTTGATAAAATACTTTCTGACGACGGAAATGAGATAGAATAGAACTCCAGTCCAACCTGCCATCCCATTAGGTTCTACAGTCCCACGGAGTCCCACCAGATGTTAAAGCGTTCAACATCTGGTTCTTTCATATAGCCGTCGAAGGGGAGTCGTACGTTACGTACGATACAATGTAAATTGAGGAATGGATTCATTCTGTTTTAGTTACACGGTGGCAGGTAACCAACCAGATTTCGGTCGTCGTCGGTCTCGACTTGCCGGCGATATTACCAGGAGCATATGAAGTACCAAGAGTATGTGGTCACGCCCTCCACGCGGCAAAGCGAGGGCGCGCAGAGGCGCAACATTTCATTCATACCCAAATAGAGCGTCTGTTTAGGTTTACTTGCAACAATGATGGATTAATTGATTTGAATTTTTTTAACGACTAGCTGCCTCACCTCACCCGGTTTGAACGGGTTTAATAATGAAGATTATAGACAAAATGTGGGACCTTAAGGACATATTTTTGTTTTTTTATATAAAATATAGCCCATGTACTGTACTACCTACTCGCTGCTATTGTAGCTTTTGATAGGTAAAAGAACTTTCAAAATTATTTTAGTACTTTTAAGTTTTGCATCAATATCAAAAAAAAAATCCTTTATAGTACCTAATTGGTAGGTAGGTACTTATAGTATGATATTTTACAACCATTTTCTCGTCCAGACGCTGCAGCTGTCGAGGACGACTCAAGGTATATCGCGAGGTAGGTACCAAGTTAACAAGGGGTTATTCGCATTTTGTACACTCGACCTTTTAAAACGTCATAAAAAATAATTTTGAAATCCCATACAACGATTCTCACTTCGTACACTCTTTCCATAAGGTTGAAATTAGCATAGAAAAATTGAGAGTTAAGTACAGTGAATGATAAAAGTTTTAGCAATTTTTATTAATACTATACTACCAATCAAGAACGTATCGCAAAATGTGGGTGTAGTACCAAACATAATGTTAGGACTTACCTCTGACTATCCTCTTTAGACACTCTTCAAGGATGTACACGCCTTGAGATCTGAGAGTATGTCAACCGTACTTGGGAATTACAGTCGTGATCCTAGTTATGTATATATATATACCACCAATGAGATAATACATTATTTTGAGGAATCCTCGACTATCAAATAAGGCTACCAAAATATGATTTCGAGGTTAATATGTGTTAGTAGATCGATCGATGGTTACAAATTAAAATAATTATCAGTGTTCGGTAGCTAAATCTAAACGTTTAGTTAGAGTTGTTTTAAATAAACTGTAAAATACGACATTTACCTTCTGCTTGCACTAATAACAAAACACAGACCCTCCTTACTAGTATAATTTCGATATTGCTTCCTTCCGTCGTCCGGATCACTTAGTGGCTAATATTCCTCAACTTGGCGGTGTATCTACCAGGCGCACAGAAAACACAAAGAGATGCCCCTAGCTGAAACAAATGACATACAGATTGCCTCTCCTTCCACACGGTCCGTGATTCGTCCGTCTAGCATCCGGACACCGCCCACTTTAGCTCCCCACGCGACTCCCACACCACACTTCACGTTGTTCGCAGTCATTGCTATCTGAAAAATTGATTTTATGTTTTAACATTTAAGGTTTGTTTTTATTTGAGATAGATAATATTCTACGTTACTATTCATTCGTGTCAAGTTGACTAGAAACAATCGTGTTTGTAAACACTGATGTCGATTCAGTCTTTTGATCTCTATGAAAAAGACGTCTACATTTTTAGTACAGAATTGAGACGCTATCCATCGTAGGACCACACTGCAGTAGGTATATAGAAGGCTGTATAAAAATATATTAATAATAGATTCTTAACAATTTATCAATAGATATTATGATGATGTCGTTTACCTCTCCGGCGCACCTGGTTCCATGTGAATTGGTCATTATTTTTGCATATCTCGGGGAAGGATCAGAATCTCCATCATTACTGTCCCAGCTGATCTCTGCATCCTGAACAAACATCATTAATCATTACAATAGAACTACGTAAAATAGTACTATTTACAAATTGTACATGAATTTCGTACACACGCGCATGCGCTGTGTTCTGTGACCTCAATGATGACCTCGTAATGTCGCGGAAACGTCATATGGGCCGCGAAGCTACCAGGCACTCAGAAGCGTTAGGATATCTCAATGTTTTGACGCACGCGCTTCAAAACAGGAGAGATAGGGCTGTTTACTTCGGAAAGTGACAACTATCGTCTTCGTTATTACTAGGCTGTCATAATAACGATGGTAGTGGCCTGTTCTGTACAAATAAAATGCGCCCAATTCATAACACCGAACACCATAAAATTTATATAAATTGACGAATCTTATACCTTACCTACCTACTTATTAAACGTCAAACCTGCAACGGTGGGTGATATTTCGAGTTTCATAGAATTTTCAAAGTTTCAAATGCTTTTTTTGACAGTTCTAATTCTAAGTATTTTTCTTATTACTATTTACGAGTAACTCTATTTCTTTCTCTCATCTGAAATGTACAAACTCATATTTTTTGGTTTTTATTATAAAACAAAACCCGGGACTTAATATATTACTCAATGTTTGCATGTTTTAACCAATCTGCATACTCAGAACAGACAAAAAACGCTTATAACATTTTTAAAATCCTATGAAAGGCCGACTCGAAATTCCTCCCACCGCTGCGCAATTTCACAAGGAAAACATAATATACAAGGGGTTACGGTAGTAGCGCGTGTCCCATTCCTATCCCTGTATTAATATAAAAAGCGTCAACATCAAGGTAGACAGACCTACGACGCGACGTAGGTATAGATATAATTCGTCCGAAAATTGCATTTAAGTTTCCTGGAAAATAAGATTGTAGCACTTATGGCATTTTGAAAACCCCGTTTAATCTGGAGACGCTGCCATTGCTATTCCGTATTGTCAAATCATACTAACGGATTGCGGACCGCAAACTGCAGATCTAACTGTCTTTAACAAGTCACAGAATAATAAAAAAAGGTATTGAATCAAAACTGAAGACCCCTATAATTTTTTTTTGTTTTATGTGTTTGACTAAGCGGTCTGCCTGTCTGCAGCAGTTTGGAAGCTAGTACCTACTAAAGACTGAAGAGGAGACTCATTCAATCACGTCACGTACTTCCTACACGCCAGCCAACGGATGATCGGTCGATCGACGAGTGAGCTCTGTCTGGGTCAGTCCCGTGATCGTCCGTCCGTTTCGTAAAGATCAATTTTCCAAAGCATTGTTACCAGGATATCATACTCTTACAGTAGTGTCGAAGACTCCCAAAAACGTAGAGAGCGCAACGCGCGGGCGAGTAGAAAGAAAGAAGGGCGGTCGGAATCCGAACACACCTCGCGCTTTGTTTCTACCAGGCACCCATAAACCTGATGAAGCTGAAGCTAGTTTCGACATTTCGTAGAAACCCCGCGCGCTAAGATTACACTGGCCTACAACCATTTTGGTGCCGGGGATTTTAGACCAGATTTTAAGCATGTCTTACATGGCGATATCAAAAACGTAATCGGTTTTTCTTTATCAGCTCTAGTTCCCGAGATAAATAAAAAATCAATATTCACTAAATATTTATATTTTTTTGGTATTAATCATCAATAAATTGTCTTTTGAGTGATTTTTTCGAATGAAACTGGCTTAGGCAATCTCGCATGATTCCTCAGCAGTAATCGGCCATCATATGAGTGTCTCATCTTCCTTGGTATCTATTCCCCATTGTTTTTATGTCTTGGTGAAAGCATTTTCCTTGTTCTTCGCTTAGTTCTCCTAAATTGTGTTGGAATTGATCTACTTAGGTGACTGTTGAGATAGTGTAATTATAATACTCATATTATAGCCTAAATCTTTGGATCGAACCAGCATGAGTCTTCTACTAATTCTACATAGTTGACAGCCTTATGCTTTCCTAGGAAATGTTGTACAACTGCTACAAAAGATTTCCACGCAAGCCTCTCCACACCATGCATAGAAGTCTCAAATTTAGTGGTGTCTTTTATTAATTGACGTATTTGAGATCCTTCAAAGATACCTGCGTTTAGTTTTCAGTACCTAAACCAGGATTTTTTTGAGAAATAAACTGAAAACATTGACCATTTTTACAAATTGCTTCATTAGCCCTAATTCCATATGTAATAATGGTGGAAGAATGAATTTTTCTCTTGAAACCAAGGGTTCATTCATAACATTTCTTTCCCCAACAACTAGAGCATCTCTCATTGACTAATTTTTTTGACTCCAATGACGTGATTTGGCTCAACTGTCTCAGAGACAAAATAAAGAATGGCAAATTAGTATAACCACTCTGTTGACCTAATAAATAATATCATAGGCACTCCTAACTTCAAAAACTCAAAACAATAACCTACGTTTGGCATAAGGACTTTTCATTAATGGTGTTAGGACTTTTCATAAACAAAGAGATTACCTTTTTAAATAGAAATACGGCTAATTACCACGTTTTTCCTTGTATTGCTGACGTCGGATGCAGATCGTCGTGCAACGGCAGATCGGCGAATATTCGCCGATCTGCCGTTGATCGCGGTCGCGGGCGATGCTCATGATGAAGAGCATCTGAATTGTCTCGAAACGTCAGCAATACAAGGAAAAACGTGGTAATTAGCCGTATTTCTATTTAAAATGATTAACAACCACGATAGTTTTAATTCTATAAAGAGATTACCCACTACTTAACAGAACCAGACGAAAGCCAGAGTGAATTTTTCCCATTGTGCATATTTTACATACTCTATTAGGCACCCACACTTTATATTGGTGTCGAATTTCAATACTGAAGTAAACAAAATGCAAAAAAATAACAGTATTTGTAATCGTTTTAAGCTGATCTTTCAGTAAACATTCACGACAAACATAACAAAATTAATCAGGATCGTTAACACAACATCTGGACGTACTAGCTATAATGAAATAGTAACATAAACTTTATCGATGTTATTGTAATAATGACTATTAGCGATCAAAGCGGAAAAAAAAAATAAAATGAGGGTAGTAGAAAAACTAGAGCTGATGAGTTAAAATGACGTATGCCAATATAATGTACATTACCTATTTTATCGACCATATAGGCAAAAAGAGCTGCACCAAAAAAAAAATTTTTTTGTACGCCTGTGTTATCAGTGTATGTAGTTAGGTACCGTCCATAGTCCATACCAGTCATGTGTGACTGTGAGCCAAGAAATAAAAGACAACGATTTATTGATATTTTTTTTATACAAAATAGACTTGCGTAGCAGAGAAGTAAGAAAGAAGGTCACGAGTTTGATACTCGTCTCATAATTTAGATTGTCCAACTCTAATTAAAAAAACCGGCCAAGTGCGAGTCGGACTCGCGCACGAAGGGTTCCGTACTATTATCAAAACGGCAAAAAAATCACGTTTGTTGTACGGGAGTCTCACTTAAATATTTATTTTATGCTGATTTTAGAGAAATACATCATCTGTGAAAATTTCAACTGTCTAGCTATCACGGTTCACGAGATACAGCCTGGTAACAGACAGACGGACAGCGGTGTCTTAGTAGTCCCGTTTTTTACCCTTTAGATACGGAACCCTAGAAACATAAAAAATAATTCATAATATCTCGTAACCTACCTGTTTACCTAACTATGTAGTTAGCATTCCACACGTGACAGGTTGCAATCCCGTCGCTGCTTTCAAGAATACTAACAGGTTTCCTCACGATGTTTTCCTTCACTGTTATAAACACGTGTAACGCGCATATAGGTACATTTTTCGAACAGAAATATCCATTGATGCACGGCCAGGATTCGAACTCGAAATTAATTGGAAATTAATAATATCTACCTAGGTACCTATTTACCTAACTACATGAATTCAATAATTCAATTTCAAACTTTTTATTCGATATTTGTTGTTCGAGCAGCAATAGAAATACATAATCTGTGAAAATTTCAACTGTCTAGCTATCATGGTTCATGAGATACAGCCCTGTGACAGACAAACAGACGGACAGACGGACAGACGGACAGACGGACAGACAGACGGACAGCGAAGTCTTAGTAATAGGGTTCCGATTTTACCCTTTGGGTACGGAACCCTAAAAATCTGTTTAGGTATTATATTAATATAGGATTATAAAACTGCAAGCTCTGGTAATATTTTTATGGAGGTAGGTAATTAATTATTACTTTTATATAATTAATTATATTATTTATTATTCATTAAATGTTATATTTTTAATTAAAAAAAACCGGCCAAGTGCGAGTCGGACTCGCGCACGAAGGGTTCCGTACCATTATCTATAAAAACGGCAAAAAATCATGTTTGTTGTATGGGAGCCCCCCTTAAATATTTATTTTATTCTATTTTTAGTATTTGTTGTTAGAGCAGCCACAGAAATACATAATCTGTGAAAATTTCAACTGTCTAGCTATCACGGTTCATGAGATACAGCCCTGTGACAGACAGACGGACAGACAGACAGACAGACGGACAGCGAAGTCTTAGTAATAGGGTTCCGTTTTTACCCTTTGGGTACGGAACCCTAAAAAATATGGTATAAAAGTGTCTACGGAAATTTTCGAGTTGAGTCGTTGTTCTCGCAAATTCATGCATCGTTTCTACGATCATACTAGGACCACATGAATGTGTGGTAGTAATAGGATAAACCGCGGGCGATGACTTGGTAGTTGCTTGATCACACGTACGGTACGTGACGTACCGAGCAAACGGGCGAGACAGTGCGCTCGGCCGAGCATTCGGTGTTTATCTCTATGTTTGTATCTATGTACTGCTCGGTGTTGCCCACAGAACACTATCGGTTGCCGAGCAAAACTAAAATTCAGTCTACGAAAATTTTCGAGTTGAGTCAGTCGTTCGTGTTCTCTCAAATTAATGACATGCATCATTTCTATTCTACGATCATACTAGGACCACATGAATTGTGGAGGTAATAGGCATGTTTGTTTGCGAGTCATTCGTCATTCATCAATTCATCATGTTACCATTACTGTTATTGTTATACCAACTCGTAGTACTGTAAGTACCGTTACGTGGTAAGGTCAAAGTTTGGCCCAAAGACCTTGAAGTGGTGGGTGAATGGTAAACTAAGCATCCACCCACCATAATAATTTAAATGAAATTTCGAATCCGTTTTGTAATAAATCAATTTTGTAAGTAGCAGTACCAACGAGTAAAGTAGGTAGTTCAACGTTCCTTTCCTTATGAGTTATGATTCACGCAAGTTAAGATACCACCCGAGTGAAGCCGCGGACGGAAGTTAGTGAACCATACATCATCACCATTGAAAATGAAAACACAAGGGAACTTTGCGAGGTCAGTGACTCGGAAGCTCGGAACGTCAACCTCTTAGTTCCCCATCACCAGGAGCACATAAACTGGCGGAGTTGCCTAGCCGCCATTCATGACGTCAAGAGAATAATAAACAATTAAACACGCTATTGCGCCATTCTCACTTTTTTAGTTATTTTCTAATACATTTATTTAGCTTGCAAAATGTGAGCATGTGCCAACAAATGTAACGATTGGACGTGTCTCAGGCTAACCCTCTAGACATCTTCAAACATCTGAGCGCATGGATTACAGTCGTGGTCCTATTTATTTATTTTGTTTATTTTTTTGCGAACTACAATTAGTATAAGCACTATCTACAAAATTGTCGTAATAACTTACATAGTTGGCTTTTAGGTCAGTATGGTTGTGTTCGATGCCATCATCCAACACGGAGACTCGAACGCCACTACCGTTGTAGCCCATTCGATAGACAGGCAGTACGTTTAAGTCTAGACGAGGAAGGCTACGAACTGTTCGGGTGTCTTGCTGAAAGAAAAACAAAACCTTTAGATTAGACAACCCATGCTTAGTTGTGTTATTTAGGTCATGTTTTTGTGTACAGTTTTAATCTTACCAAATACCACTCGTGCCCCCACAATTCGTCGTTGAAGAGCGGTTTCTTCAGGAAGTTTAACTCTTCAGAGATGATGTTCTCTTTCTTCTCCTCTACCCTCTTCACTCTGTGCAGCTCCTGTTCTGAATCTGGCAGCGGGGACCTCTTGACCCTGAATTTTGCAAAGAGCTGTTCTGCCCACCGCACCTAGAATTATTTTAAATGCGAAAGTAAGTGTAAGTTTGTAATAATTTATAAACCAATTCAAATTTAAAGATAAATTATGTATCTAGGTACTTTTAATCAGGGTACCACGCGAGCAAAGCCACAGGCGGAGGTGACGACACTCTTAAAAACGCGAAAGCGCAAGTGGCGACCTTTTTGTTACCAGTACCAGGCGGACAAAGCACGACAGGAGCTATAAAAATAATCATTACATTTGTAATGTGTGTATATAGGAATACACTTTTTACGCCATCTCTGGGGGTTTCTGTTAAAGTTGACAAGTATTTACAAGCAGGTACACGGGGCTACGTGGTCCGTGGATGACAATACGGATTACGAAATACAAAATTCATTCATTTAATAGAAAATGAATCGTCTTGCTTTCAGCTTAGAATTCAATATAGAAGTAGATGAACCGGGTCAGAATGGCAATCATTAGCATGAAATGAAGCCATTCCGCGATGGATCAAACCCCGAAATCACCAAGGAAGCAGGGACTAACAGGAGGTTAGTGTCTCAAATAGTATAAAATTATGATATTTTACACGAGGTTGGTTGATTATATTAAATCGTTGATTTAGGTATGTACTTTATTTATTAAAATATTTTCATATTCTGATAATCCTAAAATCCTAATCCTAACCTTATCCTAATAATAATTTAGTTTGTATATTTGTATTTAAACTTAAACGACCAAACTGATAAAGATTAAATTTGCTGTTGTATGTAGATAAAAAATCAGATGCTATCAAAAACATAACTTGTAAAAAAAAGCCAAGTCTCGCCACGCAACTCAGTTCTTCTACCGTAAAAAGTCGTGAGATCCATGTAATACCAAGTCGGTTAATTTATTCAGTCCCTACTTTAAGGGTCCTTCTGTCCTAAGTTATTACGTAAAGGTAGCTAATTACGTAATAACACAAGTTATGTTTTTGATAGCATCTCATTTATTTTTGTAGATAGTCCTAGTTTTAAGAGTTCCGTACCCAAAGGGTAAAAACGGGACCCTATTACGAAAACTCCGCTGTCCGTCTGTATGTCCGTCTATCTGTCACAGGGCTGGATGAACCGTGATAGCTAGACAGTTGAAATTTTCACAGATGATGTATTTATGTTGCTGCTCTAACAACAAATACTAAAATCAGAATAAAATAAATATTTAAGTGGGGCTCTCATACAACAAACGTGATTTGTTTGCCGTTTTTTATAGATAATGGTACGGAACCCTTCATGCGCGAGTCTGACTCGCACTTGGCCGGTTTTTTTTCCTTTCCGGTACCTTCTACTATCATTCCGTTGACCATTTTACAAGTTACCTTCCAACATAATCATATCTAGGCGCCTAACTGCAAATGTAACTTTGTAATCCTATATATTTATATGGAGTTACAAAGTTATTTATGCAGTCGGTGTATCTAGAAAACTGGATCGAAATTGCAAAATATTTAGGTTTTTCCTTGATTTATACACTAACCACTAATTGTATTCAAAATTTGAAGCTTCTATGTCTGCTAGAAGTGGCTTAAACTTTTGATGATCGGTCAGTCAGTGAGTGAGTGAGTGACAAAATAGGAAACTTTGACTAGTTATAATTCTTAATCTACTGGTTCAAATTGAATGAAATTTGAAATATACCGTGTTTATATAGTGACTGCTTGGTTACTGAAAATTCAGGCTTCTTGTTTTATCCACAACGAACTTATAGGGGGTCGAAAATGGCCTGAACTGCTTCGAGAAAAGGATGGTACAGCCGTGCCGCTTTATTGCTTGACTTGGCGGGGGCACTGCCGTGCCCCCAGATAAACAAAAAAGGAACTTGTTATCCGAAAATCAACCCCTAAATGATTTTCGTATAGATGTGCAAAAAAATTGACTTCTCAGACAGAAAACATGGAGTTGTAATAGCAACGCATTCTACCGATAAGGTTGAATCCTAATATAAAAGGTTGGTATTGGAGGTTTTTTTGTTAAAAATATCTGACTACCTACCGAGTGATACGCATTCTACCAAAATTCGTATGTAATACAATTTATTATTTAATTTAAAAAAACTGACGTCTGTTTTGACTACTCGACTACTCGAATGATACGCATTGTACAAAAATTCGTAATTTATTTTATCAGGACAAGGTTTATAGGGAATAATTTGAAGTTTTCTGAAAGTGTCTTTTTTATGCGATTATTGAATTTTGGGCAGGACAAATAGACAACTGTTTGAAACGGTCGACTATTAAGCTCAACTAGTTCTTCGCGTCCATTAATTACGTGAGGTGATTTTGGCAATTGCTTTAATAATTTTTATCTTAGCAAAATAATTTTGTTCTACTTACACACAGCATTTATTAATTACTTAAGGCGCTCCCAGTCGACGATTGTTTTTGTTCGAAATGAAAAATGAAATACTTCTGAACAAGCCACATCTCCTATTTTATAATGTATAGTATATGTGAATAAAGATGTACCCATCTTTAATCACTTCGATAAATAATCCTACCGACCGCTGCAATTACGACAAACACACGTCGGCGCGTGGTCTCCTTAGCTTTTCGAATAAATTAATGATATAAATTATGTATAATTAAAAATCTATTCTAATAGAAATCTAGATCTACATATTACCTATCTTTAACAATAAATCACAAGTTGATTTTAATAGTAGGTATATAAATATATAAAATATTTCGATCATAAATTCTAAAACGTATCATTTTGAAATAATATCTTTATCGTGAAAAGTTTCTGCTATTATGTTTTCAGCTTAATAGAAATCTAGGTAGGAACCTGAAGTAATATACTTATAAAAATAGGAGATGTGGCTTGTTCAGAAGCATTTCTTTTTTCGTTTCGAAAAAGAGCAATCGTCGACTGGGAGCCCCTTAATGAGGCCGCAGTTAGATTAAAAAAATATAAATATAAATATTGGCGGACTTTACACACAACACTATCTAGCCCCAAACTAAGCAAAGCTTATACTATGGGAACCAGATAACTGATAGTAGAATACTTATATGTATACTTTTTTTTTTGTAAATACATAGGTACTTATTATACATAGTAACACCCAGACACAGGACAAACATCTATGTTCATCACACAAATGTTTGCCCTGGGTGGGGATCGAACCCACAACCTACAGCGTAGAAGGCAGAGTTACTACCAACTAAGCTGTGAGGCCAGTTTGAATGGCTATTTTTTATCTGGAAGCAAACTAAAGCGTCGTGTTGTGGAGCCATTCCGCGACCAACCAATGGATCGAATCCCGAATCTACCAGGGGAGCAGAACGTCACAGGAGTTGTCTTGCAGAATCAACAATCAAGAAACTGACCCCAATTACGCCACACAGAATTTGCATATATACAAATATGCATGCATTTTGTGTTGGTAAAATGTCAACATAACTCGAGTTATTTTTCTACCCTTGTTAGGCGCAAGTTAGCATGTAAGTGCATAGTGTGCGTGCACTCACCCTTCTATCCTTGATAAGTGTGTATGTGTGCGCGCTGGGGGTACGACGGTGTTTCTCGTGTTCGTATTTCAAAAATCTGTACATGTTTGGGAATCCCGCAACCTGTGAACAAAATGTTAATTTTGAATTTAACATGGTTGACAAAATATTTGTCTGTCTCTAGTAAAAGTGTCGGTAATTACATGTTTGTTTGTTTGTCCTTTCACGCCAAATTTATAGAGATAGTTCATAATGCTAAAGATTGGCATTGGCTAATTTTATCCGAGTACCACGCGTGCAAAACCACAGACAGAAACTAGTATCTACCTACCAATTTCAATTCAATTGTAGTGTGTTTCATTCACCCTATCTCAAAATGTGAAAATACATCTCCTGCTGATTCATTTCACCCTAGTATATTTCGACAGAAACAATGGGACGTAGGCGGAGCGGATTTTGGTTTATGCGATTTGGGAGGACTTGGGCGGATTCCTACATTAATTACTTCCGTAATAGGATTTGAATCCCTATTTCTTTTAAAATAAGGTGCAATCTGCTGATAACATTTTTTGAGCGCATCGAATTGTTTATTCAGGTTCTTTACATTTATAGAAAACTAGGTTCCGAATGCGGCTTCGCTCGCGTGGTAGGTAGGTAGGTACCTGGATAAAAATGTAGCCCTTATTCTATTGGAATTTCCAGGGTATAGGCTACCTATGTTTATTCCAAGTTTTATCTAAATCCGTTTAATTGTCTCTGTCACAAACATAATAATATACATTCTCACAGACTTTCGAATTTATATGTTTTAGTAAGTAGGTACCATCGACTACATAGCCCAGAAGACACCGCATGCAAGGCGAACACTGTCATCCAAAACATCAGGCTTATACGGCCGATAAAAAATACCGCGCGTCAAACCTGCAGTAGTACCGACCACTTCCTTGACCCGTGCACATCTCGTCTGTTTATGCTAAAAAACCATTACCACAAGCTCAAGTTACACTGGTTATTTTCCTTGTCGATAGTCAATAGTGTTGTACCACTACTCAATAATTGATGATCGATAAACCTACATAGTAGTAATAACAACAGTTGGACCTAACTAGTAAAACTACTTATTGCCAACTAGCTTCCGTCCGCGGCTTCGCTCGCGTTGTTCCTACATGGAAGTAACCTATTTGCTATTCGCATTTATAATATTATCGCTTTAGAATTAACAAATGTTGTCTTAAGTTCCCGTTCTCGTTCCCGATCCCGATCCCGATCCCGATCCCGATCCCGATCCCGATCCCGATCCCGATCCCGATCCCGATCCCGATCCCGATCCCGATCCCGATCCCGATCCCGATCCCGATCCCGATCCCGATCCCGATCCCGATCCCGATCCCGATCCCGATCCCGATCCCGATCCCGATCCCGATCCCGATCCCGATCCCGATCCCGATCCCGATCCCGATCCCGATCCCGATCCCGATCCCGATCCCGATCCCGATCCCGATCCCGATCCCGATCCCGATCCCGATCCCGATCCCGATCCCGATCCCGATCCCGATCCCGATCCCGATCCCGATCCCGATCCCGATCCCGATCCCGATCCCGATCCCGATCCCGATCCCGATCCCGATCCCGATCCCGATCCCGATCCCGATCCCGATCCCGATCCCGATCCCGATCCCGATCCCGATCCCGATCCCGATCCCGATCCCGACCCCGATCCCGATCCCGTGTTTAAAACGGTGGAAACCAGTCGCATCGCATCGCATCGCGAGGAAACCAGTAGTTAGTATTGTTATAAGCGGCGATGGGCTTGCAACCTGTCACGTATGGACTGCTAACTACTGCAAAATGTGGGTATGTGCCGAATATAATATTTGGACGTGCCTCTGACTGCTATCGACAACTCATGACAACACTTCCCATCCCTAGTGAATCACGTCATCTTGAACCGGCCAATCAGAATGCATTTTTTCCCAATCCCCCCGTACCTCATACCTCACTGACTTGACAGAGTTGTTTGTTTGAAGAAATGAAGCCATTAGGCGTCTATTAGGCTATGTAGTCGATGGTAGGTACCTACCTACATATAATATATATTAAGACTATTCAAAAGAGGTTTCTCGTCTACTGGTCTGACTCGACAAACAAACACACACTTCTAATCAAATTTTACACACTCACGCGTTTACAACACAAACAAACAGGGGATAATAGAACCTTTTCGTGTATGTCTGTCCTTACAGTGTCCATGAGTGTCAAACCTGTCAAGTCCGTGATCATGTGAGTTTTTGGTGGCACATTTGCACCAGGCGAGCAGAAGCGTACAGGAAGTGTTCACATGTGAGCGTCACGTGTGTGGGTGAAGCGGGCAGGAGCTAGGGGGATGGAATGGACGTATCCACCCCTATGCAACTTATAGCTATACCTACCTACATGATGTGTCTCTACATATTGTTGCCCATAAAGTTTGCCTTATTAAGGTCATAATTATATATTTTATTATGAGTGATTCTTCGGTTAGGTATAAATAGATAGGAATCGACTGAAAATTTATTATATGACCTACTAAATTTTGTACATAGGTACCTACCTATAAATTTCACTAGATGGCGCTAAGTATTGGTTATAGCATTAACCTGAATTTAATAAACATCTTGTGTTCCGAGGCAATCATATTGCATTTATGTTTTTTTGTTAATTACATTACAAGTAAATTAAAATATATTACAATAAAGAGTGCAGAGTTAAAAAAGTAGGTCGCATTAGATGACATGACGTGTAGGTATCTAAAACATAGTTGACTGGCCTCACAGCACAGTCGGTAGTAACTCGGCCTTCTGCGCTGTAGGTTGTGGGTTCGATTCTCACCAAGGACAAACATCTGTGTTATAAGCATGTTTGTTCTGTGTTTGAATATTGATATGTTTATTAACAATAAGTATGTAAATATTTAAGTTCATATTCTATGGTTCCTATAGTACAAGCTTTGCTTAGTTTAAAGCTAGATGGCGCTGTGTGATAATGCCCATCAATATTTATTTATTTAACTCCATATCATAGTCCATAATCCATATTAGTCACATTTTACTTGCATAACTTCAGTAAATCAAACGACATTTCATTCACAAATTCAGAAATAGCCACCCAACCCCTCACGAGGGGATGGCATTTCAGTTCACGCGCTGAAAACATTATCCTAACGCTTTCTGTTCCCCTGGTACAAAGGACGCTGAAACAACAGTTAGCATCGACGGCGTCGCCTGAAATTCAGACTCTTATCTACTCTACACTATGCTATATTAGTACCTTTTTTGTATATTTCATGTAAATTCAGCTGTTCATACTATTTATTTATGGTACTTAAACTTCATTATATGAATTCTTCTTGTTGGAGAAATACGCAAAATCCAACATTTCAGGTTTTTCGATAAAGCAGAAAAAGACATTCATTCATTCACGTCTGCTGAAAAATAAAATCAGTGTTTTATAAGTATTTTTAAGTTTAGCGCCATCTACCAGATTGTATTGGAACTTTAATTATTATTCATTCATACGCACCAGTAGTACCACCTCAGATAAAATGATTATACCAGGACAATACCAACAAAAGCTGTCGCCATTTACCGCGAGATGGCGTCAAATACATAATCTCTATAGCTATACCTTAGGTTTCCGTACGTAGGTACCCAAAGGGTAAAAACGGGGCCCTATTACAAGACTCCGCTGTCTGTCTGTCTGTTACAAAGGTGTATTTTAAGAACCGTGATAGCTAGACAGTTGAAATTGTCGCCTAAAAACAGAATAAAATAAATATTTAAGTGGGCTTCCATACAACAAACGTGATTTTTTATGCTGTTTTCTTAAAAATAATGGCAGAAAATTTTAAGAAAACTAGCTTATTAGCTGGTTTTCTTATAATTTTCCTGCTTCGTAATGTATCTTTTGGCGATCCTATATCGCATCAGTGCAAACCTTCATCCCTGTGCGTCACAAAATGGCCATAAATAAGCTTATAACCGACAATTACTAGATAACTAGATAATTGCTGTGACGTAAACACCCACTCCGCTTTCAAGTAGTCTTGTTTTATTAAAGAAAAGTTGTTTTTTTCATGCCTAAGCAGATTAGTGTTAGAGCCTGATGGTGGTAATTCAGTTTACTTGGGCTGACACTGATTGCTAGATAGGTACAAGTATGTAGGTATAGTATAGGTACCTACTTACCTAAGGTCCTTAGGCTAAGGCCGTCTGTACTAGTAGGTAGGTAGGTGTCTGTAATTTTCTAATAAATATTGGTGGACATTTCACACTGCTTTATTTGGGGCTAGATAGCGCTATCTAGCCCCAAACAAAGCAAAGCTTGTACTTTGGGCTATAAAAAGCTACAAAAATAGGTTTATATGCAAATAAAAAATAAGTGATAGGTAGGTAATTTTTAAACAGAAACAAATTCAAGTCAAACTCAAAAGGAATTCATTTCGAAAAAATCACAAGGATCACTTTCAAACGTCTAGGTGAAGCTATGCTTGTTCCTCGCGCCTAGAAGAATCAGACAGCAAACACACCGATGATCCTTTTTGTAGGTAAATGGTATGATGTATTTTTATTTATTTCGGTAGAGCTCCGATCAAATAAGGCGAAGGTTCAAATTCAAACTATAAAAATAATATCAAAGTAGGTACCTAAATAAAATTGAATAAAAAGTTTCAGCAAAAGTTCTAAAGTTAGCACACTAGCAAACGCTACACTTGATTTAGAAATAACTTAGAATAACTAGAGTACTTACCTAAAATTTGTCTATCGCCTAGTTTATCTAGCTCGCTAGATAACAAATGGTAAATAACAACATAAATGTACAATGGGCGGCCTTATCTCTAAAAGCGATCTTTTCCAGACAACCTTTAGATGGACAGTATAAACAAAAAAAAAGAAAAGACGAGGGTGTACAAAAGTTTAACTACTTATATACAAAACAATTCCTACAAAGGTCCAGATTTTAATTTGCCAAGTCGGAATTTTAAAACGGATTCTTTCGTCGAAAACGAAAACTGGCCAAGTGCGTGTCGGGTCACGCGCAATGTAGGGTTTCGTAGTTTACACAGCTAACAACGTTAAAATAAGTAATTTTCAATGGTGTTTGTACTAAAATAATTGATTATTCCTTCTTCAAGTACATTTTATAAGTTGGTCTACTGTTACCTATTCGTAAACTTGTAACGCCTACTTAGCTGTGATAGTTTTGCTTGTAACTTCATTATAATATATGTCCTATTACCGTATTTTTTTTACGCCTCCAAAACCGATGGAGTTTTCCCAAAAGCGGGACTAAGCATGTCCCGCGCAGGACATTTATTTAAAATCGGGACGTCCGGCGTCCCGCCAAAATCGGGACGTCTGGCAACGCTGCTGTCTGCCAGCTCAGTAGCTCGATCACGAAACAAATAAACGATTAGCGTCGCAAACTAAGACAAATAGCTTCGTATAATTCCAAGACATTTGTTAGCGTTAGTCGATAGGTGGGACGAGATTTCATCAGACATAATCAATTTTGCTTTAAATAGACTTCTTTGTCATCATCATCATCTCTTTGCCCTTATCCCACTTCATGTGGGGTCAGCACAATATGTTTTCCTTTCTTTCGTAATAAACATTTTGTGGATGGATTTGGCTTGGGGTGATCACAAAGGACGACAGTTGGTCCAGATCCAGATTTTTAGGAAAATAGATTTACACCCGTATTCATGAACGACACTATGAGCACAGATTATTATTAATAAGTTACTACGTAAAGAACGCACAGTAGGCACTAGGCACACAGTGAACAAAATCTATTTTGTTCTCATAGTGTCGTTCATGAATACGGGTATGTTATACAGGTTGTATTATGACTCCCGAAAACTGAAACTGGATGTTAGAATCGGAAAAAAATATTTCTAGATTCTCGCTTTTAAAAAATAATACATAAGTGTGTTTTTTTTTCAGGTTTCCTGAAAGAAACCAGGAGCAACCGTTTTCGGAAACAGTACTACATCCTACTAGCCTCCGGCCACGGCTTCGCATGCGTAGTCCCCGGATAAAACCAATCACTGATAATCGCAATCGGTGTCAACTGTTAAAATCCCATTGTCTTTCGAGTCAAAAGATAATAAACATTAGTTTTGACAGTTACAGGTACAGTACACAGTGAGCTTAAGCAATAATGCTGCAGCACTAAATATTGCTATTTATTTTACTCAATGCTCTAGCTAAAGCTTATTAATTACAAAATCCCATTCCACCTATCTACTGATAGGGTATGGATATCTGCCAATAATGCCGTCTGCGTTATCTCGAGAGCTAGGTACTTGACAAGGGCGTCATCGCTTTGATTTACTTATCAAGAGTAAATATTACCCAAAGTTCATTATGTAGTATTTTTGGGTACGGGCTTTTTATATCGGATTTTATGGGTAATTTGTGTTGTTCGAAATCGTTTGAATCGGTGCTCATTGCTTCAAAACTGCCTATGAATCCTGCTATTCTTACTACATTATATCATCTACACTACGTACATACATTAAATACTAGTGGAAACCCTAGCTACTTCGTTTATATGAAGTTATTTATAAACAAACTACACATCTGCGCTTCCTTAGGGGATCGAGGGGGGGAGGGGGTCAGGAATTATTTTCTTAGTTCACACCAAAAAGAATATAAATTTCAATTTCTATGACCATTTGTTTAGTCAGTCATTAACACAAAAGTTTTGTATGTGTCTTTGCTGTAATTGATAAACTAAATAAGATTCCTGTTGAAAAACATGTTTTCAATGACAAGATTTTGTAAAATCATTCCAACCATCGAGCGCGCAAGCACCTTTCACATCATATTATAACATTGTCATCGGAACATGACAATAATGCAAAGTTTTTACTCAATTGAAATATTTACTAAGGAGGAATAGTAATGAATGTTGTGTATGTAGTGAATGTTGAACTGCTCCTGTCTCCATCATCAGATCAACTCGCTGTCACCATATTATTGCATTGTCACCGAAGTTACATAAGTATGCAAAATTTTGGCTTAATCGGTTGGGGATAACTGCTTCAAAATTGAGTTGCAAGATTACACCCGAACAAACATTCGTACATACATACTCGTACGTTGCAAGTTAAATACCTAAAAGCTTGTAAAAAGCAGGTAGGTATTGTATTTAATCTGCCTACTTACCTGTTTAATTATTTTATATTTTACGAAATTGTGAAACAAACAAAATAGGGTATCAGGTTTTAATTAAAACCAACGAGTGATCAGTTGGAAGCTTACGGTAAAATTAAATGATTGATTGATATTTTACTGTTAAATATTAAATTTTACTGTTAATTATAAATTTTACATATAAAAAAAAATATTTTGGTAGAAAGCTATGGAATAAATAAATTAATCCTTTAAATTATAAATAGATACTTATCTGGATATTTAAATTACTTGCGTAAACAATAAACAAAAACCCGAAAATATTAACTTATTTATTTATTTAGGTCCTAATAGTTTTCTATCAGAGAAATAATATTCAGAATAGGATCAGTAATTCCGGAGTAACTCCTAGGTACATCCAAACTCCCAAACTTTTACCTGATTCTCTCTATAATATTAGTACCTATACCTGAATGCAAACCCAGTGGGGCTAATTTGTAAAAACATGATTATCATGTTATGATATTCATATCAATATTTATTGGTACTTAATGATACCTACGCTTTTTATGCTTTATGCACCTATACCTACGCTTTCCATACAATACCTACGTAGAAGCGTAGGTATAGGTGCATAAACAGTGAATAGTTACTATGAAAAGTGTACAGATTAGGTATTCTCTAACATTAGGGATTGCATTCAACATCATAACATGATAATCATGTTATTAGAAAATAGCCCTGCAGATGAGCAAAATATTGTCTTTGGCAAAACGCAACTGTCAAATCCACAGCTGTTGCATCAGGAAATAGGAACAGGTGATTTTGATAAAGTCTGCGAGCGAATGAAATAATCGACCGACCCAATTAGAATTCTAATGCCAGCCATAGATGTTCAAGTAGTTTGATCAAGCAGGCTGATTGAAACAGTTTTATCAAATTGGCATGAATGTCTGTGGGAAAATAATAATTTTAATTTTAGATTTTATTTTTCTATGTCCTAACAGGACCCATGTCCTAATACCAATACTACTTACCCTATTCATAAGACCTATACCTACTATGTATTGTACATGAATGATGCAAATAAATCTATAAGTACTTATAATAAATCTGTAGAGAGGTCAATTCTGTACATGAAATATATTTCCAAAATAACTATCAGGGGGTGATTAGGGATCGATACTGATGCCAAAAATGCAATCAGTAAAAATTTTGTCTGTCTGTCTGTCTGTCTGTATAACCGTTATAGAAACAAAAACTACTCGACGGATTTTAACGAAACTTGGTACATTTATTTTTCATACTCCTGAGCTGGTTATAGTATACTTTTTATCACGCTGCAATCAATAGATAGATAGATAGATAGATAGATATCGTTTATTGTTAACAAGATTACATATTTTTGGTTAATAGTGCCTTAAATCCTAAGTTAGGTTTAACTAGACACTATGGTTCTCTAAAAGTAGCAATAAATAAAGATAAGTTGTAAACACGGCAGGCAGTTACGCACACAAACACAGCGATGTCACCGTATAGTTCACGTGAGAAGTTGTACACAAAGTGAGCGGTATGATCCCGTTCCCGTTCCCGTTCCCGTTCCCGTTCCCGTTCCCGTTCCCGTTCCTGTTTCCGTTCCCGTATTATCAAACCTAATAAAGCTCAAATGGACTCTACGTTTTTTTAACTTTTGTATGGGCTAAAGAAAAGGGCTGTTTTTAGGGTTATCGCGCCAATTATTAGTTTTTTTTTTCACCTTTTTTACCTTCATAGACCTCCACGAACATTTCAACACCAAGATAAAATAAATCCGTTTAAAACGGTGAAGGAAAACATCGCATCGTGAGGAAACCAGTAGTTAGTATTTTTATAAACGGCGATGAGCTTGCAACCTGTCACGTATGTACTGCTAATTACTGCAAAATGTGGGTATGTGCCAAATATAATATTTGGACGTGCCTCTGACTGCTATCGACAACCCATGACAACACTTCCCATCCCTAGTGAATCACGTCATCTTGAATCGGCCAATCAGAATGCATTTTTTCCCACTCCCCCCGTACCTCATACCTCACTGACTTGACAGAGTTGTTTGTTTGAAGAAATGAAGCCATTAGGCGTCTATTAGGCTATGTAGTCGATGCCTGTGACAGGCAGGCGGACAGCGAAGTCTTAGTAATAGGGTCTCGATTTACCCTTTGGGTACGGAACCCTAAAAACAATATTCACCCTTGAATTTTCATTTAGTCGAAACAATTTCGTCGGTTTTCTGATAGTTTTTTAAACGTAATTATTTCTATTTCTATTTGATTAAGGGCCGATTTTTCAATCATCAGATAAGTGTTAACTGTGGAATAAAATTGCAATTTTCCATACGATATGTCAAATTTATTCAACAGTTGGCCCTTATCTGATGATTGAAAAATCGGCCCTTAATTGACTGGTCTAACAGCTTAGTTGGTAGTAACTCTGCCATATGTGGGGCTAGATGGCGATATGTAAAATATCCACCAATTTATATATTTATTTATTTATTTAAACTGCTTCAAACTAACTGGTGCCGTTCTGAGCGCGTTAACTTGACGTTTGTACTTAAATACAGCTAGGTACTTTATTATTGTTAAGAAAAAACATTATGAATAAAACATGTTATTATCTACAAAAAATGTATGGAACTACCTCTGATTACGACCTTAGGTAACATACACGTAGAAATCTGAGCTCAGATCAGATCAGATAGTAAAATAACAAAGAATATTAATAAAAACATTGGATTCCGCTAATTAGTATTATCAAAAGCATTAGTAGGAAGAAATACTAACAAAAAGAATGAAGATGTGATCTAACAAGGTCGATTCTTGTATGATTTAAATTTTAAAATACAATCATAAATATTATCATACAAGCTAACCCAGCGAACTTCGTATCGCTTTAGAATTAACTTCCGTTCCCGTTATCCTATGTTCGTCTCCTGGTTCTAAGCTACCTCCCCACCAATTTTCAGCAAAATCGGTTCAGCCGTTCTTGAGTTATAAGTGTTGTAACAAACCCGACTTTATTTTATATAGTAGAGAAGATATATTATGATTTGTAATCGAATCATAATAATGATAATACATATTTAGAAATATTGCTAAACATTAATCCAATTTTCATAATAAGTAGTTATCAGAAAATGGTACCTCCTCTCCTCATTAAGGATTCATAACATTCGATTTATTTTTAACCGACGAAAACGAGGAGGTTCTTAATTGGACATGTGTTTTTTTGTTTGACCGCGCATATCTTTTTAACTGGTGATCCGATTTCGATGATTTTTAGGGTTCCGTACCCAAAGGGTAAAAACGTGAGCCTATTACTAAGACTTCGCTCCCCGTCTGCACGTCTGTCTGTCTGTCATTTGGCCGGTTTTATTTTATATTGTGTAGGGAATATTCCTATTTAAATTATATTCATTATGGACTAATCTTTCCTTCATACAACTTAAATAACGATGTTTCTGTCTGTTTATAAAAAAAATCAAAACTGGTTTCTCTAGATTTAGAAAATATATTTTGAAAATTAATACCTACCTTACCTAGGTATTTTTAAACGCAGTGGGAGCTTGCCTACAATTTATTTTTATCATCGTTATTTCATTAGCATTCATTTAATTAAGCTGATTAATTAATTGTTTTGCAGGGTTTGTGGAAAATGCAGTTAATCTCCATGGAGCTTTAATTTGTTAACCAACTTTAAAAATAGATTACTCGATACTCGATATACTAAGTACTCGATTATCGGAATATTATTTGTAGGACTTTATTGGCAATATTGTTTCATAGATCGGAAATATAGGCTCTACCATTAGAAAACAGGTTCTGTACCCAAAGGGTGACAAACGGAACCCTCCTATGCCTCCGCTGCTTATCCCAAAAGTGGTACCCAAATAAAAAACCTTAAACAAACGGGTTTTTTTATATCACTCGGTGGTACGGTATATCGTACTTAGGTTGTAGCTTAGAAAACTTTCGAATTTTTCATGAGCTTAGAAATGTGACATCTGTCGGTTTGGCTTGGCCTTCAGCTGATATAAATCATGCGGAGAAAGCTTGAAAAGATGACGTTTTCAGTAGTGCTTTCAGTGGCCGGTTGACGTCAAATCACATAATATTTCATGATTCTATGGGCCTCTTTCACGAGTGAAGTCTGAAGTAGACTGATTGTCGGTTAATATAATTGTACTTTCAAATACTTTATTGTACACAGAAAACGTAAACAATTATGACATTACAAAGAATATGTACAAAGGCGAGCTTAACCCTAAAATCATTTTCTACCAGCAAACCTTTGAGACTAGGGAGAGGCCATAATACAATTGTGGAAAAACCGTGTACGATAAAAAAAAGAAAATGTAATATAAACTAACAAATAATAAATATATAAATACATACTATACTACATAATTGTACGAATTAAGATGCGTCTACCGTACTCAGGATTACAGTCGTGATCCTATTTATTTATTCATTTTTACTATAAAATTATTCTACGAGTATACACGTAGGTAAATATACCTATTAATTTACGTGCGTTTGTCTCGCAAAAACTCGAAAATAGCTCGAACGATTTGGCTTATTTTTTTGTAGCCTGATTATCAGGAATTCAGGACAAATTTTATGGAGGAAAAAATATATAAAGTTGCTAGAAAACTAGTGAAATTCGGGATTATTTAAATTTGAACAAGACAACGTCTGTCGGGTCAGCTAGTAAAATAAAATCAGTATAAGAATATTAGTAAGTATGTATACGGTATCTCCGTGTGAACTAATGGATGCCCCAAATTTCGATCGAATCCCAGTCTTGATTTAAATATTCAAAACATTTACGTGCTCAAACGGTGAAGGAAAACATCGCGAGACAGCCATTGATAAATTCTTATTAGTGGATAGTTGACTTGCAAACTGTCACGTAGGTACCTATGGTTTGTTAACTACTGCAAAATATTATGTGGGTATGGCCAAATGTTATGTTTGGAAGCACCCAATGACAATGACTGACTAACCCCCTTAGATATAGTTCGAGGATCTAAGAGAATGTCAGTCATTGAAGATTACAGTCGTAAGTTTATTCCTTTGAGTATTTATTTTACTTTCTATCATTCATATTAGGGCAAGAAAATTTATGTATTTTTCTCATAGTAGGTACCTATTCAGAATAACGACTTTAGAAGGTAAGTTTGTAACTTTGGCAACATCATTTCACTTTTAAAGTAGGTAAAATTTATTCAGATTTCATAAAGTTTCAAAGAAATAGCTCACCGGTCCTCCATAGACGTATCCAAGCTCCAAGGCCACCAGTTGCGCAACCTCCTCTGTACCATCTACCTCCACTGTCCATTCATTCATGAAGTTCCTCGCATGCTCTCTGCCGTTATGAATTCCCTGGTACCTCTGATCTCCTGGTATGCCGTTGGACAAGTCTTCAAAGGAACTGTCAACCTGTTGTTCCCTGCTGTTCTGGTCGCTTGAGTACTCAAAGTCCCCTGTCTGTAGAATCCAGTTGTCTATTATACTATCGTGAGCTTCTTGGGACTCCTGGTTTCCGGGTACTTCCCAGCTTTGAATTACTGGGTACCCATAATCTTCAGAGTTTTCCTGGTCCCTACGAACTTCTAAGTACTCATCGTCTCCTGGTGCCCACAGCCCGGTCGTTAACACAATTGAGCAGAAACTTGACAAAATCAATAATTGAAACATGATAATCAAATTAAATGTTGATTTTTTTATTTAGTTTCAGACATTTATTTTCCGAAATTATTATTTATTTGTTTTATTTAGTTGTTTTGCGAGGTACAGTCGTGTCCGGTGTCGAACAAGCACTAACTGAATGGAAAACCGAAGAGGACTGCGTTTCCCCCGTGACGTTGTACTGTACCTACTCGTAAATAAGGCTAAGGTAAGGTTTATGTGTGGGAAATCCGAAGTTTGAAATTTGCGGGGTTTTCTAGGGTGAAACCTACATCTTCCTCATCGAGAACCCGGTACTTACCTAAATAATTATATTGATTTGCTTTGATTTAAGACTATTTTAGCCCAAAATAATATTAAAATATTTTTGTTTATTTGTATGTAACACCAAAAATTCTGTTTTCGTAAAGACCTATTTCTGTTTCCGTTGTCAAAATAAACTTTATTTCATATCATATCATTTCATTTGACGATGAAAAATCTATTTGAAACCCAATCTGTGTAATCGAGAACTTGCGGGCATGCCTATTAGATGCCTGTATTTACATAATAACTTACGATTATCTTGTTATATTGAAAATTCAGATCCTATTAACTATTATAGTATACGATATAGACATGTTTTTTCCGATATTCTAATAAGAAATCAGTGAAAATTGACTATGATCATGCGTTATAATTTATTTTTCATCCCACCATCTCGGAAAGAGTATTTTTGCTCTTCAATATCTGAGTGCAAAAGCCGTTTTTATTCTCTAGAGGATAAAGTAAATTGAATTTAGAACTCGTGTGCATTTTTAATAGTTATTTGTTATACAAAAGTGCAAAGTTGCTTTTTAACCGCGTGTTCAATTTTGATGACCGAGCAAGCGAAGGATTCTAAAATCTAAAAATTAATCGAATCAAATCGAATCAAAAGAGCAGAGGTGAAAAATCTTTGCACTCGAGTGCAACACGTAACTTTTCATTCCACCTCAGCGAGGAAATGACTAAATGCAAAAAAAACGTTTACAATCACAAGATAGGTAGTTTTATTTCAGTTTAGGTATTAACTACTACATTATGATATGACAGGTAAGTATTACAGAATAATCTTAATAATGACGTGAAAAAATGCCGCGTAAAGAACCGCGTACAAAGCAAATTGAAAAAAAAACACCAAGAAGGTTCCGAGTCTGAGTTTTTAACAAATTAAAAAGATAAAGATAAAGATAAAGATAAAGATATTTATTTGCTTAAACAGGTGTTTACATTTTTGTGTGAGATGGTACATTATTTATAATATGGACATGACATGTTTTACATTGGTTAGTATGCAAATTTTATATTATAATGTCAAAATATGCTAGGTAGATTATTTTTCATGAATTAGTAGGTCAATAAATTTATGAGATATTATCATTTATAAATTCGTCAATTGTGTAATAACATTTATCTATTAATAATTTTTTGAATTTTATCTTGAATAGATTATCATTTAAATCTTTGTAAGCCCTAGGTATTTTGTTAAAAATTTCAGGTGCTACACAGACTAGACTTTTGCGTAGTAATGCGGTTTTTGATGGATGCAAACATAACCTGCTGTTATCACGTCGACTTCTGCTTACGGTGTCTGATAATCGTGAAAACAAATGAGAGTTTTGCCTAACAAACATTGCAACCTCAAATATGTATAGAGACGGAAGTGTTAGAATTTTATGTTTTATAAATAGTGGTTTACAACTATCACTAATTTTTATTTTAAACATTGATCGCAGACATCGCTTTTGCATCTTAAATATAATATTTTTATTTGTAGAGTTGCCCCAAAAAAATATTGCATATCTCATTACAGACTCTGCCATGCCGTGGTACGCTGTCAGTAATGTTTCTGTATTTACTGTGGATGACAGTTTATGCAAGGCGTATGATAAGCTACTTATTCGTTTACTTAGTTCTTCTATATGTGTTTTCCAATTTAGTTTACTATCGATTATAAGACCTAAAAATCGTGTGGTATCCACGTTGTTAACTGATTGATTTTCAAACGTTACGTTAATGTCGGGTGAGATGGATCTTTGATTGAAGTGCATAATTGTGGTTTTTTTTAAATTAATTTTTAAATTGTTATTAATAAGCCAGGTAATAATAGATTGCATTGAGTTATTTATGTCAAATTGATAGGTTTCAAAATTATTGCAAGTTATAGTTATTGTACTGTCATCGGCGAATAATGTCATCGGATGTATTGTGACTTTTGGAAGATCATTAATATAAATAATAAATAACAGTGGGCCTAATACACTTCCTTGGGGTACGCCGTATTTAATATGTCGTATATTTGACTGGAAAGTCTTTTCATATTTAGTTTTAGGATCTAATCTAGTTATTTCTGTCATCTGTTTTCGGTTACTTAAATAAGTTTTAATGAGGTCTAGGACGTTACCTCTTATTCCGTAAGCTTCTAATTTTGATAATAATATAGTGTGCTCTACATAGTCAAATGCTTGTGTCATGTCGCAAAATATAGAGCAAATGGGAGTTCTTTTATCGACATTACATATGACATTATAGTAAAAGTCATAGATAGCCATGTTTATTGTTTTTTTCTGACGGAAGCCTTTTTGTTCTGGACATAAAATATGGTATTTTTCTAAGAAATAATTTATTTCTCCATAAAAATATTTTTCAGATATTTTAGCAAATATTGATATCAGAGCGATCGGTCTATAATTTTCCATTAGTTCTCTACTATCTTTTTTGTGCACTGGCTTTACTATAGTAGTTTTAAGGTCCTCTGGAAACGTACTTGTCAATATACTTAAATTTATTAAATGGCTTAAATGATGACCGATAGAGTCACCTACTGACTTTATAATTTTGGTAGTAAAACCATCGAAACCCGAGCTATTTGTATTTTTTAATAATTTTATTATTTGTAATACATGCTGCGGAAGGCAGGGCGCCATAAACATTGTTTTTACATTGTGACAAATTTTCTCTGTGACATTTTTACCTATACCTGAAATAGGTTGGACCTTGTTTACAAAGTAGTTGTTAAACATGTTTGCAATTTTTTCCGGGTTAGTTGTATCTATGAATTCATTTTTTATTTTTGTAATTGACTCTTTAGGTATATTTGGTCGATTTTTATTAATAACTTGCCACGTCGTTTTGCATTTATTATCAGATGTTTTT
The DNA here is from genome assembly GCA_912999785.1 of Hydriomena furcata. Lineage (NCBI taxonomy): Eukaryota > Metazoa > Arthropoda > Insecta > Lepidoptera > Geometridae > Hydriomena > Hydriomena furcata. Next base: position 12,906,199 of record OU538834.1, read on the forward strand.
ATCTTATAATTATTTTGAGCTTGTTTTGTCAGTGATATAATTTTTTTAAACATTTTATTATATTTATTGTATATAATTTTGTTTACTTCTGTAGGTTTGGATCTAAAATCCCAGAGGAGAGTCCGTTTACGCTTGCTACAGATTTTGATGCCACGGGATACCCACCTTGGCTTACGATCTACTCTTATTATAGTATATTTCTTTGGAAAGCACAAATCATAAAATAGCTGAAAGGTTTTTATAAAGTTACGGTATGCTACATTGACGTCTTCAATATTATAAATAAATAAATAAATAAATAAATATTGGCGGACTTTACACACAGCGTCATCTAGCCCCAAACTAAGCAAAGCTTGTACTATGGGAACCAGATAACTGATAGAATACTTATATACTTTTTTTTTTTGTAAATACATACAAATATCTGAAAAAGATAGGCTTTTCATATACATTTTAAATTTACGAATGTTATCGGAGTTGTAGTCTCGAACTTCCTTACGCCAATTTTTTATTTTACATATTTTTTTGACTGGTATCTTAATTATTTGAGCAGTGTGATCAGATAAACCTAATTCTAACACTTCAGTTTTACATTTTGATTTGAAATTGAGTGCGAATGCAAGACTTGCTAACCAAACGTGTCGGTTGATTTAAAGATAGTGTAAAACTATAATTCAATAATAAGCATTGAAATTCTTGTGTTATATTATTTGATTTTAAAATGTCTATGTTAAAGTCACCTGTTACAATTATATTCTTAAATTTAAAAAAAAAGTTGTATGATATATTCGGCACCATAGAGGTAGCATAAATAGGTTTAATGATTTTTATAATTCACAAACTTAGTGCACACGATGTTCTAAATTCAATTTACTTTATCCTCTAGAGAATAAAAACGGCTTTTGCACTATATTGAAGAGCAAAAATACTCTTTCCGAGATGGTGGGATGAAAAAAAAATTGATAACCTCCTCCTTTTGAAGTCTGTTAATTAACAGTGCAAGATAATATAAAGCTTCTAAAAAGAAAACCGACGAAAATGTATCGGCCAATCGAAAAGACAAAATTCCTTTTTCATAGCTTAAAAAATAAAACTGAGGCGTGTCCTCTCAGCCAATATGTAGGTAATGCTAATGAGAATTATCTAATGCAAAACTGATTGCAAATGATCTACCTGTCGCATTATTTAAATAGCGTGTCTGTCTGCCTTTTGTGCTTTTATTCTTAACATTATATGAATCATGGCTGGTTAATTCCAAACACATGACTTCTATAATGGTACCTACGTGACAAACAGCTTGCAACCCATCGCCTCTTATATGAATAGGTACTAACTGGTTTCACTACTCCATTTTTAATAAAAAACCGGCCAAGTGCGAGTCGGTACCATTATCTATAAAACAAAAAAAAACACGTTTGTTGTATGAGCCCTCCTTGAATATTGATTTTATTCTGTTTTTAGTATTTGTTGTTATAGCAGCAACAGAATTATATAATCTGTGAAAATTTCAACTGTCTAGCTATCACGGTTCATGAGGTACAGTCCTGTGACAGACAGACGGACAGACAGACAGACAGACAGACAGACAGACAGACAGACAGACAGACAGACAGACAGACAGACAGACAAACAGACAGACAGACAGACAGACAGACAGACAGACAGACAGACAGACAGACAGACAGACAGACAGACAGACAGACAGACAGACAGACAGACAGACAGACAGACAGCGAAGTCTTAGTAATGGGGTTCCGTTTCTACCCTTTGGGTACGAAACCCTAAAAATGAATTGTTTTGCCTCAGTCTCGAAAGCATTTATTATGCAAGAATGGGAATCAAACCCAACTCTCGCCTCTCAGTCTCATCCTTGATCGTATTTTTCCAAACTCCATCAATCTTCTCGCTTATCTGAAACGTGTGGCCACACTAATGTTTTGGGTAAACACAAATGTCCCTGACGATCAAGAAGCATTACCGTAAAAATGGGGCCGTTTGTTTATTTCGGGACAGCCATGATGGCCTGGTACCTCGATTTTCAATTCGAAGGTAGGTTAGGTTCGAATCCCGGAGGAATCAATGGATTTTTACCATAAATGTATACCTACACTGTGCTTATTTACCTACACTCGCTCAAACCGGTGAAGGAAAAATTACAATTTTATTATAAATGCTAAAGTTTGTGAGGATGAATAAATGTTGAACGGATTTAGATGAAACTTTACAGTAATATAGCTTGTACATCAGAATAATACATTTTTATCCAGGTACCACGTGGGCGAAGCCACGAGCGGAAGCATTAGTTGCTAACTACTGCAAAATGTATGTTAGTACTAAATATAATGTTTGGACGTTCCTATGACTATTTTATACTACTTCAAGGATTTGAGCGTCTGATTAGAGAGAATAGGTATCTACTGCAAAATGTGGCATTCGTCAAATGTAACGAATAAACGTACCTCTGACTAACCCCCTTTAGACATCTTCAAGGATATCTGCGCCCAGAGATCTGAGAGAATATCGTACTTGGAGATTACAGTCGTCATCCTATTTAATTTTCTACCGGCTTGGGGATTAGGTGCGTTATTAAAAACTTATTTACTTTCGGCCATTCATTTCCAGCGGCTTTCAAATATTAGGTTCCGTATCACTTGATGCCAAAGTAGCGTAACTAAATGTAGGTAATAAATATTGGTGGACCTTTCACACATTGCCATCTAGCCCAAAACTAAACAAAACTTGTACTATGGGAACCAGATTACTGATAGAATACTTATATAGGTAGGTACCTTCTTTTTGACGTGGATGAAGGATAATGCGAAGAAGGATAAGAAGAGTATAGGCTGTTCTCGCTGAAAGATCAGTCAATCAGTCAGTCAGTCAACACGAGAGTTTTATATAGGTATTTAATTTAGACTCGATGATAGAGTAAGCTGGTTACTCAAATAAATCTCATGAAATTATTGCAAAGTGACCTCGTCCCAAAATACAGAAAACACAAACTCAATAAAAACGTCAAAGCATCAAGATTCAATTCTATTTGACACTAGCTGCACGCCCCGGCTTCGCAAGGGTGAATAATGATGATTTTATTAAATTTTTTGATACTTTTTTATTGAAATTTTCGGAGGTTCTTTTCGAAAATATAGTATGACTTATGTTACTAATGTACTAATGTAGCTTTTGATAGGTAAAATAATTTTTAAAATTGGTCCAGTAGTTTTTCAGTTATTCCATTACAAACAAAAATAAAAAAACCGGCCAAGTGCGAGTCGGACTCGCGCACGAAGGGTTCCGTACTATTATCAAAACGGCAAAAAAATCACGTTTGTTGTACGGGAGTCCCACTTAAATATTTATTTTATGCTCTTTTTAGAGAAATACATCATATGTGAAAATTTCAACTGTCTAGCTATCACGGTTCACGAGATACAGCCTGGTAACAGACAGACGGACAGCGGTGTCTTAGTAGTCCCGTTTTTTACCCTTTAGGTACGGAACCCTAGAAACATAAAAAATAATTCATAATATCTCATAACCTACCCAAGTAACACAAAATTGCTGTTTAACAGCTGACTTGCGGTTCACATCGTTACTATAGTCTGTACAAGCCTGCTCTTTAATAGAGTTATAGCTGGCTATTCAGCTGCTACGCTGCTTAAATGGGCACAAATTTGTGAACCTTTAGTTCACATAACCTGTTGAATGGTATTATTATAACGTTAAAATAGAGTTATAAGGGTAATTAAGCGTTACAAGAGACCATGCAAGCGGTTTAAGAAGGTAGTTGTTACCTGTTAAACAGACAAAAGCTGTAAAAGGAGACCCATTTACACTGTTATAACTATATTAGTTCACAAATAGTGCTAATATAGTACACAATGATGCCATTTTGCCAACAGCTGTTAAAATTTACACACGCCATTTTGTTAGTTTGTTTTTATCTTTGCAGATTCGCGTGTAAATGGAATGTTGTTGGTTATTGTGTAATTCGCCATGACACACTATTGTATAAATACTTATTTTTGTTGTTATTGGTGTGTATATGTAAAATATTGATGGTAATGCAATTTTGCCGATAATACTATATCCATTTGAAGTACAAAATTTTCATGCGCCTCGAAATAAATGCATTTTTAGGTTTGAAACAAATAGAAATTTATGCAGTGAGAAAAATATTAAAAGTAGTTTATTTGATAAAATGTATAATATAGTTTTATTATAGTTTTAACTTCTATAAGGACTTTAAATCAACATGTCTAGGTTTCATTAGGTGTGAAAATGATTCTAAATAAGTAAATTATATAGTAGATAAAATTGTGAAAAAAATACAAAATGGTGGAAGTTTTATTACTTATTGTGAACCACTTTCATTCTAATTTAACTCTATTAGCTGTACAGAGTGCCATACGTGATCCGTTAGACAGCAATGAGTAGGAAAGTTTTATAGGCAGATTAGTGTGTACCTATACGCATCTATACGCATTACAACACTCTAAACATATACCAATGTAACGCTTTAGCCGTTATAGATGTTCACAGCGACTCTCTTGAAATGTAACCGTATAGTGGTGTAAATGAATTCCTTAATACAGCAATAAACGTTACTTTACTCTACTTAAATGCTTAAATGGTGCCAGAAAATAATAGCTGCATAGCAGTGTTCCAATAGGACACCTTTCTACTATTAATCTGCCACTGTACAGACTATAGCTGTTTATTCAGCTGTAAGATCACGAGTGAACCTTAATAAGTGCACTATAATGCTTTAAGTTCACAATGTTACCAAATGTGAATAACTAACCAGCAATTTGTGTTACTTGGGTACCTATTTACCTAACAACGTAGTTAGCATTCCACACGTGACAGGTTGCAAAGCCGTCGCCGCTTTCAAGAATACTAACAGGTTTCCTCACGATGTTTTCCTTCACCGTTATAAACACGTGCAACACGCATGTACATTTTTCGAACAGAAATATCCATTGATGCACGGCCAGGATTCAAACTCGAAATTAATTTGAAATTAATAATATCTACCTAGGTACCTATTTACCTGACTACATGAATTCAATAATTCAATTTCAAACTTTTTAGTCGATCATGTGAAGTACCATCTATTTACCGACTAACTTTACCGATAGTGGTAAAATAGCGCCACCTGCCAGCGGAATTGCAAACCTCTTTCATCTTACCTCTCAAACCCCGAGCGGTCGCATGAGATCGCGAAAAGTACTTATATTAACGTAGTAACATCACATGAAACTAGATGGCGCTGGAATGCAAAAATCAAGTTTGTTGTATGGGAGCCCCCCTTAAATATTTATTTTATTCTGTTTTTAGTATTTGTTGTTCGAGCAGCAATAGAAATACATAATCTGTGAAAATTTCAACTGTCCAGCTATCATGGTTCATGAGATACAGCCCTGTGACAGACAGACAGACGGACAGACGGACAGACGGACAGACGGACAGACGGACAGACGGACAGACGGACAGACGGACAGACGGACAGACGGACAGACGGACAGACGGACAGACGGACAGACGGACAGACAGACGGACAGCGAAGTCTTAGTAATAGGGTTCCGTTTTTACCCTTTGGGTACGGAACCCTAAAAATTACCTCTTTATACTTACGAGTAACTAGCAGTCTACCACGGTTTTGCACGGGTGTAATATTGAAGATTAAAGGCAAATTTTGATACCTTAGGTTTTTATGGTACCGACTATTATAGTGGGAATCTCTAATTTTATTTTCAAAATTGATCCCACTACAAACAAAAATACAAAATCTACCTCTTTACAATAGTGATACACACAAGCATAACTACGAAAGTTTGGACGTGCGTGGGCGCGTGCATCTTTGCGCGTGTCAGTCGCGATGCGTGCGCCGCTCGGCTCCACGCCCTGTGGGCTACTCCTGCTGGCTTCTGCTGCCCTGGTACTCTGCCAGGAGAATGGCTACCAGCCAGAGGATATCTACAACCCGGAAGACGTGATTGACGTGTGAGTGTGTATTTCTATCCCGGTGTTGTTATTTAGACCGTCTCCTGCTGGCTTCTTCTGCCCTGATACTCTGCCAGAAGTATGGGTACCAGCCAGAGGATATCTACAAACCGGAAGACGTGACTGACGTGTGTGAAGTATTTCTATCCCGGAAGTGTTTTTATTTAGACCGTCTTCAGTGATATTATGCAATTTATATTAGTGAAAATAGTTTTGAAACGGCATCAGTGTGTACCTACCAAGCAGTTATTTCGATAATGGTCATGAAAATCTTCAATTTGTTGATTTTGATGTTGTTTTTTATAATAACTACGAGTAATTGCAAGATTACCAAGAGAAGATTTCTGAGAACTAAGGATTTAATTTTAAAAGATACTTATATTTTTTTTAATACCAACGAGAAAAGTAAATTAAGTACCTAAGGTAGGTAGGTAAATTAGTTTTTTTTTAATCATGCGTTTTTACAAATCATTAAAATTGTATTTAATATTTTCTATAGATAATAGAAATTTAAAAATGATATAAAAATTTATATTCTGCTAGTCGATTAAGGATCGTTCAAAGTGATCCCTAATAATTAAAATAACTTTGACTTTGATAGTAGAGCCATAGTCAGTTATCAGGAAAACTGAGAACCTATTATGCCAACGGTAGTTATAGTTATGTATTGCGTTGGTACTTCCGGTGACAGTGATATCAGATAGATATAATAACAATAACTACCTATTATAAGTAGCTATACTTATGAAATTAATCACAGTAGGTCCTTATAAAAATCAATGTGGATGGGGTCATTGACTGCACCGTACAATGCACTTATGAAGTAACTATCACATTTATAAATAGGTTAACATACAAACTGTTCATCAATCTGCGTTATTAGATATTAACTGTTATTGAAGCTGTGTTGCATTAGTAACTATTGCTGCTTCTGTGTCGTTACACAGAAATCCCTTTGAAGCTGGTTCTCGGAATGCAGTAATGAGATAATTGGTTTGATGGTTCTTTAAGTACTTGACATATCAAATAGCGTGGTTGTACCAACGGAGAGCATCAATGCTAAAGAATTATATTGGGTAGTGCCTACCACCAAACAATAGATAGTGGTTAGTTACTACATTACTGTTATGATATTCATACCAATATATTTACTGGTACTGAATACTTTATGCTGTTTAGACACCTATACCTACGCTTCCAATACAATACCTACGCAGAAGCGTATAGTTACTATGAAAAGTGAAAAAAACTTATAAGAATACTAACTGGTTTCCTCACGATGTTTTCCTTCACCGTTTTGAGCACGTGTTTCATATTAACTATTATTTAATCTATGTAGGTAGTTATAGTTATACTGCATTGAAAGTCATAATAAGATAATCATAGATTTTTATGAAATAAGCTCCTTAGAATGAAGTAGGCTCCTTAGGCACTGGCTGATACAGGCGAACCATGAAGTAATTTAATCTAGGTCAATATTTCGATAAGATGACTCATCTTTCTAAAATTTCGGCGTAGTAGTGTGAGAGCTCCTTGACAGCACGACAATTATTGTTCAATGGAGCAGGATAGACTGCGTGCCTTATCAAAGGATGATGTATACTGATTATATCTACCTACTAGCCGACCCGTGACAGACGTTGTCCTGTCAAATTTCAATAATAGAATAGAAAATACTAAATGTTTTTAGTCTGTGATGTCAGATTTAATGCACACCAGCGTCATCTATACAGAAATCATCCCTTTTGCGTTTTTTATCGTTTTGGGGATGTTTTTCATGTTTTAAAGTAGTCTACTATTTATTCGGGCATAATATCTACATTTACAGCAAATTTCAACTTTATCCGTTTTGTCTTTTAGGCCTGATTGAGGAACAAAAATATACCTACATATTTATTAGGATTAGGATTACGTTATACCTAGGTACAATTCATATACTGATTCTGATTTCAGAGAGGATATGGACAGCGTATGTCCAACTGAGCGTCTGCTGCGTACGAGGGAGCTTTGTCATATGGATGGAGCTGATATGCAGTGTTTGAGGATGCACTGCTGTGATACTCACGTCTTTATCGCTGGCAGGTTAGTATTTGGATATTTGGATGTAGAACTCTGTTATGGGCCCTTACTCTGCAAAACGATTTCGACATTATCAACGATATATGCGGCAATCAAAGAGTCTACTTCTAAAAACGATCCACGATATATCGGGACAAACGTCACATCGGCATCGTTCACTTCCGGCTATATTTTGAAAGATGGAACGACCGACATTTCTTTTGACAATTGACATCATACATTACAACGACATACATCGATATAACTAGAGACGATGATTTCTCAACGACGAATCGCTGTCTATCATAGTCCCCATAATATCGTTTATCGTTCTATAGAGTAGACCCTGTTACACACGCATAGACAGGGCTCTCATGTATATTTTTGAATTTGAATTTGAATTTGAATATGCGGCACGCTGGAATAGTACCTACACAGGGAAAGTTCATTTATCGTAATATCGTAATCACATTAATCGTAATAAGTGTTAGAGATCACTTCCTGTTGTTCTTTCTGTTAATCAATGCAAATTAAAGATGAATGTTTTCCCGGTGTGGGCAAACTTCTACTTCAGGTACCTACAGTTCTGATACTGATAGTAGAAAATTGTAAAAGTGCTTATTCTACTTGTGCACAAGACAAAATGTGATATTCACCAATCAGAACTTGATGATCATTGCGCAGTTCTACAAGACAAAGTTTTTATTCTTACTAGGTACCTACTTAACTTTATCTATACCACAAATGACATAGTCTGTTGGTAGATAGGTAGGTACTAATCTATTATAACGAGATAAAGATAATTTATGATATGAGTTTGTATGTCAGTACGTAGGAGTTAAATCTCCGGAACTACTGATTCGATTTTCAAAGTTATTTCATTATTTTGAAGCCACATTAGCAATAAAATGTTCTATAGACTATTTTATCGTCTTATAAAAAAGTACCAAGATAGTTTTACGGATGCAGCTAGTACCTACTTGAATGAGGTGATCGAGTTTTGCAACCGCGCGAAACAAGAAGTGATGTGAAGTTAGCTTCAAACACTATGCAACTTGCAACTTACTCTTAAGGGCATCCCTATTAATCCCTATACGCGTGTTGACTACAATCACCTAATCACATATACCCTTCTTCTTCTAACTTAAGAGCTGTGCTCTTGTCGGTGTAATTGATGCAGCTCTCTCCATCTGTTTCTCTCCAGCGCCACCTCCTTAACTTCCTTATACGACACGACAGCTATTTTCTCCTTTATCTGGCTCATGTAGCTTATTCGTGGCTTTCCTCTTCCTCTCTTCCCTTCAACCTTCCCCTCCATTATAGTCTTTATAAAACTGTCGTGCCGTATAAGGTGGCCAACCATCTTCCCTCTTCTGTCCTCAATCGTTGTTAATAGGACTCTTTTTTCCTCGTAAAATTTCGTTTGTTCTAGATGTATCCCTAAGATGGTGGACCCTTGCAGCCTGCAGCTCTGCGAACAAGGTTGCGAGGTTCGGGACCAGAGGATCTGGTGCTCTTGCCACAGTGGGTTTCAGTTCCAACAAGACAGCTTTAGAAGGAAGACGCAGCCCTATTGTATTGGTAAGCCTTTCATTCTGTTACCTGTCAAGTTTTATGAGAAACCTACTGTAGGTACTCCATAGTAGTCAGTCTGAAAACCAGCGCTGCTGCATAATCATGACATGACAGTGTTCTGTTTATGCGGCGGCTTTTATGCTGAGACTACGCCTTTTTGGCGCACGCAGCACAGTAGACTCAACAAGTATTCTCAACAAGAAAGCATTTTCCTCAAGTTCTTTCAACTAATTACCATTAGGTAGGTCTGATTATAGTTTAAGTACGGAAGCCCAATCCTCAGCTACAGCGAACAGCTTTGAGAAGCTACCGTGCTTCGGTCTTCCATTCATTAAAGAGCTACGGTACGGGCTATCCAATTTAATGTTATATCCACTGGAGAATCTTTGCAGAATTTACGAAGAGGATCATCAATTGCCTGATTCTTCTAGGTTTAGTTGCGATGAACAGGCGCAGCTTTACCTTGCTCCTGAGATGTTTCAAAAAAATCCTCGTGATTTTATTGAAATTTGACTTTAATAGTGGTTTTGTTGTGTATTTTGGCTTTGTCGATTTCCAGACATTGACGAGTGTGCGACCAACAATGGCGGATGCGAGCAGCGCTGCGTGAACGACCCTGGCGGTTATCACTGCGAGTGTGACTACCCTCTTTACCTCACCTCCGACGCCAAGCACTGCGAGCGGCGAGTGCCCATTCCTCTGCCTATAGCCATACCGGTAACTGATAACTCTGGCTTACTCATTGTTCCTTGGTAGTCTGGCACAGTATTGTAAGGCTGATAGTTTGTAAGGATATTTTTGGCTCAATCACGCTCGAAAGAATCAATCGGGAAACTTTGCCTCAGATCCGTAGGCACCTCAAGTACGTATGTGCACTTAGCTAACATTTTACATACCTATATTTGCAGCATCTCAGGACCTATTACGGACCAAAGAGTATTAAGAACACTAAACTTCTTGGTTCCAGGAGCCACTACCCCTGATCCGTGCATCATCACGCTGCTACGCGCCATGTGACACCGTGACATGGTTGTCGCGGAAGGTGAGGCTGCTAAGCGACCAGCTACATACCACGCAGGCGGCGCTGAAGAAGTTGGTAGAAACGTCCGTGGTGAAGGGAAATGGTAAGGACTTTTTAGGGTGACAGTCGGTACCTCAAAAGGGAAATATCCTCATCCTTTGACAATAGTAAAGTATGCCATAGTACAGTTTCTCGCAATGAAAATGTAAGTAGGTATGCATTCCTTATGCCATCCACACTCACTGCGAGAACCCGAGAAGAGTGAGTGAGTGTGGATAGTGGCTTAATTGCCTTCTCTTTCTATATGTCATCAGCGTGGATGACCTACCATAATTTAAAAACACAGCATACATAACTGCCCAATCTTATGGGAGGGTGAAATTAGACTTAGAAACACGTCTCTAGATGCGAGTCATGTTCTGATTTAGCACAAGTCATTTTGTGATTACGTTTTCAGGTCCTGACCAATTTGCTGATGGAACCTACACCAATAGGGTGCTAGACGCAACAGCGCCATTAGAAGGCGGTTACTGCCGTTGTGAGAGAGGCCCAAGAGTGAGTGTATATAATTGACCTGAAGAGTTATTCGGTAAACAGTAGAATACAAACTCACTGCAGATTCTGCAGCTTTCTAGTTTTGTAATATGTTTACAAAATGCGTAGGCTGAGACCTTTTCTCAAAGATTTAACGTTCTACTCTTATAACTTTGCTCCAGGGTCCAGCAGGCCCGCCAGGCATGGAAGGATCAAAAGGAGACTCAGGGCCCAGGGGTCCACGTGGCGCGAGAGGGCCCAAAGGCTCGTTAGACCTCATGCTACTAATGATTGCAGACATCAAACATGACATACAGAATATCGAGTCCAGGGTTTATATGGAAGGAGAGAAGTAAGTGAACCTTAATCACCATGGACGATTTGTTTAGTTAGACTTTTTGGATTAACTTACTTTGATACTTAGTAGCTAAAAGGATATTTAAGGATATATAGTTTGGAGCGACAGGGTTATTGTTAATGTTAGATGAAATATCAGCCGAAAAGCAGATAATTCCGCTTCCATCCGCCGACCGCTAATATCATCGGTCCATTGTTAGGTTTTGCGTTGTACCAGCTTACTCGGTTACCGGTATTCATGAGTAATATTGCGAATATTCCAGGCCTGAGCGATTTAACCTGCAAAAGGCATGGCGGCAGCATCGCAAGCAAGAGACGCTGGACCGGGATAGCAGAACTGAACAGGAGTTAGAGGCGTACACCGCGCCACCTATCGAGAGTCCTGTGGAAGTGTCTCCGAATGGTATGATTCTGAGCATCGACTAGTCGATGGATTCTGAGCCTAGCTAGAGATTCTTTTTTAACTGACGAAAAAAGGAAGTTATCAATTATTCGACACGTGTAGGTTATATACCTAAATAAAAAAAAGTAATGTTTTGTCATCTTGTCTTGATATTTTCTCAGTAGGTAGGTACTTGTATCTCGACTGTAATCCCCAAGTACGGCAGACATCCACTCAGATCGTCAGGCGCATGGATCATTGAATATGACAAAAGGGGGTAATCAAAGGCACGTCCAATCATTACATTTGGCACATGCCCACATTTTGAAGTGGTTAAGCATTCCGCGACAGGTTGCAATCCCATATCAAGATATATCGTCATGAAATTCTGTAAAATTGCACTATTATCATTGGTAAATGAGAGGTCAATGACCGAAATTCTTTCTGCTTGGCGACCGCACTATAAATATTCCACATGGCAACATTTCAATCTACAGGTGAATCCGGCAAAATACGTCATGATACAACAACGGACTCCGGCGAGTGGTCGACCACACGTGTCAACACACCGGCCGGGTTCACCGCACGTGACTCCAACACTCTCTCGCCCGGGTTGATGCATGCTGCCGAAGCGCTGGAGAAGCTTCGGCAGTACCACTTGCTGAACGAAACTATTGATGAGGAGGACGACCATGATTATGATTATAGCTTTTACTGAGTAACTGTAGTTTTATTTGTACTTACCCCATTGAACCAAATTTTTTCAATTAGAATTTAGATTGATATTTCATTTTAGCGCCATCTATGTAAAGGCTTTTGCAACTCTGATAAGGAATCTTACATTATGACACGAATGTAGTCTCCGAAGTACCTACGGTAGACATCCACTCATATCTCCGACCGTTCCTAGATATCGAAGGGGTAGTTAAACATTACATTTGGTACATGTTAACACCAATTAGTTTGCAAGTCAGCTTTGAAGAATAATCGATATTCATTAACTAAAATGTGTCCTAGTAACAAGGGTAGAAGACAGGTATGTATTAATTATCGCCAGATTGATATAGCAAAACAATCGATTGATCAATGGCTATCATAATTTATCAGTATGCATTAATCACGTATTACTAGCACTGTTATATGAAATCAATTAAAAAACCATGTTCAATACATTATAAGATATACTCTTGAATACTTAAAAACTAATTTCAACCTTCAACGCTGCACATAAGGTCTAACTTGCAACAGACGGCTGGTACTGCGCGGCTAGACGTCTGAACTCGTTGGTTTTGGTTTGATACTCCTTGGTAAATGGATGGTCTGGGTTGCTGTCGATCAGCTGGGCGAGATAGCGGGCAGATACCTGAAATAAATAGCAATACTTCATTAAATAAAAAAACGAAGGGTTCCGTACCAATAACTATAAAAACGGCAAAAAAATCATGTTTGTTGTATGGGAACCCCCCTTAAATATTTATTTTATTCTGTTTTTAGTATTTGCTGCTATACAGCAACAGAAATACATAATCTGTGTAAATTTCAACTGTCTAGCTATCGCGGTTCATGAGATACAGCCCTGTGATAGACAGACGGACAGCGAAGTCTTAGTAATAGGGTCCCGTTTTTACCCTTTGGGTACGGAACCCTAATTAACCCCAATAACAGTCCCCTCAGCCATTTTAAACTGGACAAAACGACACACTTAGCTATCTATCATATTCCACGAAATAGTTTTAGAACCTAAAATTATAAATTTATATTTATTATTAATCACTACATAGTATAAAGCAAAGTCGCTTTTCGCTTCCCGCTTCCCGCGTCTGTATGTATGATAAAGATAAAGATAAAGATCATTTATTTGCTTGAACACAATGTAGGTTACACAGATGATAATAAATAATATTTTAGATTCAATTATGTTCTACTAAAATTAGCATGCAAATGTTATAGTAAGATAAAGACAATATTATAATAATTAATGTCAAAAAAAATAAAAAGTAATAATAGTAACAGGCTCAATAGAAATATGGTAATGTCAAAATTTATCTGTCATAAAATCGTTAATATTATAATAGCATTTGTTGATTAATAATAGTTTGAATTTAGTTCTAAATATATTATCGTCAAGATCTTTTAATGATTTAGGTATTTTGTTGTAGATTTTACGTGTCATATAGACTACACTGTTTTGTAGGAAAGCTGTTTTAGTTTTAGGCATTTGGAGTTTACTGCTATCACGTCTATTTCGCACTACAAAATCAGATTTTCGTGGGAAAAGATGGGGATGTTTTCTAACAAATAATGCCATTTCAAATATATATAACGACGGAAGCGTTAGAATCTTGTGCTCAATGAACAAAGGTCTGCAACTGTCGGTAACGTGCAGGTTAAACATCGATCTAATGCATCTTTTTTGTCTAGTAAATATGAAGTCTTTATTAGTAGAGTTAGCCCAGAAAATTATACCAAACCTTAGGATAGACTCTACTGTTCCATAATAAGCTGTAAGTAGTGTTTCTAAGTTAACAATAGAGGATAATTTATAGAGTGCGTAGGTGGAGCTACTTACTCTCTTACTTAGAAGTTCAACATGGGTTTTCCAATTTAATTTGCTGTCTATTTGAATTCCCAGAAATCTTGTTGATTCTACCACGTATATGTTTGCTTATATCTTTAAAACTACACAACGGATTTTGATGCGGTTTTTTTTAATAGATAGAGTGATTCAGGAGGAAGGTTTATATGTATAATAACATGCTACCCGTGCGAAGCCGGGGCGGGTCGCTAGTATAAATTATAAGAATATAAATTTACAGGTTTTGTAAATATTTGTTCCGGGTTTGGGTGTTATGTTACCATAGTACTACAAACAACACAGGTAATTGAAACGTGTGATCAGACAGGACTACTTAGGAGTGTTGGGTGGTAGGTAGTACCTCGGGTGCCTTCCCACTGTGCGTAGAAGTAACAGCCAGTCCCAGCAACAAGTCTGGCTGTTGCGGAGCACGTGTTTGGGCTTCCGTCAGCATCTGTTCAGCCTCCTCCCACATTCCTGCAAGAATAAAAATAAATAAATAGATAGCCGTGTTGGCCGAGTGGGATGTACCTCGACTTTCAATTTGAACGTGGGTTCGAATCCCGGTGTGCATCAATGGATTTTTCTGTTCGAAAAATTTATATGCTCATCAAAAACACGTGCTTAAAACGGTGAAGGAAAACATCGTGAGGAAACCAGTTAGTGTTCTTATAAGCGGCGATGGGCAACCTGTCACGTATGGAATGCTAACTACTGCAAAATGTGGTCATGTGCCAAATATAATGTTTGGACGTGCCTCTGACTACCCCCACTAGACATCTTCAAAGGATCTAAGCATCTGGAGATCTGAAAGAATGTCCACCGTACTTGGGGATTACAGTCGTGATCCTATTTATTTATTTTATTTATAACTAGCGACCCGCCCCGGCTTCGCACGGGTAGCATGTTATTATACATATAAACCTTCCTCCTGAATCACTCTATCTATTAAAAAAAACCGCATCAAAATCCGTTGTGTAGTTTTAAAGATATAAGCAAACATACATACAGACATACAGACGCGGGAAGCGGAAAGCGACTTTGCTTTATACTATGTAGTGATAAATAATAAATATTTTTTTGCACATTACCCAGATTTTGCAATATAAGATGCATAATAATGAATTTAACAAAAAACACAAATATCAGGGACTCTCAAAAGCAAGGTATAGTATTGATCATAATTATATGGTCCTTACCCCTGGAAGCCGCAGCAGCAGCCCCAACAGCAGCTGGGCCAGCCCCCAGGGCTCCAAGTCTCTCGGACAGCTCCATGATGCTGTAGTGGGCATCCTGGACTCCTGGACCACCCTGTACAAATATTTGTGTGATTAACATGGATTTTTGTCTGTGTGATATATATATAAAATCTATCAACTTTAAAAAACAAAGTCAGTTTTGTCCAAACACTTATAACTCGAGAACTGCCGGACCGATTTTCATGATTTTTGATTAGTTGGATTTGTCTTCACCCCGAATAGCAGAATAACTACTAAAACGGAAACAGGGACGGGAACTTAACACCACATTTGTTATTTCTAAAGCAGTACGACGTTCACCGGGACAGCTAGTGAACATTAAGTAGGTATTTGCAAAAAAAAAGTATAAAGTAATAAAAGCATTCATCTGGTTTTCAAAGTACAAGCTTTGCTTAGTTTGGAGCTAGACGGCGATGTGTGAAATGTCCACCAATATTTATTTAGTTACCTGTGACAAGTTCAGCCAAGCCTGTGCAAGTTGAGTCAAAGTGCCGTCATCCTCAATATCCTGAAGTAGTTTCAGTTGCTTCCGGGCTAGGTCTGGCCGGTTCATGGCCAGCAGAGCTTGCAAGGTCAAAGCTCTGAGCTCCAGAGACTCGGCATTGTGGAGGATCCTAAAAAAATACATTTAATAATAAAACCAGCCAAGTGCGAGTCAGACTCGCGCACGAAAGGTTCTGCTTCTATAAAAAACGCCAAAAAAATCATGTTTGTTGTTGTTGTATTTTATTCTGTTTTTAGTATATGTTATAGCGGCAACAGAAATACATCATCTGTGAAAATGTCAACTGTCTAGCTATAGTCTAGTTCATGAGCAGCCTTGTGACAGTCAGACAGATAGATGGAGAGCAAAGTCTTAGTAAAAGGGTCCCGTTTTTACTCTTAGAGTATGAAACCCTAAAAACAACTTATTAATAGGATCATGACTGTAATGAGTCTCAAACATCTGTATGAAATGTTCACTGATATATATAAAAAATATATACAAAAATATATACCAAAATGTACTTACTTCAAAGCAGCCTCATAGTTCTCTTCATGATAGTAGATTGTGGCGGCCACAATCAGGAATATTTCGTTATCTAGCTCTGTACCTTTCGCCACCTGAAATAATAAATTTAGCTTGATCTTACACTTATTTTATCTAGTTATAAGATAATAGATTAAAAGTAGCCTTTATGATATTCTGGAGCTATGTATATTCAAAGTTTGATTCAAATCCATTTGCTAATTTGGGCATTATTGAGCTACAAACATACAAATATCCTCACAAACCTCTGGATTTAATAAATATTAGTAGTAGTAGCAAGAATAAATAAAGAAAAATATTTATCAAAAACACATGCTCAAAACGGTGAAGGAAAACATAGTGAGAAAACCAGTTAGTACTCCTATAAGCGGTGATGGGCTTGCAACCTGTTACGTATGAAATGCTAACTACTGCAAAATGTGGGCATGTGCCAAATTTAATGTTTGGACAAGCCTCTCACTACCCCCACTAGACATCTTTAAAGGATCTAAGCATCTGGAGATCTGAGAGGATGTCTACCGTAATTGGGGATTACAGTTGTGATCCAAACCTCCTCAACCAAAATTTCAAAGATCCTCAACCAAAATTTCACATAAATATCCTGCACTATTTTCTACATCTAAATGTAATTCTTGTCTATTTTACTCATAGACATAGACAAACCAATTTCTCGGGTCAATATGCTAGGCCTGCAGGCCAGACAGTCCTCAATAAATCAGTACACAGGGTGATATCAAGGAAGCAAAGACCTGAGGCCATACCACAAAAGGCCTAAAGTTATATCAAAACAATATTTCTCACAGTGCAAATGTAACAATGCTACACAAGTTCATATTGCATTGTCACTTTTGCATTGCGAGTAATATTACTTTTGAGCATGTGCCCAAGGTAAACAAATAAATTCTCACCCTAGCATCAACATCCGCAACAATAGCCGGCTTGTTGGCGCCTGTAGCCAGATAATCAACCAGGATCCTCAGCGGCTGCAGCATAGGATCTGCAGATTTCAGCTCCTGTAGGACTATCCTCGAGTTGCCTTGAGCGATATACGCTCGGTAGAGGAGCGCATCGCGTTGTAGTGCGATCAACGGTGATGATGGCTGGAAGGAATGAATACTTCAAAATTCTGAACCTAATCAAATCAATTATTCAGATCAATAATACATGGGTGTACTTTAAGTCAATAACTGGCACTAGCCAACTGGCCTCACAGCTCAGTTGGTAGTAACTCTGCCTTCTGCGCTGTAGGTTGTGGGCCCATTTCATCAACATTTGTGTGATGAATGTAGATGTTTGTCCTGTGTCTGGGTGTTATTATGTATACATTCACATTGGAAGATGGAACTGTGTATGCCTAGTGTTATTGAGACATTGATATCTAACAAGTGTACCCCGGCACCTGTCCCCTGTTTGGTCTTTGACCTGTCAGTGTAGATTCGCACTTCGTTGGTTCTTGATTGGTCTCTGTGTTCTTCATATGTTTGTATGTTGTACCTTTTTTTAAAAATTTGTCTTTTGGGGATCTTGTCACACGGAGCAGCTATGAGGGGTTCATGTGCTAGCGCTCTATCCAAAATGGATGCGTGTTTGTTACGGGTGAGTCCCCAGAGGTTTAAGTGTTTGAGTCTGATGGCTGCCATGGTCGCCTCCTGTTGTATGTATAGGTCCAGCGGGACTAGACCCAGTAGTATTTCCATGGCAGTTGTTGGTGTTGTCCTCATGCAACCTGTTATTGCGGAGCATGCAAGTCTCTGGAAATGTTGCAGTCTAGCAATAGTGGTTTTGAGTTCTGATCGGGGCCACCATACGTATAATATACCATACTTATGTATAATTTATGTATATATGTATTTACAAAAAAAAAGTTATTTAAGTATTCTTCTGGTTCCCATTGAACAAGCTTCGCTTAGTTTAGGGCTAAATGGATCTGTATAAAAATATGCACCAATATTTAAGCAGCAAATATTTTAGCAGCAAATACCTGAATACCAGGTTCTTTAGAAACAGTCTAGAAACAGTCTTACAGATCGGAAATTTCGTGTTTCCGAAGGGACTTTAAGAAAGTTGATGTTCCCGGCTATTATAATAGTAGCTCTGTTAAATGTTAAATGGAAAAGGCATTCAGGAGGCCTATGTATGAGCTCCGTTTTCAAGGTAGGCAATAGCTCGCACGAATCTGCCCTTTCAACGCAAACAACAGTCGTGAAATTCACCGATATAAAAGAGCTAACTAACTTAAATAATCTAATACTAAGACACGTCGGATTACGTGTAATTTCATCACAAAATGCGAAAACATGAATGGCACAATGTCACACCGCCCAAAACAATGGCCAAAACGTGTTGAATTATTGGTTTTCTGGTCTCTAAACAAATAAGAATCTTTACTTACAGATACACTTTGGGCCTCGTTGATGGCTTGCTGGTAATTTCCAACGTAAAATGCATTTTTCACATCGAAAAGCTCATCAACATCTTGTTGCTGACGTGCCATTTTGACAGTTTGTGATTTTTCGATCGATTTTTTTGGGGTAAAATCAGACTTTGATGTTGCTAGAAATTGTTGTAAACTCCCAAATTTCGTTTATAAAACAATTATATTCCATATTTTTATTGTTAAAAATGTTTTTTAACGCGTGCATAAAATACAATAAAAATATTTTTATACTTTAACAAAAAAAATAACAATTCAGCACACCCTTCTATCTGAACAAAGTGCCATCGAGCGGCAAACAGCGAAGACTCCCAATCCAAAGCGCAACGTACGCACGCAGCCGATAGATGGCAGTACTTGGATTCGAAGAAAATTAGCACGCGTGTTTTTAAAACACGCTTAGATGATGTAGAAATCGCTGTTTTCTACATCATTTATCTTATCGTTTGTGAGGTTGTTTGTATGTTCGAAAATTTGTGCCTCAATAAGGCATAAACAACTGAACTGATTGATGATATTTGCTTTCGATGTTGTGTAAATTATCTCCTTGGATAACAAATAAGCTACCTACTATATAACATGAAAAAGATCCCCAAAATTTAAAAAAGACACTAAGAAAAGTAGGTAGGTACCTACAGAACATACCTACTACCTAGATAGATATCTGGTTAACTTTCTATACCTACCTGACAAGTTGCAAACCCAAAACAAAAAGATTCAAAAAGTCACTTTACCAACATAAGTAACTAGTTAGGTACCTACCTACCTAAGTTACCACAAAAAGAAGCCATGTTAAGTTTAATTATTTAATTAAATGTTTAGCGACTTTTGTTGCTGAACGTAACTACCCATGCGTAGAGACCTACTACCTACCTAAGGTACCTACTAAGAAAAGCGACTATAATTTTCCTAGCTAATCCTATATCGACATGTAACTAAAGTACCAACATAACCTGACACCTAGGTAGGTATGGTATGTAACAAAGTACGTAAGGTACCAACATACCTTGTAGTTTTTTATTACAAGTACTACTATCCTTTTATAAAGGTACCTAGGTAACACTCAATACAATACATCGAATAGTAATTAATGCATATAGAAATAATATACCGCCAACTTTTGTACCTACTTAGGTACCTCAACTTACAAAGCACTTAGGTAAAGGTAGGGTACCAACAATACAAACATAAATAATAATTGAAAATAACGCTTGGATAATATCGTAAAATAAACTCAAAATTATAAAGAAAGGGCCCCAGGTAAGTTTGTGCGTGCAACACTGAACAATGAATTAAAAGAAATCGGTTTCCTTCATGTACCATCTCAGGTAAGTAGGCCGAAAGCTTTAGGTTGGCCAGACGTACGATCACACTGTTTAATCTGTTAGGAGAAGGCTACACGTTACACTACACTAGGTACACGTATTTACCTAACATGATCTGGATCGTAGGGGTACATAGCCTAGTATTTATTACGGCAGTATTGAAGTAGGATTCTTTATATAGTTTAGTTTAATTTTTTTCACATTTAAATAGACAAAACGGGAAATATTTAGTTGTGGACAATAATATCTAAAGGTAGGTATAACGCATCACAACTGTCACTAATCAAAACGGGCTATAGACAAATAATTGTATTAACTTTAGATAATAAACAAGTTTGTTTGCTATGCTTAGTTATTGACTGCAAAAATTGAAAATGACCAAAACCGGGGTAGGCACCACAACCGGGTATTGACCCTACATATTAAAAACACAAAAACACAAAAAGTTAGGGCACTTTCTACTTTATCGGCATTTCCCTATACCGTCGGTAGACTATTCCTGCTGTCCAAAAGTCCGGAGCGAGGAATACGTCCTTAAGCTTAGCAGCTACCCGGAGCACATAATGACTTGAAGATAAACTTTATGGTGATTCCGACAGTTGCGTGCGATAAAAGACAGCAGTGTAGCTACCAACTGTTACTGTAATCTGTAGCACTCGTAACACCTGGTGCCTGACGAAAGAGCATCCTTATTTTGACTGATAAGCTATCAATAAATACTTCTTATCTATTGATGTGTTCCTGTTGTGTATGTAGGTTAGGGATAAATAGGGGCAGGCTGAGTCATGGCTGTATTCTATCATTATTACCTCATTTCTACTTATAATAGGTATTAATGGTGTAATAAGTAATAATAGGTATACTAGATGCGAAAGTTTTGGATGGCTATGGTCCAATAACGCTGTAACGGCTGATCTGATTTGTATGCAATTTGTAATAGGGATAATTCGTCATCTAGAATAGATAATAGGCTGCAACAGCCTGGGTCATGCTTTCCTTAGTTTAGAGCTAGATGGCGTTATGTTTGGCCTGTCTCTGACTAAACGCTTTTGACATGTATAGGAACCTTTAGTGCCTGGAGATCTAAAAGGATGTCTTACGTACTTGGAGATTACAGTTGTGGTACTATGGTACAGTACCATAGTACCATTGGTACTATTATTTCGTTTTATTTTTAAACAACGAAAAAAAGTTTTTGTTTTTCAGTGTATGTCCGCGCTTATATTTTTACCATTTCGATTTTGATATTGTTTCTATTGTGTGGAGAATAGTCCTAAGTTGATCCCATTTAAAATCTATTTACTTATCTAAAGTTGTATCGTCCCTTGATTGTTCCATTGGTCGAAACATTTTCGTCGGTTTTTTTAGTTATATAAACGTAATTGTTATTTAGCTAGGTTTAAATCGGTTTAATAATTATGTATCTTGCTCTCGATAACGGATAGGATAATCGTGCGTCATAGAGACCTATCTGGTTGCGAAGCTTAGATGATAAAAAGACAAAAAAAAATTATATAGTTTATACCTTTTCATCACATATCTACAGATTTTCAAAAATGTAAAAAAAAAAAAAACTAAGCCTTGTTGGTCGAGTTGGATGTACCTCGACTTTCAATCTGAAGGTCGAATTTCGAGGTTCGAATCCCGGCGTTCATCAATGGATTTTTCTGTTCGAAAATTTATAATGCGCAACAAAAACACGTGCTTACAACGGTGAAGGAAAACATCGTGAGGAAACCAGATAGTGTTCTTATAAGCGGCGATGGGCTTGCAACCTGTCACGTATGGAATGCTAACTACTGCAAAATGTGGGCATGTGCCAAATATAATGTTTGGACGTGCCTCTGACTACCCTCACTAGATATCTTCAAAGGATCTAAGCGTCTGGAGATCTGAGAGATCTACCGTACTAGGGAATTACAGTCGTGATCCTATTTATTTAAAAAAAAAATGTTGCATGGACATACTCGAACGCATCAGATATTGATAGCACCCATGTCCATCCATACGAATAACATAACATAACTCATACGAAGTTTTTTCATTTTCTTAGCCTCCGGGTCCTCTAGTCTAAGTAAGTGCTAATGTGTGTTTATTTAGTGCTCAGGCATAGTCCCAGGTTGATGATTGATGAAGAGTGATTGCGCACTTTTTATAGATCCTCTTATTTATTTTATACTGTTTCTAGGTTTAAAATGGGTCACTTCATATGCCCATACCTATGTACCGATTATTATATTATATAAACTTCTTTTTAAAACTTAATCTAAGTATTCGATATTATGATACGGAAGAGCGAGGTCTCCTAACACAGGTATTTTCATACTTAAATGGAGACCTCAAAACTGTTATATTTACTGTGATTAAGAAATAAATAAAGCATTATTATCACTACATAGTATAAAGCAAAGTCGCTTTCCGCTTCCCGCGTCTGTATGTCTGTATGTATGTTTGCTTATATCTTTAAAACTACACAACGGATTTTGATGCGGTTTTTTTTAATAGATAGAGTGATTCAGGAGGAAGGTTTATATGTATTAAACCCGTGCGAAGCCGGGGCGGGTCGCTAGTTAGCCTCAGCATTATAATAATAATATTATAATGCTGAGGCCCATAGAATATTATGAACTAGCTGGTGCCCGCGGCTTCACTCGTGTGGGTACCTAGATAAAAAGTAGCCAACATCTACAGGGAATAGGCTATGTATGTATTATTCCAAGATTTATCCAAATCCGTTAGGTTGTTTCTTAGGTACAAACGTCTTCGCAAAATTCGCATTTTCATATTATATATTTCTAGCATCCGCCCGCAACTTCGCTCGCGTGGTAGGTACCTGGATATAAGCCTACTTGTTATTCCAGGACACAGGTTAGGTACCATTCCAAGCTTCATCTAAATCCTTTTGGTCGTGTATTTGAGGCACAAACATAAAAAAAATTACACATATTTACTGGTTTCGGCCCGCAGCTCCGCTCATGTAGCACCTGGATAAAAAGTAGCATAACTATTTGCTAGTCCTGGACATGGGGCATGGGCTATGGCAACTATATGCTACTATATAAAATGGCTAGGAATATTCGAAGTTTCATCTAAATTATTATTATTAATTTCGTATTTATGTGTTTGATCATCAATAATTTATACCTAAAAAAATGCAAAAGCACAAAGAGTGCGACACCAAAAAAACTTGCTTTAGCCGATGCTATGAGAGCGAACGATACCTACATTTTATCTTTAAAAATGAACTGATTAAGATTCATCCAAAACTTTCCCAAGCCACATCAAAAAGTGCTCCAAATAATTTAACCGTCAAAATATTCCTGTTGGACGCATTGTATTTCGAGCAGCTGTGAATGGCCTGAGAAAAAGCCAGACAAAGCCGCCGGCCACAGCTAGTGTACTAGTCACTAGGCCCCGAACCACAGACAATGTAGAAGGTACCAGGCAATGCAACTTGCAGAAAACTTGGAGGAATTAGGAATAAAAAGTCCCGTGCGAATTTTTAGCCGTTGATTTTGATTTATGCTTTGTAATGGAAATTAAATATAAGATGGGGACTAGGTACGTATAATATTCCCAGGGGTGATTTGTAAAGGGTAAATAAATATTTATGTTTAAGAATCGGCAAGAAACTTACCTACCTAGTACCTACCCAGTTACCATGCAGATAAAAACTTGTATAGTTAAGAATCTCTAAACTTTAGCTTGATGACTACCTATTTGATACCACCCTATTTAACTAAAAGAAAACATCGTGAGGAAACCACTTAGTATTCTTGTAAGCGGTGATGGGCTTGTCATCTATCTCGTGTTGTTACTAACTACTGCAAAATGTGGGCATATACCAAATGTAATGTTTGGACGTGCCTCTGACTAACTACTTGGGGATAACAGTCGTGATCCATTTCTTTTTGCAAAAGAAAGATACGGAGTCCATACATCGCAAGAGCGCAATCAATAAACCAACTACCAATATTATGATAACAAACCTCCTACCTCCTTCTTATGTACTAGTACTTTTACTCGAAGATAAACAAGGAGTATTTGAAATTAGCACAAAGGTCGACGAACTCCGGCAGCTGCCGGGCTAAGGGTCGAGACCCTTCAGTTATGAAACCACCCATAAAGGTATTTACGTTTCAAGAACCGACTCTCATTGGATGTTTGGCAAATTTTCATTGGATTTCCAGCGTTTGATCCCGTTTGTATGTACCTGTGCTATCGGGATCGTTCAATTGATCCTTGATACAGTTTACGAATAAAATCTGGAAAATATTGAATTTGATAAGATTTTTCGAGATAAGTAGGTAACCTTACATTATTCGGTAGGTTCGAGTAAGTATCTAATATTATAATGTATAGTGAAAAAATATATAGAATCACGATCTCAAAGTAGGTACCTACCTACTTAGCGACACTGTAAGACCTCTTATCAGGTCTCCTGTTTCGGGCGCTCAAATCTTTAAAGATATCTTATGGGGATTGTCAGAGGTACGTTCACACACACATTACATTAGGTACATGCCCATATTTTGCAGTAGGTAGTAACTCGTTGTAATGACAGGTTGCAAGCTCGTCCTCATTTATAAAAATACCTGGTTTCCTCACAATGTTTGCTTTTTAGGGTTCCGTACCCAAAGGGTAAAATCGGAACCCTATTACTAAGACTTCGCTGTCCGTCTGTCTGTCCGTCTGTCTGTCTGTCCGTCTGTCTGTCTGTCACAGGGCTGTATCTCATGAACCATGATAGCTAGACAGTTGAAATTTTCACAGATTATGTATTTCTATTGCTGCTCAAACAACAAATACTAAAAACAGAATAAAATAAATATTTAAGGGGGGCTCCCATACAACAAACTTGATTTTTGCATTCCAGCGCCATCTAGTTTCATTTGATGTTACTACGTATTATAGGTACTTTTCGCGGTCTCATGCGACCGCTCGGGGTTTGAGAGGTAAGATGAAAGAGGTTTGCGATTCCGCTGGTAGGTGGCGCTATTTTACCACTATCGGTAAAGTAAGTCGGTAAATAGGTGGTACTTCACATGATCGAATAAAAAGTTTGAAATTGAATTATTGAATTCATGTAGTTAGGTAAATAGGTACCTAGGTAGATATTATTAATTTCAAATTAATTTCGAGTTCGAATCCTGGCCGTGCATCAATGGATATTTCTGTTCGAAAAATGTACCTATATGCGCGTTATACGTGTTTATAATAGTGAAGGAAAACATCGTGAGGAAACCTGTTAGTATTCTTGAAAGCGGCGACGGGCTTGCAACCTGTCACGTGTGGAATGCTAACTACGTAGTTAGGTAAATGGGTAGGTTACGAGATATTATGAATTATTTTTTATGTTTCTAGGGTTCCGTATCTAAAGGGTAAAAAACGGGACTACTAAGACACCACTGTCCGTCTGTCTGTTACCAGGCTGTATCTCGTGAACCGTGATAGCTAGACAGTTGAAATTTTCACAGATGATGTATTTCTCTAAAATCAGCATAAAATAAATATTTAAGTGAGACTCCCGTACAACAAACGTGATTTTTTTGCCGTTTTGATAATAGTACGGAACCCTTCGTGCGCGAGTCCGACTCGCACTTGGCCGGTTTTTTATACATAATACGAGTATCTTCTTTAAATTATTATTACACGAGCTTTTACCCGCAACCGTCCGCGTAGATTCAGAATATAATTTTTTGGTGACTTAATCGTAAAACATTAAATGTCTTGGGCCGAGACATAACTATCTCTATATACAATTTAATCACAATCGGCAAAGCGGTTTGGCCGTGATAACGTCACAGACAGACAGTTTCTTTCGCATTTATAATAATTAGTATCTATATCTAGATTACTTTAGCTTACAGGATGATAATCATTACTTTCATAGGTACCTAATAAACTGTTTAAATGATTATAACAGTTATCTATCATTCTTATATTACAATAATTTGGCAATAAAAAACTCGTAACACATTGTCCTTGCTAAATAGGTACCTGTACGCAAAACGTGTTGAAGACGTTTCCGGCGTGGCATACCTACTATTTTCTAGCCCAGTTAAGCCCTGATCCCAAGCAACGGCTGCCGTAATAATACTGTCGTATTAAAGAGTTCTAAAAGGAAAGGATCATTGAAAAAAATGATAGGCCCCCAAGCCGTGTTTGTTGCCTGATTCTTCTAGGCTTCGTCGCGAGGAACAGGAATAGCTTCGCCTAGCTCCTAAGACGTTTCAAAGTGATTCCTGTAATTTTATTGAAGGAAATAATTTTTGAATTTGATTTTGTATGACGACCTCTTTTTGTTTTTGATAAACCCCGAAATGTATGATAAACAAAATATTTTTATGCTTTTTTTTGGGGCCAGATGGCACTACATGAAATGTCGACAAATATTAATTTGTTTATTTTTATTTTAGCGAGACACACACAGCGGTTTCTTCACTACATAGTTTAAAGCAAAGTCGCTTCCCGCTTCCCGCGTCTGTATGTATGCTTATATCTTTAAAACTACACAACGGATTTTGATGCGTTTTTTTTTAATAGATAGAGTGATTCAGGAGGAAGGTTTATAGGAATCAGCTTTGCACCCGTGCGAAGCCGGGGTGGGTCGCTATAACTGCTGTCAAATGAGAAGCACCGCTTTTTTGGAACCATCAGCTTTATCGACCACGAGGTCAAGGTAGGGAGGGCATGTTCATTGATAGATCAGACGCAGATTAGTAAATGTTTGTACTATGACAAATCAGTTGATGCCCGGGTTGCTAAAGTGATGTTAAGACGAATAATAAATGTTTTTTTTTGATGAATGCATAATCGTTTTTTCTCAATAACCGCAAAACATACAGTTTTGTTTTTTATGACAACGATAACTTAAGGATATAATTTAGATAAATTACAGACAGAATTTTCATTGTTATAAAATATAGTCATACTAGCTAAGTAAATTACAGACAGTTTCTTTTAAAATTGGATGGTTTTCAAGATAATGCAGTTATATCACTTTTTCCGTCTTATTCGGGCAGACTAGCCCATACAAAAAGTCAAAAATCTCACTTATCACCGAAGTCGTATCTCTTGTGTACCATATATTTATTTTGACAGCGACAATCTACGACCATAGCTACGATGAGACCATCAATTTTTACAAGCTTTTATTAACTTGCAATGTATGTATGTATGTCATTAAGTACTTATGTAACTATGTTTGTTAAGGTGGAATCTTGCAACTCAATTTTGAAGCAGATATCCCCAACCGATTGAGCTGAAATTTCGCATACTTATGTAACTTCGGTGACAATGTAATAATATGGTTACAGCAAGCTGATCTGATGATGGAGTCAGGAGCTGTTCAACAGACACTCAAAATGGAACTCCTTAGTAAATGCAAAAAAACACGGCCACCGCAGATATCGAAGCAGCTCCTCTAACGGCTTAGCTAAGCACTCGGCCACTACGCCACTGAAGTTGTCATATCCAACATCTAGTTAAATTATCACAAAGTTGTCGAAAGGAAAGGTGCATGAGATCCAGGTAAGTTTATGGAGCTTTAAACAAATCGAAGGATGCATTCATGCATGGAAGCAAGATTTCTCTTTTGTGAGCGATCAGAACTGCACATTGCAAATTGTAGGGTAACCATGAGGCGAGATACGAATTGATGGACCGCTTTATTTCAATTGGTACATTACATTATGACGTGAGTGAAGTTCACTTTGGCGATTTTCTTAATAAAATCGACAGAACTAACCAATAAAACAAAGATATTCAAGTTTTATTTATTTACTATGCTTATTACAGCACGCTAATATTCTTTCTCTATCGAGTAGGACGTAGGAAACAGTATGATAAAGTACGTTTAACATACAAACGTAAAAAGTTACGGGTTTTTATCTTTTTGTGTGACCTATCCTAGGAAACATCTTATTTATCATGTGCCAGTTTCTCGTATATAAAGTATTTTATTACCAACATACCTTTCAAAATAAACTTTCTACAAACAGACATAAAATGCTTACCTTGGTACTAGAATTTAAGCCTACCTTCTATCATAATACCGAGCTGTGGAGCTATTTTGTAAAAACATGATTATCATGTTATGGTACTGAATGCCATAATACCTACGCTTTTTATGCTGTTTAGGCACCTATATCTACGCTTCCAAAACAATACCTACGCAGAAGCGTAGGTATAGGTGCATGGACTGTGCATAGTTACTATGAAAAGTGTACAGATTAGGTATTCTCTAACATTAGGTTATTGCATTCAACATCATAACATGATAATCATGTTTTTACAAAATAGCCCTGCTGTTCTTTTCTATTATCGTAGGATAATAGTAGGATTCTTAATGAACTAGGAATCCCTCCTTGTACATACTTACACTAATAAAAGCTCAAAGCAATCTTTCCGCCGTTTTACAGCCCCATTGTCACACCAGCAACTTACCTAAGTACGTCTCAAGTTCAAGAAGTGAGGCACAATGGTTTCTCAGGTAAAGATTTTTTTTAACAGCATCTGCTGACGGCAGATGTACCTTTGTACTATGTCTTTTGTGCGTTTCCGAATCTGTCTCAACTGGGTAGCTACACACACAACTGCAAGCTTGTTTTTACCAGCTTGTTTGTGTTTGATCATATTACTTGAACGTCTATGGCCCGCTTTAGAATTGGCATGAGCAGTCATTTTGTTCAAGCCACAATTATAGATAGGTAAAAATCACACAATAATTCCCCCTTTCCTAAAATGATTTTTCTGGTAAACCCACACGATAAAATTACCCCTATAAAAACAGGCGATTCAAAATGATCAAATAGTAGTTTGAAGTTAAACTTCGCATTATTCAATTTCTGACAAACCTGTGCCCAAGAATGCGTGTGCAAGCTAGCTGTTCATGCATGCTTGTCAAGCTTGCATGATCGTGTGTAGCCACCTCTATTCTCTCCTGCAGGAAGACTTAGGAATTGCGAGTTTCCGGGCCAGCTTCCTGTTTTTTAACACGTTTTTTATTATTATTTCTGATTGAACGTTATCTTATACATACAATGTTTTTGGAAGCGATTGATACGCCTTTGGCGGAGTTTTTTTTATCAGTTTCCTTCTAAGAACTTGTAGGTGAATAATACAATCTATGTAGAGTAAAAACATCATAGTTCATTGAATAGCATTTAATTGATTTTCCCTCTTATCTACATACGAGTAATAAGCTTAGTTAGAACAAGGTAATCAATGTTCTCTGTAGTAATATTAGGTCTTTTCTAGTGGGGGTAGTCAGAGGCATGTCCAAACATTATATTTGGCACATGCCCACATTTGGCAAGCCCATCGCCGCTTATAAGAATACTAACTGGTTTCCTCACAATGTTTTCCTTCACCGTTTTGAGAACGTGTTTTTGATGCGCGTAAATTTTTTTCGAACTTTTTAACACGCTTTTATTAGCTCGGCCTGTATGTATGTATGTATGTATGTATATGTAGTATGACGTTGAGCATAATTTTCACCACTCTTTTTACTCTGAATTGAATTATTGTGTTAATAACTTAAATTTTACTATAATTTTGTTTTGAGGTGATTCTGATTGTTTCATTTTCTACTACAGTTATATTAAACTCTTTGTCATCAAAAAATATTTTCTAGTTTTTAGTTCGATTAGCAATAAAAGCGTGTTTTTTAGTTTTTTTAAACTATATTTTATTTTAATATTACGCAATCAAGTAGTACAAGCTTTGCTTAGTTTGGGCTGGATGGTGCTGTGTGATCCAATATTTATTTCTTTAATCAGCTCGATGAACATGACCACTGACTATCATAGGATTAGTGGTATTGTGGTGTATTGTATACCTATACCTATATAATATTCGTTAGTCACTACATAGTATAAAGCAAAGTCGCTTCCCGCGTCTGTATTTATGCTTATTATCTTTAAGAGGCTGCCAGTCGCTGATTGCTCTTTTTCGAAACGAAAAAAGAAATACTTCTGAACAAGCCACATCTCCTATTTTTATAAGTATATTACTTCAGGTTCCTACCTAGATTTCTATTAAGCTGAAAACATAATAGCAGAAACTTTTCACGATAAAAATATTATTTCAAAATGATACGTTTTAGAATTTATGATCGAAATATTTTATATACCTACTATTAAAATCAACTTGTGATTTATTGTTAAAGATAGGTAATATGTAGATCTAGATTTCTATTAGGATAGATTTTTGATAAGTAATTATACATAATTTATATCATTAATTTATTCGAAAAGCTAAGGCGGACCACGCGCGGACGTGTGTTTATTTTATTTTTATTTTATTTATTAAGGTCTACCAACAATTATTACAACGATACATGAAAAGAAAAACCTTACAAATTAGGTACAATAGTACTGTCTTACGCTAATTGCACAATCACTTATAGGTAAACACTGCATGCTTTTAATATCTTAATGAAGAAGTAACAAATTACAGAAAGAGAAAAAATAATAATAGCGTTTATACATTATAATATATTAAGAACTAAGAAGGAAATAAAACTAGAGAGGCATGTAATAGTAACATGCCTATCTAATCCTACTTTAATTTTAAATTTTAAAACATTACTTAGTTAGATAAGTTCTCGGCCAAGTGCCGGCGGAACTTACTTAAGTTTGTAGAAAAAATATCAATGTTCTTGCAATTATCGTTTAGGGACCTGCATAACCTGTGTTTGTCATCATTGCAGCGGTCGGTAGGATTATTTATCGAAGTGATTAAAGATGGGTACATCTTTATTCACATATACTATACATTATAAAATAGGAGATGTGGCTTGTTCACAAGTATTTCTTTTTTCGTTTCGAACAAAAATAATCGTCGACTGGCAGCGTCTTGAAACTACACAACGGATTTTGATGCGGTTTTTTTTAATAGTTAGAGTGATTCAGGAGGAAGGTTTATAGGAATCAGCTTTGCACCCGTGCGAAGCCGGGGCGGGTCAATAGTACTTAATAAAGTCTTTACTCATGTATTTATCTGGGTAACCGAAACCACAACCATGTATGTAAATAGGTAGGTATTTAAATAAACAACGCTTTGATACGCTTATCGAAACTTTATTCCTAAAAATAAATTAATAAATCAACATGTTGCGTCGGCAGCTTTGTTGTAAGTACCTAACTTACCTACTTAATTATTTTGTGGTTTTGTAACAATTCGTAAAAATAATTATGCAATGAACGGAAATGTGGTCAAATACCTACCTCGAATTCTGTGACTTAGTCGATAACAATGCAGCTGAGTTAAAATTCAATTCTGAAAACTAAGAACTTCACAGCTGAGTTGGTAGTAACTCTGCCTTCTGCGCTGTAGGTTGTGGGTTTGATCCCCACCCAGGGCAAATATTTATGTGATATACTTATACATAGATGTTTGTTCTGTGTCTGGGTGTTTCAAAATTAGTATGTATTTACAAAAAAAAAGTATATTTATGTATAAGTATTCTATTAGTTATATGGTTCCCATAGTACAAGTTTTGCTTAGTTTGGGGTTAGATGGCGCTGTGTGAAATGTCTGAATTTATTTATTTATGTTTTATTTATATTGGCCCTACGAATTTCATTGATGGTCTATCTATTCTAAGGAACACTAGCATACTAAGCTTTGCTCGCGTGATAGGTACCTACCTTCCTAAGATACCTTACTACCTTGGTGATTCAGTGTTATTTTTAATGCATCGCATTAAATACATTATATTTTATAATCGAATATAATAAAATCAATTCTGCATTTCATTGGCATTTCATAGGTATTTTTTGATTGATATAACTTCAGTAATTGTTTAACTATGATTTTTTTTGTCGAGCCGGCGGCCGGCCGGTTTGTGCGCATTTTTTTGCAGATTTTGCAAATTTTTGGGTATGGACGGTATAGCACATAGTGCGCTCGATAGGCTGGACGCTTGAGTGGATAAGAAGTACCATCCTATATCTATGGTAGGTACCTAAGGCTTGAAGTTCGGACTATTTTTCGGCACGGATTTGGGTTTCTGGAGTTTCGAAGCTTTATTGAAAAAAGTGCAGTGGATATATTTTTAGGGTTACGTACCCAAAGGGTAAAAACGGGACCCTATTACTAAGACTTCGCTGTCCGTCTGTCCGTCTGTTCGTCTGTCTGTCACAGGGCTGTATTTCATGAACCGTGATAGCTAGACAGTTGTAATTTCTACAGATGATGTATTTATGTTGCCGCGATAACAACAAATACTAAAACCAAAATAAAATAAATATTTAAGTGGGGCTCCCATACAACTAACGTGTTTTTTGGCGTTTTTTATAGATAATAGTACGGAACCAAACCGATGACTTGCACTTGGCCGGTTTCATTTATTTTGTCTAGTTTTATTTCATATTGGTACTTATATGCTACTTATTTTAGGATACGAACTAAGTAGATCAAGTTAATATATGCATTTCCATCCAGTTTTCAAATAGATTCTAGTCTACTCAAAAAAATAAAAAATAAATAAATAATTAAAAATATTTACTAGACCAGGTACCTACTTACCTACGTATTCCAAGTTTCATCCAAGTTCGTTCAGTCGTTTGGGCGTAACCTAAAAGCATACAAACATCAAAACATCCTCACTAACTCTCATATATATAAAAAGTACTTAATAAAATAAGATGGTATTTATATACCTAGATACATACCCACCTACCTGAGGTAAACACATTTTCGATACCTACAAAAATTCGCATTATTAGCACTTCGACGCGTCCAAATTCAAATATACGACATAACTATATTGAATTAGAGTTGAAATTGGCTTGCGCTTCGCCGTGGTGCTTATGATAGAATGTGCAAAAATACCTCTTTGTGACAGATAGAGGATCGCACGAGTGATCTTCAAGTGGTTCCGTTTTTACCTTCTAATGCCGGAAACACATTTACGTGTCGTGGCGTGGCGTGTCGCGCCACTAGCCAATCGCAAGATAGCGTTTGCGACACGACACGACACCCAAATATGTCTCTAACCATACTAAATGTATGAAAGCGATTAGCTAGTGGCATGTCGCGCCACGACACGACACGTAAGTGTGTTTCCGGCTTTAGTCTTATTACAAGGAAAATGGAACACCATAGATTTTAAGGTGTTCCATTATTGGTACCCTAAGAATACCGAAAACACATTAGGTAAATCGTAAAGATAAAGATAAAGAACATTTATTTGCTTGAACACAGTGTAGGTTACACGGATGATAATAAAATAAATCATATTTTAGATTCAATTATGTTCTACTAAAATTAGCATGCAAAATTACCAGGTAGTAGGTAAATAGATACCTATTTTCTTCTTTGTTTAGAATTACAAATAATTTTAATGGTATTTTCTTGTTAATTAAAATGCCAGAACTTACGTAGGTACTTCTAATTCTAACATACCTAGGAAATTATTTCTCTGTAGGTAAATATAATGATGTCAAAATAAGGAAAACCAAGATAGAATTCAATAGGTAGGTAGGTACTTGTAGGTATTTATTCGTAAAATATTTTGCTTATTTGGTAGTTAAGTAGGTAGGTACCTAGGTACCTACTTTACTTATCAATCTATCAATACCTGTTAACGTAGGAAGGATAGGTGGTTAGATAACAAATTTTTAAAACAGAATCGTTTCTACCTAGTTAAGTAGGTAGGTACTTACTTTAGGTACCTACATAAAATTGTGGTTCTGTTACAACTATTGACAAAGGTGGGAACAAATATATCTAAGTAGATACCTACCATCGACTGTAGTCGATGATACATACCTACTTGCTGTAGGTATTTACTAACTACCTAACTACTATCATTTTATTACATAGATAGTTAAGTAGACAAGTACGTAGGTACATAATACAACACCGGTCGACGTACACCTTATACCTACACGAGTTTGAAATAATTAGCTATCTACCTACCTGCGGACTTGTGAGGTGTTGGGCGCAGTGGGTTGGGCGGGCGGGATGCGACGCAGCTTCCGCCCGCCCGACGCGGCCGGCACCCGGCGGGCTGCAGCCGGCCTCCCCTCCCCCGCTGCCCCCCGCCCGCCCCCCACTCTGCCCCCACCCCCCGGCGCGGGTCCGAGCGCGTGCGCGAGCCGGCCGGCACATCAGTTCACCGCCGCGCCGCGACCCGAACACACGCGCGCACACGCTACAAAATCGCGCTCGAACTATCGAACGCACCCTTACTTACTAACTACCAGTGATCGAGAGGGAGACCTCTCGCAACCGACAAGATAGCTTCGCAAGTGGAAATGCCGTCAAGTAGCCTGTTCTCGGACCTGAGCGGTGGGGGGAGCCTGGTGGAGGACCAGCGCGCGTTCCAGCTGGCTCTCGAGCTGAGTATGCTGAGCCTTGGGGAGCCGATGCCGGCCGGCCCGTTGGCCAGTCCGTTGGGCTTCGCGCCGCCGCAGGACGACCGCGGCAAGAAGAGCCAGAACATGACAGAGTGCGTGCCGGTGCCATCTTCGGAGCACGTCGCAGAGATCGTCGGCAGACAAGGTTTGTAGCTGGTCCTCTATTATTTACTACGTGATGAGGGTAGTGCGGCATCGGTAATCGTGCGCGGCGAGCTTCTCCTCGCAGGGTACCCTCGTGGCTCGAATCTCGGATCAGCTGTAAAGGTTATTCGGTGTCAGACGGTGTCGTCGGGGCGATTTCGTCTCGGCGTTACCCTTATGTAAGGGCGCACGTGCCAGTTTTAGGTTATGTTCGATCAAGACCGCCTCGAGACGGGATTCTGTCGAAAACGCGAAGAATTCGCTGTTTTGTGTGTTTTGTTTACCCTCATTCGCCGCTCAGTGAGCCGCGTAGCACCACAGACAGTGCGCCAGTTACTATAAGCTTCGTAGACTCGTAGATTTGTAGCTGCGTAGTTACTGTAGATTAGATATGGATTTTCAGAAGCTCTGTTTACTGTCTAGTCTCTGTCCTTCAACCTATCAACTTGTACATTTTTTTCTTTACTAAGAGACATGGGTAGAATTAATTAGATAGACACTTACTATCAGGTATACGTACTTATAACTATGGGTTGCATCGAAATAATGTAAAATGTAGTTTATCAGTGCTGATCAGCTGTGTAAACTTCCCTAGGGTTATCATTTAAAACAGTCACACTATTTTGATGCACTTTATCTACCTTACCAATACGTAAACAATAGTTTTCCTACGGAGATAAGTTTCTACTTTCTACATACATTAACAGGCTGATTTTCACCCTTTTCACTGTATGTAGGTGGTAGGTAAGGTAGGTACCCCAAGAAGTATCTTCGCAAATCCATTAAATTTCAATGGTGGAACGTCACTTTGATGAGACCAATAATAATTGATCGCTACCAATTAGGTACCTACCTAAGGGCAGAAGCAGTTGATAAGATAGTCGACTGCAATTATTGCATCAATTGCATCTGTATTCGATCAATTTGCCCTGTCAATGTGCATCCATGACGTAAAAGCGTTTAGCTCGTCTCGGGAGCACTGACCTAGGTACATACCTACCTACCTATTTGTTTAATTGTAAAGTTGCAATTAATAAATTTGACCTAGGTATGTCTACCGTCTTATCTAACTGTAGGAAGACTAACACTTTAACTGCAGTAGGTAGGTACCTACCTACATACCAAAGTCAAAGTGTATTTATTTCAATAAAATCACAAGGATCACTTTGAAATGTCCTAGGAGCTAGGTGAAGCTACGTCTGTTCTTCGCGACCACCTACCAATCCAAAACAGTACCAACTTTGAATACGTCTGTATTACTGCACCTACCTAGGTACAGCTTGCAAATAAAGTTCCTCATATCGACTTATTTTTATATATACATATATGCTTGGGATAAGCTCACAGTAATTTGGGCTTATTTCAGAGATATACAAAATACTACTACTTTCCTACCAATTCAATTTGGTCTCCGAATGAGTTTCGTTTCCATGACATTACTAACCCTCGTATTCAAGAACGACACTATCCCTCGTATTCAAGAACGACACTATGAGAACACGCGCCCACAGTGGACGAAATCTTTTTTCATAAAAACCACTTTATGTGTTGTGCGACACTGCATAGTGTGACTAGGCACATTGTCGTGTAGCCAAAGTTGAGCTCTAAAGGCACACGGTAGCGTGCCGTGCGCCATAGTGCCGCTCAACACATAAAGTGATGTTTATGAAAAAAGATTTCGTCCACTGTGGGTGCGTGTTCTCATAGTGTCGTTCATGAATACGAAGGTAAGTCGATCTCCGAAAGATACGAAAACCAAAATGGCCTCGGAACCTATCCGACGTTCTAATTAAAAGGTACCTTCGGCAAAAAATGCTTAAGGGATGTTTTTTTCCCCGAACAGGGTAAAAAAACACCGACAAAGTAGTTCGCGGTAGACCTTATCTGGGTCTAATTCATTTCGGCTCTGAAGTGAATCGATTATCTATAGAGGTATCTTAGAATTCGTTTGGAGGTGAAAAAGCTAGAGAAATTATACTAATGCGGTTTACGTTGCCCTATTAAGGTAAATTAAAAAGCGTAGCAAAAAAAATTAAAAGGATCACATTCCAAATTTTACCTCTATTTATTATAAGCAGATGCGTCTTTGGCAAATTGGTGGTTTGGCTGATTTTTTGACATTGGCTGGATTTATTTCACTCAAAAAAAATGTAATACTACATGACACTAGACGTACTCGTATATAAAAAAACCGCCCAAGTGCGAGTCGGACTCGCGCACGAAGTATTTCGTACCATTATCTATAAAAACGGCAAAAAAACACGTTTGTTGTATGGGAGGCCGACTTATATATTTATTTTATTCTGTTTTTTATTGTATTTGTTGTTGGCGTCAACAATAATACATGATCTGTGAAAATTTCAACTGTCTAGCTATTACGGTTCATGAGATACGCCCTGTGACAGACAGACGGACAGCGAAGTCTTAGTAATAGGGTCCCGTTTTTACCCTTTGGGTACGGAATCCTAAAACCTACTTCGGCTTTGAAACCATCGACTACATAGCCCAGAAGACACCGCATGCAAGGCGAACACTGTCATCCAAAACATCAGGCTTATACGGCCGATAAAAAATACCGCGCGTCAAACCTGCAGTAGTACCGACCACTTCCTTGACCCGTGCACATCTCGTCTGTTTATGCTAAAAAACCATTACCACAAGCTCAAGTTACACTGGTTATTTTCCTTGTCGATAGTCAATAGTGTTGTATCACTACTCAATAATTGATGATCGATAAACCTACATAGCTAATACTAAACATAAACATACTGGCCTCACAGCTTAGTTGGTAGTAACTCTGCCTTCTACGCTGTAGGTTGTGGGTTCGATCCCCACCCAGGGCAAACATTTGTGTGATGAACATAGATGTTTGTCCTGTGTCTGGGTGTTACTATGTATGTATAATAAGTATGTATTTACAAAAAAAAAGTATATAAGTATTCTATCAGTTATCTGGTTCCCATAGTACAAGCTTTGCTTAGTTTGGGGCTAGATAGTGTTGTGTGTAAAAGTCCGCCAATATTTATTTATTTATTATTTATAGTAGTAACAACAACAGTTGGACCTCACTAGTAAAACTACTTATTGCCAACTAGCTTCCGTCCGCGGCTTCGCTCGCGTTGTTCCTACATGGAAGTAACCTATTTGCTATTCGCATTTATAATATTATCGCTTTAGAATTAACAAATGTTGTCTTAAGTTCCCGTTCTCGTTCGCGTTCGCGTTCGCGTTCGCGTTCGCGTTCGCGTTCCCGTTCCCGATCCCGATCCCGATCCCGATCCCGATCCCGATCCCGATCCCGATCCCGATCCCGATCCCGATCCCGATCCCGATCCCGACACCGATCCCGATCCCGATCCCGACCCCGATCCCGTGTTTAAAACGGTGGAAACCAGTCGCATCGCAT
This sequence comes from Hydriomena furcata, assembly GCA_912999785.1. NCBI lineage: Eukaryota > Metazoa > Arthropoda > Insecta > Lepidoptera > Geometridae > Hydriomena > Hydriomena furcata. Next base: position 12,944,674 of record OU538834.1, read on the forward strand.
CGCATCGCGAGGAAACCAGTAGTTAGTATTGTTATAAGCGGCGATGGGCTTGCAACCTGTCACGTATGGACTGCTAACTACTGCAAAATGTGGGTATGTGCCGAATATAATATTTGGACGTGCCTCTGACTGCTATCGACAACTCATGACAACACTTCCCATCCCTAGTGAATCACGTCATCTTGAACCGGCCAATCAGAATGCATTTTTTCCCACTCCCCCCGTACCTCATACCTCACTGACTTGACAGAGTTGTTTGTTTGAAGAAATGAAGCCATTAGGCGTCTATTAGGCTATGTAGTCGATGTTTGAAACGATTCTGGAAAACGTAATAAATGGGGTAGTTTTTTTTTATATCACTACATAGTATAAAGCAAAGTCGCTTTCCGCTTCCCGCGTCTGTATGTAATATGTAATATGTATGTATGTATGTTTGCTTATATCTTTAAAACTACACAACGGATTTTGATGCGGTTTTTTTTAATAGATAGAGTGATTCAGTATAATAACATGCTACCCGTGCGAAGCCGGGGCGGGTCGCTAGTAAGTAATAAAATAAGCTCTTCAAAATATGTAAGTCTAAAATGATAATCGCCAGTGGAGACTGTTAGATTATCCTTGTGTAATTGCTAGAAGACAATGGAATTTGACAGATGAAGCCGATTACGATTGACAGTAAGACCGCTGATTATGACAGCTTCGACATTTGACGGCTGCTTGTGACCATCATCACAAACAAAATGATGTAGAAGTTATTATTATGATGAAACAATTAATTACATGAATCTCATCATATTTTTAAATGTCAATGAAAAAGTTGATGGCTCTGCATTATGATATTGGTTTATCTTGAGATAATAATAATTTTAAATGAATTACTTGGGATTGTGTCACAGCTCATTATATATTCAACGAGATAAATGTGAAGAGAACGAATAAATCAAGGTAAAAATATAAAAAAATAATTAACATTTCAAATAAATAATAAATACCTGTTTGAAACATTAAATGGGTGTTGTGATCGCGAAAGTAGTTTCAAAAAGGCTAATTAATATTTTTGTTAACCTAGATTGAGTTGTTGGAATGAAAACGTCTTATTACAAAGATACCTAATTTTGTGGTTCGCTTATTGCTTGAAGGGCAGACATATTGTAAGTGCCTACTCCTAAAATATACCGTTATTCAGAGCAAGATATCTAATTAAACTTATATGGCCTGACAGTAATGTTCGTAAGTAGAAGAGTATTTTCTAAAACATCAAAGATTTTATTTTAGCATCAATTTACCCAATCACCATCATGGCGCAAAATCAAAATCAATAGAATCACGACTGTAATCCCCAAGTACGGTAGACATACTCTCAGATCTCCAGGCGCATCCTTGAAGATTGTCTTAGTCAGAGGCACGTCCAAACATTACGTTCGGCACTATATCCACATTTTGCAGTAGTACTACTTGGTGACAAATTAATTATTTTAGCTCTGTAGATCTGGCGATAACAAAAGTACTAAAAGAGCTTGCACTATTAACCAGCTCCGAACCAGAATTATACATTGCTTTAGTAATACAAGCGACCTGTTTTACTCAAAACCTTTCCCATAGCCGGCGAACAAAACAATACACTATAGGTACTCAAATATCTATACGTACGCAGTCCCTTGCATTTCCAGACAGGGCAAATGAAATGAAAGCAAAAAAGCTCGGTCCCATGCAACCTTGTCGAACTACCGTGCATTCCCTCAGCCGTGCTGACGACGCGACACCGTGCTGACGACGATCTGATCCTTGCTGCGACAAGGTGGTAGCGCTAGCACGTATTGTTATATTTAGGCCGTTTCGGTCTGTTTCTTCGGCTTTCTGATGTTTTAATGTTGTGATAGATTTATTTATTAACTCACGATGATTGGGTAAAGTTACCGACTTCCTTTGATAACGATATGTACTAATCATGGTGTTATTTTGTTTCTTTCCTCTAATTATCCTTCATTTTGTTTCTCATTAACATAAATACTACATCGTTGCAGTAGAATCTACAACTACATACTTATACGTCCGTGGCCAGATAAACTATTAAATTCTGAACTAGTACATTATGCAAGGGTACAGAGTGGTTAAGAAGAAACCAGAGAAACGGTCGATCAAAATGTAAAAAATAAAAAAAACCGGCCAAGTGCGAGTCGGACTTGCGCACGAAGGGTTCCGAACTATCTATTAAAAAAGGCAATAAAACACGTTTGTTGTATGGGAGCCCCCCATAAATATTTGTTTTTAGTATTTGTTGTAATAGCAGCAACAGAAATACATAATCTGTGAAAATTTCAACTGTCTAGCTAACACGGTTTATGACATACAGCCCTGTGACAGACAGACGGACAGCGAAGTCTTAGTAATAGTTTCCCGTTTTTACCCTTTGGGTACGAAACCCTAAAATCCAGCTTGTGAGACTTACAGACATACTACGGACAGTTCGAATGGAAGCTTGTATGGATTTTTTTGCGAACTTTACAGACGAACAATCATCCCCTTTGATGTATAACATAAAAACTACGCATTTACTTATAGTAGGTACATACAAAAGTACATTCTGTACCTGCGTCGTAGTTACCCATGGATTCGTCCTAAGAGTATATTAAATCTATTCTTAAATTCATTATTATTACTAAATTCACCAACAATACAATCATAAAAAAGCGGGGAAATTCAATACACAGACAGACAGAAGGGTCTCGAGTTATTGAAAGAGGTCTTTATTTGGTGCAATGTATTGAAGCTTTTTTTGCGAGCCGTACTTACCTTTAAGTTCTGATTACCTGTTTATTTTTCCATAGTACATTGAATGGGATTTAATGGACTAGTTATTCGACACGGCTTTGCATGCTATAAATGAATAGCTTTATCTATGCTTTACTCTGATTTGAAAGAAAAAACCGGCCAAGTGCGAGTCGGACTCTCGCAAGAAAGGTTCCGTACCATTATCTATAAAAAACGGCAAAAAACACGTTTTTTGTATGGGAGCCCCGCTTAAATATTTATTTTATTTTGTTTTTAGTATTTGTTGTTAGCGGCAACAGAAATACATCATCTGTGAAAATTGTAACAGTCTAGCTATCACGTTTCATGAGATACAGTCCTGTGACAGACAGACGGTCAGCGAAGTCTTAGTAATAGGGTCCCGTTTTTACCCCTTAAGTACGGAACTCTAAAAAAACGAATAGTTTTTAAATATGAATGTTTGAATTGAAAAGCTTAATTTTAATTTTTTGTTTCTACAAACAAATTTGGAAATACATGTATGATATTCTAGCTTCCGCCCGTGGCTTCGGTCGCGTATGGAGCATAGAGTATATTCCAAGTATCATCCTAATGGGTTTGGTCATCAACATCCTCACAAACTTTATGATTTATATTATTACTTACTAAGATTTTAGGATCAAAATGAAGTGTCCTCTTTCGTTAATTAAAAGCAAAGTTGCAAAACAAAACTTATTCAATATAATGAATGGATTTATTTACAAAAGGATATAAAAATACCAATTTAAAGGATTCAAATCTATTGTATTGTAACCATTTCTATAAAACTGTTGCTTATTTTAAATTCTTGTCAAAACCTATAACGACCTTTTAACAACGCACTTTCAATGATCTGAATATTAAGCGTGGTGTAAAAAAAAGCTTCAATCTCGACCTTATGCCTTTCTTAATAAGGGCTTTGGGATTATGTTGTCTTTGTTTGACATGATGACATCTGTTAAGACGCAATTCGCTAAAAGGAGGTTGTTTAAAATTCTCTCGTTTACGCACAGTCGGTGACGTCATGTCCGGTGTGTAGGGCTGCCACACGTCCGGTCATCGCAAAACATCGAACTTTCTTACAATTAAACCACAAAAACAAATTATATGTGTTCAGTACGATAAAATAATTGTTACTTATGTAATGTTTTCACGTTTCTCTGACTATCTCTAGGCATGTTCAAGGTTGGAGATCATATAGTTGTGATTCTATTTTATTTAATTGAATATTACGTATGTGTACCTAGACACCTAAATGTAGGTATATTATATAACTCTTTATTTAAAAAGTATTGAACAAAAAAGTATGAACTCATTTCTGACCGTAAATATGATGTAACTATTATAAAAACCTACATAAAAATTGGTGCATGTTTTTTCATTAATAATATGTTATTGCAAGTTTTGATATAAATTACAATCTACAGAGAAACAAAACACAGGTAAAATAAAGTCCGACTATCGTGCCTACCCTACCTTATCGACAGTCGATAAAACTTGTCGATGATCGGCAGATCCTGTCGGCTTGTTTGTTGTTTTGATTTGTAGTGACGCGCCGTACTGTTTTTGCATCTGATATCGATGTATTGTAGTGTTGTCCATTGACAGGTTGGAATTCAATTAAAGAACTCGAGTTATAAATATGTCCTGTTCTGCCTAGGTCAGTCTACCTTTGTAGGTTTTGCACGATTGTTTACATGTCAATTGTCTGGGTTTAAACAATTACTTATGAATTGTTTTTTTTTGTTTGTTGCCATTGATAATGACACTTCAAAAGAAAAGAAGGTGAAATAATTTTTCAAATTGGTCCGGTAGTTTTTCCGTTTATCCATTACAAACATACAATTTTTTTTTCTCTTTATAATATTATTAGTATAGACATAGATAACTGTGCTTAATCATTAGAAACAGGATCATTTTCTTTATAACAATATTTAAAGCATCCCAAGTATGTCCCGATCTCGACTGTTACAAAGTTCCCAGCGTTTCGGTAATTCATCCCCGTCCGTCAAGCCGGTTCTACAACCGGTTCCACATCAATGACTGCCAACCCTCGTACACTCCACGAACAATAACTCCGTAAACACTGATATTCTGGTTTTAGGAAGGCCACACTATCCGATTTTAATAAGCCGTATTGACTTGTCTCGCAGTAATGACAGCTTAAATAGCCCATAAGGAAACTAAGGATTCCATTAAGCGTAATCGATGCAATTTTCGTACATAAAACGACAGATAAAACAATCTGGAATTGCACACGTGTGAGTGGAATGTACCAGGAGCGCAGCACCTCGCGCAAGTGGACGTGAACGAAACGACGAAAGAGATTCGCACTGGCTCGGCGTGCGTTCCGGTCGACGCCACCGCGCTCAGGGTCAAGGCTTCGCTCCTGCTGCTCGCCTGGTGGACGCGACCCGGCCGCGCTCATTCGCTGCAGCGGAAATGGGCCGCTAAAAGCGAAACTGATAGCCACTGACTTATGTGATTTCCCACGGCTACGCGGCTCCTACAAGTGCCGACAACGTAAACAAACGCTCTATCTAACACTAGTCTAGCTTATCGCTCCGTTTACTCCGCGCATTAAAAGCTCCGTTTAGTCTCGATGGTAATAAACGTCGACACCAAATTAAAAGCGTTTTAACGATCGCTAATTTGAGCTTAAATCCAGCCGCTATTACGGTAACAAGATTACACAAATCTCCTATTCGTTGACACTTTTTGAATGAAACTACTCGGGCGGTGAAAAAATAAAAGAGCACATGTCCCGCGCCGAGACATCCCGAAATTCCAGGGCCTCGTTTTTTGTGCTCCTTGACAGATGCATTCTGGGACGCCGCAACCGCATCTTGCGTCCTTATCGCGCCTCGGAAATTAGATCCCAAGTCGTACGAGTCCAGGCATCGTCTACTACGACGAATTCGAGGGTTATTTCGAGGTGCATTTACCCGTCCTTGTCGCACACAGTGGCGCCACCGCCCCGGGAAGAGAAGGCACTCTTGTTTGTACTGCGCACATCGTAACAGCATTCTTAAACGCTACTACTTTTTGTTTGACTTCAACGCTCAACTTAAGTGAAGCGTTCTGTAACAATTTCCAATCATAGTCGTCGGCGAAAGGACGAAAGGAGCACCACAACAGCACCCTGCGTCTGCGAAACTTAGGGTCCCTAATGAATGACTTCCTAATTGCCACCGCACCACGAACAACCCGTAATCCGGCGCGAAACCAGCTCGCCGTTTAATTATGGACCTTGAGTCGTTTCGTTCCTGAGCTTCAAATCGAATGTCAATCGTCTCGCGGCCTGTCACCGTCCACGCTTGTGGACCTACGGGTTCGACTCCAGTTGTATGAAATGAGGTCTTATTCTGATACGATTGGTGTTGATTCGGTCCGATCGAGATACGAGTTACGTCGTTTCTGTTCCGCACTGGCATTTGTTGCTTTATAGAGCGACAAGTCGATATGCTCCCGCGCTAATGTTGACAACAATCCATCTCGGACTGTCACCCGGCGCCGCGAATTAGACTCACTCCCATTTCGATTTATACCTCATCCAGGCTGGTAATAAGATGTAATTCCACAGACGACTTTCATTATTTCTACGCAACTACTCCGGACTGAGCGATAGCAATTTCTCGAAGATATCTTTGTCGCGGACTACATTATTGTGTGGAAAAAAATCATGAGTTGTTTTTGTGAAGGTTTAATGACAGGATATGATGTTAATGTGGAGTCAGGGCTACGCAGATGTGCGAGGCGCTGTCGCCATGAAGAATTGGCCTGATCTACCTCTGGAATAGAAACACGTGTTTCGCATTTGTTATCCATCGACCTAGTAAGCTTTTGAGCCGGCATCTTGGTTTTACAATTCTTAATGCCTATTTCATTGTTATTATTACCCTGCGGACCCCAACGGTCAAAGTAACCGCTGTTACCAACTCGATTACGACTCAATAAAATGTAAAATATTATTTTGAATGCGCCATCTGCTAGTAACCGCTTCTGAAGTGGCAGCAATGTCTGCGCACCTGCCAACGGTCCCCAACCGACTTACCTTTCATTTTGCCAACCGTCCCCAACCGCCTTGCCTTACACTTATTCCGTTATAGTTACCTTTAGAAATTACGCAGACTGAATTGCTTATTGAAAGGGCGCTTTAGGGGGTCCGGTTTTTAAGTAACGAGGTCCCTTTAACCCTAATGGTCACAACACAATACAGCACCGTGATTTACGATTTACTACTTTTTTTCATGTTTACTATACTTGAACCAGTCTCAATAGCTAGCTACTATTTTGGTTCAGTCAGAACAACCCTCGATTACCTACCAAAGTACGATGGTGAGATTCGATCAACACTACCTGAGAACAAGACCTGCTGAAGCTCTTTGTTTCATTTTTTTTTATTATTGTACCTACTTTCTTAGGCATCACTGGAGCTCCACATAGCATTAAGAAAAGGATCATTAAAAAAATATATAGGCCCCAAGTCGTGTTTGTTGTCTGATTCTTCTAGGCTAGGTCGCGAGGAACAGGCATAGCTTTCTAAGACCTTTCAAAGTGATCCTTGTGATTTTTTATCCGGGTACCATGCTTTACCTAATACAATATATAAAAAATAAATAGGATCATGACTGTAATCCCCAAGTTTGGTAAACATCCATTCTGATCTCCAGGCGCTCAGATCTTTGAAGATGTCTAAAGGGGCTAGTCAGAAGCACATCCAAACATTACATTTGGCACATGCCCACACTTTGCAGTAGTTAGCATTCCACACGTGACAAGTTGCAAGCCCGTCGACCTAGCATACAATAATAATATGGCTTTTATTCTTGAAAACAAGAGAAGCAAGTTTGCATCTTGGATGATGATAAAATTGTCTTTATCGAAAATAGCAATAAGCAGGTGCAGGGACCATTCTATCGGTAACTAGGTACTTAGTACAAGGGTTGACACTGACTAGAGCCGCGTTGAATATCATCTTGTTATACAAAAGCTGACTTGGTATGCAGGGCCAGTCACGGGGTTCGTTTTCATAACACCTGGGGATCTAAAAAGGTCACTTGACATAATATAATAATAATAATATTGGTGGACTTTATACACAACGCCATCTAGCCCCAAATTAAGTAAAGCTAGTTCTATGGGAACCAGATAACTGATAATACTTATATATACTTTTTTTTACTTAGCACTCCAATTTTCATTTTAGTAATCACTGGTAATAATTAACTAATCAATAAACTGTCTTTAGATAGCACCTGGTTCTTGTGTATTTTGTAATTATTCTGTAATAAATAAGTAACTATTAGATATTAATTTAGTTAAATATTAATATATGCAACACTTTTGCTAAATACTCGTATGAACCGTACACGCGTAAATTTTTAGACCCGCTAGGTAGCGCTGTCCGGCGTGAAAAACTAGCTTTGAAAGATGCGATGAGACGCTAGTCAGGGCCAACCTTTATTATGAATATTAAATAATCGAGAACCAAGCTAGTTCTGAATACCTTGCCTTAATTTGAATAAAATGTTAAAATGGCCAAAAAGTTCCAGTTAAATATATGTAAACTACTTAGTATAGTAGACTCCTTGTTATAATCCATTGGCGATTTAATAACTAGTAACTAAAATAGATTAAACATTGTCATTGAAACTTGACAAGTATGCAAAGTTATTACTCAATCGAAGTATTTATTACTACGGAGTTCCATTGTGAGTGTCTGATGAACAGCTCCTGACTCCAACATCAGATCAGCTCACTGTCATATTATTGCATTGCCACCGAAGTTACATAAAACTTGAGAGGTGTCAAGGGACACCCGGATGGAACGAAGTTCTCACAAAATAACGTGGGACAAGGGAAGGGGAATCAACTTTGACTTCGACTTCGACTTCGACTTCGACCTCGACCTCGACCTCGACCTCGACCTCGACCTCGACCTCCATCTCGACCTCCACTTCCACCTCGACCTCGACCTCGACACAATTAATAGATATATATATATTAATAGATATACTATAGCAAAAAAGTGTCGTGACAACTTTTCGTGACAACTTTTCGTAAGAATTTTTTCCGTCTAGCCCCCTTTCACAACGCGCGATAAGGAACTTCGTTCCAAAAAATGCATAATGTTCGGTATAAAGATTACCAACCAATTTATTTATTGTGCTTGTGTGTTGTGTTTGTGTCAACGCAATTTGGTTGTATGTATTATGTGATATTTCGTCAGTATGTCAATAGTCAACATCTACGTCCACAAATGTTTGTCCTGGATAAGCACCAAACCCAAAACCCACAGCGCAAAGGCTACTACCAACTAAGCTGTAAGGCTAGTCGAGATGTATTGTATATTAAAAGTTTTATCCAAATCCGTTCGGTCACGCGTGATTGTAGCACAAACATCCAACCATACATACATTCTCATAAACTTTCGGATTTATATTAGTAGGATTTAACGTCAAAACAATCGTTAATTTGATTAAAACCTCTAAAAGTCTTAATCAAAATACCAACCTAACAAGTTGTAATCGATTCGCGGCCGTCTCGTTCCCGTCTCGACTTAGCCTCGTTATTCAATCGAGCTTCAAACGAAAGGGCGAGGGAAACAGTTGCGTTTTCCGTTGACTGTCAACGGTCAGTTGACAGGTTGGTTGGTTCCTGGTCAACCGACTGTTTCCCACAACGGTCGGTAACTATTCCACCGAGGGAACTACGTATTCAATATTGATGGACATTATCACATAGCCAAAAGCCCCAAACTCAGCAAAGAGAACTTAATTATTTTCCGTTAGAAAAATGTATGTGCGCTAAGTACTCTAACGGCGAAGGAAAACCGGAATTTCTTAGAACCTAAAAAAATGAAGACATGAAAAAATTGTTTCACAACTGTAATGGTACCGTAATTTGGTACGGTAGAAATCCTCTCAGATCTCCGCTTCGATCCTTAACACGTTGACCGTCCGGCTATCTGGGTAATTGCTTGGTACGTCCAATCGGTTTTTTTTTCGCCAATTCATTGTTTATACCTCCCTAGAAAATCAGTCCTAGCTCACACGTACATCTCATGAAAAGCGGGTCAGTTGCCTTTGACAAATGTGCACAGACGGACTTAAGGTAATCAGAGGCACGGCTAAAAGTTACAAAACAAACCTAAAACATTACCAAAATGAAGAAATACGACTAGCGAACCCCATTGAGCCTCGATAATCGACATCAAAATGTGCGTAACATTCTCTTCATCTGTTAGCGACTTCCTATGAATCACTTTGTGTAAGTACCGAGTTTATTACCGGCCGCCACAGGTTACGGTAACAGTCCGTAGGACGTAGAGGTTATCGCTCGTCTCACTATCAACTTACAAGGAAACTTATGCGCGTATATGATGGGGTGCAACCTTTATCTGTCTATCGCATTAGACTTTTGTGATGGGCATTAGGGTTTTCACGTTTGCAAAAAGTTAAGGTTACTACTAGCTTTCTCCCGCGGTATTAGTCTAGTGAGAGGTACCTTGACTTTCAATCCGAAGGTCGTGGGTTCGAATCCCGGCCGAGCATCAATGGATTTTTGTATTAGAAAAATAAATATGCGCATTAACACGTGCTCAAAACGACGTAATAATAATAATGTTCGTGTATAGCAGTGTTAAAAAATATTTGTGCTAACCAGGTCATTGTTTTTTTGGTAATTTAATTTTGTATCTTATCTTATCTCATTTCAATGAACGACTTCACGTAAAACCTTTATGATATTATTGAATGATTCTCTTCTTGTTATCCGAAAGATGATTTTTTTACAACACCATTGTTAAGGGCTTTATGCTTTTCAAAACTTATGTTCAGCTTTTTACAATGTAGAAATGATTGTAGATAATATAACAAAACTTGTACTAACAATAGGTACGCATTGTTACAACTGTCGATTTTAACACCACACAAAGCCGATGCAACAACGATTTCAATGCTATCTCCAGAATAATACTTCCAACACTTCGTACAAAAGCTCAGCTTTTGAGAGCCTGGTATTGTGGGTATAACTGTACCTGTAGAAATTCCCAAAAAAGGACCAACCGAAAGGACTATTAAGTCACGGCTTCGAGAATCTACCTGCTATTCTACCTGCCTGCTAATCAAACGATAAATTAAATAAGATCGTTTTTAAGAAGGATTTATGTGGATGCAAGTTCATTATTTTTCGAGTTCGCGCACGCTTTGCCAGTAAGAAAGGAGTCCGTTTGACTAATCTGATTAGTTTTTATAACGACAAATAAAATACCAATGCATTTAAATAGTAGGTATGTATATGTACGGCCGTATCTTGCTGAGTTTGGCTATGCCCTTAAGAAAAAAAAAACGTTGTTCCTTCTAGAATGTTGTCGTAATCAGATATTGGCGTTAATAAAAAATATTGTTCAAGATGCGTGTCTAGGCTTCTTTTAAACTTATCAAGTTACAAAAGCTAGGCCACAACTTCAAGTGACGCGGAATCAAGCAAGACATTCTTTTTTATGTTTTTAGATGAACATTTCCAATATGATATTACTTCAATCATCTGAATATATAAAACTGACTGACTGACTGATGTCTGCGTGACTGACTGACTGATCTATCGACGCACAGGTTCTAGAAACTTAAAATAATTGGAGGGTGAAATCTTTTTGGTGTGTAGTTTTGCACTTAGAAGGGAATTCCCTAAATTCAAACCCTAGAGGGGTGCAGAAGTGGTTAAAGTACCTAGTGAACGAAGTCTAGAGGGTATCCACTAGTCATTCATAACCCTCAATGCTGGTTGTAAAACTTAACAAGTACCAGGGTCGCATAAGACGAATGTAGTTATAGTTTTCAATGCGTAGTGGGTGGCGACTTGGTGAGTACGAGTACCCGTGTGTGTAAGCCGATATTTCCCTCATGAAAATACGCTCAATACCGGTGTCGTGTTCCGATGCGTGTGGAACCTTTAGATTTTCGCCTCGCATGCCGGTACATTATTTCGCGTCGTTAATTATTGTGTGGTTTTTATAAAGGCTTGCATATGCCACCTGTTGGCGGTCGTAATTAAAGATTGCGCGTAGGATCGAAGCTGTAGATCCCGTCGATCTGGTCTACAGGTTCACCTTCGGTTTGCAATGACAGTTTTTATGTGACGTTTTTGTTTAACAAATGAATGCGGTTAAAGATGTGATGTCTCCTTTGGAAAGGCGGTTTGGCTCGAAGCTCCGTTCCGCCAGAGGCAGCTGGCGGAAGAACGCCATCTGTCGGGCGGCGCTGCGCCCCGGATACAGTTTCGTTTTGTTTTCGCCGATTCGACGTACATAATTATAGACAGTTGTTTTATAACGAGTATAATACAATTGAAATAAGGTCGAAAATAAAGGATTGGATATTAGGACGGACACGGCCCAAGTTGTATGACATTTGTGGTTAGGGTCGCGTTCAGTAACACTCCGAGCGCTACAAATAAGCTTTTAATTAAAATAAAATTGCTTGTAAAGTACGGTTTAAACACGAGAATGGAACTAAAGAATGGAGATTGGCATTTTTAAATAACTCTTAATTTCTCGACGAAAAGTCATTCCACATCCGCTGCTAGCACCTGCCTGCCAAGGTTTTTTCTGCCGCTCTACAATTTAAAAATAATAAACTACCCACTGTTAGCATCGATGGAACAAAAGATAGTCCATATAATCCCTTCTGAGAACGACTTTCGACTAAAAAAAGTTTCGAACTGGAGCTTTTGGTTGCGAAATTTGAGATAACTCGAATGGCGTAATTAGTTGACCGATTACATACAGAAGAATCTCTTTAAAGTCATTTACATATCAATTGACACCTGAGGCAGGAGCTCTTTACCTCGGAGGCTCACGAGTCACGTCAGCCGACCTGTAATTTCAACTGGACTTAAACATAATTGAAATATGTCTCCATTGTTACTCTGATTGGTCGATTTAACGCATTCCATAAGGATCATTTGCGAAGTGGTCACGCGAACTGTCTCATCCCTAAAGAATTTAAAAGACAATATAATCTAAGATGTAAAAATAAACTTTACGTGCGTCCCCCCCGAACAGAAAGGTATGGAAGAATGAACTTATTATTCCAAGGGACTCAAATGTACAACAAACTACCCAACAGTATCAAAGAATGTGTTAGTCTAAACATATACAAAAAACAATTAAAACAACATATTATGACCACAACTTAAACGCTTATGTAAAAGGGAGAAGAGAGTAATAATCTTATAAATAAATATATATATGTTTTGCATGCTTCGCCACTAGCTTAAATTTTAATTAAGTAATACTTAAGTCTAATTTATTTAAGTAACACTAATGTCTCATTTTAAGTGAACTGTATTATGTTCTTATGAGAATAAAGTCTTTAAACCGGAAAAGACACTAGCTTATACCCGCGGCTTCGATCACGTACCTGTATAAAAAGTTATAGGAACTTTTGATATCTATGGATTCTGTTTCATCTAAATCCGTGGACGCGATTGAGTCACAAATATCCAAACATACAAACATTCGCACAAACTTTCGGATTTATGATATCAGGTAGCAAGTTTGCTGTACGAGAATCGATTTTGAAGAATCGTTATAAATAATCGAATTAAACGCGAATTGTATCGTGAGATCGATGTATTCGAAGAGCGAGAGCTACAGAGCGACATTCCGCAATAATATTCCTTGAACAAAGTCCGTACCACAAGCTCCTAAAGTAATATCAAAACAATATTACTCGTGGTGTGAAAGTGACAAAGCTATACGAGTTTGTATTGAGTTGTCACTTTCGCACCGTATCTAATATTGTTTTGATATTACTTTTAAGCTTGTGGTACGGCCGCAGGGCCGATGTCAGAGTTGTGACGCATTGAAAGCATCGATCTCGCTTCAATTGTTTGAAAACGTTTTTCAAAAGTCCGATTGGCTAGCTACCGGCTACTCCATCAGGGGCCATACCAAAAGCCTATAAAGTAATATCAAAACAATATTACTCGATTATAAGACAATAAGAAGACAATAAGAATTATACAAGATTATGGGAGACAGGGACTCATATTATGAGTAAGTAACTAATTTTTTTTGGTCAATATATATATTTTATTATTATTATTTATTATTTACGAGTTCGTATTGCGTAGTCACTTTCGCACCGTGACAGGTATTAATATTAATATTACTTTTGATCATGTGGTACGGCCCCAGTATTCACATCGCTCTGACACAATAATTGTGATTTTCCTTCCAAAAACAGCGCTTTTTTTTATTAAACTGATGTTTCACATCCGTTTCCAATTTTGGAAAGTGTATAAACCAATCAATATTTATTTCTTGTCCACTAATATGCTAAATTGCTAACTTTTCCGGCTGTATTGAACAACAATTTTATTACCTATAATTGGCAAAGCGGTCAACGCTTCTTGGAAATTGGCGTTTTTTGCTCTGCTTTATTTCCAGCATTTAAGCGATCTTGTTTTTGCGCTCGACTGGACCTTTGTTCTCCGCCATATTGTTTTAATGTCGAACATTGCCGAAGAACAACGAAAGTGAGTGAAAGTTACGTAATCTATAGTTTGTTATTTATCGATAGACAAAAATATCATTATCTTCTCTATGGATTTAGGAATTAAATAGATTCCAATTAGAATTCTGACTGATTTTAAACTCTGATATTTAAGTTCTAGTTAGAGCTTTTATTAGTATTACTTACCTGTAAAAATAAAAACATACCAACTATCTTTAACTAAATCGTGAATATTAAACAAACTTCTTATCCTAGAATTGTTATCAAATTTGGCAGTTGTATGTAGTTCTGATGGCAATACCATAATATGCCAGGGAACTCCTCAACGGGTAATACGGCACGGACACCAAACTTTTTATACGCATTATTTAAATACTTTTTAGTGCAGTACTACAAAAGTGTATTTTTATTTTTTTTAACTCAAATTTTGAATTAGGAATCATTTGGTTTTTATAGTGCGTAAATACTTTTTACTATAAGCGTATTTTAAACTATAATTTTAAAATTTGGAATCGTTTGGTTTTTTTAAAGGTTTTAGTGGAGTGTTGACACAGAAACACACTCGCCGTAATTAGGGGAGAGGCGGCAATGCGTGCCCAAGGGAACTGACAGCTGACGCGAACGCACTCGACCGTGAACCGGAACCTTTCACAAGTCAAATTTATTCCCTGTAATCAATACAAAACATACAATCAATCCATTATCTATACATATAATAAAGGAGTAACTAAAAAAAAATAAAAAAAAACGTGGTCAAAAAAAAAGACATAAAAAATGTATGCTTCTTTGACCGGGTTTTAAATAACTACTGAACTGATTTTCATGAAAACGAGGTTATCTGATAGCTTACGAGTCCCAAGAGTGTCCTGAGGTATGTTTTATTTTTCCACTTTATCTAGAAATGAAATTATGAAAGAAAACTGTTTCCGAACGAAGTCGTTAGTTCTGTAATTAGACACGGTAAACATCCCTTAAGATCGTAGATGTCTAATGGTTAGGCAGGCACGTCCAAACATTACATTTGGCACATACCTAAACTTTGCAATAGTTAGTGCCAGGTAGCAAGTCCACCGCCGCTTATTATTCTCATATATTATCGTAAATCTTAATTACCTTATTAAACGATACCAACAATTGACCCGACGACATTCATAAATCAAGTTTTTAATTATCTCTAAAATTCTTGCAACCGTTTTAGATATTTCATTCTAAAAGCAATAAATTACTAAAACGATATTTGATGTACCTATGTCCTAGACCCAACAGTCATTTGAATGCCGACGACATATTTTAACGAAAACCTATCGGATTCGGCTAATTCTATATTCTAGCAGTATCTCACGATTTTTGACAAATCGGATCGTTTGGCGGCCAGTAGAGGTGGTGCGTATTCACTCGACCAGGTTTCAAAACCAGGCTTAGACGTTCAAAAAATACGTACCAGGTTTGAAGTCAAGGTTTGGTCGCGTATTTTATACTTTAAAGTATTTTTGTATTCTACAGTATTTTTATTGCAAAGTATTTTAATACTTGAAAGTATATATTTTTTTTAAGTATTTAAATCTGGTTTTTCAATCTGGTATGAAGTTGATATTTGTCAGACCTGGTACTTGAAAACACGAGTACGACCCACCTCTAGCGACCAGCCTAGGCTGACCTTCCCCGTTGCCCAAGTTTCACATGTCGTGGAAGCGTGTGAGGCATTGTGTTTCGGCTTTAGAGGTCACATTTGGGTGGTACGGACTATAGAGTAGCTATGAGCTTTGAAGTGGCCGGCGTTGCGTCGCACGATTTATTTAACACAACATCGGCTCAGACAAAGCGATTCACAATTCATTTAGATTTTATCGCTTTAAGAAGAAAAACTAATAGCTAACGACTCGGCTGGATAGGCATATTACTATTATACGTTTTAAATGAGGACAGCTTTGTTAATAAACTAACTTATTTTTACAAATTGCATGCTCCTCAGAATCCAATTGTAATGTAATTTCGCATTTATAATATTAGTTGGATTTTTTTTGTACGTACACAAATACCTCTCTAGCCTCAAAGGGTTGCTGGTAGAAAACTCTTTTAAGGTTAAGCTCACCTTTGTAGATGTTCTTTGTTATATCATAAACTAGCGACCCGCCCCGGCTTCGCACGGGTTTAATACATATAAACCTTCCTCCTGAATCACTCTATCTATTAAAAAAAAACGCATCAAAATCCGTATATAACCAAACATACATACAGACGCGGGAAGCGGAAAGCGACTTTGCTTTATACTATGTAGTGAAAAGCAACAAACAAATATACGCGTCAAATTTAGAACTTTTTTGTAGGTTGAAAAATAATGAATATCCTAATAGTTTATTTAGGAAACGTACTCATAATAAATATTAATATTTAATAAATCATTACAATAATTTAACAAGGTAGGTAGGTATTATATATAAACGATGGACGAGGCTGTTTCTAACATTATTACAAATCACTACATAGTATAAAGCAAAGTCGCTGCGTCTGTATGTATGCTTATATCTTTAAAACTACACAACGGATTTTGATGCGGTTTTTTTTAATAGATAGAGTGATTCAGGAGGAAGGTTTATGTATAATAACATGCTTAATATATTAGAGAACCACTGATAATTTTAAGATTTCTAATATGAAGTCGTAAAACTATCTGTCCCCCAGCGAAGCGGGCACGGGTCAGATAGTAAAATATATAAAAACTAAGCTTTCTACTATAACAAATTTGAAACACAATTTCATTCACCTTTACTATCTGCCAAAGCCACCGCGACCCAGGTTCCATAGTCAGGCTTCATGCATACCAGTATTGTGGTATACATTGAGAAATTTTCAGCCTTTATAATTTCATGAAGGCGGCCGTCGCGTCGTGGGCTCTTGGACTATCTATATGGTCATAAGTTAGTATAGTGTTCGAATTGTTCTTTCAGGGCGTGTTTGATCGAATGAGTTCAGCTCCTTAAGGCCCTGTATGTCGACGATTGCTCTTTTTCGAAACGAAAAAAGAAATACTTCTGAACAAGCCACATCTCCTATTTTATAATGTATAGTATATGTGAATAAAGATGTACCCATCTTTAATCACTTCGATAAATAATCCTACCGACCGCTGCAATGACGACAAACACACGGGGCACCATGGGCGGCGCGTGGTCCGCCTTTGCTTTTCGAATAAATGAATGATATAAATTATGTATAATTATTTATCAAAAACCTATTCTAGTAGAAATCTAGATCTACATATTACCTATCTTTAACAATAAATCACAAGTTGATCTTAATGGTAGGTATCAAATTATATCGATCTTAAATTCTAAAACGTATCATTTTGAAATAATATCTTTATCGTGAAAAGTTTCTGCTATTGTGTTTTCAGCTTAATAGAAATCTAGGTAGGAACCTGAAGTAATATATTTATAAAAATAGGAGATGTGGCTTGTTCAGAAGTATTTCTTTTTTCGTTTCGAAAAAGAGCAATCGTCGACATACAGGGCCTTAAGATCATCACCGTATATTTTTTTGTTGAATAAGTTTGGGTAAGACAACCATTATTATTGTTTACCAGGAATTGTAGCATTGCACCTTTATTTCATGACGCAATTGCAGTAAAATCGTCGGGGCATTATGCTCGGGTGACCCACTTCCAACGCCATAAACCAAACCATCAGTCTCGCCAGTTTCGGCTTAAAAACTCCAGCGAACTTTTGGTCTTATTAGCAACTTTGGCAATCGGTCCCGATGCATTCCCGTATTTACGATTTTTACGAGCATATGACCGAGCCTCGGACTGACAGACTGATCGTAAAAGAGCAGATTTTATTTCTTATTGTTCGCCTTTCGCGAATTCTAATTGAAGTCGAAGAAATCGGTAGGTCGCCCACCGGCATTTACGCGTTTTTAATTTAAACCGTGAGTGGAACGTCGAATTATATCTTTCGTATAATGACGCGGAGGTTCATTGCTTTTTATGACACGCTAAACGGCTCGAGAGGCGAAAATCAATTCTGGATTTCTGTACGACTGTTAAAAAACTACGACGATATTGCCTTTTTCTCCAGAATTTCCTTATCACGAAGAATTGATACAGAAATAACCATCCATATAGACAATTATTGGTTAGTAATCATTCTTATCAACAACAGAATCTGTCTACTGCAACCCGAAAAGTAATTATTTGACACAGGTGATAACACGTACCAGAGATCCATAAGTCTACTGGTTTAGGTTTACGTGTTAACTATAGCAAATCAGACTGTGATGTACACAAGAGCGTCGTAATATATAAGCAAACATATCAAAGATAAATTATTTACTTGACAATATTTACCTCTTTATATCATCTAGTGTCCATACTATCCATGTACTATTATACCAGGGAGTCATGAGCGCAGTGGAGTTTGTGAAATTGCGTGTGACCGCAAGACATCCGGCGGACAATGCATGGCAGAGCGGATGCCGGCAACGTGATGATATTGCTTTGCGTGTCCGTCTGTGCGCGTGGCCATGTGTGAAGCACTTTTGCCTTCGATAAATAATTTCGTATCTAGAAATGACGAACTAGAGAAAGTATAAATGCTTCCAGGCTTTAATAATCCGTACGTCGAAGGATTTCAAAATATTCGTAAAATAATAATTCCCAGTTCTTCTTGAGGGCATGTCAGTTGTGAGAACTTTCTGGCTAAATTAAGTTATGTAATAAGGGCCGTATGTAGCCGCTAACCACGATTCTTTTGTGAGCTTTCGTAATATTGCGATGGAAAGGAAACCGCAATGTAATTATTATTTTCCTTTGGTTTTGTGGCCATATTGGGGCTTAAATAAAGTTTCAAGCCCCCTTAAAACATGATTATGGAAACAATTTCGAATGATAAACAAGTGCGCTGAATGTATAAGCTATCAAAACTTGATGGTGCACAGATCTTCACAAAGCGGTGAGACTAGGAATGCATAATCACAAGGTGGTCATCGGAGTATCGGATGAAGCGATCTATCAGAGGGTCGTTACCGCAAGCCTCGTGCGGGGAAGCCGTCTATGTGTGGGAGCGCATAGTGTAGAACTGGTTTGTCTATGTTTACCGAGACGTTCCGATGCACCTACTTGCGCTTTATGCTGCCCTAGTCTTCGAAAAAAATAACAAATATTTCTATATAATGGGAAACTTATTTATTTCTTGAGTTGCAACTACTTGCATCAACGTAATTTACTCATTAGCCTCATAGCATGGTTTAAATTACATGTAATCGAAAAAAACAATTATCTTAAACGCTTCAATAACAATATTGTTATTTTTCATACAAAAAGTTTCGTAAAATATATTTTGTAAAAGAAAACCGCGTGTTGGTAATAAAGGCACGCAATAATATTCATACAAAATTACATTCTGCCGGTAAAGGCTTTTAAAGATGTCGTTTTACCAAAACCTTTTGTTCGGTGGAAACACTGGCAATTTAAAAAGAAATAAATGGGCGCGTTCGTTTTATTGTATCGATTGATACTCAGTACGCTGCGTTCAACATCACGCGATTCAGTTGAGCTCTTGTGAAAAATATTTTTTAACAAATAACTCAAGAGGAAAATTGCGTTGCAGCTAGAATGATGTACTAGATTTTATGAGTTTTGTTCGGGACCGTGAACCCTGTAGTCTGGCACCTATAGCGCCGGTTCAACCACCTGTAGACGGCGAATACAAGCTCAATGCCTAATGTCTACTTACAAATAGCGATCTCGCTTCGATGAACCATGCTAATGATAACCTGATATTTAAAAAAGAATGGCAGTTCGCAAATAGGAAATGTATCGCAACATGATCGGCACCCATTCATTACTCTCGACCTTCAGCACTAAATAACGTATGATAGGTTAATTGCCAACAGATTAGCTTTTGGCAGTTTTTTTCCAGCTAAGCTCTTTGTTTATGATTCATAATTACAATACGATGGACAGTCAATCAGCAGACCTGTCATTATGTTGTTCAAATAACTACTTATTTATATTCGCGGTACCGAAACCGAGTTAATGTGATACCTACCGTCGACGGCTTTGTATACCAATTTGGGTATTTATTTATCGATTGGAAAATTGACTATGGCAAAAAATGGTCTTATTAGATTGCTATATTTCATCGGACCGTTTCTCACAGTTCGCGGTGAATAAAAAATTGAATTATGGCGGTTCTGTATTAAGATTAATGTTTTCTTTTTTCGGTGGTTGATGTTTATGATTTGTGATTAGGACCTACATCAAACGGCTCGCGTGTGACCTATCGTGCAACTCCGGTGCAGTATGACGCAATAGGGACTAAATAACGAACGGTTAACTCGATCAATCCATGCAAAAACAATGTTCGTGATATGTTAAAAAATATTTAATCACTAGGTAGCTCCGTTCCCAAATTCGCGTTTATTGTATGTTCGTTTCACATTCACTGTTCGTTTATTGTATGTTCAAACGAACATACAATAAACGAATTTCTCATGTTTCTACGTCATGGAAATTTTCAAAAATCCATTCTTACCCAATTTGGAGATTGACGAAAAACCCTGAACTACATGGTTTTATATTTAGGAAGCTTATGCCGCTCTTTATGCTGGCGTTGCGTTGTCACTTACTTCTTGTCTACACAAAACTCGGAACAACTTATAATTCGAGATTACTTTGTAAAACCTTTCGTGACGATAAATCGGTAGGTAGGTTGATTAAATCTTCTGTTTAATCAATAAACTAATGTGTTATAACGAAAGCTTACCGACTTCACTGAGCCGCGAAAGCTCCAATGAAAGACTTCGACGCGCTCACCACGTAGCGCGCGACTTGCGTTTCAACATTATTTTTCAAGTAAAATACTGTAGTAAAATATAGTATTGTTATAGTACATAAAGTATTGGTATGAGTAGAAGTTGTGGGAGACCGCCGAAGACCGAGAAGTAAAGGATTTTTGGGGTGACTTTTGGCCAGCAGTGGGACACGATAGGTTAATAAAAAAATATGTTTAGTATAGTATGTTTAAGAGTAGTAGATGAGACATCGATAGTGTATCAAAAGTTCGAAACTAATCACCCAGTTTCACTTGTGGTTCCTTATTTTGAAGGACCGATTTGTAATGCATTGTCCGTTATTAATTTAGATGTAACATTATTATATCGTATGTAATTTAAAATGCATGCCATGGATATTAATATAATAGGTTATAATAATACGATAATAACACGTCTGGTGTTCGGTAACGCGAAACGCGATTTTTTCCGACGCGTCGGTGTTGCCATGTCCGTCTGATTTGTTCCCGTCCAATTTAACTAGTTCAAGGTTGGACGAGATGTCGTGCTCGATCGTGAATGGGCGGCTTTATTTTTTGCTACAGGTCGTCTTTAGGTCATCGAAGTCACCCATACGCTCTCATAAAATAATACAAAGACTCGTATGTTGAAATCATAACATATTGCATCTAGTTTATACCTACGAGCGATTTGTTAATGACCAAAAAATTTGTTTCGCAAACAACATAAATTAGGCAAACATATTTGGAACAACTAATAAAACAAAAAACCGCTAAAAGGATCCGTTTTAAAATTTAATTAACTACTTATGATAATACGTTTGGCTGTCGACCCAAAATGCACATTTAATTGTGACAAAACATCACAAAAAGTCGCCTCGAATGACGAAGACATTAAGTTTATTTTGTAACAGGGTGCAATGTACTGCAAACTGACCGTTTGAGGTTGGCAACCCAGCGTCCAGCGGAGGGCGCAACGATATGCGCTGATACTAATCGACCCGTGAACAATAATCATTAGGACTCGGATTGTGCCACGTGACCACGAATGCGTGCTTTTGAATATCATCCAATTGGTTCATTTGTAAATTAGCGTTCGATATTCGAAGCCCTAAAGTTTTTACAGTCATATATATAAACTAATTGGTGCGGAGAGCAAATTGACATTTCACTTTCCGGGTTCGCGGGCCGTCCGCCAGGTGGTTCGAGACCACCTCAGCGACCGAGCCAAAGTCATATAAGTCACTTTGTTGAAAAAAGGCCACCGGCTAGCAAGTGAGTAAGTCATCCATGCATATTATTAAAGCAATCTGCGAAATATCACAATATCTGTCAACGGCGGACACTTTGATCTACGGCGGGCTTTTGCACGCCTCAGCAGACAGATAGATTCAATGATCTAACTAACCAACCAAAAAATCTGACTTAGGTATCTTTTGATGTTATCGAACAATTACATTAATTATGTCTAATAGGAACTAATATTAGCACAAATTCCTAACAAGATTTTACGTTTATATTTGACTTTTAGTTTTTACTAACGTACATTATTTTTAAGTACTTTATTATTGTGCACAGAATAAATTTTCTGTTGAAAAATATATTTTCAATGATAAGCTTTTGTAAAATCATTCAAACCATCGAGCACCAGCGCGTCACTTGTCACATCATATAAAATTGTCATCGGAAATTGACAAGAATGCAAAGTTTTTACTCAATTGAAGTATTTACTAAGGAGTTCCATTGTGCCTGTTGAACAGCTCCTGACTCCATCATCAGATCAGGTCGCTGTCACCGTATTATTGCATTGTCACCGAAGTTACTTATGTATGCAAAATATGAGTTGTAAGATTCCACCCGAACAAACATAGTTACTTACATTGCAAGTTAAATAAAAGCTTTTAAAATTAACAAGTTCTGCTTAGTTTAATTCCTGAATCATCGATTTAGTTCAAATTCTTAATGGCGTTGGAAACAGATCCATTGGAATGCAAAACGGAATTTTGCCAGGTCTTTGTTGCGGATTCCCAGACGGCGGCGGTTTGTAAAAAGCGGTTACATGTACCGCCAGAAAGGAGGCTAGCCAAAATAGGTTCACATCTTTTATCTTGTTATTTTTTAATTTTCCTACTATCAAAACTGGCAGCAAAAACAATGTCTGCAAGAGATAAAAAAACGTTAAAATTCTTTGTTCAAATTATATTTCAATTAGAAAATTGGCGTGTCTTATTAACCCTAATATGCCCACATCTTTTTAATACTATGGCCTATTATTTCACAGTTATCATAAAATTTACGTGCTTAAACAGTTCTACAAACTCTCATCTCGGACAACTCTTTAATAAATAAAATAAATAGGATCACGACTGTAATCCCCAAGTACGGTAGACATCCTCTCAGATCTCCAGGCGCTTAGATCCTTGATAAATATATTTGGCACATGTTCACATTTTGCAGTATTCTGCCGATTCGTACCGTTCCTCTTCCTTTAAAACTCTGGGGTTATTAGTTTTCGAAACGATACGGCCTTACCGTTACACTAGGTTATGTACCTTCACCTCTAAAAACAAAGGGCGATTCGGTCACGGATCCAGTTTTCCACTTTTATTTTGCCATAAAAGTCAGCCGAGACAATGCCTCAGGCGGCTTCTAATTCAGAGCTCCGATTAAGCGATAAACAATATCTCAAATGAGTTCTGAAAAGGACAATTTGACACTTGGATAGTGCTGGAGTGCATTTGAGGAGCATAGAAACAAAAAGGGATAAATCAAGTTTAGCGAAGTTTTAGCAAAATAAAAAAATATGCTTTAGTTTGATAGGTCTTTGAGTTTTAGATAATAATTTTTAGGCATTATTAACTTTATGATGGATCTAAGGTGCGGAAACGATGTATCCAGCATTAGGAGAGTGATAAGAAAAATAAACGAAGATTGCGATCTCTTCTAGACAACCTTAGGATAAAGTGAATACAAATAGAATCCTTGTATCAAACTAAATGCACAATTACTGTCAAAATATCTAGCTAAAGTTTTCATACAGTCACATGTCTAGAGTGGAGCATAGGTTAATTCATCTTGTAACAGAATCTCGGAACATAAATTGCAATGACATTGTTATCGTGTCACATAATGACCTATCGGTACCAATAAGTCAACGCTCTCGTAACCAAAGAAACAAATGATTGTTGCTACACGTCATAGGATATTTTATTATCGTCCTTATTGATAAGTCATTACGTAACTTTGGCCCGTTTTTATTTAATTCTCCCAAGATTAAGACGAGGATTTTTTTTTTATGAATGTAGAATAGTTTTAACTATAAAAACGGCTAATGGCCACGTTTTTTCTTGTATTGCTGACGTTTCGAGACAATTCAAATGCTCTTCATCATGAGCATCGCCCGCGACCGCGATCAACGGCAGATCGGTGAGTTTTTTCTCAATTATCGCAAAACATACAGTTTTGCTTTTTATGACAAAGATAACTTAAGGATTTAATCTAGATACATTAAATACAGAAACACGATTGGTCAAACTTTTCATGATATATTTAATTTCGACCAACATGGGGCTATTCTCTACACATTAGAAAAAAAATCATCGAAATCGGATCACCAGGTAAAAAGACGGTGTATACGTATTTTTATGTATGCGCGGTCATACATAAAAAAAAAACAAAAATAATATACATTAAATAACAACTACTAGAAAGCTTCGAAAAAAGCAAGCGAAACCGCGTTTTAATACAAGCTAATAAATCATCGGAGTGGTTGATTGATATAAAACTATAAAACAATTGAAATCGATTGTTTGTTCGTTGCTTTGATTGATTGTATCACGTTATGATAACCCTATTTATAAATGCACATTAAGATACAAGGTCACTCCCACGCATCACGTCGAGGTAGGTCGGGATATCAACAAACCCAAAATAATCATATAAGATCGCCTCTCATTTAGTCTGTTCAGATTTTTAATCGCCTAGTCTCTCATGATTGCCTGGTACTGCGTTTGTCATCATTCACCCGTGTTTATAAAAACACTAGCTTTTATCCGCGTAGATTCAGGAAATCGATTATTGACGACTTTATCGTACAATATTGAAATTCCTGAAAATCTAAATATATTTTTGCAAAAAAACGTAGACTATGTTCATTCCACGACTTTATACTATCTCTATATGAAATTTCATGACAATCGGCCCAGAGCTGTTTGGCCGTGATATGATGTTGATATGATAACTGATAACGTCTCAGACAGACAGACAGGGTTACTCCCTGTCTGTCTGTCTGAGACGTTTATAATATTAGAAGATCGCTTCTCATTTAGTCTG
Organism: Hydriomena furcata; assembly: GCA_912999785.1. Taxonomy (NCBI): domain Eukaryota; kingdom Metazoa; phylum Arthropoda; class Insecta; order Lepidoptera; family Geometridae; genus Hydriomena; species Hydriomena furcata. Next base: position 12,970,109 of record OU538834.1, read on the forward strand.
TTGAAATTTTTGATCGCCTAGTCTCTCATGATTGCCTGGTATTGCGTATGTCATTCATTCACCCGTGTATATTGCAAAGTTTTTGAAAATAAAAATGAACAAGCGCACTGCGCTCGCGTCGATTGTTCAATATTCATGCGAAACTTATTGAGTAAGTACCTACATGTGATAGTAGTTTTAATCCGTCATTATACGAGTATATAATGCGTTTTAAATCGCCGCAAAAAGATCTTCGACTATTTGTATTGAATTGGCTCTAGGGCGGAATTCACATAGAAATCAGATTGCACAACACTTACACTGAGATTCAGTTGGTTTTTGTAGTTTTTGGTAAGAAATGTATTACTTATAATATTTACCTAATTAATTATATTATACAAAAAGGTGGGACTTAATGCTACACGTGATCGTGCGTGAGACGATTTAAAAATGTTAAGAGTATGGAAAAGTGTCGCTTTGTACGCACCATTCATAGTCAACCTTTCCTGAAATCGCTCACAATTGAATCGATAAGACCGTCTATTCTAATATACATTCTGTAATTGTTACAATACAGGACATTTTCATTTAAATTTCATAAAAAGCTAGAGCTTATCCGAGAGCTAGAGTTAAAAACGGTGGATGTCATAAATAAACTATCTTTTAATTTAGTTGAAATTCGCTGTCACTTCGCCTATCTGCTATACCACGGCCGTCATGTATGAGTCGAATCTCGCCGGTATAAAGTCGGCGTCAGCCTGCTTTACGTGTAAATGCTCCAGACTCGTTTTGGAAGTTGTATCTCTTCCTACATTTACTTAAAGAAGAAGTTTGTCCACATTGCAATGGATACCTTCGATTTATCGACTTATTAAAGTCGATAATTGACGCAAATGAGTTAGTAAGCTTACCGCTTTTTTGATACGTCTATCAAGGACTACAACATGCCCATATCAATGAAGCCTTTGCATAAAAATCGTGTAAATATTTGTTGAACTTATAGTCAACATCTTTACTCGAAAACAAGCCAAATAAAAACTTGGAAACGTGCCGAGACAGGTCGCTGATTGAAGAAAGCTTATGAATTCCAAATATACTAATATTATATATGCGAAGGGAACTCTGTCTGTCTGTCTGTGACGTTATCACGGCCAAACCTCTGGACCGATTGTGATGAAATTTCACTTACACATAGTTGAAAGTCTCGGGACGGACATAGGCTACTTATTTCCTAAAATTATCTTTTGATTTTCTGGAATTTTATTGCACGATAAAGTCGCCAGAAAACGATTACCTGAATCTGCGCGGACGAAGTCGCTAAATGCTAGTTCAAAATAATGCAATACGACCTTATTTAAAACCTCATTCTTTTTTTTAATGTTCGAAAACCAACGATAACCAAAAAGTTCCCAACCTCTTTCTTTTCCTACAAAGCACCAACCAACCTAATCGCGTTCTAAACTCAAATTCCAAGCAATTATACACTTCCGTTTAAACACAAGCGTACAGGATCAACAAGTGTTAAATGTCCACTATGAAGTACAATTTAGTGCTTAGACGCTAACCCGTGGCCACGGAATAGACATGGTGGCGATTCTGTTGTGCTTACGCTAAAATTTAAGATTCCTAAAACACGATCGAAACTCTTATTTCTTTTACGTTAAAATCTAAATCAGATAACCTCAAAACGGAAGTTCCTAAATTTAGGATATTTTGATTATTTTTTTCGTATATATTTCGAATGTGCAAAAAAAATAAGAAAGTTAAAATTGTATTTTAGTCAACACCTTTTTACACACTGACTAAAACGTAAAAAACTGTTAAATAACTTAAAACTAGTCTACGTTTTAGAACTGTCATCCTGAGGTTGCGCAAATTTCGACTTTAACGTGAAAGGAATAAGAGCGATCGTTTTTTAGGAAACCTTAGGTTTAGAATGGACACAACAGAATCGCTACCACACTGAGTCATTTTAAATTCTGTTCGTGTAGGCCTGCGTCACTATCGGAAACGCTAACGGCCGGTATTCAAATAGGCAATAGGTTTCAGGTAGCATCAAACCTCATTTACGGAGCGTAAAGGATCACAACTGTAATCCCCAAGTACGGTAGACATCCTCTCAGATCTCCGGACGCTTAGATCCTTTGAAGATGTCTAGTGGGGGTAGTCAGAAGCACGTCGAAACATTATATTTGGCACATGCCCACATTTTGCAGTAGTTAGCATTCCATACGTGACAGGTTGCAAGCCCATCGCCGCTTATAAGAATACTAACTGGTTTCCTCACGATGTTTACCTTCACCGTTTTGAGCACGTGTTTTTAATGCGTATATAAATTTTTGAACAGAAAAATCCATTGATGCGCGCCGGGATTCGAACCCACGACATTCAGATTGAAAGTCGAGGTACCTCCCACTCGGCCAACAGTCAAAAACAAAACAAATGATAGATATCTCATTATAAGTGAATCACATAATGTTTTTATGAGATCAAAGTTCTTAAGCCTCTCTGACGGACAGTAGCACAATTAGTGTTTCGTTTCACCATTTTGTTTCGGAACCCTAAATACCGAGCAGAGGCCGTACCACAAGCTCATAAGTAATATTAAAACATACTACTGACGGTGCGAAAGTGACCACGCAATACGAACTCGTATCGCGTTGTCATCTTCGCATCGCGTGTATTAATGTTTTAATATTACTTTAGTTTGTGGTATGGCACCTGAAGCCATATGCCGTGACGCTAAACTGGAGTAGTTAGTTTACCATAAAGTCGGCACACCATAAGTACTTTCGTTAGCGTTTTGCTTCGTCGACCACCTTGGCTATGGCTACCCCGCTAACCGATCTTATTATTTGATACTAGCAACAAGCCCTGGCTTCACACGGGTATTAAGTTTATAGGAAAAATTTTGATACCTTAGGTTACATTATTGCTATTTTCGTGAGGATCTATATATTTTTTTAAATAAAATTGGGCTATGGTACTTTCTGATAATGTTGCTTGTGATTTATTCAGTACAAACACACATGCATTTTTTTTTCATTTTAAAAATATTGGTGTAGAGATTTGATAAATCGCTTCGCTCCTGTCTAGAGACCAGCCTTTTAAGCTTCAGGCTTTCATCCATCGTAACTTGACCTCTCACACCGCATGGATCCTTTCCAATTCAGTTGGTTCTAGCGTAGAGCAGTTGAACAGGTGAGCTCTTTGTAAATTGGCAGACGAGTCATATAAAAACATAATATTTGTATGTACTACGTAGTAGCTTTGTCTCACGTTGGACTTTCTTATTTTTTCTTGTGGATGCTGAGTCTACCCGGATAAGACGGAAAAAGTGATAAAACAGCATTATCTTGAAAACCATCAAACTTAAAAAGAAAATGTCTTTTATTTATGCAGCTTGTATGATTTGATTATCTAACGAATTATATAAAAATGAACTGTTTAGCTATTCACAGTTTTGAGTAAAATCAAAATTAGTGTTTTGGAAGAGCCAACTTTGAAAAATAAATCTATCGAGAAAAGTTTCACCAATCGTGTTTCTGTCTATAATTTATCTAGATTAAATCCATAAGTTATCTTTGTCATAAAAAACAAAACTGTATGTTTTGCGGTTATTGAGAAAAAACGATTCTGCATTCATCAATAAAATGTATTACTCGTCTTAACTTAAGGTAACGCTGTATTTGTTTGTTTATATATAATTGTTTTGCCTTATAAGGAATTGAATTATTGCTATTTGTCATTCCGTTTGTCAGTTCCTAATTAGTGTATTGGACTCGTAAAAATATAATCTTCATAATGATTTAGTGTCACGAAATGGATCAAAAAAAATAATTATGAAGGTAATTATAATTAAACAATTATCTACAGTACTCAGTACCGCACTACTGCGTACGTGATACACGGACGTAAAGGACGGCCAGTTACGGTAACGAAAGGAACAAGTTACGTTCTAACGCCGCCTATGTAGTCAAAACACTATCTATACTAATAATACTAGCTGTCCCGACAGACGTTGTCATGTCAAACTTGCAATTGTACGCTAGAAGAGCCTTCTCTTGTATAACCAACACAACAAAAAAAGAATTAGCAAAATCGGTCCAACCGTTCACGCGTGATGCCGTGACCAAGGGAAATAGGGATTCATTTTTATTTACCTAGAGATAGTTTTAAATCTTGGGACGGATAGGCTAGGTACTTATTTACCCAAAATTTTAGTAAATTTTCTTCTATGATACTAGTCTAATTGCCATATAGTCAAAACTATCTTGTCGTTTTGTGATGTAGACGTCAGGATAACTGGTCCGAAAGAGATGTAGTCATATGTCATATCGCAATTTAGGCTTACTAATACCTAGACATATTGATAAGTAGACTAAAGATACGGACCCATTCTACGCGTTCGGATGTATGTATGTGTACGCTTCTCGTGATGTTTATCGAATTTCCGACATTTTTCTCTGTTTGTAACAACTCATTGTTACCAGAAACGATGATGCGATGACGCAAATTATTACGTATTGTGTTGTATTTAAGATTTGAGCTTTTATTGTGGAAATTCTTTCGACATTCTTGTTGCGACCACGGGGTTCGTGACAAATCTGGGTGTTATTATGTATCATATGTATATACACCTTTAGTTCCGGTGACAATACAATAATATGGTGACAGCGAGCTAATCTGATAATGGAGCTCCTGAAGCTGTTCAATGGACACTCACAATGGAACTCCTTAGTAAATACCTACTTCGATTGAGTAAAAACTTTTCATACCCGTCAAGTTCCAATGACAATGTTGTATTATGTGACAGGTGACAGCGCGCTACTCTGATTTCTAGCTCGAAGAAGGATTTTACAAAAGCTTGTCTTGAAAAAAATTTTTTAATCAAAAAACTTATTGTATCTGAGTTGACTAAATCTGAAATTAGTCTCAATTGACTGTGTAGTGCAGTTAGGGTTACCAGATGGAATGATTAAAATATCTGGGAAAAACTTCAAAAAGTCGGGATTTTGGGATCATAGTGTAATTAAAAGTTGCTTTAAAAAACTTTTTGAAGTTATTACAACAAAAGCGCGTTTTTTTAAGCAAATGAGCGAACTGTTTTTTGAACAGCGTTACTTTAAATTTGTGTTTTGTTTTTCTGTCGGGACAATTTGTATTTTGCCGGGACTCTGGAATATTAAATGTCGGGACAATCCCGACGAATCCCGTCCATCTGAAAACCCTAAGTGTAGTGATACGCAAGATCCGCTGTATCTGTACAATGCCGAATAAATTAAATATCAATTTCGCGTCCCCCGCAGCGCACGGTGCGTGTTGCGGTCTGCATTGCGCGTGCGCGTAACTTCATAAACTCCATTCTGACACTTACCGGCACATCTTCACGGGAACCGATGAAGGCTTAAAGCTGAGTTATACTTTCATTGTTGTTGTAAGCTCTTTGCAACAATTGAAGCCTTTTAAATTACAAGTTTTTTTAATAAAAATCAAGCATGTCAAATTCCAAAATATCTCACAGCACTGTTAGTCACACTGTCTGATAAATATAAAACACAAAAATATGTGTAAATTCACATTTCGAAGTAAAATATAGCGTCTTAGATGTGAAATATTAGTGGAGAAAAGATTAGAAATATCTTTTTTCATTCTTGCTCAAACAGTAACTAAAAACAATGTTATTGTCTATACTTCTTAATAAAGTTATGATAGACGTGATTACTTATTCATTATCATTTTCCTGCCCTTATCCCACTCAAGTGGGGCTTCACAACATGTATTTTTTTTCTATTTCCCTCTATCAGCCGTCATCACATCACTCACTTCTTCTTCTTCTTGCGTGTCAGTGATACAATCATTTAAGTCGGGATTGTATCATTGTGTCGGAATAATTAGCCAGCCTAGACCCTGCGTTACCGGGCCTAGCTGTTACCAGAATGCACCACGTGGAGGTTTCTTCCGCGCACCCCATCACACATCACTCACTGAGTGAATGTGATGTGATGTGATGAGTGATGTGAAGTAAACCTCGGATGGACTGTGTGAAAGGATGACATGATTACTCATATAAAATATGATTTAAGTAAGATATTTTATTTTCCTTGGCCTGTTAAAATTATCAACACGTTTCGATCCATGTATTAATTGTTTTTTTTCTTCTTTCAGGTAAATATCCGTTCCGGTCATCAACTGCAGTTAATTAGGTATTTTACGAACACACAGACAACATTTAGGTAAAGGGTATTATAGATAAGGATACAATTTATCTTAAGCGTATCTTATTTATTATGATCAAATTAAATAATCGGCTGTCATTGTGTTGCCAGTGACAATTAATTTGTTTATCGAAGAATATCGGCTTGTTGGAGGTCGACAGCTTTCTTATACGTCTGCTGCTTTGGAAACGGCTTTTGTTTATTAACCGACGAAAAAAGAGGAGGTTTCACTTTCAAAACGTTTGTGAGTGGTACAACTCATAATGATAAAAACACGAAATTTCTTACGTAATTTTTTTTTATAATAGGAAATAGGTTCTCTGTTCGACATGTATATATTTTTTGATGATTGTTTTCCTATTGTGTAGAGAATAGTCCCAAGTTGGTCCCATTTAAATCATATTCTAGTAGGACTAATAGTTCTTTCATAAAAGTGAAACGACGTCCTTTGACTTTTCGATTGGTCGAAACAATTTCTTCAGGTTTCTTTTTAGTTTTTTAAACTTAATTATTTTATTCAACTTGCTGGCAATGAAATAGCAATAGTAATTTTCTTCTTCTTTATCCCACTTAATGTGGGGTCAGCACAGCATGTTGACAAACATGTTGCGAAGAAGATTTGATTTATGTTTTACAACCGGCAGCTTGCCTGACGTTAAACCTCTTTGGGAATGTATAAGACTAGCGGTAGTCAATGCAGGGTTTAGCATGAACCACTATCGTATCGACAACGTATTGTCCAAATGTCAAAACTGACACTTTTTGTATAGTAAAAGTGTCAATTTTGACATTTGGCAGTGTTTCGTGCTCAGGCCACACAGTCAAATAAAAAGTGCAGCGTACTGACCTAGCCCAAGTTACGTCAAACACTTTCTTCTAAACTCAAAATGTAACCGTAACTATGAAGCGGACAATCGTTTCCGGCGCCCGTGACGTCACGCCCGTCTCGCCGGTCGCCGCCCCTACTACGTAGCCTTGGCGGTAGGGTTGCCAGATGGTAGGGATTCATACGTTTTTTCGACTGTTCAAGATGTCCATAGTATCGGCAATGCAAATTGGCCGAAATAACAAAACTTTAAAATTACGGAGTTTAAAAAACACTTTATTATTATTGTATATTTACTATGTAGTAACATGTTGTATATTGTTATATTTATTGTAGTAACTTTTAAAAGTTTTTTTGCTGTAATAACTTTAATTTTGATTTTATTGTAAAAAAATATATTTTTAATTCATAATAATAACATGTATTTGTCCCGATAATAATCCCAAAATCCCGACTTTTTAAAATTTTTTAAAATCTGGTAACCCTAGTTGGCGGCCAGAGATGCGCGACTCGCTCGCCGCGCAGTCTTCGCTTTCGTTTTCATTATTCTTTTTTAAAATTATTTATAATCTTTTACGAAACCACTCGATAAAACCTTTTGCAAGCGGTCCGGTAACCGTTCGGGAGGTTTCCGTGCGTCAAGACAAGAGCCGCTTAGTATGCGGTCAGGCAAAAAATTACGGATATCGAATGGCATTTAGGTATATTGCAAGAATAAGAGCAAAAGCTTGGTAATTTTTCACACGATTCACAAGAGCATAGTTGCCCTAAGCGCGGTGTGCCCGGGGTGAGCGAACTTGCAACCTGTAATTTTGGACCGCAAAACGAGCAAAACGCATCGAGATCGGTGATTAAAAACCTTTGTCGGTTCTACTAATATTTATATTATTTTCGCAACGCGGCCGACATCTAATTGGCGCTCGTATATTTGATGTAGGTACGAGGACACACCGCGGCGCCGACCACCGACGCTTCATTAGTTTTCCTGGTATCGGAATCGTAAACTGCTCATTTTTTTACGTTCACTCGTTTATGTCAAAACGTGACCCTGGCCCAGCTCACCCATTTCGGTTTTCGCCGACAAAGGCTAGTGGAAAAATCCATTTCCTATGAGCCTCACGCTTTAAAGTTTATCGTGACCATAATAATACACACACATATCATGACTTGATACCAGTTTCGATCCATCAATATGGTGCTAAAAATAATGGGCAAATTATAAATTATTACTGGTGGTAGGTATGAGTAACTAGTTTCAACTGGCCATTGGTACTCTCGATCGGCCCAAGGTCTGGGATATTGAACTTGGCTCGGAGCAACAGCACGACAAGGCTCGCCGCGAAAGAGACGGATGCACTATCACTCATTGTAATGGGGGAAATGTCGCGAGCGGCCACACGCATGCCTTTCCGATACATTTTCTTGGCTAAACCTTAGATTACCATTCAGCTTGATATGCAGTGCGATGCAAAGCAGCTGATGGCTGTCGATGCGATCCCGTAAGCACGAGGCGCACTTCCTTAAACAATGTAGTGCGGCAGGAAAGAGACAGCCGATGGACGAGTGAACCCCATCAGCAAGCTGGAGGGAGATGGCATTACTATGACAAGTGCATTCGCCGAAGCGACAGGGACGGTAGAAGTGCATTGCGCTGACGCATCACGATCGTCTGCTTGCTTTCTTGTCCTTTTTGTGAACGTTACCCTCGCGGTTTCAGATTCGCGGTTTACGTACAGCGACCAATACGGCGATGGAGTTTTGACGAACGTCTTATGCCAATGATAATAAGCAGTGCCGTAATTAAATCTGCCGGTCTGACCGGTCGCTAAGCGTGGCATTTATACATACAGTTCCCACGCGGTTGATGTCATTTTTATTATGAATGGCGGCCTTCACGGAATTCCTGTAAGGGTATGTTCCCGGGGTCCAGTGACCCACTGCCGGCCGCTTCTCGTGGCCGATAAATGGTTTTCGCTTCGTCAGCGTCCAGCCCGTTCCGCGCCGGCTGCGCTCTCCACTTGAATGAATATCAATAATCAATATCGTTCACAAATAAAAGTTTACAAATGTGATTGGAGCAGGAAGGCGACTAAGCGAGTAGATGTAAATCGAAGGTAAACATGCAAAGCGTTCATTGGCATCATTAAAAATAAATAATATTGGTTTTGGAATGTTAGTCAGCGCGTCATCTCGCCCTCCCGCCGAGATCGCGTGAACTCTTTATCGGTCGCAAGCATGGGTCTGACCGCAATTGCTAAAAAAAAATAATAACATTTGGAATTCGCACACAAACACACGCATACCGACCCTACAAGGAAACGGCGAACGCTTATCACTGCGTTTACTACGTTATGCTACAAGAAAAGCTTGCAAAACACTATAATAATGTACTCAAAGGACTTCGATTAACACGTGTCACACTATCATACAAATCATCGTTCTCAATAAAGCGCTAGTAGTTCTCACGACGCCATGACCGAGTGCGTTCACACCCATAAACATCGTGCGCGGTATCGACCGAGTGATTCGATCGTAGTGCTTTGCCGCTGCTTATTTACACTCGGCAAACATTCTTCGAGATAAGCTGTGAACGGCAAGACTGTGCTTCCCACATCTGCCGCGACCTTGGCTCCTTCAGCCCGTTGTGTAACCTCCTTATCAGTCACACTTCCCTGGTACCAGCGCCACTAGCTCGACAGCAAATCTTACCCTGTTTTCCGGTCTTGATAGCTTATCGGAATTTATCAAGCAGATGTGTTCCAGTCAGGAAAGGATATATCGAATCACGATACGTATGAGTCGCGTGCGGTACCCACCGACACCGATTCTATGAAAGAAATCATGTGCTCTTTCACTATCGTTCGGTTTACGATCTCACTTACAAACCCAGCCAGTAACAGTCGCGTGGGTCTGTCTCGTCTTGTTAACATAATTACGGAGTTTTCGTCTGTTCGAACCGGTTTCGGCGTCCAGATTCTTTGATTTATATCGCTGCTCTAAATCAACGTTAGCTTTTGTGCGAAACCGAAAGTTTGGTCATCATTTAGATAATAAGTTCGAACTTTTCGAATGAAGCCTCTGTCCCGGTAGACGATGGCACAAAACTGGTCGAATATAAATTAAAACGAGAGCGGCAATAGGAGCAGTTTGTTGATATTTTAGTTAAGACTCATAAGCTATGTGGGTTGCTCTGGACTTCAGAACCCTGGACGATGCGGCGTTTCTTACGTGAGCTTTTATTATTCCGGTTATAAATTAAATTGTACTCGTTAATCGGCCCTTTAATCCGTCTGGGCGTTGACTCCGGCTCGCGAACGCGCCTGATGAATGGTCCACTTTATATCATGGAAACAAGACGTCATCAAGAGTACTAAAATCAAAGCAGTGAATGCCTTTCAAATGTTGTTTACGTGTGTGAAGCCTACAATGGTGGCAAGGCGCGGGGCGAGTCATCGTCCTGGAATGTGGTTGCATCTCGGGACAGCCTCCAATATAAAAGCCAACACTAAAACTATCTCACAACCAGTAACTTTAGAAGACGCGGACCGCTCATAGGTATTATTTCGCTGGCCACCAGATATCGACGTGAGATAATTCGATCCGAAGGATTTTTTGTACGTTATTGTTAGCCTCGAATGATACACTGCTTGAATATTTAGCTATATCCGCTGACTTCACCGCTTATAAAAAATGGCGAATAATTAGTCAATAAAAATTCCGTCGATTATAGTCGTAGTTGTTACACGGGTGTTACGTAATTGGAGTAAACGACCTAAGAGCTGGTGGTCCGAACGAAGGTCTCCGTTACCACGTGGTGGCAATATGGGATCTCGAAGAGCACACGATTGGATTATTATTTCTTTGTGTGCAAACGTGACGCTAAAGAAGGAAGGAGTTTATTCAAATCGTGTGATTAAATTTAAATGACGCAGTTAAACAAAGGCCTCAAGTTTGTTGCCCTTTCGTCGCCTTTAGCTTTAGAATAGTCTGGAGATTCATGACGTTGCATCTGTGTTAACACGAGCATTCGGCATTTGTAAACAATAACAATGCGGGGTGCAACGGGCGGTAATATCGTATTGTTACCGTAATCATCGCGTTTCGAGTGGGTAGTATAATAATTTGGGAGCGTTTCAGACAGGCGATGGACGGCGTCCTTGACCGCGAGCGTCGCGACGGCATACGCGATGAGTCCGAGTAAACAAATTGAATGAATCGCGTACGCTCACGTATATGTTGTATGTGCCTGCCATTCATGTGTGCGCGCCGTTAACACACGATAATTCAAGTGCTCTGTTTGACTAACAAGATAATACGCACTGCCGCCGACTGCCGATGCCATAGCACTCGCGTGTACGTCTAAGCTTCGAACTATTGAAATTATAAGATTGATGTGAAAAAAATATTATTTCTAATTAATATACTATGAAGATCAATTTTCGATATTTCAACCTATAAAAGCCAATTAGACCAATAAAAACATTACTTACTGCGTATATTTCCATACACATAATTCAATCAATTTCAATCCACAAAAGCATTTTATGCGCATTTATTTAATGCGCATTTCCAGACACAAAAATACCTACATAAAAAATCATATATAATTAAACAACAGATCGCAAAAACTAGCTTTTTCCTAGGTATACCCTCCCAGGGTATACCTAGGAAAAAGCTTAAAAAGATAAAGATAGGTATACGAGTAATACTGAGAAAGGAAATCCATTTACCCTACCCAACGCAATATTTTACGCAACTACATTAGGTTATTCGATTAGTTTGTACTTTTGTAGTCTGTTTTATTGTATTGTGCTTGTGGGAGAAATACATTTTCTTTTTACTTTTATCTAACAAAGAGCTTTCCAAACTACGCAACCGTGTGTCGCGCGGCCAGCGGAAACGTTAAGTCACGGCTCGCAAGCGCCCCCTTGTAAGACACCAATTTATGCTCTCCTGGTACTTCAAGTATTATTTTGTAGAAATTCGAAATAATACTCTCTGGTACTGCTGTCAATTGCTGTCAAAGGCAAAGTCAAAAGGTATTTATTTCAATAAAATCACAAGGATCACTTTGAAACGCCTTAGAAGCTAAGTGACGCCTGTTCCTCACGACCAAGTCTAGAAGCATCAAGCAACAAACACGGCTTGGGGTCTATCATCACTCGGCTGACAGCTCAGCTGGTTCTGTGTTGTAGGTTGTGGGTTCGATTCCCACCCGGGACGATTGTGTGATGAACATGGATGTTTGTTCTATGTCTGGGTGTTATAATGTAACAAGTATAAATATTTACAAAAAAGAAAGTATATAAAAATTCTATCAGTAATCTGGTTCCCATAGTACAAGCTTTGCTTAGTTTAGAGATAGATGTGCGATGTGTGAAAAGTCCACCAATATATTTTTCAATGATCCTTTACTTTGTAGAGCTCCATTGTGGTTCCGTGATGCTGTTACTAAACAAACCTCTGAAATCGATCTGTGAGGAGGTTCCGTCTCATTTGCGTCTATTTCCTCCTATTTGCTGATTGCTTCAGCGCCTGTAAACATTGAGACGTACATATATGAAGACGCTCAGTTGATTGAAAATAGGTATTAAATAACGGGTTTAATTATGTTCAGGCAACATTATAAGCAGAATAATCACTACATAGTATAAAGCAAAGTCGCTTTCCGCTTCCCGCGTCTGTATGTAATATGTATGTATGTCTGTATGTATATTTGCTTATATCTTTAAAACTACACAACGGATTTTGATGCGGTTTTTTTAAATAAATAGAGTGATTCAAGAGGAAGGTTTATATGTATAATACATGCATAATATAGTAGAGAAACACTGATAATTTTAGAGGTTTCTAATGTGATGTCGTAAATAAACACATTTTTTTGCGCTTACATTGCAAATGCTGGCTGAACCCCACGAGATATATCAAAATAATGTACTACAGTATTGTACACCTTAAAAACGTCTACAAAAAAGTCAACGATGGTATTAGAAATGTCTTACGCACAGCGAAGCGGGCACGGGTCAGCTAGTTACGTTATAAAAACTAAAAGGAAAATGGTCGAAAATTCGACCAACGATATTCGTGTTTTAAGTTTTCTGAGGGAACTATAAGACCTACATAAAACAATTTAATTGGGATTAACTTTTGACTATTCTCTATACAAAATAAATGAAAGAGCTAAAAAAAAACAAAAAATATATACACGTTGAATTGAGTACCTCCTTTTTTCGTTGATTGATAAATATTGGTAGACATATCAAACATTCCCAAACTAATAAGTATGTGCTATGTGAACAAGATAACTTATGAAATACATAAGATTTTTATACATACCTATAATACATAATATATTATAGGTACTTACTTGTAGAAAAGAGTCATGATGATTTAGCAAAGTTTCAAATGAGTTTTATGAATGAAAAAAAAAAACACTTGTTAACATTTGACACTTAAACATATATTATGCGTATATGTGTTGTAAATGTGTGTATAAATGTTGTGTATGTGACTTCATATAGACAAGTTATCTTAAGTTACTAACTACCGCACCAGCTAAAAAAAATCGTCAGTTTTGTCACTGTTTATTTAAGACTGGTTTTTTTACGTTTTAAGCGGCGATGTGCTTGCATCTACTGCATGGATGTATGGAATGCTAACTACTGCAAAATGTGGGCATGTGCCAAATATAATGTTTGGACGTGCCTCTGACTACCCCCACTAGACACCTTCAAGATAATGCAGTTTTATCACTTTTTCCGTCTTATCCGGGTAGACTCAGCCCATACAAAAAGTCAAAAATTTCACATAATACATCACTACATAGTATAAAAAGCAAAGTCGCTTCCCGCTTCCCGCGTCTGTATGTATACTTATATCTTTAAAACTACACAACGGATTTTGATGCGGTTTTTTTTAATAGATAGAGTGATTCAGGAGGAAGGTTTATATGTATAATAGCATGCTTAATAAATTAGAGAACCACTGATAATTTTAAGATTTCTAATATGAAGTCGTAAAACTATCTGTCCCCCGGCGAAGCGGGCACGGGTCCAGCTAGTTAAATAATATAATATGAATATGGACTATGTAAGCGTGTACTTTTAATACTTTAGCTACCTACCTACTAATGCAAGTATAAGCGTTGAACGAGCTCGTCCGCCTCCCAAGTTCCTTGGTAGCATTAGTGATGTGACACATCCGTTATTTATCGATATCGATAATGTAAAGTTATCGCAATGTCGATGTTTTCTAATCAAAAAATTAAAAATTAGTACTAATATTTATACATAAATCTTTCGATTTAATTGATCAGTAACATAAAGGATAACTTATCGTAAAATTAAAGTGAACTGAGTATAATCGATTTAAAGTTCCGTTGATTTTTATTATGATAGAAAGATTAAGATATAATACTCAAACTGGGTAATACAATAATCGTGCAATAATCGAGCATCTCTATTCGTAGCAGGAGGTGAGGCGCGGCGCGGGTCGACGATCGGCCGCGCGACCGATCGAAGGTCAAGGCTATCGACGACCGCCGATCGGGATCCTACTCGCAACACTAGTGCGCAATGAAAGAAAAAGTGACAGCCCAAACCTGAATAGAATGCGAGGACGAATAAAAATGAAAGCACTGTTTATCTTGGCGCTTCCACTAGGCCAGTGTTACGTATTCAAATTCAACCTGTCAATGAATTTACCATTACCATCGCACTATTCTGAATTTAAAAATAGAGCGTTGTTCTTATATATCTGCTCCATAGTTTGCCAGCGGTCGGCGAACTCTCATTTGTCAATTAACCCATTTTGTTCGGCTGAATTTGATACCTCGATAAACGTCAAAACGTTTGTGTGGCCGAAAGGTTGACTTAATCGCCGTACGCGACGGACTGGAAAGAGGCATTTGGCAAAAAATTGTTTCTGCGAAGCTCACCGGCGCGGCGGCAGCGCGACTGTCGAGAAAAGTTTTGTACTTATTACTCACATCGCGAAACTGTATCGTATTCCGTCTGCTAATTAAAATGTTCGGTATTGGATCGGTTGCGGTTGTGTTAACGATCAGTATCATTTTTATTTAATGAGCTATTTCGCCATTACCAGGCGCGGCGCTGGTAATGCTTGTATTGGTCGGTCATCGCGATCTGCGCACTGCCTGCCCCTCATAAAATGCACCTCTTTAGTGCTTCTCATTAGCAATATTAATATTCAGTGTTATGCGCTCGCAGTTATGCCGTTTTGCTTGTTTTAGCAGCAAAAATGCTGTATAAAACTGTTTTTCCATTCATTTGAATAATTCGTTTGCTAACAAAACAGCTTAATCCTGATCTGTAACCGATTTTAGGAGCGTTACCAGGATATAAACCGGTGATTATTCCACATCTGTTGGCAATAAACTCAATTGCCTTTGAACGTTTTTTGTACGCATTACACACGTATAAAACGTCAAAATTTAAATATGTGGCAACCAACGTGCGTGCAGTTAACGTGTTAGTGATCAGACTAATATTTTCACAGTTTGATAGGATTGGCTACGCGTCGTGTCGACTCGAATCACGAGAGGAGTGCGTTATGAGCTTCACTCGGTGGCGGCTCTCGGGACTGCGTACTACAAACGTACTCCTATATCCTTAATTGGCTGCGACTTTATGCTACACTAGCCGACCCGTTCCAGACTTTGTCATGTCCTGTGTAGTTAAAACAGCAAATTTCATCTTAATTCGTTCTGTCTGATTGACTTTCAAACATACAAACATCCTCACAAACTTTTTAGTATATAAACTATATTAGGATAAGAGGTGCCAAATTCGTTGTTAACTTGATAAATACGGTACTATTTTACTATGATAAAAGGCGTACGAAATAAATCGCGGACTATAAAAATCAACGTCAATGTTTGACAATATCAATATCGATGAACTATCAAGATAGTTTTTTCCCAGCATTAGTAATTTGACAATTCGTTTTTTTAAGAAAGTACTGTAGGGAGTGTGTTGGAGCTACTTCAGGAGATGATTAAGAGACGAGTGTTAAAAGTAAACTGTATTTATTTCCAAAATTGGGCTTCCTTTTACAACATGGGGACATCTAAACTAAATACTAACATTTAAAAATTTAGGAAAGGGCCTCACCGTTTGGTTTTGCCCTGGCCTCAACTCCAGGGGTAGCTACCCCTGGGTGATGGGGGGTCGCCTTTTGGCGGTGCTACCCTAATCTTCGTAGCCTACTTATAGCTACTTAATCTAGTTAACAAAATGTTTATGTACAATGGCAGTTTTATTTTTATTTAATTTAATTTTTTTTTTTTTTTTTTCCTTTTATACACACACGGGAACATCTAAACTAAAAATATATACATTTAAAATTTAGGGAAGGGCCTCACTTAAACGTTTTGCCCTGGCCTCAACTCCAGGGGTAACTACCCCTGGGTGATGGGGGGTCGCCTTTCGGCGGTGCCACCCTAATTAATTTAATCTACTTACAACTACTTAAACTACTCAACTAAATATCTATGTACACAGGTTTATTTTAAAATATATATAATTATAAGTAAATGTTTGTTTTTTTTTTTTTTTTTTTTTTTTTTTTTTTTTTATATACATATAGTATTTACGATACATATTATTTTTGTGTTTTTTTTTTTTTTTTTTTTTTTTTTTTATATAAAAAAAGTATTTACGATACATATTATTTTTTTTTTTGTTTTGATTTTTTGATTGTTTTTTTTTTTTTTTTTTCCTTTTATACAAAAATGTAGGTACTCCGTTGGTCCAGGCAAGACCGCAACGACGACGGCTCGCGCCTCGCTATTGGTCCGCGCAACACGCACAGCTCGCAGGCCCGCAGAGCGGCGCGGGCGCGCGGGGCTTTGCGGGCGCGCGGGGTTGTGCGCGTTATTCCTAATTTACTATATTTGATATTTTCTTACGTACTAGCCTATTACCGTAAAACTACAAACATTAAAAGATTTTATTTCCTACCTATTGTACTACTAATTATGCTACTTACTTAATCTAAAACTTATTCTACACTACAGTACCTAATTTATAAAACTTCTAGCTGTCCCGACAGACATTGTCCTGTCAAATATCAATAATCCCACAGAAAAAAACACTTTCAGTTTCCCCCGAACTTTACGCTGAATTTTCCCAAAAGTGGTACGAAATATACTTTACGATCTATCCTCATACCTACCAAATATACACAAAAAATCATAAAAATCGGTCAAGCCGTGTCGGAAGAGTTTGGTTACACACACTGATACGAGAATTTTATATGTTAGAAGATAATTGCAATAATCTCGTACATCTGCTGTCCGAGATCGCGAATAGCCCAGTCTCCGATGCATCTAGTCTAAATGTCACTGTGTGAGCCGCCCGATTTAGCCGCTCCGAAATAGCTCGCGTTCAACAACCCCTACGTTCGCCATCGACCAACAGCTGACATTTACATCGACTGTCTAGAACGGCGTAAACATTTTTTGATAAGCGAAAACAACCGATGGAATGCAAACATGGCGGTAATGTCGCTGTTTTTTCGTTGTTGGGGTAGCCTTTTTCAGTGTTTGGTATTTACCTACCAAATAGTGAAGTGCCGTCCTGTTTTAAATAATGAATTTCGGGAGATCGAGGAAATGTATTCTGTATTCGTTGCTCATGATGAAGAGCATCTGAATTGTCTCAAAACATCAGTGGAGTGTGGGAAAACGTGGTAATTACTAATTAGTCGTATTTCTAGTTAAGATGGAGGAAAGTATTGTCTCAAAAGGCAAACGAAAAGTTCAAATAATTATCTTATAATAAGATTGCATTGTCACTTTTGCACCAATATTGTTTTGATATTACTTTAGGACCTTGTGGTAAGGCCCCAGGTTGAATCATCCGCTGTCAAATCAAACTCCAAATTAATTGAGCGTTCATTTCAAATGAGTCCCGCCCAACCAAGATACACTGCAATTTTCGATTCGTCATAATGACGGCGCAGCAAAAACTGACACCTCGTACAAAAAAACGGTTAAATAATATTACTCCACGGTGGCGTATCGATCAACAAACAATTTGCGTATGCGAACTCTTCAATATTTCTGTACTCCTGGTACCTCCGCTGAGTCGGGTCGACTCTGAAAGTGTTTTTTTTATATTCCTCAATGCGTAAAAAAAGAATAAATAATTACTCGTATCGGTAATCAACAAACAATTTGCAAATGCGACCACCTCAATATTTCTGCATTCCTGGTACCTCCGCTGAGTCAGCCCAATTCTGAAAGTGTTCTTTTTTTACATTATCACCCAGCGCCATCTAGCCCCAAACTAAGCAAAGTTTTTACTATAATAACTAGATAACTAAAAGAAAACATTATATACTTCCAAACTTAGCAAAGCTGTGTGGGAACCAGATTACCGATAGACTGTTTTTTTTGTAAATACATACTTATAATACTTTAAAACACCCAGACACAGAACCAACATCTATGTTCATCGCACAAATATTTGCCCTGGGTGGGGATCGAACATACAACCTACAGCGCAGAAAGCAGAGCTACTACCAACTGAGCTGTGAGGCCAGTTTGCATTCAGTGGGTAATGTTTGTAAACAAATTCACGCTTTTTTCCACGATTTGGTACAGCTGGCTTTTTTATTACGCAATCTCGCATTTTATTACTTCGCGCCTCCTGTTTAGTTAGAATGTGGGACACCGATTTTTGAATGTCACGTCGTTTGAGTTGTTAGGAATGAATGTGGATGGATGTAATCGTAGAGGTAGGCCAAAGAAAAGATGGATGGACTATGTGAAAGATGACATGGCTGATAGAGGAAAATGGAAGAAGTACACATGTTGTGCCGACCAGGCCTCAAGCCGTGTTTGTTACCTGATTAGGCTTGTTCATGAGGAACAGGAGTAGCTTCACCAAGCTCCTAAGACGTTTCAAAGTGATCCTTGTGATTTTTTTGACAGCAGAACAAACATCTATGTTCATCACACAAATGTATGTCCCGGGTAAGGGATCGAACCCAAAACCTACAGCACAGAAGGCAGAGTTAGTACCAACTGAGCTGTGAGGGCTCATTTGAAATGAAGATAAACTGATCATGTCTTTCAGCTTTTGCACTCGTGTGTGTCACCCATACATTCGGCGATCGACATTTCTACAGAGCTATGTTATTTCTAGACGCGTGCGGCGCCAACTTTAGATTAGGCAGGGCTCGTATGCATTATTTGTTATTAACTCTCTCCATTCAGTTTCGGAACTGTCACATTTTGAATTTAACCTACACGAGGCAAGCATTTCCAAGGAGGGTTGAGATCTGGCAGGCGGCCGGTTGTAAAACACTCCAAGCCAAATCCATTGGCAATATCTAGATGTTGTGCCTACAATACGAGGACGTGAGATAAGGCAAAGAAGTGTGCACGAGGTAGAGATGCGAATGTTGAGATGGATGTGTGGTGTGGCGCGGATGGATAAGATAAGGAATGAGTGTATCTGAGGAATTTTGAAGGAAAAGATGAGGAGCAATAGGTTAGCCATGTTATGGGCATGTTATGAGAAGAATGTTAGGAAATGTGGATGGATGTCGAAGTAGAGATAGGCCAAAGAAAAGATGGACTGTGTGAAAGATGACATGGGTAAGAAAGGAGTGATGAGATGACGGCTGATAGAGGGAAATGGAAGAACAAATGTTATGTCAACCCCACTTAAGTGGGATAAGGGCAGTGTTGGGGGTCAAAGTCGACAAACATCGAATTATTCTCTGATATTATGACGGAAGATTAAACGAGGTTTTTAATATTAATATAAAATATGATATTGTTTATGTTGTGGAGAGTAATGGAAGATTGAGATAATGAAGATTCTTAAGGTCGGGTTTCACTGGCACGTCGTAAAGGCACAGCGTGATGTTTGCGACACGTTTTAAAAACGTCACGGGACTTTATTAAGCTGACGTAACTAGTAGGTAATGATGACGTTTGTGTTTAAAAAAAAAACTTTAAATTTTTAGTTTAGTATAAAATGGCGATGGGCTTCCAACCTGTCACGTATAGAATGCTAACTACTGCAAGATGTAGGCATGTGCCAAATGTAATGTTTGAACGTGCTGACTACCTATCCTATTTAGTAATATTCAAGGATCTGCGCCTAGCGATCTGAGTAGATTTCTACCGTACATGGGAGTTACAGTCGTGATCCTATTTATTTTATTATTTACGACATTACTCCTTGCAAAATAAATGAAGAGTTGCGTTTTTTAAATTAAAAATGTAAATACTTACCCGTCTCAGCTGTATGCGTAAGCGCAGACAAACAAACAGTCCTTTGTTTTCGTTCAATATTTAAAAACCGAAGGCTCTGCATTTTTACTTCGCTTTCTGCACACACCGATGGCCTGGATCCCTTTTAACCGACTGCAAATAAAGGATGTTATTGATCGACAATTAGCGAAGACCTGACTGAGGGTCTACTCCGCAAACCGATAAACGATATATTGTGAAGTTGATACCGGCGCCGGCGATACGCGCATTGAGCCGTAGTTTTCTCATATTAGACTTTATTGTTATCTTTATTCTACCGAAAATCCTTTATTTTAATTCTATAATAAATTTTCTGCTAAATAAATATATTACTATTTGTTTCGTTGTCAATTTCTAATTCTCGTGATGTTTTTTTTTGACAATCATTGATTTTCGTAACTCTATTTTTACATTACAAAAAAAAATACGGTCGTTCCTTCGTTCAAACTAAAGTCAAAATGTGACTTATATGTATGAGATTTTTGCTCTAACTCTTGCTCAATTATTATGACGATGCGATGTATCGTTTATCGATTTGCAAGTAGACCCCCTGTTGTCGGTTTTGTGAGTTGTGACACTTTTTCGAAACAGTGTCAAAATGTGACACTTCTGAGGAAAAAGAATAATGTTTATCCTACTAATATTATAAATACGAAAGTTTGTATGTTTGTGGCTCAATCACGACCAAACAGATTTTGATGAAACTTGGAATATACGTAGCCTATTACCTGAAATAGCATATAGGCTACTTTTTATCTAGGTACCAATAACACGTAATTGACATTTTGGTGATATATGAAATGTTTGCTTTCTGTATGGGCTGAGTCTACCCGGATAAGACGGAAAAAGTGAAAACCATCAAACTTAAAAAGAAACTGTCTATAATTTACTTAGCTAAGATTATCTAACGAATTATATAAAAATTAACTGTTTAGCTATTCACAGTCTGATTAAAAACGAAACTAGTGTTTTTGAAGAGCCAACTTTGGAAAATAAATCTATCGAGAAAAGTTTCACCAAACGTGTTTCTGTCTATAATTTATCTAGATATAATCCTTTGTCTTTGTCATAAAAAACAAAACTGTATGTTTTGTGGTTATTGAGAAAAAACGATTCTGCATTCATCAAAAACATTTATTACTCGTCTTAAATTAAATTCAAGTGATATATCGACATAGCGACTAGAATTTACGGACTGGAAAAACCTCTTTTAAATACCTATATTTTTTTTTGCATATTTTAATAGATCAGATGTAATTCTGATAGATCCGCTTTAATATACCTATGCCCCAGCCCCAGTTTTGTAGCTCTGCCTTCTGCGCTTTAGGTTATGGGTTTGATTCCGATCCACGACAAACATTTGTGTGATGAACATCGATGTTTGTTCTGTGTCTGGATGTTAAAAGAGGTATATTCATTAATTTATTTATTTATTTAACCTTAATTAAAACGACGAGAACAATAAAAAATTGTATTAGAATTAATTATATTAAATTAAATTAAGTATTCTATCAGTTATCTAGTAGTCTGTTCGCTATTACTGATTTTGACCACAACTTCTTAAATCCTTACTAAAGTTTATATAGTTCAAGCTTTCCTTACTTTAAGGCTAAATGATGTCAAAGATTCACATTTTTTTTTAATAAAGTCCACCAAATTTTTTTTTGAATATTATGCTATAAGTCTATACATATATTATATCGTAGTGTATATCTTTTGCAAAGCGGTAATAAAAAAAACTATTAAGCTCGCTTCGCTCACATCCTTTTTAATCGGAAGTTGAGTAAGAACCTTTTGTGTTTAAAAGCGAACCAGCAAATTTAAACAAGAAAATTCTTTGTTCACAAGGTAACGCGAGGTAGGTATTTGTAACAAAATCCTTCCGCGATATTTAAATAATAAACATTGGTAAGGTATGTTTTACACCACTAGCGATATATTGCTAGATACTGAGTTCTTACTTTGGTCAACTTGGTCAAATGGGGGGTATCATTTAAAAATTGCTATTAAAATTTACAACTAAGCAAAACTTGTAATATGGTAACCAGATACATAAGTACTGAGTTCTTAATTCGGTACATAATTTTCGTGAAAATTTATCAAAAAAAAATACCTTTGGTATGCAAGTCGACTCACACTTGACCGGCCTTGTTTCATAAAATTTCAGTATCGTGGTTGATAAAAAGCTTATAATCTAGATTATGTATATTTCTGCCGGTATGTAGATTTAAGATCGAATAATATACTTTATCGCACTCCATCGCTGTACCATACACAACAATCTTTACATAATCGCACGTCTACGACGGTTATTCGTCGCTTGCGCAGGTCATTGCCGAACGAAAATCCAAGGTCAAGTTATCAACGTTCAAATTATTTAGACGACCACCTGGTGTACCATTGTAGTATATTCTAAAGCTTTGGGGTCTCAAAGACCCCAGTACTTGCGATCTTTTGTGAACTTTTCCCCCTTAGACTAGGGGACAATATAGGACTATTTATTTGGTTTTTTGAAGCTTGGCCTTCACAATAAATGGTTAGGATGTTGCTAAGCGAGGGGATGGTAACCAATTGTATGGTTCCGACAAGCCCCTCCTGACAGTTGACCCAGTTTACAGACACGTCAATTATTAAAAAAAAATTACACTGTGTGCTACTTAAAATGAGCTTTGTATGATACCTCGGGGGAGCGTACCAGGAACCCATAACTCGAAGAAGCTATTTATAAACTTGCGAAAAACAATAAGGTTTTAAAATGTTACGCAATTCGCAGGCCTCACTTACCTAGTGCTAGTATCTAGCCGGAAACGTGTTGTATGGCAATGAAGGAGGTCGTAGGCACCAGTTATCAGCATCTAAGCATGCTCGCCGGTCATGGGGCCCTGGTATGTAATAAAACTATTTTTGATATTTTGCCGCTTGGACCAATGAATACGTGATGTTGAGATGATTTTTAAAGGTATAAAAAACATACACGAGAAATGTCTTCTTTACTTGAACATTGTGAATCTTATTTTCGTTTGCACATACTATAATCGAGTAAATACAGGTTCGCTAAAGAATATTTTTTATCTTTTTTAATGCTGTTTGTCTGGTACCTAAGTCATTGTTGTCAAACTGCGCAGGAGTCGTTGCGGCTGAGAAATAGGTTGTGACGACTCAAGAGTTAAGGGGGCCCAAGAAAAGTAAAAGTTAGTTCCCTAAGCAATTTATCAACCGACAAAAAAAGCGGTTCTCAATTCGACGCGTATTACTTATCTTTTGTGTATGATATCATATCTATTTACCTGGTGATTTGCATTATTTTTCTATTGTATAGAGCAAAAGAATAGTCCTAAGTTGGTCCTATATAATTATATTAATGCAGGACTAAGTTCCTTCATAAAACTTAAAAAACGAATAGCGTCGAAATTCGATTTTCTTGTTAGATTTTAAAACATAATTATTCTAGCCTAAAGGTCTATGTCAGTGCTCCTATACCGGTTGATTCACCGATAACGCTTATCGCCTTATCGTAAATATCCAAAATGTTGCACAATACACTCACTAAATAAAGTGTACTAAAATTATGTTTTGAATCTGAGCACGTGCTTCAAATTATGGGAGTCTCGACACAATGCAATGTTACTAATATTACACATGCCAAATTACGAATATACTTTTGGTTTAATTTTACAAAGAATTTGCATTTCGTTACCTGTAATTTGTTTTTGCCTTGACTACCCTCTTAACAGGTGTAATCACCGCCAATATTCTCTCATTCGCCAATGTTTTTAAACATCGACTTTAGGCTATGTAGTCGATGTTTTTAAAGTAGATTTTAGTGTTGAAATTATTTTTAAAATGGCCTTTTTAGGGTGGACACTTCGAAAGTAGTGACAAGTCTCAAGTGGTCTATGGTGTGATAAGTTGTGTCATCTATGAAGAAACTAGAATCAATAGATATAAACTGAACACACGTAGTAGCTTAGGTAATGACCCAAGTAGCACATCGTACTGCATAGAATACACAAAAGAATAAGATGCGTGCTCAAAATAAAATTTCTTAGTTGTAAACCTGAATATTTTAAAACGTGTAGAAACAGGATACCAGGAATGCAGGCGATTAGTCAGTGTCCGCTAGGTACAATAGCATCGCAAGTGGGTACCAGGCGTTTATAAGTGATCAGGAGTCATACCAGCGCTAGTGTTCGGTGATTAGAGCGTTTACCGTGAGAGCTGGCGAGGAGCCAACCGGGCCAGTGCATTCACCCAGCGACGGAAAGATAATCTCGCCTATGATTGTGATGTTTTTATTTTAGTTACGGTGGGATATCCCAAACTTTTAAAATTTTATTGGACGGAAATTACATACATATTTAAAATCACGCCTGTTTCCCAGAGGGGTAGGCAGAGACCACGGCTTTCCTCTTGCTACGATCCCGACATGCTTCTATTGCTTCATTCACTCTCATAACATTCCTTGTACGTGCTCGTCGGCTTAGAAAACTCTTGACCTTTTTTCAAAATGTCACCAATTTGGTCAAATAAAATACGCCGAAGTCTTTCTCTTCCAACGGTCGCATTCACACTCAGGAAAGTTTTTCACATTGAATGAAATCAAGATGCTATTTATTTGATTTCATCACTATACGTAACTGAGTACCACTCTAAAATATTTGAATAGGTATCTCGGATATCAATAAATATTTGCGGACATTTCACACAGTGTCATCTAGTCTCAAACTAAGCAAAGCTTATTAGGGGGATTAGATGACAGATAACACAGAATAAACATCAATGTTCATTACAACAACTAAACTGTCGGGTTAGTAAAAATACATTTTCATTTAAAAAAGTAAATAAAGCTTCTAAATGAAATCGCTAGGTATATCGTAGGTGGTCTGTCGACTCTTGACGTAAAACATAACAAACCAGTATTTTATTATAATAAATGTTGTAAAATATGTTTATCATTAAATGAGATCACAGACTCTTACCGGTTCGATGCACTTCTAACGCGAATTTCTGTCCAATTTCCTTGTGCAGGTAACTATTTGAATTCTAAACATTTTAATCTATTTAATACTAGCTTTTGCTCGCGACTTCGTATACTTAAATTTAGGAAATCGATTTTCTACGACTTTATCGTAAAACATTTATATTCCTGAACATCAAAAGAAAATTTTAGGAAAAAAATAGCCTAATGTCTGTCTTAAGACTTTAAACTACTTCTGTATGAAATTTTATCACAATCGGCCTAGTGGTTTGGCCGTGATAACGTCATACACAGACAGAGTTACTTTCGCATTTATAATATTAGTATATCAATTGAATATTTATAAAGAAGCAAGGTTAGGATGTTATGTTTCCTGTTAAAAGCTGAAAATTAGTTTTGCACTATTTCGTAATTACTTTTGGTTTGAAGGTATGACCATGAAATTTTGTTTACGACCTCGGTGGCATAGCGGGCGAATGTCCGGCTAAGACGCAAGAAGAGCGGGTTCAATATGCAAATATTTGATCCCATTTCCTATTCTGACACGACACGGGGCGTCTACTCGCGAACCGAAAACTAAATTTCAATTCATTTCTACATCATTTCGACTATTGTTTGAATGATAGAACGACTGTTTACAACATTTGACAATCATCGATGTTCGTAATCCTACTTA
The DNA here is from genome assembly GCA_912999785.1 of Hydriomena furcata. Lineage (NCBI taxonomy): Eukaryota > Metazoa > Arthropoda > Insecta > Lepidoptera > Geometridae > Hydriomena > Hydriomena furcata. Next base: position 12,996,074 of record OU538834.1, read on the forward strand.
CAAATCAGTTCGAACTATAGTCGAAACGATGTTACTTTGATACGAATATTGTTACGATAGTTCGCAAGACCTAGTGTGGGGCAGGCAAGACCACGTAGTGACGTTAAGTTGTTATTTCTGCTCCGTACATCCGATGAAAAAACGTAACCCTTTTAGGATTACTCTCGTGTCTGTCTACATTTATAAAGACCATCGATTTCATTGTTTTTGGTAAGGACTTTATGCCCTACCGTAACACGAGATACTTTACAAAACATTCCAAAACGAACTTTATTACATTGAGATAAAACACAATCCTCTTTGTATTAATCCGACCTCGGGATTTAACCCACAATATTTATTACAAATAGGTATAACCAAATCTGATAGAACGTTATAGCCATGATCTTATGTTTATTAGCTTCACTATTGTTTAAATACAATGCATTATTTAAATTGAAAGTAGACAATATCTTTAATCACGCTCATCCTTGGTATGTTTCCTTTGATTCTAACTTAAGTTTGAATATAAAACCATCACTAGATGGGTACCTGTAGATCCTATCTTAATATATAACGCTTCACGTTGTTTGTCCGCGATGGACTCCTAAACTACTTAACCGATTTTAATCAAACTTTGCACACCGTGTGCAGTTTGATTCAACTTGAAAGATAGGATAGCTTACATCTCAATTTATAGTCGCAATATTATTTTATTGCAAACTATTGACACAACAAGGCGTGGCCGGGTCTTCTAGTAATATTGTAAATGCGAAATTTTGTGAGGATGTTTGAAAATCAATCAGGCCTAAACGTCAAAACGGATTAAGATGAAATTTGCAGTAGATGTAGATATAATGCTCGATTAAAAGATAGGGTGGTTTATAATCCGAAAAACATTCCCACAATGATAAAAAATGCAAAAGGGATGATTTTGGTATAGACGGCGCTGTGTGCAAAAATCTTACATCAGTTTTAATCACACAGGACAAGACAAAGTCTGTGACAGGTCGGCTAGTCTACCATAAGTTTCCTCAATATACTCTCGCTAACGACATACGACATACATGTGTATGAAACTTATACATTTATATATGACACGCACACAGACAAAATAGGCACACATAACAAGGTAGGTACATATAACACAGGCTATATAGACAGAAAATAAAAATAAGAATAAGAGCCTACCTACGTTTTATTTGTGTAATGATTATAAAAAGTAAATGTACCTAGTGTTTGGGTAAAACAGGAATCTTAGATTAAAATCACAGACTTACAGCGTCTTCAACGGATACGTAGAATACCTAGTCAAGTAGGTACTCTAGGTACAAAAGATGGGTCGCTCAGGAAATCTATGTGCTGAAAAAATAATGATACATACATACAGTAGCTTTTACCCGCGACTTGGTCCGCGTTGATTCAGTAAACCTACTTTACCGAAACATTGAAATTCCTGAAAACAAAAAAAAATGGGGAAAAAAGTAGCCTATGTCCGTCCCAAGACTAAACTATCTCTATGAAATTTCATCATCATCAGCGGTTCGGTCGTGATAATGTCGCAGACATACAGAGTTACTCTCGCATTTATAATATTAGTATAGATAATATCACCTGTTTCCCAAGGGTAGGCAGAGAATACATATCTCTATGATAACACACCTTCTGTACCTCTCATTCTTGCCTTTTGCCAGAACGATTATGTTGATAACAAAAGTTATTATAAATTAAAATTCAATTACACAGATAATTTACGAACTTGATTCAAATTAAACCACTTGTCTGACCTTTATTTATAATACTTATCATCATAAAAAGTTTGTGTACTATTTTACGTTCATAAAATGGTGATTGGCGGAATTGTTCATGAGCAACTTGGCATCTTGGTTTTCTTTATTTTCGTTACTAAATACCGATCGTATTCATAACTAAATACCGATTGGTAAAGAAGTGATAATCACATATTACTGTTAATACTATGTGACAGCTACGTCGATTGTCCAATCTGTATAGTGGACACAGAAAAAATACGTGTTTACAGTAGGTCAATTTATATTCTACTTTTTATAAATTAATTCGTAGTTTTTATTCCGTTTCGTACCAAGTTTGGTGCAAATTCAAGGTATTGTAATTTAGAAAAAAAAGCACATGAGTATTAAGTAACTTATAACAAAAATATAAATCGCGGAACATTTATTGGGTATATCGAATTTTTTTTTGAGCTATACCTGTCAGTACTAGATAGGACGCTTGATAAATAAATCGAACCTTGGTCTATGTAGGTAACTATATTTGCAAAAATATTATTTTCTCTAGATCTCAGGCTAAAACGCAACGTTAGCGCGATTCAGAAACGGAACACTTTTTGTGGCGACATCTAGTTGTAAAATCGGAACTACATAAGTGAGAGCTTTAAACACAATTTATCACAATTTTTGGGCTTTATATCGGTTTTGTGTATAGAGATCTTTGGATAATGAATATAATTTTATTATAATAATATTTTTACCGCACTGTCAATTTTACTCGGAAAACTTCCTACTAAGTATTACCTGCACCTTTATTGATGTAACAAGCCGAATTTAAAATATTTTCACTTATTTAAAGCTACGTATTAAATCATTTATATTCTTCTACGCAATCTATTGTTTCAAAGAGAAAGGCCTAGTTCTAGGACAATATTAGATTCAAATAGCTTATAGGTAGTTTCATATTCGGCACACGTGTCTGCCGCGGATTGCATAGCAATTAGCAGATAACTTTAAGTTGCCAAGCAAACCATGCTGCTCGTAACAAACATATGTCACGATGAAAAGAAAAACCGGCCAAGTGTGAGTAGGACTCGCACCGTACCATATATATAAAAAACGGAAAATAAATCACGTTTGTTGTATGGGAGCCCCACTTAAATGTATTCTGTTTTTAGTATTTGTTGTTATAGCGTAAACAGATCATCATTTGTGAAAATTTCAACAGTCTAGCTATCACGGTTCATGAGATACAGCCCTGTGACAGACAGACGGACGGACAAACTGACGGCCTCACAGTCTTAGTAAAAACGAATCAATACATAATACAATACCTTCCTTCGCCAAGTGATAACCAACATGATTTTCATAATAATTTTCTTATCCCACATAATGGGGGGTCGGCACAACATGTTGACAAACATGATGCGATGAGGATTTGTCTTGTTTTACAACCGCCTGCCTGACGTCAACCCTTTTAGCGATAGTGATAACCAACACCCTGCTAATATAAATCCGAAAGTTTGTGGCTCGATCACGCCCAAACAACCGAACTCATTATCTAGATACCACGCGAGCGAAGCCGCGGGTCCCGCGCTCTATTGCCGCGCAATAATATGAAACCAAACCTAGTATTATCTTATAACTATCATGTAGGTACTCGTGATCTACTGCACTGTTGCACACTGTGTCTGGGTCATTTTTTTGTCCCAGTCCTGACCTTGTCTCGACTTTTACCTACATCAGAGTTTAAATACCGTTATTTGCTTCTCTGGTTATTAATCTCAATTAATGTAGACATAATAATAATGTTAGATCGCGGTCTATAATAATGATCAGATGTTTTAGTGTCTAGCATTGAACACAAATTATAACATATTGCACTGCCAATCAATTCTACCTCACTTATATTTTTTATTAGGCACTAGCGCCCGCCTGCGGCTTCACTCGCGCGGTACGTGGATAAAAAGTAGTCATAGACTACTTTGTCTTCTGATGTATAAACTATATTACTGTAAAGTTTCATCTAAATCCGTTGTGTAGTTTTTGCGTGTAAGATTAAAAAATATAAATAATAAATAAATAAATATTTGCGGACACAGCGCCATCTAGCCCCAAACTAAGCAAAGCTTATACTATGAGAACCACATAACTGATTTTAAGGCTTCATTTCAGGTAACTATCGGAATATACACAAAAAAATAAGTTAATTTTACGTTTTTTTGTCGACTCTACATAATTTTCGTAGCGGTCTGCGACTAATTCACACAATTAGTACTAAACAGGTGTTGTAAGACTTGTAAGTCTAGCTCACCTAAATTTCGATACGCCTACTTTGAGCGCTACAAATATTAAATAATTAACATAATTAAAATAATTATAACTTCATACCTATTTGGTAAATTCCCAAATGAATATTGTGACTGACTAACCCCTTTAGACATCTTCAAGGATTTGAAAGCCTGAAGATATGAGAGAATGTCTACCGTACTTGGGGATTACAGTCGTGATCCTATTCTTTATTTCCCACAAGCGATATACTCTGTATGTTATTTAACATTTATTATGTGTATTTTCCAAAATATTTAAATATATTTTTACAAAGGTCAGTAATGCGAATAACTCTGCCTAAATGACGCAACCGCAATCTCTACTAAGAAATCGTTGATTCATTGCCGACAACAAAACCAACGACCCGTCTCGCATTTTTATCGGCAAATTAACAAAAATACTCCTCAAGAGGCCAGTATCCTATGTTATTTAATTTTCCGTCCACAAAAACGCAATAAGCATTACAAATATTGAGTTTTCCCTTTCGTACAGACACGTATCTTAAGCTATTGAAGTGAGACAGCCTACCGCTTTCTTGCTCATTTAGTAGGTACTTGACATAAAATCAAACGCCACGTGGCAAACCCCGCGCACAAAAAGGAGCAACTCACCTAGGAACGTAAACGAAATTAGTATTTATTGCCCGGGGATAAGAACAATAATCGCATAATTGACTCTGTAGAATACATTAAGTTATCCGCGGAAAAACGTCGTAAAGTCAGAACACTTATCTAAATTCATGCCAAATTGTTACAGTAATAAGTGTCAAATTGGTTTGATTAGTGAAATATTTGAGTGCTCCATTTTCAAACGTCTATACGACCACGAGTACAAGGCTTGAGCAATCTTGATCTTTCCAAAATAACTCTAAAGCGAATTTATTTTTTCCCAACCGTATTTGAATGTTCATTTAACATTTCCGCGGAGATTTTAATGATTAATCGTTGATACCGTTGTTCGATGACAAATTACAGGGCAAAACCAACGTCAGCAGAGCGTTGAACGTTGCCAATTTCAGTTCGATCTGCCCCATACCCCTCCCTCCCCCCATATCACCCACACACGCCAAGACGTTCATAAATCTTCCTCCTTTACTCACAGCTCCTACCGGAAGCTGTTTAGGAATGAGTTTTATTGTTATCGCTCGAAGGAGACTTTTACCTCACACCTTTTGTGGGAATTACGACTCTTTCCACGCAAATTGTGTCGGCGCACCTCTTGGTCGCGTCTGTACCCCTGGTGTTATGTAAGCCGAGTGCAATGGCCTCTCCGAGCATCCGGCAAAGATTTTTTTTCCCTTGCGCTAAATTTCCCAAAGTAACCTTAATTTTACCTTACTTAGAGAATATTATGATACGCGTTTCACCGCTTCTAAAAACAGGTTAACATAATTTTTTAATAAAGTTCGTGGGAATTAGGATGGAAATGTTTCAAGAATTCGTATTTGCATAATTTTTCGGTGATATAATATTAAAATCTCTTCACGTTTTAAACGAAAATGCGATTGGCCTACAAAGCTTGGAAACATAGTTAGGGAACAAAATAATATCAGCGAACTCTAATCTGATCAAGAATAGGATCACACACTTAGGCCTGATCTAAAATCAATCGGGCGAAAATGAAAAAAGGCTCAGTCACGCACGGCGTTCGATCACGTGACCTAAATAAAAACAATACAAATTTGAGGGTATAATCTGCGTATAGTAATTAGCGGGGGCGAATGTGGGTTATATCAGGCTATGCACCGGTCGCAGACCGCGCCGGGGTCGTTGACCGCTATCGATCGGGGGCGCGACGCAAGCCACCCACCCCTGGCTGGGGAACTGGGGAACTCCATCCGCTACCGCATGCGTCATTTTGGTCAAGACGAGAGAATTGTAAAGTTGAAGTTGGACAAAAAGAACATTGACCCAGTTTTGGGCAGTTTCTAAATTTTCTTTCATTACTGATGTATCTGGTTCTGATAGCTTATACTTTGAGACGGCATACTTTTCAACGAATTTGTAATTTTAAAAAATGAGGTATTTGCAATGTATAAAAAAGACTTTAATTTATTAAGTTTTCTGACTCATTCTTCGCAAAGACAACGATAAATAAATGCCACAAATGAATAACCAACAGAACAGTAACTTAAAAGTTATAAAGTATCATTAAAATACATAAACCTCATCGATAACAGCTCAAGTCAGCTTCGTCCGACCGCGACTGTTTGTACCGAGTAAACTCCACTTGTTTGTACATTTTACGCAGTGTTCACATTTTTTTGACGTTTGTGACCGAGTTCAGCTCAGTTCATAGTTCTGTAAGATGCTGCGGCCCGCGTTGGCCACTTGCCAACAAATGACGAAACTGCTAGACCGCATTGGCCAATATTTCCTACTATATTGTCTTTATCAATAACTAGCTGATAAACAAATGAAGATTATAGAGATCCCTAAATGAAAAAAAAAATCCCTGATAATGTAGCTTTTAAAAGGTGAAATGTTTTTGAAAATTGGTCCAGCATATTTCTTTTAATGTTAGTGTAGATTTAGCGCGAATGAGTCATTATCACCTTCTGATCTGAGGAATTATTGATCTCACTTACAATGCGATGAGGAAAACTGCAGCGTAAAAATAGAAAGGCACAGAACCGACGTAGCGGTTTTGATGAAAATGCCGTCGACTCCCGCCGGAAAGTCTATAGAAATGTATACAGAAACAGCTGTAGCTAGACGCGGGAAACCGTTTTGGGGAGGCCGGGCCACCCTCGACCTACCGTTGTTATGACAACGCCTATGATTTATGTTCGCCTGGTGACTATTATTTCTCGAGGAAGATTTCTTTATGCCTCTATAAGTTGTCGTGTAAACATCCTGACTATATTATTTAGGTCGTTAAGTTTCACGACGCCAAACATAATCGAAAACGGAAATCTTTAATTATTACTATAACAGCTAATTCGTTTTTTGTTAGTGGCTTTTCTCCGATTCTGCCAGAGGCCATAATCTGAAATATTATATAATATTTTAAATGTTGAATTTCAAATGTCAGCCTAAAATGTAGAGTATTCTTAGAAATCTCAGAGATGAGCTAATCTTATATTAATAAGATTATTGTTACAACTCGATAACGCATTTTACATAGTCTAAGTAGAATTAGAATTTTAAGGCTGGAATTGATCAATTATCATGGTTGCTATATAGATTGGCAGTTCATTTGGCCTTGCCATCTCTGCCTTTTGCGCTGTAGATCGTGGGTTAGATTCCCACCCAGGATAAACATTAGCACATAGTACAAGCTTAACTAAGTTTGGTGATAGCGTGTTCAAATATCTGCCAATATTTATTTAAAATGGTATCGTCGTACTAGTATTTATTTTAGTATTACTCAAAACACAACGGTGAGATCATCAGGATAGAAAAGAAATCATGTATTTCCCCGGCCTCTGAAGAGATAATGGTCCCTACATTATGCTTAGCACTTTTTCATTAATTTTAATTAATTCTTCACGATTTTACAAAAAGATTGATGGACATCATGATTTACCAGTCGTGTTTATTATCGTCTTTTACGTCATTATTTTTTTGTAAAATAAAAAGCGTTCATGTTTTTGCCAAACGAATCTTCACCAAGAAATGTATCTAAAGTATCAAAACCATTCAACCGCAGTACGCTTAAGTGAGAGCGAAACAGAATTATTCTCGTTTATAATTAAGTGCGATACGATTTTCATTGTTTTCCTTGAGGCGGCATAATTTACTGGGCTCTCTTATAATTAATCTGTTATTAATAATTTGAGGTGAGCAGCGTAATAATAAAAAACCGACGAAAATGTTTGGAACAATCGAAAAGTCAGGGACGATATTCGTTTTTTTTAGTTTTATGACGGAACTACGAGTATTAGTCCTACATGAATATGATTTAAATGGGACCAACTTGGGATTATTCCAGAACCTCCTCTTTTTTCGTCGGATAAAAATGGAATTCAGTGATAACATTTACATATCGTAACTACGTTTACATAACTTTAGATTAGCGCATTCGGTTACAATATTAAAACCAAACTTGAACCGTCTTTAGGTCACCATAGAGGCTGTTTAGTCTAGTTTTATTTTTATGTTATCAGTAATTTATATATATTTTCCGTAATGCCTTTAAATAAGCAAACTGAAAGCATAGTTCAGAATTATTTACAATACATATTTACAATCAACATTTGACCTCGTAGATGCGGCGTAGCGTCGTAGATCGCTCGTAGCAGCGTAGCACCAGGTCAAATATTTGTCCAAACATTTGAATTTACGTAGAAATTCAGATTTATTATTATTAGGTGTATTTTATTCACATGCAATATTGCAAACAGTGTTTTATTGCAAAGTCGAAGTATCCAGTAATTATATAGTAGTACGAGTAATATAGTAGTATTACCTTACACTTACAGAATTAAATGTTCAATTATTAACTAGCATTCACCCGCGACTTCGTCTGCGTAGTTTCAGGAAATCGATGTTTAACGACTTTATCGTAAATCATTGATTCTTGAAAAATAAAATAACATTTTGGGAATAAAATAGCCTATGTCCGTCCAAAGATTTTTAACTATCTTTATATGAAATTTCATCACAATCGGCCCAGCGTTTTGGTGATAACGTCATACACAGACTGCTGCTTTCGCATTTATAATATTTAAGTATAAATTTTTAAATAGTTTACATATTTTTTTCGGATATATAATGCAATCCAAAACTATAAGGCCCTTTGTTCAGTTCAACGACCCCGTAATCTTTATTATCAAGAGAGAAAACAAACTTGGAATCACTTTCGGATAATAACATCGTCCGTCTTGTCCCCTTCCGTAACTGCTTTTTGGTTGGTTCGATGTTTTCCTGGATTCTTATTTATTTCTGCGAAATTACTAAAGCGAATTGAATAATGAAAGTATGCGGAAAAACTCTTATTGTCTTTCCACTGGTTATATCTTGGGCATTCTGACAGACTGGCAGACATGCTGTGGCAGTACCACAAGCTTTGAAAGTAATATAACAGTATTACTCGCGGGCGAAATTGACATAGCTCTACGATTTCGTATGTCATTGTCACTTTCGCACCGCGAATAGTACCTAATGTTTTAATATTAATTTAGAGCGTAGTAAAAAAAAACAATAAACACAAAAAAATGTCAGTGCTAAAATGCACTTCCAGGCAAATCTATACGTACCCTAGACAATTTTATAAAATTAAAGCTTAAGAAAAACCAAACTTGTATTAATAGTAAACTTACAACGAAATTTTTTACATCTCCAAGCTAGGCACGCCATCTGTTATAATTTTGGAGAAACTCATGTAGAAAAAAATTAAGACACGATTTTAACTAATATACTAAAGAGTATTTATTAATAAAAAACCGGCCAAGTGCGAGTCGGACTCGCGCACGAAGGGTTCCGTACCATTATCTATAAAAACGGCAAAAAATCATGTTTGTTGTATGGGAGCCCCCCTTAAATATTTATTTTATTCTATTTTTAGTATTTGTTGTTGGAGCAGCCACAGAAATACATAATCTGTGAAAATTTCAACTGTCTAGCTATCACGGTTCATGAGATACAGCCCTGTGACAGACAGACGGACAGACAGACAGACAGACGGACAGCGAAGTCTTAGTAATAGGGTTCCGTTTTTACCCTTTGGGTACGGAACCCTAAAAATCCACACCTTCCTCATAAAAAGTTTTATTATTTAAGATGGCATAAAATATCTCGTAATGTAAATTAAATTCATTCCGTTTGATTATAATACCTCGTTTTGCTTATATTATTGCATATAAAAAGAAAAATATAAAAAAGTGACTTTTAAATCCGCTCCGTGACGTCACTGGGGGTAGGGTAGGGGGGATCAGTGACCCGGATAGCTACGCCGTAGAGTGCAGTGCCCGCTACGGCGCGTAGGCTCGTAGCGATCCGGGTATTACTGGATATCACCGGTTTTTTCAAGTATTTTGTGAAAATTGTTGCATATAGCTGAGTGATTACCAATTTTGCTTTTTATCTTGTTATTATGTATGTTTCTGTTGTTGAAACAAAATTAAAAGTGTTTCGAAATAAACACAAATAGGATCACTTAATCCCTAAGTACGGTAGACATATACGACTTTTGTATAAAGAAGCATGGACCGCAGTCTATCATGATTGTTGTCAATCTATACTATCATCTCCCTCTCGAGACCCAGATCCATACAATGCGCTTTCAACAGTAACGTTCATTTATTCATTCGTTCAATAGTATCAAGCTGTAGCCGTGCCTTAATCATCTTGAATCTATGCCAACTTTTGATATTATCAATACTAACAACTTACTTTGCCTTGAAGACAATATCTGTTTTTTTATAATAAAACTTATCCGCGCGTGTGACCTACTTTTGAATATACTATTCCGTTAGTGTAGAAACAAATCCAATCATAGTAAGTGTTTGAATATACAAACAAATAATAATGTATTTTCTTTATTTCTTTCGTCGTTTATGAAAATTACTATAAATACAGTAATATTTGTGGAATGGCATATTGATACAAGAAGTAATATTGTTAATGGTCGATCGTAAACAAATTATTGTGCTCATAGTTTTATAACACGCCATTAAAAGCTATTGCAAGTAATCGTAGATTTATTAAATTAAAACATCTTCCAGTAAAAGTCTTATAGACTTATCTTGCGGTTTATAATTATAAACATAAAACTCTAATCAGGATTATATTTGAAGAGCTTTTCCACCTACATTCCTGCCAATCATAATTTACAAGGCATTTTAAATTTTACTATCTTAGTAATAAGGCTAAAAATAACTTGCTACCAATTATCGATTCTATAGCCGCCTTCATTTTTTAAGAAATAAGGTGTAAAATTACTCGAGGGCAGAGGTTAATGGTCGAGGTCGATGCCTCGTGATTCATAAACTACCCCCGATATTGGCTTTTCCGTTTGTTGTAGATACGGATTATACCTACATGATTCCGGTCATGGCATTCAAAGTAAAAATAAAAATAATTTTAACCTACGCGTGAAACATATCTGTATGTTTTTGGAATTGTTTTACTCAAACGTTTTGTCTGCGTATGAAAATAATAGTAGGTATCTATTAAATTAATGAGTTCTGAGACTTTTGAGTATGTAGGTTCTCACAATAACGTCTGTAGATCTCGTGCGACGCGGTTTGCCGCATTGGGGTGAGTCGAGCGAAAGGGATAGAAAATTAGGGAAACCACGTGTTAATGCAAGACGAAACTTGGTCGTGTTTTGTTGCGGATACACGTGTACAACTTGTCTTTTGAATAAGTAATTCTGGAGTCATTTCATGCATACGTTTATGTTCATCCACAACGTTTGGCACAGTTACAATCTAGAGCAGATTTCGTTTGCGTCTCTAAGTTTCATGTAATGATTTGTTCAACGTGCACCTCTCATAGTGGCTTCGAGGCAACTGATAATAACAACGTTGGAAAAGTGGTCGGGATGGGGTGCCCGTAGACATAGCGACGCCGGCCACCAGACCCGCAGATTTCATCGCACATAAAAATTACATCGCCCGACCTCGGGTTAACGTTGAGGCCGATATGAATTTTATGTAAATAATGTAGCATTATTACCGAGCCGAGTTCATGAATAATGAAATCGGTGAACACGGGCCTCGCGTAGCACAACGTACATTCGCTGACAGATCGTTTCCTATTGTTCCAGGTTGCAAAATCAAGGCGCTTCGCGCGAAGACCAACACATACATCAAGACGCCGGTTCGAGGCGAGGAGCCGGTGTTCGTGGTCACCGGCCGCAAGGAGGACGTAGGGCGCGCCAAGCGCGAGATTCTCTCGGCGGCGGAACACTTCTCGCAGATCCGCGCGTCACGCAAGTGTGGCGCTGCGCCCCCGCCCCCCGCCGGGGCCCCAGGTCACGTGACTGCGCAGGTGCGCGTGCCTTACCGCGTCGTGGGGTTGGTGGTAGGTCCCAAGGGGGCTACCATCAAGCGCATCCAGCACACCACTCACACGTACATCGTGACGCCGTCGCGCGAGCGCGAGCCGGTGTTCGAGGTGACCGGCTTGCCCGAGAGCGTGGACGCAGCGCGCAAGGAGATCGAGGCGCACATCGCTCTGCGCACAGGCGCTGGAGGAGCCTCCGGGCCGGCTCCGGCGCCCGAGGGAGAGCCTCTCGCCGCCTTGTACCGCGCTGGTCTCGCTTCTCTGCTTCGGCCGGAGCGCGAAGCCGCTTTCTCATCCGCCGGTTCGTGCTCCTCCGGCGGCTCTTCGGCTCGTCTCGGGGATCTGCTCGGCATCTGGTCGTCGACGGAGCGCGACGAAGGCCTCGGCGAGTCGCCGTCCTTCGAGTCGCCATCGAGTGGTGCGCCAGGCTCTGTGTGGGCGTGGGGGCCTGCGCGGCCGTCGCCTGCGGCGTCTCCGGCTCGCGCATGCGCCGTGTGCGGTGAGCGCGGAGTGGCTGCGGCTCTGGTGCCTTGCGGCCACAACCTGTTCTGCATGGAATGTGCGCAGAGACTCGCGGCTCAAGGCGCGCCTTGCCCGGCGTGCGCGCATCCGGCCAACTCCGCTATGCGCATCATCTCGTAAGAAGGCGGACAAGGGGGCCCGGGGGCGGGGGGCCCGCTCGCTCGAGGAGCGGATCTTTTTTACTCGAATCGTTATTAAAATATTAGGAAGAAGTAAAAAAAATTGCGTAATCGAAATCCTGGTGCCAAAAGTCGGCGCCTCGCCGGCACGGCCCGTCCGCCGCGCCGCACTATCGTAGGTCGGCAGAGTTGTTCACGATATATTTTCTTATTATGGACGTTTTTTATTAGGCGGCGCAGCGCGCGCCGCGCTCGTCGCCAGAGAGAGTCGAGATACGTTAACTTACGATAGAATTTCGAAAAAAAAATGCAAAAATTTAAAAAAAGTTGTATAATTATTATTATTGAATAGCGTAAATGAGATCGAAATTTATAAAGCTTACTTAACGTAATAGCGTAAAGTATTAAGATATTATTATAATACGATAAGCGAAGGACGGGCGGCCGGGGAGCGAGACGCGCGGCCGTTGTTCAGAGTCTAGGCTAGGTTAGTGTGGAATGACCGCTTCGCTCGCTGGGTCGTGCGAGCGCATGGAGCGGAGCGGAGTGGTGCGGAGTGGTTGGAGTGGAGTGGAGTGGTAGCTAATGCGTTGTTAGGTAATGGTTGTTGCGGTGAGAAAGGCCGGCGCACGCGGCAGACTGCGGTAGTGGCTAGGCGCCGCGGCGCTGCGCCGGCGCCGGGCGCTCGTTGAGGCCGCGTAGAGTCGTCGCTCCCCAGTGACCCATGCTCACATTATTTTTGACTATACGATTATTCGCTTAAATGATATTATACATTACTACTTACACACTATGATTATGATAATATTAATATAATGTTTGTTTTAAGCGTGTTTTAATGTTTAGATTTTTATTGTAATGTTTTTATGAATGATTTTTATCTGTATGATTATTATTATTGATTATGATTATTATTTTATGTGTTGATGATGTTTATTTGTGATTACGTGCGCCCGCGCAGAGGCTGCTCTTTGTACGTCTAGTTTCTAGATATTCGACTAATAAACTTAAAGTAATAAATAATAAAGAAATAAAATAATATGACTCATTCATTATATTATTATAACTATTAAAGTAGTCTGTAGAACATTGAGTAACCATTATCTATATGATACTTATTAAGTATTATTATTATTATTATTAAATAAATTTAAAAAATGCATAATTATATTTCATAGGATCATTATTCAGTATAAATCTAGTTAAATGTAACGATAATAAATGTAATGTATATGTATTGGAAGAATGTTGTTGTGTTGATTTGACGGGGAGCTGGTTTTATGGATTAATATTTTTTTATTTTTTTACCGTTATTAGTTTTTGACTTACTGATGTAAAGAGAGCGATGAAAGTATGCCTATTAGATTATATTTTAAAAAATGGTTGCGTAAAATCAGCTCCCGACGTACATAGTTCCGTGGTTTCGATAATTTTATTTTCATAATAAAATGGGTAGACGCTTTAGGTTCAAATAAAGTTGTGAAAATTTGTGAAATTTTGTAGACTACATATCTTATTATAAATCTAATATAAACTATAACTTTCGACATGACATCTTTTATTTATTATCATACTAAAACCAAAACCCCGTTAGATTAAGTGCCCCCGAAAATATATCAATCGCAATTTAATAAAATATAATAAATTAATATTCGCGGACATTTCACAAAGTACTATCTGAACTGAACTAAACAAAGCTTAAATTGCTTTTCTATAATTATCAGTAAACATTGACAATTGCAAATTGATCGTCGGGGACACATTAACTACAATTGATTAGGACAGATAGAACTGACATTGAACGAGGTATTACTACTTTGATGCAATATTTGTACCCGTAAAGAGATAGATAGAATACTCCTTATTACACTAGACAAAAACATGTAGGTTCATAAGCAAACTTGATGCCAGTTAGCATTGTCTTTCTTCTAACCTTTATTTCATCTGGGAAAGATATGAGTAAGCCATATTTTTATAGCATTATCTTAAATAAAGATTAAAAACTAGAATGATACGGATATTGGCAGAATTGTGACAATTAGTCACAGCACATAATATCAAAACTGGAAATTAATCACGTAAAAATATAAATCACTACATAGTATAAAGCAAAGTCGCTTTCCGCTTCCCGCGTCTGTATGTCTGTATGTATGTTTGCTTATATTTTTAAAACTACACAACGGATTTTGATGCGGTTTTTTTAATAGATAGAGTGATTCAGGAGGAAGGTTTATATGTATAATAACATGCTACCCGTGCGAAGCCGGGGCGGGTCGCTAGTAAAATAATATAATATCGATGAAGGATGTTGGTGCCTTCATCGACATTATGTGTAGTACTCACGAAAGTTTTAAAAGTGAAGTAGTCACAGCAGCCAGGGGAAAAGAATCGAATTGATGTGGACCATCACAGACCATAGATATAACAATCGCATGACCAAAAGACCAAACACACGACTAACAGGAAAATCACACTAGAAAAATATAGTAGGCAAACATCGCTACGAGAGCTCTACGCGCTACGATTCATCGCACGTAGCGCTACGCGTGATGCTACGAATAGATTACTCTAGCCGCTACAAACAAGTCTACGGAGTAATTCGAACGAGAGAAAAAATAAGCGCAATGGAGAGCCTGCTGTATCGAGTATTGGGCAAGTATGTGTAAAAAGATGTAAGTTTTTCATGATCTTATAAAATTACATATGTAATTTAGAAACTCTCAATCTTCAAACAGTTGGAACAGTTAAGATCTCTCGATCAAGTCACCTTTCAAATAGGAAAAACGAAATCAAAATCAGCTTATCTGTTTAGGAGCTAGGATACCACAGACGCAGACTCACAGATACTCTTCTAAGAGACACGTCATACTTATTCTTATGACTGGCCTTGCAGCTCAGTTGGTAGTAACTCTGCCTTCTGCTCTGTAGGTTGTGGGTTCAATTCCCACCCAGGATAAACATTTGTGTGATGAACATAGATGTTGGTTCTGTGTCTGGGTGTTAATATGTATAATAAGTATGTATTTACAAAAAAAAGTATGCTTACCATAGTACAAGCTTTGCTTAGTTTGGGGCTAAATGGCGCTGTGTTTAAAGTCTGCCAATATCTTCTTCACTACATAGTATAAAGCAAAGTCGCTTTCCGCTTCCCGCGTATGTATGTTTGCTTATATCTTTAAAACTACACAACGGATTTTGATGCGGTTTTTTTTAATAGATAGAGTGATTCAGGAGGAAGGTTTATATGTATAATAACATGCTACACGTGCGAAGCCGGGGCGGGTCGCTAGTTATATATAAAAATCAATGCCACTTTTCGTTGTAATTTTATAACTCAAGAACGGGCTCACCTATCCAAACCAAGTGTTTAGGCTTTGTTCGGACTATTTAGTAGATGGTTTATGTGAAGTTTGCACAAAATCGGTAAACTTCGGACACAAAAGCCGGGGCGAGCAACACCACATGACACTATTCTTTTGGTCCCTCCCATCTGGGCCTTGGTAATATTATTTAGTTAAGAAGAGCGATATAATTGTTTGCACTAGAATTTCTCCTGATTATCTCTTTTGGACACAGCGATGTCAGTCTATAAAGATACGAGTATAATCGTTAAGATGAGCATTAGTCGAATTAATACCGTATGTCTTCAAGCAGTGGCAGACGGAATATAAGCAAAATTGACTAATGAGGTCTAGTTAAAACGTTGAGATGGTAGTGTAAGTAAGTAATAGTAATAGTTATTTTATCTTTAAGTTTTATTTCTAAATCAAGTGTAGCGTGTGCTGCTTTTTGAATTTGTGCGGAGGCTCTTTAGTTATTGTTATTATTATTATTTTTTATTGTTGACGTACTTGAGTAGTACTTTTAATAATTATTCTTGTTTGAGCCTTCACCTTGTTCGATTGGCATCACACTCTACATAGCTTTAAGAAAAGTATCATTAAAAAAAAGGTAGACCCCAAGCCGTGTTTGTTGCCTGATTCTTCTAGGCTTGGTCGCGTGGAATCGGCGTAGCTTCACCTAGTTCCTAAGACGTTTCAAAGTGATCCTTGTGATTTTATTGAAATAAATGATTTTTGAATTTGAATTTGAATTAAGTTAAATCACTACATAGTATAAAGCAAAGTCGCTTTCCGCTTCCCGCGTATGTATGTTTGCTTTTATATCTTTAAAACTACACAACGGATTTTGATGCGATTTTTTTTAATAGATAGAGTGATTCATGAGCAAGGTTTATATGTATTAAACCCTTGCGAAGCCGGGGCGGGTCGCTAGTCTATATATATAAAAATGAATCGCCGAAATGTATGTACGCGCATAACTTACGAATGACTGCACGAAATTGGATGATTCATTTTTTTATGTTTCTTATTGTCAGGACAAGGTTTGTTAAAAAATAATAAGAAAATTAAAACGACGCCGTGATGCGTTACATGAGTTTGATACTTTGGTAATGGGAAAGCGAACGGGAATGGGAACAGGAACGGGAACAAGAACGGGAACGGGAACGGGAACGGGAACGGGAACGGGAACGGGAACTTAAGGGGCTGTATGTCGACGATTGCTCTTTTTCGAAACGAAAAAAGAAATACTTCTGAACAAGCCACATCTCCTATTTTTATAAATATATTACTTCAGATTCCTACCTAGATTTCTATTAAGTTGAAAACATAATAGCAGAAACTTTTCACGATAAAGATGTTATTTCAAAAAAATACGTTTTAGAATTTATGATTGAAATATTTTGATACCTACTATTAAGATCAACTTGTGATTTATTGTTAAAGATAGGTAATATGTAGATCTAGATTTCTATTAGAATAGGTTTTTGATAAGTAATTATACATATATTATATCATTAATTTATTCGAAAAGCAAAGGCGGACAAAGAGAAAATGGTTATTGAGGGGTGGGTAAAGCTACCCCTATTACTTGCCTACGTAGGTACCAGCAACGCGATCTCATAAAAACTGTCGATAATATTTACGATACGCATACGCCATCTAGAATCTGCCGTTGTTAACTGTCTTAGTCGTTTCTGCCGCGGTTTTAGGAACTGGTAGCGCCTTAAAACAATTTTTCAATTCTAAAGCGATACGAAGTTCGCCGAATTAGCTTGTTTATGGATAAATTAGAAAAACCTTACTTCTGCATACTCTATGGTTTGGCCTGCAGATGCATAATTAATGATTCAAGGTGGTTTCCCTAAAGTTTCCCTAAACCATAACACACTGAATCTTGGTCAAGGTGGTGTCGGTGTCGATCAATGAGGTTCTTTTACAATATTTATGCAAATGTTGAAGAAAAACATCAGCGTACGGTATGAGATATTATTTACATAATAAATCCGAAA
The DNA here is from genome assembly GCA_912999785.1 of Hydriomena furcata. NCBI lineage: Eukaryota > Metazoa > Arthropoda > Insecta > Lepidoptera > Geometridae > Hydriomena > Hydriomena furcata. Next base: position 13,014,078 of record OU538834.1, read on the forward strand.
GTTTGTAAGGATGTTTGTGGCTTAATCACGCCCAAATTGATTTGGATGAAACTTGGAATATATATGGAATATATACACTATGTATATATAGAATATATATATATATATTCTATATATACTTCCTTCCCTCCGGACCTCTGACCACATCAGACGTACTCAAAACACTCAGTTTTTATTCATTTTTTTCTCGTTTTATTCAAATTTAACTTCATAAAATCGACGCAAGAAATTAGGAGTGCATAAGTTCGTAGCGGATGGATCGTCGCTTCGTGCACACAAACAGGAATCACTGCAGTACACGCACGCACACAACCCAAATTTGCTAATGTGAGTGTCCTTTCTTAACAAATTACCTGACACACATTGCCATCTAAACAAAAGATTCGTTGGTGTGAATGACTAATTACCTCATTGCAAGTGCATAGTACACGCGGGGTCTTCCTTGGCTGGACATCTACTTAAACTGTATGAAAGTATCGATTGTGACCATCCTAAGCTGACCTTTGCCGTGTATCGGAATACTGCCGCCTACTATTAACTCCTTCACTTTCCTGATTGCCTAGTACTCCATAGTGTACTACGATGCCACTCAAGCGCACGCCCCCTTCTTCACCTGCGCCACTTAACGACGATGCGCTCACGCATCCTGCACCGGGTGCGAAATTGACGGTGCCCGTTTTACAGCACCAGTTACAGCACTGCTCTTCAGAACCGAGTCTTACAGAAAACACGAATTCTATGTTTCGCAAAAGAAAACGTTCAATTTGTGACAGTGAAATGTTAAACACATTTATGGCCGAAATGAGAAAAATGTTTAAGCAATTTAAAGATGACCAAGAGACAAACTCTAACAAGATGTGTGCTGCTGTTGAGGAAATGCGTCAAACAGTAGATTATATGGCGCAAAACTATGATGCTCTCCAAGCCAGAGTTGTAAAGCTGGAAACGGAGCGTGATGTAGACGCTCAGTATGTAAGATCCTTAGAGGAAAAAATTGAAACTCTGGAGCGCGGCTCTAGATCCAGCTGCTTGGAAATCCGAAATGTTCCCGTTTCATCGTCCGAATCCAAGTCATCTCTAGTAGAGACACTTATTAACACTGGCAAGGCGTTGAACGTCCCTATTCAGCAGTGTCAAGTCAAGGATATATTCCGTATCAAGTCCAAGGACCCTTCTACCAGGACTATAATTGTGGATCTTAGCAGTACCCTTTTCAAGGAAAAAATAATTTCGATGTATCGCGGATTCAACAAAGGCACTTCTAAGTTAACCTCGGAGCACCTCCGAATAAGTGGTCCTGCAAGGCCGATATTTATATCGGAAAATCTTACCCCAAAGATGAAGCATCTATTTTTCTTAGCCAGAGACTTCGCTAAGGTCAACGACTACATGTTTTGCTGGGTGTCTCACGGAAAAGTATTTCTGCGGAAGAGAGAGAACGGTCCGTTGATCCGTATTTTCAACGAGGCGGACCTCAACAACATATTAGCAAGGAAGTGACTGGACCTGGAACCCTTCGAAGTTACTATGATCATGACCACAATTATTAGGTTACTCTTCTCGTTTTTCTTGCTCTGCATACACTTTTGTTCAACTAAATCATTTGCAAACATTAAAAAATATAACTCTGTAAATCACACAACACACACTTACATATACACACACATTTTCACTCACACACATAAATCTTATCTGCTCCATAGGTCTTCAATTCTCCGTCACAATCATCCCTTCTGTTTTTCTTTGTACCTCATGTTTTTGCTGCCCATGTTATTTTTATTTTTGCATAATGGATGATATAACTACAATAAATAGTGACATTGAGAAAATATCTGTCTCAGAATCAGCAGTTTGCTCACCTGAACAAACCATTAATTTCATGAGAAATGGCAAACATTCGTTTTAAATTTTCCACGTCAACATCAGAAGTATAAACTGCAATTTCGATAGCTTACTTGTATTGCTACACAGATTAACATCCCAACCAGATGTTCTTGTGCTGACCGAATGTTGGTTGAGCAAATGCCCGTCATTACCAACTCTTCCCGGTTTTGAATCCCATAAATCTGAGTTTAGCAATCAAAATGAGGGTGTGGTTTTGTACGTCAGATGCGGCTTAGATTATAACATTGCAAAACCTCATTTTGATGAAGCCAATTGTTTGGTTATCAACTTCTCGGACTCTCTTGCTGTTGTTGCCTTATATAGATCGCCTTCTTACAAAAAATCAGCCCCCTTTATAAATAGTCTAGACATCATCTTAAGCTCACTAGATAAACACAAAACTGTTGTAATCATTGGCGATCTGAATATAAATATAACACCTGGTCATACTGACTCCATGGGCGATGAATACCTCAATCTTGCTGCATCGCATGCACTACTCCCTGCTCATTTTTTGCCTACTAGAGAGGATAACTGCATTGATCACGTGATAGCTCGCTCACCGTATGATGCGACTACCTTAGTTCTTGATTCGCTAATCACTGACCATGCTCCAGTTATATTTTGTTGCAATTTACTTAAACCTGTTACAAATATTACTACTAGAAATGCCAAACATTGTAATCATCAAGCTATAGTCAATGAATTAAACGGCACGGATTTTTCCCCTGTGCTCAAATGCATGAATCCAGAAGTGGCTGCGCAAACCCTCATCCATACTGTGTGTCCATTTTGTAACAAGTTTACCTAATTCAGAACTAGATGTCGCTGCAAAAAAGTGTAAAATCCTAGATCGCGCTATCGATGCGTTTTGACGTATCAGTGACTTTCTCCTTACGTTTTGAATAAATTGGCTTTTAATATCACGGGATACGATTGTTTTTATTTACTCCGAACCCAAAGCACCTACCTACCATAGGAAGTAGACTTTTCTACATGGTCCTACGAGCCGGTTGTGTAGTAGTGATAGTGAATTTATCCCGTGGATATATACCTCGGTTTTTTTTGCATCAACGCACTAGAGAAAGTGGTGGATCGCCACTCAGTGCGCACCGGGCAGTGTTTCAGCCTAGCTTGGCTTGGAGACCTGTCACGGATGGTTGGATTGCAGTGCAGTGAAGTGAAGTGTTTGTGTGTGAGTGCGCATCTACAACCAATCCAACCAAGGAAAGAACCAGTGGAAGCCCGCGCTAGCAGCTGTTGCTTGCGCGCACGAGTACCTACGTTTTGGAGATTGCGAGCAAGCGCGACAGTGTGATTACACACCGCGCTACCGACGTCACAACCGTGACGTGGGAGGATACGGCATTCTTCGAAAGTGGAATCTACTACGGCAAGTGGTATACAAGTAAAATCGTGAGTACATTGATATTTATTTGTGTTCAGTTCAGTGAAGTTCAGTTATCATAACTAGTGAGTTCAAGAATATTAAAGACTTGTAAAATTTTATGCTATAGTTAGTTTAATTATAGACTTAGAATAGTTTCAATAAAAGCGAACCGACGGGGAACCTATGCCCGATTTTGGTTCGATTGTACAAGGTTTCAAACACTTGTAAAATTTTCAATAAATATTATAGAAAATTTAGAGTACCTACCTAATTTAACTTTAGTTCACTTGTGTTTGGAACTTTACATAGTAAAAATATTGGTTGGAACTAGGTTAAGAATTTATCACAATGTCTTTAGCCATATTGTTAAAGGCTCAATTAGGCTACAAGTCTATGATAGAAAGAGCTTATGGGAATTTTAGAAAATCTCCTAAGGAAAGGCTACTCAAGGAGTCGCATTTAGTTACTAGAATAGAGTCCTTAGAAGAAAAATGGAGAGTTTTCTCAGATACTCATATGAAACTAATAACTGAAATTTCTACTGAGGAGTTAGCAGAATCTCAGTACATTACTGAAAACATGTATGAGTGTGTTGAAGAAGTGTACATAGATTTCAAGGCCGAAATTAGGGAATGTTTGTCAAAAGTAAAGTCGAGTAAACCAACAAATAGCTCAACTTCGGTATCTCCCTTAAAAGTCGAACATTGTAATGTAAAGTTGCCAAAGATATCTATCCCCACATTCAATGGGTCATATGCAGAATGGACTACATTCAAAGATTTGTATGAATCGTTGGTTCACAACAACTCTTCAATAGACGATGTTCAAAAAATGCATTATTTGAAGGGTCATCTATCGGGAGAGGCCGAACAGCTGTTGAGACATGTTCCTATCACAGCTGCTAATTATCAGGAATCATGGTCAACGCTCAACAATAGGTATAATAATAAAAAGTTTCTTGCCAATTGTTTGCTGAAGCGTTTTGTGAACCAACCGAACCTTGGAACCGAGTCAAGTAGTGCGCTTAAAAACTTATTAGATGTCACTAATGACACATTAAGCGGGTTGAAAAATTTGGACATAGATGTGAGTTCCTGGGATACAATAGTAATTTATCTAGTTACTTCAAAGTTGGATGCAGAAACGCGTAAACTTTGGGAATCAAAAATCGGATCGTCAGATGAGCTACCAACTTTGAAACAACTAAAGGAATTCTTGGAAACTCGATTCCGATCCCTCGAATTCGTAGATACGAAAAAGGTTTCTAAGCCAAATGTTCCAACCCAAAAGAAACATGTATTGCACGCAGTTGCAACGGGTTCCAACGTTCAAGTCAAATGTACTTATTGTAAGGGTGAACACAAATTGTCAAACTGTAAACAATTTTCGAGTGTAGATTATGATAAGCGACATGATTATGTCCAAACCAGCAGGCTTTGCTTCAATTGTTTAGGCAGCAACCATTCCGCCAACATCTGTCGATCAGTAGTTAGATGTCGTATTTGTCGGCGAAAACATCACTCATTGCTTCATCCGAAACCATCAGATTCTAGTACGACGGAGTCGGCTAAATCAGGTTTAGAGGTGGAGGTCACTGAAACGGTTTCGAAAGTTAAGGCATCATTAGAAAACGATGAGCCAACATCAAAGCTTACAGCACATTTCTCAAAGAAAACTTCATCGAGACCAATTCTGCTGGCCACTGCTCTTGTTGAGGCTGAAGCAAGAGACGGAAGCGCGTACACTCTTCGAGCGTTGTTGGATCAAGGTTCTGAGGCGTCCTTCGTTACAGAGTCTGCTGCACAGCTACTTGGCTTGAAGAAGATACCTAGCAGAAGTAGCATCTCGGGATTAGGCGGTGACAAAGGCACAGTAGCTTCGAAGTACGTCATTATGATAAAAATCCAATCGCGCCATGATCCCGATTTTCAAATCCAAGTGCGTGCGCATGTCCTCGGTGCTATAACGAGCCTTCTGCCATCAGAGAAGATAAGTCATGCGGAATGGCCGGAATTTGCCGAGATCACTCTCGCCGATCCTCAGTTCCACACACCGAGCAAAATAGACATTTTGCTTGGAGCAGATGTGTACGGCCAGTTGATGAGAGAAGGTCTGATTAAGGGTCCCAAAGGTATGCCGACTGCGCAATGTACAGCTTTGGGATGGATCATTTCCGGTCCAACACATCAATCAGATGAGAATCAGATCAATCCTTCTCCTCAGTGTCATCACAGTATTATTGAGAGTCCCACGATTGATGACAACACACTTCTGAAAAGATTTTGGGAGATCGAATCTATAGCCCCCGAGGGCAAGATCCTTACGTCAGAAGAGCAGCGCTGTGAAGAAACTTACACTAAAACCACAGTCAGAGATGAAGATGGTCGGTACATTGTCAATCTTCCATTCAAAACTGACAATCCTACATGCCAACATGGAAGATCCAAAGATCTTGCGAAGAAAAGATTTCAGCATCTTGAGAGGAAGTTTGAAAGGGAACCTGAAATCAAGAAGCAGTACTCCGAAGTGTTTCATGACTATTTGAACCTAGGTCATATGGAGCGCGTACCGGCAGACGAGTTGGATGAACCATCCGCAGTTTACCTGCCACATCACGCTGTCATTCGCAACGACAAAACAACGACCAAGGTCCGGATAGTATTTGACGCATCAATGAAGGGTACAAACGGAGTATCATTAAACGATGATCTTATGGTAGGTCCCACATTACAACCACCACTGCGTCACATCATCATGCGGTGGAGATTGCATCCTATCAGTCTTTGTGCCGACGTAGTGAAGATGTACAGACAGGTGAAAGTTTCTTCGGCGCACGTCAATTTCCAGAGAGTGGTGTGGCGCGATGAACCCGGATCTGAAATAGAAGAGTATAGATTATTAAGAGTCACGTTTGGTACGGCATCAGCTCCTTACCTCGCAGTGAAGTCCTTGCAGCAGATCGCAGTTGACGAAGGTGCGCAGTATCCTGAAGTAGCTGAAAACATAAAAAACTCATTTTATGTAGATGACTTGATGACGGGGTGTCAGACAGTTGAGGAAGGGCTAACATTGTATAAAAATATGGAAAATGTACTTACCAAGGGAGGTTTTCAACTGCAGAAATGGGTGAGTAGTTGCAAGGAGTTAGATAGAGTAATCTCTGATAGGGTTGATAACGTGGAAACGAAGAGTGGTGAAGAACAAGAAAGAAAGGACATAAAGATGGATGAGATAATGAAAATATTAGGAATCAGATGGGATCGCGAAGGTGATGAATTTAAATATTCTGTCGTACTTCCACCACAGCAGACTCCGATCACGAAGAGAAGGGTCATATCAGATATTTCCCGTCTGTTTGATCCGCTGGGTTGGGCAGCACCTTGTGTTGTCACTTCCAAAATCTTCATACAAAAGCTGTGGTTGTCTGGATTAGAATGGGACGAAGAGTTAACGCCAGAATTATCAACTGAATGGCACACATATAGGAAAAACCTTTTAGAGACGAGTAAGTTTAGCATACCAAGATGGGTCAACACAAGATCAGATGATATGTTAGTTGAACTACATGGGTTTAGTGACGCATCTGAAGCTGCATATGCTGCAGTGGTGTACATCAGGGTGGTAGACTCACAGGAAAACATAAGGACTAGTCTCATCACGTCTCGTACAAGGGTTTCTCCAGTAAAACAGCAGTCAATTCCCAGACTCGAGTTAATGGGAGCAGTGTTGCTGTCCGAGTTGATAACAGAAGTCGCTGAAGTAATGAAAATTCCACAAGTTCACATTCATGCCTGGACTGATTCAACAGTGGTCTTGGCTTGGCTCAGCAGCCATCCAAGTCGCTGGTCTACCTTTGTCGGAAATAGAGTATCTACCATCCTCACTTTATTAGACAACACGCACTGGGCTCATGTCCAATCTGCTTATAATCCCGCAGATATAGCTTCCAGAGGAGTGACTCCACAAGAACTGGTTTGTAGCGATTTATGGGCACAGGGACCATCATGGCTGCAAAACAACACCATCTGTTACACGAGACCAAAATCAATCGCCACTAGTGTAGAGCAAAGAAACATTAAGGTGCACGTTGGTACTGAGGAATCAAAGGATGATCCCTTATGGACAAGATTTTCGTCATTGCAAAGGTTGGTGCGAGTAGTTGCATATTGCAGAAGAGTTCTGAAATGGAAGCCTAGAGCGGATGGTACAAAGCGTTATGAAGTGTATCTGACAAAGGAAGAAATAGCAGAAGCAATGAAAATTTGCATAAAAACAGTCCAGAAGCAAGAGTTTAGTGAAGAAATTGAAGAGATCACGAAAACAGGAACAGCAAAGATAAGAGGAAAATTGAAACCCCTCTGTCCAATAATCGATGATGATGGCATTTTGCGTGTAAGCGGTCGACTCCAAAACGCTGAGTTAGACGAAAATATTAAACATCCCGTCATCATGCCACACAACAACCATTTCACACATCTTTTGATTGCTGACGCCCATAAAACAACACTGCACGGGGGTCCCACATTAATGTTACACCACCTACGTGGCCAGTTTTGGATCATATCGGCCAAAACTCTTGTGAAGATGTATGTACGCAAATGTGTTAAATGCAAGAGATACGCAGCAGCCACTCAAACCCAAGTGATGGGTCAGCTGCCAGCCAGTAGGGTGACTCCAGCAAGAGCGTTTCGACACAGCGGTGTTGATTTTGCAGGGCCAATAAACATTCGTACTGCTAAGGGCCGCGGACATCAATCATACAAAGGGTATATTTGCTTATTTATATGCATGGTGTCAAAGGCAATCCATTTAGAAGCTATCAGCGACCTGTCATCGCAAAGCTTTATAGCAGGTTTTAAAAGATTCGTTGCCCGAAGAGGAAGTGTTACCGACATCTGGAGTGACAACGGCACAAATTTCGTCGGTGCGTCTAAGGAACTCCGTCATCTGGTCGAAGTGGAAAGGTCGTCAGTAGCTACTGAAATTCAAGAATGGTTAGGCAACAATAGTGTTACCTGGCATTTCATTCCACCTCATGCCCCTAACTTCGGTGGATTATGGGAGGCTGGTATCAAATCCACAAAGTTCCACTTGAAGCGAGTAGTCGGTACCTCAACACTTACCTACGAAGAGTTATCCACAGTTTTGTCTCAGGTGGAAGCATGCCTTAACTCTCGACCGTTGTCAGTGATGCCTGACAGCCCAAACGATCCAATACCTCTAACCCCAGGGCATTTTTTTAATCGGTGAATCATTGATAACAGTACCTGATCGTAACTTTGAAGATTTTAACATGGGTAGTTTGAAACGTTGGCAGGCAACGCAGCGTATGCTGCAGGATTTTTGGCGGAAATGGTCGCAGGAATATTTAGTGCACTTACTGCAACGATATAAATGGACCAATCACATTCCAGAGCCAAAAATCGGGGATGTCGTTTTAGTAAAGGAGGACAATTTGCCTCCAGCCCGATGGCTTTTGGGTAAGGTCACCGAAAAGCATCCTGGTTTGGACAAAATTTGTCGCGTGGTTACTCTCAAATGCAATGGTTCGTTAATGAAACGACCTGTGTCAAAATTATGTATATTACCTATGTCTGATTAAGAAAATACTATAGTTCCTAAGTTATAGTTTAAGTCAAGAAGGTTTATCATTGATCTCAGTCCACATTGAAGGATTTATTTTATGTTAAGTAGAGTTTTATTCCATTTAAGTATTCATGTTTAGTCAATTAAGAAGGAGTTTACTGATTTTATTGTTTGTTATACAGTCCACATAGTGAAGGAAGAATTGTTATCCAAAATGTTAAGTTAAAAATGTATGTTAATCTTATGCTCTCACCATGCTCATGGTGGGCGGTTTGTAATTTGTTAAGGACATTCACTATGTCCTTGGTGGGCGGTATGTCCATTTTGTAACAAGTTTACCTAATTCAGAACTAGATGTCGCTGCAAAAAAGTGTAAAATCCTAGATCGCGCTATCGATGCGTTTTGACGTATCAGTGACTTTCTCCTTACGTTTTGAATAAATTGGCTTTTAATATCACGGGATACGATTGTTTTTATTTACTCCGAACCCAAAGCACCTACCTACCATAGGAAGTAGACTTTTCTACACTGTGTCTTCGGTTATCAAATCCCACTCTAGTCTGATTACCATTCCAAGTAGAAAACGTATAATGAAGCCTTGGATTTCTTCTGGCCTTCTGAGATGTATTCGCCACAGGGATAAGTTATACAAAAAACTGGCAAAAAACCGTAATGACTCACTACAGAAAACTATTTACACTCGCTATCGCACGTTCTGTAATAACCTCCTTAAAAAGATGAAACTCGAGTATCAGCAAAATGAATTCCAGAAGGCTAGAAACAACCCAAAGGCTACATGGAATATTGTTAAGCAGTTTGCCAATCTTAACATGAAACAATCTACAACTAGTGATTTGTTGAGTCTGTGCAATACTCCTTTTTTATCTATTAATAAGGTCAATAATTATTTTGCTAATGTAGGACAAAACCTTGCCTCTAAAATTATTCCCTCCGTTTCCCCCTCTCCAAATGATATAACTCCTCTAACCCAATCTCCCTTAAACTCGATGGCCTTAATCAGTGTCGATGATGATGAGATAGAGAGTATTATTTTAAAGCTTAAGGACAAATGTGCAGTTGGATGGGATGGCATCTCAACCTCTATTATTAAATCTGCCAGAAATGTCCTTATACCAGTCCTTAAGCATGTCTTCAATCTTTCCCTTACTTCTGGCATATTTCCATCAGTTTTTAAGAGAGCCATCGTACATCCCATTTTTAAGAGTGGTGAGAAGGGCACTGTTTCAAATTATCGACCTATTTCCGTTTTATCAGTCATATCTAAAGTGTTGGAAAAAATTATCAACAAAAGACTGCTTAAGTATTTAGATAACAGCAAGGTGCTAGCAGAAAATCAATTCGGTTTTAGAAGTGGAAGATCTACAGAAAATGCTGTTCTCGAACTTTCTGATACTATCGTCAGAAATATTGACGTAAAATTAAAAACAATAGGCGTTTTCTTAGATCTCTCAAAAGCGTTTGATACAGTCTCGATACCAAAGCTTCTGTCTAAACTCGAAAATATTGGAGTCAGGGGTGTCGCACTGAACATATTTAATAGTTATCTTACAAATCGTACTCAATCCGTATTAATCGATGGTCTCTTAAGTAGCGAGGAGGCGATTACTTTTGGTGTGCCGCAGGGTAGTGTTCTCGGTCCCACCCTTTTCCTAATCTATATAAATGAGTTGTGTAAATTGTCCCTTCCTAATTGTAAAATTGTAACATATGCCGATGATACTGCTCTTCTTATTCATGGTCGAAATTGGCAGGAGGCCCATGACTACACGGAGCTTGCTCTTAGTACTGTGATGTCCTGGCTTTCTTCCAACCTTTTGACACTTAACGTCGACAAAACTAAATTCATGTCCTTCGCTCCCACCCTAGCTTCACAGCCCCCCTCTTCATTTTCTATTTGTGCCCACATCTGTTCTGTAAACTCTCTTCCAGCAACTTGTAGTTGTGCATTACTCGTACGTACCTCTTCTATTAAATATCTTGGTGTCGTTCTAGACTGCACGTTATCTTGGAAGCAGCAAATTGAAGCTACCGTCTCTCGAGTCAGAAAGTTAATTTTTGTTTTTAAATCTCTAAGAAATATCGTAGACTCCCATTGCATGAAAACTATTTATTATGCTCTAGCCCAATCCGTTTTAACCTATTGCATAACATCGTGGGGAGGCTCGGTTAAGTCCTCTATGTTGAAGCTGGAAAGGGCACAGAGGGCGGTACTAAAGATTATAGTCAAAAAACCCATGCGTTTCCCTACTACTGAACTCTATTCGCTTTGTCAAGTTTTAACGGTTAGGCAAATCTTTATTGTCCAAACTATCCTTCGTAAGCATTCTCAAATTATTTATGACCCTAAACTGACTGTCTCGAAACGTAGGTCTGATAAAATTTGTAATATTGAACGTCGACGCACGGAATTGGCAAGCCGTCACTATTATTTTATTAGCTCTCTTTTGTACAATAGATTAAATAAGCAACTTAACATATATTCTCTTAATTTAACTAAATGCAAACTCAAATGTCATGAATGGCTAAAATTGTTATCTTATGATGACACTGAAGACCTTATTGTTGCTTTTAAGTAAGCACAATCACACAATGATTTAGACTCCCTCTCAGAAAATCTCTCTCACACACACACACACACACACACACACCCACACACATAATATACATACATACACTATACACACATTCTATAAAATGTAATTTTTAACTTTCGATTTTTATAATAATTGGAACTGTGCTGTGCCCTACCTTCGGAGGAGGGCGTTGATGTCTGCGACACAGTATTTATACTTCTGCAAATGTCATCGTTTTCTACTTTTAATGTGCTATTGTTGTTTTAGTTCCAAATAAATAATAAAAAAAAAAATATATATATATATATGTATATAGCTTATGTTCTGGAATAGCTTACAGGACACTCTTTATCAGAACCCGCAGGCAGAAGCGACTATTAAATCGTTAACAAAACCGTCTTCATTTTATAGCCGTGTTGGCCGTACCTCGACTTTCAATGTGAAGGACGTGGGTTCGAGTCCCGGCGTACATCAATGGATTTTTCTGTTCAAAAAATTTATAAGCGCACCAAAAACACGTGCTCAAAACGGTGAAGGAAAACATCGTGAGGAAACCAGTTAGTATTCTTATAAGCGGCGATGGGCTTGCATCCTGTCACGTATGGAATGCTAACTACTGCAAAATGTGGGCATGTGCCAAATGTAATATTTGGCGGTGCCTCTGACTACCCCCACTAGACATCTTCAAAGGATCTAAGCGTCTGGAGATCTGAGAGAATATCTACCGTACTTGGGGTTTACAGTCGTGATCCTATTTATTTTATGAATTTAAATATGTCCAATACATCATTTTATTCTCTACTAGCTGACCCGTGCTCGCTTCGCTGGTCTACAGATAGTTTCACATTTGGTATTCCAATCTTCAAAATAAATTATAGCCTATATGTTGCCGAGGATTAATAGCTACATAACAAAAAAAGTTTCATCAAAATCCGCCTAGTAGTTTTCGCGTGAAAGTCGGACAACAGACAGACAGACAGATAAAAATTTCAAAATGTTTTTTTTTGGCTTGTGTTACTTGTATAAAGGCCCCTAGGAGTATTTTTTTTAGTTTTTATTCAATGTACAGAATTGACCTCTTCTACAGTTTTATTATATGTATAGATAGATAGATTTTGAAGTATAATCTCCCAACAAAAAAAAATGCTTTCCGATTCGGTTGATAAGTTAGGTATATCTGAGGTAACAAATATAAAAAAAATACAACCAGCTTGAAAACCTCTTCTTTTTTTTGAAGCCTAACCGACTTGTACCGACTATACCTTTGAAACTTGTATACAAATGATACAACGTGTTAAATCAGGCACTACATGCCATGATTTACTCACCAGGTAATAAAAGGTTCATTGACTTGACTATAACCAGCTGGCGAGTTCATTGATCTGATCAGATGATGAACACCAATATCGTTTCGGTGCGTGTGATGTGCAAATTTTCTGATTCAAAGGTTAGACTACCGGACGTCTTTCTTTCAGTTCCCTAAGTCATAAGATACCGTGAAAAATATCTTATCTGTTAGTAGAACATATTCTCTAAGCGCATTTAAATAAATATTGGTGGACATTCCACACATCGCCATCTAACCCAAACTAAGCAAAGCTTGTACTATGGGAACCAGAGTACTGATAAAAAACTTATACATTTTTTTTGTGAATACTTATGATATACTAGCTGCTCGACTTGGCTTCGCACGTACCTGGATAAAAAGTAATGTGCTATTCAGATGTATAAGCTATACTAGCCGACCCGTGACAGACTTTGTCCTGCCTAAATTTTAATAATTGCATAGAAAAAAGCAATTTCAGACAACTTCCACATTATCCCAACAAACCTTGTACTGATAAAATAAATTACGATTTTTGGAAGAATGTGTATCATTCATTAGTCAAAACTGCGTTGCTATGACGACTAAATGTTTTTAGTCCGTGATGTCAGATTTGTTGCACACCAGCGCATCTATACCAAAATCATCCTTTTTGCGTTTTTTTATCATTTAGGGGTTGTTTTTCGGAGTATAAGTTCCCCATTTATTTATTCTGATTTTGTATCTACATACTACAGCAAATTTCATCTTAATCCGTTTTGTCGTTTATGTTTGATTAGGGTACAAACATAGCAGCCATATCACAAACTTTCGCATTTATAATATTATTAGGATTACTGTAAAGTTTCATTTTTATCATATCACACACTGACCGTTTCTTTGGGCAGACTAAATCTAACGGGTTATTCCAGAAATTTCCATTGACTGTCCCCATCAATGGGTATTAGTGAAAAAAACCTCCACTTATCCCCATTGACTGTCCATTGAGTGTGTAATGGGCATTTCTGGATGTGTTCTTTATGTCCACAAATCCCCATTCATCCTCTACTAGTTGCTATTTATGATCCTTTTCAAAATAGAATACAAAAAACATACCAAATTATTAAGTAATCACATATATCTTTATTATAATCTTAATAACGACCTTCAGGGGGGCATGAACCGCTATCGTATCGACAACGTATCGTCTAAATGCCAAAACTGACACTTTTACTATACAAAAATAGTCAGTTCTGACATTTGGACGATACGTTGTCGATACGATAGTAGTTCGTGCTCAGACCACGGGTCGTGGGTTGAAATCCCGATCGTGCATCAATGGATTTTTCTGTTCGAAAAATGTAATGCGCATTAAAACGTGGCTTATAACAATGAAGAAAAACATCGGCGACGGGCTTGCAACCTGTCACGTGTGGAATGCTAACAACTGCAAAACGTGGTCATGTGCCAAATGTAATATTTGCCTCTGATTAACTCCTTTAAATATCTTTAAGGGTCTTTGTGGGGATGTTTGAATGTTTGTGGTGGAAGCTAGTATCAATGCCTATTTAGTAGTATAAATAACCTATTTTCTGTGACACACAGAAAAAAGTAAAACAAAACAAAATGAACCTCAATGAAACAAGCACAATAATAAGAACCAAAACTGCTGTGTGGCCCAAATAGGTACAATCTTAGCATTAATACCGCTAGATACACTGCTGCCATACCATCTGCTATTGCTATTGTATACCCAATAAAAGTACTTGAGATGCAAACAATGGGTACCCGCATACCACCTGCGTACTCAAAACTAGATCACATCCTTTTTAAAAGCTAGAAAAACGTGTGATCGTGCCCAAGTAGCATACGACACCCAATACAACAGATGCGCCGAAGTAGCTACTAACAAAAACCGGCCAAGAGCGTGTCGGAGCACGCGCAATGTAGGGTTTCGTAATTTACACAGCTAAAGACGTTATTAAGTAATTTTCAATGATATTTGTGCAAAATATCTTTTAAATTTTTATTATGTAAGTTGATCGACGATTACTCTTAAACTTGTAAAGTCTACTTAGCCGTGATAGTTTTGCTTTTAACTTCAGTATATTTACTACTACCGTGATTTTTTCACGCCCCCAAATCCAATAGTTAACTTTTAGAAGGGGGGGACACTCGACTCTAACAAAAATTGGCACTTTAAAGCTTATTATTTCACAAACGGATCCCTTAATCGAAAAGTTGTTTTCACAAACCCGCAATATTTTTTAAAGACCTATCCAAGATACCCTACACAATGGGGAGAAAAAAATAACATCCCCACTTTATACCCTTAAAAAATAGTTTTAAGCTATTGCATAGCTTCTATCGCGGGCCTTGAGCGTGGAGACCGAATCCAGAAATTTCGTAACGAAAATTTACGAGACACTCACACTCACGCAATATGCGTGAGTGTGAGTGTTAGAGATTTCTCTTTTTGGATTTCAAAAAATCGATTTTTAAAAAATCGATTATGTAAATTACACATATAAATCGATTTTTGTAAACTAAGTTTTCCGAACGCGAACCGAATCGTTCGTTGGCCATTTTCCCGGACGTGAACCTACATATAGTCGCCTCCCAAACGGTCTTGTCTCCGAACGCAAACCGAACCATTGATCGTTTTTCCGAACGTGATCCGACCAATAGTCGCTTCACAAACGGGAACCGACCCATCGATCGTCTCTCCGAAAGCGATCCGAACCATATAATTCGATTTTTTGGAAAATCGATTTATTTGTAGGGACAAAAAATCGATTATTAATTAATAGATTTTTTTCAATCAATATTACATCCCTATGACTCATGTCATGCCTGCTTAGAGTGATTTTCGCATTCCAGCGCCATCTAGTTTCATTTGATGATACTACGTTATTATAGGTGCTTTTCGCGGTCTCATGCGAAAGCTCGGGGTTTGAGAGGTTCGCAATTCCGCTGGCAGGTGGCGCTATTTTACCACTATCGGTAAATAGGTGGTACTTCACAGACATGATCGACTAAAAAGTTTGAAATTGAATTATTGAATTCATGTAGTTAGGTAAATATCGAATCCTGGCCGTGCATCAATGGATATTTCTGTTCGAAAAATGTATATGCGCGTTACACGTGCTTATAGCGGTGAAGGAAAACATCGTGAGGAAACCTGTTAGTATTCTTGAAAGCGACGACGGGCTTGCAACCTGTTACGTGTGGAATGCTAACTACGTAGTTAGGTAAATAGGTAGGTTAAAGATTTTGACATCTATCGATGAATAGCAGAACTTTTAATGACTTTTTGAAATATCACGCTTGTCTCTTTAGTTTAGCAACTCGCCAATAGGTGGCATTGGTTGTATCGGCGTTACTGCGCATGCCTAATCCCCCTCTTCCCCCACAATCTAGGGAAATAAAAAAAAATATATTTTTTTTTTTTTTTTTCTTTTTCTTTTCTTATCGGTTACCACGCTCAAAAAGTTGAATATCAAAGAAAAACAAAGGAAAAAAGGATAAACAAAATAAATAAATAAATAATTATAAATACATAAGTTGATAAAAAATGTTATGCAATAGCTTTACCGCGGCAGTCTCCGAGTGCCACACGTCTTTTTTTTAATTTTTTTTTCTACCACTTTATATGATCTATTCTACTATAAGGGTTTCTTGTAGACTACAAAACCCTAAAAACCAATACTCAACCAGCATAAAAACCTTCAAACGAAACTCAACCTTAATAACCACGAAATAGAGTACAAAAGACAGGGTAAGCGATGGTAAGTTTGTCAGGTGTCAGGTTGCAAATGACATCCTGTGTGGATTGGAGATGTACTTTGCAGTTTGGCAGGTGCGTGCTGAAATGAGGATTTTATAAGAATTTAAATTTGACGACTCGGTTGCTAGTGCTCAACTGTAAAGAGACAAATAAAAGAAAATAAATATTGGTGGACATCCCACACAGCGCCACCTAGCCCCAGATTAAACTAAGCCTGTGGGAACTAGATAACTAATAGAATATTACTTTTTGTAAATACATACTTATGATACATTATCAGACCGAACAAACATCTATGTCTACACAAATATGTGTCCTGGATAGGGATCGAACCCACAACCTACAGTGCAGCGTTGATGGACTTGCAACCTGTATCATATGGAATGCAAAATGTAAACATGTTCCAAATGTTTTCGGACATTGTGTCTGGCAGCCCTCTTAAATATCTTCAGGAACGTGAGAGGATATCTACTGTACTTGAGGATTTCAGTTGTCTTTTATACTAGATTTACACTCGCGTACGAGTCGCGAGACGAGGTGCGAGGCGAACCACGAGACGAGAGTGTAAATCTAGCATTATGATTTCACCGTCCCTTGTCAAAAGTTTTGAATTAAATTCCCAAGAAAATAAGGTAACAAAGAGAAGGCTCAATCTCGCCATACGGTAAGGAGGCTGCGCAAGAGGCTGCGGCTGCGCATCCGTTTCCTGTACTCACGTTACATGCACTGCTGAATATTCTGTGGCCTCCATCCGTTCCCATGACCCACGATCGAGTGTATTGATCGATATGAAATGGTTGATTGCTTGTTTTTTTTTATCGGATGTTAAAACTATTTTGTGGGTAAACCTTTTTAAGGCAATAACAACCTACAGTCCTTAGGCTCGTATTCAAGAACATCACTAAGCTAAGTGTAGGTGTTCTCACTGCAAAGTTTCCGATTTCTCACAGTGTCGAATATGTCCATACATTCGTTTCATGAACAACACTTAAGTATTCCCTAGCTCAGTGAACGCATATTAGGGGTAGATTCGGCGTTGTGGTTGGTGGTTGGTTTTGGACCTAACTTCAAGCAATGGTAAACGTCATTAATATCAATAAATCAAAGAAACAAACCACAGAGTATTTTGTATAAACAAACAAATGTCATGTCGGCTCATCAGCTGTGGCCGTACCACAAGTTAAAAAGGAATATCAAAACAATATTAATTACGGTGCAAAAGTGACAACGCAATTTTTCTGATATTACTTTAGGACCTTGTGGTATGACCCCTGATATCTGTTGGATTAATAAATTACAATAAAAATTTCTTGTATTTAATAAATATAAATAGTATCGTTTTTTCGTCGGCCGAATAAAATAATCATCAAAATCATCCTCATTTGTATTAATTTTTAAGTCAAATTTACTTGAGGTTATACGTATGACAATACAACCAACACTATGCGTTCGGTAAAGTAGCTGTTGAGGTACTTTGGCTAGAGGCACACTGTAGTGTACGCATAGTGTCGCACAACACTCAAGTGATGTTTATGAAACAAGATATTGTCCACTGTGGGTCGGAGCCTACTATGCGTTCTCTTAGTGTCGTTCTTGAATACGAGCCTTAGTATAACATAATGACTGACAAATTATTTTTCTATTTTTATTTAAGTTTTAGTCATAGCTATTTCCACCCCTATAGTAAGTCTAAACAGCTTTCTCATTAAATTAACAAGTGCCTACCTATTTTTTTTGTTATTATAACTACAAAAATGTGGGCGTGTGCCAATAGTTTGGACGTGCCTCTGACTACCCCCACTAGACATCTTCAAAGGATCTACGTGCCTGGAGATCTGAGAGAATGTCTACCGTATTTGGGGATTACAGTCATGATCCTATTTTTTTTATTTTAATTACTTGATACGACAACCAGTTATAATAAAACAAAAGGTAGTTTAATAGCACGTACGCATACACAATAAGTTATCGGCTCACCATTAGAAACGCCCAACCCTTGTGAATCATAGGGATTCCCTAATGATCTATAATTTGACGACCTCGGTGGCGTGGCGGGTGAATGCCCGGCTGAGACGCAAGGGGTTCGATACTCGCGGAAGGACAAATGTGTTCATGGTATGCAAATATTTGTTCCTGTGTTTGGTACCATGGTACTTACTAGTAGTAGATAAGCTGACACAAAATAAATTTAATCTTTCTTTAGTTGATACATACGTCTCAGGGAATCCTAGTGTGGGGTTAGGACTACGTATGACTGTTGATAATTATAAAAAAATGTATACACATATACAGACCTCACAGCTCAGTTGGTAGTAGCTCTGCCTTCTGCGCTGTAGGTTGTGGGTTCGATACCCACCCGGGAAAAACATTTGTGTGATGAATATAAGATGTTTGTTCTGTGTCTGGGTGTTAATATGTACAATAAGTATGTATTTACAATAAAAAAAAACGTATTTAAGTATTCTATCAGTTATCTAGCTTTGCTTAATTTGGGGCTAGATGGCGCTGTGTGAAATGTCCACTAATATATTTATATTTATTTATACATACTAGCTTCCGACTGTGCTTTGCTCGCGCGGAACCTGGTAAACTATAACCTGGTTATTAATAGGATTAATTTTATTCAGATTTCACAAGTTTTCGTTTGACTTGTTCGTTTCTTCTAAATGCTATGGTTTTTTAATTCTGTTTTTGGGTTTTAGATCAGAATTTATTTTTTGTCTTATGATTAACATGTCACTTCTTCCTATTTAGCTAGACTTTTATTTTTAAAGGTTTAGGAATTATTCTGCCAAAGTTAAAGTATAATTAATTATTGCTTACATAAAATACAGTTACAGAAGGTATATTATGGTTTATTATTATGAGAAATAAATAAAAAAAAATACCATTACGACTGAAATCCTCAAGTACGGTAGACATACGTTCAGATATCCAAGCGCTTAGATCCTTAAAAATATCTAGAGGGGGTATGCCCACTTTTCACATTAGTTCGCATTCCATACAAGACAGGTTGCAAGCCCATCTCCGCTAAGTAAGATCTATACATATAATAAAACTGTAGAAGAGTTCAATTCTGTACATTGAATAAAAACTAAATAAAATACTCCTAGGGGCCTTTATACAAGTAACACAAGCCAAAAAAAAAACATTTTGAATTTTTTGTCTGTCTGTTGTCCGGCTTTTACGCAAAAACTACTAGACGGATTTTGATGAAACTTTTTTTGTTATGTAGCTATTAGTTCTCGGCAACATATAGGCTATAATTTATTTTGAAGATTGGAATACCAGATGTGAAACTATCTGTCGACCAGCGAAGCCGGCACGGGTCAGCTAGTAATTAATAAAAATGTATTTATTTTGTATTGACGTAATTAATCTAACATTAGACTTATTTTGCAGTGATCAAACTTTTAGTAACATAATACGAGTACGTCCCGATTTGACTAGTAATTCTAATGTAATCAGTTCGTTGACACGTCCCAAACTCCCTAACTGGGTGAAACACGTTTGGGCCCAAAATGGGAACACTCGCTCAGGGGTTAATTTTCAAATCGCGTGCTCCAGTAGGTACATATAACTACATAAAACCCACTGTTTAACGTATTAGATGTGGAACCTTCCTGCTTTGCTAATAACATGTATTTTATTTACTACTGTTTTATTTATTTTGCTGTCCACCCCAACTTCGCACGAGTGTGCTAATGAAGATTATTGGCATATTTATGGAGTTCCCGTGGGAAATTTCTTTTTCTCTCCATAAAAACCTTCCCCGGACTTCAACAAACATTTTAAAAAATTATCAAAATCGGTCTAGTTTAGGAGTCTACTGACATAGGTAGAAATCTTTTTTGTGTTTTTTGCATATTTTTCACAAATTTCTACACAAAAAAATGTTAAGAAAAATCAAATGAAATAAGATCACGACTGTCATTCCCAAGCACGATATACTTCAGATCTCCAGGCGCTGAGAACCTTGAAGATGTCTAATAAGAGTAGTCAGAGGCACGTCCAACATTGCATTTAGCACATGCCGTATCTAAAGACACATGTCGTATAAACCTCCTTCCAAAAATAAAGAAAAGATTTTTTTACAAAAATGAGACGCATTTAATAAGGAATATGTATTGCATTCCATATTAGATTGTAATTTAATTTAAAAGCGAAAGCATTAATTCAGAAGGGTTCGTGGACTTACTACAAAGTCTAGGCACATCCTCCCAGTTACATCTACCAGCATTACTAACTCGAGTTAGGATACTTTTTTACATCAGTATTGAGTTCTGTCACTTATGGAATGCTGACTACTTAAAAATGTGGGTATGTGCCAAATGTGATGTTTGGACTAACCTCTGACTACCTGTAGACATCTTCTAGGATCTGAGTGTCTGGAGATCTGAGAGTCTACAGTAGTTGGGAAAACGGTCGTAATATGTTTAACCTCTAGTTGTAGTAGTGTTGTAGGACGTGCCAAATATAAGGATTGGACGTGCCTCTGACTACCCTCAAAGCGTTTTTGATGATCTGAGTGTCTAGAGATCTGAGAGGATGTCTACCTAACTTGGGGATAAAAATCATGTTTTTTTAGTAGTTTCTAACCTCTAGTTATTCTAAACCTTGTAGATGCAAGTTAGCGCATGAATCATACTCGCAGGACGTTAATCCCAATGACACATAACTATGATGGGTTTTAGCAAAGAGAGATTCTAGATTTTTGCATCTAGATTCTTATTCCAGAATGTCAATAATCTAAAAGCTTAACTTATCGATCTATGATATCTAACTAGAGATTCCATGTTTAAAAATAAAATAAATAGGATCACGACTGTACTCCCTGAATGCGGTAGAGACATTTTCGTACATCTCCGGATAGTCACAGGGGCACGTCCAAACATAACATTTGGTACATGCCTATATTTTGCAGTTAGCATTCCATCCATACGTGACATGACAGGTTGCAAGACCGTCGCCGCGTAGATACGCGGTAAGTATCAGTAAATATAAATCATAAAAAATAAAAAAATATATATAGATAATTGATTCGCTGCTTAAAAGATTATTTTTCTCGCGATGTTTCCTTCACCGTTTTGAGCACGTGTTAAATATTATATATTATTTTTCAATATATTGTGAATTTTTACACGGGTCTTTGCTCATATACATTTTTCGAATATACAAATCTATTGCTAATAATATAATATACCAATATTTATTGGTACTGAATGCCATAATACCTACGCTTTTTATGCTGTTTAGGCACTTATACTTACGCTTCCAATACAATGCGCAGAAGTGTGGGTATAGGTGCATAAACAGTGAATAGTTACTATGAAAATGTACAGATTATTCTCTAACATTAGTATTGCATTGAACATCATAACATGATAATCATGTTTTTACAAAATAGCCCTGCTGGCTGGGTTTCGAACTCTCAAACATCGGATTGAAAGTCGAGGTACCTCACACTCATTGGCCGATTGAGGTGACCAAAAGCTAAAATATAAGTATAATGTAGTGACCGAAAGTAATGTTTAATTCAATGTAAAGTGGTAACTAACTATTAGTATAATAATAATAATAATAGCCTTTATTAACAATCTAACATAAATATTGTATCTTCTTCTAACTTAAGAGCTGTGCTCTTGTCGGTGTAATTGATGCAGCTCTCTCCATCTATTTCTCTCCAGTGCCGTCTCTTTAACTTCCTTATACGACACGACAGCTATTTTCTCCTTTATCTGGCTCATGTAGCTTATTCGTGGCCTTCCTCTTCCTCTCTTCCCTTCAATCTTCCCTTCCATTATAGTCTTTATAAAACTGTCGTGCAGTATAAGGTGGCCAACCATCTTCCCTCTTCTGTTCTCAATCGTTGTTAATAGGATCCTTTTTTCCTGTATTCTACGTAAAACCTCTATATTTGTAATTTTTTCTGTCCAGCTTATCCTTTCCATCCTTCTCCAGCACCACATTTCGAAAGCTTCTAGGATCTCCCTATCTCTCTGGGTCAATATTGTATACAGAGTTTTAAATTATGACACCGATAATGATTGTTTTGCCTTAGCATAGGCCTCCCCCAAGTCTTTCCATAAGTCCCGATCGTAGGTTTTCCTGCTCCACATTGTACCTGCGGCCGCTCTTAACTAACTATTAAGCGATATAAAATGACGCATGGTCGCTCCCAACGCGCAGCGCTGCGCCGCACCCTATCACAGATCTAGAGACTGTGGAACGAGTAGAAGATTTTGTTTCAAATCGGGTTAGAAGTGGCAACTATTGACGACGAGTATCGTAGATTATTGGATAGATGGCAGCACCTAAGAAAATAACACATCATTTTTAATATTAAATACAAAAGTTGCGTTTTCAGCTTTTGCCAGCCGTTTCGCTCGCGTGGTACTTAGATGGACATTTTATTCACAATTTATTTTATAGAGAAAAAACGGAAGTTGCCTCAAAAATTTTTAAATTTGTAAAAAAAAATAAGTATTTTCTTCTTCTTTATGTGATAATTAAAATTTGGACAGGACTACGACTGTCGCGGGTCTGCTAGTGATTTAATAAAACAAAAATCAACCTCTTAAACTACCTACAAAGAACTGAAGACCTCAATTGTCAATTAAACAAGTCTTATTGCGAGCAACGGCGTTCAATCAAAAAATATGTTACAATATTTTGTATCAACTTTTCGCATGTATAATATTTTTACAAATACAAAAATCACATAGCCCGAAAAAAACACCCGACTAATGACAATTCAAAATAAATAAATCCGGCCAAGTGTGAGTCGGACTCGCGCACGAAGGGTTCCTTACCATTATCTATAAAAAACTGCAAAAAAACATGTTTGGTTGCCCCACTAAATATTTATTTTATTCTGTAATTAGTATTTGTTGTTATAGCGGCAACATAAATACATCATCTGTGAAAATTTCAACTGTCTAGCTATTACGGTTCATGAGATACAGTACAGTGATACAGTGTTTTAACATATGCACATAATTTTTTTTTTAAATTGATCCTTTTCTCTTGCCGTTGTAGCACGCTGTAGTCAGGTTAAATGTGTGAATCCGAAGTACTGTTTTAATATTACTTTAATGCTTGTGGTAAGGAGGCAGGCCTTACCGGGCTCTTTACCAGTTCCATTAAATCTAACTCCGTGCTCCGTGCAGTGAACATTGGAATTAAAAACGGTTACTGTGCTGATTAGTAACGCTTTGTTACACTGACCGTAACCGCTCACTGGGATTTTAATTTTCACTTACTTTTCTTGCTTAGTAGGGGTAGACTTGGAAATTTAGGTTGTTGATCGGACATTGTGATGAGAGTGAATGAAGCAAAAGATGTATGTCAGGTTGCAAGTAGAAAGCTGTGGGCTCTGCCTACCCCTCTGGAAAACAGGCGTAATTAATAAATAAATATTGGTGGACATTAGCCATCTAGCCCCAAACTAAGCAAAGCTTGTACTATGTGAACTAGATAACTAATATAATTATATACTACATTTTATGTATGTATGTATGATCGGACATTATGTAAAATGTAAAATCAAACAGTGAAGTCCGTGCCACAAAACAAATCCCGCAGTAATCTTCGTGCAAAGGAAATACCCTAAAATTTATTTTTCCGCTAATTTCGTGGATTGGGATTGGATTGGTGGGATTTCTTTGATAGACTCTAAAATCGTTAAGAAAAATTTCTATTGGTTGATAAGACGTAGATATAATGACGTCATATCCGTACTCTACCGCACTATTGTTTTTTTTAATAATAAAATATGTTTATCTTATTTTCAAATGTAAACATTACATTTAATTTTGAAAATAGGACGTGCCTCTGTCTAACCCCTTAAGACATCTTCAAGGATCTGAGCGCCTGGAGCTCTGAAAGAATGTCTACCGTATTTGGGGATTACAGTCGTAATTCTATTATGTTGTTTTTCTCTCATCTGTTGTGTCAAAAAAGCGTTAGCTAACTCGTAACTCCAAAGAATACCCAATTTGGTTACGATTTTTTTAGCAATTTGCCAATTATCAAATTGTTGTCAATAGCACTTTCCTCTTACACCAATTAAGCTGTTCAAAACTAACTTCTATTGTTTCCGCTTTAAAGCGCATTTTCAATTACTTCATGAAAAATTTTAAACCCCTCTGTTTACAGACACCGTAATCCACAAAGGAACAGTGTCACGTACACCATGTATAATTTATTCGTGAAATAATTCCCTTGTCATATTTGCGCGTACTTTACCGCTTCTAATAAAAAAGTGTTCAGCTGATAGTATCCAGGTAAATATTTTTTTAAAGTGTCTAAATGCATGCTTCACGCTTTTGGTTCCTGAACGATAGTAACAAAACAAACAATGGCGCGCACGGGCGAGGTTCCCGAACGCAACACGCACACATCCAATACATTCACAAGTCGAACGCGACCGTACTAAAATGGAACGCGAGTCTACGTAACACTGACACAACTGCCGCACACACGCAAACGCCCGGGGAAAATTCACTCACACAAACCGACTGACCAGTTCTCGAAGAGCTTCCACCCTCTCGGGAGGCTTTAGTGTTTTAAAGCCGCGCAGCTCACGTTGCAGTTCTGGTAAGGTTGGTCGGGAGATATGCACACTGTGGAAGGTAGGTTTCCCGGTAGTCGGGCGTAGTACTAGAGACACATTGATCCACAACGTCTGGCAACATCGATTCTGCAGTTTCCTGCAACCGACCGTTTCTATAGCGACCGCCACCTCTGCACCCTGCCTTGGCGTATTCAGAAATCATACTTTCAGAGCGTATACTTACCATAATACTTATCATAATGAACTGTTTCTAGAATTGAATGCGTGGCGATGTGGAACGCGTGACAGAACATCCTGAAACAGAAGTAGCATTACAGCTCAGGTGGTCATAACTGGCTTCACAAGTACTGTCTAAAAGCCTCTTCAATTTAGTGAAGCGTTTATGGCGTAGCGTGATTTGTCGTTCTTATGAGATCGTCTAAGTAAATCAACCTTCAGCGTGGTCACCAAATAGATGTGTGATCGCTTGTGGCTTTAACAGCTGAGCATTTCCGTGCTAGGGAGTGCACGTCAGAGTATCGGTTTCTGTATTGAAAAGTCGTTAGAACATGACGGTGGCCTTAAAGCGGAAAGCTAAAAACTTCGCCACTAGAGTTGGCCACTAGTACATACAAACTTACCTACTTTTTTTTAATTTAGAGCACGTCCTATACTATACATAGTATTACTTGAATACCTTCAGAGACACTTGGAACGTCATAGCTGCAAATAGCTACTTCGGATTTTGACTATTTATGTACTTACTCGTACTTATGTGTTAAGGAAATTTCGATATATCTTGAAATCCCTTTTGTATCCTTTTTCCTTATTCTCTCCGTGTTAAGTCACCGACCTGGTATCTTGAATTGTACCTGACGATGATAAAATAACTTGTGTTATGAAAATAGGAAAGCTTTAAGCTCCTTTTATTCACATTTTAAAAACACCAACATTAAAGATAAGTGCTAAGCTATATTTGAGTACTACAGTAAAGTATGTTAAGCTACTTTTGAAGGTTTAACACTATGGTTAATGGACGCATTTACAAAATGTGCGGCCAGTTTCAAGCTCAGTTTTAAATATCTGCAAAATAAGACAATGCGGGATTATAATTTTTTTAAATTGTTGGATGTATTTTTTATAACTTTAAATCCTATCGTTTATCTTATTTATAACCAAAATATCGTATCAAATAAAGGCTTTCCATTTCATAATACATATCAAACTATATACCTACGACTGGTATGGAATGGTATGGTGTAAAAAATTAGGCATTTTAATTAAAAACATTATACCTATTTGGCACAAGCCCACATTTTGCAATAGTAAGCATTCCATACGTGACAGGTTACAAAATCCATTGATGCACGCTGGTATTCAAACCCATGACTTTCGAAATGAAAGTCGTGGTACCTCCCACTCTGCCAACACGGTCCCAACCAATAGAAACTTTTATTAACGATTTTAGAGTCTGTCACTCTTGCCACTAACTAAATAAATGTCTGATCAGTAACCTTAATTTCAAAGTCTACCCCTACTAAGCGGGAGAAGAAAGTGAACATTAAAATCCCAGTGAACAGTTACGGTCAAAACAAAGCGTTGTCTAAGTTTAAATAATAAATAATAATATTTTAAATAAATATGAACATTATAGATAAAAGCTTGTAATAAGGCATGAACTTATACTAATGGTGCTACACCATTAGTATAAGTTTATGGCAGCATATATTTTATATTTTTTTTACAGGCACCACTTAGATTACAAAATGGTTCTGAACTGGATGCGAATCCTCCCAGCGGGCGACGCAGCGGGCGTCAAGCTTTTACTGCAGTGTGAACTGTGAAGCCTCATTCCCCGGCTTTGGTTGAGCGGCTTGTTAATTGAACGTCTCTCCAGATTCACTAAGCGATGTTACAGGTTTTTATCAATTTTCAAGGCGAAAAAAGGAGGTTCTGTTCATCTACTCCGCAAAACGATTTTGATAATACGACAGTGCTCCGATATATTCGAAATCGTCGTCTGTCGTAATCATCGACCGGGCTATGTGGAAACAAATCTGTGAAAAAATGTGTGAAACAAATCTGACATCACAGACTAAAAATATTCAGTCTATTCTATTCGATTATTAAAATTTGACAGGGCAACGTCTGTCACGGGTCGGCTAGTAATACATATAATGTACTAGCAGACCCGGCCACGCGTTGGTAACAGAGCTAACAGATAATTGTGACTGTCATAAACAAATAATCATAAACAAATAATCACTACATAGTATAAAGCAAAGTTGCTTTCCGCTTCCCGCGTCTGTATGTATGTATGTATGTTTGCTTATATCTTTAAAACTACACAACGGATTTTGATGCGGTTTTTTTTAATAGATAGAGTGATTCAGGAGGAAGGTTTATGTGTATAATAACATGCTACCCGTGCGAAGCCGGGGCGGGTCGCTAGTTTACAATAAAATAATATTGCGACTATAAATTGAAGTGTAAGCTATCCTATTTTTCAAGTTGGATCAAACTGCACACGGTGTGCAAAGTTTGATTTAAATAGGAGTCCATCGCGGACAAACAACGTGAAGCGTAATTTAAAATTCGTCGGTCGTTACATCGTGTCGGAAACGATGTGATGGTTAATACGATATATTGTATAGCGGTTTGCGGTATAGATGAAGAATTCTACGCGTATTTTTGTTGCTTATTTTTGCACGAAATCTTTTTAGGTGGTTTAGACGATTTTCTTTTGAGTAGCGTAGAGAATAGTCCTGAATTGGTTCAATTTAAATAATTGTACTCCTATAACAAACAGTTCCTTCATAAAACTTAAAAAATGAATATCATCTCTTGATTTTTCAATTGGTCAAAACATTTTCGTCGGTAGAAAATTCGTCGAATTACAAGCAGACTATTGAATATTGAAGTTGATGAAAAATAAAAAATAAATAGGAACACGACTGTAATCCCCAAGTACGGTAGACATCCTCTTAGATCTCCAGACGCTTAGATCCTTTGAAGATGCCTAGTGGGGGTAGTCAGAGGCACGTCCAAACATTACATTTGGCACATGCCCACAATTTGCAGTAGTTAGCATTCCATACGTGACAGGTTGCAAGCCCATCGCCGCTTATATGAATACTAACTGGTTTCCTCACGATGTTTTCCTTCACCGTTTTAAGCACGTGTTTTTGATGCGCATATAAATTTTTCGAACAGAAATAACCATTGATGCACGCCGGGATTCGAACCCACAAATATTTAATATAAACAACAGAAATATTTCCAAAAAAGTCCATAAAAACTTCGTTCCTTTCAACCCTTTAATAGACGTGAGCCTTAGCTAAAACAGTAGGTACTCAATGGGGAGGCTTTGTGTTTGTTCTTCGTAATTGGGGATCGAGTGTGGATGAATTGGGTGATTTATCTTTTCGAAAATAGTTTTCCCCGATAGGGAAAAAATGGGAAGCTCTTGGTGTCCATAAGTATGCACGACCATTAAAATTTCTCTATTCTGGTCAATTTTTATGTGTGTGTGAGTTTTTGTGTATAAAAAATTGATTGGTGCAAAGGAAAGTGGAGATCAGGGGGGTTAGCATGACAACATATCGTCCAAATGCCAAAACTGACACTTTTACTAAACAAAAGGTATCAGTTTTGACATTTGGTTGGACATAGTGGTTCGTGTTCAGGCCAGAGAGATCTGGTAAATAAAATCAGCTGGTGAAGATCAATTTTTAATATATATTGGTGATGAACATCAACGTATTAATAACTAATGTACATCGCATTCTGCAACCAAACTACATTACATTTTTAAAGATGAGCTTATCGTAGTAGTAGTAGTAGTAGTAGTAGTAGTAGTAGTAGTAGTAGTAGTAGTAGTAGTGTAGTAATAGTTAGTACAGTTTAGTAGTTCGCTATGATCAAGGAACACATCATTCCAACAGGTTTTCATACTAACTTTGACTTCCCATTTCAATCTCGTAGGATTGGATTCTGGATTAAATGTACAATTCCTATAAACACTGCGTTCTATCGTAGGTTACCCTGACGGAAATATTTTTTTGCCAAGCATACTCGTTCGGCTCGGTCGGCTCGTACTAGCCGAGACTTTGTCCAGTCCAAACTTCAGTTAAAGCATAGAAAAAAAACATAAAATAAATTACGAATTTTGGTAGAATGCGTATCATTCGGTAGTCAAATTGATGTCAGATTTTTTTGACAAAATGAATTTCAAATACGACCTTAGTAGGATTATAGTTTATAGTTTTGGTAGAATGCGTTGCTATGACAACTCAATGTTTTCGGTCTGAGAACGAATTTTTTGTACATCAGCGCCATCTATACCAAAATCATCCTTTTTGCGTTTTTGTATCATTTAGGGTGGTGATTTAAGTTCCCCCTTTATTTATTCTGATTTTTTATCTTCATACTACAGCAAATTTCATTTTAATCCGTTTTGTGGTTTATTTTTAATAATGGAACAAACATAGCAGCCTTATCACAAACTTTCGCATTTATAATATTATTAGGATCACCAAAAGAAGTGCCAAATGAGTTGGTATAAAAAGTGCAAGTACTCGATGCAAATTATTGTTTCAGGCAGTCAAACTCAACTAAAAAAAACTGAAAAATTGAAAAGTATGAAAATCACTGGAAAGAGAGCGCATAGGCTTCCGGATTAATGAAAAAGGCGGCTCCGCCCGAGAACGCCCCCATTAGCCGCCAGACGCGCAGACACAAAAGGACAGGGAAAACATTGCTATACAATTTGGTAATGTTACTGTTGGGGCCATACACAAAATGAACCAAACGTGATTTTTACACAGTTCTTTATCACGTACTTACCTTTAATTTATTTTCCCGATGTTTCGACAGATAGAAATAAAAAAATAAAAAATAAATAGGATGCGTTACTGACTATCTGATCTATCAATGCACAGCCTAAAGCACTGTTCCTAGGGACTTGAAATGAGAGGAATGAGGAATCTTCGTCGAAGGAAAGGATCTTCGGAAGGATCTAAGCGTCTGGAGATCTGAGGGATCCGAACTTGGGGATTAAAGTCGTGACCCTTTTTAGGGTTCCGTACTCAAAGGGTAAAAACGGGACCCTATTACTAAGACTTCGCTCGTCTGTCTGTTAGACACAGGGCTGTATCTAATGAAACGTGATAGCTAGACAGTTGAATTTTTCACAGATTATGTATTTCTGTTGCCGCTATAACAACAAATACAAAAACAGAATAAAATAAATATTTAAAGCGGCTCCCATACAACAAACGTGATTTTTTTTGCCGTATTTAATAGATAATGGTACGGAACCCTTCGTGCGCGAGTCCAACTCGCACTTAGCCGGTTTTTATTTATTTATTATTATCTGTCAATATTTATTCCATATACCGGGAGACAAGGGGAACAAACCAGGATCTGGCCAGTTGAATCAGTCTGTCTGGACCTTTGTAATTAGTTTTTCAAAGTTCCCCCTCTGTGCAAAGTACGTGAAGAATTAATTTGACTAATGCTGGGGATGAATGATGGAGAGCCTTTGACCACAATGTACAGCCGTTATGGCAGTTTTAAATTTAAAAAGTCTAATACCTACAGAAAACTTTTAAATCACTGTTTTCGCTTTGCAAAGTTTTTAACGTCTTGAACCAGTTTTACGGTAATTTTACCGAAAAAAAGACGTAAAATTTTACCCTTTCTTCTCAAATCATTGATAATTTCTGTACCCTTCAGCCTAAAATACTAAGCCTAAATTTCCTAAGCCTCACAGACAGACAAAGACATAATACTCCAGGTTGGTTGGCTTAAATCACTAATTATATTCATCTTCGTATGCTTTGGGTTCCTAGTACCTGCATGCTGTACTCCCGGCGGACGCAGACGCGATCGAAGCAGCTCCGTGCCCGGGCGAGCGCACACACGCATACAAAACACCCTCCGCGCTGCAATATTTACTACCCACCTACCTACTTCTGGGCGCCTAGTACCTCCCGACTATTGCTAGGAAAACTGAAAATTGCTATTTATTAAATGACTGAAGACTAGTCTTGAAGATTGTACTAAGTCATAAGAACTCAATATTAATGAAGTAGGTACCTACTTGTAATAACAATGAAAAACTGTTCCGGGAAAATGTTATTTGCAGTTTGCTCTGTATTTTCTAAGGACGTTATTGAAGTACATTTTCTGGCTGCGTTTCGCATTATAATAAATTCATATAAAAAAAACTATAATTTGAATACAAGATGGCTCATATTCGATGGTCGTGGATTTGAATCCCGGTCTTGCATCAATTAATGCTTAAAACAGTGAAGGAAAACATCACGACGAAACCGATGAGTATTCTTACTAGTATAAGAGAGAGTATAAGCGGTGACCTGATAGATTATTTTTGACTGTGGAACCCATAAAAAAATATTATTTTAAAATCTGTTAAGTATTGGCCCTAAAAATGTTAATTGAATATTGACAATTTAAATAACCTGCAAAAATGCTTCATTAAGCAAATGGCGTCATTTCTGTGACGTTACATGCTTGTCAACAAATAAACAAACGTCAAGTTTGTCAAGGCAGGCGATGACATATTGACAAGCATGTTACGTCATCGTCGATCGACCATCCTTAACCGTTTTGTGTCACGTGACTGGCGTTTAAAAATAGATAATTTTAATCATGGGTTTTATAATAAATCATTGTTTATTTTCAAGTTATTATGAACCTCTGTAAAATTCGAAAATTCCTTTCTTAGTGCGCATCCTCTAAGACAGTCAGTTAGTTAGTAATTTGAGTCTTTAATATATAAAAT
Organism: Hydriomena furcata; assembly: GCA_912999785.1. Lineage (NCBI taxonomy): Eukaryota > Metazoa > Arthropoda > Insecta > Lepidoptera > Geometridae > Hydriomena > Hydriomena furcata. Next base: position 13,045,985 of record OU538834.1, read on the forward strand.
TTATGAGGCGATGTGATTCAAGGATGCGAGTTCTTGAAGAGAAGAAATACCATGTTTAGGGATTACAGTCGTAAGCCTATTTAATTTGATTTAATTTCCATATTTATATTTTGTACCATATAATGTTCAGCGTTCAGCTACAGAAGGTATTTATTTTAATAAAATCACAAAAATCACTTTGATGCGTCTTAGCAGCTAGGTGAAGCTACGCCTGTTTCTCGTGACCAAGCCTAGAAGAATCAGGCAATACTAAACAAAGACAAATACACCGCCAAGAGACCATTTATTCCGATCATAAACTGATATAACCAGAGAGCCAGCGGTGCAGTATGACGTCAACCAAACCCCTGCCAAAATACAGGAAGCCGCCAAAGCCTCCGAACTTTAGGCCTTCCTGCGTCGACATAAGGCTCAATATATCCAGACTTCCGCTACTATATGTACAGGTACATCAGCAGACTGAGACAGATCGAAACTGCACGCCAGACACTAAACACAGCTTTACCTATAGTTGTTGTTTGACTATTTTAGAACTTTGTCGCTGTAAAAGCGATTTCAATTTGATTGAGTAATGCGCGAATGTCTGAGTATTTTACTGCGATAGAGTCCGATAGAGTTTAATGTGTTTTAACTGGAATCTGTAGGGTTGTTGAAAGGGGAGATTAGAGATCGTAGGGTGATGAGTTTTCAATTAGGGACACTTTTTAAACCTACTCTCCGTGGGTGTTTGTTTGTTTTGACTCAAAATGGTCCGGGAAAACTTTAGACTTGTTAATTAAAACCGTTTTGTTTTAACTTTCAGTGTTTTTATTTTTCGTTTTCTATAAAAATAAAATAAAATGTATTTAATCCCCAAGATAGACATCCTTTTAATTCTCTGGAGATCCGAAACTTTGAATATGCCTAAAGGGAGCAGTCAGAGGCACGTCCCACACATATGATAGCATTCCTTATGTAACAGGTTATACCGCCGCTTACAAGACTACTAACTGGTTTCCTCACGATGTTTTAATTCAACGTTTTGAGCGCGTGGTAATGCGTAAATACATTTTTGGAATAAATAAATCCTAATTCACAGCAGCAGATTGAAAGTCGAGGTACCAACTGGGCAAATATGGTCATTATAATAATTAGTAAATACATTTTAATTAGTAAATACTATTTAATTAGTAAATACATTTTAATTAGGAAATACTATTTAATTAGTAAATACATTTTAATTAGTAAATACATTTTGCTAAAAATTATACACCGTTGTGCTAAATAATGACGTCATCTCACCTACCTAGGTTCAGTTTAGGCATTAAGAATGTAGATGAACTAAATTAGGCTAAGTAGTTTCAGTTCTTGCCATGAAAAATTCAGCGCTTAGCGTCGAAGCTCTTTATTACTGAATTTTGAAACTGAAAATACATGTACTTTAAACGCATTGAATTGAAAGGTCCGAATCTATCTTTGGAATGAAATAAACTAAAAAAAATTAATTACGTTTAGAAAAAAAAAAAAAAAAAATTCAAGAGACGATATTAGTTACAAATAATTATTGGTGGACATTTTGCACAGCGCCATCTAACCCCAAACTAAGCAATGCTTGTACTTTGAGAACCAAATTACTGTTATAACTATAGATTTTGACACGGGTCTTTATCACGTAATTACCTTTAATTTACTTTCCCGACGTTTCGGCTATGTTACAATAGCCATGGTCGCGGGCAGACTCATCAAATCATCATTATCAAATTACTGTTAATAATAATAATAATAATATCGTTTATTTTCGGAACAAGTAATAAGGTACAAATTAATCGTAAGAACGATGATAACTACAGTAGTTGTTAAAACTGTGTCGCAGCTACCAACGCCCACCTCCTGGACAAGTGCAGTTTGTTCCTAACATCCTAACTGTATACAAAACAATTTAAAATAATTAAAAAAAAATATAATAAAAAGTAAAGATCCTAAAAATAAAGCTCTATAGGTAAACAAGTGTTTTTTACTAACAAGTGTTGATAGAATTGTGCCGAAACAGTTTAGTTAATTTTTCATTGTTGTACTTGGTTCGTACTTTTCATTATTAATCTTTTTTGAGCCTTCACCTAGTTCGATTGGAGCTCCAGTGTGGTGCTTTTTTTTCTCAATCCTTTCCTATGAAAGGATCATGGAAAAAAATTAAAGACCCCAAGCCGTGTTTGTTGCTTGATTCTTCTAGAGGAACAGGCGTAGCTTCATAGACGTTTCAAAGTGATCCTAGAGATTTTATTGAAATAAATGATTTTTTAATTTGAATTTGAATTTTGAATTACTATACTTTTTATTGTAAACTAGCCGACCTCACCGGTCACCTCAGATGTTGTCCAGTCAAATTTCAATAATCGAATAGAAAAGTATGAATGTTTTTAGTCTTTGTCTGTGGCGCTGGTGTGCAACAAATCTATCAGATCTACCAGCAGTTAGTTGCATCTATACAGAAATCATACCTTTTACGTTTTTTATCGTTATGGGAGGTTTTTCATATTTCAAAGTAGTCTATTATTTATTTGGGCATTATATCTACATCTACAGCAAATTTCAACTTAATCCGTTTTGTCGTTATGGCCTGATTGAGGAACGAACATACATACAAACTCACAAACTCTCGCATTTATAATAATAATAGGATACATAATTATAACCCTAGATACAAAACAAACATCTATGTCGTCACGCAAATGTTTCGTCTGGATGGGGATTGAACCCACAACCTACACTGTAGAAGGCAGAGTTACTACCAACTGAGCTGTGTGGCTAAGTATTATTATTCCATCCACGACACATTGTAAACACAAACGCAGCTCGCATGCGGCTAAAGTATCGAGCGTACTTGGGCTTTCTTCGGGAAGTCCGATATTTCGGTGCATTTCCCCACTACATCCACCACAGCCCTGCACTATTCAACTCGCTATACAACCATTGCGAGTTTAGAACTACGCGCTTAAAACGCAGCCGAACAAAAACAGTAATGGATTGAATGAAATAAGGAGCGGTAGACGAACTACGGGTAATTGAAGTGTGCGTGATACAGGAACCTGTCTCGCCTCCATAGCCCAGACCTACCCCAACGTAAAGCGCGTTGCCCCCACCACTGCATGGTGCATTGTCACGACAGGTAGGTATACATAACTAAACCTTTGGTTTAAAACATTTAAGCGGTGAAACATTCCCGGAATCATTTAGATATTAGATTAGTTAGATTCTAATGTTACTATGCGTAACAGTGTTTAGGTAGTATGTACCTACTCGTACCTCAACAGAAAAAAAAATATCATTACTCTGTCTGTATATTTGGATTTTTTTAATCTAAGGTTTGGACGTACCTCTGACTAACCCCCTTTAGACATTTAATCATCTAAGCACCTAGAGATCCGAGAGGATGTCTACCGTACTTAGTAATTACAGTCATAATCCTACTTCATTTTTTTTTCTGTCTGTATGTCTGTCATCATCATCAAACAAAAATGATTTTTAAAAGGATTTAAAATTAACTTTTAGATATATAAATTTTACGGGAGATATTTTAATAATTATCGCATATATTACTATGGGTAATTTGTTAAAACTGCCGCTTATACAAATACTCACAGATTACTAAAAAGCCGTATGGGCCGAGTGGGAGGTACCTCGACTTTCAATCTGAAGGTCGTAGGTTCGAATCACGGCGTGCATAAATGGATTTCTCTTTTCGAAAAAATTATATGCGCATAATAACACGTACTCAAAACGGTGAAGAAAAACATCGTGAGGAAACCAGTTAGTATTCTTATAAGCGGCGGTGGGCTTGCAACCTGTCAAGTATAGAATGCTAATTACTGAAAAATGTGGGCATGTGCCAAATATAATGTTTGGATGTGCCTCTGACTACTAACACTAGACATCTTCAGGATCAGGATCTAAGCGTCTGGAGATCTGAGAGGATGTCTACCGTGCTTGGGGATTACAGCCGTAATCCTATTTTTTTAACAGAATACTAATACGTCGCAGTTTTAATGCACATATAATAATTTTGAATAGAAAAATCAATTGTTGCACGGCCGCGATTAGAACCCGCGCCCATCAGATTAAAAGTGTAGGTACCTCTCGCTCGGTCAACTCAGCTATTCGGCTTCTTTCCACAATTTATATCCCCGTCTATAACATAGTATGTTCCCGGTATATTCGTAGGTATATCTACCTTAGACCACCTAACAACAAGGTTATGGTACCTAATAGGTACCTAATAGGTAGTTTATGGTAGTCATGGCAACCGCCGGATGTGCCGCCATTGCTCTCGACTGCATCCTGGGTAATACAGTGACCATGCTTTCAGCATAATTTATCAAAATTCTTGAAATATAATACCTACGCTTCTGCGTAGGTATTGTATTGGAAGCGTAGGTATAGTTGCCTAAACAGCATAAAAAGCGTAGGTTTTATGGCATTCAGTACCAATAAATATTAGTATGAAAATCATAACATGATAATCATGTTTGAACAAAATAGTCTCACATGTCTATCTATCTATGTATGCACCAAATCTAACAATAACAATACAAAAGTTGGAGTACGCAAAATGTGCGAATAATTCTATAGTCTAGCCAACCCATATTTCTTGTCAGGATGCTGCAGAGGAAAAATGAGGGTAGTCCTTCGCCCTCCAGGAAATTCCATGACCATAAATCATGCGGAAGTGAACACGTAACTCATGGTGACCATACTTTCCACGCCGTACTACATCCTATACTATGTTGATAAAATCTGGGTAGTTATTTAATATTGGGTTAGCTCTATGATTATTTACTTACCAAAAATCGAAAAGACAAAATATATACATGAACTTTACAAACAAAAAAAATTACGTCTGCAATACCCAATTACGATAGACATCCACTCAGATCTCCATGTTCTCAGATCCTCCAAAAATCATTTATTTCAATAAAATCACAAGGATCACTTTGAAACGTCTTAGGAACTAGGTGAAGATACGCCTGTTTCTCGCGAACAAGCCTAGAAGAATCAGGCAACTAACACGGCTTGGGGTCTATGATATTTTTCAATGATCCTTAATGCTATGTAGAGCTCCAGTGTGGTGCCGATCGAACTAGGTGAAGGTTTAAACAAGATTAATAATTAAAAGTACTAACCAAGTACGCACAACAATAAAAAAATAATTAAAGAGCTTCAGCACAAATTCTAAAAGCAGCTGTAGTAGTTAGCATTCCATACGTGACAGGTTGCAAGCCCATCTACCGTACTCGGGGATTACAGTCGTGATCCTATTCTATTTCACTGTACTTCGTCTAGGTTCTCTGCTGGAATGTGTGTGTATTTTACCTAGGATTGGACTCTTTATGAGAGAGTAATGGAATTTATTGCCGTGTTGGCCGAGTGTCGAACCTTCGAAGGTCGTGGATTCGATTCAGCGTGCATCAATGGATTTTTCTGTTCGAAAGTGTATATGCGCTCAAAACAGTGAAGAAAAACATCGTGAGGAAACCAGTTAGTATTCTTATATAAGCGGTGATGAGCTTGCAACCTGTCACGTATGGAATGCTAACTACTGCAAAATGTGGACCAAATATAATGTTAGGACGTGCCTCTGACTACCTCCTCTAGGAATCTTCAAAGGATCTAAGCGCCTGTAGATTTGAGAGAATGTTTACTTACTTGGGGATTACAGTCGTGATCCTATTAATTTTACTTTATTTTATTGTTAGCTTCTGTCGTTTATAGTACGTCTGTTAAATACTTTGAAATTGATTTCCGCAATTACTCCTGAATCAATTAACTATCTTAAGTATCTACTTAAGTACTAAAACTCTACCCGGATCAGGCCGCGAATGATAGTAATAATATTCAAGTGCAAACAATTATTGCGAATGCGCCCCATTTTAATAGCAAATTGCTTTAGAACCCTCTTGCAAAGGGTGGCTCCAGACGGAGGCTGTCGCGGGATGGCGTTCCATCATATACCTAGTTTTATATGAGGTTGTCTGCTTATTTGTGTTTTATTGCATGTTTAGGGGACTTGGTTTTATATTAGCAATTCCGTAGCCGAGAGTCGAGACAAAGGTATCCAGACTTACTTATTAAAGTCAAAAGAAAAATGACTCAACTGCTCAAATATAATTAAGGTGATATGTGAATTGTTTGGTTTTTTGTATGGGCTGAGTCTACCCGGATAAGACGGAAAAAGTGATAAAACTGCATTATCATGAAAACCATAACTTAAAAAAAAACTGTCTATAATTTACTTAGCTAATATACATCTATTACTTAGCTTACATATCGACAGCGAAGTCTTAGTAATAGGGTCCCGATTTTACCCTTTGGGTACGGAACCCTAAAAAGGTAAGAATTTCAATAAAATCAATTCAAACGACTTAGTAGGAGCTATTCCTAGTTCCTGTTCCGAGCTACGAGTACCAAGCCGAGAAGAATCAAATATTTCGATGATTCCTTTTGTAAATAGTATGTAGATTTTCCACTGTGGTCCTGTATCCTTCAAGGATCTTGAGCATCTATTTTGGTAGGTGGTAACCTAGTATATATATCTACATTAATATTATATAGAAAAAGAATTTAGTTTTGTATGTACGTTTGTAATGGATAAACTAAAAAAATGCTGGACAATTTTTTTTAAATTCTTTCACTTATCAAAGGCTATATTATCAGCAAGTAAGATAGGTCATTTAAAAAAAAATATTATACATCTCCACGAAAACGAATAATGTAACCTAAGTAGTAGTACAAGAGACCTAACGTGTAATGTAATCTAGTATCCAAATATTTGCCTATAATCTTCATTAGTACAAGCTGAGTTGGCCGAGTGGGAGGTACCTCGACTTTCAAATCTGAAGGTCGTTGGTTCGAATTCGGCGTGCATGAATGGATTTTTCTATTCGAAAAATTTATATGCGCATCAAAAACACGTGCTTAAAACGGTGAAGGAAAACATCGTGAGGAAACCAGTTAGTATTCTTATAAGCGTCGATGGGCTTGCAACCTGTCACGTATGGAATGATAACTACTGCAAAATGTGGGCATGTGTCAAATATAATGTTTGGACGTGCCTCTGACTACCCCCACATCTTCAAAGGATCTAAGCGTCTGGAGATCTGAGAGGATGTCTACCGTACTTGGGGATTACAGTCGTGATTCTATTTTTTTTTTCATTAGTACACCTGGTCGAAGCCGGGCGTACAGCTACAAATAATATAAATATACAATTTGGCCTTCGAATTTGTATGTCTATTATAAACACGAAAACAACAAAGAAATGTTGCTTTACTCAAACTTCCGGGAAATCAGTCTTTTGAATATCAGAATCAGAAACTCCAAGACCACTTTTTGGCAGCGTCCAATTATCCTCCATAATATTCCGACAACGCTTTGAATATCTCCACAGGGAACTATTAGAATCACTTCGCGCTGTTGCTGTAGATCTAGATATTCTGCTCAAACTTTGATTTCTGTATAAACAAAAACAACATTATTTATTTCACTTTCAAAACTTTCGTGAGTTGTACTACACATTATTACAACAACGGGAATTACTCTAATTTAGGAATTACTTTAAAGGTCCACTCACCCTGAAGAAGATTCTCTAGATGAATCGAAACATTGTCAACCTCATTGACAATTTATCATTTACGTGAGTAATTCCCGTTGTTGTAATAAACATTATTTATGTTACAGAATTACGTTTAATAAGTTAAAAAGAAATCTGAACAAAGTATTCCAGCCTATCGAAAAGCCAAGAGATGATATTATTTTTTAAACGAATTGTTAAATAACCACTTCAAATTACTAGCACATATAGAGCATCCGGTTACAACTATGTATATGCACTACGGGCTACGAAACTGCTACGGCGTAGAGCATTACTACAATTTCCAGTGCGCATATTATATTTTCTAATGTTTTTATTTTGACATTATTACTATTATTATTATTATTATTTTTTTAATGACATCAAGAATTTATCATGACAAATTACAATTATTACAATTTTTATTATTATTATTGTTATTTTTTTTTGATATGTTGTAAATTTGATATTGCATGCCTTCATAGGCAGAGTACATTGGTAATATATTTATAAATGAACATCTTCTGTACATGTATTTCAAGCAATAAAGAAACTTTGACTTTGACTTTGACTTTGACTCCAGTTGCTGGTTGGAGTTCAAAAATTGTGTAGGTTTTTGCAATAAAATGTGGTGGTAAAATGTCGTTTCAGTCTAGTCAACCCTCTATAAATTCCTAAAATGATCTCAATGCGAAAAATATCCCGCAAAACGAAAATAGCCCCATACCCGTGCCAGGCAGAATGGCGCATCGCTTGCTGGCTAATAAATTAAAGTGCACTCCTCCTAACCTATGCTCGCCTAGTACATTGCCTGCCTCCGTGTGACTGTGTGCGCCCGGCGGTTGTTATGGCAACGGGATAGTAATCTATTTTCGCGGTTATTCTACCCAACCTAGACAAATATCAAGCTATTCCTATGCTAAACTGTCAAGGGCATAATGGGTCGACAATATCAAAAAGATAATATAATATAAGTAGCAGGCATTTTGGCTATTATTTATTAACATACGTACAAGAATAGTGTTTACAAGTTGGAATAACTTTAACACGCGATACAATCCTTTCTTCCGGCCCTTTAAAATAGTTCACAATGGCCATAGACCTGACCACTAAGATGTCTGGTAATCACGTTCCAACTCTTTCCTACACAATCAAAACAGCAAGTCCGTTTCAACCCTTTTCAAATAGACAGTAGGTTCAAAATCGAATAACTGAACTGAATAGCAAAGTTTGCAAGCACTCGCTGCAGATTTTCCGGGAGAGCTGTCAAAACTCCCGAGCTTCCGCGTTACGTCGGTTCAACACCCCGCCACAGACCAGGCTAGACAGACCTGCGTATTCCAGCATGGTTGTACTGCATCTGACTGTCTCCACACGGCCCGGAGGACCAGGCGGCACTGGGCGGGATGCGGATGTATGCAGCGCGACTAGCTTGTCTGTACTTGGAACTCTATGTGTGCATGGTGCTGCCAACTATTGAAGCGATGGTGGCTGAATTCATCTGAGAGTTTTCATCTTAAAAAGCGGCCAGACTTAAAAACCACTATTATCAAATTAAAAAGTACTGTGGTACCTACTAAAAAGTGGAAAATGTGTAGTTATATTGATGTATTTTAATAAAAAAAGTGTATATTTAAAAGAAACTTAGTAATTCCCGCAGTGAATCAAAAATTATTTGATACAACTCGACACTTTCATTATTATCTCAATATATAAGACCACAAAAAATGTTTCTACCTATGTCCGAATGACTCATAAACAGCTGGACTGATTTTGTTTTATTTTTAACTAACAGACCCGTGACAGACGTTGTCCTGTCAAATTTCAATAATCGAATAGAAAAGACTGTAACTTAATGTTTTTATTTTCCTTTATGGTTTTATGATGTCAGATTTGCTGCACACCAGCGCCATCTATACAGAAATCATCTCTTTTTAGTTTTTTATCGTTTTGCGATGTTTTTCATATTTTTAAAGTAGTCTATTATTTATTCGGGCATTATATCTACATCTACAGCAAATTTCAACTTAATCCGTTTTGTCGTTTAGGCCTGATTGAGGAACTAACATACATACAAACTCACAAACTTTCGCAATTATAATATTATTAGGATGTTTATTAAAGTTCGGGAAGGCTTTTATGAGAGAAAAAAAAAACAAACAGGAACGGTATAAACGCGGGTAAAACCGCTTGTTTTTCTATATTGGTAGTCATGCCAAAACTAGCAGCTAAACCGGCTGAATCTATCAAAAACCCAGCGCGTTGGAAACAGTGTGTGTGCAACGTACTAGTGAACTTTGATAATGAACCGAGGGCAATCGCCCAGGGGGGGGGGTTGCCCACCCTGTTACGTACTGTGCAACGACCTGCGACCACTTCCTATGAGCTGTACGTACCAGCTATCAGATAGATCTACCCAATACCTTCACGCTTGTCGGAACAATTATTGATAGTGCCAATTTTGATAGATACGCTGATGGTTGCCGATACAGCAGTTTGGCGGAACATTTTCAATTTGCTCGTTCAAAAGGGTTTAATATGGGGTAAAGATAGAATCAGGGATTTAATATATATAAGAAAAAAAAATAGGATCACGACTGTAATCCCCAAGTACGGTAGACATCCTCTCAGATCTCCAGACGCTTAGATCCTTTGAAGATGTCTAGTGGGGGTAGTCAGAGGCACGTCCAAACATTATATTTGGCACATGCCCACATTTTGCAGTAGTTAGCATTCCATACGTGACAGGTTGCAAGCCCATCGCCGCTTATAAGAATACTAACTGGTTTCCTCACGAGGAAAATACCGCCCGTGAACGTCATTAGGTAATCACAAAGGATTTTTTTTAATGGTATTCTATGTTATCCCCGAGTACAGTAGACATTCTCTCTGTTCTTCAGGCGCTCAAATACTTAAAGATGACAAAAGGGGGTAGTCCGAGGCACATCTAAAGATTACATTAAACAAATGCCCACATTTTGCAGTCATACGTGATACGTTGCAAGCCCATCGCCGCTTTTAGAATTAAACTGGTTTCCTCATATTTTTTTCTTTTACCGTTTTGACGTGTCAATTATGTTAATGATTAAATTTAAAAGTAATGTAGTATCATAGAAAATGTGCGGTAGATACATACATATATATATATATACATATACATACATAGTTGTGTAAAATTATTAATTTTATAGTCTAGATAATTAAAGCCGTGTTAGCCGAGTGGGATGTACCTCGACTTTCAATCTGAAGGTCGTGGGTTCGAATCCCGGCGTGCATCAATGGATTTTTCTGTTCGAAAATTTATATGCGCATCACAAACACGTGCTTACAACGGTGAAGGAAAACATCGTAAGGAAACCAGTTAGTGTTCTTATAAGTGGCGATGGGCTTGCAAACTGTCACGTATGGAGTGCTAACTACTGCAAAATGTGGGCATGTGCCAAATATAATGTTTGGACGTGCCTCTGGCTACCCCCTCTGGACATCTTCAAAGGATCTAAGCGCTTTAAGATCTGAGAGGATGTCTACCGTACTTGGGGATTACAGTCGTGATCCTATTTATTTTTATTTTATTTAGATAATTACACCACGTGTCGCAAATCGCAAACTACGAGTATTTCCCATCAAAATGCAATTATACAGCTTTAGAGAAGTAATCACGTCCTAGAACTATACAAAGCTATATATTGAGTAGTATAAGAACGTAGAGAGGGTAGTGAAAGAACGACAATGTATTATGGTGCATTGCGACCAAAGAAGATTTGCAGCTGCATGGCCAACTTTGTTTATTATTGTGATAGAACATTTCTTGTATCTATTCAACACGATTTATTACCATCACCTGTTAAACTATGTAAGAAATCTTGAAAATCTAATTTGAAATAAAATAAATAAATAGGATCATGACAATCCCCTAGTATGGTAGACATCCTCTCAGATCTCCAGACGCTTAGATCCTTTGAAGATGTCTGGGGGTAGTCAGAGGCACGTCCTGACATTATATTTGGCACATGCCCACATTTTGCAGTAGTTAACATTTCATACGTGACAGGTTGCAAGCCCATCCGCCGCTTATAAGAACATTAACTGGTTTCCTCATGATGTTTTTTTTCACCGTTGCACGTGTTTTTGATGCGCATATACATATATTTTTCGAACAGAAAAATAATTATATATATAATAAAGTATAAATATAATAAAGTGATTATACATATAAACCTTCATCCTGAATGACTCTATCTATTTAAAAAAACCGTATCAAAATCTGTTGTGTAGTTTTAAAGATAAAAGCATACATACAGACATACATACAGACGCGGGAAGCGGGAAGCGACTTTGCTTTATACTATGTAGTGATAACACAATACACCTTTAGTTCTGTAACATACTCGTAAAAACCATCGACCATGTGGTCGATGATCGGAACCAATCAAAAAAACTGTCCAAAACAAATGAACAACTTGTCAAATATGTTGTGACCGTAATAAATAGCAATTCGTGGTATAAAGAATCTTGGTTGACCAAGAAAAAACCGGTGACGGAGGTAATTCAAAACAAAATTAAAAAATTGCGATCATGCCAAACATATTCCCAAATCTCTCCCCTTGCTCTCAACGTAAACAAAACTTGTCTACACACCTATAACTACACCTCAATCAAAAGCCTAATACGATATGACTCAAAGATATTCATCAATAATAGCTCTTATTACCTAGTGATAGGGTTGTTGGGGTGTTGTCTGGTTTTAAATTAAATAACGTTAGGGTTCGTGCGGAGGGTCCAGACGGAAAAATGCAGTCGGAACCCCTCGTCTAGACTGCCGCCTGTCTGTGAGAGGCCACCGCTGCTGGGGAGCTGGGACATTTCTTCAAGGACATTAGGGTTCGAAGGAGAATGTACCTATGGGATTAAAAATTGGAAGCCAGGAGACGTTTGTTATTTCGAAAAAATAAATAAACGAAGTAGTATAACTGTAATGTTATCCCCAAGTACGGTAGACATCCTCTCAGATCTCCAGGCCCTGAGATCCTTTGAATATGTCTACTGGGGATAGTCAGAGACACGTCCAAACATTACATTTGGCATATACAAATGCAAGCATTCTGTATGAGACAGGTTGCATACCCGTCGCCACTTTTAAGACGTACCTAAGGTTGTTATTTTGATTGCACATTAACGAAAAAAGCTTGAATCTTATTCGTTGATAGCTTTTTAACTTGCAAACAATTGAGCATGGAAAAGTATCTGCCTTGTCTACTCCTAATGCATCGCTGCACTATCTAAAATACATTTTGACTGGCTTAGTTGGTAGTAACTCTGCCTTCTGCGTTGCATATTATGGGTTCTATTCCCACCCAGGATACCAATTATGTAATAAATGTTGGTGTTTGTTCTGAGTCTGTACGATCTGATACGAGTAAGTATGTTTTTACAAAAAAATATTTTTATAAAAAAACGTATTGTATAACAATCTATTAGTTATCTGGCTCCCATAGTACAAGTTTTGCTCAGTTTGGTGCTAGATAGCGCTGTTTAAATGCCCACCAATATTTATTCCCCTATTTATCTGCCTCTTTGCAAATCAAAGTTCAACAATGCAAATCGCAAAATGTACCAGCTCCGCAATCACCAATCCCCAACCATTGGTGTATAATTTAGTGGATGTGTACCAGACTGGGTGGCTGTACCAACTATACCTACGTACATAGATATAGGTACGCGTGGCGTCGCATTGCGTCCAGCATGAGGGTAGGTCAGGCATGTTGCATTTATTTGTATCCTGGAGAAGATTTTTTAATGAGATCTTGGATTTCTCTTTTGGGATATTTAGGGTGCGCACTATAACCAGGGGTAAGTTATTTCAGGATGAAATATTTTATGAACATATTCTATGATGATTCTAAATGATCCTAGTGATTTCAAGTGATAAAAGTTTTTTTGACTTTGACATGAGACTTTGAATACTAATATTTAGTTTCATTTATTTGCGAGCACGTGCGCAGAAAAAAAAACATCATGAGGAAACCAGTTAGTATTCTTATAAGCAGTGACGGTCTTGTAACGTGGCACGTATTGCTAACTGTAGTGTTTGGACGTGCCTCAGACTACCCTTTTTAAGGCATCTTTAACGATCTGAGTGCCTAAAAGTCTAGGAGGATGTCTACCGTACTTGTGGATTACAGTCGTGAACCTATATTAATTTCAGGCGTAGTTTTTCAGAGATGTAGATTCTAACAACGCCACGTGTGTCCCACGTGGTTAGAACAAACAGTTGTTGTTTGTTGTAAGCACGTGGCACTGACCCTTATTAACCTCTAAATAATATCTTACATGTAGGCAAATGTACTAAAATAAATTAATTTTAAACAAAATTTCTGATTCTTAGAGTCAATTTCAATGACGTTAGGTTTGAAAATCGCATGCATCGCTACATTACGACTGTTCGCTTACGAACATCGATACCGGTAGCGATTCTGTCGTATCCATTCTAAACCTAAGATTTCCTAAAAAACTATCGCTCTTATTCTTTTACGTTTAAGTCTAAATTAGCGTAACCTCAAAATAGAAGTTCTTAATTTTTTTTACCGTATATTTCAGCTGTACAAAAAAAAAGACAAAATTTCATTTTAGTTAACACTAAAATGCTGACTAAATTTACGTAAAAAATCGATAAAATTACTTAAAATTACCTTCGGTTTCAGAACTTTTATGAGGTTACGCTAATTTAGACTTCAACGTAAAGGAATAAGAGCGATCATTTTAGGGAATCACCACCAATGTGTATTTCCTATGTTTCTAGGTACTTAAATAAAGTGGCTTGGAAATTCTATTTTATTTATTCAACCGTGAATCATGGTCAAAGCATTCCGATGTCCGCGTCAGTTACGAGTTATATTGTAGTGACGTGTTAATTGGCATCGATTTTGGTTTCTAGTCTGTGTTTTGGCTGGATTCGTTAGGTTTTATGCAAGTCTAACTAATAGATATATTTGAGCTTTTTGGGTATCGAGGTTTAATAGTAATAATGGAAATAATAGCTTTATTTGGACTGTTTGGGCATTAAGGTTGGGTAATAATAATGGACGAAGGCCGTGTGATAAAATCGATACTTTCAACAAACTTAAAATAAGTATTTATTTATATATTATGTGTTTTTGACAATAAAAAGTCGTGTTAGCTGAGTAGGAGATACCTCGACTTTTTTGAAAGTCTTGGGTTCGAATCCCGGCCGGGTCGATGGATTTTTCTGTTATGTAAATGTATACGCGCATCAAAACACGTGCTCAAGATGGTGAAGGAAAACATCGTGAGGAAACCAGTTAGTATTATGTAGGCGGCGACGGACTTGCAAACTGTCACGTGTGGAATGCTAACTACTGGAAAAATGTGGTAATTATGACAAATGTAATGTTTGAACGTGTCTCTGACTCACCTCTTTAGAAATCTTCAAAGACTTCAAAGGCCTGAGAGGATGTCTGCCGTACTTGGGGATTAGTAGTAATCCATTTTTTGTATTTTAAAAAATTACCAATATTATAATATTGATAATTATTTATTTTATGTAGCAATAATACAGAGTTCACAGGCCGATTGAGGACTACCTCTTTTTTAAGTCAGTAAAAAATATCTGTTTCTCAGTTGCTGCGCGAAAAAAGGACAAACCTTACATAAGTTGATACAGTCCACTCATCAGTTGTCTTGTAGAGATCGCTTCTAGCGATAAGACCGTCCATTGTAAGTATTCCAAAATAAGATAGTGTGTTGTGATTTTTAGTATGTTATTGTTATGTGGTGTGCAATAACGCGTTTTCTATCAATATTATTTTTCTGTACGTGTGTTTGTCACCTAACTCCTCCGAAAAGGCTAGACCGATTTAGTATTAATCAAGTGTAGCGTGTGCTGCTTTTTGAATTCGTGCGGAGGCTCTTTAGTTATTGTTATTATTATTATTTTTTATTGTTGACGTACTTGAGTATACTTTTAATAATTATTCTTGTTTGAGCCTTCACCTTGTTCGATTGGCATCACACTGGAGCTCTACATAGCTTTAAGAAAAGGATCATTAAAAAAAAGGTAGACCACAAGCCGTGTTTGTTGCCTGATTCTTCTAGGTTTGGTCGCGTGGAATCGGCGTAGCTTCACCTAGTTCCTAAGACGTTTCAAAGTGATCCTTGTGATTTTATTGAAATAAATGATTTTTGAATTTGAATTTGAATTTGAGTTGAAATTTAGTATACATATTTCAATGGGTTACTGAATCCTTTGAAAACACAATTGGACGGTAGGTGGCGCTGCTGTCGGTATGTCACCTAATTTGATTTGCTGTAGTCTTAATATAAATGTCTATCTATAAATCCAATAGAAACGCTTTCACATTTATTAATAATGAAGGATCCTACCCACTCTCTATTCTCTTAGGAAACCCAAGAAACTTTCCACTCACACTTGACAAACAAACAAACAATAAAAACGTAACCGTTATACACGCAGCGAAAAGACTAAACAATACTTATTTCAATTTCCAACAAGCTTCCGGTATCCATAGAGAATGCTATTCAAAATATCCGGGAAACGCGTGGAGAATACAAACTCCCGGAAAATCAATCCAGAAACCGTAGCTATCTATCTATCTGTATCTATGCATTCGTCTGTCGCTACGTAGCTATGTACCTATGGTGCTACGGCGTAGCGGTGTCGCGTAGACACGCCTACGCCGCACGCTCTGCTTTGTTTGACATTCCGAGTCTTTTTAGTTATTGCTGCACTCCGGGTTGATATTGGACGAGGGCTGGGTACAAATTCTTTGTAGAATTTAGATTTTAACTTTACTTTAATAATATTTATACATAATCATCCTAGCCGGTGTCAGCTACGGAAACATTAGTTTTTTTTTAATTATTGATGTTTCGCCCGCTTTTGGCTTATGTACGCTATCCTTGCACCAAATGTTCGGAAAATTTACTTTAAAACTATATTGTACACATAAAACATTAATAATTAAGCCATTACAAAGAACATGTATAAAGGCGAGTTTCTACCAGAAAGTGGGAGTTAATACGATAAAAGAGTGATACGATTCTTGATTTTTGTATGGGTAGTCTATCCGGGATAAGACGTAATAAATATGTATTATTTTTATAACTGTACCTAAAAGGAAACTGACAAAAAAGTATTATAATTGTTACGAATTGTTAAATGATGAAAGAATTATCTGTTGAACCATTTTTGGATTTGGAGCTAAAACGTAAAAAGTTGTTTTTAGGAATCATTTTTGAATAATAATCACGATCAAAAAACAAACATAAATGATTTTTTTTCAAATTAAAAATAAATCATTATTTTATTCTTCTTTTCCCACTTAGTTGCGAAGAGGATTTGGCTTATGCCGGGGTCCCACGGCCCGCGTTTTCACGCGCCAGACCGCGCCAAGGCGGACGGACGCGCCGTGGGAACGATGAATCCGTGGTGGCCCGTGCTCGGAACGCTCTGTACGCGACGCGCCGGACGCACACAGGCGGAGCGTCATCCGGCGCGGCCCGTCGTTTTACGCGCCGTGGGACCCCGGCTTTATGTTTTACAACCAGCAGCCTGCCTGCCTGTCGTCAACCCTCTTTGGGAAAATAAGTAAGTACATAAAATGTTAAAGTTTGAGTTCATTTCCGGCCATAATACCGAACTATTTAATAATCAAAATTAATTTCAGTAAAAAAGTTACCAATAAAATGGTATCTCCAGTAAATTTAGAGATAATGTACATTTTTTGGTAATTTTCAAAATGAAATCTCAGATAGTGCAATTGCAAGTAGGAAGCCGCGACACTGCAGTGCCACGAGTTATTGCATCTGCAATGCAATTGAGTTCCGTATACGGTTTGCTATTAAAATAATTGCTTTTATTTTACATTTGCAATTAAATCTGTGCACTTATTGACAAAAGTTTCATTAGGTTAGGTTCCGTACCTCAAGTGAAAAAACGGAACCTTTATAAAATAAAAAATAAATGAATAGGATCACGACCGTAATCCCCAAGTACGGTAGACATCCTATCAGATCTCCAGACGCTTAGATCTTTTGAAGATGTCTAGCGGGGGTAATCAGAGACACGTCCAAACATTATATTTGGCACATGCCCACATTTTTGTTAGCATTCCATACGTGACAGGTTGCAAGCCCATCGCCGCTTATAAGAATACTTACTGGTTTTCCTCACGATGTTTTCCTTCACCGTTTTGAACACGTGTTTTTGATGCGCATATAAATTTTCGAACAGAAAAATCCATTGATGCACGCCGGGATTCGAACCCACGACCTTCAGATTGAAAGTCGAGGTACATCCCACTCGGCCAACACGGCTTTTTAGTAGCTTTGTAGTATTAGATGTTATTTGTTTTAGAAATAAATAAAATAACATAGTTAATGTAATTATAGTATTTGTTTTTTCAATCAAAACTGTCTATGCTTTGAATTCAGAGATACTTAAATTAAATTCTTTCGCAATCAACTCTGCAGCAACCAATGCAACTCGAAATAAAACCGTTCACGCTCAAGTACTCCAAATAAAAATAACAAAAGCATAATAACAGCAAGTTTTTATAAGCTATTATTTTCTTTGGAAACTGCAAACTGATCCGGACAGCCTTCCCGGTCCCCGGCAGCCTCCCGTAGAATATATTATAGTATTTACGCGCGGAAGTTTTACTTGGACGCCACTTATTGAACTATATCTTGTATACCACTTACATATAAAAACACGCATATCACTTACGTATAAAGTCAGCTTGTTACAATTATCCAGCACCTGGATGCAAAGCTATAAGGGGAAGATAGTCTAGCTAGACCATTTAGGCCATAGTTATATCAGAAAAAGGCAATTTTTTATTTTTTATTTTTTTTTGTTATTTTTTAAAATTAGAGTAATGTTCAAAAAAATTAACAAAACCTGGTCTAAACATGTGTATTTTTGTGTAACATAACTATAGCCTACATGGTTCTAAATGGTCTAGACTTGGTAGCTTAGCATCATTCTTCCAATCATACTGTATAGGAGCCTAGCGGTGCTGAATAATATGTAACACGCTGACTTTATATGTAAGTGGTATGCATGCTACAAGACAGAGTTGAAAAAGTGGTATAAGCTGCTGGTAACTAAATATTGAATCTAAAACAAGGTGATATAAAGCTCATTTTGCACTGAAAGCCGATTGGAAATGACAGTGGCCTGCAGCAAGCCTCCCGGCGGCGTGCTCGCAGCCTGGCTGAGTACCAGGGCCGCATAGGAGCCAGGAGGTGGGAGGGTTGACTCGCGCCAGGCGCATTGCAGGCGGGTGAACGGCCGCGCATCGATCCAGCCGCCCCCCCCTTCCCGCACGTTACGCGCCCTCCCCCCGCGTCGCAACTTGCGTAACCCCCCCCGCTTATGTAACTGACGCGGTGAATATTTCCTCATACACTCGTAAAAAAGTTATTTTTTGTTCTGTTTAGAAAAATGCTGCCTAGTTGACTAGAAGAGGAAGTTTTGCGTAAATACGTTGAGTTCTTGTTTACCCCGTGGAAGTTCCGCAATAAATGTGAGGAGTCTGTATTGTGCACTTTGATAGCTGTGTTTATAAATGCTTTGAATTAGTTCGTGTTACGAGATAGGATTCTAGTAAACAAACAAATGCAACGAAAATAGATCTTTATTCCATGCTGGTAATGGCTGAATTACGATAATCAAGATTATTATTCGTCAACACATTTCTATTATTGACGTTTTGTAGGTCATCGATTTGGTTGTGATTGTCGATTGTGAAAAGTCAACCAACTTGTAAATTTAATACAGCAATAAATACAATCGAAGAATAGAGAAACTTATCACTAGTCGAACCCAAATAGAGTAAAAACATAAAATATAAAACCTATAATATTCTTCCTACCAAATATAAAACCACTCAATACGAAGGCATTCAATACTCACAAAACTTTTATTTTACTTGGCACAAACTAGGAATGAACTTCTTTGAAACTTTATGAAGTCCTCTACCCTCACTAATACTTTTATGGTACGATTTTATTTTTTAAACAAATATCAATTACTTAAACGCCAAAGGTACACGGAAACTAGTTACATTTTCACGGAAAACGTATACATACACGTGGTATGTCTCGTGACTTCAGTGCGGTTTTAGCGCGGTCAACTGACACATCGATATCCTCATAAGTTCTGACAGCCTAGTACTTTTGGAGAAGTCACGTGACGAAAACGAACCATAAAGAAGTTCAGAAACAATTATTATTACTAGTTAAAAGATAATATCGCTAAATTACACCGGCCAAGTGCGAGTCGGACTCGCGCACGAAGGGTTCCGTACCATTATCCTAAAAAAACGGCAAAAAAATACGTTTCTTGTATTTGAGCGCTACTTTAATATTCATTGTATTCTGTTTATAGTATTTTTTGTTATAGCAGCAACTAAAATACATCTTCCGTGAAAATTTCAACTGTCTAGCTAACACGATTCATGAGATACAGACAATCGGACAGACGGACAGCGAAGTCTTAATAATAGGGTCCCGTTTTAACCTTTGGGTACGGAACCCTAAAAAACGACTTTACGTATGAGGAGTTTTTATTGGCAATGAATGCCCGATCAAATATGTTATACATAAGCGATACATGAACGTACAAACAGATATACATACCAACAATTCTAAATATTATATAAAACGCGGAAGTTATTGCAGTACCATTATCTTATTTGAATTAAATGTGTCCGCGCTATTTTGAATATTTGAAGTTAAACACTAACATACAGTTTTGTTTTTTATGACAAAGATAACTTAAGGATATAATCTAGATAAATTACAGACAGAAATACGATAGGTGAAACTTTTCTCGATAGATTTATTTTCCAAAGTTGGCTCTTCAAAAACACTAGTTTCGTTTTTAATCAAAACTATGAAAAGCTAAACAGTTTATTTTTATATAATTCGTTAGATAATCAAACCAGCTAAGTAAATTACAGACAGTTTCTTTTTAAATTTGATCGTATTAAAGATAATGCAGTTTTATCACTTTTTCCGCCATATACTAAAAGTCAAAAATTTCACTTATCACCTTAATCTTTCAACTAGTCTGGCTTCAAAGCTGCAATTAAGAGTATTTGCTAAAGCGAAGTAAAGTTAATGCAATTTTTAAATCCTGATTTGCAGGAAGCACTAATGATTAGCTCTGCACTGAGCATTACCTAATTGACCTGCTTGCTTTTACCTGTATATATTGCTAAATCACATTTGTCTTGATATAAAATGTACCTAACAAAGTATTTAATTATATTCTGTTTATTTACAAAATAAGTCAAAAAAGAACCTCCCTTGTTGAACACGGTTAAAAATGAAATGAAAATGAGATGCATAAATTTTAAATAAAAACACAAAAGTCATACACATACTAGGTTTACCTATTTAGGTACTGTACCATGGTACCACAACATCAAGACCCTTAGGGAATATTTTCAGATCATGAACATAATTTGTCCCGCCGCGGGAATCGATCCACATGCATTTCGGTCAAACGCCCACCACGCCACGGAAGTGTTGAGAAAAAACTACAGATATTATAATTTTGTTTTGTAGCTACATATTTCCACTTTGAAACTTTTGACGTCAGCTTTTGACAATTTTAATGTATCTAAATAGTAAAAGGTGTTTTTGGTGTGTTTTACAAACATTGCCTTCACTACACGTGGAATACAACTGATTAAATTCAAAATAAATCGTATCACAACTTTGAAGTCTTAAAACACAATCTAAACTAAAACAAAATAATATAATCATAATCAAAATTACGAATCTGACCTAAATAATCTAACGTTCATACAGATGACAAAGCTTGCTACGGGCTACGGCGTAGCTCCGTAGCTCCGTAGCGGGGTTACGCCGTAGCCGGGGTGCGGTCGGCGACCCCTGGCCGTGAACGGGGGCGCGCCGGGCCGGCACCCCGCAACCCTCGCCCCGCACCCTGCCCCCCGCACCCCGCACACAGGGAAACTGCTGGTAGTAGACACGTGCGCGCCGCACCCCTGGAAATTACAGGGTGGATTGAATCTGATTCTTTGAAAAGTACACCCACAACGTATGTTCAAAAAGGTAAATTAATGTAGGTATAAATAAATTTTAGTGGTTTTGGTTTCGGTTTTTACTCATATTTGTAGGAGAAAGAAACTTCTTCAGATAGGAAGAAAAGCAGTAATTTTTTTTTTATAAATTTATCAAATACAAATTGTTTTAATAATATTTACTTATATGGATAACATAATATATTTATTTACAGAAATAATATCTTATCATATTAATAATAACAATATTTAGATAGTTCAACTGATCCACATCACTCCTAGTCGGTAGTAGCGTTATACAACTTTTTCTTCATATTTTGAGTTATATGAACGAATTCCTAGAACAACCAACTAATAAATCTTTCTTACTACTCGTAACTCGATATTTTTTGTGTCTAAACAAATACAACAAATCCTTCTAAAATAACAACATCCTTTACTATCACACGCACACCATCAAACACGCACACAGATACCCCACGTGCTTACACCGCCACACCCCCGAGCGCATAGCGACAGGGCGGCACTCACACACTCACAGATAAAGATAGAAAACTGCGCATGTGTTGTACACGAGCTGCCGAGAACGGAAAAACATGTACTAGTGTGCAAGCGGCACGTCGCGACAACCCTGGATGTTTGTCGGTGTGCGTGGAAAATGTATGTTAATGTCTTACTTCCGCGTTTTCGTGTATTTGTGTCACGCACACAGGGGTAGCATAGTCTGTAGAGAGTTGGTTGTGTGAGTGGGGTGCATCGACTTCCCTTCCTGTTCCGCAAGGTAAACGGCCTCAGCTCTGATTTATGTTCTCGCGTGGTGGCTGACTTTTCCCGCACTACAACTTTTATTATAATGATTGATCAATACCTTGGTTAATATGCAAAGTGGTGTATATTTTGGGTTTTACTGTCACGCATTGTGACTACGTACGGTATCGTACGCGTCGGACGCATTTAACGGATCGTAGTATTCTTTGTATAGAAAGTAACGCAAGTGCGTCTACTGATCCGCATTGTAGGCAGTGGACGCACATATGTGACTATATATACAAAGAATACAACGATAGAAAAATAAGACGATATGATTAGTGCTACTTACTGATGTGCCGTTCCCGGTAATATTGGAAACTTTGGGAATTTTGCTGAAATATTTTTTTACATTTTTTCCTATTAAGCTATTTAATAAAAATGTCAACTAAAAATACAAAATTTTTATAGTAAAATTCCCAATGTTTCCAATGTGCCCGGGAATTTTACAGAGTAAATTTCCATTTTTCCTTGGAATATTCCCAAAATTACTAACCTAAAAATAAAACATGAAAATAAAAATAAGCATTTATTTGTACTAATAACCAACACAATTACTCTATAAACATAAAAGTATTGTTTTTTAATGGCCTACATGTGAATAAGTTACTGTAGGTACCTATTTTAAACTTTCTGGATCAAGGGGGTCGCCAATATCAATAGTTCTTGCTATTTCAGATTCACGTTAGGCGGTAGGTAGCTCAAAATTAGATAAATGCGATTCTTTAGTTAAAAAAAATATATGGAGATAAAGTTTGGTACGGGAACTTTGGGGAATTTTGGGGAATTTTCCCGGGCACAATGGAAATTTACTAGTCGGTAAATTACTGGGAATAGGAATATTCCCAGCGGCACAACACTAGTCTTACTATATACATTGTAGTACGGCCCCTGAGCTGACAGGCCAGTCTTGAGTCTTGAAATGAAATTCATTCTTCAATTTTATGATGTAGAATTTCCTATAACGTACTTTATTCGTAGTCTAGCAAGGTGCTCGAATTCCTTTCCGAGTATTATTACGGAAAGTGCACTTTGCTCGTAAGAGTATTCTGTTTCGTTTATTAAATAAAATGTTCTCGGAAATAACCTAACATGATATATACATATTTATATTTTTTATTTTTTTGAGATGAAAGTTTTAATGTTAGTTTTACTGGTTATTTTAATTTAATTTTTTTTTATATTTATTTCTGTTGTGTTATTATTTAATTTTGTGTTGTTTTAAATACAATTATATAATTGATGTGAATAAATAAATACATGAAATGAAATGAAACTATTTTGTATAAGAAACATGATGTTGCAAGTTAGGTACACCTGAAAATAATCTCTGGAAAGTACTTAATTATTTTGTCACATTGGTCCTTTGCTCTTTTCTTCAATATCCCCTTAATTCTAGAACAACCTACGGATTGTTTTATTAGTTATAGAGTTATCTATGACTGGCCTCACAGCTCAGTTGGTAGTAGCTCTGCCTTCTGCGCTGTAGGTTGTGAATTCGATCCCCAAACGGGATTAACATTTGTGTGATGAACATAGATGTTTGTTCAGTGTCTGGGTATAATAAGTATGTATTTACAAAAAAAAAACATCAGTTATAAGCTTAAAAGTATCAAAACATTATTACTTTAGAGTCTTGTGGTACGGCCTCTGATCTTCCACTAAGCCGCCTTAGAAGGCAATAAACACGCCGAGTGTTGACACACAGAGCATAACCCAGGGAGTATGGGGCCAAAGTGCCCGAGATATCGGCCAGTCCAAAAATATACTAACAATATAATATCGCTTTGTGTAGTTTTACGTAGTACCCGAAAAGATGTTATTCCAGGTTATAAGCATTAGTTCTTTAAAAAAGAAATAGGATCACGACTGTAATCCCCTAGTACGGTAGACATCCTCCCAGATCTCCAGACGCTGTTGGTCGAGTGGGATGTACCTCGACTTTCAATCTGAAGGTCGTGGGTTTGAATCCCGGCGTTCATCAATGGATTTTTCTGTTCGAAAATTTATATGCGCATCAAAAACACGTGCTTACAACGGTGAAGGAAAACATCGTGAGGAAACCAGTTAGTGTTCTTATAAGTGGCGATGGGCTTGCAACCTGTCACGTATGGAATGCTAACTACTGCAAAATATGGGCATGTGCCAAATATAATGTTTGGATGTGCCTCTGACTAAATCCACTAGACATCTTCAAAGGATCTAAGCGTCTGGATATCTGAGAGGATGTCTACCGTACTTGGTGATTACAGTCGTGATCCTATATACATATATACAAAGAATATTGACATAGGCGAGCTTAACTCTAAAAGAGTTTTCTACCAGCAAACACATGAAACATTTGTCGTACGAACTGCACCTCTTCGTCACAGTCGCCCTACACGCACCCGGTGTCATCAACAGACAATAACCTCATCTATCACTAGAGTTATAATATTATAAATTATCTACTACTAAATTGTACACATTTCAAGCAAATTGTAGTAGAAGCACTTTTAGTTTACAAAAGAAAGTATTGTGATAAGTTATTAAAAAGTTATCATTAACTAGACACGGGATTTGGTACATTTTTTTTCTCCTGACTCTAAAATCTTAACTTGTTTACAAAATGCTCAGATAGAGCTTCTTGCCCAAAAGTTCCAGTTTACGCAATGCTGTTGTGAAGTTACGTCGCACTTCGTAAACTTCGTTGGCATTCTTTTGTTTTGTTGAAGAAACTTTGAGTTTGTCGAAACATCTAAGAGCCAATCCACATGAACGATGACGACACAATGACGATATTCACTGATTTCCTTTGCTAAAGCTATGAACGAGTTTAAAGAATACCTATTTCATAGTAACCTTTATAATATTTATGTAATCTATTCTATGGTTTAAATAGCTTTATTTATGCACTAGCGACCCGCCCCGGCTTCGCACGGGTAGCATGTTATTATACATACAAACCTTCCTCCTGAATTACTCTATCTATTAAAAAAAACCGCATCAAAATCCGTTGTGTAGTTTTAAAGATATAAGCAAACATACATACATACATACATACATACGCGGGAAGCGGAAAGCGACTTTGCTTTATACCATGTAGTGATAAGCAAAGGCATATTACATTATCTAAAAAAAAACGGCATAAAACACGTTTGTTGTATGGGAGCCCCTTAATAGTATCCATTCTTCACTAGTTGGTAAGCGATACTAACGACACACATACTAGACAGACGTGTGAACGAATCGCAAGCGCTTGCCACAAGCTTTCTTCGAACACATATTCATATTCATATTCATATTCATTTATTGCTCCAGTTGGTACAATGGTCTTAGAATCAATCAATCTTATGTCTAGAGCGAGGCGGCCTCAAATACATGTAAGCTTACTCTAGTACACATTATTACAACAACGGGAAATTACTCACGTAAATGATAAATTGTCAATGAGGACACCGACAATGTTTCGATTCATCTAGAGAATCTTCTTCAGGGTGAGTGGACCATTAAACGCGCGCGCTACCCTGCTCGCATTGTCGTCTCCCGTTGTTGTAATAATGTGTAGTACAACTCACGAAAGTTTTGAAAGTGGAAACTTACTCTAGTAAATTAAAATCCTTGTAGACGCTTTCTGGCACGCACGTGGAACCAGTATAAGATTTCCTCAACTGTTGCCCTCATCTGTATAACTTTTTGAGTTTGTGAACAAAACAGTTCTATATAAAATCAATATTTTTATGGCTTCATCTTACGTAAATGTCAATTTCAAATAAAATTGCAAAAGAACATAAAATTGCTTGACACATGTTTGAATACTCAATACCTACTTACGTAAAAAAGGTGGTACTTTTTTGTATTGTTGTGTTGCTAAAAAATCGGCGAAGTGCGAGTCGGACTCGCGCACGTACCATTATCTATAAAAAACGGCAAAAAAAAAACACGTTTGTTGTATGGGAACAAGGGAGGAATTAAATATTTATTTTATACTGTTTTAGTATTTGCGGCAACAGAAATACATAATTGGTAAAAAATTCAACTGTCTAGCTATCACGGTTTATAAGATACAGCCTGGTGATACACAGCCAGACAGACACACGGACAGACAGACAGACAGCAGAGTCTTAGTAATAGGGTCCCGTTTTTACCCTTTAGATACGGAACCCTAAAAACCATACCAAGAGTTAATACAACGATAAGATAGGTCTGATGCTGGAGCTTTTTTACTACGTTCTGTGAGCATCGAGGTTTAATGATACAATAACACTGTAGTCCGTGACCTGGAATAACATAAGGTACCTATTTGTTATACGGTTACGACAGGCAAAGCCGCGTGCCTAAGCTAGCACAAATAAAGCCCTAACCTGTAATATAGTCGTGGGCGAACTCCCAATTTGTTACTTCAAAAATAGAATCAAATATATCAGTAATTGCTCCAGAAATAATATCAATGTGGGGTAAAAATAATATCAGGAAAAAACATAATTCACAAAAGACACGTGTTAGAAATAAAAAAAATAGGAATTCGTGTGTTATCCTCAAGTACGGTAGACACATTCTCAGCACTCAAGGCTCTTAGATCCTTGAAGATGTCTGAAGGGAGTAGTCAGGCACGTCCAAACATGTTTGACATTACCCACATTTTGCAGTATTTATCATCGCGACAGGTTGCAAGCCAAAAGTGTTACTTAGTAGTAATCTATCTATAATATAAAAATGAATCGATTAATGTGTTGCTAAGCGCAAATCTCGAGAGCAGCTAAACCGATTTCGCTAATTCTTTTTTTGTTGTATTCGTTATTATCAGAGAGGAGAATTTGACAGGAAAACATCTGTCGGGACAGTTAGTATTAAAAAAACCGGACTGAATAATTATCAAAACATCGTTACAAAACAATACGACATCAAATAAATGCAAGTCAAAACAAATCAACCACATGACACTGACATTGACAGACCCCAGCAGTCACCAAATAAACACTGCAAAGAGAGAGCATGACAGACAGCCGGCCGCTGCGATCAATTTGCGAATATGTATCGTAGACTAGTGAAAACAGATCAAATATTAAACAAGGGGTTGGCCAGCTTTTTAGGGTTTCGAGTCTACAAGAAACCTTTATTCTCCATGTCCGTCCGTCTGTCCGCAGCTTAGCTCAGAGACGCTTAGTGCTAGAAAGCTGTAATTTGGCATGTATTTGTATATACATATTAGTAATTTCAACAAAGTCGTAGAATAAAATCTTGAAAATAATTTTTTTTTAGGATATCTTCCCTAAACCTTAAGTGGGGATGTTTTTTCTGGCGTACCATGGTGTGGGTTATCGTTAGATAGGTCTTTAAATTTTCAGTATGGAGGGTTTGTGAAAAAAACTTTTCGATTAAAAGATCCGTTTGGGAAATATTAAGCTTTAAAATACCAATTTTTGTTAGAAATGAATGTCCCCCCTCTAAAATCTAAAATTTTTGGTTTATAGGTGTGAAATAATTCACGATAGTAGTACATATAACGAACTTAAAAGGAGAACTATCACAGCTAAGTAGGCGTTACAAGTTTTCGAGTAGGTAACGTAAGAGACGTAATAGTCGACCAACTTATAAAATGTATTCGACGAAGAAAAAAGTACAAATACCATTGAAAATTACTTATTTTAACTTTGTTAGCTATGTCAATTACGAAACCCTACATTGCGCGTGACCCGACACGCACTTGACCGGTTTTACGAGTATTTACCCTCCGTTTGTTTTGCTGGACTTTTTTGTCCACCCCTATTGGTTTTTACTGGACTTTTTGATAAGAGAATGTATCGAGATGAAGGGAGGAATTTATTATTAATTTGTAGCGAGTGATCGAGTCTACCTAAAACTGGGGACTGTCTTGTTAACTTTTTGTTCTGAGTTGTTTTTGAAACAAGCTTATAAATAATTAAGTATTGCTAATGGTATCTCATCTAAGTAGTCTCAAACATTCATTGAAAAGTTGTTTTGTATAACTTGTGCTTTTGTTTCTTTTTAGATGACTTTCTGCCTTCTGTAGGTTGTGGGTTCGATTCCCATGAGGTCAACATTTATCTGAAGAACATGGATTTTTGTTTTAATGTAGGTATTATAATAAGTATGTACCTATGTATTTACAAAAAAAAAATGTATTTAAGTTTTCTATAAATAAATAGGAACACGACTGTAATCCCCAAGTACGGTAGACATCCTGTCAGATCTCCAGACGTTTAGATCCTTTGAAGATGTCTAGTGGGGGTAGTCAGAGGCATGTCCAAACATTATATTTGGCACATGCCCACATTTTGCAGTAGTTGCATTCCATATGTGACAGGTTGCAAGCCCATCGCCGCTTATAAGAACTTTAACTGGTTACCTCACGATGTTGTCCTTCACCGTTGTAAGCACGTGTTTTTGATGCGCATATAAATTTTCGAACAGAAAAATTCGTTGATGCACGCCGGGATTCGAGCCTACGACCTTCAGATTGAAAGTCGAGGTACATCCCACTCGGCCAACACGGCTATAAAGTATTCGATCAGTAATCTGGTGCTTAGTTTGGAACTGTGATGACGCTGTTTGAATCCACCAAAATTTATATATTATTCTAGATGGTACTTTATGCGTACGAGTCATCATTTTATTCTCTTTTTCCCACTTAATGTGGGGCACAACATGTTGCGAAGGGGATTTGGCTTATGTTTACAACCGGCCGCCTGCCTAACGTCATCCCTCTTTGGGAATACCTTTGGTACCTTAAGCGTACGAATAGGTACATTAGTCATTTATGAGACCAGCATTTCCGGTACCCAATATTTCCGACTTGCTCCACAGGCCAGTTGACATAACTGGCCTGTGGAGCAAGCCGGAAACACATCTTCTACACATCTTTTTGTTAACTTTGTTGCCGTCTTACCATCTGGTACATGTTTTTTCGAGGCTCTCCATTCTCCAGTTTTGTTAGTATAAATATTTTTATGTGTTATGAGCGTTTTCGCTTGCTGCCTTTATACAGTTAAAAAACCAAAACAAATATGTTTTGTGTTTCCAAAAAAGGCTCTCAACTCTATGCTTACATTTAGAATAGATGTGGAGCTTTTTATCAAATCAAATCAAATCATTTATTTGCAAAAATACAACATTATTTTACATGTCAGATGTTAAAACTATCATGGTAGATTGTATTCAGCCTGAACGGAGGCGTGCAAATGTTTTGTGAGTCATATTATTTGAAGTATTAGTCATTAGGTATTATATTACAATTCAATTTTCCAAATTCTCTTTCACACTGTAAAAACATTCTTCAATTAGCCAACCACTTAACTTTTTCCTAAATATATTTCCATTTAGTTCTTTAACGTAATCTGCTGCCAAAGGATATCAATATTAGATATATTGATATCCTGACTACAATTCATCGAAGTGTAAGATTTACATAGCTGTTATAGGTACACACTCGATTGGTGCTCATGATAAAAGCATCTCTTATGGGACGTTCTGGCAACTATTATTACCTTAAAGAACCTGCAGTAATGTTGCCTTAGCACTGCACTCTTAACAGCAATGTTTTTTGACAGATATACAATGCCGGTCGCGTCCTAATAGGTACAAAAACGCTGTACAAGAAATAATATTAATAATAATCGTTTAATAACCAACGAAAGGAGGTGCTCATGTCAACGCGTATAATTTTTTTTTCTGTAGTCTACGCATAACTTTTCTTTTTTAGGGTTCCGTACCCAAAGGGTAAAAACCTATTACTAAGATTTCGCTGTCCGTCTCTCCGTCTGTCTGTCACAGGGCTGTATCTCATGAACCGTAATATCTAGACAGTTGAAATTTTCACAGATGATGTATTTCTGTTGCTGCTATAACAACAAATACTAAAAATAGAATAATTTAAATATTTAAGTGGGGCTCCCATACAACAAGCGTGTTTTTTTGCCGTTTTTTATAGATAATGGTACGGAACCCTTTTTGAGCGAGTCCGACTCGCACTTGGCCGGTTTTATTTTTATAGAAAGAACGATGATAACTGCAGTAGTTATTAAAACTGTGTCGCAGTAACCAACGCCAGGACTAGTGCAGTCTGTTCTAAATATAAAATTTACTACAAGAAAATAATTAAAAAAAAAGACCCTAGAATAAAGCTTTACATGTAAATTGCGTTGGAATGTGTTTTTAAGTGTGTGCGAGTTTAGTGTCTGTGTGTGTTTGTGTGAGTAACGCTCGATAGGTACGAATAATAATTCGATATCTCTTGCTCGAAATTTGCACTAGACACTCAGATCCTGCAGTAGTTGAGTCACTATCTGACGCAGTGCCAATATTTGTTCTGCGTCGATACTATTTGACCGGATACCTAGTTACAACACAAGAATAGAATCCAATCGAATTCTGTTGTTATATAAATCAATATTGGTGGTCATTTTACACATAAAAATATTACAATAAAATGCTAGCCCCAAACTACTCAAAGCTTGCACTATGGGAACCTGATTACTGGTAGAATACTAATAATACTCTTTTTTTTGTAAATACATACTTGTGATACATTATAACACCCATACACAGAACAAACATCCATTTTCATCACATATGAATCGAATCCACAACCTACAGCGCAGAAGGCAGAGTTACTACCAACTGAGCTGTGAGGGCAGTCAAAGTTGATCCTTCAATCTAAGGCGGGTTGCTCATAATTGTGTGTAGATGCACGTAGCACATTGTTTCTGTGTGCGTAAGCTTAATAGCGCTCATTATCAGTTACGCACTTTCCTCTTTTGTTATTTGTTTTATTGTTGTACGTACGTGCAACAATAAAAAAAATTGAGTAGTACTTTTATTTATTACTAGCTGACCCGTGCCCGCTTCGCTGTGCGTAAGACATTTCTAATACCATCGTGGACTTTTTTGTAGACGTTTTTAAGGTGTACAATACTGTAGTACATTATTTTGATATATCTCGTGGGGTTCAGCCAGCATTTGCAATGTAAGCGCAAAAAAATGTGTTTATTTACGACATCACATTAGAAACCTCTAAAATTATCAGTGTTTCTCTACTATATTATGCATGTATTATACATATAAACCATCCTCCTGAATCACTCTATCTATTAAAAAAAACCGCATTAAAATCCGTTGTGTAGTTTTAAAGATATAAGCAAACATACATACATACATATTACATATTACATACAGACGCGGGAAGCGGAAAGCGACTGCTTTATACTATGTAGTGATTTTTGCTTGAGCCTTCCCCTTGTTCGATCGGCACCACACTGTAGCTCTACATAGCATTATGGAAAGGATCATTGAAAAAAAAGATAGACCCCAAGCCGTGTTTGTTGCCTGATTCTTCTAGGTTTGGTCGCGAGGAACAGGCGTAGCTTCACCTAGTTCTTAAGACGTTTCAAAGTGATCCTTGTGATTGTATTGAAATAAATGATTTTTAAACACAAAAACGCGTGTCTTCACATCACAACTACAAGAACTAGTCATAGTCTTGTAGTTGCCTTCGTGAGATAGAACCACTAGTAGCTTTGACCTTTGTCGGAATTTATTTATTTATGTCTGGCTTTAGCAAAGAGTACTAATGTGGGCTTTCAATTCTGAGATGACAAAGATAGAACCTGTGACACGACGAATAAAGAATGCTATCAAAAACATAACTTGTAAAAAAAAGCCAAGTTTCGCAACGCAACTCAGTTCTTCTACCGTAAAAAGTTGTGAGATCCATGTAATACCAAGTCGGTTAATTTAATCAGTCCCTACTTTAAGGGTCCTTCTGTCTTAAGTTATTACGTAAAGGTTAGCTAATTACGTAAAAAAAAAAGCTATTACTTGGTTACTGAAAATTCAGGCTTCTAGTTTTATCCACAACGAAGTTATAGGGGGTCGAAAATGGCCTGAACTGCTTCGAGAAAAGGATGGTACGGCCGTGCCGCTTTTTGCTAGACTTGGCGGGGGCACTGCCGTGCCCCCAGATGAAGAGAGCATTTTTGAACTCTCAAAATATCTTTCCAATATTGAGAAGATATTTTTAAACCCCTTTTGATAGAGTTCCGTCAAAGGTAATTTAAGGTTATATAGAATTAAAACTGATGTGTTTGTTATTATTGATTTTAAAAAGAAATAAGGCTAATTACTGCGTTTTATAACCCCTTTTAAACATCTTCAAGGATCTTAGAGCCTTGAGATCTGAGAGTATGTCTAAAGAGGGGGTACTTGGGGATTACAGTCGTGATCCTATTTATTTTATTTTATCAAAACGGTACCTAGAAAATTCGAGACAATTCGGATGCTCTTCATCATGAGCATCACCCGCGATCGCGCTCAACGGAAGATTAGCGAATATTTTAAAAAGATAAAACGTGGTAATTAGCCTTAAGGCCCGGCTCACACCCACACACGTATTTCAATGATTTTCATGTACCGATTTAAAAACCAGGAATCACAGTTGTGAGGATATAATGATACAAAATTACTGATAATATATTCATCTTTAATAGTAGATAATAAAAACTGGCCAGTTCTATACAACATTTTCAAAAAAATACGTTTTTACCGTCGCAAGAACCGCTGAAAATGTCGAAAAATGGGGTCTGGTTAGGTACCAATATCTTTAGACCCACAGCATATTTTTATTTGAAAATAATACGAAATTGTAGATTTTATATTTCTCTATGCCGCGTGGCATTATCTTGTTTTCAAATAATTTACTTTTTCATTTATGAACAATATAAAATGCAATAAAACTTCTCCATACATTTTTTCCATACAAAACTCACATTCACCTCAAGTCGGCACGTCAGTTAGCGCTCAGACGCGCTCGGGGAAGCACGTCCGCGTCACATTTTTCTTCGAATTTAGAGGAGGTCTTACATAATGGTATACCGGGGTAAAATACTGGACATGCAAAACTAATGATAACATTTGTATAATATATTGCCTTGAAGAATTTAGTGCAAGCCACACAGATGAAGGTTAGGTACAATGCATGGTTTGTTGAAAGAGTTGGATGGTTTTATTTTGTAGAAGATGCGTTTCATCGAGTTTGGTTTCGAAACAATATGATAATAGTATACGGTTTTACCTTTTTGCATACGTCGCGTCGGAGCAAAATCGAAATAAGCCGATGTTTCGTATTTGATTGTTATTTTAATAAAAATATTAAATTTCAGGAAAATGTGAACCTGGTTGTATCCCTAATTAATAATAAATAATAAAAGCTTTTATTTCCTTGCACAATATAAAATTAACTTAAATATGTATCTATGCATAGGTATATAAAATTATGTGTAAGGACCGCTTTCAGCGGTAAAAGCCTCCTCCAGCTCTATCCATTTTTCCCGATCTCTAGCGGCTCTGCTCCATGTTTTGCCTGCTACTTTCACGATGTCATCATCCCATCGCATAGCAGGCCTTCCTCTTCTTCGTTTTTTATGTATTGGGTCCCAATTCATAATTGTTTTAGATCACCTCTCATTTTGTAATCTTTGTATGTGCCCGGCCTATTTCCATTTTAGTGATAATACTTTCTGGACAACGTCTTTTGCTGTGGTTTTTGAAGTGTCCCTAATTAGTCCTATTAAATAAATATAAATGTTGATTTGATACATTTCTGTTTTGAAATGAAAGTTCTAAGGTACCATGATCCTTACCTGTATCGCTTAGACCCAATCTACCCTATATTACCAAGCGTGTTTTTTTATACATGGATGGAAAAAAATGATACTTTATCTATAATTGGATTTAGAAAAATTACATAAATTTCAGATTATGAATATAATTTATAATTATTATTTATCTACCTTTAATATTATAAATCTAAAAGTTTGTG
Organism: Hydriomena furcata; assembly: GCA_912999785.1. Classification (NCBI taxonomy): domain Eukaryota; kingdom Metazoa; phylum Arthropoda; class Insecta; order Lepidoptera; family Geometridae; genus Hydriomena; species Hydriomena furcata. Next base: position 13,080,306 of record OU538834.1, read on the forward strand.
CGGATGTTAAGTATGTTTGGATGTTTGTACCTCAATCAGACCTAAACGACTAAACGGATGAAATTGAAATTTGCTGTCGATGTAAATATACCTCTACCTTATAAATAGGCTATTTTTAATTAAAAAACATCCTCAAAACTATAAAAAGACTCCGAGTGCTGGTGTGCAACAAATCTAGCATTAATCAATTTTGACGACTGATGAATGACTGACGAATGATACGATACGCATTGAACCAAAAATGTTGAACCTTCTAAAAAGGTCGGTATTTGTTATTATCAAAGCAAGGTTTATCTGGGGGCACGGTAGTGCCCCCGCCAAGTCAAGCAAAAAAGCGGCACAGTCGTACCATCCTTTTCTCGAAGCAGTTCAGGCCATTTTTTAGACAGACAGACAGACATTGAAATCTCACAACTTTTTACGATAGAAGAACTGATGGGTTTTTGGTTAAATTATACATATACACGATCTGGGTGATATATATGGATTCTTTATTGTAGAGATATAGAACACGACCAGCCGTAACAAGCGAACAGGGAAGAGAGACTGACATCGACAGATTATCTCTGGTCATCTTAGGCTACTTATACAATATCTCACAAGTTAAGTTTACTACACACGAGCATAGTTCCAACAAAAAAAAGACAAAAAAAGAAACTGAGTTGCGTTGCGAGAATTGGCTTTTTATTTTTATTTTTACAAGTTGTTTTTGATGGCATATACTTAAGTTTAAGTACATGATGCAAATAATTAAATAGTTAAAAAAAAATAAAGGGTCCTGAAAAATTGTTTAATTCTAAATACTGAAAGTGCTCTTTAGTGTTTCGTAGTCGTTATTTCGTAGATGTCATTTAGTACAAATACAATGGAAAATATGAATTTTTAAAAAGAGTTGGTCATCTCTTTTTACAAATTCATATTTGATTTTTCTGGAAAGAAAATATTATGGAGGGTTATTTAGTAAAGTTTTACAATAACTGTTTAATTCCAGAACTTGTTGACCCTCGCTACGCGCGGTCTATGGATCTTCGAGATCATAGCTCGCACACAATATTCAAAAGCATACCTACATATTTTATCAGTATTTCACTTTCAAAACTTTCTGTGAGTGGTACTCGAAACGTTGACGGTGCCGTCATCGATTTTAGATGACAATAAGTTTTTTTATTAAAAATATATTTTTTAAATCAAGCTTTTGTAATGTCTTCTGCTCTAGTTCTCGTCAAGATAAAAATAACGAGCCCAAACGCGACGTGGTTATGTTGTGTAGTTGAGGAGTTCCGATGGCTACATCCGACCTCCATCATCAGACCAGCTCGCTAGTACCATAATTTTACATTGTCATTGAGATTGATAGGTATGCAAAGTTTTGCCTCAATTCGACTATTTTGTGAAGGGTTCCGTTGAACAGCTCCTGACTCCATCATCAGATCAACTCGCTGTCACCATATTATTTATGCAAAATTTCAGCTCAATCGATTGGGGATAACTGCTTAAAATTAAGTTGCAAGATTCCACCTTATCAAACATACATACATAAATATGTACATAAACTGCAAGTTAAATAAGAGCTTGTAAAAAAACGATACTTACCGTTTTGTCATAATGTATTTTATTAGTAGGTACCTAACAAATATTTTTTGCACAGTCAAATATTAGTAACTGTGTAGTAGCACTTTACGATTTGTAACCTGTCTTATAATATATATTAATTTTTTCTATATTTATTTTCTTTTTGTCAAGTGCAACCTATAAAATTATTAAGTACATACCTACCTATACAAATATGACATACCTATTGCACCAAATATTTTCAAGTATCAAGACTAGTTATTTAGTCTTGGTAAATGAAGTGTGAAGTAGCTTCAATGTGTGCGTTTGCACTATTCTTAGTGTACGGCCACAGAATACGACCGAGTACAAAAAATGCGAGCTGTCATAAATTTAACAGTCACCTTAAGTAACTAAGCTGGACTTATTCTTTTTTAAAATAAGTTAACCCGGTGAACTTCGTATCACTTTAGAATTAACAAATGTTTGTTAAGTTCCCGTTACCGTGCTATCATACTGAACTCACTACAAGGATTTTATTAATTTTTATTTTATTTTTTGAATGTTTTAATCCCACCAAAAACATTCTGTAAAAAACTAGCCAAGTCTCGATGGAGCTGCTTGTTTATCTCTAAAAAGTAATGAAATCTAGACAAAGTCGTGTCAAGTCTGAGGTTCTTTACTGCGATTTCTTTATTATTATAGAATGTTGTGTGACTTGGCCGTTGAACATTCTTTATACGTTAGTGGGTACAAGTCAATTTTGTTTACACGTAATGTTATATCTGTTGTAACTACCTATGTTTGTTATGCAAGATAATAGCCAATACAGGTATTGGTAATTGGACGCTAGTGTCTTAGTTTAGGCTGTTGTTGATCGTGCAACACATGCATTCAGCATTGACAATGCTGACTTCTGCTGTCTTCTTTTTGGAGCGTCAAATCGACCACCGATCTAACATAAAATAGACGTATTTTGACGGCCAAGTCACATAACATTCTATAATAATAAAGAAATCGCAGTAAAGAACCTCAGACTTGACACGACTTTGTATAGATTTCATTACTTTTTAGAGATAAACAAGCAGCTCCATCGAGACTTGGCTAGTTTTTTACAGAATGTTTTTGGTGGGATTTCACTTCTTTTTGTAGAAACGTGGGCTTATTGATTTATTTTATTAGATTTTCTTATTTGACACAGTTTTTTTTTTCTTTTTATGAGTTGTTTTTTTATTATAAAAACAAATCGTAAGCGCGTTTAAAATACAGTCAGCGCCATCTAGCGACGTGTGCGCTGGTATCACCGCCAGTATTAGTCCAATGCATTATATTTTTATCAAATTTTGAGCGAAATTAATATTTTAGTTTATTTAATTTGTTTATTCAATTTGTGTAATGTTCGATTAGAATAAAGTTAATCGTTCAACTATTTCTTCTTGTAAACTTGTAAGTATAAAAGCCAGTCTAGTCTTATCCAGAGTTTTCCTTTAATTTTATTGCGTACTAGCAGTCCGCCCCGGCGTCGCACGGATGTAATAATGATAAAGGTAATTTTTTTACACCTTGGGTAACATTATCGAATTTTTCATAAGGATCCCTAATAGTGAGATGTATGGTATTACATACTTTTTTGTAGATATTGATGTTCTCTTTAAAACTGTAGTACATCACTTTGCTCTATTGTCAACAATTACAGCAGCGTACGCGATATAAGGATTTTTTTGTTTTTTTTTTTACACGTTGGGTTACATTATCGAAGTTTTCATACGGATCCCTAATAGTTAGACATATAGTATTCCATACTTTTTTGTAGATATTGATGTCGTCTTTAAAACTGTAGTACATTACTTTGCTCTATTGTCAATAATTTCCGCAGCAAACGCAATATAAGGATTTTTTTTTAATTTTTTCTCACTTTGGATTACATTATCGATGTTTTCATACGGATCCCTAATATTTTTGAAAATATACTATAGCCTATGTTCATCAGGGATAATGTAGGATTCTAATGGTGAAAGAATTTTTCAAATCGGTCCAGTAGTTGAATATTTTTTGTAAAGGCGGTATGTCGATCTCTAATAGTTTGGTTAGGCTCTTGTGTTTTCTTATCAGGGTCACCAGGTACTCCAGATCTTCGATTATCCTAGTTTTTATGGTTTTCCCTTTATGTGGCCATTAAACCCTAACTCTGTACCAAATTTCAGCTCTCTGAGTTTATGGGAAGTACTAGTTCTATTCTGATGATCATGAGTGAGTGAGTGAGTGAGTGAGTGAGTGAGTGAGTGTCTGTCTAAAATGCGAAACTTTGCTTTCGCTTAACTTCGTAACTAAATGACCTACAGACTTGAAATTTTGGATTTTAAGTACGTGATTATGGCTTACTGGATGACGAAAATTTCAGCGTTCTGGTCTTATCCAGAGGTTCTCAAATAGGGGCCTGAAAATGCGGCGAAATGGTTCCAGTAAAGGATGGTACGGCAGTGTTTGCTTCGCGCTCGACTTGGCGGGGGCACTGCCGTGCCCCCAAATATATATTCTATTCCAGACGAAGAAAATTCCAAAAACACAAAAATCATAAAAAATTTGTCCAGCCGTTCTTGAGTTATAAATGGTGTAACGTGACTTTGTTTTACATTAGGTTTTATTTTATTTTATAGAAAGCAAAGTTCTTTACATATGGGCCATTAAAATATCTCTTTTCAGTTTCCATTTCTGACATTTTGACCACACGAAAAAGGTAGGTAAATTATTACAAGCTCAGGTAGGTAAATTATTTAACCGGATGAACCTACGCCGAGGTTATAGACCTTTGATTGATTTACAATCAACTACCTGTTGGGGCTTTCCAATTCCATACATTTTAATCGAGTTTGGATTTTTATATTCATTTATATTAATTTTTAGTGAGCCTTTAGTTTTACTATACAACTAGCTTTTTTAGGTACGAGTTTTACCTTTTAATGCATTAAATTCCGCTTTCGTGGTACCTGGATTAAATGTAGCCTTTAAACTGGGGGCGATTCTGTTGTGTCCAAGCAAAAATTTAGGGTTCCTAAAACAAGATCGCTCTTAATCTTTTCACGTTAATGTCTAAATTCGCGAGGTGGACACAACAGAATAGCCACCACTATTCCAGGATATTTAAACTATGTATATTTCAAGTTTTATGCAAATCCGTTAGGTCGTTTGGGCGTGGTTGAGGAACATACGAACATCCTCACAAAATTTCGGATTTACATCCTTATAATATTATAAATGCGAAAGTTTGTAAGTTTGTATGTATGTTTGTTCCTCAATCAGGCCTAAACGACAAATCGAATTAAGTTGAAATTTGCTGTAGATGTAGATATAATGCCCGAATAATAGACTACTTTAAAATATGAAAAACAACCCCAAAACGATAAAAAACGCAAAAGGGATAATATCTGTATAGATGGCGCTGGTGTGCAACAAATCTGATCACAGACTAAAAACATTATGTCCGCATGGACAACGTCTGTTGCGGGTCTGCTAGTTATTAATAAGTATTATATATCTACATGTTTTAGTAAGTAGTTAGTTCAATTTGTTATTTTTTGAGAACACTGTCTGAACTAAAAATACATACATTTATAAAAATTTATTTGTACAAAATCAAGTAGAATACATAAATCTTTTATTATTAAAAAGACAATAACTCCGCAGAAACAGTGACCGTTAAAATATAACGGAGGTAATATAACTGTCTCCAATAACTATAGATTTTAACACGGGTGTTTATCGCGGGCCCGCGACCAAGGCTATTGTAACATAGCCGAAACGTCGGGGAAATAAATTAAAGGTGATAAACACCCGTGTTAAAATCTATAGTTATGTCTACTAATCACGATAGTTTGAAAAATAACTGTCTCCAATCGGTTGTCATTAAATTGTTTTATTATTTACTAGCCGACCCGTGACAGACGTTGTCCTGTCAAATTTGAATAATCGCATAGGATAAAGCAATTTCAGTCAATTTTTTTTTTCCTAAAACCTTGTACTGATAAAATAAATTAGGAATTTTGGTAGAATGCGTATCATTCATTAATAAAGTTAAGTTTGTAACATCCGTTTAGATAAATAGGCCATATAGGGTGTACTAAGACTACTCCCTAAAACTAAAACTAGATGGACAAAAGTAGTGAAATTTTCAACTTCATTTAGCACTTTTCCAAAACCAGGTTGGGTAAATGAAAATTTATATTTTTCACTTTGGATCCAGCTCACGTAGCTTTGGCATTAGCGAAGGATCAAATCTTTGTCTTTTCGAATAAATACAAAAACAGTCAAAAAAAACCGGCCAAGTGCGAGTAGGACTCGCGCACAAAGGGTTCCGCGCCATTATCTAAAAAAACGGCAAAAAAAAACACATTTGTTGTATGAGAGGAGTCGCACTTAATTATTTATTTTATTCTGTTTTTAGTATTTGTTGTTATAGCGGCAACATAAATACATCATCTGTGAAAATTTCAACTGTCTAGCTATCACGGTTCATGAGATACAGCCCTGTGACAGACAGACGGACCCTTACATGTGCAACTTATCCTACAATAGGTAGGTATACTATATACGAACGTATAATTACGGCAACCGTTTCTTAGGGTATTCAAATTGTTTGGTTACAATCTTTTGCTAGTTTTATTTATAGCAGGATAAATAAAATAATTTCTGAGAACTCTTAACAAGGTAAACAAAATAATTAGGTAAAGTAAATAAATCGGATTACTGTATCTTTTAGGATTTATATAATACTAGCTTCCACCGCGGTTTTGCTCATGATGTAAAAACACACACACACACACTTAACACTTGCCCGGCTGGCTCACTCTATCTCGGGGTTCGGAGAGTTAATAAGAATGCTGATAGTCATTTAAAAGATATAATAATACACGTTTAACAATCAAAAATACACAATAAAACAATACAATACAAATAAAGTTCACGCACTCCCGTTATTAGGGAATGCAATCACGATCTCGCGAGATCTCGTTTTCACGAGATCTCGGCCTTTTTTAGCGAGATTGATCTCGGCCGAAAAATGAGTGAGATCTCGCGAGATTAACGAGATTGCACTTTATCATAGAAACGTCTTATTCGAAGTGAACTGAACAAGCCATTCATATGATTTGTGTATTTTGTTAATTTATCCCTAATTTCTACTGGATCTCTGATAAGGTATATAGTATATAATATATAGTCTATTTAAGTATAATATCTCAGATTAATAGTCAACTCAACTTACTTAGTGAGTTTTATTTTAGTTTTTGACTTGTTGTTTTGTTTTGTTTTAAAATAACTGTTTTATTATTAAAAGACTTTTGTTTGATGTTAGACAAGAAGACTGGTTAATTATTTCATTTCTTATTTGATTAGATACGTCAAAGTTTATTAAAATAAATGATAGATAGATGAAACGTTAAACTATGTTAAATACATAAAAAGTTTATTGAAAAAATTCGTAAGATAAATGTTTATTTCATAATACCTCTAATTCTTATTATTTTTTTCCTATTTCATTAAAATATTGTGATTATTTGAAGAATAAACACACAAAACTGCCAATCTCGTGAGATCTCGAGATCGGCGAGATCTCGCCAGAGCTCCAATCTCGCGAGATTGCATTCCCTACCCGTAAGCGTCAAGCGTCGCGGTAACGCGCGGGCCGCCGAATCTCACTTGCCTGGCGCGAGATGGGGCTAGTCGCCTTAAAGCATCGACTACATAGCCTAATAGACGCCTAATGGCTTCATTTCTTCAAACAAACAACTCTGTCAAGTCAGTGAGGTATGAGGTACGGGGGGAGCCGGAAAAAGCATTCTAATTTCAAAATGACGTGATTCACTAGGGATGGGAAGTGTTGACATGAGTTGTCGATAGCAGTCAGAGGCACGTCCAAATATTATATTTGGCACATACCCACATTTTGCAGTAGTTAGCAGTCCATACGTGACAGGTTGCAAGCCCATCGCCGCTTATAAAAATACTTACTAGGTACTGGTTTCCTCACGATGCGATGTTTTCCTTCACCATTTTAAACACGTGTTTAAAATGGTGAATGTATAAATATCAATTGCTGTTCGTTAGTCTCGCTAAAACTCGAGAACGGCTGAACGGATTTATTTTATCTTGGTCTTTAAATATTCGTGGAGGTTCGATTTTTTTTTCACCTTTTAAACCTTCATTGTAGGTAATGAAGGTTTAAAAGGTGAAAAAAAAAAACGAATAATTGCCGGGAAAACCTAAATACAGCCCTTTTCTTTTTCCCATACAAAATTTAAAAAAACGTAGAGTCCATTTGAGCTTTATTAGGTTTGATAGTACGGAAACGGGAACGGGATCGGGATCGGGAACGGGAACGGGAACGGGAACGGGAACGCGAACGCGAACGCGAACGCGAACGCGAACGCGAACGCGAACGCGAACGCGAACGCGAACGCGAACGCGAACGCGAACGCGAACGCGAACTAATTCTAAAGCGATAATATGATAAATGCGAATAGCAAATAGGTTACTTCATATCCATGTAGGTACAACGCGAGCGAAGCCGCGGACGGAAGCTAGTTGGCAATAAGTAGTTTTACTAGTTAGGTCCAACTGTTGTTGTTACTACTATGTAGGTTTATCGATCATCAATTATTGAGTAGTGATACAACACTATTGACTTTCGACAAGGAAAATAACCAGTCTAACTTGAGCTTGTGGTAATGGTTTTTTAGCATAAACAGACGAGATGTGCACGGGTCAAGGAAGTGGTCGGTACTATTGCAGGTTTGACGCGCGGTATTTTTTATCGGCCGTATAAGACTGACCTTTTGGATGTCAATGTTCGCCTTGCATGCGGTGTCTTTTTGGGCTGTGTAGTCGATGCCTTAAAGTCACGGCGCGATAAGGAAAGGGAAGTGACGTCGACGCGGCGTTGTCCAAATAAAAATGAACTGACAAGTGACAGGTCACCGCGCGCTACAAAACTGGATAAAAGCCTAGGTGCTATTTCAGGATATAGATTAGATGTGTATTTTCCAAGTTTCATTCAAATCCGTTCAGTCGGGCGTGGGTAAACTACAAAATAAATTTACCAACATACAGACATCCTCAAAAATATTTAGATTTATTAGTAGAATGCCTGCCCGAACTGAGATTTTCCAACATTGTTTTGCTAGTATTTGTACAAGCGCTTTCTGAACAAGTGCCTCTGACTACACCTTTTAGGCATCTTCAAGGGTCTGGGTGCTTGAGATATCTGAGAGGATGTCTACCGTACTTGGGGATTACAATCGTGATCATACCTCTACATAGGTAGTACTTTTTAGGGTTCCGTACTCAAGGGGTAAAAACGGGACCCATTACTAAGACTTCGCTGTCCGTCTGTCCGTCTGTCAGTCTGTCTGTCATCTGTATCATAATTACTAAATAAAAGGAGAATATAGGTCTGATTATAATAACCGTGTTGGCCGAGTGGGAGGTACCTCCTCTACTTTCAATCTGAAGGTCGCGGGTTCAATTCCCGCCGTGCAACAATGTATTTTCTGTACGAAAATTTATATGCGCATTAAATCGTAAGGAAACCAGTTAGTATTCTTATAAGCGGTGATGGGTTTGGAACCTGTCACGTATGGAATGCTAACTACTGCAAAATGCGAATATTGTGCCAAACTTAATGTATGGACGAGCCTCTGACTACCCCCTTTAGACATTTTCAAGAATCTAACCCTCGTATTCAAGAACGACACTATGAGAACACGCACCCACAGTGGACGAAAACTTTTTTCATAAACATCACTTTATGTGTTGAGCGGCACTATGGCGCACGCTACCGTGTGCCTTTAGAGCTCAACTTTGGCTAGAGGCACACGACAATGTGCCTATAGTCACACTATGCAGTGTCGCACAACAAATAAAGTGATTTTTATGAAAAAAGATTTCGTCCACTGTGGGTGCGTGTTCTCATAGTGTCGTTCTTGAATACGAGGGTAAGCCCCTTGAGATCTGAGAGTATGTCTACCGTACTTGGAGATTACAATTATGATCATATCTATATTTTTTTTATAAATGGTTGCCTACTGAAGAATAATAAGAGATTTTAGGTCATGTGCGGAACCCGGGCTATCCGATCCCGGTTCGCACTTGGCCAATTATGTTTTGAGAGGTCACCCATCCATGAGACCATGCCTAATAGCCCATGGCGCTGACTGCCAGTGCAGGGAAGGACCCTCGACCTCATTAAGGTACCTACTGGCCCCGTGACCCTATTTTGTCCAGAACTCCATGAAACGTGAGTAATGCAATTAAGCACCTAGGTGTTACCGGAAGTAAGTTTCGCTATTTCTATGAGGTAATCATTCATAGAACAATTTTTTTAAAGAAAAAAGCCGTGTACCACAACTTTCATTTAAAAGGTCCCAATCCCGGCGTGCATCAATAGATTTTTCTGTTCAAAAAAAATTATATGTGCATCAACAACACGTGCTCACAACGGTGAAAGAAAACATAATGAGGAAACCAGTTAGTACCTAACAATGTTAATTTTAAAATATTTATTTTGTTGTTTATACTTGAAATTTTTGACTTTTTGTGTGGGCTGAATATACCAGGATAAGACGGAAAATGTTATAAAACTGCATTATCTTGAAAACCATAAAATTTAAAAAGAATCCGTCTGTAATTTACTTAGCTAGTATAATTATCTAACGAATTATATACAAATTAACAGTTTAGCTATTCATAGTTTTGATTAAAAACGAAACTAGGGTTTTTGAAGAGCCAACTTTGGAAAATAAATATATCGAGAAAAGTTTCACCAATCGTGTTTCCGTCTGTAATTAATTTATCTAGATTAAATCCTGAAGTTATCTTTGTCGTAAAAATCAAAACTGTATGTTTTGCGGTTATTGAGAAAAAACGATTCTGCATTATCACAAAACATTTATTACTCCTCTTAAGCTACTCATAGGTATGTTTACACCTTAGGTAGTTAGGTACCTACAACTACAGATGGCATAATACCCACAGCTTTAAATGTATTTTCCAAGTGTGCCCTGAGCAGGTGAAGTCTTATTTACACGAAGTTCATCGGCCATAAACCATCTGCCTTTAATGCCTTTAAACTGGGTGTATACAAAGATAGTCATTGACATTATATTTATACCGCTATCCATGCATCATTTTTTAACTGATGCGACACGACACTAGATGCGACACTAAAAACGACAATAAGACACTAGATGATACACTAGACACGGCACTAGATTCAACACTAAAAACGACAAAAGACACAAGATACGATACTAGACACGACACTAGATGCGACAATAAAAGAGACACTAAAACTAAAATAAGTTAGTTGTTTAAAACAATTATAAAAAATATCTAAAATAAAAAATATAAAATATCCTCCGTCAAACCCATCATAACAGCGCGCACATATTTATTTATTTATTTATTTATTTAGGGCGTCCTACAGAAAAATCACTTACTACATCTAATTAAAAACAATTATACTTAAATCTATGTGTTTTCCCAGTTACAGGATGCCACAGCATGCACTTAGATGACTCAAATATTACATATCATTAATATTACTGTCATCGAAACTGTCAATCCGATAACACCTCCTGATTCCATCAGATCAGCTCGCTGTCACCATATTATTGCATTGTCAGTGTCACCGAAGTTACACAGTGGTGGCGATTCTGTTGTGTCCATGTTAAACCTAAAATTCCTAAAAACGATCGCTCTTATTCCTTTATGTTAAAGTCTAATTTAGCGTAACATCAAACTGACAGTTCTAAAATAGCTTAGTTTAAAATAAATTTACGATTTTTGGAAGATATTTAGAAACGTCAAGCTAAATTTAACCAACATGTAAATTGGTGTCGACTAAGATGACACTTAGATGTGTAAAATATGCGAAATAAAATAGAGAAATGATTAAAATATTATAAGTTTTAGGACTGTCATTTTGAAGTTACGCTAATTAAGACTTTAATATAAAGGAATAAGAGTGATCAATTTTAGAAATTTTATTTTTATCTTTTAACCGACGAAAAACGGTGGAGGTTCTCAAGTCGACGCGTATTTATTTTTTTAAATTATATATTAGTACCTTTTTACCTAGTGATCCGATTTCGATGATTTTTTTTCTAATGTGTAGGGAATAGTCCTTATTGGTCCCATTTATGTGGGACTGACAGTTCCTTCAAAAACTTAAAAAACAAATATCGTCCCTTGACTTTGCGATTAGTCGATGTACTTTCGTCGGTTTTCTTTTTAATTTTCCAAACGTAATTAAAGCTTAATTGGTTGAGGCCTTTGCCTTTTGAATTCGATGGCAAGATTTTACTACACATTTTAGTACATCTAGTAACTAACTAAGTATGTAGATAACACATTAGAAGCTTGTAAAAAATAATGATTTTTAGAGCTTCTTTCCTGTTACCAATCGAATGAAATGGAAATAGATCGCAGTATAATACCTACATCATTATTTTCTTTCCATAAAAAGATAATTTGTACTCTTTTCTTATTTCTGTCTCCACTTCTTGGAAATAAATAAGACGACTGTATTATTATGAATGTTGCTAGTTAAAATCAAGGTTTAATGCCGCCCCAAAATAACAATGGGTATTTTCTTCATGAAATTTTTCTCTAGTCTAGTGACTCCTTACTTTCCGTTTCAGCTAAATCTTTAAGTACCTACCTACCATACATTAGACATACACTGCACACAACCATTCAAATAGGTGTAAACTACTTAAGTACCAGATTCTAGTATAATTAAAAACACAAATATACTCATATCATGTTTATTTCGTAAAATACATTATTATTCTCTTTTGACAACCATTCGTCATCCACCATACTGTTTTTCCCATTCCCGCCAACTCACAACCTTTTCAAAAATCGAACTCTATAAGGATATTATTGTCTATAAGGAGTTTTTATTCTACCTCGTACAAGGAGGCTGCATTATAGCCGACAATAACTACGAGGCTAATTATTACAAACCGAAAGGAATAATTGTACCTACATTCCCTAATAAAAATAATAATAGTTGACATAGGTACCTAATTACTGCTTCACTGACTTGTTTGCTTTCTTTTTTAATTTTCCATAAATTGGTATCAAATTCAAAAATCATTTATTTCAATAAAATAACAAGGATCACTTTGAAACGTCTTAGGAACTAAGTGAAGCTACGCTGATTCCTCACGACTAAGCCTAGAAGAATCAGGCAACAAACACGGCTTGGGGTCTACCTTTTTTTGTCAATGATCCTTTCCCTAATGCTATGTAGAGCTCCAGTGTGGTGCTGATCGAACAAGGTGATGGCTCAAACAAGAATAATAATTAAATGTAGTTAATTTATGTTTCATGTAAGTTGGTACTTACAGTCACATTGTAAATCATCATTTACTTTTAAGTGCATCATCGATGTCCCACGTAATTTTCCTCAGTCCATCTCCATCCGGTAAAGATAGCTGATTAGCGATAAGACCGCCTGAAAAAATTTTAAGCGTAGTTTTTTGTTTTGATTGCGTAATATTTATTTGTTCTGTTTATGGTGTGCAATAAAGTATTTTTTGTCTCTACTTACCACAACTCATAAAATTATGCTTAAAAGTAGTCGACCAGTCGCCACAATGGGTACTCCTTCATATTCCTCCAGTGACTCCTTACTTCCCGTTTCAATAAAACGTTTCCATCGACACAAATAATGAAATCTGCCGCTGAAGTGTATCCTGGTTTGAAGGGTGGAGCTTTAAAGTCGGATAAAGCCGGGTTTAGCCGGCATAGCAAAAAGGACGGATAATTTTAATAGACTGATAGTCTGCCCGCGACCATGACTGTTGTAAGTTTAACATAGTCGAAACATCGGGATAATAAATTAAAAATAATAAGTATTATAGGCAAATAAATAAGTAAATAAAAATAAATAAATAGACCTTTGTATAATTAATAGTTAGATTTTAATTGTTGAAAGATAATCGTAAATGGCAGTTAGGTACCAAGCTAAATGTAAAACAAAAACAAACAAAAAAAAACAACGGTTAATCCCCAATCATGATATCTCAGATCCTTGAAGATTATTTATTTATTTATTTTATTTATTTATTTATTTTATTTATTTATTTATCAAACAAACGGTTTACAAAGTATATGGTTAATAGTTTCTTCAAACCTAAGTTAAGTTTGTCTAGACACTAGGTTCTCGATTACAAATAAAGGTAAAAAAAGTAAACATTGCAAAAACTTGAGTCTTATAACATGCATATTATAAAAATTAAATCTACACTATGACCACAAAAGCAAAGTCATACAATAAAATAGATGGTTTTAGGGTAGTCAGAGATATTTTGTTTGGCACATTACCTTCCTTCCACTTATTGTAGAAATCATAAAAAAAATGTCTAGAATACGATGTTTTTAAACACATTTTGGCCGGAAATAGACTAAAAACCGGTCATCGCGCCACCCTACACAGTCGCTAGGGCGCGAGGGTGCGAGGGACACAGCTCCCATAACAGTACACCATGGGTAGGTACCTTCTGTACTGTCAGCTATTCTGTGGCATGGGGCCGCATGACCCAGTTACCAGCGAGGGTGCTGGTCTAGCCATCGATCCCATGCCGCAGTTTGATTCACGAAGGTAAGGAGCATGGGAGAAAAACATCATCATTCTCTTTAGGATTTGAAAATTTAAAAAAAAAATTGTGAGAAATAGTTTTACGACTGTAATTCCCAAGTACGACAGACATACTCTCAGATCTCCAGGCGCTCAGATCCTTATATATGTCTAAAGGAGTTAGTCGGCACATGCCCACACTGCAGTAGTTAGCATTTGCATATTAGTAATACAAATACCTAAACGGCAGGTGGCTGAAGATATACAAAACTTTGAAAAAATAAACGAAAGACATTTAGATACATAAGTAGGTACCTATTTATTATAGGTATAAAGGTCTTTCTATATACCCTACTACCAGCATAAAAACCTCTTTCCTGTTAGTTTACCTACTCATTTAATTAAAAGAACCGAAAGTACCTAGGTGCTCTGTTATGTGAAATAACAAATTTTGCCATTAAAATATCCATACTATGTAGTTATTAACCTTTGGTATTCAAGAAGTCTGGAATGACTAGCTCTTTGTTCAATGTAGCTCGATAGCACATTAAATATAGGTAACTTAGCAATAACTACCGAGAACATACTCGCACACACACTATAACATGAACCAGTTTCCACCTGTGACTTCACTCGTTCCGTAACCGGATGATAGCCCATAAAACGTGATGCCGAATTGTTCGGTTAAGCCGTTCAAGCATACGAGATTGAATAAGGCACAAACATACAAACTTACAAACGTAACGCGTTTATAAGTATTATAGACAGGATACAGGTTAACTAAGTGGCAGGTGGCCACAAAGTTAATAACCGATGGAGTCCAACAACACGAGGAATTCTTGGAGCAGGGTTGAGGACCTGGTGAGGTCGCGGCAACCTTTCACTTTTTATTGGCCACCCATTGTCTTGTAGCGAATGAGAGTGCCTTCCATAGGCATTCATATCCTATGAGTGGCCTTAGTATCCTACCTACCTTGTTGCTTAGCGAGGTACGGAAATATAAGAATAACTTACGAAAAAGATACATAAGAATTCCTTATTTCATGGCTGAGCTTTAAGAATACAAGGAAAGGTAGGTAACTACATGTGTCGTGTTTCAATGCCTTTTCTACCTTGTAAAGATCGTACCTACAATGTAACAATCTTCATCACAAAAGGCTCCGATTCTCCCGTGAGAACATCGCGCGACAAGAACACACAAAAAGCTTCATCCGCCACCGAAAAGTGACAAAAACTTGATAGCTAACCATCAAAAAAGTATAATAATATCCACGTGGAAGCACCCACACCTGGTCCCTTTGATGCTTTCAATCAGAGCAGATGTCTGCGTTATTATCCTAGATAGGTATCGCCTTGAGAAATCCCTCAAGACAACAAAGATGGTCGGCTGTCAGCTGTTCGCCAGCTTGTACCATAAAAAATAAGCCAATAACTCCGATGGCGAAAAAAAGGAGTTAAAGAAATGTTAAAGAAGGCGGCAGGTGTGTGTCAGCTGCGCGCACGCACCTTTTGTAATAATTGCATTGCGGAGCCCGTTCTGTTTACCTCCTTGCCGGTGGAACGTTTTTGTATCGTTTTGTGTCGGCTGCCGTCGAATTAAATCTATCAATAACTTGCATGCTATCTCATTTGCTCTACAACTCTACAAATAGATAACTACTCGCTTATTTTAGACTGCCACTAAGAAGCCGGCTGTGAAGTAAGTGCTCAACTAAATAATAAATAAATATAAATATTGGTGGACATTTCACACGTTATTTAGCTTAGCTAAACTATGGGCTATGAAAAGTAAATAACTGATAGAATAGGTACTTACATAAATACTTTTTTTAAATACATACCTAAAAAACAGATACAGAACAAGCATCTATGTTCATTGCTCAACAAATAAACATAGATGCCCTGGGTAGGAATCGAACCCACAACCTGTAACGCAGAAGGCAAAGTTAGTACTGTGAGATCAGTCAACTGGTCACACATTAAATCCTTGAAGATGTCTAAAGGGGTTAGTCAGAGGTACGTCCACCATTTGGCACATGCCCATATTTTGCAGTAGTTAGCATTCCACACGTGACAGGTTGCAAGCCCTATCGCTTACAAGAATGCTAACTGGTTTCCTCACGATGTTTTCCTTCACCGTTATAAGCACGTATTAAAAAAAAGGAATCTCATGTTGTTATCTCTAACTATACCTAGGTATAGAATACGAAAACAAGAACAAAATAAAATGGTCTCATTAAAACTAGCTTTCCAAAACCCCAAATCGACCTGTGAGCGTTGCAAAGCCGAACTGATATAAAAGAAAGGCAAACAAAAAAGTCGAAAGCTGCAATCACGCGAGCACGACACGTGTCGGTGCATCTGCTGCCTAATTAACCTACCTGCGCCCGCGCCGACAGGCTGGCGCTCGGGGAATATGCATTTTGGTTGGGTGTTGTTTTGGACAATGCGCAACTAAAAATAAAACCGACCAAGTGCGAGTCGGACTCGCGCACGAAGGATTCCGTACCTTTATCTATTAAAGCCGCCAAAAAAAATACATTTGTTGTATGGGAGCCCCACTTAATTATTTATTTTATTGTTTTTAGTACTTGTTGTTATAGCGTCAACAGAAATACATAATCTGAGTATATTTCAACTGTCTAGCTATCACGGTACATGAGATACAGCCCTGTGACAGACAGATGAACAGCGAAGTCTTAGTAATAGTGTCCCGTTTTTACCCTTTGGGTATGGAACCCTAAAAAACGAGCTGTAACTAACGATTGTCTTTTTAAAGCTTGATTCATCCTCAGGCGTTTGACTCGATACTAAGTAGTTTTTATACATAAATGGTGAAACGGAACCCTTATAATGATCTTCATCCGTTCTTCTTATTATTTCAGCAAAAGCCATCTATTTTATATTATAATCGTTGTGACGGCGCTTGTCCTCAGGGTAGTGCTACCACCATACCACTTGGGAGCAGGCGTAGCCACACCTAGCTCTTAAGACGTTTCAAAGTGATCCTTTCGATTTGATTAGGTAAATACACTAAATACCTACCTACCTTTTGACTTTGACCATACCCTACCAAGCAGCATTGCTATGATCCGGATTCACTGATAGCTAGGTATGGTTGCTCGTGGTACATGTGGCCTACCACTTTTAAGTTTCAAGTTTGTGGACGCAAGGCAATCAACTCAAAAAGGTACAAATCCCTGAGCGAAAAATCGATAACAAATAATGCAGGAAAAATATTCTCCAAGCGCTCAGATCCTTGAACATGCCTAAAGGGGATAGTCAGAGGCACGTCCAAAGATTTGGCACAAGTCCACATTTTGCAATAATTAGCATTCCATACGTGACAGGTTACAAGCCCATAGTCGCTAATAAAATAATCCAAAATAATACCATAGCAATTCAATAACTTTCATTTATTCAACAAAAACATTGTTCAACCCTACGTTACTTTGAAAGGTCATACAAATGAAACCCAGGTGGACTTTAATGTACAAGTTTGTATGATGTTCAGTTTATCAACGTATATTCTATAATGGTGGCAACTCTATTGTTACCACAGACTGACTAAAATTTCGTAAAATATGATCGATCTTATTCCTTTTACGTTAATGTCTAAATTAGCGTAACCTCAGAATGACAGTTCTAAAACTTAGGATACTTTCCTTAGATGATTTAGAAACGTCAACCAAAATTTAGTCAACATGTAAATTGGTGTTGACTAATATGATACTAGGTAAAATATGCGAAATCAAATGAAAAAATGACTATCCCACTTTGACGTTACGCTAATTTAGACATTACCTACAGAACAACCTATACAAGTATATTACATATACACAATATTTACAAAATACGTAAAAATCTAAAGACTGTTGCAAATGTATTTGTAACGAAAACGGAATGAGATCGATCGTACTTTACGAAATTTTAGCCAATCTGTGGCAACAATAGAGTTGCCACCATTATCGACCGATCGTTCATTCATGCATTAGAGACGTCTTAACTAATGATACGCGTATTTACAAAATTTACATATGAAATTATTTTAACAAAACTGTCAAGAAAAAGTCAATCTTGAATCGGTTTATTGCGTAAAAACCGATCTTTATTCGCTGATTTTAATTGCCACAGCTTTCGAATTTAGAGAATACCATTTCCATAGTAACTATTTTAGAATTATTTACTCATTCTAAGATTCGATAATAGTTACTATGGACATTGGTATTCTTTGAATTCAACCAATGTTCTGGAAATAAATATCAGTGGGTAAATAAAGATTTTTATGCAATAAAAATAATAGAGAACTAGGCGAATAGTTGATGGCATAGATTGTTGACTTGTTTGATTGACATGTTCAACAATAAATAAGCGACAATTCATATAAAACTTAAACATTTTGTTTATGGAACACAATAAATAATTATATGGATAAACATGTGTATAACCATTATTTTGTAGCATTATGTTATTTACAAACTACAGTTGCTAAATCGAGTATCGTTACCTATTTGTATGGAAGATTTTAGTTTAGTGTAGTTACCGCTAGAGGTACTGAGCTGGATTCCATATAGATAGCAAACGATACTCGATAGCGAATGTAGTTTCAAAATCTCATAATACCTAAACACTAATAGAAAATTCTTATACTTTTGGCGTGAAATACACGATAACATAAAGATGAAAACCATTTGTACAAACAAAAAAAAAACATTTTCTATTATGTACAAAAAATATTGTTAACACAGTTAAAAGACTCAAATGTTGGTGCGAACAATGAAATCTCTTTACCGGTAATTTAATAAAAATAAAGATCAGCAACCAACTGTCACGTACAGTCTTGCCGATTACAAGCGAGCTTACGCAAGAGTCCTATTTGCATGAGCTAGCTGATAGTCTTTTGACAGTTACACAATGGAAAGTAAGTATGTAAGAAGAAAGTACACAGCGTTATTATGACCCAAGTTCATCATTATTCATGTATTTTGTAGAGATTTTGTTTTGTACCTACATGTTAATGAAAGTACTGTGGCATGATTTCCAAAGTATCTTATGGCAGGCGACTGTACTACAAAACCCAGATCGGGAACAATGTTTTCAGATCATACAAACATTTCTTCCGCCGTGGAAAACTAATCTCGTCACCAGATCTCTGAACATCGATCAAATTTAGACAATACTCAATTTTAGAAAAGAGTGTCTTAAAAGTTAGTATGACATTGCTATTGTCAAAATGTGAAAGCTGTGGCAATGAAAATCAGCGGGTGAAGATCGATTTTTACGCTATAAGCTGGCCCACCACGTCACTGAGATCGTCATACCACTGTAGATAAAATATTATAGCCAAAATAGTCAATTTGTTTGTAAAAATTGATTAATAAATAATAACTATAATGAGTTTACATAGAGCGTCTATTTCTATGGATAAACAATAGCATAATATATACAAATGATTTTAAATTAATAAAAATTATGATTGTCACATAAACCATGTGCAGTCAAAACTAAAAGCTCATACACAGAATCCCTAACTTATTAAGGATGAGTTTCGATCTACGCGGTGCTGTGCGGTGCTGATCAATGACAGCGCTCAAATATGAGTTTGAAAATGTCAAGCGCAGTCATTGGTCGGCTCTGCACAGCGCCGCTTAGGTGGAAACTCACCCTTAACCCAGCTTGTGCCGGTTTTTAATAAAAAATAATTACAATGTTGACACAACACGAGTGGTGGCAATTCTGTTGTTTCCATATGACTACAATTTCGTCAAATACGATCGTTCTTATTTCTTCTACATAACACAAAATATTCGAAATTTAAAAACAGTCATTTTGAGGTTACGCAAATTTAGACTATAACTTAAAGGAATAAGAGCGATCGTATTTTACGAAATTTTAGTAAGTTTGTGGTAAAAACAGAACTGCCACCATTATATTGCTGACTTTTTCTCAGTCCGGCACTTCCGTAAGATAGTACCAAAACCTTTAATAAGGACTCAAGAGTTCTGCTGCAAAGAGCATCACTATACAATATAAGCAAAATATACGACACAAATGTTTAAAAAAATAAGTTTTTTTATAGGCACCATTACATACCATTTGTTTAGTTAGAGTATTTTAGAATTAGATTTAGAATGATCTTATTTTTATGTGCTTAGGTGCCGTCATATACTTCGGACATACATGTACTAATCCTATACACACAAATTAATAATGTATTATTGCTTCAAAGACACTAAAGCGGGTTACACACTTTCAGTTTTGCGTTTACTTGACAGGTGGTTGGAACTACTTAGCATTGTAGTCATTTTTTAGCATTTAAATTTGAAACTTCAAGCAGTTAACTTTTAAAATGTTTATAAATATGACACCAAAAAAGTATCTGCCGTAGTTTATAGAAGTCTTCTTATTTTCCCGTAGCTTAGTTATAAAATAAGATATGTCCATGGTCAGAAAAAATCTGTGGCTCTTATTATTATTGTTTTGATATTACTTTAGAGCTTGTGGTACGGCCCAGGTCAAAAATTGTGAAACACATATAACTGAAGGTGTGTAACTCGTTTACCACATGTACATGCCACGCTAAGACCCTCTAAACAATCATAGAGGCAAGTGTGAGAAAATAAGTGAGAAAAGGAAGATAGAATCACTTAAACTTCTGTTCATTAATTTTTTCTTTAATGTTTTATTCTTCTGTCGTTCTAAGTCGGACAGTGGTGATTACATTTTCAGTGTTGTGCATGTGCATTAAGGTTTTAAATAAATAAACTATTAATCACTTTATCAATACAAAAACGCAAGAAAAACACCCATGTATACATTACATTACAGTATACATTTCACCAGTGTAGTCTAGTTTGATATAAGTCGGCACCATAACACGTTTTTACCAATTTAAAATGACTTATCGGATTATTTCGTCGCTATTTTCGAACGCACATTATTAGTATCAAAAGAAATAAAGGCACAAATGATGTGATATTCAATAACTTCACTAGAATATAGAGGGGTTTGGAAATTAAAACATTCACCTTTCACAATATCAGACTACAGACAGATTTGACCCAATTTTATGTACAAGGAATCTGATTGATTTCCCGTTCTGATGCTGTGTTTTTTTAGGGTTCCGTATTTTATAAGGTAAACGCGTACAGGCATGTTTTGTCAACATCAAAATCAGATGATCAGATAGTGTTTCAAAACTGTATAATGAACTGGCTTATTAATCAAATATGTTAGTAATTAAAATATATATTTAAACTCAACCTACAATAACCAATTTTCTTTTTTATTCTGAGATCAATCTAGTTTTGATGCTGAATGTACTAATTAATTCCTAGGCCCGTAATCTGAACATACTCACACAAATCATGACTCAAGTATAGATTTATGACATTAAAAAGCTGTCAATAAGTCTATGATTGAGACAATATTGACATTTGAGAACAATATAATAATGGTAAATGAGTTCACTATCTGATTCCTTGTATAATTAATCTAAATCTACCATCCTGAAGTTAGCTATTGTTAAGGTGTGACCAGACATAGCGCGGCATTCGAGCGCGGCATTCGCAGGACACAAGTTTGCCGCGTTACTAGTTTAAACATAAGGTAATTGTACGCGCGGCCGTCATGCAATCATAGCGCGGCTGCCGCGCTCTATGCCGCGCTATGTCTGGACACACCTTTAGTCTAACTTCAGGGCGGCCGAGATGGTGCTTATAACAATATTGCTTAACAAATCAATTGAGCCAAAACTCTCTATAATCAAAAGGTGACAGCACTAAATTCCCCTACAGTACCAACATCTTAACAATATATTTTGACAGGTTTAACTACTATATAAACTGAGCCAAAGAATTTCCATTCAAATATATTTATCTAATATACTATTTTAAAATACTACCTAAAACAGGAAATTGCTTTGTTCAATTCATTTCCATATAATTCATCTTTTTTTTACGAATCATTGTTATTCAAATGTCAAGTTTAACCTCGGCAAAAGTGAGCTTCGGCTTCAGTCGTTTCTCTCTATGCTTTTGAAAAAAAGAGGAGAAAGAACCTTATACCGAAGCGCAACTTTTGCCGACGCTAAACTGAAGTTTTTAATAACATAGGATAGGATCGCACCTATCTAAAATCTCGTTAAATTGACGGAACTGTAGTTAATTATGAATAACTTTTAATTATTCTACTAGTACAACAATGGTCGTTTATAAATAGGAGAGACGTCCAAATGTCAGTTCGCAGTCGAGTTCATTTCACTAGCGCCACAGTCTAAAGCGGCGTGGGGCAGAACTAAATCCTTACTTAGTTCAGCCAATATAACTTGGATTGTACTATAATTACTATAAAAACTAAATTGTCTATGGTCAGCTAAGCAGCTACTTTCAGGACAGCCTAGTAATATCGGCCATACTGTAAAATGTACACGCAGACACCATTTTTTACAGCTGTCAAAATGTTTTTTTGTTGCCAGCGCACTTTACAGCCATCGTTGATAAAGCATCACAGATCCCTTGTCAACAATTACAACTTTGGGTAAACCATATAAGGCAGACCACTCCCAGAATTTACGAAGTAGTAAAATAAAAGGTACAAAGGGCGCTTTTAAGAACGGTTTAAGATATTTAATTCTCAAAGCTTAACATAGCATCTTTATGTCTTTATGGTACAAAATTGTTTAAAGGCGAGTCTGAATTTATAATTCCATGTGTTTAAAATGTTCTCGCTAAGACGATAGATAGTCACGCTTATTGCTTATAAACGACAAAGTTTGATTTCCTCAGTTTATTGCATTCCAATTTGCACTTTTGTTACATTTAGTCACTTGCCACACTGAATTTGCCACCCAATAACACCAATCAATGCCACCAGTTTGCTGGTGAGCCTATTTACAAAACTAGCTATGATTAATTGGACTTATTACAGCACGCTGAATTTACCGTTACACTTTACACGATCGTTTCAGTTCACACTAGTTTATCACCAAGCGCTCACTATCACGCCAAACTACCAATCCACGCCATTGCACACCGATCATTGTCAATTCCATAGTTTATATTAAGTTCTTCACTAATTGAGCGACGCTATTTCCCAACCCACGCCACTCATAATATTCAAAGTTACTAGTTCACCATCGAGCGCTCACTATCACGCTGAATTTATAGCTCCAAGACGTCACTTCACTTTATTCACACTGCCATTTACCGCTGTACGCTGCTGTCTATCTGTTATGCCTTGCAATCATTAGTAGCTAGTTTGATGACTTGTATTTACAAAATTACTAGCCATGTTCAGTTAGCCCTGCTAGCACACTACAAGGAATTTACAACCCCACGCCGCTTTTTCACTTCACACAATCATAAATATCCTTTACCACCGAGCGCTCACAATCAAGCAGGCAACGTTCGCACATAACACTCCGAATTTACAACATCACAGCGCGATTTAGTTTAAAAATCGCACCAATGTTCACCGGGCGCTCACTATCACGCTGAATTTACCACAGCAAGTTCGACAGTATCACACGGGACTAGTCGTAGTCAATGTCCATGTATCGATCGCTCGAGTTTAGCGAACTGGTGGAGCTCTCCGCGTTGGCCAGCGAGCTGATGGATGAAGTCAGCTGCGCCCATAGGCCTCCGACGGATGCACTGGAGGCCGAGGAGCTGGAGTCGGGAGGCCCACGACGTCGACGCGCCGGGATGCGGCGAACCACCACGCGCGATATTGACTCTGGAAACGTTATCTTATTGTTACAAACTATCCGTGGTACCTGGATAAAAGCATCCTAGGACATAAGCTATGTATATTATAAGGCGTTTCGTTCAAATCTGTTTGGTTGTTTGGGCGTGATTGAGGTAATATAAAAACATCCAAACATTCTCACAAAATGTCGGATTTATAATATAAGTAAGATGGTAGATAGCATAGGAAACTAATAGTATACAAGCCAGGCAGTATATTTTGTCAGTCATATTTATAATATAAGTAAGATGGTAGATAGCATAGGAAACTAATAGTATACAAGCCAGGCAGTATATTTTGTCAGTCATTTCCTCTCGAACGAAAACGTATAGAATGCTTAGAGATAGTCGTGCAGTGAATCTTCGTAAGCGTCAGCTGGCGCTCGGTGGGTGGGTACGGAGTTATAGTAGCCACCCACTCATGTAAAAAAAATAATTGTTTTCAATCATTTCCTCTCGTCTGAAAATTTGTCAAACGACAGTTTAGACAATTATTTTACGTTTCAAAAAAGTCAGCTGGCCTTATCGAGACCTATTCACGAGGCTTCACAGCACAACTCTTTCGAAGCATTTCATTATTGCTTGAGAGGTAATTGGTGATGAAAATCTGTTGCTGGCTTGTAGACTATAAGCAAAATTACACAAGGTTGTATCTAAGTCATATTCTCTTGGTCATCCTGCGTAAGGTCAGAAACCGATTCACAGCATTATGACCGTTGGTGAAGAAAGCAGTGTAATAAATGGAATAAATACGCATTCGAAATTACTACCAAATTACTTCGTTTAGAGAGAATAGCATTCCGTAACGATCTTTAGCCTATAAAAGCTAGATTGATAGTCTCAAAGCGCGTTCAAAAAATACCTGCGATTTCTAAACAGTCTCTATAATTTAGTATTAGTAGAAGTGAAGCATTAGTACTTTTTAGTAAATATTATTATCCCCGGGTTGCATTGTCAGACCCATTTGATACTTAAAAGTGAAATTAAATAAATAAATAAATATTGGTGGACATTTCACACAGCGCCTCTAGCCCCAAACTAAGCAAAGCTTGTACTATGGGAACCAGATAACTGATAGTATACTTATATACGTTTTTTTTTGTTGTAAATACATACTTATTATACATATTAACACCCAGACACAGAACAAACATCTATGTTCATCACACAAATGTTTATCCTGGGTGGGGATCGAACCCACAACCTACAGCGCAGAAAGCAGAGCTACTACCAACTGAGCTGTGAGGTAAAACCCGGTAAAATTCTTCCAAAAAAAGAACTAACGCAGCTAGTATAGTATCAAAAGCGTATAAACTAATTAGTGTGACATTCAGATATGGCAGGTGGCAAAGTTGAAGCCTTCTCCCAGTAGAAGTATCAAAATAGTCATCCTAAAAACCCTTTCGTCTTGCTCACAAGGTACCTCCCACATCTCCACTACTGTTAACTACTCACAGACAGCAACGGTCCAGTCTCGATGGCAGTGCCCGTATAGTTTGAAACTTTGCACGAGGCAGCCACGAACTCTTGAAGGTAGGGCAGAACACGAAGCTAGAGCATTCTCAAGATAGTTAGTCTCAAAAGTGCAACCCCGTTCTCAAAAGCGCAACCCCGTTAGTTTAAAAAGCGCAACCTAACATTTTAAGTACCTCCATAATTTCCCCATTAGATGACTACTCACGCAAGGCAGCGGTGCCTGTTCCCGTACCGGTTTCGGTTGCGATACCTGTGTCCGTGTTGGTATTGGTGTTTGGGGTGGTATTGGTGTTGGTGTTGGTGTTGGTATTGACGGTTGTGGTGGAGTCCACGACTGGCGCGGCAGGCGGCGCTGGTGGGAGGAGCGAGTGCCGGCAGATGGGACATGTGGCGTGCAGTTGCAGCCATGGACATATGCACGCAGGGTGGAAGATGTGAGAACACTCTAGCTTGGACACCGTTTCGCCTGAAATGCAAATTACTTTTCTGTCATATCAAAATAATTTTTAAGGACAAAAATAATTTAAAAAAAAATAGTATCACTACTGTAATCCCCAAGTACGGTAGACATCCTTCTCAGATCGGCAGGCACTTAGATCCTTTGAAGATGTCTATTGGGGGTAGTCAGAGGCATGTCCAAACATTATATTTGGCACATGCCCACATTTTGCAGTAGTTATCATTCCATTCGTGACAGATTGCAAGCCCATCGACACTTATAAGAATACTAACTGGTTTCCTCACGATGTTTTCCTTCACCGTTTTGAGCACGTGTTTTTGATGCGCATATAATTTTTTCGAATAGAAAAATCCATTGATGCACGCCGGGATTCGAACCACAACGACCTTCAGATTGAAAGTCGAGGTACCTACCACGAGGCCAACACGGCTTCTTTAAAAACAAGCTTTTGTAAAATCATTTAAACCTTCTTACACTAGATTTCTAGATTTACATTAGATTTCAGTATGCAGTTTCGGTTTCGGACGAAACTGAGAACGAGACCGAAAGTTCGGTTTCGGTTGAAAAACCTGTTTCGGTCGGACACTATTAGTTACCTAATACGAAGGTGTCCCAGCAAACAGAGCAGGACATATTTGCTTCGACCTGTGCATCTGTGATCTCCTCTTTGGGTATACTTGCTATCTGATCCGCGAGCAACGGTGGTGGCCCCGTATTCTCTAACTGACCTAATAATTGCGTTACCACCGCGTCTAGACCTGGAAGATAAATATAACTTTATGATTATCTATGTATACAAAAATCAATGCTGCATGTATAAAAAACCGGCCAAGTGCGAGTCGGACACGCGCACTTAGGGTTCCGTACCATTATCTATAAAAACGGCAAAAAAAATCATGTTGGTTGTTCCCTTAAATATTTATTATATTCTGTTTTTAGTATTTGTTGTTAGAGCAGCAACAGATATACATAATCTGTCAAAATTTCAACTGTCTAGCTGTTCATGAGATACAGCCCTGTGACAGACAGACGGACGGACGGACGGACGGACAGACAGACAGACGGACAGCGAAGTCTTAGTAATAGGGTTCCGTTTTTTCCACTGAAAATGAGCGCTGCATCAACTCTCGCTGTTGCAGCATATAGCTGAGTGGTGACCAATTTTGTTGTCAATGTTGCCAATATGTATGTTTTTTGTTTAGTTTTAAGAGATTATGTTGACACAAAATAAATTTTATTCTTTCTTTTTTTTACCCTTTGGGTACGGAACCCCAAAAATCACCACTTGAACGGCTGGGCCGATATGGCTGTTTTGACCCGACTGCGCCAGAAGGAGAGTTTGTTATCGAGAATGTTTATCGAGCGTATGTATAATGCATGTCGATTTCTTTGGCACGCTCTACAGCCCAAACTAGAGGTGGTGCGTATTTACTCGACCTGGTTTTCAAACCTGGTATGGGCATAAAAAAATACCTACCAGGTATGACGTCACAGTTTGAACGCGTATTTTGTACTTTAAAGTATTTTTGTACTTGAAAGTTTTCTGTACTTGAAAGTATTTTTGTACTTGAAAGTATTTCTGTTAAAGTATTTCAAACCTGGTTTGTTAACCTGGTATTTGATGAAGGTGGTATTTATTAGACCTGGTACGTCAAAACACAAGTACGACCCACCTCTAAGCCCAAACGACTTGACGGATTACACATTAAGATGTCGTTAGATTCGTCAAAATTGTGGGAGTGACATAGATAGGCTATAATGTTTTTTTAACATATTCAAGCAGTCGGGTTTCATGTTGTTATAATATTTTTTTTTATTGTTGTGTTTGTAATTGACAGAAATTATTGTGATGAGATTCACAATCTAATTCTTATAATATAATGAAAAAAGTAAATTAGTGGCCAACTCTGTTGAAGGTGTTTTAGGCCGGCCTAAGGTGTCGGTCAAGGTTTAATGACTTTTTTAAGCCGTGGTGGACATTTAAACGTTACACCGAAAGTCCGAAGTACGGAAGCGCTCAGCTGTTAATGCAACTTGCGGTCACCCATCCATTTAATTACCGCGCTAAGGGTTGCTTAACTTAGAGTCTTAGACAATCTGTAAGATGTCAGCCACTTGTGCAGTTCGCATGGCCCTACCCTCGCCTCCGAACACGTAGTCCCCCGGAGCCCCGACGAGCACGAAGGGGGCCCCCGCAGTGACGGTGCCTGTGCCAGCTCGGCCCCCGCCGATCATCCAGACCAGCTGCTCCATTAGTGTCTCCTGCCTGCCCTGCTGCGGCGGCCTGAAGACATAAATAAACTAGTGGAAACTCTCGCGACTTCGTTCACGTCAAGTTATTTTCAAACAGACTTCAACCTTCCTTTCTTAGTACACCCCTACACCAAAGGACTACCCAAAAGGAATACTTTTGGCATAGCCCTGGGTTGGTGCAGCATAATGCTGAGACAGGGACCCGTTTGACTCGCACAATGCAATATTTTATGTACCTACATTAGTTTATAGTATTATAGTTATAGTATACCAAGTTCCATCTAATATTACTATATTAGATGGAACTTGGAATATAAAATAACTTATGTCCTGGAATAGTATTTATGATACTTTTTCAGGTACCATGCGAGCGAATCCGCGGGCGGAACATTATGGTATGGACTGACCAAACCATAATAACATCTCAATCTATAATTGGCCTATGGCCTAAAACTACGTTCTTATTCCTACCCAAACTTTATTTACCCCAGTGGGATGTAGCCTTAGGTATTTTTAATCAATGTAGCATAGTTACGAAATAAGTCGGGTATCCCCCGAGGGAATTTCGACTCTTGATTACTGCCAGAGTTTTTCGAGCTTTAACAAAATAAAATAGGTCTAGCTATTTTCATATAAATATTTTATAGAGGAGAAAAATGTTGACGCAGTTCGTTTTCTACGTTTATCTATGACCTAGCTCTACCGTAGCCTAGGTTTATCCATGCAGGTAAATCATCTTTTTGACCTCATCTATTTCAAGTGGGATTGGCACAGTAGAAAAACATGGTGCAAAAGGGTATGGCTTAGAGTTTTACAAGCGGCTGTCTGCCTGACGTCAACCCTTGGGAATTTAGCGATACAGGTAAATGACCTCACCTTAATCCAGCTGACCTCGGCCTGCCCCCCGACATTAGGAATGCTAGGTCGTTCAGCATAGGCGGTATGAAATTCGTCTGTAAACAATCAAATGTACATCTATAATCTAAATACAAAACTGTCGCTCCACTGACTGATTTATTTATTTATTTATCCCTTTGAACTGAGTGAGAGATCTAAACTTTTAGACACTGTTAAATTATTGTAGGTTAAAGTTGTGTTATAAAATATCTCGCAACTCAGTGTGCCTTTTGGCAAAAGCCTCCTCCAGTAGCTACCATTGTTTGCGGTCCTGAGCAACTCTTCTCTGATTTATTGGAAGGTAACTAAAAAATAACAATATACCTAAAGAACCTGTGGTACAATTTTGTGTATTATGAAACTCTCAGCTGTGTTGGCTACAGGTAGTTGGTTCGAATCCCAGTCTTGCACCAATTAGTTATAATATCACTAGACTTTGCTTTATACTAAGCAAAGTCGCTTTCCGCTTCCCGCGTCTGTATGTATGTATGTTGGCTTATATCTTTAAAACTACACAACGGATTTTGATGCGGTTTTTTTTTAATAGATAGAGTGATTCAGGAGGAAGGTTTATATGTATAATAACATGCTACCCGTGCGAAGCCGGGGCGGGTCGCTAGTAATAATATAAAAAAGAAGCACTTTTAAAATCGCTTACAACAGTGAAGGAAACCATCGTGATGAAACCAGCTGGTATTCTTAAAAGCGGCGATGGGCTTGCAATCTGTCACGCATATTAAAACTGGACATGTGCCAAATGTAATGTTTGGTTGGACGTGCATCTGACGGAGTAGTCATCTTCAAGTCTTCAAGGATCTTAACACTTGGAGATCTAAGAGGATTGACCATGTATTGCAATCGTGAGGATGTTTCTCTTTCTTATTTTTTTCTGTAGTTTCATCTGAAATGGCAAGATCCTCGGCGCAAGTGTCATGCGGATCATGGCGTAATTAGACACTCGTTTTTGTGTCTATCTATCTGTCTCGTGTCGGTTCTTAAATATTAGATACCATAAAAAAAACCGGTCAAGTGCGAGTCGGACTCGCACACGAAGGGTTCCGTACCATTATCTATAAAAACGGTAAAAAAATCACGTTTGTTGTATGGGAGCCCCCCTTAAATATTTATTTTATTCTGTTTTTAGTATTTGTTGTTATAGCAGCAACAGAAATACATAATCTGTGAAAATTTCAACTGTCTAGCTATCACGGTTCATGAGATACAGCCCTGTGACAGACAGACGGACAGACGGACAGCGAAGTCTTAGTTATAGGGTCCCGTTTTTACTCTTTGGGTACGGAACCCTAATTATGTACCTAATCAATAAGGTATCCAATTGTAATCAATCAACATGAGGCAATTGCGATACGAATATCTCGAATACCAGCATTGATAAGCGTGTATTAAAGTGGTGTATCTTGTGGTATACCCAACACAGTGACGTGTCGCCACTTCCGACGATAACAAATTGAAAGTCGAGGTACCTCCCACTCGGCCAACAAGAATTCATTAGTTATAGACATATACTTCTACTTGTAAGGTAGTGAACAACTCTAGTTGTGAGACCGACCAGGGGCCTTACCACAAGCTTTGAAATTAATATTAAAACAGTACTACGGACTCATATAGCGTGACAACACTTTCGCACCGCGATGATTTTTACTTTAAAAGCTTGTGGTTAGCCCGCAGAGCAGGTCACTAAATCCATGCAAATTAGCACCAAAGCGCGTAATTTAAATTTACTGATATAGCTCTGTTGAAATAAGGTTGAAATTGGCTTGTACTTATAATAAAAATAAACATTAACTACCAAATCCTAAACCCCACACTACTCAACAACATGCAATATACATTTTTAACATTCTTCTGTTTAAATTAGTATTTGAATGGCAATGGGCTTGCAACTTGTCATGTATGGAATACTAAATACTGCAAAATATAGGCATGTGCCAAATGTAATGTTTGGACGTGCATCTGTCTACCCTCTTTAGCCATCTCTAAAGATCTGAGAGGATGTCTACTATACTTGGGGATTACAGTGATGATCCTATTACATTTCACTACAAACCCGTTTTGTTCTAGCATTTAAACAACATGCTAACCCAGTAAGAATTCATCTATTTAAAATGTGTTTTATCTATCATCACTACAATCTAATTATTATTTCATAGATTAATTTTAGTTTCCATGCCTTTCAAGCTTTTATTTGTAAAAGTAAGTTTCGTAATTCTAAAATATTGTTTTTTAATGTTTTGCTTGTTTATTTCTGGTGTACAATAAAGTATTATCTATCTATCTATCTTTAACCAGAGATACTAGCCAAAGGAAAACACCCAGCAGTAAGAGCTATTTTCGTATAGCAAGGTTATTCTTGTACAGCAATTTGTTATTGTTCTGGGCTCTTATCAAAAGTGTGCGATATCGTGCGAATTTTCTAGCATGTTTTTATTGATTGGTGTGTTTGTATTTTTAATTTTCCACAGCTGATATACTATTCCAGATATTCCATTCATAGATAAAATTTCTCTCACACGCTTTGATTGCAACCTAGTGTTTGTTGCACAGACTATGTTCTGTGAGAATTTACAGCTCATAAGGTAATAAATATTGGTGGACATTTTACAAAGCGCTGTGTAGCCACAAACTAAGTAAAGCTTGTACTATGGGAACTAGATTACTGATAGAATACTTATATACTTTTTTTTTGTAAATACATACATATTAGACATTAACACACAGACACAGAGCAAAAATGTTGTGTTTTTGCCTAGCTTGTTGATCTGAGAAATCGATTTGTCTAAGGAATAGACAAGAATTACATTTGAATAAGGAATATAAATCATGGTTGTGAAATTTTGATTGTACAGGTCTTTATAATGTTGGTAGATCTTTTTTCCAACCACAGATTTTAATAGGTTTGTTTCTCAAACTGACATTAAGATTTTGAAAGATAAGCAAAGTATACACACATTTGATCCTTCCATGCTTTCATCCAATACGCTGTCATCAGTTCCACCGGCGTCATCTAATGTACTCATCTCTGCGTCACTATACTCTCCTTCCTCTAGACTCCTGAGGAGTGATGCGCTATCCCTACTATCTAGTTGCTCAATAAATCCAGTTGCACAGTATGGACATCTGTCAATCTGAAAAGAGAAGAGAGTGAAAGTTTTATACATTAACTAGCTGTCCCAACAGATGATGTCCTGACAAATTAAAATAATCTCACAGAAAAAAGCACTTATTTTTTTTTGCACGTTTTTCACACATTTTTCTGAGTTTTTCTCAAACTTTACGCTGGATTTATCGTATGACAATTATAATATTCAATTGCCATCATGCAACCCTATTGCACATTTGTGGATTCATATAAAGTTTCTAATAACTATGCTTTAAAAAATGGGGGTATGTCTACTGTACTTGGGGATTACAGTTGCGATCCTATTTTTTAATAATCTGCAAATCAATAGACATTTTTGTCTGTTCTAAAGCTTATTTGTTAAGTGGACTTACCTCTTATCACACATTATCATGTGAATGAATTGCAATATCAAAAAATTACAAGTGATTTGAAATTGAAAATAGAACAGCTCCAGGCACAAGTCATAATATTTAGGTTTAATCTTTATGCTGTTTTGTTCTTTTTTAGATTGTTTTAATTTAATGTTGTTGTTAAATTGTTAATTTTGTAGTTGTACTAGCACATAAAATGTCTTTGATTAAGTGGTTTTTAGATGCTGATCTCTGTATGGGGTGATGTAACTGTGCGAAATTGATAATTTCCGATGAATATGTCCTCAGAACCGATTTCCACAAAGACGTCACTTCGCAACTCCGAAACACTACTGTACACCGGCGGCCGTATTCGCCACATAGAAAATTGATCGTTATTTGAAGCCTGTAGTTTTTATCTTGGTAATATTTACTGTCTAATGCGTTGATAGATCTCTGTACTAACCTATTACAATTAATTTATCGCACTGACACAGCTATCCACGTGAGGTAGTACGGAACTAAAATATTGATTTTATACCTGAACAACATCTTCAAATTCAACGTTACACCTGTGACAGAAGAATCTAAAGATACTTCTTGGAGGTTCCACGGCGGCCTCGGCCATTTTATTGCACTCTACACAATCACAAAAGTTTGTTGAATATTTCTAGTAGTTAGATGTAGCAAATTGCTCGATCAAACACCCGACAAAAATTTTACAATCGCCATTTTTCAGAAATTCGGACATGCATTGTCTATTGTCTATTGTCTATGGTTTTATGCACATATGGTTGGTTTGTCTATGAATAGATCTCCAAAGATTTGCTTGTCAACTTACACTTAGCGATCTTTCAGTGTCAGTGTCCCTGGCAGACTGCTGGCTGGTCGGGTCTCTACTCTATATTGTCTTTGACAAATTGTCAATCCTGTTTGCAGTTTGCGTGTTTCTGAAAGTTATTTTACTCATCAATGTTAAAAAATATGTAATATTTTGGGAAACTTGTGTTATATTTATTTACAATAATGTCTAAACTATCATTTATTACGTTAAATAAAGTCAAAGTTTTAAACGTGAAAATCATAATCAACTAATTGCAGTGCCTAATGTTTTCCAATGATTGTTATCAAATAAAATGTAAAATTATGGTTAAAATATGAAGATTCATATATATTCTTATTTATGTGATGTTATATATGGCCCTAAGGCGCCCTTTTTTTTTAAACATAACAGCATCTAAGTCTGCAGGAGTCTAAAGTGGGTCATCTCTGTGTGAGACATATTTATCTACAATGACTGAAAAGAGACTTACCCAGAACTTTACGAGTTACATCAATGTATCCTCACCGGTAAGTAATAATTCTTATAACTAGTGTTGTTAGCAGTTAGCAGTCTGTATGATTATTGTTACTAGTAATAATTTCAAAAATATTTGATTCAATTTTTGACTGGCCTCACAGCTCAGTTGGTAGTAGCTCTGCATTCTGCTCTGTAGGTTGTGGGCTCGATTCCTACCCGGGACAAACATTTATGAGATGAATGTGGAAGTATGTTCTGTGTCTGGGCATTTTAAAGTATCCCTATGCATGTATTTACAAAAAAAGTATATAAATAAAATAGGTACTCTATCAGTAATCAGGTTCGGTAGTACAAGCTTTGCTTAGTTTGGGGCTAGATGACAATGTGTGAAATGTCCATCAATATTTATTTTTATTATTTAACAATTGATAGAGTACCGTCTACCATAGTTACTTATTCAAATTAAAAGAAAACTATGCAATTGCTAACCAGATAACTTTTTGTTTTAGCCGAGCAGAAATGGATCAGTGCCTGAGGTGAAACCTAAACTTCTAAATGGTAAGTCCGTAAAGAAGCATTTTTGTCATAGCTTGCTACTCATTCTTAACAGATAGCTTAAGTTAAGGGCCTTCAACACTATCATCAATTGGATCAGTAAAGTTGAAAGATCCAGAATACATCATTTTTTTTATTTTCTCTATGGTCAAGGGACCATACCGCCAACGTTTTTTTCATCAAATTCAATGCAGCCAAATTGTTAACCTCTTTTTTAAGCATTATCAAAACTATCATGGAGTGGTATGCATGTGAGACTTGCCAATGTAACAAAATATTAGAGCCAACAACAGTTTTCCTTATCAAAACTAATATCGCTATTGTGATCAGTTTAATTTCCATATTCAATCTTTTTCCTTGTTTTTGATAATGAGTGGCAAGGACACTTGCATAAAGCTGTCACTGTCATGGCAAGAAATTAGCAATAATGCCTAAATTAAGAACTTGCCTTTTTTTTAATTTAAGAAATAATTTTTTAATAGGCTTGTCTATTAAATACATGTGTGTTACAACATTACTGAAACTAAAATTAAGTTATATTAAATTAAATTTCATCAAAGTGCCTGTGACAGAAACAAGAGTGATCTTATAAACCCTTATAAGTTAAGTTTTTCCTTTGAGGAAGAATAGAAAATAAATTCCCAACTGTAATTCTTGTATGGTAAACATACTCTCAGATCTAAAATGTTGTGAGGAAGTTCAGAGATACATCCAAACATTACATAATAATAAGGTGATAAGTGAATTTTTTTACTTTTCGGTTTCCTTATGATATTTTCCTTCCTGTTTAGAAGATTTTTTGGATTTTAATAAACTAGCTGACCGAGCCGACAGACGTTGTCCTGTCCAAATTTCATTAACCTCATTAATAAACTCACTTTCAGTCCAAATTTTTCAAGCTATAACCTTAGTAGATTGAATTTTTTTTCTAGAAATATTATTATGATTAAAATTTAAAAGAAATTAAAGTACAGAACTTGAAAAACCGACCAAGAGCGTGTCGGGTCACGCGCAATGTAGGTTTTCGTAGATTACACAGCTAACAACGTTATAATAAGTAATTTTCAATGGTATTTGTACTAAAAAAATCCATTATTTCTTTTTCAAGTACATTTTATAAGTTGGTCGACTATTACGTCTATTACTCGTAAACTTGTATGTTATTACATTGTTACCAACATAATATTAGTTTTGTCATGTTTTATGAAATCATCCACTGAGTAGAAACACCCTTTCAACAAAAGCTTTTTAAGTTTTGATTTAAATAAATTAGGACTATCCATAATTTTTAAGTCAATTGGTAGTGAGTTAAATAACTTAACAGCCTGGTATCTACAGATAACGTGGTATGGGTAGAACGACACGTAATATGAATAAAAAGGTATCGCTAGATCGCGAGCGCCTCTGAGGCTCTGATGTAAAGTACAATAATAGTGATTATGTATGCTATCCACACACATAGCTGTAACTCCATATTCGTTGATAGTTATGGTGCAAGGATGTGACGGCACCATACCCAGTCCATAGAGTGTTGTGAACTGTGATGGGTGTGCTGAAAAGAGGTAGGGTTCATCTATCTATCTACACAGCTATTATAAAGTGGTAAATTTTGTATTTTGTTTGTAATGGATAAACTAAAAAACTGGACCAATTTTAAAAATTATTTTACCTTTTTAAAAGTTATATTATCAGCGAATAATGTAGGCCATATTTTTTTTTTCAAAAAAGTTAGAGATGTTTATGAAAATTCCAATAATGTAACACCTATAATAATAATAAGTAATAGGATCATGACTGTAATCCCTTTAAGTGCGGTAGACATCCTCTCAGATCTCCAGGCGCTCAGATCCTTGAAGATGTCCAAAGGGTTAAGTCAGAGGCACGTCCAAACATTACATTAATTTTTGAACCTTAGACTTAAAATCTAACATTTGCCTATAATCTTCATTGGTACACGTACACCCGTGCGAAGCCGGGGTGGACTGCTAGTAAATCAATAAATAGGCTCACTGTAGGTAAACCCCTTACCATACACACAGTCCATGGTTGAATTGTAATGGGCGTTTTAAATATGAAGACGGTAAATTACGACGTTTTAAACTCGTATTGCAGACGTTTCTACAATTCAGAAGCTACAAATTGAAATGTGGCAATTATGTGTATTCTATCATAGGCTCACAACTATAATTCCCTAATACCTGTTTAATACATTAAACATTCTCTCTGATCCTTAAATATATCTAAGGGAGGTCAGAGGCACGTCCAAACAATAATTATTTTAGTCTAGTAGTGCACTGGGAAGGTTTAAATAAATATAGGCGGACCTTACACACAACGCCATCTAGCCCCAAACTAAGCAAAGCTTGTACTATGGGAACCAGATAACTGATAGAATACTACTAAAAAATACATACATAATATACATAGTAACACCCAGACACAGAACAAACATCTATTTCATCACACAAATGTTTTGCCCTGGGTGGGGATCGAACCCACAACCTACAGCGTAGAAGGCAGAGTTACTACCAACTAAGCTGTGAGGCCAGTCATGTTTCAGTTTCCCCCCAAATTCTATCTCACAGGTAAAGTAAGCAAGGACTGAAAGTTATAAGAAAAAAAAAACCGAACGAAGTCTCTGACGTTTTATCTATTAGTAATCTGTGACGTAAATTTTTATGGTACTGTACTGGTATAGCTTAATTACCGACAGATATAACAGGACCAGTGATATTAGAAACTTCTACAACTACCAGTACCACTTCCACCCTTAAAATCCATGACTATACTATCTATATCTATACTAATAATATTATAAAGAGGAAAGATTTGATTGTTTGTTTGTTTGCATCGAATAGGCTCCGAAATTACTGGACCGATTTGAAAAAAAAATTTACCACTAGAATCCTACATTATCCCTGATGAACATAGGCTATAGAATATTTTCAAAAACGTTAGGGATCCGTATGAAAACTTCGATAATGTAGCCCAAGGTGTAACCATAATATTATTATTACACCCGTGCGACGCCGGGGCGGGTTTCTAGTGTATTATAAAATCCG
The DNA here is from genome assembly GCA_912999785.1 of Hydriomena furcata. Lineage (NCBI taxonomy): Eukaryota > Metazoa > Arthropoda > Insecta > Lepidoptera > Geometridae > Hydriomena > Hydriomena furcata. The sequence goes on from OU538834.1 coordinate 13,117,738, forward strand.
CCTGAACCTAACTTCAAAGCTCCCGGAGAAGGATCAGTGAAGAAAGTGAGTGGCTCAAGTTATGCTCTGAACATTGGGATAGTGATAGACACACAAGTTGCATTTAAAGTTCAAACAAACTATGCGAAATCCCGACGTTGAGGTAGACGGCCACCGTGAAAGATATCGGGATGTATTCTAGCTCAAAACCTCACTTCTAAACGTCGTTTACTATGCATCCGCGATCAAATACACAGGACTGGATGTCTACGATATATCGTAACGCGGTTTCGATTTCAAATTTAAATTCTCGTATTGTTTTTAGAGCTTTGTAAGAAGGGTTAGAAACATCGATGATTTTAAAAAGTAAATACGTTCCATAATTCAAACTATAAGGAACGATGTAACTTTGGCACGATTATTTCAATAAAATCACAAGCAAAACTATGAAACGTCTTAGGAGCTAGGCGAAGCTACGCCTGTTTCTTGGGACCAAGCATAGAAGAATCAGGCAACAAACACGACTTAGGCCTATTATTTTTTTCAATTATCCTTTCCTTAATCCTATGTAGAGCTCCAGTGTGATGCCGATCGAAGGCTCAAACAAGAATAATAATTTATTATCGCGAGGTTCGCAAGTAGACCCTCAGAAATCCTGTCGCCGCGTTTCAAATATTAATTTCTAGTGCTGTAGACGATCAGTTTCATCTTCTCAAAACGATCAAATCATCACCCTAAATATATTATTTATCAGATAACTTTGAGCCTACTATTTGCTTATTTTCGCATAGTGAGTCAGCGCACTCACGGTCACTGCATATTGCGCAAATATGCTCTTGTTTCCTTCGCGATTCGCGGCAAAAAGCGGCCCATTGACCACCGAGGCCGCTGTTAAAAACACTCTTGTTTTGATTAGTTTTAATTATTTTCCACGAAGACAAAAGGAAAAATACTTTTATAGACGTTTTCCTGTAAAATTTCAATAATCCCACCGAAAATGTCGTTATTCAAAAATGAGAGTTGGTGGTAGTGGTAGAAGAGTGAATATTAACGGTAATATGTATTTTTTGTGCCAAATCATAAAAAAATAAAATTAAAATATTTTGTCAATTTTTTTTGGTTTATTCTTCGTTTATCATTTATTAGGGATGTGAAAAATAGCTTACGTTACGACTTATTCTCTCAGACAAATTCAAATTCAAATTCAAAAATCATTTATTTCAATAAAATCACAAGGATCACTTTGAAACGTCTTAGGAACTAGGTGAAGCTACGCCGATTCCACGCGACCAAGCCTAGAAGAATCAGGCAACAAACACGGCTTGGGGTCTACCTTTTTTTTATGATCCTTTCCTTAATGCTATGTAGAGCTCCAGTGTGGTGCCAATCGAACAAGGTGAAGGCTCAAACAAGAATAATAATTAAAAGTACCTACTACTCAAGTACGTAGGTACAGCAATAAAAAAAATAACTAAAGAGCTTCAGCACAAATTCAAAAAGCAACACACGCTACACTTGATTTAGAATTAAAACTTACAGATAAAATAACTATTTGCTTAAAAATAATTAAAGTAGACAAATGTTACACAAAATGAAATTAAGTACCTAAATCAATATTTAGCTGTCGAGTGGCAGAGCGACATCAGGCCACGAGGATTTATCATTTATATAATCATCTACAGTATAATACGCTTTGTTTATAAGATTATTCTTTATGTAGGCTTTAAATCTTCTAACGGGAAGTTTTGTTGCGTTTTCTGGCAGTTTATTATAAAATAGTATACAATTCCCCATAAACGACCCCTTCACTTTTTCTAATCTAAATTTGGGTATGTACAATTTGTTCTTATTTCTTGTGTTAATACTATGTACATCACTTTTTTTCCAAAAGCCAGACCTACCGAATATACACAAAAAATATATAAAAATCGCTCGAACCGATTCGGAGGACTTTAGTTACAAACTTCTGTGCACGAGGGTTTTATGTATTATAAGTTTTACTCTAAACACGCATATTAATACACGATTTTCCCTATTTTGAAACAGTCCTATTCTTGAAAGATACAAACCTATTTACACTACGCTTATGTTCATGCTATAAGACAGCCTAGTTTTCCCTATACAAAATAACAAGTCTATCCCACCAAAAACATTCTGTAAAAAACTAGCCAAGTCTCGATGGAGCTGCTTGGTTATCTCTAAAAAGTAATGAAATCTAGACAAAGTCGTGTCAAGTCTGAGGTTCTTTACTGCGATTTCTTTATTATTATAGAATGTTGTGTGACTTGGCCGTTGAACATTCTTTATACGTTAGTGGGTACAAGTCAATTTTGTTTACACGTAATGTTATATCTGTTGTAACTACCTATGTTTGTTAAGCGAGATAATAGCCAATACAGGTATTGGTAATTGGACGCTAGTGTCTTATTTTAGGCTATACAAAATAACAAGTCTATTCAATTGTTTAACGTTGTCTAACTTTAAATTGTTTGCGGTACTTATTCTCAAACGATAGTGGCAATGACATCACACTTATGAAGACAATAACCTGCGCTATTGAGCTGCATTCGTCACCCTGAGACGTTTGATAAAAACGACTTATCTTTAGGATTTTTCATCCTCGTATAGTATTCCCTTATGTATTAAATTACCAACGTAAAATGTAGAGCATGGTGTAAGAATAACATTGTATTTGAAAAAAATGCCCCTCTGAATTCACAGAATACATTTTGAATCGATGAGACCAATAGGAGTTGTTAACGTCCCTTCAACAGTTATATAGCTAAGGAACATTTCGATTACGTCATCTTTCAAACAAAAAAACAGCATCAAAATCGGGCCATTCCTTTAAGAACCCTGATTTTCAATATTTATTGGTTCGAACCGAGATGTAATTGTAATCTTGTGCCAGTACATCAAAATTGCCTTATTTCTGTAAGCACAATCTTTCACAAATAAAAAGTAACCAAGAAATATAAATATAGATATGATGCCGGTGATTTCCCCTGACATTAGGTACTAACGAGTATGCGTAGCGTATGTACCTACCTTTATTTATGTTTACGCTCTTATGTCTTAAGGCCTATATTTGAGCTAAAGGGAATTCCCTCCCGGAATAAGGACAGGCGGCTTTACATCCATTGGGGCCTTACTGGACTGCCATAAAAAAAATTGGTTTTGTATTTGACTGGCCACACAGCTCAGTTGGTAGTAACTCTTATTTCTGCGCTGTAGGTTCGATTCCCACCAAACATTTGTGTGATAAACATGGATTTTTGTTCTGTCTGGGTGTTAATATGTATATAATGTATGTCTTTACAAAAAAAAGTATATAAGTATTCTATCAGTTATCTGGTTCCCATAGTACAAGCCTTGCTTAGTTTGGGGCTAGATGGCGATGTGTGAAAGTTCCATTAATATTTATTTATTTAGTATCAAACTTATTATAAAACGCGCCATCACTACACTATGTACGCAAAAGCGCGTTTCATATGTTTGATACTAAGCGCCCGTGTCGTCACAACCGCGCTAAGCTCGGCACTGTGGACGAACACGTCGAACACTAATGCTTTGACGTCGTTGGGTTTATAATAATAATGATTATTTTCGCTTCGATACATACACTGAGTCATTTGTATCTATGTCATTATCAGCCTGATAGCACCAGCCTTGTGATTTATATTTTAACTAGTGGGAATCTTCGCGACTTTGTCCACGTGAAGTTATTTTCGAACAGACTTCAACACCCGATGCTTTCCCTTAGGGGTTCAATTTCGGGAATTCGTTTCTTAGTGCACCCCCTACGCACAAAAAAGGAATAGACCCTCCACACACTCACTCAACTTTCGCATCACTACATAGTATAAAGCAAAGTCGCTTCCCGCTTCCCGCGTCTGTATGTATGCAGTATGTCTGTAAGTATGTATGCTTATATCTTTAAAACTACACAACGGATTTTGATGCGGTTTTTTTTTAATAGATAGAGTGATTCAGGAGGTAGGTTTATATGTATAATTACATGCTTAATATATTAGAGAACCACTGATAATTTTAAGATTTCTAATATGAAGTCGTAAATAAACACATTTTTTTGCGATTACATTGCAAACGCTGGCTGAACCTTACGAAATAGATCAAAATAATGTACTAAATATTGTATACCTTAAAAAGGTCTACAAAAAAGTCCGCGATGGTATATGTTTATCTCTTAGGGATAACTCACAATAATCAATTTCAATCCTTTACTTTTTACGAAATTTTTTTTAAATTTTAAATGCTGTTATATTTATTTTATTTTGTGTAACATTTGTCTACTTTAATTATTTTTAAGCAAATAGTTATTTTATCTGTAAGTTTTAATTCTAAATCAAGTGTAGCGTGTGTTGCTTTTTGAATTTGTGCTGAAGCTCTTTAGTTATTTTTTTTTATTGCTGTACCTACGTACTTGAGTAGTAGGTACTTTTAACTTTTAATTATTATTCTTGTTTGAGCCTTCACCTTGTTCGATTGGCACCACACTGGAGCTCTACATAGCATTAAGGAAAGGATCATAAAAAAAAAGGTAGACCCCAAGCCGTGTTTGTTGCCTGATTCTTCTAGGCTTGGTCGCGTGGAATCGGCGTAGCTTCACCTAGTTCCTAAGACGTTTCAAAGTGATCCTTGTGATTTTATTGAAATAAATGATTTTTGAATTTGAATTTGAATTTGTTAACGAGTATACAAAGACATTCTGTAATATATTTTGGTATCAGCTTTGCACCCGTGCGAAGCCGGGGCGGGTCGCTAGTTTATAATATTAGGAGGATATTATATTATTATATAATAGGATTTAGATTTAAATAACGTTTCCCGCAAAGTTTGGAATGATTCGAATAGAGATATCTAACTATCCGTATAATTGAAGTGTTCTCTACCGAGGTCATCCAATTTAATGGTTGATTGGAAACGATTTTAGTTCACACCGAGCAATTGAACGCGTTTTATTAAAAACGGCTTTAAAAAAACGCGTGGTTCGTACCAGGATACAATATAGGCGTGTTGGTCGATTGGATACCTCGACTTTCAATCCGAAGGCCGCGTCTTCGAATCCCGACCGAGCATCAATGATTTTTTCTATTAGAAAAATTATTATACGCAATAACACGTGCTTGAAACGGCGAAGAAAAATAACGTGAGGAAACCAGTTAGTATTCTTATATGCGGCAATGGGCTTGCAATATGTCACGAATGGAATTCTAACTACTGCAAAATGTGGGTATTGTGCTTTAGACATTTTCAAGGATCTAAGCGCCTTGAGATCTGATATATGGCTACCGTACTTGGGGATTACAGTCGTGATTCTACTATGCATCCTGCCCTGTTTGATCATCATCTTCCTGCCCTTAACCTACTTAAGTGGGGTCGGATCAACATTTTTTTTTCCATTTCTCTCTATCAGCCGTCATCTCACCACTCACTCCTTTCTTAACCATATGATCTTTCATACAGATCTATATCCGCACTATTAATATATATTTGTTTGTTCAGGTGAGCTAGTGACGGGCGCGGCGCATAGCGTGGTGATGCTGACGCCGCTCAGCGAACAGGATCGCGGCAGGTTCGGTTCCCTGTTCGTCACCAACTATAAACTGTCCTTTGTGCCTTTGGAGAGCTCGCATGTTGATGTAAGTGTACCATGCAAATGTCATAGACAATATCAGTCGCAAATCGAAAACGAATTATCGTAACAATAATTGTGCCAAAGTTACATCGTTTGTCTATACTAATATTATATAGAGGAAAGATTTGATTGTTTGTTTGTTTGTTTGCATCGAATAGGCTCCGAAACTACTGGACCTATTTTAAAAATTTTTTCACCATTATATTCGTACATTATCCCTGATGAACATAGGCTATAGAATATTTTCAAAAAAGTTAGGGATCCGTATGAAAACTTTGATAATGTAACCCAACGTGTGAAAAAAAATCCAAAAAAGATCCTTAAATCGCTTACGCTGCGGAAATTATTGACAATAGAGTTTTATAGATAACATCAATATCTACAAAAAAATGTATAATAATAATACTATATGTCTAACTATTAGGGATCCGTACGAAAACTTCGATAATGTAACCCAAGGTGTAAAAAAAATACCCATAAAATCATTATTACACCCGTGCGACGCCGGGGCGGACTGCTAGTATAGTATATAGACGTTTGTAGACTATTTTGTTTGAACGATGGAGCGACCGTAATTACTTTCGACAATCATCGATGTTCGTAACCCTACTTACAAATTACTAAAAACAAAACGAGAATTTAAATTTGAGAACGAAACGAATGTTATGAATGTTTTCGGTTTGCTGAGTAGACAATCTGAGCTCTTGTAGTTCTGATAATTATATGATTATACTTTGGGATTATTAATATTTTGCCGTGTTGGGGGTACCTCGACTTTCTATCTGAAGGGCGTGGGCTCGAATCCCGGCGTGCATCAATGGATTTTCCTGTTAAAAAAAATTATATGCGCATTAAAAACACATGCTCAAAACGACGAAGGAAAACATCGTGAGGAAACCAGCTAGTATTCTTATAAGCGGCGATGGGCTTGCAACCTGTCACGTATGGAATGCTAATTACTGCAAAATATGGGCCAAATAGAGTGTGCCAGTTTGGACGTGTCTCTGACTACCCCAACTAGACATATTCGAAGGATCTAAGCGCCTGGAGATCTGAGAGGATGTCTACCGTACTTGGGGATTACAGTCGTGATCGTATTTTTTTAATATTTAATTTTATTTTTATTTATTGAAAAGACGAAGAAAGAGAATTTTTGTTTTTCCCACAGGAGTACTGTCAACGGAATTACCTGCTCGGCACATATGACGTTCCGCTGACGTGCGTGGGCGCCGTGTGGTTGACAGACGGCGGGCCAGCGAGGCGGAGACGACTTATGCCGTATGGAGACATGCCTGGAAAGGTTAAGGGGTTGCAGGTTATTTGTAAGGTGGGTAACTTCTTTTCCGCGGTTTCATATAATAACTACTTTATAACACAACTAGCTTTTGCCAGCAGCTTCACTCATCGGGACAAACGTCACATCGTTTCCGACTATATTTTGAAAAACCGGCCAAGTGCGTGTCGGAACACGCGCTATGTAGGGTTTCGTAGTTTACACAGCTAACAACGTTATAATAAGTTTCAATGGTATTTGTAATAAAAAAAATCTCCTGTCTTAAGTTATAACGTAATTAGCTAACCTTTACGTGATAACTTAAGACAGAAGAACCCTTAAAGTAAGGACTGAATAAATTAACCGACTTGGTATTACATGGATCTCACAACTTTTTACGGTAGAAGAACTGAGTAGCGTTGCGAGGCTTGGCTTTTTTACGTTATGTATTTGATGGCATATTATTTCTTCTTGAAGTTTGTCAACTATTACGTCTATTCACTCGAGACTACACACTTCAAGCACTGTCATCGTCGTCGATAATATCAAAATCGTTTAGCAGAGTAAGGGCCCTGATGATTCTATATTTAATAGTCTATGGCACTTCCGACAAAGCTAAACTCACTTCTGCATCTATCTTTATTTTTCTGTCTTTCTCGTCCAACGTTTTATTTATACTTAGTTATTATACTTCTTTGCGTGGAGCAAGGGTTTAAGACACCAAAAATCACTTATGCAATTTATATGAACAACTAGCTGCTCGCCCCGGCTTCGTACGGGTGGTACCTGGAAAAAGCTAAAAAGTAGCCTATATGTGTTATTCTGATGTATATGCTATAATACTGTAAAGTTTCATTTTAATCCGTGAAAGAGTAACAAACACACACACCCACACCCACTCACTCACTCACAAACTTTCGTATTTATAATATTAGTAGGATTGCTATTGACTTGGGAATGTAACTCAAATATCTGTCATCTGGCATAGATAGCGACGTCCCATATGGCTAAGCCGCTGGCTTTAATGGGTAATGGAGAGTACCTACTCATTAATCGAGTGTATTTATCATTTCGCACATCGTGGGGTACGAACTAACACGTGGAAAGCAAAGTTTCAGATTAGATACTAACTTTTACCCGTGACTTCGTCCGCGTAGATTTAGGAAATCGATTTATGACGACTTTATCGTAAAACATGAAAATTACTGAAAATCAAAAGAAAAAATATTTTTTGTTTATAAAGAGTCAGATACTAAGTTTTAACTTTCTGCATTGAAAATTGCGGAATTCTCCAAACAAAATTCCACCCCTTATTTTAGGTGGTCCGTTTTGACGTGAAAGACTGACAAACAAACACACTTTCAAATATATATAAGTAATGGATGAATTTGGTTAAGGATATTTATAGTACCTATAGATGACTTACGTAGGTTGTTCATACGAAAGAAAAATCTTCTTTTATAAATCCTGCGTAAAAATGTGTTATTCTGATATACATATACATATAAGCTATATTACTGTAAAGTTTCATCTAAATCCGTTCAGTAGTTTTTGCGTGAAAGAGTAACAAACACACACAACCACTCACAAACTTTCACATTTATAATATTAGTAGGATTAATACTACTTTATCCAGGGCCCAATTTTGGCGTATTGGAAAATTTAGCGTCTATTTGCTCTTATTCACACAGAATAGCAATAGTACATAGAATACAATAGAATTATACTGTCGTTAGCTCTCTCGTTATTGGGGTCAGCCCAAAATGTAAGTCAGTATCAGTTTAAGGCGCTCCCAGTCGACGATTGTTTTTGTTCGAAACGAGAAAAAAATATACTTGTGAACAAGCCACATCTCCTATTTTATAATGTACTAACGACCCGCCCCAGCTTCGCACGGGTAGCATGTTATTATACATATAAACCTTCCTCCTGAATCACTTTATCTATTAAAAAAAACCGCATCAAAATCCGTTGTGTAGTTTTAAAGATATAAGCAAACATACATACATATTACATACAGACGCGGGAAGCGGAAAGCGACTTTGCTTTATACTATGTAGTGATAGTATATGTGAATAAAGATGTACCCATCTTTAATCACTTCGATAAATAATCCTACCGACCGCTGCAATGACGACAAATACACGTCGGCGCGTGGTCCGCCTTAGCTTTTCGAATAAATTAATGATATAAATTATGTATAATTACTTATCAAAAATCTATTCTAATAGAAATCTAGATCTACATATTACCTATCTTTAACAATAAATCACAAGTTGATTTTAATAGTAGGTATATAAAATATTTCGATCATAAATTCTAAAACGTATCATTTTGAAATAATATCTTTATCGTGAAAAGTTTCTGCTATTATGTTTTCAGCTTAATAGAAATCTAGGTAGGAACCTGAAGTAATATACTTATAAAAATAGGAGATGTGGCTTGTTCAGAAGTATTTCTTTTTTTCGTTTCGAAAAAGAGCAATCGTCGACTGGGAGCCCCTTAAGCTATTTATCTAATCTTCGAGTTAGTATTGTGAACCTCGAGGAATGTTGACGTCACACGTGGCTTTATAGAACCAGATATGAGTGAAAATAAACCATGTATAATAAAATCATGATGAATTGATAGTAAGCTTTATTTTTAGTGGTGTAAGGTTACTTTTACTACGAACATAGTTGATTTGAGACACCGAACGTTTTACAGCAATGAAAAAACAGTCTATTTCTATCTATTTTTTTAATAACGTAGATTCTGTTCTGCACTTTTCTAAACAAACCTAATTTGACAGCGATAAAATTATAGCCGTCCTTGTCTTATGATTTATATGAAAGGGACGGATATATTTTAATTTTGACATACCTACTTCTACATTTCTCATGCATACTCGTCGGTTTAAAGTACTCTTATTATTATTATTGTTTTAATACTAGCTGTCCCGATAGTCGTTGTTCTGGCAAATTTAAATAATCCCACAAAAAATAGCTCTTTCAGTTTTTCCCGAACTTTACGCTGGGTTTTCCAGAAAGCGGTGCGAAATACACTTTACGACATATTCTTATACCTATCAAATGTTTATATAAAAATCGGTCGCGCCGTTTCGGAGGAGTGCGACCACAAACACCGTGACAAGAGATTTTTTTCTCTATTCCAGAACATGAAAGTCCTCACCTTTAGCTTCGCGAACTCCCCAATGGACCACGGTAGAAAGATCGCCTTAGCGTTGATGCATCACGCGTTCCCGAAGCGCCACGATTTACTGTTCGCGTTCGAATGCAAGGAGGAATACCATATGCATCTACCTTCAGACATGAACATGTTCCAACGGCCTGGTGATTGGAAACGCGAGCTGGAGAGGTGCGAATGCCCACATTGGAGGATAACGTGCATTAACGGCACTTCCGGTATGTACGATGTAGTCAAAGTAAAAAAAAAATGTGTTTTTACCGCCGATCAACGGTAGATCAACGGTGTTCGCCGATCTTCCGTTGATAGCGGTCGAGGGCAATGCTCATGATGAAGAGCACCTGAATTGTCTCGAAACGTCAGCAATACAAGGAAAAATTTGGAAATTAGCCGTATTTCTAGTTAAAATTACTTGGTTTTTTTTTTTTTTTTTAAGTAGGTATTCGAGAAAATTATTAACAACCACAATAGATTTCAGTGTCGTGTTTGTAATAAACGTATGTAGATAAATAGATAAGAGATGAACATACTTTATTGCACACCACAAACAGAATAAAGAAATATAATGCATAAAAACAAAATATTCTGAGCAATGGGCGGCCTTATCGCTGATCAGCGAACTCTACCAGAAAATATTTAAATGGAGATGTACTGAAGAAGATGACGGGCGGCATCGATGTTTCACTTAAAAGCAAATTGATAATTTATAATGAAATTTCCGTTTTGAGGTTTTTGAGGTTACGCTAATTTAGACTTTAGCTGAAAAGGAATAAGAGCGATCGTATTTTAAGAAATTTTAGTTCGTTAGCGGATACAACAGAATTGCCTCAATGTCGTTTTATTTGTAATATTTTCCCCTGATAAGCACAATGCACAAAATGCACATATTTGACAAGATTTTAAAAACCATTCTAGATTATTTAGTAGTGACTGTGGAACGAACCCATAAAAAATATTATTTTCAATTCTGTTAGGTATTGAACCTAAACATGTAAATAAAATATTGTCAATTTAAATAACCCGCAATAACGCTTCTTTATGCAAATGGCGTCGCACTAGGTTCTGTGACGTTATATGCTTGTCAACAAGTAAACAAACGTCAAGTTTTTCAAGGCAGGCGAAGACATATATTGTACTAGTGTAGGTGCTAACAAAATGATCCTATGTTGATTGAAATAAATAAATTGAATTGAATTGAATTGAATATTGACAAGCATGTTACGTCATCGTCGATTCGACCAATCCTGAACGTTTTGTGTCACGTGACTCGCGTTTAAAAATAGATAATTTTAATTATGGGTCTTTTAATAAATCATTGTTTATTTTTAAGTTATTTTACTCCATAACTTTATGAAGGCATAATTTACATAGATTACTATCAACAACACTTTATTTTTCATACTGTCAAATAACCTATTCTTTCAAATATAATTTTATAACTTAACTTACAGATGCCTTCATGCTGACCGCGGGAGAAACCCTAATAGTGCCTAGATCAGTACTAGACTTCAACCTGATGGAGTCGGCACGTCACTTCCGGTCGGGGCGTGTGCCTGTGTGGGTGTGGGGGCGGGCGGAAGGTGCCGCTTTGTTGAGAAGTGGGGAATTGTTGCAAACAGAACAGTCTGCTACGGCAGAGAGTGTGTTGTTGGAACAGGTAAATTGTCATTATGATGGCTTCGGTCATGAAAAAGCCCAAGTCATTAAAAGACTGGCCTCACAGCTCAGTTGGTAGTAACTCTGCCTTCTGCGCTGTAGGTTGTGGGTTCGATCCCCACCCAAGGCAAACATTTGTGTGATGAACATAGATGTTTGTTCTGTGTCTGGGTCGTTAATATGTATAATAAGTATGTATTTACAAAAAAAAGTATATAAGTATTCTATCAGTTATCTGGTTCCCATAGTACAAGCTTTGCTTAGTTTGGGCTAGATGGCGCTGTGTGTATAGTCCGCTGATATTTATTATTATTAATTTATTATTAATATGATGGTTTCAGTCTTGAATAAGATGACCCCGGTAATTAAATTATGATGGTCCCGGTCGTTTTATTTATTCTGTTTTATCATGCACTAGCGACCCGCCTCGGCTTCGCACGGGTTTAATACATATAAACCTTCCTCCTGAATCACTCTATCTATTAAAAAAAACCGCATCAAAATCCGTTGTGTAGTTTTAAAGATATAAGCAAACATACATACAGACATACAGACGCGGGATTATGATGACCCTGGTCATTAATATGATGGTATACAGTTATGAACAGTACAGTGATGTCCCAACCATCGATCCCCGACCATCAATATGGTCATTATGGCAATCATTATGTATTGTGACCCCGTTAATTAAATTAAATATTTTTTAAGAGGTCAACTCTGGTCGTCATGGCTCATTTTATTCATTTTATTGATTTGTAGGAATGTCTTGAAGATTTTTTTACTTATCCGTGATGACTTAGTTTTTTTTCACCTCTTTCGACTCGATGGTCGTGAGGCACCTTATAAACTACACTTTTCAATTGTCAACTACTGCAAATTTTTGGATGTGCCTCTGTTTAACCCCTTTAGACATCTTTAAGGACCTGAGCGCCTGGAGATCTGAGAGTATGTCTACCGTTCTTGGGGATTACAGTCGTGATGCTATTTATTTGATTATTTTCAGGTCCGTCGCTCCCACCCTAAACTAACCCCACCCCACGTGATCTACCTTTGTGGGAACAGCTTCGTGAACACAAATGGCGCCAATGTGCTACCACCCTTACCAGCTCTGCAGACTTCATACAAGAAACTAGTCGAACTGTGTACACCTACCACCTTAGGAGGGTTTTGGGTTAGTCAAAAACTGATACTTAAATAATATCGAAATGTAAATCTAATTTAAGCCGAAGGTCATGGGTTCGAATCCCGGCGGTGAAAAAATGAATTTTTCTGTTTGCAAAATATTAGCGACCGACGAATGGAATGCTCACTATTGTAAAATGTATTGGTTGGACTTGCCTCGTGACTAAATGGAATGTTTGGACATGCCTCTGACTACACCCCTTTAGACACCATTAAGGTTCTTAGCGCCAAGAGATCTGAGTGAATGTCTACCGTTCTCGGAGATTACAGATGTTATCCTGAATCCATATTATTATTAAATTTTTTCTTAGCTACATAAACATGGTATATATAATACTAGCGACCCGCCCCGGATTCGCACGGATTTAATACATATAATTCTTCCTCCTGAATTACTCTATCTATTAAAAAAAACCGCATCAAAATCCGTTGTGTAGTTTTAAAGATATAAGCATACACACAGACGCGGGAAGCGGGAAGCGACTTTGCTTTATACTATGTAGTGATATATAATCGAGAAAAGAGTGGTACGGACATGCCGCTTTTTTGCTCGACATGGCGGGGGTATTTCCGTGCCCCCAGATGTGTGCTTTGCGTGTCGATAATGGTCAAGGAACCAGCAAGATGTTAACTTATAATAACCTGATATCTCGTACCATGATTTTAAATCTTTTAAACTCGCTATTTCAGATACAAGACTCGCAATACTATTCGATCCTGGACTCGAGCCGGTGGCTCCGTCACGTGGCCAATTGCATAGCTTTCGCTGACGAAGCGGCAAGGCATCTCTCAGACAACGTTACAGTCGTACTACAAGAAGGTATCTAAACCCTTTTAAAAATAAATTTTGGTATTCATCTGTCCTTTTAATCCAGTATACTTATAAAAAAATACACACAGTAATATTATTCTGTACTAACTATAGATAGTACTCGTGGTATCCGAATAAAAATATTCATAGGCTGTCTAAACTACAATAACCGCATAGAAAAATGCACTTACTGTTTTTCTGAATTTTACAATTTTTGAGGCAATTTCCAACTTTTTCCTTATCAGACTCAGTCCTGATAAAATAAATTTTGAATACCGACCTTAGTACGTTCAACCATTTTGGTAGAATGCGTGATTGAATGTTTTAATCTATACCCGAATCATCCCTATTGCGTTTTTTTATCATTTTGAGGATGATATTCGTATTATAAGTACCCCTATTTTTTATCTACATCTACATCAAAATTAATCTTGATCCGCAAGTTTTTTAGATCCATTGACTATCTAACATATAAACATCATCAAAAACTTTCGCATTGATAATATTATTAATATTAACATTTTTATATATTTTAGGTGACGGCGTAGACTATTCAGCAGTTGTATCATCATTGACACAGTTATTGGTGGATCCTTACTTCAGGACAATTTCAGGCTTTCAGTCGCTCGTGCAGAAAGAATGGGTCGCGTTGGGACATCCCTTCTGTGATAGGTAATTGATGCCAAATGCATACCATAAAAACAAAAAACTTACTAATAATGGGCTATTTGACAAGATTTTAAAAACCATTCTAGATTATTCAGTCTCTCACAAAACAGGTTTGCATTAATGTATACCTTACTATATACTTACCACCTAAGCCTTATTACTGTTATTTACTACTGTTAATGCTAACCTTTTGTCAGAGAAACGTCTAACTATTTATTACATTTGCCTCATGCCCACATTTTGCAGAAGTTGGCAAATATAATGTTTGGACGTACCTCTGACTACCCCCACTAGACATCTTCAAAGGATCAAAGCGTCTGGAGATCTCGGAGGATGTCTACCGTACTTGGGGATAACTAAGTTAGTTACTAAATAAGTTAGATTTTAATTCTGAACCTAGGTACATTTAATTTTAAGAAATGGGCAATTAAGGTAAAGATAGATTTTTGCATACTTTAGCCCTTTTACAAAGGACTGCAAATAATTAAATAAATGAAACCCACATTAGGTTCGGGCTTCCGCGCCCTGGCAACCCTGCTGACGCGTCAGCGAAAGAGGCGACAGCAGCGCAGACAGCTCCTGTCTTCCTTCTCTTCCTGGATTGCGTTTGGCAGCTGACGAGGCAGTTCCCAGCATGTTTGCAACCCTCGGAGATATATCTTACCACGTTATGGGATGCAGCACACAATCATCTCTTTGACACTTTCCTCTTCAACTGCGCGAGGGATCGGGAGTTGGCAGTGCAAAAGGTACGTCAACCAAAGTCATACTCAAAATGTACAGTCGTGGTCAACTAATTAGGGACACTCTTTGGTTAAACCGAATTGTGAATTTATTTTTTATTTTCCAACGAGTCTAAACCATATTCCATATCTCTTACATGTAAGTATAATTAGTCATTTATGTGCCCGATTATACAAACAATAACAACTTCTTAAACATTAAACCTCTTTACAGTATAGCTGATAGATTATCGTAGTGCTATTTGTTCAAATAATGCTGGCTGGCCATTTAATTAGGGACACTGAGATATTGCGTACTATTTTCAAAATTTGAATCTCAATACTTTTTTACTTCTTCTCTTATTGTTTCATGGTAGTCTTATTGTTTGGCGGCAATCCTGATATTTATTTTAAGTTTTGAAAAATATTTTGAAGAAAAATGGGTAAAAATAAATGTTGCGATCCAACACTACGAAAAATTATCATGAAGTTTGTTGTCGAGCATGGTTGGCCATACCGAAGGATAGCAGAACATTTAAATTGTTCAAAAACTATGGTATACAATGCAGTGCAACATGTCAGACGCAATAACACAGATTTAAATGTGCCCAGAACAAAAAGATCAAGAAAAACAACTCCGCAAGAAGATAGAATGATAACCAGGTTAGCTAAGAAAGATCCGTTTCTAGGCTCTATTTTTATTAAACACGAAGTGTTTGGGACAGACGAAAGAGCTGGTGTCTCAGCGAGGACCGTTCGACGACGTCTGGTAGAAGCAGGGTTGTTCGGAAGAGTGGCTCGCAAAGTACCGTTGTTGAAGAAAGAACATAGAAATGCTCGTTTGGCGTTTGCACGTAAATATGGACATTGGACCTACGCCCAATGGCAACATGTATTATTCTCTGACGAGACCAAGGTTAATTTGATTTCTTCAGATGGAAGGCAATACGTACGGCGTCCAGTAAAAGCGGAAATGAATCCAAGATTCACAAAAAAGCAGGTGAAACATGGCGGTGGAAACATTAAAATGTGGGGTTCATTTTCTGGACGTGGAGTGGGACCTGTGAGGAAAGTTCAGGGTAACTTAGACCAACATCAATACAAGGCAATATTGGAGGAAACGATGCTTCCCTATGCTGAGGAGCATCTCCCTATTATATGGACGTTTCAGCATGATAACGACCCGAAACATACCGCCCGTTCAGTCAAGTCGTTTCTTACCAGTCAGTCAGACTGTCCTCAAAACATGCCAGAAACTGATAATGTCTATGCCACATCGGTGTCAAGCGGTAATTACTAACAAAGGTTTTGCTACTGGGTACTGATTTTACACGTAATAAAATGGAGCTGTTAAAGATATTATAATACTGCAGATTATTAGTTTTGTTTAACTCTATTTTTCATTATAGTTTACTGTCCTTAATTAAATGTCCAGCTACAGAATTATACCTTAAAATTGAATACATGTTCAACCTTTGATATTAAATACTTTTTTCTATTTATTTATTCTTTTATTTACAGCCATTTAAAGCATAATAATCGGACCAAATTATGCAAATAATAGTTACTGAGAAATCAATAGGGTTTTATATTTGTATGTACATAACCGGTTATTGTTCTTCACTATCTTGCATGTCCCTAATTAGTTGACCACGACTGTATTTCGTCGGTTTAGAGGTGAAATTCATTAAATGCGAAAAACTAGTATGGAGTTATAAGCGATAATAATTATTTTTTGCAAAAGATTGCATTTTGCTCATAGTTTTAAATGCAATCCTATTGAGTTTGATTTTGTTTTTAGATTATTAGGTTGCTTTTGTAACTGCTTTGTTTTGTAGATATTGCCCTGGTGAGACCGTTTCACGAATTTAATGAATTTGATCAATTATGTCACTTAATGAATTTTACCTTTAAACCGACGATTTATTTCTAATAGAATCACAAATCAGCAAGCTTATCGCCTGCGTTCTTTTATTCATCCATCAAACTCAATTTGTCAAAACTGAATTGTTTCTCTGAAATCGGCGATGCCATCAGAGCGGTGTTTTAAGCCGAGTAAGTCTTTGAAACTGGAAAAAATGCAATGTTTAACAAATCATTAAGTGGGTGATAGACGTACGAGCAAGTACGCGTACTTATGGCTCGCCGACCTTTTTCGCTTGTGTGTCACCGTAAGTACGCGTACTTTAAAACCGCCGCGCAAAATCGTCGGCGATCCAACCGGTCTGAAATCTTGCTCGTAGCTCGTCATGGCTCGTTTTGTTTCGACTTCGTTTCTTTTTTTTAGTTTTTAAAATGTAATACGATATTATTCCTAAATAACACAAAGCTTCTTCAGTCGACATCGCAATACAGAGTGAGTAAGCTTCACGTGTGTCAGTAACGTCGAGCCGAGTAAGTTCGCGATCTTAAAAACCGCGTACTATAAGTTCGTACGTCTATCACCCACTTTATCGATAGAATGAATATAGATAGATTGACATCACATAAGCCCGGCAGTCTGTGACTGTGTGTCTGCCCGCGACCATGGTTATTGTAACATAGCCGAAACGTCGGGAAAGTAAATTAAAGGTAATTACGTGATAAAGACACGTGTCAAAATCTATAGTTATGTCTACTAATCACGATAGTTTGAAAAATAATAAATCATTATCGTTCGACTGCCGGGCTTATGTGATGTCAATCTATCTATATTCATATTCATTTATTTAAATATTTGTGGACATTTTTACACATCGTCATCTAGCCCCAAACTAAGCAAAGCTTGTACTATGGGAACTAGATAACTGATAGAATACTTATATAAGTTTTTTTTTTTTTTTTGTAAATACTGACATTATGGTACATACTAACACCCAGACACAGAGCAAACATCTATGTTCATCACACAAATATTTGCTCTGGGTGGGGATCGAACCCACAACCTACAGCGCTGAAGGCAGAGTTACTAACAACTGACCTGTGAGGCTGTCAAATTAAAAAAAAATATTGCTATTTATTTATCTATATCTATCGTTTTTAATTTTGTTAAATATCGGAACTACAATTAGGTAGCGATGCAACTTGTAAATAAATCTTTATTTACATAATTATTGCAATCATATGTCTCGTATGCAGTTAGACCAAAAATAGCAGATGCTTACACAATACACATGCTAGTTCCTAAATTAGGTAGCTAAATTATAGGTCCCAAGTCTCGATTGTTGTCCAATTCTTTTTGGCTTGGTAATTTCCCTTAGCTCCTAAGACGTTTCAAAGTGATCATTGTGGTTTAATTGAAAAAAAAACTAAATTAATTTAACTTATTACTTATCTAAAATACTGTTTGTTCACAGAACTTTGTCCAGAGACCGGTGTGGGATTGGGGCGAGCAGTTCTCGGAAGAAGACAAAGCTTTGTTCTATAACCCGCTCTACGCTGGACCTAAACCGCCTGATACCCCAAAGCAGAGGTTATGTGAGTGTAATTTAAAATACCTTATTTCGACCTTATCTGTATCTGTATCTTTATCTTTATCTTTATCTTTATTGTCTTTTATTTGTCCATGATCGTTGACGCTCGACCATGACCTTTTCGGTTGTTCGAATTTTTTTTTTTCGTTTTCTTACAAAGGTAACTAAATTTAACATTTAGCCTAACACGATCAGCCCCCTTACCACAAGCACTACGCAACGCTAAACGAGTTCATATAGCTCTTTTAACATTGCGGTAAACTCCCTGGGGCCGTACAACAAGCTCAAAAGTAATATCAAAAACCGCCCAAATGCGAGTCGGACTCGCGCACGAAGTGTTCATATGTAAAAAAATGGCAAAAAATCACGTTTGTTGTATGGGAGCCCCACTTAAATATTTATTTTATTCTGTTTTTAGTATTTGTTGTTATAGCGTCAACAGAAATACATAATCTGTGATAATTTTAACTGTCTAGCTATCACGGTTCATGAGATACAGCCCTGTGACAGACAGACGGACAGCGAAGTCTTAGTAATAGGGTGCCGTTTTTACCCTTTGGGTACGGAACCTTAAAAATTAGTCACGGTGCGAAAGTGACAACGCAATATAAACTCGTATCGTTGTCACTATTGCACCGCGAGTAATATTGTTTTGATATTACTTTAGGACTTGTACTGTTTCTGGACTCGTTGGCTCGTCATGACTAGCTTTCATATTTTCTTCTAATCTATATATATAAAAATCAATTGCTGTTCGTTAGTCTCGCTAAAACTCGAGAACGGCTGAACGGATTTATCTTATCTTGGTCTTGAAATAATTGATGCAGCTCTCTCCATCTATTTCTCTCCAGTGCCGTCTCTTTAACGGCACTGGAGAGAAATAGATGGAGAGAGCTGCATCAATTACACCGACAAGAGCACAGCTCTTAAGTTAGAAGAAGGTCTTGAAATGTTCGTGGCGGTCTAGGGAAGGTTTAAAAGGTGAGAAAAATTCGAATAATTGCCCGAAAAACCCTAAAAACAGCCCTTTCTTTTTCCCATACAAAAGTTTTCTAACTAAAACGTAGAGTCAATTTGAGCTTTATTGCTATTGTATAAAGTTCACTGTTGTCTAACCAATGTAGGTGTGTTCCTAACGTCATTTAAAATGCATCAGTGAACGGGAAAGGGAACGGGAACGGGACAGGAACTTATTCTAAAGCGATACGAAGTTCGCCGGGTCAGCTTGTTAAAAATACTTTTGTTTTTCAGCGCAAATATCCTCCTCAAAGCAAACAGCTGAACTGGAGCGCCTGGAGCCTTGCACGTCCATAGCTGGCATGGAGCTGTGGGCTCTTTGCTACGAGAGATGGCTTCTACCTTTGGATGCACCACATGCTGGATATGCACAGCATCACGTCTACAACATGGAGTTGAGGGAATCTGTGAGTATCAAATTCAATTAGATAGGATCGCGACTGAATACGGTTGATAGCTATACAGATCTCTAGGCGCTCAGATCCTTAAACATTTTTAATGGGGGAGTAGCCGGAGGCACGTCCAAAGATACTAACACTAGTGACAAATGTGCCAGATGTAATTAATTTATTTAATTAGAACGGATAAATCACTTACACTAATTAATTCATTAATTCCTCGAGTCAATGTACTCATTCATTTTCATCAAATGTGTTGCTTCTTCTTCTACTAATTAATTAAAATTTAACATTTAAATTAATCAAATAACGAACTACACTGATATACATATATACCAATATTTATTTATTTATAAATTGTAGAATATTGTCAAAGTAAAAAAATAAATAAATAGGATCACGACTGTAATCCTCAAGTACGGTAGATAGTCTCTCAGATCTCCAGGCGCTTAGATCCTTTGAAGATGTCTAGAGAGGGTAGTCAGAGGCACGTCCAAACATTATATTTGGCACATTCCCAAATTTTGCAGAGTTAGCATTCCATAAGTGACAGGTTGCAAGCCGTGCATAAATAAAAATGTAATCTTACCCCTTTTAAGCAAGTTGAAGGATCTAAGTTCTGTCTAAGGCTCAGGCTCTTACTCTGCAAAACGATTTCGACATTCTCGAAACGATACGACAGTGCTTTGATATATTCGATCG
Source organism: Hydriomena furcata (assembly GCA_912999785.1). Taxonomy (NCBI): domain Eukaryota; kingdom Metazoa; phylum Arthropoda; class Insecta; order Lepidoptera; family Geometridae; genus Hydriomena; species Hydriomena furcata. The sequence goes on from OU538834.1 coordinate 13,138,444, forward strand.
ACCGAACCGAAGAGACCGTTATAGTTACGCCACTGGATGTGACGGTTGTCCCGATATATCGTTGATCGTTTCCAAGAGTGTGAGCTGGAGATCCGAGAAGATGTCTATACCGTATTTGGTTGAGGATCAAGTTCGTGTGATTCTATTTCAAACCATTTTATACACCAAGGTCCGGGCGTACGGAACAGCAACTAATGAAACTCCGTTTTCAGATCCAACGCTGCCAAGAGAAGCTCTCATCTCTCTCCATCCTATGTCGCCATTCAAATGGCTCTGACCACCTTCCCGCCCCTTCCCCCCCTCCCCGCCACTCTGTCCCTCGCTTCCACCCTTTCTCCCTCCAAATGGACTTCTCCCCCCGCCCCTCCACCCCTCATGTGCCCCTCATCGATGCCAGTCAGCTGTTAGACTCGCAATCGCTGCTCAATGCACCGGATTAATGACGTCATTCAACAAGTGGTAGACGACGGTCTAGATAAGTCGAGGGCTAGATCGGCCGGTAGATGGAGCTGTGGCAAATGCTCACTGATGATCCTACTAATATTTACTTTTGCAACATGTTATGCCGACCCAGAGTGAAATAAGATAAGAAAAAGATGAATCCTACTATATCATAAATCCGAATGTTTGTAAGGATGTTTGGATGCCTCGATCGGGCCTTAACGGATTTAGATGAAACGAGGAATATATAACATAGCCTATATCCTGGAATAATAAATAGGCTACTTTTTACTTTATTGTCATTGTCATTTACTTGCTAAAGTTGACTTTTTAAACTATTTCATTTTTGTCCGCGCGGTCATTGCCCTTGATTTATCTTTGATGCGTCAAATATACAAAGTCAATTGAAAAATGCGCAAATTGGTTCAAAGCAGGTAACTTACAGTATTTTTTTAATGATTGCGTTGCTGGTCTCTCTTTAAATTGTCCATTCGGGCAAAAGTTTTCGTGAAATTGACCATACGAGCAATTTGCTTACATGAAATTGTCCATTCGGGCAATTGCTTTCGTGAAATTTTCCATTAGGGCAAATGTGTTCGTGAATTTTTCCATTAGGGCAAATGTGTTTTTTCATTAGGGCAATTGTTTTCGTGAAATTTTTCATTAGGGCAAATGTGTTCGTGAAATTGTCTTTACGGGCATTTGTTTTTAAAAAAAAACTTTCCGCAAAGCCAATATCTAGCAGCCCATAATATAAATGATATTAAAACTAACTTCGTGACCTAGTTCGCGCATGTTTCAACTGACCTTGTACAAAATAATAAAAAAATATTTAAACCTAGTTTTAGTAAGATCAATGTTTTAATGAACAAGTACTGTGTATTACTAAAGCCATTCTATTTAAATTATTAGAATACGAAGATTAATATATTGCGTTACGTTTTAAATATTGACGTAAATGTAAATAATAAGTAGTGTTTTAAAAAATATATTTTTTAAGTTACGCGTTTTGAAGGTGTAGTTTCGTTGTCCCCGGTGACCGTGTCCCCGTCAACGGGGACAACGGGAATTCATTTTTACAATTAAAAATACGTTTCGTTGTCCCCGGTCTCTGTCCCCGTTGAAAAATTGAAATAAATTTAAGCCCGGTGTCCCCGGTGTGTACTTCGCAGAATCAAAAGGAGTCGACGTCTTTTTTTATTGTGATCTGAATAATGTGAAATATCATTAAGAGTATCAATTTCATAAAGTAATTTATGTTTAGTATGGTTTTTAAACTATAACTACAGAAATAAAAATCTTTATGATTTTAAATGTATCGTATGTTCCTCTAAAGTGGTGTTAGCTCGTTACTATGATAAAAAAATGCCGGCGGCGTCAGGGCGATGCAGCTACAAAACTAAAGCACATGTAACATTATTTTTTGTGACGCTATCATTGGCTTATTTTAAATCCCATTCCAGAATATAGCTATATAGCTATATAATAAAAGCAAGTGACTGGAATTATATTGTTGTTATGTGAACGTAATGGTGATGTTAGTGAAAGTTTTAATGATACTCATATAAGTACATTTTTTGATTTCTACCAAAAATATGCAAGCAGGCACATAGGATGTGAAAAAAATAGTGTTTGTTCCAATAAATTATATACTTTTTCACCTATAGATGTACCTACTTAATTATTACTTAATTTAATTATTTATTTATTGTACCATTAATTATTTAATTATTTTCCGTTTTCTTACAATAGTTAACAACAATAAATAAATAATTAAATTAAGTTCACAAGTTCACAAGCGTTTCAGGCGGGTTCTTCTAGATGAATTAAAATATATAAACAGAAAGGGCGGCACAATATTTTTACGTGCTGGATACCAGTTTACGAAGAAGGAAACGTATTAAAACGGGGTGAATAAAAACCCTGAAAGGTCTTTAAAAAATATTGTGGGTTTGGGAAAACAACTTTTTGATCGAGATCCGTTTGTGAAATATTAAGTGGTCGCCCCTAAAAGCGAAAAAATTCACGGTAGGTTTTTAAACTATAACTACATAAATAAAAATCTTTATGATTTTAAATCTATCATACGTTTCTCTCAAGTTGTGTGGGCTTGAAAATTTAATGGAACAAATATTATATTTACATAATTGGGTTTAAATATCAGGTAAAAAAACACAACTTAGATGTTACAATATAAAAAAAGTATCAAAATGTGGTTTTTATTTATTAATATCAAAGAATCAACATAAAAAACATAATCAATTAACTATTTAACACGTAAAATATTTGTGTAAACAAATATAATTATGTAACACAATTATTTATTAATATTACAAAATCAATACAAAACAAAAAAATAACACGATTTTAATGATAGAATGTAAATCAACACAAATTAAATTTGTTTATTTACCACAGAATCAACATGGTAAGTATAAGTATATACAATTATTACAAACATAGTGAAGTATTTTAAAATAAAAACCGGCCAATTGCGTGTCGGGCCATGCGCAATGTAGGGTTTCGTATTTTACACAGCTAACAACGTTATAGTATGAGATTTTAAATGTTATTTTTACTGAAAAAGTTAAGTATTTAATCTTCAAGTACATTTTATAAGTTGGTCGACTACCACGACTATTAAAGGTAACTTGTAAAGGTTACTTAGCTATGATAGTTTATTATAATGTACTACTACCTATACCTACCATGAATTTTTTCGCTTTTAGGGGCGACCACTTAATATTTCACAAACGGATCTCGATCAAAAAGTTGTTTTCCCAAACCCACAATATTTTTTAAAGACCTTTCAGGGTTTTTATTCACCCCGTTTTAATACGCTTCCTTCTTCGTAAACTGGTATCCAGCACGTAAAAATATTGTGCCGCCCTTTCTGTTTATATATTTTAATTCATCTAGAAGAACCCGCCTGAAACGCTTGTGAACTTGTGAACTTAATTTAATTATTTATTTATTGTTGTTAACTATTGTAAGAAAACGGAAAATAATTAAATAATTAATGGTACAATAAATAAATAATTAAATTAAGTAATAATTAAGTAGGTACATCTATAGGTGAAAAAGTATATAATTTATTGGAACAAACACTATTTTTTTCACATCCTATGTGCCTGCTTGCATATTTTTGGTAGAAATCAAAAAATGTACTTATATGAGTATCATTAAAACTTTCACTAACATCACCATTACGTTCACATAACAACAATATAATTCCAGTCACTTGCTTTTATTATATAGCTATATAGCTATATTCTGGAATGGGATTTAAAATAAGCCAATGATAGCGTCACAAAAAATAATGTTACATGTGCTTTAGTTTTGTAGCTGCATCGCCCTGACGCCGCCGGCATTTTTTTATCATAGTAACGAGCTAACACCACTTTAGAGGAACATACGATACATTTAAAATCATAAAGATTTTTATTTCTGTAGTTATAGTTTAAAAACCATACTAAACATAAATTACTTTATGAAATTGATACTCTTAATGATATTTCACATTATTCAGATCACATTAAAAAAAGACGTCGACTCCTTTTGATTCTGCGAAGTACACACCGGGGACACCGGGCTTAAATTTATTTCAATTTTTCAACGGGGACAGAGACCGGGGACAACGAAACGTATTTTTAATTGTAAAAATGAATTCCCGTTGTCCCCGTTGACGGGGACACGGTCACCGGGGACAACGAAACTACACCGTTTTGAAGGAATTGATTTTATAATGTGTAGTTAATGTAGTTATATGTTTACTAAGTACCATCCGTCATATCTAATCGTAGATCCTAATTTGCACGAATTAATGCTGAGCCAGAAAAAAAGTTCCGTGGAATGGCAAAGTGACAGTTTTCTAAATTAACTGTCTTCTGTCTACTCTTGAAACGATAAACGACACATCGTTTCCGACTTTATTTTGCGTTGGGCCTTGAGCACTCTGCAAAATGATTTTGACATTATCGATGACAATGACAGTGCTCCGATATATTCGGCCAAACCGCACTCTTACCCTCGTATTCAAGAACGACACTATGAGAACACGCACCCACATTGGACGAAATCTTTTTTCATAAAAATCACTTTATGTGTTGAGCGGAGCGAGATTTCGTCCACTGTGGGTGCGTGTTCTCATAGTGTCGTTCTTGAATACGAGGGTTAGAAATCGTCGTTAATTGTAGTAGAATGTATGATGTCAATTGTCAAAAGTAATGCCCGTCGTTCAATCTTTTAAAATATAGTCGGAAACGATGTGTCGTTTGTCCCGATATATCGTTGATCGTTTTCAAATGTAGACCCCCTGATTACTTGCATACTTATACTAATGTTGTGAATAGATTTGACTGATAACCTTGAACAGTATCTGTTTCAAATATTTTCATTGTAAAAAATTCTCTTTAGTTTTATCTATGCTTATTATTTATGCATAGCTTATTTTTACACTAACAAGGCTAGGGAAAGTATAAAATTGTCGAACATTTATAATCAATGAATGAGTTAGTGGCTAACTCTGGTGACGGAGTTTTAAGCTTCACAAAGGCCACCGTCATGGCTTAACGACTTTTTTTAAGCCTGGCCGGAAATTTTAATTTTCTCGGTCACCCATCCACTTGGTGACCGCGCTGAAGGTTGCTTAAACTTCGTGGTAAGCATGTAGAGAATTAGAAAATTGATTAAATCATGGAGTTCCGACATTATATAAAAGTAAACAATTTATATTATATTTGTCATAGACTTAGGCATATAATTATGGTCCAAAATGTTGCAAAATTTTATTTTTGTTACCAACTAAAGCTACGATTGTAAATAGCATAATGATTGTGAGGTACATTGTACATGAGGCAGCTAGTATATATTAATTAATCGTTGTTATTTAATTATGTCGGTATTTATGTCATATTTACTTACGTTGGTATTAATTGAAGCTGTCACAATATTTAGAAGAAACAAGCAAGATAAATGTTTCGGTATATATTTCTTGAAATAGTATTTACAAGCTGTCGCTGGGGGACAGATATGTTGCCGAGGACTAATAGCTACATAACAAAAAAAGTTTCATCAAAATCCGTCAAGTAGTTTTTGCGTGAAAGCCGGATAACAGACAGGCAGACAGACAAAAATTTCAAAATGTTTTTTTTGGTTTGTGATACTTTTATAAAGGCCCCTAGGAGTATTTTTTTTAGTTTTTATTCAATGTACAGAATTGAACTCTTTTACAGTTTTATTATATGTATAGATATCAATAAAATCACAAGGATCACTTTGAAACGTCCTAGGACCTAGGTGAAGCTACGCCTATTAAACTCAACCAAGTATAGAAAGATTAGGTAACAAACAACATGCTTATATATCTTTTTTTATAATTATTTAAGCTCCTATAAGTGTATTCCTTAACAGTTACCAAAATAAACTATCAAGCTTAATATCTTCCCTCTTACCTCAAGCTCTAAAGTAATATTAAAACAATACAACACGCGGTGCGAAAGTTGCCATTTTCGCACCGCGAATATTACTTTAAGATCATGTGGTACGGCCCCAGACCATTTCTTTAGTTACAAAACAAACGTAAATATTACAAAAAAATACCACACTAGGACTGCCAAGTCGGTGTAGATAATATTGTTGACTTGTTAATGATTAGTCTGTTAGTTGTAAGTTACGAATAGTTTTAGGTATATTTATATGGTGTAATTAACAATTTTATCAACTGTTACTCTGTGTAGCTTAGCTAGGTTTCATTATACTTAGAGATGGCGCCACAGTCGCTTTATAATAAGTAGTCCAAAATGTTTGTGCGATTGTCGGTTTGGTACATCATCAACAGTACTCGGAATTACCTGAGTTTAAATACCTAGTTGGCGAGATGATAGAATTACCCTCGTATTCAAGAAATACACTATGAGAACACGCAACAACAGTGGACGAAATCTTTTTTCATAAAAATCACTTTATGTGTTGTGCGACACTGCATAGTGTGGACTAGAGGCACATTGTCGTTTGCCTTTAGCCAAAGTTGAGCTCTAAAGGCACACGGTAGTGTGCGCCATAGTGCCGCTCAACACATAAAGTGATGTTTATGAAATAAGATTTCGTCCACTGTGGGTGCGTGTTCTCATAGTGTCGTTCTTAAATACGAGGGTTAGAGTTGTTGAAACCACTAAACTTTTATTTTATAAAACAAAAACTTTTTGGTGGTTGAAACAACTTTATATAGTTTTCTCTTGATTTCTCGCCAACTTTAAGTATATAAACTCAAGCAATTCCGTACTAGAGTAGTGATATACTAGTGACTGTTGGGTAGATCTATTTTGACAAGATTTTATTTAACTTGTCTCGTTAGTTAGAGAGTTATATCGAACCAACCGCTGCTTATTAAGACGCTGCCAGTCGACGATTATTTTTGTTCGAAACGAAAAAAGAAATACTTGTGAACAAGCCACATCTCCTATTTTATAATGTATAGTATTATGTGAATAAAGATGTACCCATCTTTAATCACTTCGATAAATAATCCTACCGACCGCTGCAATGATTACAAACACACGTCCGCACGTGGTCCGCCTTAGCTTTTCGAATAAATTAATGATATAAATTATGTATAATTACTTATCAAAAATCTATCCTAATAGAAATCTAGATCTACATATTACCTATCTTTAACAATAAATCACAAGTTGTTTTGAATAGTAGGTATATAAAATATTTCGATCATAAATTCTAAAACGTATCATTTTGAAATAATATTTTTATCGTGAAAAGTTTCTGCTATTATGTTTTCAGCTTAATAGAAATCTAGGTAGGAACCTGAAGTAATATACTTATAAAAATAGGAGATGTGGCTTGTTCAGAAGTATTTCTTTTTTCGTTTCGAAAAAGAGCAATCAGCGACTGGCAGCCTCTTAATAAGTTCGTACAACTGTTTTTCAAAAGTGTTCCATTTGCATGTCAAAATTATTGTATTATATTTCCGTTTACTATACAATGTCGAGAAATGCCAAATGGTCCATTGGCAAGTTTTATTATAAAGAGACTTCTCCAACATCTTGTTTGGCTGACAATATTTCAATTCCAAATATATCCAGTGTATTACCATGTTTTGACATCCCATTTTACGGGCAAATGTGTTTCCGGCTTTTTGGCGAAAGTGGCGCCACCTCGCCAAAATTACTTTCACTACAAGTAAGAAAATCCATAGCTATTGTAACATTGTAGTGCCATTCCAATAATCTACAATGCTTTCTTCCACGTAAAGGCTGAGTTACGCTAAACCATTTCGGACAAACGAGCTTAGGGCCGGTGTCAACCAAATCGGAGCGTAATTATGTAAATTCTTATTAGATGAGCGGATGAAATTATTTTGTACGTTTACTTTAGTTGTTTTCGTACATGTTTTTTTACTGTTATCTCCGCTATGTTGGAAAGTGTGCCTAACTAAAGCTCGACTCTCTCTTGTAAGTTCGGTATGATATACCAGTGCTGATAACATGTTGAGCATACCAAATTATGTTGTCGAGTGTACCTGACAATGTCAAATGCAATGTTCAAACGAAGAGAATAAAAATGATTATTGAAATATTTTGTTGTCTTTATTTTAAACCAGCTGACCCAGCGAACTTAGTACCACTTAGTTAACCACCAGGCTGAGTAGGCTTGAGCCTAGGGCGGCAAATTTGGGTTATTTTTTAGGGTTCCATACCCAAAGGGTAAAAACGGGACCCTATTACTAAGACTTTGCTGTCCGTCTGTCTGTCACAGGGCTGTATCTCATGAACCGTGATAGCTAGACAGTTGAAATTTCCACATATATGATGTATTTCTGTTGTCTCTATAACAACAAATATTAAAAACAGAATAAAATAAATATTTAGGTGGGGCGCTCCCATACAACAAACGTGTTTTTTTGCCGTTTTTTATACATAATGGTACGGAACCCTTCGTACGTAGAGAATGCAATCTCGCGAGATTGGGTCTCAGCTTAGGCGAGATCTCGCGAGATTCGCAGTTTTGTGTGTTTATTCTTGCAAAAAATCGCAATATTTGAATAAATTAGGAAATAAATAATAATAATAATTATTATCAACAAGCTGACCCGGCGAACTTCGTATCGCTTTAGAATTAACAAATGTAAGTTCCAATTCCTGTTTTCCTGCTTTTCTCTTGAAATTATTCCTGAATTTTCTTTGCTATAAACCCCACGGAGCCCGAGACCTTGCGTGCGTTCTGGAGTTATAGCGTCAGGAAGGAAAACCCGACTTATTTTTATATTATAGATTATCAACAACACTTTCTTTTTCATACTGTAAAATAGCCTATTCAGTTGGTAGTAAGTACCTACCAGTAGTTCTGCCTTTTACTGTGTAGGTTGTGGGTTTGATTTCTGCAACTTTGTATGATGATCGTAGTAGTGTCTTGGTATTCTATCAGTTAATCTGGTTCCTATAGTTAATAAATTATTTAGCTAGATGGCGCTGTGTGAAAAGTCTATCAACATTTATTTATTTTTAGGATCACTCTTTGAAAAGAAAGTAAGGTAAGTAGGTACATGGAGCGGAAGTATATACTTTAATCTTTAGGATGGTCGTCTGCAGCCTCAGCCTTCAATTTCCTGTACTTTTGGTATCGCTTTTGGAAGATCCTTAATCTGTTCATCGCCATAGTGCGAGACCAACTCCAGTAGGCCCAGTGCTGAAGAATCAAAGAGAAGTAAAGGTTCTACCTTTCTATATTTATATATATCTATCTAGAAATAAAGGTTAAAAAATGTTTTGATTCAAACTGATGATCAGATGTAGCAGAAATCGACTCCCTAAAATCAAAGATAATATTATCTTGCAGAAAAACATTTTCATTCAATTCAAGTTAAATCTTTGCTTTTATTTTGATCTATAATTAAGTAGAGACAAAATTTGTATTATTTAACACTATGTCATATCAAAGAGAGAATTAAAATAGAGTAAAAATAAATAAATAGAATCACGACTGTAATCCCCAAGTACTGTAGACATCCTCTCAGATCTCCAGGCGCTTAGATCCTCGAAGGTGTCTAGAGGGGGTAGTCAGAGGCACGTCCAAACATTATATTTGGCACATGCCCACATTTTGCAGTAGTTAGCATTCCATACGTGACAGGTTGCAAGCCCATCGCCGCTATACATAAAGTCTATGATGATAATTCTTTCATATTATTAGAGAACACAATCATGTTCTACTTGTAATTTAAAAAGCTAATACAATACTGCAAGAAATACTATGCAAGAGTTAGCAGGGCAGGCAAAACCAAATAAAACAAGTTGTATCAACGAACCACGGTTTATTCACACCTTCAGTAACAACGAACTAATAGAATATCCTCATTCAAATAAAACATCCAATACAAGCAATTTAGCTGTGACACACACTGCAAACCGCTCTACACATTAGTTTCAACTACATCTATGCACATTTAGCGGACGAAGTAGCCGCTTAATTATCAGCTTACTCGAATCACAATAAACTTAGCGGTTTTTATATGGTTTGCAAAACAGGCGGCATGAAGGCCTGGCTTTTGGATGGAGGCCCTGGAGTTTTTCAACAAGCATTTTCTCAAAATGTTTTTTCTCTTTTATAAATTTATAATATTCATCTACTCTTTTTTCTTATAGGTATAGCGGACACTGGAATTTACTTATAGTTACAGCACTTGGTCCGCTAGATGTGCATGATGGTCTGTTAATTATTTACATTTAGGATAATTTACCTAATTATAAGCCACATTTTGAGGTAGGTACAATTAATATTTTTTTATGTAGTTTACCTACTTGTACTTTATGTAATTCATAACTTTTCAAATTCAAATCTTTTTATTGCAGACAACTAGGTCCATAAATTTTCTTCTTGCTAGTCTATAAGCTTGGTAAACATAAGGCCAACGAATTATACAATCTACATTCAGATGAAAATGCCACAGGGCGTATGTACCCAGCCTTACACTCATGCATGTATTCTGAAATTGTGCTCAAGTGTGGTATAATTAGGTTGGTAAGGTAGGTATAATTTTTTGACAGCTCAATTTTGCCTCAACTCCTAGTAAAAGAACTATATTTCAATGAAAAGTCCAGTTTGAGTAGTTTCAGAATGCAGGCCTTAGTGACTTAAGTCGGCTCGCGCAGCAGGAAGAATTTCGTACAATGACCCGTCATTACTTACACAATATGTCACTCGCTCACATAAACTCCTATATCGCAACGAAATTCTTCCTGATTTCGTTATTTCTTCCGCCTTCGGACTTTATTCGAGAAAAGCCAACTACATGTAGGTATTTGTTCCCAAAATAAAACTAAACCAAATCTTTGCCTCTCTAAGTAGTAAGGTATCTTATCAGTAAGTACCTAAATATTTTCAAAATCAATCAATATTCAAATGATGAAAATTACATCACTACTGTAACGTTTAAAATAAATGTATTTACAATTATTCATCAAATTTTAAAATATATTTCATGTGTCTTTAATAGTTTATTTTATTTTACAAAACAGTCAGTTTATGGAGGAATAAAATTATAGATTTTCACATAAATGGTAATATATTTAGGTACTTGTTCAGTCTGGTTCTAAAGTCCATTTCAATTTACACAAAGTAGGTTAACCATGCAGGAAAATGGCAACCATTCGTAACTAGTCATGTCTTATTTATAGTTATAAATAACTAAAATGGTTATAAATAGGGTCTTCTATAATTTTTTACCCTAATAAATCCTCAGCTAATAAATATGTAATAATGTACCCCCCATTAGTAAACTGATCTAAAGCGTGAATTCCAGCTTTCAAGGCAATATGATCAACAATTTTAATTTTTCATGAAACAAAATCATTTTCTTTTCGAAGTGGAATGCCTGTGCCAACATTCATACTTCTCTGTGTAGTCAAGGTCGTTTTTAGAGTATCATGCGCCGGGTACAAATGCAAACCTACCCCCTTCCCCGCGGGGGCGCACTGGTGTATATATTTGTGGATATTTTGTGAGTGAACCACTATTTTAATATAAATTTAAATGCAAATTAGTAAACAAATAAACCGCGCAATCAAACAATGGAATAAGAATCAAAGACACTGTCTTAAGTTATTTATCAGAATAGCTGCTATTAGCTTCTGTCACATATAATATATATAAAATCCATACCTAACCCTGGACCTTACCTATACGTCCAGTTATCGGTCAAGTAGTAACGCAAACTCACGTAGCGTAGATCGGAGTCCCAGTTAATCTTCATCCTCATTCTCAAACAGGTCGGTGTATTCTCGCGACTGTTCGTAATCTTTCAGCTCCTGAGAGAATTGAACATGACTTTACCATTTTTTATCAACTTACTTTAACGGCGCTGTGTCAACGATGTTAAAACTTTGATAATTTTTAGGGTTCCCTACCCAAAGGGTAAAAACGGGACCCTATGACTAAGACTTCGCTGTACGTCTGTCTGTCACAGGGCTGTATCTTAAGAACCGTGATAGCTAGACAGTTGAAATTTTTACAGATGATGTATTTCTGTTGCCGCTGTAACAACAAATACTAAAAACAGAATAAAATAAATATTTAAGTGGGGCTCCCATACAACAAACTTGTTTTTTGGCGTTTTTTATAAATAATGTTACGGAACCCTTCGTGCGCGAGTCCAACTCGCACTTGGCCGGTTTTTTTTTAATCTCTCTGTCAACTTACACAATTTTATGTGGTACGTGATTTGATTTAATATTCAAAGTCAATAGGTATTTATTTGAATAAAATCACAAGGATCAGTTTGAAACGTCTTAGGAGCTAGGTGAGCTACGCCTGTTCCTCGCAACCAAGCCTAGAAGAATCAGGCAACAAACACGGTATTACATCTGGGGTTTAGTAAACTCGAAAGCGTTTATTCATACATGCAAATTAGCTAAGCAACTTAATAAAGATGCTTATCAAAGCCCAAAGCCATTGGTTTTTTTATTTTTTAAGAAATAAGGCCTTAATTAAAATTTCTATATTATTTATCTTGCTGGTTAATAATTTTAACTAGAAATACAGCTAATTACCAAAAAAAATACAATATTTTCTGAGGCGGTCAAAACTGAAGTTGGATAAGGTGGGTTTTCATTGATAACTTGTACATAATGTTATCTCTTTAGTAGTATTACTTGCATTAATGTATTTTATAAAAGAAATTGTAATAAGTTTCCGGGAAATAGTGCTGAAGTTTTGAAGTTCTTACCTTGTATTTGCTGACTATTAAGATTATTTTTATTTTTATTTCAAATATAATACTGTTTGTTTGTTTACCTGGAACATGCCATTAGCGACAGCGAAGCCCGTCATCGCGATGGCGGCGAACAATGCTGCTAGTATTTTATTCCGCGTCTGGTTTGGGAAGTTAGCTGCCTCGCGTTCCGACTGTGTGCCCGTCGACTGCTTCTTGGCGTTTTGTTTGTTATATTCTAAAAGAAAGCATTAAAGCTATCCAATTACCAAAGATGGTTGAAGTCAGGCAAGCAGCCGGTTGTAAAACATAAGCAAAATCCTCTTCGCAATGCTCGTCAACGTGTTGTGCCACACCACGTTAAGTGGGAAAAGGAGAACAAAATAATGAAATCCTTTGACTGGTCTCACAGCTCAGCAGGCCTAGCTTATTGACTCGAGAAATTGATTTGTCTACGAAAGAATAGACAAGAATTAATTTCGGACGTAGAATATAGCGCCGTAGACGTGACATTTTAGCCCAGGCTTTTTTCGTTAATTTCGATTGGCATGGTCAAAAAGTAGAAAAACCGCTGTTTTAACACAAAAATATAATGTTTTGACTATACTTCTGTAAAAAAAAAGTTAAGCTCATTTGGTAGTGCCTTCTGTGCTGAAGGTTGTGGGTTCCCACTAAGGAAACTTTTGTGTGATGACAATGACCGGACAATGACCCAGAGAGATAGGGAGATCCTAGAAGCTTTCGAAATGTGGTGCTGGAGAAGGATGGAAAGGATAAGCTGGACAGAAAAAATTACAAATATAGAGGTTTTACGTAGAATACAGGAAAAAAGGATCCTATTAACAACGATTGAGAACAGAAGAGGGAAGATGGTTGGCCACCTTATACTGCACGACAGTTTTATAAAGACTATAATGGAAGGGAAGATTGAAGGGAAGAGAGGAAGAGGAAGGCCACGAATGAGCTACATGAGCCAGATAAAGGAGAAAATAGCTGTCGTGTCGTATAAGGAAGTTAAAGAGACGGCGCTGGAGAGAAATAGATGGAGAGAGCTGCATCAATTACACCGACAAGAGCACAGCTCTTAAGTTAGAAGAAGAAGTACTGAGTCTGGGTGTTATAATGTAATTATTTCAGTAATCAGGTTCCCAAAGCATTGCGTGGTTTTGGAGCTAGATGGTGCTGTATAAATATAAACCATTATTTATTTATGTAATCAGTAAATAACAAACTTACCATCTGTAACATGCCTGAAGTTCTTCTGGTTTATTCTGGCCACAAATCTTGACAAATTTGCTATTCCTTTGACATGGTTTGACAGTGTTCCGTTGGGAAAGGGCGCTTTGACTAGTGGCGCAAGGTAGGCGAATACTGTGGCGTCAAAGGATGATGGGCGGTTGCCAAAGAAATATTCACTCTCTCCGAGCCTGTCTGACAGGGTTTTAAGGCACTTTTCTGCTTCATTGTAAATCTGGAATATGCCAAGTAAATGTTAGAATTTAACAGTCTATTTCGATTTTAAAATGTCAGTGTAACACTATCATTTTATATCACAAGTTGTAAGGATGTTTAAAGTTGTCTTCTTTACATAAGCTGCTTTTAAAAGAATTTCATATTGGAGGATTTTTATAGATAATTTTTTAGGGTTCCGTTTCCGTACCCAAAGGATAAAAACGGGACCCTATTACTAAGACTTCGCTGTCCGTCTGTCTGTCACAGGGCTGTATCTCATGAACCGTGATAGCTAGACAGTGGAAATTTTCACAGATTATGTGTTTCTGTTGACGCTACAACAACAAATACTAAAAACATAGTAAAATAAATATTTAAGTGGGGCTCCCATACAACAAACGTGTTTTTTTGCCTTTTTTAATAGATGATGGTATGGAACCCTTCGTGCTCGAGTCCTACTCGCACTTGGCCGGTTTTTATTTTTGTAATATTTGTAACTAAGGGCGATTTTGTTGAAGAGAAGTTATTTTATAACAGACAAGCTGACCCCGTGAACTTCGTATCGCTTTAGAATTAACAAATGTTGTCTTCCGTTCCCGTTCCCGTTCCCGTTCCCGTTCCCATTCCCGTTCCCGTTACAATTCCCGTTCAATAGTTTTTGTAGCGCACACGAAGAAAGCTATATTTTTGGCAATTTTTTACACCTTCCTTCAAACTATCGTCTTTCTTATAAAGAATTTATTACTTTTTCAATATAAAAAATAGCCTATGTTACTCAGGGATAATGTAGCTTGGTAATGGTGAAAGAATTTTTGAAATCGGTTCAGTAGTTTTTGAGTTTATCCATTACAAACATACAAAAAACAAAAAAACAAAAAATCAAAACGTTTCTCTTTATAATATTAGTATAGACTAACCCCCTAAGGTTAAACTATTATAGGGGTTGATTTTGGAATTTTTTCTTAATGCAATTTGGAGTGTGTATTTTTTATTTCAATTGTGTAGGGGACATTAAAGGAAATACACCCTCCAAATTTCTAGGGTTCAAGGTGTGCATGTCATGTTACATAATCAACACTTAACTGGCATCCAGTTATACTTACTGTCTTTTCTATTTCCCTAAGATCTGTGTGTTCACCGTACAATGCATCTATCATTTCCTTCGCCGAGTTTTGATATCGTGAAGGGTAGTAGAAATTAAATGGTATACGTAGAGCTTTAGCGTAGGTAGGTCTTGTGACATCACCATAGTTTTTCTCGTCTACCCACCAGGCATACTGGTAGGCGGGGTAAAGTTTCTCTCGAAGGTACTGAGTGAATGCACTAGCTTCTGCAGCCTGTTTTATATTTAGATGGACATCTGTGCTGTAATGCTGAAATAGATATTGACCCACTCATTAATATTTACAGTAATATTATAAGTGCGAAAGTAACTGGTGTCTGTAAGGTTATCACTGCCAAACCGATGAGCCGATTGTGATCGTCTTGGGACGGATGTAGGATACTTTTTTCCCCAAAATGTTCTTTTGATTTTAATTTCAATGTTTTACATTAGTCGTCAAAAATTGATTTCCTGAATCGACAAGAACGCGTTGCGCGTTGCAGGTAAAAGCTAGTGTTTATATAAAGTTACTGTTATGTATTGTAAATAATAGGTAGCGACTTACAAGTGATTTCAAATGGTCAACAACTTCTTCGAAATTTGTAAGGACTTTTCGGCCGTCTCTCATGACAGGAAGAGTTCCTTTTGGGGTAAAAAATGGATTGTTTGATTCCCTTACTCGAACAGGAACACCGATGAATTTCATATACGTCTGTAATGTAAGCTTTTTTAATAAATATTCCTATGTTTACCCGGCAGTGTAAACCTTCATAACTTTTAGGTTATGTTGCATCAATATTTACCAAAACTTTTAAACATTCTAAATCGATTGATGCTAAGCCCCACTCTCCTCTCCAGATATCTAATTCTATATTAGTCATTTCAAAATTATTTTATGTGATTTGGATAAAATTTCGTAAACTGAACATTGAACAAACGACAGCTGTTGACATCGAAATTACACTGCTGATTGCTGAACTGACACACTGACAGTGACAGTGACATTTATTTAATCTAGTTTGGACTAGAGTTGCCTCACGTTAACCAAACTAAGTTAACTTTTTAGTCGATTTCAATAGATTTTAGGCCTACGAAAACCGATTTATTTTTTATCTACGTTGGTGGTTGCTTTTCTATTATAAATTACATAAAAAAAATTGTAACGAAATTTTGTTTGCAAACAATGTCTTATCAAACCAAAATGAAATGATAATTAATTCCATTGTCAACGTACACCAATCTGTAAAATAGATTTATGTATACACCGGCATAATCTGCAGTTCTACATAAAAAACGATATAACTACCTAATCTTTTTTCTGAATAGCGTGACTTCGTAAAGGATGTGTTTTTTTTTCGGCTTAAACATGTACCGAGGTACAAATTACTAATTAAGTTCCTTCCAATTAATTGTGTTTTTAGCAGTATTTAAAATCCTCCAATATTCGATAGATTAAGAAATACAAGAATATAAAAAAACACTAACTCACATTGGAACTGCGTTAAACGAATTGTTCATAACAGCAGTGACAGCTGTCAAACTTATATCTGTCAAAATATTACATCGTATGACAGTCATTGGCCTTTCCCAGGGAATCTAAATTACGTATTTAATCATACTTATTGATTCTTCGATGTATCTAGGTATTCTAAGAGTACAATCAGGCATATACATAAGAAGACTGGTTGTCCTACTTTCGGGCTTCTGACGAACCGTAACGACAGTAAAAGATCTACGAATGACAGCCGGGACCAACGGCTCAATGTGTGCTTTCCGAGGCACGGAAGAGTCTCGGTATGTAAAGATGGTCACCCATCCACTGACGAACCCCGGCAAGCGCAGCTTGACCTGATGGATCGACCCGTGCAGCTGTTATTACTTAGCCACAAGCTCCTCGATGCACAGGCACAGAAGACTGTCGGTATGTAAAGATGGTCACCCATCCACTGACCAACCCCGGCAAGCGCAGCTTGATCTGATGGATCGACCCGTGCGGCTGTTATTACTTAGCCACAAGTTCCTCGATGCAGAGGCATGGAAGAGTCTCGGTATGTAAAGATGGTCACCCATCCACTGACCAACCCCAGCAAGCGCAGCTTGACCTGATGGATCGACCCGTGTAGCTGTTATTACTTAGCCACAAGCTCCTTGATGGAAAGGCACGGAAGAGTCTCGGTATGTAAAGATGGTCACCCATCCACTGACCAACCACAGCAAGCGCAGCTTGACCCGATGAATCGACCCGTGCGGCTGTTATTACTTAGCCACAAGCTCCTCGATGCAAAGCAATGTATGCCAGTAGGAATATAGTTGCTAGGGATATTTGAAATAAAACCAATAACATGCTTATTATTTTCTTTTATTACATTTCCTCATTTTCATCTTCTCTTACTAGTATATAATCTAGGAAGGAGGCAGGTGCTGAAATATCCTCTTGATACCGAGCCCACCCCATATACCAAACAATAGTCATGATGTGAGCACAGCAACCCACGGTACGTTTTCCAATTATACAGTTACAGTAATAACCGTGGATTCTGTGCTCCCAACTGTTTTGTTCCATATTTAATAAAATATATGTATAATATGTTTTTCTACTACGATATCTCGACTGTATCTTACCCCTAAATAGAGACATTTCATTCTCCAAATATGGTATATGGAGACGCTCGACATCACGGCAAACTTCTATTTCAAATACTCCATTTTGCCTGATATGTTCCCCGTAATATGAGCGTGCCTGCTTTATCTGATAAGTTCCCAGTGCAAATAAAATTAAATCGGACTCTGTCATCACTGGGAACTCATTTTCAAGAACATTGGCATTGATGTTAATAAAAGACGCACTTCTTCTATTGACATTATTTTGAATGATAAAATCAGCTAACATATTTGGTTGATGTAATTTTTGCAAGGCACGCTCCAAAAGTAAAGAGGCATCTGGTCTATCTATGATGGATACATGGAAAGCATTTATTATGGCCCCTGCTATTCTAAAATCAGTTATTAGATGGGTAGCGGCATTATTGCTGAAATCATTTCTTAGTAGTTTGAAGTCTCTCTTAAACCTACCATTTACTACTTCCACTATCCATCTACACATTGTCACAAATCTAGATCTGTTTGCTTGTAATGTACGCAACTGTGTCTCACCAGGCTCCAGGGATTCAGGTTTATAAACATTATAATTTAAAGAAGTTAATAATGGGATTGCATCCCTGAATCCCCTATCTAAAATAAAAACGTCTCCTCCTCTAAAATATTGCCGTAGCTCATTAGTATCATGCCTAAACAATTGCTTCATTATATCAGCATCCGACACAGTTGCCGCATAGGGGCCATAAATATCAAGTATGTGACCGTCTGTTGTAACTATTAAAAAAGGCTTTACCAAGTTTCTACCTTTATGTAAACTGTATGACTGTTTTTGAAATAAATAATTTGATGATTTTTGTAAATAAATGTATGTTCCATCACAGATAACTATAGCCTTCCTATTGCCTCCTTCCTCACCACCAAATAGACCTTGTGGTATAATTAAATTGTGATTGCTTATTTCATCTCTTGGCAAATGGCCAATGCCCATATGTAGTGGTACAAATTGTTCATTTAGTGTATTTCTTACAATACTTAATGTCTTTGAAATAGATGATTTAGACATTTCAAATAGTTGTCCTAATCTTGAATGTGGCTCCCCTGTTCTTAATTTAACTAAAAATATTGCAAGAGCTGTCTTATAGTTTTTGAATTGTTCTCTTAACAGGGGAGCTTCATTTATTATTAACATGAAGTTCACTTTTGATAAGCCAGTCCAGTAATGGCATTCTTCATCAGACATTACATTTAATTGCTCAAAATCTAATTTATTTACTTCATTTGATAGGGCTGCTGTTATTGTAGCCTCTAACTGAGCCGGAGTAAACTGGCTAATATAGCCATAGTCATCGAGAAACCCCCAATCATAAACACTCAAATGATGGCTACATATGCGAGCATTTTCTGTAACAAACAGTTTGTTTGTTTTTAATAAACTGTACCTTAAAAAGTTTGGTACAACATGCCGTTCCAGATTCGTGCAACCATGTACAAAACATGAACTGGCAGAGTTAGCTGTCCGTCTAAAATTGGGTAGAGCCGTTGGTGGAACATCATTTGATTCAGCAACTTCTTCTGGCTGGACATGTCTGACATGTCTCCGAGCTAATAACCAGCATGCATAGCACACTCTGCTATGAGTTGTAATCTGAAAACAAAAACAATGTATAATTCATCATTATGCTAACAAGAATGGATAAAAAACAAAGAGTATGTAATTAGTAATTACCAGTCTGGGAGAAATTCTTTGGGTAATATATTCCCTTTCTGTTCCTTCAGGCAAAGAATGAGAATGACGTCTAGCAAGTGATGCTTGGCACCAAACACATAAATGATCATCAGATGTGGAAGGTTGAGGCTGAGAGGTTGATGGTTGAGGCTGAGAGGTTGATGGTTGAGGCTGAGAGGTTGAGGGTTGGGTCTGTGAAGTTGAGGGTTGAGGCTGAGACGTTGGAGATGGAGTGATTGGATGTTGAGAATGAGATTGTGAAGGTGTAGGCAAAATTCTTGCATGTTGATCTGCAGGAGGTCTAATTCTGTTCTGATCCTGCTGTTGTACTCGTTGAACATTTCTACGAGCTGCGAGCCAACATGCATAGCACACTCTATTTACAGGTTGTATCTAAAAATGAAAATATGAATGCTTTTAATAATTGAATAAATATGAAAAAACTTACATTATTACCAGTGATCGGATAATCGGGTGCTTATATACCTAATTCCTTTCTGAATAAAGAAGTAATCCCCTGTTCCCGGGATTTAACAATTTTGTTTTGTAAAAACAACTATAACAAACTTAATGAAATTATAGCAGTGGGTATTTTGATTAAGTATCTTTATTTTATTCAAAACAAATGGAATATCTATAAAAAAATTATAATGTGCACAATGTGGTCAAATAGTAGAAATTGATTTATCTATCTAACAGATTAGTAATCATTTTGACTAATTGATTGTATTTCATACGAACAGAAGACTAAAAAAATATTGAAAGGCATGTCCGTCTTTCGTGGGAATAAAAGTGAACTTTAGGTATATTTGCGCCCGATTATCCAATCACTGATTAGTACTTAACACAATCAATGCTAATATAATAATAGGCTCAAGTAATAGTCTGTCAATTCTATACTGCTTACCTGCCGAGGCAATATACGGCGAGCTATGTCATCTCTCTCAGGACCATTGGGCAATGAATGAGAGTGACGGTTAACAATGGAGTTTTGACATGAGACACATTGACCTGCAGGGACTGCTCTTGATTCAATAGACAATTGATTTGCAGCTGTTGTAAAGCAGTCTCCACACAAATGGCTATTGTAGTCAATCTAAAAAGGAAATATGATATATAAAACTTCCAATTCTATAGTAAGGTTGTAACTTGTTTTGATTTAATGGATAGAATTTAAACTATAATTCTAACAACTTATAATAAACCTACCTCGCGATTTAAAGTTCTTGAAATAATTGAGCTTATTTCACTGCCAATTTCCGAAATGGTATAATATTGCATCTCATCATTCAACACATTATGACATGAAAAGCACTGCATTGTTGTATACCTCGGATACACTAAAACAGAAAAATACAGTTAGGGTAAAACAGCTTTACAATCAGTACAGTATAAAGTTGAATTAGATGTTAGAACCTCTATGGGTTACCAATAATATGTTGATGTCAAAAAAAACGGGTTGACGTTCAATACTTACGCAAAGCTGATGTGAAAAGTCCGTATAATCAGAGTCCAGAGTATAATAGCACAGTTGTCGAGATCTAACGAACGAACGATCGCAGCCAAATCACAGTATCAAGTCCAAATAAGTTAGCCAGGTCGTCAGGATGGAAGAAATCAATCGAAAGTCCAGGGAAGAATAGCCAAATCAACAATAAAAAAATCACACGAATAGCACTCCAGAAACGGGAAACCAACGAACAAAGGCAGCAGGAAACCGAAACGGAATGACACTTGCCGGCTTGTTCAACAATTCATAAAAAAAAAATAGATATCTATCGGCCATGGAGCGCAGTCTTTTGGCCTTTCAGTGTTTCACGTTTATCAAATGCATAGAATAATCAGAAATGTGAAATAATGTATTTTTTTACATTCATGTTCGCTAAATGTTTCACAAAAATAATGTAATAGCAAAAACCTGTTTTTTTATATAAGTAAAAAATCAGTAATGGTTAAATTATTTTTGTCAAGTTACGTTTCCATGATGAAGTAACGAAACGCATCATCGGAAGAAGTGAATCACGGGAATGCCAGATTAAAATATTGGGTTGTAAGTTATTAACATTTTTGAACGACAATTTCAGGTGGTACAAATGTATAAATAAATCCAATATATATTTTTTCAGAATCTGCAATTATTTTCCTGTGTTTTTGTATATTTGTTCCTAAGGTACATTGTTTAGCCGCAGTTGTATGGAAAAAAAAACACCTCCTTTGTTTCATGAGATAATGTGATGCCATTTGTAAAATGTCAAACGTAACGTAACGTCAAAAAAAGTTTTGACAGTAAGCAGCTGTCTACTATAGAGAGCCTAGTCTGCTACTTGTATTGTTGGATTGGATTGGACCTTTCCTTCCGTTTGACCAAATCTGTTGGACCTTCGGCTTCGGAGTTCAGTGCAGTGGTATTTTGTTTAAGTGAACTAATCACCTAGGTGGAACATTATTTTAACGTGCAAAATTATTCATCGAACGTTGACTTATCTTTCAACACCGGTTGCGTTGTGAAATCAGCAGAAATGTCGATCCAATGGACTATCATTGCCGGCTACCTATACGTCGAGATAGTAATGGTGATTGTCATGATGTTACCTGTTTTCAGTGCAAGAAGATGGCACGGGTTCTTCAAATCGCAAATATTTTCCATGGTTCAACAGCATGTAGCTATGTATTTCTACGTTTTGCAGGGAGTTCTGTTTTTATTTTTGATGGATGCCATCAGAGAAATGAGGAAATACTCACATGTGTCAGAACCTCATGTTTATTTATCTTCGGAAATGAAAGGAAATATAAAGCTTTTTAGAGCTCAAAGAAATTTCTACATTACTGGGTTTTCCATTTTCATGGCTTTTGTTATCAGAAGACTAGTAACTATGCTTATCATTCAGGATGAACTAAGCATAAAAGCAGAAGAAATTATCCTAGAAGCTGAAGCAACAGTTAGACGGGCTAAACAAAATATATTAGAAACTTCTATACGAGCAAATGAAGTAATTGATTTCGGACAAATTAAAGAACAGCTGGCAATTTTAGAAAGAGAACTAAAGGAAGAGATTAAGAAGACTAAAAAATTGGAAGAGGAAGTAAAGAAATGGAAGTTGATGTACGAAGCAGCAAAAGCTACCACAAATGGAAAAGGAGATGAATAAACATAATTAAAACTATGAATCTCATTGTTGTCTCTTAACTTTAGGAAAATTTATAACTAAGATTCTATCTGAGAATGGTGCTGTAACTAATTCATTTCCAAAATTTCCATTATTGTTTTGATTTACTTAAATTACTTAGTAATTAAATTCTAGGCCTTAAAATTCTAGTCTTGTTTAGGTGCTTGTGAAAAATGTATTTTGTAATAAATAGTTAAATAGATGGGCTAGGTAGGTTGTAGGTACTTATAATAATGATTATAGCTTTTTGATGTAAGTTTCAGCATTTTAAGTATTATTAAGGTATTATCATAGACTAAAATGATGCAAATAACTTTTTAATTGTTATTAAATATTAATATAGGTGAGAATGCATCAAAATTGTAACGTATTGTATGTACAGTATAGTAGTAGCTTTACCTACTTCAAGGTAACTTTAATAAAATGATTATGCCTTTCTATAATAAACAACTTTGTCTATGGTCTTTGACTTTAAATGTATTCACAGATTTTATTTTTAGCTATTTACATATTACCAGAAATATAGGTATACCTAATATACCTTAGGAAATCACAAATACCTACCTAATCAAAAAACATAATAAATGACGATAGAAAAAAACAGTCGTACAAATTAAATATAAACTTTGTCATTTAGTTGTCTTTGGAAATATTTCTAATTCTAACTAGCGACTCGCCCCGGCTTCGCACGGGTAGCATGTTATTATACATATAAACCTTCCTCCTGAATCATTATCAAAATTAAAAATCGGACTATTATCAAAACGACAAAAAAATCACGTTTGTTGTACGGGAGTCCCACTTAAATATTTATTTTATGCTCATTTTAGAGAAATACATCATCTGTGAAAATTTCAACTGTCTAGCTATCACGGTTCACGAGATACAGCCTGGTAACAGACAGACGGACAGCGGTGTCTTAGTAGTCCCGTTTTTTACCCTTTAGGTACGGAACCCTAGAAACATAAAAAAATAATTCATAATATCTCATAACCTACCTATTTACCTAACTACGTAGTTAGCATTCCACACGTGACAGGTTGCAAAGCCGTCGCCGCTTTCAAGAATACTAACAGGTTTCCTCACGATGTTTTCCTTCACCGTTATAAACACGTGTAACACGCATGTACATTTTTCGAACAGAAATATCCATTGATGCACGGCCAGGATTCAAACTCGAAATTAATTTGAAATTAATAATATCTACCTAGGTACCTATTTACCTAACTACATGAATTCAATAATTCAATTTCAAACTTTTTAGTTGATCATGTGAAGTACCATCTATTTACCGACTAACTTTACCGATAGTGGTAAAATAGCGCCACCTGCCAGCGGAATTGCAAACCTCTTTCATCATACCTCTCAAACCCCGAGCGGTCGCATGAGATCGCGAAAAGTACTTATATTAACGTAGTAACATCACATGAAACTAGATGGCGCTGGAATACAAAAATCAAGTTTGTTGTATGGGAGCCCCCTTAAATATTTATTATATTCTGTTTTTAGTATTTGTTGTTCGAGCAGCAATACAAATACCTACATAATCTGTGAAAATTTCAACTGTCTAGCTATCACGGTTCATGAGAACCCTAAAAACCGCATCAAAATCCGTTGTGTAGTTTTTTTTCCGTTGTAAAGATAAGCAAACATAAATACATACAGACGCGGGAAGCGGAAAGCGACTTTGCTTTATAGGTACTATGTGTAGTGATGATCCAAGTAATTTTATTTTATTTTGATTGGAATTGGAATGTCGCAGCGCCGTCTTCGTCGCATACGCGTAGGTTGTCTTACATAAATGCTCTTTGGGTCGTCTCAGGTCGTCTGTAGGACTGTAGGTAATAAATAGGTAGCAGGTAGAAGTAGTATTATAGAGTAGAGACAGAGGCAGAAAAATAAATTTATCTACTTAATAAATAATCAATTCTATAGTAAACAAAGCTACTAGATGTTAGGCATTGCTTCGTTTTCGCGAATTAGTCATTGAGCTTAATGTACTACGTACCTACTAGAGATGACACCACAAAGTAATAATTTGCGGTGCGCCTTGCGGTCCCTCGGACCACAGTGGACTTAGTCCGAGTCTAACGCCTGTGACGCGCGAACGTGTTATACAAATACGCAATTTCAATCAAAATGCCGAACTGTGTCTTAAAAACGTGCACAAACCATTCGAGAACAAAAAAAAAAGATAGCGGTGTAACATTTCATCGGTAAGTAATCATTTTATTTGTAATTTTATTTGTTTAAGATTATTGTTTGACAAAGCTTGAGTTTACATCGACGCGCCGCCATTGCGTGCAAATCATAGAATAACAAAACATCACGTACAGAACGGACACTGAGTCTTTTAAACCTATATTTATTTTCAGAGTCGAAAGAGTAATGTGTCAGTATTTGTTAGTTAATTTTTGTGTGAATTTGAGTTAAAGTATGTGAGTGTGTATGTTTTATGAAGTATTTGTCAGTGTGGTTTTTTTTGCATATTTCCTTTGTAGTTTTGGTGTTTTATGTGTATATTTCTTGGTGAGCTTCTATTTATGTTTTTTTTTTCTAATTTTAAGTTCGATATTCTGTTATTTTAGTTATATTATGTTCTTGGTGAATAAATATAGTTTTAATTCATTCATTCCTTTTTTTTAGGTTTCTTCGAGATGGTCACGAAAAAAGAGAGAAGTGGATAAAATTTGTGCAGAGAAATCGCAATGATGACAAATGGCTACCGAGTGAGTACTCGTGTATTTGTTCTGACCATTTTAAAGACGAGGATAAGTATTTCACAAAAAAAGGTCGCTTATATCTCAAAAAATGTGCAGTACCATACAACAAAAGTTTATCACCAACAAAATCAACAATATCAGCACCGATTTCTGAATCGATAAGCAGTTCTGATTCAATTTTTGACACTCCGCGTATCATTAATTTAAAAAAACAATTGCATAAAGAAACCAAAGCTAGAAAGCTATTTGCTGAAAAATATAAGAAAGTTCAACGTCAAAACCGATACTTAAAAAAGAGATGTTATTCATACAAATTAATGGCTACGAATTTAAAAGAAAAATTTAAAGAATATTTTAAGTTTTAGATTTATGTATAATTATAATAAACAATTGTTAAAATTGCATTAGTTACATACATAATAATTATATAGAACTAACATTAAAGGCTATTATTATAAAAATAATAAATATAGGTATTTACTTAGCATAGAAAAGAGAAGTAGACGATTAACACATGTATGTTTATATACTACTCCATATATTTTGTTGATTATGTTGTAAAGTTTTGTAAGGAACCGCTGATATTTTTTTCGTCATTTTAGGGTTGGTCCCATAGTGAAAGTTATTTGTTTCGATGTACCTTTGAGCGCTCTTTAGTATTTGAAAATATTCGGAGTAACCCTTTTCACTTATTTTTATATAGCAAAGTAAAACATCCGTACGGTGCAGCTAATTAATACAGGAATATTGTAGTGTTAAAACTAACGTGGTTTTGGAACATTTTCACAAAATTTAACGGAAGTACTCGGTAGTTGGTACTACGGAACTAGTCGGCAATCCGACTATTGAAAGTACGTGGACACTTCCGTTAATTTTGTGGGAATATTGTAAGATTGTAATACTTAAGAATTTATTTTGATGTTGTGTTATAACTATACCTACTCACCTATGCCTACTCACCTATACTTATATATAATAAAGAAACTAAGCATATTAATGAGTAATAAATTATGGTCTGTAAATAAAATTGAATGTTTTATTTACTAGCTACCCTAAAAACATAAAGTATTTAGGTAATTATTTTAATGACTGTGTTTTTTTTATCGAGACAAATTATTTTTAAGACACTGTTACGTAGGTACAAAAAACTTTGTCCTCTCTGTTTTTCTGGTAATTCATAATCTATAGTTTGGTGTTTCAAGATAGATAGTGCCCATTTAAAAACAGCTTATGCGCCGTGTTTTTCATGGCGCTTACGACCTTTTTGATTGAAAGTAACTTTCTTAAGCCATTCAGCGGTCAGCGCTTTACGTTTCAATGTTTCGTTTAGCCATATAAATATTTATTTTACACTGCAAGCGGACTTTGGCTTTAATAATTGAAAATTGAGCAATTTATTTGGCTTGGATAGCTCCTCTAGTACGTATACGTAGTACCTACATTAAGTTCATAGGAATTAGTCGATTAATCGATCCACTACATTGTTAAATTTATTTAATTCAGACTTTGTGATTGAATCAAATGAATGTAATAAGAGCTTTTTAGTTCGCTTGCTCTTGGATAGTTTAGACATCTGTATTTATTTATCGAAAGTAGGCATAAATATAAATCAGATTTTCTTTTCTTTCACACACGCTTCTTGCGCTATCCGTTGTCTCATATCAAAATGTCACAACATCAACAAAGAAAATTAAATAAACTAAACTGAACTCTTGCTTGGTTCTAAGAAAATTCTTTCTCAAATTCATTCAGAGCAGAGTTTTATTATATTCTTTATTAAACAAATTGAAAAAAGCTATCCTATCCTATCCATCGTTTGAGGCAATTTGAAAACTGTAGATTTGATTTACGAGCTAATTTTATTCATCGGGAAATATCCTGTGATAATGTTCTGAATTTTGCATGTTGAGTGTGTAACTCGTTGTAAAAGAGTACCGTTACAAAATATTTATGAATGTGGGGATCTTCAATAGAGTCAACCACAAGGTAAGTTCATATTTCATAAATTACCTCATAGCATATAAATAAGACACCGCATTGTTTCCAAAACATGAATGCGATTATCCCTCTCATAAAGTTACTCAACTTATCACCAGAAAAGTATAATATTACTTCATATCTATTTGATTTTTGCGCTTTAAAACAGTCATAATTTGGACATTGGTGATTTAAACATGCCCCATAAATTTTTGATAACTCTATATACCAAATTAATTAGCTCAGCTGTTGTAAAACGTTTTTAGTGTGTGTTACTAGTTGTTCAATGTCTCTAGGTCAGTGGTGATAAGCTAGGGTAGGATGATCCATATAAAACAAATTGCAGATTAAACTTCTTTAAATTATTGATAAAGTTCCAATACTATATTATATTACTGTTTGTTTTTAATACCCACTTCACACACATACGCTTTGGTACATAAACTGTTACCACATGTGTATAGCTCTAAATATACTTTCTGCTGTAGAATAAGGAGAGTGGTGGCATGTATTCCGAATGGAGCTCGCTGCCGTTGGAGGGTGGGGGGCGAGGGGTGCTCGGTGCCGTGGGGGGGAGGGATGTTGTGCTGGCTGTAGTGAAGCAGCTGGCCTCACATGAGCCCAGCCCGCTCACAACTGATGCTGAGGTAACTATACTATCAACTATTATACTATACTAATAATAGGTATTAAACTATACTATTAATAGGTACTATACCTACTACTTATGGTGTTCAGCCATGTTAATTTATGACAAATAAATAAATCAAATTTTTGCCACCCAGGCCTTAAATTAGAACTGATTTCTAGTATTTTCTAGTATTAGAGACTGAAGCATATATTTTCTGAGATTGAATATCTTTAACCTGTCAAGTATTGCCATTTTGCTGTTAAGTAGGAACTAAATGTAAATGCATTTTGCTTATCATTTTTTTTTGATTACTTAGAATAACAGGTAGAACAACCAGTTCTGGTTCACAAGGCCCGAGTCTTACTATACAGTACCTGGGGGTTAGCACGAATCACTATCATATCGACAAAGTATCATCCAAATGTCAAAACTGATACTTCTACAATACAAAAAGTGTAAGTTTTGATATTTGGACAATACAATTCAATATTATAGTGGTTCGTCCTCAGGCCATCTATCTATTTCACATTGGCTTCTTCATACAGTGTCAGAAATAAATGTCTGACATATTGTAGGTGGAATGGGTGCTAGAAGTGATCCGTTTCGGCCTGTCACTGCCCTTACAAGAACATGAGGCTTTACGAGATTGTGTCCGCATATGTTGTGCATGGTTGGCACCATTGCTACCACCAGCCCCACCAGCTATGCCGCCACCACCATCTTTACCACCACCAGTGGCTACAGCCCCAAGGGTCTACGCTCGGAAGATATTAAGGCATCTGCAGAATTTGTTTGTTCCAAGGCCCAATGAAAGTAAGCGCTTATGTTTGTTGGAGACATGAAGAACATGCAGGTCTAGCTTGTTTACCTGAAATGATCTGTCTACGAAAGAATAGGCAAGAATTTCATATGGACGAAGAATATAGCATCGTGGACGTAAAATTTTGGTCTAGGCAATTTTTTTTTCTTGCCATTACCAGGCTCAGCTGAAAAAACGCTGCTTTTAGCAGAAAACAAAATGTTTTTGGCAATAGTTTCGTATAATTATTGAAACCTCGCAACTTTTTTTGAAGTTGTTTAAAAATAAACTTTTCTCGGGTCATCAAGCTAGACATGCTGTAGTACTTTGTTTTTTTTTATTAATAACTGTAAATATTTTGGTTTTTGATTACTTTGGTGTAACAATAGAAACATAGCACTGTTTTATATTAATTGCACATATACTAATTGTTTTTTAAAGACACGCATGACTGTCCCTGATTGATTGTGCTTCTCTTTTGCAAGGTCTCACGTTCATTTATCAGTTGGAACTGGGTAAGTGGGAAATTAACTAACGTCTTCAGAGTAAAGAAAATTTAGAATGCAAATAAAATTTGTCGCCTGTCTCATGTGGATGCTAACTACTGCTAGTAACCTTCTGTGCTGTAGGTTGTGGGTTCGATCCCCACCCAGGACAAATATTTGTGTGATGAACATAGATGTTTGTTCTGTGTCTGGGTGTTAATATGTATAATAAGTATGTATTTACAAAAAAAAAAAGTATATAAGTATTCTATCAATTATCTGGTTCCCATAATACAAGCTTTGCTTAGTTTGGGACTAGATGGCGCTGTGTGTAAAGTCCGCCAATATTTATTTATTTATTTTTATTTAATGATCCTTTCCTTAATGCTATGTAGAGCACCAGTGTGGTGCCGATCGACCAAGGTGAAGGCTCAAACAAGAATAATAATTAAAAGTACCTACTACTCAAGTACGTACAACAATAAAAAAAATATCTAAAGAGCTTCAGCACCGACCGGGAATGACTCCCGTACTTGGGGATTACAATCATGTTTTTCTTTTGTTTTCTTTATTAGTGCATTGTTTACGCACCATTCGAGCTACCATTCCTTTCTGTTTTAATCAAACAAATAATTAATGAGTCCATTCTAATACCAATGCATTCTAAAGTTTCTTATTACTCTGATAAACAATACTTTTGCTACTGCATATTTTGGTTGAGCTTTGGTATCCAGATTCGGGGGGGTTGGGGGCAAACAGAACGTTGTTTTCTTGTGAAATGATAGGTTTTAGGGGGTAGGGAAAAGCCATCCCAATGTGATTCCAACCCCCAGAAACCTCAAAATTGTTCTGCAAGATATCAAATCAAAGCCCATATTTTTTCTATGCTTAACCGCTTATTCAAGCTGCAAAACTTAGCTTAGTTTTTATGTCATTAGTTTCTTTTTCCAAGGTGGTGATCTGATAAGCAAGCAAGCGGTCCTCTGCCACAGAGTGCTACGATTAGCTCAAGCGTTGGCTGATGGAGCTGCCCTTGGTGCTAATGAATGGAAGTCACTCCTACTGTTATTGCTAGCAGCGGCTAGTGCGTTGCTATCTCCACCCGCGCCTCACCACTCTGCTGCTGAACAGCTCTGCGAGAGGGTGTTGTGTGTGCTGTTCCAAGTGTGGATATTGGCGTGTCATAGGTGAGACAAGACTCCAGCTTTTCAACTATGAGCATCTGATATTCCTCCAAGGCCTGCTCGCTCCACTTACTTTTAAAATTTAGATCAGTGGTCGTCACACTTTTCTGGCTGAGGACATAGGATATGGTATCCCTGCCGGCTGCCCCACGTCCATGTCTCCGTCAGCAGGTAAATAATCTCCCCGGACCTAGAAAAGTTAGCTTAGGCGCTCCTCAAAGCTTCGGGGTGCCGAGGTTTTGTAGTCCCCTTGATTTGCAGGGTAGGTAGTAAAAATCCTACTTCCTACTAATATTAGAAATGCGAAAGTTTGAGTGAGTGTGTGTGTGTGTGTGTGTGTTTGTTTGTTTGTTACTCTTTCACGCAAAAACTACTGAACGGATTAAGTTGAAACTTTACAGTAATATAGCTTATAAATGAGAATAATACATAGGCTATTTTTTATCCAGGTACAACGCGGGCGAAGTCGCTGGCGGAAGCTAGTATAAAATATAACCGTTAACGAAACCGTGCAATACTGACCGCGGGCCGCATTTTGACGACCACTGGTTTAGATGCTTTATACCGTTAATCTAGGAGCAAATTCATGAATTAATTCGTTAATATTCCCTGGAATAGATGCTTCCCACCGCCGCCATTGTGGCGTACATTGCGCGAACAGTGTATGGCGTGGCGACATCGCGCGCCTCTCACCGCGCAATGGACACGCGCCTCCCTTTGTCTCACAGCAAGGATGCTCACACACATGTACGGACCGTTGTTCCCCGCGCTGCCAATCAGTAAGCTTTTTTTTAAATTATATATTAATGTTTCGACCAATCGAAAAGGAACTATTAGTCTATATCTATCTATGCTAATATTATAAAGAGGAAAGATTTGATTGTTTGTTTGTTTGCATCGAATAGGCTCCGAAACTATTGAACCGATTTGAAAAATTCTTTCACCATTAGAATTATTCTACATTATCCCCGATGAACATAGGCTATAGAATATTTTCAAAAATGTTAGGGATCCGTATGAAAACTTCGATAATGTAACCCAAGGTATAAAAAAATTACCCATAAAATCATTATTACACCCGTGCGACGCCGGGGCGGACTGCTAGTGTTACATAAATACAATTTAAATGGGACCAACTTTGGTAAAATATTATTCTACATTTTTCTTTGAACTTGGCTGGACTCTCAATTTATCTAGAAAGTCATCGAAATTGAATCACCAGGTAAAAAGAAAATATATTGTATTTTGTATATGTGTCATCACTACATAGTATAAAGCAAAGTCGCTTTCCGCTTCCCGCGTATGTATGTATGTATGTTTGCTTATATCTTTAAAACTACACAACGGATTTTGATGCGGTTTTTTTTAATAAATAGAGTTATTCAAGAGGAAGGTTTATATGTATAATACATGCATAATATAGTAGAGAAACACTGATAATTTTAATGTTTCTAAGGTTTCTAATGTGATGTCGTAAATAAACACATTTTTTTGCGCTTACATTGCAAATGCTGGCTGAACCCTACGAGATATATCAAAATAATGTACCTACTACAGTATTGTACACCTTAAAAACGTCTACAAAAAAGTCCACGATGGTATTAGAAATGTCTTACGCACAGCGAAGCGGGCACGGGTCAGCTAGTACATAATAAAGCAACAAAAAAACATGTACGCGTTGAATTGAGAAGCTCCTTTTTTCATCGTTTGAAAAGTCTGAGAGATGCAAACTTTTGTCTTCGGTATAAGGGGTAAAAAGGTTCAAAACCCCCCAGGTGAAGAAGACCAGACCCTCATTCCGGCGGACATGAGCCCGGAAGCAGTTATGCAGACCTGGTACCGCATGCTGCACACCATTGGGAATCCGGTGGACCTCTGCCGACCTCACATCATCAGCCAAACTCCTGACTTTCTGCAGGTGATTAAGGCGCTCCCAGTCGACGATTGTTTTTGTTCAAAACGAAAAAATAAATACTTGTGAACAAGCCACATCTCCTATTTTATAATGTATAGTATATGTGAATTAAGATGTACCCATCTTTAATCACTTCGATAAATAATCCTACCGACCGCTGCATTGACGACAAACACACGTCCGCGCGTGGTCCGCCTTAGCTTTTCGAATAAATTAATGATATAAACTATGTATACTATCAAAAATCTATTCTAATAGAAATCTAGATCTACATATTACCTATCTTTAACAATAAATCACAAGTTGATTTTAATAGTAGGTATATACAATATTTCGATCATAAATTCTAAAACGTATCATTTTGAAATAATATCTTTATCGTGAAAAGTTTCTGCTATTATGTTTTCAGCTTAATAGAAATCTAGGTAGGAACCTGAAGTAAAATACTTATAAAAATAGGAGATGTGGCTTGTTCAGAAGTATTTCTTTTTTCGTTTCGAAAAAGAGCAATCAGCGACTGGGAGCCTCTTAAGACGCTCCCAGTCGACGATTATTTTTGTTCGAAACGAAAAAATAAATACTTGTGAACAAGCCACATCTCCTATTTTATAATGTATAGTATATGTGAATAAAGATGTACCCATCTTTAATCACTTCAATAAATAATCCTACCGACCGCTGCAATGACGACAAACACACGGCGCGTGGTCCGAATTAGCTTTTCGAATAAATTAATGATATAAATTATGTATAATTACTTATCAAAAATCTATTCTAATAGAATTGTAGATCTACATATTACCTATCTTTAACAATAAATCACAAGTTGATTTTAATAGTAGGTATATAAAATATTTCGATCATAAATTCTAAAACGTATCATTTTGAAATAATATCTTTATCGTGAAAAGTTTCTGCTATTATGTTTTCAGCTTAATAGAAATTTAGGTAGGAACCTGAAGGAATATACTTATAAAAATAGGAGATGTGGCTTGTTCAGAAGTATTTCTTTTTTCGTTTCGAAAAAGAGCAATCAGCGACTGGGAGCCTCTTAAGCGTTCAATAATAATATAAGTCAACTCCACACTAATTTGCTTACAACACCAAAATCGAAATCGACCAGACCAATCTTTCATTCATCTTTTTAATCACTCCATCTTATGGTTGTTTCGAACTTATGAAAGATATCTTTTTAGCGATAAGACCGCCCATATTACAGTAGGTAATTGTTTTAGTGAAGTTTCTGTTTATTTTTCAAAAAAACATGACTGTAATCCCCAAGTACACAATAGACATACTTAGATCTCCAGGTGCTCAGATCCTTGAAGATTCAAATCAAAATCAAATCATTTATTCAGAACAAATACATGGGTGTACTTTACATAGTGTACGATGAAACCACAAAAGTTAATAACTGTGTAGCAGCTTCAACGCTCGCCTCCTTAACACGAACATAGTTCTGTTTAATAAATAAGAACTAACTAATTTATAACAAAAGAGTTTTTACATAAAAACTGTGAATAATAAGTGAGTGGTGGGTATGTGTGCGTATGTGTGTATGTGTGTGTGTGTTTGTATAAATGTGTGTGTGTGTAGATTTCTAAACGGGTAGTCAGATGCAAGTCTACAGAGACGTCCTTTACATTTGCGCGTACCCACATTTGCAGTAGTTAGAATTCTACTGTAAGAATGCTTGTGATTGGTGTATCATAGAACATTTTCATTCATTCATTCACTTACATTCATTCATTTACATTTTCGATGCCCTCTACCTTCCAGTACTCGATAACCCAAGAAGAGGGTCAGCGAGATCCGAGCCAGCATCCTTGCTTGCAAGCGCTACCTGGAATATTTCACAAAGCGATGATAGGCATCGCTGCACACGTTGACGCGTTTCTAGGTATGACAGTCATTTTTTTTTTGTAAAAAGAGTATTGTATTATGATGTTTATGAAACTAAAACTTGATATCTGAGTAGTTTTAGAGCTCTTACACGCGAATTGTAGAATACCAACGATGTATGTAACTGCAGCCGTCGAGACATATCGGCGGAAAAAGCGTGTGAAAGAGAGAGAGCTCTTAAAGCTCATAAAAAAAAGGTAGACCCCAAGCCGTGTTTGTTGCCTGATTCTTCTAGGCTTGGTCGCGTGGAATCGGCGTAGCTTCACCTAGTTCCTAAGACGTTTCAAAGTGATCCTTGTGATTTTATTGAAATAAATGATTTTTGAAATTGAATTTGAATTCACTCTTTCATGGCGCATTGCCAACGACAGACAGTCGTACAACAACAAGTCGTTGGTATTCTGCCGTTCGTGTGTAAGAGTATGTACAAACTGACAACGCCGAGAATGTTCTAAAAAGATATGACAATTCTGTAGTTTCCACAATACAAACAGGCTTAAAAGTTAGTAAAATACGATCGATCTTATTCCGTTTGAGTTAAAGTCTAAATAAGCGTTATCTCAAAATGACAGTTCTAAAACTTATGACTTAGACAAAGTAAAAAAAAATGTTGAGTACTAGGTACAGTTAAAGTTATGCGCCTCGGCAATTTTCGTATTTCCGAATTAGTACGAATATGCAACCAATGTTCGGTCGTCCCGCGGCTCGTCAGTCACTAACGAGCTCAGGAAATGTTGCAATGTCTCGAGATTCAATATCGGATCAGCATTGATGGTGTATTATAAATAGATGAAAATTGGTGAGGTGCATATATTTAGTGATAGTACTGGGGCCGTACTACAATCTCTAAAGTAAGACTAAAGCAGTATTACTTTAAGAGAGAAAGTGACAACGCTATTCAAACGTTATTACTTTCGCACCGCGAGTAATACTGCTTTCGTCTTACTTTAGAGATTGTAATACGGCTCTTGTAAGTCCTCGTGATCTTGATATTTTGTATTGTTGTAGTTGGGTTAGTTAGTTGGATGGTTGATGGTGCATGGGTACCTTTAGTAAAATAGCACAATATTAAGCTTCCGGTCCACCATACCTTTAGGACTCTGCTAAAAAGCTTAGGGATCAGACATTAATAGAGAGCTCAGAAAGCACTTATAGCTCTTTTAAAAACCGGCTAAGTGCAAGTCGGACTCGCGCACGAAGGGTTCCGTACCATTATCTATAGAAACGGCAAAAAAACACGTTTGTTGTATGGGAGCCCTCCTTAAATATTTATTTTATTCTGTTTTTAGTATTTGTTGTTATAGCAGCAACAGAAATACATAATCTGTCAGTAAATTTCAACTGTCTAGCTATCACGGTTCATGAGATACAGCCCTGTGACAGACAGACGGACAGCGAAGTCTAAGATAAGATTTTCTTAACGCATTATTATGTCATCATAACCCTTGTTGCTTTGCTGTAGTCGGGTAAAAACTAAGTCAATATTCTGGTTTTTTGCTAACTACTTAACTAGGCACCAACCATAGAGGTATTTATATAGATTAGACTCTATTTTCTTATATTGTAAGGTGGTGATGATAAAATAACAAAATTGGTTTCAATGCTGAGTTCAAATTAACCACAGATTACACAAAAGAACGAGGAACGAGCGAGACAGAAATAAAATAAGAGCAATTTAGATGTTAACTGAACTTGTGTGTTCTCTTTCTTTCTTTTGTGCTGTACATTGTTTGAGTTTGAAAGGTTAGTTAACGGGATTAACTTTGCATTTTTTTTTATAACATTGTGCACTGTAAATAATCTACAGTGAGCCAACATATACAAATATATATATATAATTATATACTCTCAGACCTACAACCGCTCAGATCTTTGAAGATGACTATGGTGTCAAATTTATACCCAATTATTTATATTGTCACATTATTTCTCTTTATTAGCATTTGGATACGCAACAATTTGTAAGCCCAAATGTACTATAGTTGGTTTCATCGTTCTGAGCACGTTAAATCCATTAACAAGAGCTGTGGGGCTATTTTGTAAAAACATGATTTTCATGTTATGGTACTGAATGCCATAATACCTACGCTTTTTATGCTGTTTAGGCACCTATACCTACGCTTCTAATACAATACCTACGCTGAAGCGTAGGGATAGGTGCATAAACTGTGAATAGTTACTATGAAAAACGTACAGATTAGGTATTCTCTAACATTAGGTATTGCATTCAACATCATAACATGTATTCATGTTTTTTACAAAATAGCCCTGCTGGATTCGAACCAACAACCTTGATAAAATTCGCGGCCCTTCCAACCCCAAAACGGTTCTAAGCGACTGACTGTTAATATAAAACGAGAGATTAGATGACCGTGCTTGACTGGGGTTTTGGCACGGCTTTGGCCCAGCACGGTGTATTACACGTGTCGTGCCAGAGCCGTGCTGATAGCTGTGGGTAATGGATAGGACGTGGTTGCGACCGCTGGTGGTCGAGCGGCCAGAGTGCGCCTCCGCCTGACCGGGAGGACGGTGACGTCACGCCGCCTGCGCACCGGCGCCTCGCAAAGTCGTTCAGCGTTGCAGCGCCGAAGAATCGAGTGTCGGAGAAAAGTAAGCATATATACATAGGCTAGATATATATGACTTCATGATATAACGCAAAACCTTTGATACACAAAATGAGTTGTATTGTAAGTTTATCTAGATGTTTGCATTCTTTTGACACGAAGAAGTTCTGGTTGAAATGAAAAAAATATGATTACGACTGTGATCCCCAAGTACGGTATACATCCTCTCGGATCTCCAGATGCTCAGATCTTTAAATATGTCTAAAGGAGTTAGTCATAGACACGTCCAAACATTACATTTGGCACATGCCCACACAAAAAAGAATATTTAGCAACATAAATATTGAGTGGGCTTTATCTACTCTAGGTTCATTTATAACTCTATGAATCTATACGTGTATGTTATGTATATCCATGCGAGCTAATTCATTGTATGTAATTATAAACCTACCCTGAAAATTAGTTAGATCGAGTTTGATCAAATTGTGGTTTTGCGTTATTTCCAAAAGTCTTTCAAAATACAAAATTTCATTTAAAAAAATTAAATTATTTCTACAAATACACAACCTTTAACTTTCTACATCCAGTAGATGTGTGTGTGTGTGTGTGTGAGTGGTGTGGGACTTTGAGTTAAGTTTAACTGAGAATTCTGAGAATCTAGATTTTTCTATCACAAATTAATGTATTGCATTTCAATTTTAAAATACATGTATTCGATTATTGTAATTTAGTTTGGTGTGTTGTGTGAATAGCTTTTGGTTTTTTAGTTAGTTAGTTTGTTTTATTATAGTTTGTAGTTTTTTTTATTGCACATGCACTGTATTTTATTTGCGCACATGTAAATAGAATTGTGTACGTATACACGTGTATGTCACTCCTTTGTGTACACATTTTTGTTTTGTTGTAAAGTCTTATTTCATTTGAATTTTGGAAAAATACTTTGTCTGAAAAATGAAATGTGTTATGTTTATTGAAATGTAAAATGTAGGCACACCTCGCTCGTCGCTGATTGGCCTAACCAGTAGCCGCCCAACTAGCGTCGCTCCAACCACTCCGCCCAACTCCATCACTTCACAGGGTAAGTCGATAATAAAATGAGTTTAGCCGAAGAAAAATAAGTCCGAACTTAGCCAAGTTCGGAGTACATTATAGCTTTGAAAATGTGTGTTTTAGTACCTATATGATAGGACGTTTTCTTGTTATATATGTTATATCTTTATGTTATATCATGAGTTATTTAAAAGAAGATCCGTAGCTTTTTAGATATAATAGTACAATCATTTAAGCTGAAAAAAGTAGTCTGTAACATAATGCAAAGGAACAAGCGAAATTTTTGTATGAACATTTATTTTAGCATTAGAAGTTTATAAGCAGAGACCATGTACTTTGAGTTTATTTTAATTAGTTTACCCTTAGTTTATTATCTTGTTAAAACCATTAAATCGTTTTCTAAAATAATAAAGTTAAAAAAACCGGTTAAGTATCGATAGACTATCGAAGATAAAGGGGGGGGGGGATAAAGGGACGGACGGACAGACACACGAGTGATCCTATAAGGGTTCCGTT
Organism: Hydriomena furcata; assembly: GCA_912999785.1. Lineage (NCBI taxonomy): Eukaryota > Metazoa > Arthropoda > Insecta > Lepidoptera > Geometridae > Hydriomena > Hydriomena furcata. Next base: position 13,176,899 of record OU538834.1, read on the forward strand.
CTTTTGAGGTGCGGAACCCTATAAAACTATTTCTAGTTGTAGTTACCATAAAAATGGTACATTTTGCTAATATTATTTTAAAGACTGGTTTTCTTAGACCTGTAAAAACTACACAAAATATTAACACCGAATCATTTTAATTTTTATCGGCCACTAAAAAGCTAAAGTATCCTTAGCTAGTAGGTATGAACCTACTACCTTGCTTTTCCAGTTGAAGATTCAGAGAAGCCACCGCTGACTCCTCTGCGCCCGAAGGTGAATTCCATCTTCCATCTCTTCGGCGAGTGGCTGTTCGAAGCTGCCCTCATCGGTACCCCAGCTTCATACAACTACAATCAACGTAAGCTAATTATCACCATAATGGGCTATTTGACAAGATTTTGAAAACCATTCTAGATTATTCACAGTCACTACGACTGTGGAACCCATAAAAAATATTTTTTTCAATTCTGTTAAGTATTGTCCCTAAAAATGTAAATTATGGGTTTTTTAATAAATCATTGTTTATTTTCAAGTTATTTTACTCCATTACGCTTAATGAAGGCATAATTTACATACTACCAACAACACTTTATTTTTATACTGTTAAATAGCCTATTTTCCTGTCTTTATCCTACTTAAGTGGGGTCGGCACAACATGTGTACTTCTTCCATTTCTCTCTTTCAGCTGTCATCTCCTTTCTTAACCATATCATCTTTGACACAGTTCATCCATCTTTTCTTTGACCTACCACTACGTCTACATCCATCCACATTCATTCCTAATCAACGTAAGCTAATAATGGATATTTACCTCAGCGCCATCTAGCCCTAAACTAAGCAAAGCTTGTACTGTGGATCTTTAATTTTCAGAGCGTACTGACGGGACTCCGCCGCCACCTTCTCTCTCTGATGCCACTTATAGGCTCAACATGGTGAGCTATATGCCTGGTAAGACATCTACTACTTTGTAACTGTATATGTAAAATGCCTATGTTAGGGTTCCGTACCCAAAGGGTGAAAACGGGACCATATTACTAAGACTTCTCTGTCCATCTGTCTGTCACAGGGCTGTATATCATTAACTGTGATAGCTAGACAGTTGACATTTTTACAGATGATGTATTTCTGTGGCCGCTATAACAACAAATACTAAAATCAGAATAAAATAAATATTTAAGTGGGGTTATTTAAAACAAACGTGGTTTTTTTTGGCGTTTTTTTATAGATAATGGTACGGAACCCTTCGTGCGCGAGTCCGACTCGCACTTGGCTGGTTTTTTTATTCTGATACCTAAAATGTTTAGGACAAATTATGTCAATAGTACTTACATTTTTCCTCACAATGTTTTCCAATGGCAATGCTAACACGTGCTTAAAACGGCGGCATTGGAACCTACGACCTTCGGATAGAAACTCGAGGCATTTCCCACTCAGCCATCACGGCTAACATTGTATTCTATGTATTCTAAGTTGCCTAATTCTTCTAGGCTTGGTCGCGAGGAACAGGCGTAGCTTCACCTAGCTCCTAAGACGTTTCAAAGTGATCCTTGTGATTTTATTGAAATAAATGATATTTGATGAGCTTAAGATGTCTAAGGGTGTTCTCGTTGGGGTAGGTCGGGCTGAAGCACTGGGTATCCTCTGCCGCGTGTTGTGTTCGAAGCAATGTCGCGAGGCTGTATTGGCGCCCTATCTGGCGAGATGCTATGCTGCCATCCATCACGGCCTTCGCCCTCCAGCCTCACTCAGCGCTGCGCAAGCGGTGCTCAACGCTACCACCATATTCAGGTATGGGGTTATTGTCACAAGCTCTTAAAGTTTATATACAGTACTTGCCGACCCGTGACAGACGTTGTCCTGTCAAATTTAAATAATCGAATAGAAAAGACTGAATGTTTTTAGTCTGTGATGTCAGATTTGTTGCACACCAGCGCCATCTTTACCGAAATCATCTCTTATGCTGTTTTTTTAATAATTTGGGGATGTTTTTCGTATTTTAAAGTAGTCTATGTTTTATTCTGGCTCTATCTAAAGCAAATTTCATCTTAATCCGTTTTGTCGTTTAGGCCTTTCACATTTATAATATTATTAGGATATTAGGATTTAGAAATACATTTTCACAATGTCAAAAATTAAAACCTTAATATTATTTTACAGGCTAGACCTAGATGGCGTGTTAGTCCTAGTGCCGGACTTTATAAATGCATTGGACCACATTCTAACGGACAAGGAGCCCAAAATGGACTGCGGAAACATAGACAAGCGTGCGCTTCGTAAAGCGGCCATCAGCTGTCTATTGTCGATGGTAGCTTTCCCTTACCATTACAGAGGACTGCCCGTTCCCGAGTTTCCGGGATGCAACGAATAGTAAGCTTTATTTGTTTACCTTTACGGCTTATTATCCGATTTATGTGTGTGATAAATAGAAAACTAGCTTCCGCGGTTTCGCTCGCGTGTTACTAGTGTAAAGAGTGGCCTAAATGAGTTTCCACCTAAGGGGAGCTGTGCGTCTAAGTGAAGGTCTGGAGATCTGAGTGGATGTCTACCGTACTTGGGGGGATTTATCCAATTTTATTTATTTAGGACCTATTTTTTATGAAAACGAGCGCTGTGTTGCACATCTACAACGTAACAGATTATGAACCTTTTTCCGTAGCATTAAATGTCATTTTCCAGCGCGGGCATTACACTAGGCGACTACACTCGTGGTCGCTTGTCCCTAATCTGCGTGTCAGCTGTCCAAGCCGAGACTTCGGAAGCATTAGCGGTGCCTCTTCTCAGTGCGTTGTATCTTTGTGTAAGACATAATGCACAAGCGACGTCGGGGCGTGCGCATAGTGCACCGCCAGCTTCGACAATGTCTCATAATACGGATTATAAAGGTAAGATAGATATTAAAAATATAGATAGATACAATTTTAACATTTTGTTAAATAATCGGGTACTTTTTGGTGGTCCTAATTTTTTTTTACTTATTATTAGGTAGTACATATATTATATTAGAGAAACCTGAAAAAACAGGACATTAAAAAACAATAATTAACATATTTCTTAAAAAAAATATTTTGTCTCTTGTCAAAAAAATTTAAGTACCTTTTACTAAATTCTGTAAATCCGTAAAGATTTTTCTGTTTTTAAACCTTTGGTCCAGACTACTAAAAGTTTCAATAAAAATTGCAATTAGAGTAAGACAAACCTACTAGGACTACCTGCTAATAGGGAGAAAAATAAGGAACTTAAAAAAGTACCCAAATAATCAACATTTGTGACACCATAAGCAGACCACAGCGATCACACGACATGCTATTCAAAGAACTACTCACTGTAATAGCACACATCCACGCTACCTACATTTTTATTTTGCCCTGCATACTCAAAGTCAAAAGGTATTTATTGCAATAAAATCACAAGGATCACTTTTAAAACGTCTTAGGAGCTAGGTGAAGCTACACCTGTTCCTCGCGACTCGCGAACAAGCTTAGAAGCCAATCATTTTTTCAATGATCCTTTCCTTAAGGCGCTCCCAGTCGACGATTGTTTTTGTTCGAAACGAAAAAATAAATACTTGTGAACAAGCCACATCTCCTATTTTATAATGTATAGTATATGTGAATAAAGATGTACCCATCTTTAATCACTTCGATAAATAATCCTACCGACCGCTGCAATGACGACAAACACACGTCGGCGCGTGGTCCGCCTTAGCTTTTCGAATAAATTAATGATATAAATTATGTATAATTACTTATCAAAAATCTATTCTAATAGAAATCTAGATCTACATATTACCTATCTTTAACACAAGTTGATTTTAATAGTAGGTGTATAAAATATTTCGATCATAAATTATAAAACGTATCATTTTGAAATAATATCTTTATCGTGAAAAGTTTCTGCTATTATGTTTTCAGCTTAATAGAAATCTAGGTAGGAACCTGAAGTAATATACTTATAAAAATAGGAGATGTGGCTTGTTCAGAAGTATTTCTTTTTTCGTTTCGAAAAAGAGCAATCAGCGACTGGGAGCCCCTTAATGCTATGTAGAGCTCCAGTGTGGTGCCGATCGAACAAGGTGAAGGCTCAAACAAGAAATTCTACGCAATAACCCTAATAAGTACCACTTTTTAATAACGCTAAAACCAATTATAGGCTTACAACTAGACCAACTAAAAAAAATTCCAAAAGGTACTTTTCTAACGAAAAAATAAAATATAAGGGGATTTAAGCAATTTATTTCATTACTGAATCCTAATAAATAAATGCGAAAGTTTGTGAGTTTGTATGTATGTTGTTCCTCAATTAGGCCTAAACGACAAAACGGGTTAAGTTGAAATTTTCTGTAAATGTAGATATAATACCAGAATAAATAATAGACTACTTTAAAAAATCTTAAACATCCCCAAAACGATAAAAAAAACTCAAAAGGGATGATTTCTGTATAGATGGCGCTGATGTGCAACAAATCTGACATCACAGACTAAAAACATTCAGTCTTTTATATTCGATTATTGAAATTTGACAGGACAACGTCTGTCACGGGTCGGCTAGTTTGTTATATATTGACAAATATTGTTAAATTTTTTTTTGACAAACATTTTGTGTCCTTATTATTCAAAGAGTCGGTAAACATTCGGCCGAGTCGATCCTCGTTTTAGTAGGTACATATTTTTATCTGATTCTATCCTTTGAAGAAAATAACTCTTATTTCTATGCCAAGTATCAACTTTTGTCGACACTTTTGTAAAACAGGGCATAAGTTTATGTAATGGTATCTACTAAAGCTGTCAATCAAAATTGAACCCTAAGTCCTGAGTAGCAAGGTGTATTTGTAGCGCGTTCGGACAGTGGCAGCGCGTCGGGCAGTGAGGGGCACTCGTTAGAAGACTTCGCTGCAGATGTTAGGGAGCTAGACCCATCCTCGCCTGTTTTCGGTAATTATGCACCTTATGTTGCAAGTATTAAGGGCGATATTTGAATAAAATATTAAATAATAATAATAATAATATTTGTGGACATTTTACACATCGCCATCTAGCCCCAAACTAAGCAAAGCTTGTACTATGGGAACTAAATAACTGATAGAATACTTATATACTTTTTTGTTTTTGTAAATACATACACATGATACATACTACCACCCAGACACAGAGCAAACATCTATGTTCATCACACAAATATTTGCTCTGGGTGGGGATCGAACCCACAACCTACAGCGCTCAAGGCAGAGTTACTACCAACTAAGCTGTGAGGTCGTCATTATTAAATATTTTGTTATTCATTATCAACATTTTGCAGCTACGTTCAAACAAAAATTGAAGACTGGACAGTGTCTCTTTACTTTGACCGCGTCGATTCTATCGGTAATCTTCCCGTAGTACAAGCTTTGCTTAGTTTGGGGCTAGATAGCGCAGTTTGAAATGTCGAATATACTAATCTTTCAAATATCGCCCTTAAAAAACTGTACTTGGATCAATATCATTTTTGATTCGGTGTACAGACAGCAACGCTTTTTCTGTGATTATAATTTTTGCTTGCTTTGTTTACTAAGAATGTTTTTCATGTTTTGTTTTGTTTAGCACAGAATCTCATTTAACTAGTATTTATTAGCAATAGTCATTTTGACAATTTTCAATAGCCCTCCCATATATCTGGATAATATAGTATAGTTGGTATATTTCGTGTGTTTCTGTTTACATAAGACTTATGACATTATAGCGATATGTGGAGCATGGAATAATATATAGCAAATAGTGATATTTGTTTCAGAACATAAACGTTGTGTATTTTGTTCTCCTACTCAGTGTTAAAGGTTATAAAATAATAGTTTTAGTATGAGTAATGTCCTTAAAATAGTGTTAGTTCCGCAAGGTTTTTAGAATATGGCGTGAAAACTGACCGTAGTCTCCTTTTATGAAATTCTCGTGTGTGCGTTTGTGTGTGTGTGTGTGTGTGTGTGAAAAGTGATTCAAGTTCAACATTAGTCTATATGCCCAGTAAATAAATTTTTTGGATTACAATATACGCCTAGTAGACGATTATGAACTAAATTTTGAAGACATTCCCTATTAGTAAATTAGAAAAGTTATATCATAGAGACGAAATATAGTTTAGTCTTGTTCGAACAAATTGTATAAAGCTTTGTATATATACCTTTCTTCAAAATGCCATTAATGTTTATACCAAATTATTATGAGGAAGTTTTAAAGTCTGACACGCAACAGGTGCGGCGCTAGTTGTCCGCGCTACTTACTTGGTGTGCCACCGGCTGATATCCTCGTGGAAGGGAGACCTGCAAGTGTCTCTGGCAGCACTGGAACTGCTTTCGGGGCTGGCGAAACTGCACTCATCCAAACCAGGTTAGTTTTTTGTAAAAGGTGATAAAGACCCGTGTAAAAAATTATAGCCAGGTTAGTTTTTGATAAATATTTATTGAGCTTATTTATTTATCTATAACTAGCATTCCGCCCCGGCGTCGCACGGGTGTAATAATGATTTTATAGCAAAATTTTTAACACCTTGGGTTACATTTTTACATTATCGATATTTTAATAGGGATCCCTAATAGTTAGACATATGGTATTACAGACTTTTTTGTAGATATTTATGTCCCCTATAAAACTGTAGTACATCACTTTGCTCTATTGTCAATAATTTCCGCAGCAAACGCGATATAAGGATTTTTTTGGTATTTTTTTTCACACATTGGGTTACATTATCGAAGTTTTCATACGGATCCCCTAACATTTTTGAAAATATACTATAGCCTATGTTCACCAGGGATAATGTAGGATTCTAATGGTGAAAGAATTTTTCAAATCGGTCCAGTAGTTTCGGAGCCTATTCGATGCAAACAAACAAACAAACAATCAAATCTTTCCTCTTTATAATATTAGTATAGACAAGCTGACCCGGCGAACTTCGTATCGCTTTAGAATAAGTTCCTGTCCCGTTCCCGTTCCCGTAGTATCAAACTCATTAAAGAGTTGTTGCAGCTGCATGATAATCTCTCTCCTAGCTGAACGATTGATAAAACAGCGTCGTTTTAATTTTCTTATTATTTTTATATACAAACAAACCTTGTCCTGACAATGAGACACATAAAAAAATGAATCATCCAATTTAGTGCAGTCGTTCGGAAGTTATGTGCGTACATACATTTCGGCGATTCATTTTTATATTTAACTAGCGACCCGCCCCGGCTTCGCATGGGTAGCATGTTATTATACATATAAACCTTCCTCCTGAATCACTCTATCTATTAAAAAAAACCGCATCAAAATCCGTTGTGTAGTTTTAAAGATATAAGCAAACATACATACAGACGCGGGAAGCGGAAAGCGACTTTGATTTATACTATGTAGTGAAGATTAGACATGGACATCAATTTATTTGCTATTTTATTTAGTACACATAATCTTAACATAAAAACAAAGATTTTTATAATATTGATCCCAATAGTTAGGCGTGAAAGTATGCTACCTACGTATGCTAAATTTATCATTTGTTTTCATGCTATCTAGAGTATGTTATTGGTAAGTGTAATTAACTAGATTATTAAAATATTTTAAACCTGTATTTATATTATACGATTATTTATATGATTGCTATTTCGGAAGTTTGTGAGAATGTTTGGCTTTTTGTGTCTCAACTTGGGATAAAAATTCGTGTCCTGGAATCGACGACATCGTAAAAACATACCTACATGGGTTTAATTAGCGCAAAATAGAGGCGAAAGGATACCATCCAGCAAGAGATACATAGCGAAGAGATACCATCCAGCAGTGGGATTAGATAGGCTGAATATGATGATGTTGATGCCCTAAAATAACAAATAGATCTCACGGCTCAGTTGGAAGTAACTCTGCCTTCTGCGCAGTAGGTTGTGGTTTCGATCCCCACCCGGGGCAAATATTTGTGTGATATACAATTTTTTTTTCTGTGTCTGGATGTTAATATGTAAAATAAGTATATATTTACAAAAAAAAATAAGTATTCTATCTGTTATCTAGTTCCCATAGTACAAGCTTTGCTTAGTTTGGGGCTAGATAGTCTAGCTAGAAAGTCCGCCAATATTTATTTATTTTATATTTCTTTCTTTTTCTTTCTTTCTTTCTTTTATTTTCTTTGTTTCTTTCTTGATTAATTTATTTTTATCCAGGTACTACGCGAGCTAACGCTACTGGCTCTAGTATGTAATAATAGCGCTCCAACATAAGAACACTAAGAAAGTTGTTTCTAAACATTTCCAGAGGCGATAGAAAGAAAACGCGCAGTACGCTGGATCTGTGACTACATAAGTGTACAGTGCGGGCGGCCTCCGCAGGCGCATTCTCGCGACCTGCACTCGTGTGTGGTGGCTGCTTACAGTTGCCTGGCTGCGTGGCTCTGTCCCGCGTTGCTAGCTGACGCGGACTGCCTGGCCACGCTGATGGAGGTAGTTGAACTTGGCATCGCTGGTACTAAAAGTCAAGGTAATGATATTGATAAACCATTTTTACTTGCAGAAAATAAGTTTCCTTCTCTTTATATTATATGTGACTAGCAGTCAGCCTCGGGGTCAATTTTTGATACTTTAGGTTAGCTATTAGGTTTTTTTTTGCAATATCCATGGTCCTCAATAAGTTTGCAAAGTTTAAAATTTTAATTTGTTATTTATTTAAAAATAAGTTACATCAGATGTTATTTAGTTCTGTAATTATTATTTTTATAGGCAAGCCTGGTGAACCACCAAAAATGAAAGATGAAAAGGAACTCAAACCGGTGTCAATGAGAGTACGTGACGCGGCTGAATCACTGCTTATGCTTATTTTGGAACAGGCAAGTTCTATCTTCAAAACAAAAAAATAGGATCACGACTTTATTTTCCCAATGTTGAATGACAAGGTGTCTTTAAAAAAAACCGGCCAAGTGCGAGTCGGAATAGGCTTCAAATCCTGGCTGAGGACACAAAGTTGAAATCTAAATTGGCATTTGTAGGTTGGCAACGGCCCGAACGGAACCGCGTGGTGTCGTCTCGACGAGCGTTGGTTGGCAGCATTGGGGCATGGAAGACTTCGGCATTATATTGCTGATGGCAACATTCTTTTGTCTTTGTTGGAAGAACCTCTGGCGAATAGTCAGGAACCGCAGCCTACGCTTATCGGTAAGTTGTTAAAGATGGCTGGGTGTTAAAATGTATATGTATTAACAAAAAAAAAAAAGCCGTTGCGGGACGCCTATCAGATGTGAAACACCGAAATTGTGTTTGTACAAAAAAGCGTGTCAGCTGTCAGCATATGGCGAACCGGATCGGACGCAGTCGGCATTTCTTCGACAACAACTCATCTAGTTCGCGTAGCTGCGAGTAGTTCGCGGCGATGTATGCTAAGCCAACAACCGGTCTGACCCGCCGCTATAGATGTTTGACATCAATAAGTATATATATATAAGAATTGTACCAGTTATCTAGTTACCATTATACAAGCTCTGCTGTTGGCACCGTGTGATATAATATCCACCAATATTTATTTATTTGTATAATAATAACAGTGATAATCCGTTGTGGCTGGGGTCGCTACGCATGGTCGCTGAGCGTGCGAGGCGCAGCGAGATGCGCTGGGCGGGGCGCCGGGGCAGCTTGCGCCCGCCCCGTTGACATGCGCCCCGGCCGCCCGCCCCACGCGCCTCACTGCCGACCGCTGCCGCCCGCCCCGCCCTGCTTGGTGTAAGTATATAGGATATCAACTAAACACTAATACTAAAGTGCTGGATTTTCAGCTTCATCATTTGGTACTTGTCTAAAATCTGGAGGCATGAATGAAGTTAGTAATTTTTCACTTTGGATTTTTCCTCTACCCCACCATCGTTTTATTCTTGTAATAATGATTTAAAAAGACCTGTATGTAATCGTTAAGTGCTGTTCAACATTTCCTTATTGGAGTGCCAAGAATCCTTCGAAAAAAATCCTTTATTGAAGCCCGTAACTATGCCAAAAATTCTTAGCAAAAAGGAATTAAAAATTCTTAGTCAATGTCAAAAGGAATTTATTTATTTCAATACAACCACAATGATCATTTTGAAACGTCTTAGAAGCTAGGTGAAACTGTTCATCATATAATTTAGATCGTGGTCTTTCATCACAGTGACTCTGCATTCCCGAGTTTGGACGCAGTACTTCGGCAGCTGAACGACGCGGAAGCGCCGACACTCTTCAAGCTTTTGGAGCAGCAAGCAGCCATCGAGAAGAAAGTCAAGGAAAACGAGGATAATGTGGTAAGTCCACGTCTTACGAGATATAACGTGTGTAATAATGATTTTATGGCTAATTTTTTTACACCTTGGGTTACACTATTGAAATTTTAGTAGGGATCCTTCATTTGTTTTAGTAATAAATGTAGCATTCTAATGGTGAGAGAATTTTTGAAATAGTTTTTAAATTTGAATGAATGAATGAATGAAAATGCTTTATTGTACACCATAAAACAAAATAATAAAGATATAAACTTAAACTAGAAGAAACACTGTACAATGGGCGGTCTTATCGCTCAAAAGCGATCTCTTCCAGACAACCTTAAATTTATTATAAACCTTAAATTTATTTGTTACAAACATACTAATGTTTCTTCTTTTTAATATTAGTTTATTTAATCTACTAATCTACACTACCATTATGAAGATAAAAAAACTTGTATTTTTGTTTGTAATGGATAAACAAAAAAACTACAGGGCCAATTTTAAAAAATATATCACTTATCAGCGAGCAATATTATGATATTTATATTTAGTTATTTTTTCTATTTTTTCAGGCATTGGAAGAGTATGCACCACCAGAAACAGTGACGGAATTCCAGACAGCCAGACTGTTCCTATCTAATTTTGGATACCTCAATATTGGAGGAGATAAAAAGGTAAAGTTCAATCTATAGATAATACCTATTTAATGATAATTCTACACCATTTAATCTAAGAGAATGTAAAATGAAATAGGATTACGACTGTAATCCCCAAGTACGGTAGACACCCTCTTATATCTCCAGGCACTCAGATCTTTGAAGATGTCTGAGAGAGTAGTCAGAGAATATAAAAGTTTGGACGTGCCTCTGACTACTCCTTTAGGCATATTCAAGGATATAAGCGCCTGGAGATGTGAAAGGATGCCTACTGTACTTGGGAAATACAGTCGTGATCCCATTTGACTGGCTCCACAGCTCAGTTGGTAGTATCTCTGCCTTCTGTGCTGTAGGTCGTGAGTTCGATTCTCACCCGAGACAAACATTTGTGCGATGAACATAGGTGTTTGTTCTGTGTCTGGGTGTATATAATGTATCTTACATATATGTATAAGTATTATATAAGTTCATAGTACAAGCTCTGCTTAGTTTTGTCGTAGATGGCGCTGGTGTGAAATGTCCACCAATATTAATTTTGTTTGTACAGGGTGCTCCCTCCCGTATTATAGCCCTAGACGACTCACAACCCGGCTTCGCTTCCGCTCTCCGTCGCATAGACGCATGTGGCTCTCGCAGTGTGGTCACTGCGCATGTCTTCTGCGCAAGATCCAAACAACTCACTGCGCACGAGATTGTGGCTAACAGTAGGAGCAATAGTTTACCACCTGGATTCGTTCATATGCTGCGAGGGTGAGTTAAATTATAAAAACAATAATAATCATAATCCTAATAATATTATAAATGCGAAAGTTTGTGATAAGGCTGCTATTTTTGTTCCCTTATCAAAAATAAACGACAAAACGGATTAAGATGAAATTTGCTGTAGTATGTAGATAAAAAATCAGAATAAATAAAGGGGGAACCTATAATCCGAAAACAACCCCTAAATGATAAAAAAAACGCAAAAAGGGTGATTTTGGTATAGATGGCGTTGGTGTGCAACAAATCTGACATCACAGACTAAAAACATTTAGTCGTCATAGCAACGCAGTTTTGACTAATGAATCATACGAATTCTACCAAAATTCGTAATTTATTTTATCAGTACAAGGTTTGTAGGGAAAAAATAATTGGAAGTTGGCTGAAATTTCTTTATCCTATGCGATTATTAAAATTTGACAGGACAACGTCTGTCACGGGTCGGCTAGTAATAGTCATAAACTTATAAAGAAGTAAACATGATTTTAGTATTAAATTATTTTTAATAAAGATTAATCTCGATCGAACAACGGAATCTGCCAAATATACGAGTACCATAACTAAAATGTGGATAAGGTAATAGATTTAAAGAAAGAAAATACATAATGAATTTAACAATTTTTTTTGTTGATTTTACTTTATTTGATAGTGGGTTTGTCAATTGTCACAAAATGTAAACCATACATTTTGTTCGCAGACTAGGCAAGGCGGTGCAAGTGAAGGGGCATGGGGGCTGGGCGGGGCGAGTGCATACAAGCTACGATGCTTCACCGGGACAACAATCTGCCCCGCTCTCCCCGCCCTCCCCGCCCTCCCCGCCAGGTACACCTGCCGTGTACGATGGAAGAGAACAGGTATTCACTGAGACTGCGTTTCTTCTGAGTGGAGCGGAGCGAGCTTGACTAAGCACAGTGCTCAACATTTTTGGTCAACTATTTCGAGCATTGTGATTGGTCAGCTCAAAACAAAAATCATTTATTTCAATAAAATCACAAGGATCACTTGGAAACGTCTTAGGAACTAGGTGAAGCTACGCCGGTTCCTCACGACTAAGCCTAGAAGAATCAGGCAACAAACACGGCTTGGGGTCTACCTTTTTTTTTTCAATTATCCTTTCCTTAATACTATGTAGAGAAGTTTATAGCCCTTCGCCCTAGCCCATAATAGTGCATGGTTATCAGCTTTCAGAATTACAGAGTGCAGCCTGATCATCTACGTTGCGACAACTTAGACTTGTGTTACAATTAATTTAGAAAATTGCAAAAATAATAATAACTAGCTGACCCGTGCCCGCTTCGCTGTGCGTAAGACATTTCTAATACCATCGTTGACTTTTTTGTAGACGTTTTTAAGGTGTACAATACTGTAGTACATTATTCTGATATATCTCGTGGGGTTCAGCCAGCATTTGCAATGTAAGCGCAAAAAAATGTGTTTATTTTATTTACGACATCACATTAGAAACCTCTAAAATTATCAGTGTTTCTCTACTATATTATGCATGTATTATACATATAAACCTTCCTCTAGAATCACTCTGTTTATTAAAAAAAACTGCATCAAAATCCGTTGTGTAGTTTTAAAGATATAAGCAAACATACATACAGACATACAGACGCGGGAAGCGGAAAGCGACTTTGCTTTATACTATGTAGTGATTTGGGCGATCTCTTACAGGTCCTATATTGGTCGGATTCGACCAGTGAGATTGCGTTCTTGGTGCCCTCTGGTTACGAACTGTCCGATCTGGACGAGGCGATGGATAGCACCAAAACTGATGTCGACGGATGTATCACTTCCAAGTAAGTAACTTTTTTTATTTTATGCGTTTTGCATTAGACTTTAACTAAAAGGAATACACATTCCAAATTTAAATTATTTTGATTTTCAAATTGTATAGAGAATGGTCCCAAGTTGTGGTCCCATTTAATTATATCCATGTATAACTAATAGTTTCTTCACAAAACTTAAAAAACCGCTTTATGAAGGCATAATTTACATAGATTACTATCAACAACACTTTATTTTTCATACTGTCAAATAGCCTATTCTATCAAAATGTTAAGGTGTGCGGGTAGGGGAGTGGTAAAAAATGTATTCTGATTGGCCAGTTCAATGTCACAGCCATCGCGCCATTTTATGTCAGCAGTATAAGTCTAATGTGTTGTGAGAAAGTGTTGTCGCCTTGCGTGAATCTATAATAGACAGTGTGTTCGATGGTTTCGTTCGACCATTCGAAAAGTCAAGGGAAGATATTGGTTTTTAGGGTTCCGTACCCAAAGGGTAAAAACGGGACCCTATTACTAAGACTTCGCTGTCCGTCTGTCCGTCTGTTCGTCTGTCTGTCACAGGGCTGTATCTCATGAACCGTGATAGCTAGACAGTTGAAATTTTCACAGATTATGTATTTCTGATGCCACTATAGCAACAAACGTGATTTTTTTGTCGTTTTGTATAGATAATATAGTACGAAACCCTTCGTGCGCGAGTCCGACTCGCACTTAGCCGGTTTTTTAAACGTAATTACTCATCCTCAGAAGTTCTGAGAAAGCAGTCGGATCATGTTGGGACGTATCCAACAATAATTCTGGCTCAGTCTCCTACGAACGCAGTATCAGTGAATCGGACAAGGCTGACCGGGCGAGAGTTAGTCTCAACGAGAAAGTACGCGCTTTATCTCTCGAACTGGACAAACAACCCACTGCTGGGCTTACAGGCGAGTTTATACTTTATTACTATAACTAGCGACCCGCCCCGGCTTCGCACGGGTAGCATGTTATTATACATATAAATCTTCCTCCTGAATCACTCTATCTATTAAAAAAAACCGCATCTAAATCCGTTGTGTAGTTTTAATGATATAAGCAAACATACATACATACATACATACAGACGCGGGAAGCGGAAAGCGACTTTGCTTTATACTATGTAGTGATGATAATGTGCATCAATGAATTTTTCTGTTCAAAAAAATTATATGCGCATCAAACACGTGCTCAAAACGGTGAGGAAACCAGTTAGTATTCTTATAAGCGGCGATGGGCTTGCAACCCGACACGTATGGAATGATAACTATTGCAAAATGTGGGCATGTGCTAAATATAATGTTTGGACGTGCCTCTGACTACCCCCACTAGACATCTTCAAAGGCTCTAAGCGTTTGGAGATCTGAGAGGATGTCTACCGTACTTTGGGATTACAGTCGTGATCCTATTTATTTTATTTTATAAGGTCTATATTGGACGTGGTGAGAAAGTACTAGCTAATAAATTGAGCGACTGGCCTCACAGCTCAGTTTGCAGTAGCTCTGCCTTCTGCGCTGGAGGTTGTGGGTTTGAACTCCACCCAGGACAAACATTTGTGTGCTAAAAATAAATGTTTGTTCTGTGTCTGTGTGTTATTATAATTGTAATTGTATTAGAAGCATATAATTATTTTATCAGATAACTAATTCCTATAGTACAAGCTTTGCTTAGTTTTGGGCTAGATGGCGCTGTGGGAAATGTCCACCAACCTTTATTTATATTCATATATTCAATCCACTGCTATAAAATTACATAAAAAAAATCGAATGTTATTTGTTTTTGTACAATTTAATTACAGGAAGCGGCAGACGTAACAGAGACTTCACTACGAAAATACTCATTATTTGGTTAGAAGACTTTGAGGATCATCTCAACTTACCAATTGGTAAGTGTTCGTGTAGACGAAAAAGTGGGTGGACATAAGAGTTCGGAGATTTAAGATAATGTTTACCATGCTTGAACATAACAACTGCGACTCTCTGGGTGTGAAATTCTGATGACACTGTAATAAAGGTGACGTGAGATGAAGCCTTATTCCTTTTTTTTTTTCGATTTTTATTACCATAGCTTCGAATTTAAAGAATTCCACTTTTATAGTAAACAAGCTAACCCGGCGAACTTCGTATCGCTTTAGAATTAACAAATGTTGTGTTAAGTGCCCGATCCCGTTCCCGTTCCCGTTAAAAATTATCCTATGTCCGTCTCCTGGTTCTAAGCTACTTCCCAACCAATTTTAAGCCAAATCGGTTCAGCCGTTCTTGAGTTGTAAATAGTGTAACTAACACGACTTTTTTTTATATATAGATAGATACTTTATAGTATCGGGAAGCTAGTTTTAAAAAATATAATCGTTTAACAAAACGTTACTTTCCAGATGACCTACTGCGGTACTGCGAGACAGGCCTTCCTTGGCGGAGACACGAAGTACGCGCTTTATGTGCAAGTGCAAGGAGATGTGGGTTAGTCAGGGTAAGGGGGGCGGGGCAGGCGGGGGCAGAGGGGGCATTAGTGGCGCCAACACTTTTGCCAGATTGTTTGAGAAGAGCTGCTTTGGATGCTGCGAAAAGAGGACGACTCAACACAGACCTGTAAGAACTTCTTTTCAATGTATCTTTATAGCATGCTGTAAATTACCATATTATTTTTTTTCAAATAGAAAAATCCATGGATGTACGGTTGGTGTTTGAACCCATGACCCTTAGGATTGAGTCGAAGAATCGATATATACAATAGCAGTCCGCCTCACGGGTGTATTGATAAAGATTATATTAAATTTCTTCTTGCAATTTTTGAAGTAAGAATTTTATAAATTAGTTCGGTTGTTTTTTCGGTACAAACAAAAAATTTAAGTTTACCTTAATGTTTATTATATTTTAATTAGTGATGTTGAAGTGTAGATAAATATATATTATTGGTATCAACTTTTTAATATAAACCTTCGTTTCAGATACCAACCGCCTCACGTGCGCAGGCGCCATTTGATCCAAGAACTAGCGCAGCAATACAAGAAAGATTTATCTGAGCCTGAACTATTAGAATCATTGTTCAGAACTCCTTCGTAAACAAGATTTAAATCAGAAAGCTCAGTTTGTCTTCTGCGCTGTAGGTTATGGGTTCGATTCCCAGCAGGACTAACCTTTGTGTGGTAAACATATAAATGTTATCTGGTTTGCTTAAGAGAAAGAAAGAGAAACATCATTTATTCAGCCACCACAATATAGAAAAGCAAAAATAAGCTTAATAATAATATAAAATTATCATAACAAAAAAGATTACATAGAATAAAAACTTTGCTTAGTTTGAGTCTAGATGACGCTGTGTGACCTACAATATTTAATTAAGTTTGGACACCATAATATAATCATAGTTTTAAAACACTACTAGTAAAATGCTTATTTGTATTTTTTTTTTTTTTTTAAGTGTAAAATGAGATATTAATTCACAGATCTGTTTATTATTGTTTTATTGCACAAATTATTTATATTAATATAAATTAAATGTTAATATTAAGACTGATTTTATTTGGTTAGCTTTAGAGAAATTATGTCTAACATTCCGTTATTAATGAAGTATTTTAAGCTTTTACGCAAATTGTATGTACTTAATTATACTAAGTATTTAATAAAATGTACTTATTTATTTAAAAAATCTTTTAATGTCCTGTTAGGATGTTGCGTATGTACCTTGAAACGTAAAAGTATGCGAAAACCTCATAATTAGGTTTACCAAAAAGGTTTTACCAGATTTAATTCTACCTTTTGAGCGAAACTCATAGACAATAGACATTCCAATTTTAAATTGTTTGACAACTGCCAAATTCCTTCATACAATTTTGAAATGTCTAATTAAAAATTTGAAATAAAAACTGTTTGTACATTGTGTTTTTGTAGGATTATTTGTTCTATTGCATTTTACGCTGCTTTTAGTGAAAGTTTTTGGGGTTAAATTCATGTGGCAGTAGGAAGTATGTTGATTAGTAGAATATCTGATGAGAACGAGGGGGCGGGAGAGGGTAATGGGATCGAAGTGGAACGGGTCAGCTCGCAAGATTACCAGACTGCCAGCGAACTGTTCGAAATGATGACCAAGAACCAACACTCTGACGATAATGGTAAGAACTAGACACGCGGCAGTGTGTCCGCCTGTCCGCCCAAGTTCAAAGAAAACGACTTAGCGCCGTGTGGTTTACAAGAACAATTTAGATATTTTTTTTGTAAATTTGTAGCAGATTTTTTTACGTGTCATGTCGTCGTCTTAGCCTTTATGCTTCCTTGCTATTGTTGATCGAAGCCTTTAAGTGAATTTATTAATATTATGTTGACGGGAGGAAACCGTATCGTGTGGAATGCTAGAAACTGCAAAATGTGCGCATGTGCCAAATGTTGCAGTAGCTTTTAGCTAGCTTTAGACATCTTCAAAGATTTGAGTGCATTGAGATCTAAGAAGATGTCAACCGTACTTGGTAGTCGTAGATTCTGTTTCATTTAATTTTTTCATTTGATAGGGTAAAACTTCCTGTTTCAGATGACGACTCCCTTACAACCCAAGATCTAGTCCTTCTCTACAAGAACATCGACATAGGCACGCG
The DNA here is from genome assembly GCA_912999785.1 of Hydriomena furcata. Taxonomy (NCBI): domain Eukaryota; kingdom Metazoa; phylum Arthropoda; class Insecta; order Lepidoptera; family Geometridae; genus Hydriomena; species Hydriomena furcata. The sequence continues at coordinate 13,194,901 of OU538834.1, forward strand.
GCTCATGAGCGACGCCTCCGAAATCAGACGCCGGAAACCAAACCAGCACGTCGAAACTGTAGTGTACGACGAGCCGGAGTCCGACTCTGATCTCAGCGAGAATTTCAGCGCAGACGACTTGCACCACGTCTTCAAAATTAACCAGGAGAGGCTCAATCTCTTCGACAACGGATCGTTCGATAACATGCTCTGCCACAAATTAGGCGGCCTCGAAATAAAAACCTCGGACCTTACCACGGAGTACAACAGACAATTCCTCTTCAAGGACCCCTACATAAAAGAACAACTCAAAGGCCTGAACGTAATGGCTAGTTGCAGTGAATTTGAAAACCTTTTTCCGACTTCTCTGCTAGACTACATCTGCTGCAAAAGACTGGAAGACAACTACAACTTTTACATGGATAATATCATCAGATACGTCCAACATACTATCGAGCAGTTGAAGCGTATCAGCAACGGAGATTACCTTACCGATCGCGCTAAGGAGAAGTGGGAAGAAGTAAAAAAGAAGGACAACCCTCAGAACAGCAACACTAAAGTTCTAGCTACTTCAACTAGCATCCCTTTACACGTCGAGTGTAAGAAAAGAGGAAGCGCGACTTGGGATGACATAGTCCATTCAGAAGTCGATGTTAGATCGCTGTCAAAAATCTTGGAGAAGAAAATCGTTGTTGAAATACCCAAACTGATTTGTGGCTCGTACAGACTTTTCAGTAAGCGTTGTGAGGACAACCTGATCATCAGCTGTAAAAGAGAAAAGGAAGACGAAGAATCTCGTGTGAATGTGGTTCTTAAACTGCAGCGTTCGCAAACTGGACAAGTCATCAGCAACATCAGCTCCATTATGATCCTACAGACCACCCCCGCAGTACAAGACCTGCGCATGCCGGAATTGCTTCCGATTACATACAAAAACTCCAACTGTCTGACTGAAACTGTCGATGCTGATGATGATTCTAAAGAAAATACAATCACTGTCATCGAGTGTGCCGAAAATATAGAAGACCATATTGATACAGAAGTAGACACTAAAGCAGTAATTGAAGAAGTTGTGACAGGGATGTTTGAAGATCACGGTTCGCTGAACGATGAGTCAAATATTGAAACGAACGATTACCCTTTTAGCGATACCGAATGCATTGTCCCTTACGATGTAACCAGCAATCAATACTCCAGCGAATCTAGCGTGGCTCTTAGAGACATTTTGGTCGACCAACCTGGCATGTTCCAAATTCGCAATGAAGCCACCTACAATCTCATATCTCCTGACGAACTCCGCGTTACCATGCAGAGACTAAACATGCAGATGTCTTTGCCAGAAGAAAGCGGAGAGGATGTGTCTGTTAGCGTAAGTTCTAAGAAGAAATCACCCGTAAGGGTCAGGATAAAGTCTCCCTACGAAAACCAGTCGTACATCCTGGAGGAAAAGAAGCGGAAGAGACTTCTTGAAATACGAGAGAAACGAGAAAGGAAGAAGATGGCTTTGGGCGAGAACGCTAAAGTTTCGAAACACAAGTATGCAAAGGGTGCAATCACACCACAAGCATCGAACTCTGTGACAAAACTCTCAATCACCAATAAGTCATTTTACAACTCCATCTATGGCCACAGTCTGAACGATGGCAATTCTAAAGTAAAAGCCCGTAAAGGATTGAAGAAAGATTCTCTAATCTTTGAAGTACCCATCGAACAAATACAAGAGGAATATTGCGAATCTCCGAATTTAACACCGGACAAAAACAGCAAAAAGTACATAAACAGGAGTTACTACTTGGACGATACAGAAACAGAGGTTATGTTTATGGAGATGAAGCAAGGAGTGAGGGACACTTGCTCGGCGTCTACGTCAGCGGTTTCCAATGAGTTTAGTGCGAATTTGAACCTGTTGTCGCAGCTCATCGGGCCTTCTGAAACGGATATCACCAAAGAAGAAACTGTGGAAGATGAACAGAACCAAAGGTAAGAGTCTTCAAAGATACTACTCGTACTAAACTTTATCCCTGTTGCTGCTGTACTAATTCCTACGGACCAAAGTCTGAAAATTTATCTAATGTTTTGTATTGCAGCTTTGATGATGGCATTTATAATAACAGCACAGATGCCGGCTGCTCTAATGATATCCCTCCAGAAGAGATGTTAGTTCCAGATAATTCTCCTAAAGTCATTGTATGCGAACTTGAAGACAATGAATCTAAAAAAGTGCCAGTGACAGTTGAGTGCAGGAAAAGTATTGATAAACTGTACAGTTTAATGAAGAAACTCGAAAAAAGAAGCAGTACTGATCTGAAAACTTCTAGAAGTAAAATCAATGTGAGAATGGTTGAGAAGTTTGATGCTACAACTGGTGGATCTACTATCCAAGGCAGTGAAAGTGGAACTAGTTTGAAACATCACCTAACCTCGTCCAATCCAAGCTGCTTTAGTTTCGGAAAGACAAACACCGATAATCCCAGATCAAAAGCCAATCGGAAAAAAGAACAAGCCGTGACTGTGGTGCCGAAAGTTATCATAAGTACAAAATTACAAACAGCTAAACTAGAAACAGATAAATTGAAGAAAGATCGCAAGAGGGTCATCATTAGTCCACCTCCCAAAACTGTTCCGGAAAACCCTCTAAAAGCAATATCTCAGTTACTCCACGAGTTCGATAATGTTCAGAAAACTAGACAAAAAACCATTCCTGAATCTAAACAGCCCAAAAAACTAGAAATGATCGCTGGTGATGTAAAGCCGGTGATGTCCCGTCAGAATTCCTTTAGGAGACGATCTCGTCTCGACCAGCATTTAAAAGAAAACGATCAAGAAAAGAAGGTCACAGTCATAACTCCTAGAGACAAACGGTCCAAACCTCTCACTCCAATGGAGTTTGCTAAAATTCCTCACCAACAAGTAACGAATGATGACAAAGTATCCAAGAAAAAGATAACTGATATAATAGATGAGGCTAAAGAAGCGAGAGGTGAAGCAGTTAAAGGGCCTTCTAAGCTGAATTCTCGCCTACACAGTTTAGCGCAACCGAAGAGGTCCTACGTACAAGCGCATAGTGAAGAATACCAGCACAAATATGGTAAAAACCTGATGGCAGATAGGTTGCAAAGGCTGGCAACAGCGCCCCAACCACCGCCAGTAACGGAACCAATCGTGAGGAATATAAGCTCACCGATTTCTAAGAACAGAATAAGACGTGAAGTCGCGTCCAGCGTGTCGGTGAAACAACCACCGCCCTCTGTGCAGCCTATAGGTGTGTAAAGGTGAATTTTAGCTTTTTTTTTTAAGTTTTCGCTTGGCTTACCTACCTTTCATGCCTATCAATAATTACCGTACTGAGTAAACTGATAACCAAATAGGACAACTAGTTCTACCATACGAAACTTGGAAGAAGAACTGCAGACACGGTTCTATAGTCTTCTTGCTTCGCAATGCTTGGTTCTGACTATTGCCGCGGGTTCTTAACTTTTATCTTTGTGGTAGTTTCATTTAAGTAGCTTTCTGTAATTCAATCTTTTAATTTTCTGCTCGTTATTCAGACAAACTTGGAAGATCGCGTCGGTCGGTCAGCAGCAGCCCGAACAGGAAGTCTCCCACGCCCATACCCATGGCACACAAACATAACGTATCTGATGCTCCGGAGACCATGTAAATGCATACTTGCCTTATGTTCTTTTTAGATAAAGATTGTTGGCCCTATGACTTGAAATAATGGCCACTTCTCATGATCTCTGTGTTGATCTGTGGCGAGTGGTCTATGGACTCCCGACAACGACTGGCCAAGATACGAACATAATTATTAGGAGGTTCTGATAACCAGCACTTACTTAGCAGTTAGCACGTGCCAAGACTGAACAGGAAAAGCAACTTATATTTGACTTTGGTTGTAGTAAAAAGATGGTTGCCGTGGAGTCGTACGTGAAGAGCCACTATGGGCGGGGATCCTCTCCTTTGCGGAGCGAGCTGCTGCTGGGCGGGCATAAGTCGCGAGTGCCACTGCTGCCCAACGACATCGAACTAGGTGAGATAGATAAAACGGCTGGCTGATAAAATTATGATACGTAAACAGTTGTTTAGCTATTTGCATTCAGCGGTTTTATCCGCTCAATTTCTGGTTCTCGACGAAATCTCTGAGTATTTAGCTTTTATTTTAGCTTTTGAAAAGCGTCCAACTCCACACCTTTAAATCTTACACATAGCTTTCCGGTTTTATGCTTTTAAATATTAGTCAAATTATAACATTCCAGCATCAATGACATCATCTCCAGTCGCCGAGGAAGCGAACGAGCTCGGGGAGAAACTCCACCGCATCATCGACTCCATGATAACCACCCCGACTCCCCTTGTCGAGTGTCACGAAACCATATCCATACTCAGTCGCGAAAACACAGACGTATCTGTCGACGACCTATCTAGGGACCAACGTACCGATTCAGACTACAATATCGACATACTCGAAGACAAGAATGTTGAAACAGCCGTCGAAAGCCAAAGCGCCGCCGAAAAACGGGAGCAACTTATAGACGACATCTTCTCAAACCCGGACACGGTGAACAACGAGCTGCAACCGTACAACTCTACCACGGAGCTGGAGAAACTTGAGAATGCGCTGTATAATCAGATTTCAGGAGCGTTTCAGAAGCGACTGAGAATTAAGAACTTGACGCTCACCCCCAAACAGTCGATGCAACAAGTGTTCCTTTTGCAATCCGGGGACGCGGGGTCGCTGCTCGTTAAATCGACAGTGTCTAGTTTTAAGATGAATAAATGTGACAACAGCTTGCACGATTTAAAAGTTGTACCAGTTCTTTCAAACTCGCATCTGAACTGGAATTTCGCACAGATTCCGATGCAGATTGCGACCGTCGGATACGCATTCCCGGTCTACCAACCTGACTGTAACAAACTTGACTTGAAATCGTTGACAGTCTCCAGAACAGCTATTTCGGAGCACAGTTCTGTGAAGAACTGCAAATCGGATAAGGTCAGTCAATGTTTTAAGGGGATCCATCAGGAACCGAAATTCGAGCAGGCTGCTCAAGTCAATGTTGAAGAAATAGTGGCTGTATCGGAAGCTTTTAGTGGCACGGAAAAAAATGTCCCAGAAACTGTTACACTTTTGGACGTACAAACAGCGACTGAATTGCCAAATTATAATATGAAGCCCCTGCCGTATATTTCTGAAGAAAAACTATCTTTTAAGAATGAAAGTAACTTTGATAAACAGGAATCACCGATGAGCCCAGACAATGTTGACTACACCACGTCACTCGACATGCTAGTGGGACTTTTGAACGAAATACAGAAAATAACATGTCAAAAACCGGGTAAAGACCAGAACTGCACCGAACTAGAAACCATTTTGAGCAACGCTAACGCTATCGAGAATGAAAGACCTCGCGATTTGGTCTCTATGACATCTCTTGACAAGCTGAGGCAGTTGGAATCGAACCCTAGCATTTACTCGTTTTATATATCGAGCGAAGGTAGCCCGAGCAGCGGATGCATTATTACCGAACCCGAAGTCATCAAACCAGTTTTCGTTGACAAGGAGGTTAATGTTAACCTAAACGCGAAAGAGTTGGTGAACACTTTCACTGACGTACCTTCCCTTTTGCCGATCACAGTGACCCAAAGTACAAACGTCACGAACTCCCTCATCGGCGTGATCAGTGAACCATCCAATCAGTCCATGATTTCCTTCTCCGACTATCACACGCTGTATTCTAACACGTTCTTCAGCAGCCAATCTATCAAAAGAATAATAGAGCTGCCACAGGTCGAATCTAAAGCAAAAGTAAAGGAGCTCAAAAATACTGACCTAAACGAGAAAAGCTGTGAAATAACTTCACCTACCTTCGAAATAGAACGGATACCAGAGAACAAATGTTCAGTGGCTGTCCATAAAATGAAAAAGCATTCTCTAAAGGAGTTGGGCTCTGACTCTGCGATAAAAATTAAGCGAGATATATTAGTAACTATGTATTCTATTCTGGTTTTCACAGTCTTTGCTGCGTTGTCGTTTCCGGATATGACCTTATTTGAAGAATAAGCGAGACTTACATTAGGTAATGTATGACAAGCTAATTTTGTTGAAAGAGAATTGTATCGGGTATTGTAAATTTTTTGTTGTAAGCAACATAAATTGTGTATCTACCTACTTATTTATATTTATTTTTTTGTTCAGGCTGTTTGTTAATAAAGCGTTTACAAAATGATTGTTTTCATTGTTTCTCTTATGGTAGCTAGGGCTCCTAGTCCTATTGACTCCCAAAACTTACGCGGTTGGTACCTACGTGTGCCTTATCAATCTAGGCTTGGAGTACCTGCCTACATTACATTACCTACTGGTTGGCAACAAACTCTAAACTGCATACCAGCTATCCTGTAAAGTACCTAGGGGCCGTAGGCTAGGGCTGTGGATGATGATGATTATGAAAATCCCTGAACTCATTGATTCTAAAAAGACCAAGGACTTGCGCTCGGAACTCGAAGATCTTGATTTAAGCCGTGGATATTCTTTTCTTTATTTGCTAGGATCAAATAAAGAAAATAACTAGATTATTCTAAACAAAAAATAAAAAAAAGTTTTATTTTTGTTTGGCTACGTCAACTTCTAGCTCATCGACAACCCAGCCATGCTATGTAGTCGATGTTCTAACCAAAATAATACAAGTTGTCAAAATCAAAGCATAAAGTTAAAAACTGTCAACGTCAAATTTAATTTCTTTTTATTCAATCCATCTAGTATTGTAAACACGTTGAATGTGTTTTTATTAAAAACTTTAGGAAAACAACTTGAATTTTCACCATGGGAAAGCTAGATGTGGCTATATTGCGGTACTTAACAGCTGAAGATTTCCGTGTGCTCACTGCAGTAAGAAAAGTTCTAAACATGTTTTGTAAACAATGATTGTAACCTCAATATTAATTTGTGTGGTTGTTTTTAGGTGGAAATGGGCATGAAGAATCATGAGCTGGTTCCTGGTTCTCTTGTAGCTTCAATAGCAAACCTCCGTCATGGTGGCGTTCACAAACTAATGAAGGAACTTTGCAAACATAGGCTGCTGACCTATGAGAGAGGAAAACATTGTAAGACCAATCTTTTCTTGCCTAAAATTGCAAATAAATATTGGTGAACACTTGACACATCGCCATCTAGTCCCTAACTAAGCAAAGCTTTTACTATGGGAACGAAATTACTGATAGAATACTAATAAGTACTTTTTGTATATACATACCTACTCATGATATATTATAACACCCAGACACAGAACAAACATCCATGTTCATCACACATATATTTGTCCTGGATGGGAACAAACCCACAACCTAGAGCGCAGAGGACAGAATTACTACAAACAATGCTGCGAGGCCAGTCAAAAAAATGCTCTTTATTATTATTAAATATAACAAACATTGTAGCAAAACTTGATCACACATAAAAAATTTCATGTAAACATTTCCTTCCAGATGATGGATACCGTCTTACGAACGGTGGCTATGATTATTTAGCTCTGAAAGCTCTCACAAACAGAAAAGTCATTGCTTCATTCGGCAACCAGATTGGAGTTGGGAAGGAGTCTAATATCTACACAGTGGCCGATGAAGACAGGAACCCTTTGTGCTTGAAACTTCACAGGTAGGAGTAACAATAAGTGTACTTGTGTGTAAACATGTGCAAGCTGTATGGTCAAATCCTTTCCCCCAACACTTGGTTTTCACCACAAAGCCGAGGCTCAAATGAGGATGTGTGATCGACCAAGAACCAGTCATAATAATAATAATAATAAAGCCCATTATTCTGACTGCAGTTACATTACAGTTATAAACACTCTAATACTTTATTAACTATTTTTCTAGTCATTGCCAGTTAGCAAAGGCCTCTCCTAATCATTTCCACTCCTGTCTGTTACTTCTAGTTAGTCTGTTATCTCTCTTCAGAGTTTTGTAATGGTTATTTTTTTGTAGAACCAGTTATAACTTATAGCTAAATAAAGCGTGTAAAAACCAGGCAGTCAGATCCTTGAAGATCTCATAAGGGGTTCAGATGCATGTCTAAACATTATGCATGGGTATTTATTACTTTAACTGTGTAACTTTTTCTGTTTAATAGTTTAAATTAGATTTCTGCAAAGTCACCCCTTAATCAACTATATGAAATTGTTTACAAAACTGAAACTCACAATGTAATTCCTCTTTTCCAGGCTTGGTCGCACCTGTTTCCGTAACATAAAAGACAAGCGAGACTACCACGCGCACCGCAACAAAGCCTCTTGGCTTTACCTGTCCCGAATCTCTGCTACCAAGGAGTTTGCGTACATGAAGGCTCTGTACGAGCGGGACTTTCCTGTGCCCCGCCCTGTGGACTTCAATAGACATTGTGTATTGATGGATCTTGTGCATGGAGGACCCTTGTAAGTCTCTGTCTGCATCTGGTGCATGGATAATTATTAACCTAATCTCATTAAATAGCCTATCTATACATATACTATCTATACTTTTATATTAATATTAGAAATGGGAAAGTAACTCTGTCTGTCTGTCTGTGACGTTATCACGGCCAAACTGCTAAGTGGATTGTGATAAAATGTACTTATTAATACAGATAGAAAGTCTTGGGAAAGACAAAGGCTATTTTTTTTCCAAAATTCTGGAATTACATTGTTTTACGATAAAGTCGTCAAAAATTAATATACTGGCAGATCATAGTTGTTACTAAACCACAATTCAACTTTCCAGAACTCATGTAACAACAGTTGAAGACCCTGAAGCGTTGTATGAAGAGCTTATGAGCCTGATAGTCAGATTGGGCAACTGTGGGGTCATCCACGGAGACTTCAACGAGTTCAACATCATGATTGATAATGACAACAAGCCTATCATCATTGACTTCCCGCAGATGGTGTCTACTAGCCACTCTAATGCTGAGCTGTAAGCTTTTCTAATACTACATAGTAGTCTGACAAACCCCTTTAGGACAAAAAATCTGATAATTAGTTATGTAGGTATAATTTATTAATATCTTTTTTAGTTTTACTAGAATTTTATTTCATTTAATAATTAAAAAATAAAGGCAAGGTTTCGACTAGTAGTTCAAATTTTAATGAGCCTATATTTTAACCTTATGTTCCTCCAACAGCTACTTTGACCGCGACGTGAAATGCGTGCGAGACTTCTTCAAAAGGCGCTTCGGCTACGAAAGCGAACTCTACCCGAAGTTCTCCGACCTAGAGAGAGACGACGTATTGGATACTGAGATAGCATGCTCCGGGTACAAACGAACCAAGGATGTCGATGACGAATTACTTGAGGTAACCTAATATTACTTTGAATTATTATTGTTTGAGCCTTTAACTTGTTCTTACGGCACCACACTGGAGCTCTACATAGCATTAAGGAGATGATTATTGAAAAAAAAATGATAGGCCCCAAGCCGTGTTAATAAGCCTGATTCTTCTAGGCTTGGTTGCGAGGAAAAGGCGTAGCTTCACCTAGCTCCTAAGACGTCTCAAAGTGATCCTTGTGCTTTTATTTAATTTAATATCTTTTGACTTTGATTATAATATGTAGCTTTGAGATATAAGTCGCAGTTATGTTACGATTATGATCATCATGAAATCAGTTGGTTATGAAAATTTAAGAAAGAGTAACACATTTTTGTGCTAATTTTACGCCCAAAGTGGACTTTGATAAAATATATATGGTTGTTGGAACTACATTGCCGATAATTCTAACTACCCTACCTCGTCTATAAGATCATTGCAGTTTACTTATGTATATTCTTATTCTAAAAAATATATTATATTCTGGTATTCTGTACTGGCGCTTAGATCCTTGAAGATGTCTAAGGGTTTTTTATTATTATTACAGCTTTATTATCCACTTAACACTTTTCAATAATGCATGCACTTATAATTATTTCACCTATGGGTTAAGGGTTTAGTCATGTACAAATATTAAAATCACTTAATGTAATTCAATTTTTATACAAGTTTGCATGTATAAAATGGTTAAAAAAGTATGTATGTATGTAAAATTTGTGTAATATTCAATGTTTATTTATATTTTCAGCAAATGGGAATCGGTCTTGCAGTAAGTGATGATGAAGACAGCACGGAGGAAGAAGTAGAAGAAGGGAAGGTTACAGAAGATGACTTAGACTCACTTCGAAAACAGGTAAATATGACTAAGTCACTGGTGCCAATTCTGTAGGCCAGACTTAAGGTGATATGCGAAATGTTTGTTTTTTGTACGGGCTGAATCTATCCGGATAAGACGGAAAAAGTGATAAAACTGCATTATCTTGAAAACCATCAAACTTAAAAAGAAACTGTCTATAATGTACTTAGCTAGTATGATTATCTAACGAATTATATAAAAATGAACTTTTTAGCTATTTATAGTTTTGATTAAAAACGAAAATAGTGTTTTTGAAGAGCCAACTTTGGAAAATAAATCTTCGAACAAAGTTTCACCAATCGTGTTTCTGTCTAAAATTTATCTAGATTAAATCCATAAGTTATTTATGTCATAAAAAATAAAACTGTATATTTTGCGGTTATCGAGAAAAAACGATTCTGCATTCATCAAAAACATTTATTATTCGTCTTAACTAAAATTAAATTTGACTGAAAGCTATAGGTGCTCATTTCACACAGCGTCATCTAACCCCAAAATAAGCAAAACTTGTACTATAGGAACTAGATAACTGACACAGTACTTATATACTTTTTTTAAATACATATTAACATTATATGCAATACAGATTCCTTTTTGTTCACATAAAAGCATTAAACATCTTTAAAAGCTAAGCTTTATTTATTAATGTATTGCAGGTAGACGCATCAATACAAAACGACGAACGCACCGTCCCAAGCATCGTTACCAGAACCGCCGCACTCACAATCGACAAAACCAATTCAATCGAAGAAATACCCACTCTTGTACCGGTTATTACGCACAGCGAAAACGAAGTGGCTAATAATGGCGACAAAGTCCCAGAAATGGACAACAATGAAGATAAAGCGGCCAATAATGACGACAAAGCCCCAGAAATGGACAAAAACTCACAGAAATATCGCTTGTCTATGATAGAGAAAGCGTTGTCAGATGTACGTTCGATGCGTTCATACACATCAGCAAGTACAATCGCTCCAGATGTTGTCAAACAGCAAGTGAAGAAGAATTTGGTGAGTTCGCAGAAGAAGATGGAGAGGAAAAAAGCGGTGGCCAAAGGTGAAGCAAGTGCGGTCACCAGAGATAGAAGGGATAATAGGGAGACGATTAGAGAAAGCCACGGTCTTTGGGGATGGGATGAGTGAATAAATTTATTATATTTGCAACTGTGTTTTATTACAAGCTTTTATTTAACTTGCCGCGTGTGTTAGTATATGTTATACTAGCGACCCGCCCCGGCTTCGCACGGGTGCAAAGCTGATACCAAAATATATTACAGAATGTCTTTGTATACTCGTTAACAGCATATAAAATTAAAAAAAAAGTCGCGGTAAAAAAGTATAATTAGTCAAAAGTAAAGGATAGAAATTGATTATTGGGGGTTATCCCTGAGAGATAAACATATACCATCGCGGACTTTTTTGTAGACCTTTTTAAGGTATACAATATTTAGTACATTATTTTGATTTATCTCGTAGAGTTCAGCCAGCGTTTGCAATGTAAGCGCAAAAAAATGTGTATTTACGACTTCATATTAGAAATCTTAAAATTATCAGTGGTTCTCTAATATATTAAGCATGTAATTATACATATAAACCTTCCTCCTGAATCACTCTATCTATTAAAAAAAACCGCATCAAAATCCGTTGTGTAGTTTTAAAGATATAAGCATACATACAGACGCGGGAAACGACTTTGCTTTATGGGTGGTTATCTGAAATTTGGTTAACTTCTGACGTAATTTCGAAAGTGGTGTTTTTAGTTAAAAATCTGAAAAGTTTATATTCTATACTATGGGTATAACATCTACTTTGCTGCATCTAAAAGGGCCAGTCACTTTACTTGATATTTCAAGAGAAATTTATGATTTTATAAAATCAGTGTTCTAGGGACTGACGAGACGTGATAGGGACTGACGCCAAACACGGTTATTATGTCAAATCACATTTTTATTGCACAATCAACTGTAACAAAAGATATCTCTTAAGTTCACAAAGTCTATTAACTATAATCACAGGATTTATTTTATTAATTATGCACATGAAAATAAGATATCAATATTTCTTAACATTCAAATTGTACTTTGAGTTTAATACTTACAAACTAATAGACATTTCTTTAGGTAATTAACAATTATTTTAAATAATTAGCCTTCTAAAGTCCTAAGTAACCACATTATAATTTGAACACTATAATCTGACTTTCATTAATTATTTAAGATTACAGATATTTTAAACTTAAACTACCTAGTACCTCGTATTTATTTTTATCACTATTTGTTTCACTTCTCGTTAACATTAACGGGTTTTTGAAATTTGTAAAATACTGTATGTCTCTTGTAGATTAGATTAGGATCTGCCAGTTTTTCTATAACGTCTTCGTAAGGCACGTCGGCGATATAATTATCATTTATTTTAAATTCTGTGCCATCTTCTTCGCAAACTTTAAGGAATGTAACTGTCAGCTCTCCATCTTCATCATCATATTTTGAGCAAATTGCGGCGTATCAGTATTCTTTTCCCCTCATTAATAACTTAACTAGAACACAATCTCCACTGCCATAGCTCGTTTTAGCCTTTTCTTGTGCAATGTAGCTCATACTTGCTAACGGCATATCATCTTCAGAAACCGTAAAAATATCTGAAACTTGAAGCTGCTGTGTATAGGTTTGGTCCCCAAGTTATAATGATTACAACCAAAATTATCACAAAAGCAACTTAGTGACTTCATGACAAGTTTATTAGGTTTATAAATATGACCCGAGACTTGATGTACTAAGAGAGTTTCTTTAAACGGTTTCTGCTCTTTCTCATGTTCCTTGATCATTTTGTTAACTTTTTCTATGTCAACATCTTCGATAACAGAGTATATTTGGACACCTTTCTCGAAGAATAGCTACAAAGTCGTACCTACAAGTTTGTAATGTAGGTGACATTACAAACTTGTACGCTCTGAGCTATGATTTGACTTGCAGTACGTTTGCATGTAGCTCCGATTCCATCTGGTGCCCCTTTCCCATGTTAAAGGTAGGTACTATTTGTTTTTTACGTTGAACTAGCTCCCTTCCTCCTTCTAGCTTCTGCTTCTCTTTCATTATTTAATAAAGGAACCTCAGGGTTAATTTTATCTTCCGATGATGGCGGCGTATTTTGGTCCATGTATTTATCTGTATTTTCACTAATCTTTTTTTTTCTTCTATAATCAGATGAGTTTTTTCTTGTTTTTCTGTGCTCACGCGGAGTCATGTCTCTTACACATTTCCGTTGTTCTTTTTCCTTCGATATTTTAGTCGTTCCTTTTCTTTGAACTCTGCCAGCAAAACTGGGTCATTTTTATTTTTTTCCAATCGCCTCTTTGCTTGTTTAGACTTTTTTTTGCAATTTCCTCTTTATACGATGTTTTTTTCTTTCTAGGCGCCATAATCTACAACAAATACATTGGTATTACGTTTAAAACCATGCATCACACAGTATGACCATCAGTCCCTAGATGTGGCGTCAGGCCCTAGTCACTGTTACGACTAGGGCCTGATGGTCTAGGGACTGACAAAATGAAACAAAATCAAATGAAACCTTTTATTTAAAATCAACATTAAAACCAACACGCGGTCAAAATAACAAGGCAGACCAAACTCATATTAACAATAAGTAATGAGAGCGATTAGTAATTATCTTTCTTTAAAAGGACTTACCTAGGGCCTGAGAGTTTGACTGGCACAGCACCTGTTTCCGCAGCAAAGTCGGCGACCGCACTAATAATATAATATAATGCCTGCCGCGACTTGGGTCGTGTTTGCAACTAACTTCACACCGATGCTATTGTATTGAGTGAGTAATGAAAAAGCCGTATGCTTGGAAGTCGCGTATTTTTGAATTTCGTAAATGACTAGGGCCTGATCTTTTTTATCGCTTACACTTTTTGACTTTAAATAATGTGATGAAACATATTGTTATTATAAAGTAAATCGTAATGACAATGTTAGTTTTGTAATAGTAAACGATTTTAAATAGAGTTTGATCAAATTATTCTTATAGAATTATAATTACAGTGAAATTAATACTAAATTTGGGAGATCTTACATGGCTAGGGCCTGATATTTGGAGTATGAAATGTAAATTTTTGGAAATAAAGAATAGTATGATATATTCCAAAATGAATGACCAAATTAAATGGACTTTATAACATCGCTTAGTACTTTCAAATATTGGATATTTGTTTTATAATATTGTGAAAATTGATGCTAACACCAAGTTAACCAAATTTCAAATAATCACCCTTATACTATGTAGTGATATGGGTCGAATCTTGCTCGCTGGTGCTCGATGGTTTGAATGATTTTACAAAAGTTTGTTGAAAATAATATTTTAACAGAAAACTTATATACAGTCGTGGTCAACTAATTAGAGACACTCTTTGGTTAAACCGAATTGTGAATTTATTTTTTATTTTCCAACGAGTCTAAACCATATTCCATATCTCTTACATGTAAGTATAATTAGTCATATAAGTGCCCGATTATACAAACAATAACAACTTCTTAAACATTAAACCTCTTTACAGTATAGCTGATAGATTATCGTAGTGCTATTTGTTCAAATAATGCTGGCTGGCCATTTAATTAGGGACACTGAGATATTGCGTTCTATTTTCAAAATTTGAATCTCAATACTGTTTTACTTCTTCTCTTATTGTTTCGTGGTAGTTTTGGCGGCAATCCCGATATTTATTTTAAGTTTTGAAAAATATTTTGAAGAAAAATGGGTAAAAATAAAAGTTGCGATCTAACACTACGAAAAATTATCATGAAGTTTGTTGTCGAGCATGGTTGGCCATACCGAAGGATAGCAGAACATTTAAATTGTTCAAAAACTATGGTATACAATGCAGTGCAACATGTCAGACGCAATAACACAGATTTAAATGTGCCCAGAAAAAAAAGATCGAGAAAAACAACTCCGCAAGAAGATAGAATGATAACCAGGTTAGCTAAGAAAGATCCGTTTCTAGGCTCTATTTTAATTAAACACGAAGTGTTTGGGACAGACGAAAGAGCTGGTGTCTCAGCGAGGACCGTTCGACGACGTCTGGTAGAAGCAGGGTTGTTCGGAAGAGTGGCTCGCAAAGTACCGTTGTTGAAGAAAGAACATAGAAATGCTCGTTTGGCGTTTGCACGTAAATATGGACATTGGACCTACGCCCAATGGCAACATGTATTATTCTCTGACGAGACCAAGGTTAATTTGATTTCTTCAGATGGAAAGCAATACGTACGGCGTCCAGTAAAAGCGGAAATGAATCCAAGATTCACAAAAAAGCAGTTGAAACATGGCGGTGGAAACATTAAAATGTGGGGTTCATTTTCTGGACGTGGAGTGGGACCTGTGAGGAAAGTTCAGGGTAACTTAGACCAACATCAATACAAGGCAATATTGGAGGAAACGATGCTTCCCTATGCTGAGGAGCATCTCCCTATTATATGGACGTTTCAGCATGATAACGACCCGAAACATACCGCCCGTTCAGTCAAGTCGTTTCTTACCAGTCAGTCAGTATCGGTGCTAGATTGGCCAGCAAATAGCCCGGACCTTAACCCAATCGAGCACCTTTGGCACGAAATCAAGAAAAAAGTAGCCACTTATCGTACCACAACTTTAGATGAACTTAATGAAGCTTTTTGTGAGGCATGGGCAAACATTCCTGTCGAAACATGCCAGAAACTGATAATGTCTATGCCACATCGGTGTCAAGCGGTAATTACTAACAAAGGTTTTGCTACTGGGTACTGATTTTACACGTAATAAAATGGAGCTGTTAAAGATATGATAATACTGCAGATTATTAGTTTTGTTTAACTCTATTTTTCATTATAGTTTACTGTCCTTAATTAAATGTCCAACTACAGAATTATACCTTAAAATTGAATACATGTTCAACCTTTGATATTAAATACTTTTTTCTATTTATTTATTCTTTTATTTACAGCCATTTAAAGCATAATAATCGGACCAAATTATGCAAATAATAGTTACTGAGAAATCAATAGGGTTTTATATTTGTATGTACATAACCGGTTATTGTTCTTCACTATCTTGCATGTCCCTAATTAGTTGACCACGACTGTATATCCGGCTCGAAGGACCATATGGACTATTTTTATAAGCAACTTTAGCTGGTATTTAACTGCTTAAAATTAGTCTTTTAGCTATTCCAGGGGTATGTATATTACAAGTTTCATCATCCAAAAAGATTGACATTCTCTAAGTTCCTTAAAATGTCTAGAAGGGGTAGTTAGAGGCACGTCCGAACATAACATTTGGCACATGCCCTCATTTTGCAATAATATACAAGTTAATCATAAGCAGTTGTAAATAAAAATAAAGAGAAGATAAACATAAATAAGTTGATACCCATAATCTTGAACCTATTACCCTGATTATAATTATTTGTATATATTTTTTTCAGTAAAGTAAGTACATCGTTTATTTTGTGGAGATAGCCTCCAAACCTATGTATATAAGAGATTAAGTGTTGTTCTAAATAATAATCATAAATTTTTATGTTCTCTCTAAACTGTTGTAATGCGACCGGAAATTTTTAATTCTTTGAGTGCTCCTCGTTTGTTTGTATTTGTTCAATTGTGACTTATTGTGCGCACTCAGCCAGTCGTGCTCTCGTATGTATATCAGCTGTAGGTACGCCTCCACACAGAAAACCTGGAAAGCAAGATGCAAGATTAAACAGTGCAAACTTCTCATTGTAAAAATTAACCCATAATAAATAAATATTGGTGGACATTTCACACATCGCCATCTAGACCCAAACTAAGTAAATCTTGTACTATAGCAACCAATTAACTGATATAATACTTATATACTTTTGTAAATACATACTTATTATACATATGAGCATGGATGGAACATTTTTAAAATTAATTATCCATTTTTTTTTAGTTACTTAATTTTATCAGTCAAAAATGAGAACTAACCTAACTAACCCCTGGCTGGGTTAGTCAAGAAATCCCCATTGACTATCCCATCAAAGGGCATTTCTGGACAAAAAGTCCAGTTATCCCCATTGGCAGCGCATTGAGTGTTTAATGGGGATAACTGGACTTTTTTGTCCAGAAATCCCCATTGAACCCCTACTAACGACTATATTTATTTCAAATCATCCTTTAAACCTTAATCGGCTCCACGCAACTGTTAAAATCCTATTGTGTAACTGTCAAAAGACAGTTGGTCTTAGTACACAATGGTATTTTGACTTGTGAGTTGTGACTTATTACTCTGTTTTTTGTTATGTCCTGTGACAAACATCATCAGTTATCTAGTTCCCATAGTAAAAGCTGTGCTTAGTTTGGGGCTAGATAGCGCTGTGTGAAATGGCCACCAATATTTATTTATTATATAAGTTGTTGAGGGCTTTGTTTCTACGCATCGTAAGTATATGCTAACAATTTAGCAGATACAATTTCCTAGTCTCGGATTTTAATAAAAAAACGCGACAGTCATCCAATTTTAGAAGCTGCAGGCTGGTACATACCCTTTGTCCATCCACAGTGTATCCATCAAGATTTAACGTGTAACCAAACACACTGGTGGATATCTTGGTCTCGTACACGGTCAGGAAGTTATCTTCCGTGAAGAATGGGTATTTGTCCAACTTATACACCCCCGCTTGTATTGGACAATCCATACTGGAAAATATTATTCAGTGTTTAACTGCAATCAATCACAAAGATATTTTAAAATGTTGACTTGTTTAATGCTTGGACGTGCCTCTGACTAACTCCTTTAAATATCTCCAAGGATCTGAGCGCCTGAAGTTCTAAGAGGATGTTTACCGTACCGTTATTTTTTTATTTTATCAGATCTCAAAACATTGCCTGAGCGGGATTTGAATCCACAACACCTTCCTCTGTAACTGCGTGTTACTCGAAATCTGTTACTCTGTGCTGTGCCATTGATAAGTATTAGTTCTGTTAATATTTACTTACACGGGGGTGCGGGTGCCGAGGTACCTACCAGGGCCACCGCCAACCTTTTGATGCGGGAAGCCAAAATTCGGGGGCTCCGAGATTTTTACTGGGGTGTAGTGTAGCGCGCCTAGGCCCGGGACACTATTACTTAGCTACTCAACTCAAACTTGCTACATAAGCGTCTACTTAGCACATCTACAAAACACATAATGTAGATGTGCTATGAAGACTGCGTAGACGCTTGTCTTTGAAGGATAGAAAGAGAAAAAGATTGTTGTCGAATTTATGAATGTAACGGTAAATTAAGTTGGTAGGTACCTATACCTACTCAGGCTTGACATAATGGAACAGCATGTTATATGTCTCCTCCTCAGCATCGTTGTCCTCAGCGCAGCCGTTGGTGACCACGTAGAAATCAGTTAGGAAGTCGCACGTCTCTACGTTGCGGATGTCCGAGCACTTTTGCATTGTAGCCTGCGAGATACCAACTATTATACATTAAGGTACCTATTCTGCCGTCCGATCACTAAAAGGCCGTTAAGTAACATTTGATTTTGACACGGGTCTTTATCACGTAATTTACTTTCCCGACGTTTCGGCTATGTTACAATAACCATGGTCTGCCCCGCGACCATTGAGTAGAGACATATTTATGTTAGAGTTATGTATGGTAGAGACGTATGGTTAGAGACATATTTGGGTGTCGTGTCGTGTCGCAAACGCTATCTTGCGATTGGCTAGTGGCGCGACACGCCACGCCACGACACGTAAGTGTGTTTCCGGCATTATTCTTCCCTCTTATGTAGGTAAGTACAGGTACAGTCAAGCAGGGCTATTTTGTAAAAAAACATGAATATCATGTTATGATGTTGAATGCAATACCTAATGTTAGAGAATATCTAATCTGTACACTTTTCATAGTAACTATGCACAGTTTATGCACATATAGGTACCTACGCTTCTACGCTTCTGCCTAAACTGCATAAAAAGCGTAGGTATTATGGCATTCAATACCATAACATGAAAAGCCCATGAAAAGTTCGGCAGATTAGTAGGTAGGTAGGTACCTAAGCTAAGGCAAACGTGAATCTAGGCATTTGGCTACGCAGCAGATAATTTTCGACCTTATGCAGCTTGAAATATAAGGGCTTGCAACCTGTCACGCTAACTGCAAAACTCACTGACTACTTTCTTTAGACATGTTCAAGTAAGTACCTAATGTATGTACCTAGGGAGTAGCTACCTATAGATCCTGGGTATGTTGTTTTCATTTCACACAAAACCAACTGCCGACCGTATTGTAGGTACCTACCAACTTACCTTCACTATCAGCTTGACGAGGTTACTTGATTGCATGTTAGGTAGGTACCTAGATAAAAATGCATTTTCAGCACATAGGCTATTGACTGGACTCGCAGCTTAGTTGGTAGTAACTCTGCCTTCTACGCTGTAGGTTGTGGGTTTGATCCCCACCCAGGGCAAACATTTGTGTGATGAACAGATGTTTGTTCTGTGTCTGGGTGTTACTATGTATAATAAGTATGTATTTACAAATAAGTATTCTATCTGGTTCCCATAGTACAAGCTTTGCTTAGTTTGGGGCTACATGGTGTTGTGTGTAAAGTCCGCCAATATTTATTATTATTATTATAAGTAGGTACCTATTCCAAGTTTCAGTAAAATCCGTTTGGGCGTGCGTGATTGAATTTTTAATATTAGGTAGCAGTTAGGTAGGTAGGTACTTAGTGGGATTTGTGGTTAGTACGGTACGAGTCACAAATCCCACTGAGTACCTGCTAGACATACCTTCACCTTCCATCCATCAGCGATATCCTTCGTTAGATTAAAGGCCCCAGTAAGCAAGCAATCAGCGGTCTGAGTGGTGATGGTGAGCTCATCGAACACCATCAGCACATCTGAGGCATCATCGCATGGACCCACGTGAGTAACCAGCAGGTGAGTGGTGGCTAACGACCCTTCCACTGTCGTGGCACGTGACAAAACTTTTAACATTAATAAATGAAAAGCAAGCGCAACAAACATCGTGTAAGTGTAACTAATTCGTAAAACAATGATGCTAATAATAAAAAACTTCATTATTTTTAGTTTATTTCTAAAAACATATTGCACATTATATTACATAAATTGGTACGAGCTGGTTACTAGTCAACAGGGAAACTGGTGTAAGTATTTTAGGTACTTACCTATGTAATGTATGAAACATTATGAACCGTTTTTCACCAACGTACTTACAATAATTTGGGTACAGTCAACATCAAAAGTAAATGATGATCAAAAAGACTTCAAAAATATTTTACAAATATAAATAAAAAAAAGCAAAAAATATTATATCGGTAGAAAATAAAATAGAAAACTTTATTGTTACATTCGTTTTGTAGAATATTTTTGTAAAATCTGTATTTTTGTATGTCCACTCAATCGTAAATGCTGAACCGATTTCAATTAAAAACAGCGCGCGGTAGTTAATAACAATAATTTTATTCGGAAAGATCATCAATTTCTGATGCTGAGGACATAATGCTAAGTGCTTTTTAATGCTTCGATTTTATCACAAAAATAGCGAAATAAGTAGGTAGGTATGTAACCCAAGTTCCTATACCTACCCCTATCTGAATCAGTCAATACACACATAGAACCGGTGCCGGATTAGCCATGTAGCTGTGTAGCAGGAGGCAGCAAATGCTACGGGCCCCGCGCCTTGGGGGGCCCCGCGCCTGTGCCCAAATAAAAACAAAATTTCAAACAAACTCAAAATTTGCCGGGGAAAATTCATACCGTATTTCGTAGATAATATAATCAAATCATGCATTTGCAATTGCCTAGTGTTATCAATATCAAATTATGTATTTAACTTTTAGAGAGATAGATAGATGTCGTAGAAGACAGTGAACATGATTGTGACGGTATAAATATACCTAAATATTGGTGGACATTACAAACACAGAACAAAAACAAACATCATTAATCACATCCACATCACACAAATATTTGTTCAGGGTGGGGATCGAACCAACAACCTACAGCACAGAAGGCAGAGTTACCTACTACCAACTAAGCTGTGAGGTCAGTCAGTGGTGTTCTTTAAGGTATAATAGTGCTATTTTAAAGATCTCGACTTTCATTTCAAAGGTCGTGGGTTCGAATCCCGGCGTCCATCAATGGATTTTTCTGATCGTAAAATTTATATGCGTATCAAAACACGTGCCCAAAACGATGAAGGAAAACATCGTGAGGAAACCAGTTAGTATTCATATAAGCGGCGATGGGCTTGCAACCTGTCACGTATGAATGCTAACTACTGCAAAATGTGGGCATGTGTAAAATATAATGTTTGGTTATGCCTCTGACTACCCCACTAGACATCTTCAAAGGATCTAAGCGCCTGGAGATCTGAGAGGATGTCTACCGTACTTGAGGATTACAGTCGTTAACCTGTTTTTTTTTTATTAAGATCTTCCGAAAACTGAAACTGGGACTGCAAAATAACATTGATCATTGATGGTCTCGGCCCTCGGCAGTGAAAAATTGAATGTGTTTATAACGCACTGGCTGATAGCCAACCAATACTGACGTCTAGAGTAGGTACCTAGGTACCTATTTAATTTACATAATAATCTACTCTTGATACCACGATACGGTGGTAGTACATAAGTAGGTACTTTGTTACGTACTATGCATTTAGATATATGTAATGTATACCTGCTACGCACAAGAAATCTTAAGTGGCTGAAATGTAAGTAGGTATATTATAGCATGAGGTAGAAAAGAAACAGGTGTGTAGCTAGTACTAATAGAATGTGGTAATATTTAATTGTGATTTAAAAAAATACATTGATAGTGCAACGAAAATACGAGTAGGTACATAACGGGAAAAAGTGTTAAAAAAAATTATGCGTATCGTCGGCGAAAATGCGGCAATTTTTTTTCTATGCCTCGTTGGCACAATGCAGTATCCCAAAATTTGAAAATAATGCGTGCGTGACCTCTCGCAATCCGGCACCCCACATTCATTTATTTTTTTTGTGACCATCTGCTGATTGTGGGTGACCGGCACGTAGTAACCATTGTAATCATTATTATTTGCAATGTGCGCTGTGATTATTTAAAATTGTATACATTTGTAACTTAACCTATCCACGTATTTATTTTTCAGAGCTCTTCCTATATTTTGTACCTACTACCTACCTACTTCACGAAATAAATAATTTGTACGTCTTGTACCGACCTACCTATCTAATCGAGAACAAGTGGTCCGACTTAACGACTATTCTAGTATTATAGTGTTGTTGTTCATTATGTACCTACCTACCTGCAGACAACGTAGGTACCTACTAGTAGGTACTGATTAGCCGTCATAAATGTCAATAGATAGATTTGTAGGTAGTCTATACCTACCAGGTAAATGATAATTAAAATTATTTTGCTATTACGCTAAAAAAACTGGTCAAATGTTAGACTCGCGTGGAGAGTCGGTCGGTTTCTCGCCATAGTTTTTCTGTTCACAAATATATTCTAATAATTAGGTCCGTATTAATTATAAAAATAGGTTTGCAAAAGCTTGTTATTGAAATAATCCAGATTATTTTGATATTGAATGGGAAAGGGCGTTTTCAATGTCAATGCCAACAATCTATTCATAATAAAATACATAATCTGACAGTAAACACCGAACGACCGACTGACCGACACACCTCCCTAATAATAAGTAACTAATCGTAGTTCGTAGTCCATACGTACGATACGACTAGTCGAGCGAGAGCGAGCGAGTTGAGCTAGTCCGTCCGTTCGTTGATTTGTTCGATTCTAATTTCTATCAGTACATTCAGTAGTTTACAGACTGCCAGAGAGAAAACACGTGTACGATGGCCACAGACAATTTAACCGCGCTGCTTTACCAGCCTAAGGATTTACGATTGGTGAGTTTTATTTATCTTAAGCTCAGCTTTAGCAAGCTTCTGACATTATTTTATTATGTTGAACTTTTCTCGCAAAAAAGGTATTGTAGATATAACTACTAATACTTGCAATTCTATCTGTGGAAATAGCGAATTTGTTAGAGAGTGAAGCCGCATTGACAATACATATTCCTTTTCTAATTTTTATGTTTGAGATCAATCGATCTAAGTATCACCAATGAAGCTTCACTGCGTAGTGTCAATTGTCGCCGAGTCAATGACTTGTGATTAATTAACATTAAGTACTTAAATAAAAATACCTATTATAAAACTAAATGCTTACCTACTGGGTACTTATATTTATTGGTAGGATTTATTCATAATATTATTTAATACTTAATGTGAAAATTGTGTGCTTTATTATATATCACGCCGTAACATCAAAGCTTAATTTCTCATTATGTTATTTAGAAGGCATTCCTTATCACATTTGATTGGTTCGATTCCGAGACAAGCTATTTGAAAAAATCTCTAAATGCAGTATTTATTTTTAAAAATAAAATTATCTTTATAAACCAAAATATTTTATTTACTGTACCTACTTATGGTATTTTTCCTTCGTGTCGCTTAGCCGTGGGAAACCCTGTATATAAGTACGTCTCGAATTGAGAACCTCCTTTTTTCGTCGAATTCCATAAGGTATAAAAATACTTTAAAGTATTAAATACGAATATTGATCATTGAATATTGACCGATTTCTACATAAATCAATAAAAAAAACTAAAGTGATAAGTGACCAAGTAGATTTAGTACTGATAAAAAACTTATTGTCTCAAAATAAAATATGGTTTAATTTAAAGCTCGATGTTAGAAACCCTAATTGACCATTTTATGATAATTCTTCGTAATTTGCCATAATTCGGTCATTATTTCTAGTTTTCGAAGAGTTAGATTAAATACAATCTTTTGGGCTAACTTTTCATTTTTAACTAGCTGCTCGCCCCGACTTCGCACGGGTGGTACTGAAAAAAAAAAGTATGTGTTATTATGATGTAAGCTATTATTACTAAAGTTTCATTTTAATCCGTTCAGTAGTCTCTTTTTTTACTAAGAAAGAGTAACAAACACACACAACCAAACTTTCGCATTTATAATATTAGTAGGATTCGACAAAAGTAAAATGCAAAAAAAAATAGGATCCCGACTGTAATCCCCAATTACGGTAGACATCCTCTCAGATCTCCAGACGCTTAGATCCTTTGAAGATGTCTAGTGGGGGTAGTCAGAGGCACGTCCAAACATTTACATTTGGCACATGCCCACATTTTGCAGTAGTTAGCATTCCATACGTGACAAGTTGCAAGCCCATCGCCAAGTAAAATGTCTTTTTATGTAAATCAGTAAATGTCTAATAATATTGTTTTTTTTGTTTTTCAGGTGCAAACACCGATACCTGAAATTGCTGACGATGGTATGTTTATTAAAAACTTAATATAATGTCACAGCTCAGTTGGTAGTAACTCTGCCTTCTGCGCTGTAGGTTGTGGGTCCAATCCCCACCCAGGGCAAATATTTGTGATCATCATAAATGTTTGTTCTGTGTCTGGGTGTTAATATGTATAATAAGAGTGTATTTTCAAAAAAAAAAAAAAAAAAAAGTATATAAGTATTCTATCAGTTATCTAGTTCCCATAGTACAAGCTTTGCTTAGTTTGGGGCTAGATGGTGCTGTGTGTAATGTCCACCAGTATTTATTTATTTAAACTTTACAAAAAAAAAAAACTTCAAACTTTAATAGGTATATGTTTTGTGTTATTTTTTAAATCATTTTGAATCGACTTGAATCTTGTTCAATATATCTGTTTTCATATATTATAACAGTTATACTTACTTACAGATAAGAAACTTCAACTTGATTAGTTTTTTACAATTTCATTGATGAATAAAAGTAACAGAAGATTAGCTATCAATCAAGATTCTAGCCATTTCTAAAACAGTCCGTGGTAGTTTTGTTTTGTTTTTCCATATAATATTTCTATACCTATATTACCGAAACACACTACAGCACTCTAAGATCTGTTTCCGGCCAATACGATACGAAATCGATAATTTTAATTTTCAGAGGTGTTACTTCGTATGGACTGCGTCGGCATCTGTGGCTCAGATGTCCATTACTGGCAGTCTGGAGCCTGCGGACACTTTGTGCTCAAGGAGCCCATGATCATGGGTCATGAGGCCTCTGGAGTTGTTGCTAAGGTACCTTTACTCACTTTATACCTACTTTCTTTTTACCTGATTGCACCACGGCACGCGCTACAGTCTAAACGACATGACTGATTTGAACATGTAGTGTCATTGGATTCGTCTCAATTATGGGAGTGATAAGAGCTACCTATATTTTTTAAATATAGGTAGGTACGCCTATTCTCCAAGGGCAAAACAATTCTTTTTGTAAATTCTCTTTTAGCAGTATAAGCAGCAATAAGTAAAAAAACATCAGTAAAGGACACGTTGTGTTACAATACAACTGTTTTGTTTGATATTAACAATTAGATGATGGAGGTAAATTGGTCCGATCTTAGATTCCGCTATCATTGCGTCTCAAAGTCAACAGTAAATTGACAAATGGTAGGTACCTAAGTTGATTGTCCATTGAAAATTATTAATAAGTATAAGTAAAAGTGGTTTCTAATTTGTTCACATCGAGATTGGTATGAACAAAATTAGCAA
This sequence comes from Hydriomena furcata, assembly GCA_912999785.1. Lineage (NCBI taxonomy): Eukaryota > Metazoa > Arthropoda > Insecta > Lepidoptera > Geometridae > Hydriomena > Hydriomena furcata. Next base: position 13,220,692 of record OU538834.1, read on the forward strand.
GCAAAAAAGGTCCTAAACAAGTGCCACTCAAATACACCTACCTACTCACGATTGGCATTTTGGCTGAGTATAACCGGTACAAACCGGTAGCTTCTAAAACAGCTATACGACTTAAAAATAACTAAAATGGTAGGTAACTACGTAGTGAGTGTCACTATTTGCGCGGACACACCCACTATTGACGTTGTAGTCACTGACCTTGAACTTCCCCTAATGTGGTAGGTACCTACTTACATAGTAGATACCTAGTTGGTAGGTATTTACTAATGCATGACATATGCTAATTTGTCAAAATGACTTTTAAAGACTCTAGAATTACTTATGTGTTCCATTGTATCCTTGTTTTTAATCTAAACTTAGATGGCTCCCAATTGATTTTGAAATACTTATATATTTTCATTAATTATAATCTCGTAAAACCCAAGCCAGTTTTCAGGAGAATATCTCAGAGTTCTACATAGATATTAATATTAAGGAAAGGATCATTGAAAAAAAAGGTAGACCCCAAGCCGTGTTTCCTAAGACGTTCCTAAGACTACCTATAGACTTTGAATTTGAATATGCAGAAAAGAACTAGGTGCATAAAATGTCATATTTCTCTAACAAAAAAAGTAAACCATGGTTGCAGCGGTACGATTTTACGCCATAGATACGTTTATAATCATCTAAGTTTTCCATTTTATTATGAAAATTTAGTATTAGCTAACTTGATAAGATTACGAACCTACGTGCACCTAATACCTGATATAAAATTCCTTTTACCTAAAACCTTCCTTCTCTATGTTTGTCTATCTATACTAATATAATAAAGCTGAAGAGTTTGTTTATTTGGACGCGTAAATCTCTGGAAAGACCAGTCGGTTTTAAAAAATTCTTATAATAGCCACATTCATGGGGAAGGCTATAGGTTACCTAGCATTAAGGCGAAATTACGACCTCATTCGACGACATCTTTCAAAGAATATGTACATTTATACATACCTAAGTAGTATAAAGCAAAGTCGCTTTCCGCTTCCCGCGTATGTATGTATGTTTGCTTATATCTTTAAAACTACACAACGGATTTTGATGCGGTTTTTTTTAATAGATAGAGTGATTCAGGAGGATGGTTTATATGTATAATACATGCATAATATAGTAGAGGAACACTGATAATTTTAGAGGTTTCTAATGTGATGTCGTAAATAAACACATTTTTTTGCGCTTACATTGCAAATGCTGGCTGAACCCCACGAGATATATCAAAATAATGTACTACAGTATTGTACACCTTAAAAACGTCTACAAAAAAGTCCACGATGGCATTAGAAATGTCTTACGCACAGCGAAGCGGGCACGGGTCAGCTAGTACAGTATACAGTTCACTTTCCAGATACCTACCGTGTAAACAGCTTTCCTTTCATTTCTGCTCCATTCAACAAACCAAAATGATTAAATTTGGTTGAACCGTGTAATTCCGCCTTTACGCTAACGCGGGAGAGACTGCGGAGCACAGATAGTCAAACTAATATAGACTTACATTGTTTTTCTCATCTTTATTATGTAGTAGTCACGTTGCCTAGAAAACGAGAAATGGCTTATTTATAATATAACCTGTTAGTCGTGCTTGGCTTGGCTTATCTCTTTGTTGACCTTACAATTCTTATCATCTCCCGGTTAATAAAACTAATATTGTTGACAAGTGTTGAGTGGTAACTGGTAAATTGAATAAATAAGTTGGATGGACGCCATTGGACCACGAATTATCCTTAAATTTACGGATTTAGGTGTATTATTAGTAAGTAAGATTAGTAGGTAACACGTACTTATAACGGTGAAGGAAAACATCGTGAGGAAACCAGTTAGTAGGTATTCTTGTAAGCGGCGACGGGCTTGCAACCTGTCACGTATGGAATGCTAACCACTGCAAAATGTGGGCATGTGCCAAATGTAATGTTTGGACGTGCCTTTGACTGACCCCTTTAGATATCTTCAAGAATCTGAGCGCCTGGAGATTTGTTAGGTTACCTAAGTCTACCATACTTGGAGATTACAGTCGTGATCCTATATCTATATATCTAATGTAGGTAAATGTAAGTAAGGATGTAAGTAAAAGAAAAAGTAAGGCCTATTATGCAGGGACTGAAAGCGGTAGAGGTTAACGGTATTGGTACCGCAAAAATATAACGGTACCGTTATTCGATAGCGGTTGGGCCATACCGAAATTATACCGGTATGGAATAACGGTATCGAAAAAATCGTCGTTCGTCGGCTATGAGAGAAGGGAGGAGGGGGGGGGGGGAGGGCGCGTGAGGGGCAAAACTCAGAGCGAGTTCGTTTGTTGTGAACGCACACACACGTCTTTGTCAATCGAGCGACACACAGGTTAATAAAACTTTGTTTGTTCTGTTCTGTTGCGCACGCGTTCACGCACAGTAGGTAGGTACCTACCTACCTTTAACTATAGATTTTGACACGGGTCTTTATCACGTAATTAAGTACCTACCTTTAATTTATTTTCCCGACTATGACGTCTGCTCGCGACCATGGCTATTGTAATTATTTGTAGGTAAGTAACATAATCGAAATGTCGGGAAAATAAATTACCGGCAGGTAGGTATTTACATAATAAATACACATAACTTCTCTTTTATTTCTTTATGATAAAATTTAAATTAAAGTAGGTGGCGATTCTATTGTGCCCATAAAAAAATTTCGGAATCCTAAAACACCATCGCTCTTATTCCTTTACGTTAAAGTCTAAATTTGCGTAACCTCAGGATGACAGTTTTAAAACGTAGGCTAGTTTTAAGTAATTTAACTATTTTTTTACGTAAATCTAGTCAATAAAAGTAAAGTGAAATTTTGATTTTCTTATTTATTTCGTTCATCAGAAATAAACGAAAAAAAATAATTCCAAATTTAAAATTTTGTGATTACTCAAATTTAGACTTTATTGTAAAGGAATAAGAGCGAAATTGTTTTAATTGTTTATTTTTTTGGAAATTCCAATTGTAGAACGTTGCCAACAGAACAATCAATTACTGATTAGCGTATTAGATTATGACCTGTATTTAAATATAGGACAATTTTTATCTATACCCGGTCATAGTCTATCTATAAACCAAATTTCAACCAAATCTGTCTGTTTAGTAGTTGAAGTAGTTGTAGGATGGATGTTTGTTACAGTGCAGTCGGCGGATCTAGGCACTGGTGATGTTAGCCGTTTGGATGCGCGGCAGACAATTTTCGACTTTATACAGTGACATAATAACCATTTGTGCGTTTCTACGGCTAACTTCACGAGTGCCTAGATCCGCCGACTGCACAGTAACAAACATCCATCCATCTACACAAACTTTCGCATTTATAATATTAGTAGGAAATATAAAATAAGTAATAAAGATAACATTAATACATGTTTAAAATTTGCATAGTTTTTTTATTTTTAATCAATTTTGTTGTACATCTAGTGTTTAAAAGGTGGATAAGTTACTTGGATTTCTTCGCCCATTTTATGTTGCCCTTTTACTGCGTCAACAATCTTTAAGATATGCCTATACGCCATGTTTCGCATACATGGACGTACAAATTGTAGCTCATCCAAGAGCATGTGACAGAAATGATAACTTCCTTTATCAATTTTATTTTCTCTGACACAATCATCGCATTCGAAAACACATTTAGTTCCTGGTTTCTCTTTTTCTTTTTTCGGCGACGGCATACAGTTCTTCAAATGTAAATCAGATTCATATACAGGGGACACTGGGGCTGATGGCGATCCTTCATCAGATGAATTAGAAACTCGTCTATGATCTGCTTTTTTGCGTTTGCTAACTGTCGGCAAAATACTCTGCGACATTCCAACATCCAAGCCGCAAAAAACATCTGATGACAGACGTCTTTTTCTACCTAAAAAAAGGTTATACACATTGAGAAGAAATAAATAAAACCCACATACCATTTCCCACAAATTAATACAGTTTTCTGCCCGTCCATATATTTATTTATACTTATTTTGATGGAGTTAGTCATCTGTGGCAGTTATTATAATAACAAATAGATTTATGTTAAACTAATAAATAAATAAATAAATAGATATATATTGTTGGACATTTTACACATCGCCATCTAGCCCTAAACTAAGCAAAGCTTGTACTATGGGAACTAGTTAACTGATAGAATACTTAGGTAAATAATTTTATACTTAAGTAGGTACATAAATAATTATGATAGATATAGTTAGGTACTAACACCCAGACACAGAACAAATATCTATGTTCATCACACAAATATTTGCCCCGGGTTGGGATTGAACGCACAACCTACAGCGCTGAAGAAATTTTAAGTTTCGGTTTAGGCTGTGTGTTGATAGATCAGTCAGTCAGTAGGTAAAGCAAAATTTTTATATATGTAGATAGGTAAGTAAATACGATATAAACTTCGAAAAGTGAGGCATCTATTCCCAGTCTTACCCTTCACTACACACGCACAACAGTGAGGCATCTATTCCTAGTCTTACCCTTCACTACGCAACAGTGCATAGGTGGGTGGGTCAAACAAATATCTACCTATTATAAATTTTTAATTATAGGTAGGTATTAGGTAACCTATACTTACCTACCACATACCACATAATATTTATACTTTAATAGTAAGTAAAGTACATAGGTACTACCTACTCTATACGGCTTTCAATGCAGTTTAGGTGAAATAGGTAGGTAGGTATTCTCTAAAATTTATGAGAATTCCAATTTATATGTCCCACCTAAACTTCATTGAAAGCCATAACATGATAAACATAGTTTTTACGAAATAAGCCGGCTGACCCGGGTTGGTGGATCTTGGCATCTGTGAAGTGAGCTGTTTGGTTGCGCGGCAGACAATTTTTGACCTTATCCAGTGACACATAACCATTCTTGCTGTGACACGGCACGTAGGTAGGTAGGTACCTACTGACCTTACCTGCCTCACTATGTTTTGTACCTATTGAATGTAGGTACCTGCCTACCTCGGTACCTACCCACCTAGGTAGGTAGGTACCTGCCTACCTCGGTACCTACCCACCTAGGTAGGTAGGTACCTACCTAGGTGGGTAGGTACCGAGGTAGGCAGGTACCTACATTCAATAGGTACAAAACATAGTGAGGCAGGTAAGGTCAGTAGGTACCTACCTACCTACGTGCCGTGTCACAGCAAGAATGGTTATGTGTCACTGGATAAGGTCAAAAATTGTCTGCCGCGCAACCAAACAGCTATCTTTACGTAGGTAGGTAGATACTTACCTAACTAAACTAAGATCCGCCGACAATACCTACTAGGTAGAGGTAGATACAGTACCTACTACGTAGGTAGTGTAGGTACGTAGGTAGGGAACAGACCTATCATCTAAGTAATGAAATTTTGAGTTCGATTTTGAATTTGCAGTTCGCTATAGGTATAGTTCGTAGGTATGTCGCATCACACACAACTGAAACTGACACAACACAACAAAACAAACGTAGTAAGTCGTTTGATGCACCGACCGCCGCCGCCGCCGCTCCCCGCCGCGCGGGGAGTGAGAAAACCTATAATATTTGGGTAGAAATTGCGGTATCGTTATTCAACCTTTAGTATACCACTATGAATTTCGGTAGAAGCTTTTCGGTACCGTTATATTTTTAGGTATTGAAATATATGGAATACCGGAATTTATCGGTATGACGTCATATCGATAAATAGAGGTATCTTAATTTTTCGGTTATTCGGTCCCTGCTATTATGTGCCTAACGTAAAAAATACAGAGATTCCAAATTGTATTCTTCTGTAGCAGTAATATTAGGTACCTACTTAACTGGTAAAGATAAAGTTTATGAACGTCTATTTATCAGCATAATTTGCGGATTTTAGCCACTGATATCTGTAAGCAGGACCTAGATGAAGATAAAACAAAACCGGCCAAGTGCGAGTCAGACTCACGCACGAAGGGTTCCGTACTATTGTCAAAACAGCAAAAAAATCACGTTTGTTGTACGGGAGTCCCACTTAAATATTTATTTTATGCTGTTTTTAGAGAAATACATCATCTGTGAAAATTTCAACTGTCTAGCTATCACGGTTCACGAATATACAGCTTGGTGACAGACAGACGGACAGCGGTGTCTTAGTAGTCCCGTTTTTTACCCTTTAGGTACGGAACCCTAAAAACATAAAAAATAATACAAATATCTCGTAACCTACCTATTTACCTAACTACGTAGTTAGCATTCCACACGTAACATTTTGCAAGGCCGTCGCCGCTTTCAAGAATACTAACAGGTTTCCTCACGATGTTTTCCTTCACTGTTATAAACACGTGTAACGCGCATATATATTTTTCGAACAGAAATATCAATTGACAGACAGAGTTACAGAGTGAAAAGTGAAGTAACTTACCCTGTACCTAATAGATTAATTCTCCCAACAGGCCGGCGCCAAAGTGAAGAACGTGAAAGTGGGTGACCGCGTGGCGATCGAGCCCGGTGTGCCATGCCGTTACTGCGAATTCTGCAAAACGGGACGCTACCATCTCTGCCCCGACATGCTCTTCTGCGCCACACCACCTGTCCACGGCAACCTGGTCAGATACTACAAGCATGCAGCTGACTTCTGCTACAAGTGAGTTTGAGACGCAAAAGGTAAAACTTATAACACCTGTGTCTGAGCAAACATCAATGTTCATGAGTTCATCATTCATCACACACATGTTTGTCTGGGTATTTAAAATTAAAAATAATTACGCAGATTTGTATTTAAAATTTTGGTGGGTTATCATGGTGGATTCAAGCTTCAACTGACAGACTGACAGACCAGAGCTACTACTTACTACAGTGTTGTAAATATCAAAATATAGATATTTACAACATATAGGTACTACTAACGGGGTGAGCGGCGCCTAACAAGCGACGCGACATCCAGCTATGTTATCGAACGCTCGGATGATTCCACGAGACTTCCTGAATGTCTCCATTGCATCGTCAACGTATTACTTGATTGAACAAATTCAAATATCATTTATTTCAATAAAATCACAAGGATCACTTTGAAACGTCTTAGGAACTAGGTGAAGCTACGCCGATTCTACGCGACCAAGCCTAGAAGAACTAGGCAACAAACACGGCTTGGGGTCTACCTTTTTTTTAATGATCCTTTTCTTAATGCTATGTAGAGCTCCAATGTGGTGCCAATCGAACAAGGTGAAGGCTCAAACAAGGATAATAATTAATACCAGCTACCAACTGAGCTGTGAGCCCATAAACGAAGCATTCGGGCGGCCTATAAACACATAGGTACGAACTTACTAATATCATTATTGTTCTAGACTGCCCGACCATGTATCAATGGAAGAAGGTGCACTTCTCGAGCCTCTATCGGTCGGCATTCACGCGTGTCGTCGCGGAGGAGTCACAGCTGGAGATTGCGTCCTGGTGCTGGGCGCTGGACCCATCGGTCTACTCACTATGCTGACTGCGAAGGCATATGGAGCCAGCAAGGTCCTTATCACAGGTCAGTATCTATCTCCCTATCTATAAAGAGTGGCATCATTTTCTAATCCTTTTCCTACTTAGTGTGGTCGGCAAAACATGTTGCGAAGAGGATTTGGTTTATGTTTTACAACCGGCCGCCTGCCTTATGTGAACCCTCTTTGGGAATCTATACAGTGTGTTATATTTTTAAATAGAATACGGCTAATTACTACGTTTTTTTTTGTTCTTGGGTGTATTACGATCACTCCCGAAAACTAAAACTGTATATACACCGAAAGTGGTAAATTTTTCGACGTCGTTTCTTTTTCCAAAATCCCGATGCCTGAATGAAAATAATATTTATTATTATTTTTTAGGTGATAATAAAGTATCTAAAGAAAATCTCGGTCCTACTTTCATAAAAAAATCTCCGTTTTTTCTAGTTTTTAAAACGTTAATTATTATTTCAGACATCCTCCAATCCCGATTGGACTTCGCGAAGAAGCTAGGCGCGGACGCCACTATCCTCGTGAGCCGAGACTCCAACGAGGCAGATCTGGTGAAGCAGATCCACTCGCTCCTCGGAACACATCCTGACGTATCGTTCGACGCTAGTGGCGCTCAGTCTACAGTGCGATTGTCAATGCTGGTAAGTTATGGAACAAAATCCATAGGAACAATGGGCTATTTGACAAGATTTTAAAAACCATTCTAGATTATTCAGTAAGTAACTGTGAAACCCATAAAATTTTTTATTTTCAATTCTGTTAAGTATTGGCCCTAAAAATGTAAATTAAATATCGAAAAACGCTTCTTATGCAAATGACGTCGCACTAGTTTCTGTGACGTTACATGCTTGTCATCAAATAAACAAACGTCAAGTTTTTCAAGGCAGGCCATGACATATTGACAAGCATGTTACGTCATCGTCGATTCGACCAATTGACCGATTTGCGTGACGTGACTGGCGTTTAAGAAAAGATAATTTTAATTATGGGTTTTTTTTTATTTTAATTATTGTTTAAAATTAAGTAAAATTAGTAAAAATTTTGACATTTTGTATGGGCTGAGTCTACCCGGATATGACGGAAAAAGTGATAAAACTGCATTATCTCGATAGCCATCAAATTTAAAAAGAAACTGTCTGTAGTTTATTTAGCTAGTATGATTATCAAACGAATTATATAAAAATTAACTGTTTAGCTATTCATAGTTTTGATTAAAAACGAAACTAGTGTTTTTGAAGAGCCAACTTTGAAAAATAAATCTATCGAGAAAAGTTTCACCAATCGTGATTCTGTCTGTAATTTATCTAGATTATATCCCTAAGTTATCTTTGTCATAAAAAACAAAACTGTATGTTTTACGGTTATTGAGAAAAAACGATTCTGCATTCATCAAATACGTTAATTACTCGCCTTAACCCGTGACGTATCATAATGGCTACACCTGTCACCTGATAATGCGGCTTAGTAGATATTATAATATTGTTTCAGGCCACCAAGAGCGGCGGAGTAGCTGTTCTGGTGGGTATGGGTGCTCCTGAACAAACCGTGCCACTTGCCGCCGCGCTCTCGCGAGAGGTCGACATCAGAGGGATCTTCCGATATGTCAATGAGTAAGTAAAACACCCAACTAAAATACAGCACCAAATTTGTTCCGTCTTATTATTTACTGTCTTTTGTCTCGGAAATTAGTGAATAAATGATTGCCCACAACCAATGATTTCCCGTTTTGTTTATTTATATAAGAATAATTAATTAATAAATATCGCCTGTCACAAAACCTTTGCTTAAAGAGATAGATAAATACCTACTCTATTTCTATGCTGCGTTAAAGTCCCACAAACAGCGCTCTTGCCCTAGAAAAAAAATATTAAGTAGTAGTAAAAAAAGTAACAAAGCCGTGTTGGCCGAGTGGGATGTATCTCGCACTTTCAATCTAAAGGTCTTGGGTTCGAATCACGGCGTGCATTAATGGATTTTTCTGTTCGAAAATTTATATGCGCATCAAAAACACGTGCTTACAACGGTGACGGAAAACATCGTGAGGAAACCAGTTAGTGTTCTTATAAGCGGCGATGGGCTTGCAACCTGTCACGTATGGAATGCTAACTACTGCAAAATGTGGGCATGTGCCAAATATAATGTTTAAACGTGCCTCTGACTACCCCCACTAGACATCTTCATAGGATCTAAGCGTCTGAAGATCTGAGAGGATGTCTATCGTACTTGGGGATTACAGTTGTAATCCTATTTCTTTATTTTTTTTTTTATTTAAAAAAAGTAACATTTTGCTGCATATGAGCAGACGGGCCTTTTCGCGCGTGATTCTTATCTTTTCATTCCTTCCAGGTACCCCATAGCTCTGGCCATGGTAGCTAGTGGCAAGATCAACGTGAAGCCTCTCGTGACGCACCACTTTAGCATCGAGGAGTCCCTCGATGCATACGAGGTGGCACGCGCTGGACAAGGCATCAAAGTTATGATACACGTTCAACCGAGGGATACTAACAATACTACTAAGTTCTAAATCTGGGCCTTTCTAGGTCTGGATTTTTTTAAAGTCTAGGAGTATCTAGCCGGGGATATCTTGATAGGTAATAATAATTAAAACTCTAAAGATGAAACACATAGTCAGTTGATCTTCGATATACTCGTATTATTGCAGGCGCTGATTTAATATAAGTAGATAGTAAACATGAAACTACCTTCTTTAAGTAACAATAATTCTGAAGTACGAGATTAGCTTAAAAACCGAATAGAGATATAATTAGCTGGTAGCTTGGTAGCTGCATAATTATTAAAGTAATTCCAAATTTGAAACTTTGTAATTGTAAAGCAAAATAGAAGGCAAAACTAAAATGAGTGTTGTAGCGCGCGGTGATCTGTCACCTGTCAAATCACTTTTATTTGGACCACGCCGCGTCGACGTCACATCCCTTTCCTGAACACGCCGTGATTGTAAGGCGACTAGCGCCATCTCGCGCCAGGCCAGTGAGATTCGGCGGCCCGCGCGTAGCCGCGACGCATGAGCGGCTCGAGTACCTACTTTTTATTCATTTGAAGTGTTAAAGTGTCGAATTTATGATTTTAAATTAGATCAAGAAAACGAATTATTTTAAAATAGTTTATAAAATTTGTAGATATTTATATTGTTGTACATTGGTGTCTATTCTATTGCTGCATTAATTAAACTAATCTAAAATAATAAACTGAAAATGCCGTAAGGTCAGTTTATGGAAAAAAAATGCAACAACTTTTCGACACCATTGTATCTTACGAATTACAATATACTTGAACAAGTAACATATTATTTACGAACAAATCATTTAATATGAAAACAATTTTGTTCTAGTGATATTTTTATGTGAAAAGTATAAATTAATATTTTTGGTAATATATGGTTTTTATTTATATTTCTCCTCTGTAGAATAATAAAGACATCATAAACGTACAGCTTTGGCTAATCTATGTAAAGCCACGTATCTCTTCCATATCTTATTGTTGCTTGTGTACTTACTCAGCAAGATAATTTAACTTAGCGCTGTTTATTAATATGATAAAACAGATAACGTGTTTGTTAGATGAGGTTGAAAAACAAAACTGACATAAAGAAAACCAGCATAAAAATAGTTTTCTGTTGAAAAATATTTTACAAGACAAGCTTTTGTAAAATCATTTAAACCAGCGCGCTATCACCTGTCACATCATATAACATTGTCATCGGAACTTGACAGGTAGGTATGCAAAGTTTTTATTCAATCGAAGTATTTACTAAGAAGTTCCGTTGTAAGTGTCTGTTGAACAGCTCCATCATCAGATCAACTCACTGTCACCATATTATTGCATTGTCACCGAAGGTACATAAGTATGCGTAAATTTCAGCTCAATCGGTTGAAGAAAACTGCTTCAAAATTGAGTTGCAAGATTCCACCCTAACAAACATAGTTACCATTGCAAGTTAAATAAAATCTTGTAATAAAGTGACATTTCATGAATAAAACAAAGTACCTAATCTACATTATTATTATACTAGCTGTACCCCGCGGTTTCACTCGCGTAACTTGAAGAAATAAGAACTTTTTAGCGTATTGCCTATAGCAGACTCGCGACAGAAAAAAAAATCCTGTCAAAATTTTAATAATCGCATAGAGTAACGCACGTTGCTATGAAGACTTATGTCAGATTTTGCACACCAGATCAATCTATACATCATTTTGGGAATGTTTTTCTTATTTTAAAGTAGTCTATGATTTATTCGAGCATTATACCTACATCTACAGCAAATTTCATTTTAATCCGTTTTGTTGTTTTGGCCTGATTGAGGCATAAACATACGAACAAACTCACAAACTTTCGCATTTATAATATTAGTAGGAAGTAGGACTAACTGGATTTTATTTCTTACAAAAAATCCATTGATGCACGCTGGGATTCGAACCCACAACCTTAAAATTAAAAGTTGAGGTACCTCCTACTCGACCAACACCGCTTAATACACTTTTATTTATTTAGCTATTTCTAAAAAAACAAATTGACCATTTTATAAAAAAATGAAACATTTTTATTGGGTCAACCCTAAGGTAATTTAATACTGGCAGACGTCATCGCCCGCTGTGCACTTGAAACGTGCCGTTGAGTCAAAGCAGTTAAGCTCATATTTCCTTGCGTCGTTTGACATCTAGAAAGTTTAGGTAAATAAAGCGTAGGTATTTGTCGTTCTGCGGGGAAGTGATGTATCTGTTACGTAGTAACATTATTAGTAATCCGCGGCGATGTCAGCACAGCGCGTATCGCGATTTCGCGCCAAAACTTGGGATATAATAATAATAATAATAATAAAACCCAAAACTTGGGATAGTCACGCCCATTATAGAGTTTATTTTTATTTATAGAGCGCCTTAAGGGGGGCTCCCATAAAACAAACGTGATTTTTGCATTCTAGCGCCATCTAGTTTCATTTGATGTTACTGCGTTATTATAGGTACTTTTCGCGGTCTCATGCGACCGCTCGGGGTTTGAGAGGTAAACCAATGATGAAAGATGTTTGCAATTCCGCTGGCAGGTGGCGCTATTTTACCACTATCGGTAAAGTATGTCGGTAAATAGGTGGTAGGTACTTTACTATAAAGTAAAAAAAAGTTTAAAATTGAATTATTGAATTCATGTAGTTAGGTTAGGTATATATTATTAATTTCGAGTTCGAATACCGGCCGTGCATCAATGGATTCGATGCACGGCCGATTGTTCGAAAAATGTACCTACTCCATCAGCAATATCCGGAACTTGTGCAGAATTTTCTATTATTATTTATTATGTACAAAAAACCTGTATAAACTTAACAAAACAAAAATAATCGTCGCGACAGTATACTGTTCAAAGCAAAATAGAAAGACGAAACGAAAATAATTGGCTTGCTTTCTATGAGAGAGAGAAAGACAGACAGAGAAACATGCGCACGCCGCACGGCTTACTACACTATAGCAAAAGGTGTCGTGACTCGTGACAACTTTTCGTCCGATTTTTTTCCGTCTAGCCTCCTACGCAACGCGCCTTAAGGAACTTCGTTCCAAAAACGATATTTTTTGGATTGATTGTAGCAATCACACTTCGTACAAACTCTGAGGTCTACAGCGAATTCTTCTAAACTGGAGTACAATTTGTACATTTCCATAGATTTGTAACTGCATTTTAACCCTTAAAGACGGTGGGTCCGGCTGCGCAGTATCACACAAAAATTGTATGGCGCTCGCGCTCGGACGCCTTTTCATACCTTCGGCCGCGAGACGCGTCGAGCGCGGCGACCGATTCTCGAACGTTCGCGACCGGCCGCACTGCGCGCTTGACGCATGCTTGACGCCTAGCTGCTAGGCCGGTCGCGAACGTTCGAGAATGTTCGTTTTGCTAGGTGACTCTACTTGCTAGGTGACTCGCCTCTAGGCGCTAAGCAAGCCGCCTGCCTGTGCGTTCGCGACCTTATATACAAAAATAATCCTTATAGCATGATTCAGTATTCACGCGCGATGGCTTATTATTAGCGTATTTCATGTATAACTTTGGTGTTTCTATACCGATTTCTAGGATTCTTTTTTATGGAATAGCTAATATTGTAAACTTTTTTAATTAGGGATGACTGAGAGTGTTATAAACGTAAGAGTAGACAAATATAATCAGAAAGCTTCGAACTGCTAAGCTATCGGGAGTTACACGTGTTATTGTGAGTCAACCATAAAAGATAAACATATGCTGTCGTGGGATATTTTTTATATAATTTTAAGGAGAACATTTCCGTCATACATGATTTCTGTGTAGCTTTAACCATTAAGGTTGCACACGCGACGGAAGCTTAAGAAATGCAGTAACTACTCCCGTTTTCCCAACATTTCCCTTCACTGCTCTGCTCCTATTGATTGTAGCGTGATGAAAAGTATACTATAACCAGCTCAGGAGTATAAACAATAATTGTACCAAGTTTCATTAAAATCCGTCCAGTAGTTTTTGTTTCTATAACGGTTATACAGACAGACAGACAGACAGACAGACAGACAGACAGACAGACAAAAAATTTACTGATTGCATTTTTAGCATCAGTATCGATCCCTAATCATCCCCTGATAGTTATTTTGGAAATATATTTCATGTACAGAATTGACCTCTTTACAGATTTATTATAAGTATAGATTACTAGCTCCAGTAGCTCCTGCCCGCGACATCTCACGTTATAATTCTATATTACTATCTCTCATATATTACTAGGATAAAATGTAGCCTAGTTCACTCCGGGACATGCATATAATGTAGGTATGCAAAGAAATCATGTCGCCCCGTTGCTGCGTGAAAGAAGGACAAATCAACAGACACACTTTCGTAAAAAGTTCAATAAAGTCTTATGGATTACTTTAAAACGTTTTCAGAGCTAAGTGAAGCTACGCTTGTTCCTCGCGCCCAAGTCTTGAAGAATAAGGCAACAAACACGGCTTGGTGTCTATTATTTGTTGGATGATCCTTTTCCATAATGCTATGTAGAGCTCCAGTGTCGATAGAACAAGGTGAAGACGCAAACATACATTATAACACCCAGACACAGAACAAACATTCATGTTCATTACACAAATGTTTGTCTGGGAATCGAATCCACAACCTACAGCGCAGAAGGCAGAGCTACCAACAGCTGTGAGGTCAGGAAAATAACTTATCTGATAAAACATAATGAACTTAAAGTATACCACTCATAATAATCTCGATAGGTATAATAATTACTATCAACATGTTTACATTGCGATGCCATATCATTTTATTTATTTTTCTCATTTATCTTAGTTACGTAAAATTGGGATGTGATTTCATGAGATCTTTAGTTTGTGAGAAAACGCTGAATAAAATGTCTGTTAATTACGCAGCTGTGCTTCATGGGCCATCGGACCTAAAGATTGTGAGTGATAGGAACAAAAAACATCACAACTGTATTCACCAAGTACCTTCACGTAGACATCCTCTCAGATCTCCAGGAGACCCTCAATGTTGTCAGAGACCAAAAATAACCATTATAATTGACACATGCCAACATTTTGCAGTATTAGGTAGTTAGAAAGGAACGAATAGTAGTTAAGGCGCTCCCAGTCGACGATTGTTTTTGTTCGAAACGAAAAAATAAATACTTGTGAACCCCTTATCACCTTGAGCCCCTTAATCACGACACGTGGGACTTTAGTAGCCCATTCATTTTAAGGTTAGCTATTTTTTTTATGCGTTAGTTCGGGCGGCAACTGGTTTATAAATAAGCCAGAATGTTCTTTTAAAAACACTTCTAGGTATGTATGTTTCGTTAGTTCTTAGTCAGTTACGAGAAATTAATAAAAAGTTTTTTTTTAGGAAAAATGGCCGGTACCGGAAATAACCGAATACGGTAAGTGTTTCACAAGCTTTTATTAAACTTGTATGATTAAGCCGAAATTTGAAATTTGGATGATGGGGCTCGGAGGTAGACTTAGAAACTCTTCAACAAACATAACTCTATCGTGTTTCAAATTCAAAAATAATTTATATCAATAAAATCCCAAGGATCACTTTGAAACGTCTTAGGAGCTAGGTGAAGCTATGCCGGTTCCTCGCGACCAAGCCTAGAAGAATCAGGTACCAAACACGGCTGGTACCTGATTCTTCTAGGGTCTATTATTTTTTTCAATGATCCTTTCCTTAATGCTATGTAGAGCACCAGTGTGGTGCCGTAAGAACAAGGTGAAGGCTCAAACAATTAATAATTAAGAGTACTAAACAAGTATGGGCTTATGGAATTTATCTTGACGAGTAATAATATAAAACTTGGGTTTTAAAAAAAGCTTGTTTTATTAAGATTACCATGTCTCTGTTATTACTAACTAATAATATGTTCAGAGGTGCTGATTGAGGTGTCGTGTGTGGGCATCTGTGGATCTGATGTGAAGCTTTACAGTACTGGTAAATGTGGCCCAGATCGGCTCACAGAGCCCATTGTGATTGGACATGAGGGCGCTGGGACTGTAGTTAAGGTGAGGATAAATTTTTAATTTTGTAAAAAAAAATACATTTTGCTGACTCCACTTAAGTGGGTAGTCCTACTTAAGTGGTCTTGTTTTTCTTTGGAGCTAATATAAATTGACAAGACAAGATTAAAGCGATTACTTATTACCCATTTGTTCAGGTGGGGTCAAAAGTGTCGTCATTGGCGATGGGTGACCGTGTGGCGATCGAGCCCACACAGCCTTGCCGCGCGTGTCAGTTCTGTAAGGCCGGTCGCTACAACCTGTGCTATCGGCCTCATTACTGCTCGTCTATGGGCGCTCCAGGGAACCTGTGTCGGTATTATAAGCATGTTGCCGATTTCTGCCACAAGTACGTATTTGCTCTGAGCTCAAGAAAGACTATTCCCCACACACTTAGTTGTAACCGTCGACTCCACTTTGACTCAAACTCTTTCGAACCCTTAATAAATAAAATAATATATAAATAAAATACATAAATATAAATAAACATAAGATACTGTACCTTATGTTTGGTATCTTCAATCGATATTTTGGAGGTTTCTCAATTATGTCATTACGTCATCAGCACGAGAAGATTTTCATCAAACAAACCGTTACACGCATGCGTCGTTAAGAAGCTGTCAGGGAATGTCAAGGTACATCTCGAGGTACCTTGAGTAGACAGTTCTGTTTACTGAGGAATCCTCGACTAGAAGCAAACTCGAGGTAATTTTATCAACTAAAGCTACCAAAACACGGTTTCGAGGTCGAGTCGATGTGGAGATATTTCGAGGTGACAACTAAGAATATGGTAATATCAATCAAATCAAATCATTTATTCAGAACAAATACATGGGTGTACTTTACAAAGTGTACGATGAAACCACAAAAGTTAATAACTGTGTAGCAGCTATATACAATATATCTATATTACTATGCCCACAAAGCACAGGATAATTATATTAACATTACGAGTACCTAATTACTACCAATACCAATACCATTACCATTACCATTAATACCATTTCAGGAGCACCTCTTTTACACCTAGTTTTTTATTTATCTTGGATTTTTTTTAGAAATTTTCCACCTTTCTGAAACCATAAAATGTGTATGTGGTCGCCTGTTATTGGCTCTTTTCCTATATCAGAATTGATTGTGTTGTGTACCCTGCGTCTACTGCCTATCTTTTTCATAATAACAGTAATATTACAGATTCATTAATCAGTTAGTATGATCTTTTGAATTTGTCGTAGGTATTACACAACTAAATTTCGATGTGACCATTTAGGTTACACAATCAGATTAGTTTTGTGTACATACACACTTTATTTGAAGTAGATTTTATTTAATAATAATACTATAGCTGTCCCCTGTTAAATTTTAATAATTCCACAGAAAGAAGCACTTTTAGTATTTGCCGAACATTTTACTGGATTTTCCAAAAAGCGGTATACGAAATATATCTTACGACCTACTCATACTTACCAAATATATATAAAAAAAATTTATAAAAATCGGTTAAGCCGTTCCGGAGAAGTTTACAAACACTGTGTCACGAGAATTTTATATATAACAAGATTTATCTAAAGTTTAGTTGACCGAGTACCTGAAAGTAAATGTATTCGCCGATCTGCCGTTGATCGCGGTCGCGGGCGATGCTCATGATGAAGAGCATCTGAATTGTCTCGAAACGTCAGCAATATAACAAGAAACGTGGTAATTAGCTGTATTTATAGTTAAAATGAAGGTAAATGTGTTTCCAGGATTCCAGAAAACCTAACACTGGAAGAAGGGGCCGCGGTCCAGCCTCTTGCCATTGCCATCCATGCGTGCAACCGAGCGGCCATAAAGATTGGAGCGAAGATAGCCATCTTAGGCGCTGGTCCTATTGGCATTCTATGCGCAATGTCTGCACGGGCCATGGGAGCAGCAAAGATTCTTATTACTGGTTTGTTAATCCTACATACTTCGTGTTCCTGACCTTATCCCACTTCTCGTAGGGTCGGCACAACACATATTAAATAATAAATAATAAAAGCTTTTATTTTCCTTGCACAATATAAAAAAAATAACTTAAATAGGTATCTATGAATAGGTATATAAAATTATATGTAAGGACCGCGGTAAAAGCCTCTCCAGCTCTTTCCATTGTTCCCGATCCCTAGCGGCTCTGCTCTATGTTTTGCCTGCTACTTTCACGATGTCATGCACAACACTTAGATATTGCAAATAGATTTGGCATGGGGAGTTTTACAACAGCCCGCTTGTCTGACGTCAACCTTTCTTCGGGAATGCTTGCTGGTTATGCACTACGTCGTTGTCAGTGGGTAATATTATATTATTTAATCCTACCTACTAATATTATAAATCCGAAAGTTTGTGAGGATTTTTGTATGTTGTGCTTTAACTACGCTCAAACGGATTTAGATCAAACTTGGAATATACAAAGCAATTATGTCCTCGAATAGCAAAAAGGCTACTAAAAGTACGCTAAGTTAGGTACACCACGCCTGTTCATTAACATCTAGCTTTAAACTAAGCAGAACTTGTGCTATTGAAACGAGATAACTGAGACAATATTTAGAATACGATTTTGTACGTTATCACCCAGGCACAGAACAAACATTACGCTAATGTTTATCCTAGTGGGAATCGAATAAAACTAAGCAGACTAACAATTAGAAAGAGGACCTTTTAAAAACTGGACTTTTTTTCAGACGTTGTAGACTCGAGACTAGAAACAGCTCGCGAGCTAGGAGCTGACTACACCCTGATGACTAAAGGCGAGGCTGATGATATTATTGTGGGCAAAATAGAGGAACTCTTGGGAGACCAGCCGGATATCACGATTGACGCTTGTGGGTATGCTCAGGCGCAGAGGGTGGCTATGACGGTAAGACATTCTTTCTCTATATCAACTTCTATAAATAAAATAAATAGGAACACGACTTCTAAAGGTAATGGTAGACATTCTCTCAGATCTCCAGGCACTGAGAACATCAAATATACATAAAGGAAGTACATAGTCAGGGTACGCCATAATATAACATTTGGCACATGCTAAATAATATTACTAAACAACTAAAAAACTAATTGGCCAATTTTAAAAATTATTTCACCTATCAAGAGCTTCTTTATCATCGAGTAACATAGGCTATATTATTTTATTTTCAAATAACACGAAAATTTTAATAATATAACCCAAAGTATCAAAAAAGTACCAATAATCTTTATTAGTATACCCGTGCGAAGTCGGGGGACTAATAGTTATTTATATTTTTAGGTTACTAAAACCGGAGGGACAGTTCTGGTGGTCGGCATTGGTGAAGACAAAGTGGAAGTTCCATTGTCTCCTGCGCTGTTGAGGGAAGTCGACGTGAAAGGTTCTTTCAGGATTGTCAATACGTAAGTATATTCAAGCTGGTCTTGTCAGGGTGTATACTGTATATGTATGTGTGTAAGCAATAAAGTAGTGTTTGGCGCCCAACGTGGTACGCCCCGTGTTGGGCGCCAAATACCATTTCGAAAAAAGTGACTATACCAACTTTTAAGTACATGTTTATTTTAGATCCTTGACGATGTCTAAAAAGGGAAGTCAGAGGCACGTCCAAACATTATGTTTGGCAAGCCTCTCGCCGCTTATAAGAACTAACTGGCTTCTTCACGATGTTTTCTTTTACCGTTCTGAGCACGTGTTTTAATGCGCATATATACATTTTGGAATAGAAAAATCCAGCCAGCACGTGCTGGGATTCCCGGACCTTCAGACTATGATGAACCACTTGTTCATAACTACAGATACCCAGCCGCATTGGCAGCTGTCTCAAGCGGGACCATACCATTGAAGAAGTTCATAACCCACCACTTTCCGCTGGAGAAGTCGAAGGAAGCGTTGGAGTTGGCCAAGAGTGGCGCGGCTATGAAGATCATTATACACGTGCAGAACTAATCAGCAGTCATATCGTAATCATATTGTAAGCATCAACTGTCAAATTCCTATTATGTACCTAACTGTTATGTAATTGTAACAGTTTGCAATAGTTTAGCATTCCCTAAAAAATATAAATTATATTAGTAGTCCCATACTATAAGTTTTTCTTAGTTTTGGGCTAGATGGCGCTGAATAAGTCAAAGTCAAAAGGTATTTATTTCAATAAAATACAAGGATCACATTGAAATGTCTTAGGAGCTAGGTGAAGCTACGCCCGTTTCTCGCGATCAAGTAAAATGTCCACCAATATTTATTTATTATTATTTTGGCAGTTGAAGCCGATTACGATTATCAGTGAGCTTTCGCAATAGGGCTATAAGAGACAAAGTAGTCTACCTACTTGTACTATAACTTGTCAATTAAAAGTTATTTAGGTTAATTAGAGGCTAATAAAATACGTCAAATAAATAAAAAAATAATTTATTTCTTTCTTTTTTTATCATTTTAGAACTTAGATATTACGAGATTATTAGCAGGTGATACATACATAAATAACAATATTATATACATACTGAAATATATATAAGTAAGCAATTATTTGAAAAAAATATACAACAACTTTTATATCACAACTGTTTTTAAGACAATTTATTACTTTTAGTTTGACAAGATAATATGAAATTATTGTTTTTGTACAAAATAATATTACTAATTCGTTATTAAAAAAAAAACACTTTTACATTACTACTGTTTTTAAAACCATTCATTAATTTTAGTTTAATATTAATAATTAATTTTAGTTTAATATTAATAATTAATTTTAGTTTAATATTAATAATAAATTATTGGTTGAATACAATCAATTTAATGATCCCTTTTCTTTAACTAATACCGGAGCTGTGGCTGTATGCACCACAAGCGCAAAAGTAATATCAAAACCATTTACTCACTGTGTCACTTAAATATTGTTTTGATATTTTGTGGGACCTTGTGGTACGTCCCCTGGTTTAAGGTTATAATAAAGATACAACATTATCTTAAACTATGGCAAAATTGGTAACTCCTCAATACTAGAACCATAGCGAACTAGTTCTAAAGCGAAGAATCTTCTCGAAACTTCCAGAAATATTTTAAGCCATAAGGTACGAACCGTAAGCAGATTTCGCTGTTCATATCACAGTAGATTCAACTTGGAGGGGTTGAAAACTCCGGGCCGTGTGTTTAATACATTGTTCGTGCGAGGGACGGGCATGCTGCCTAGTTTATTACCTGTACCTGCAATAACAAAACAATCTTAGTCTAAATCCTTATCCTATCCTATTAATATTATAAATGCGAAAGTTTGTGATAAGGCTGCTATATTTGTTCCCTAATCACTACATAGTATAAAGCAAAGTCGCTTTCCGCTTCCCGCGTCTGTATGTCTGTATGTATGTTTGCTTATATCTTTAAAACTACACAACGGATTTTGATGCGGTTTTTTTTAATAGATAGAGTGATTCAGGAGGAAGGTTTATATGTATAATAACATGCTACCCGTGCGAAGCCGGGGCGGGTCGCTAGTCAAAAATAAACGACAAACGGATTAAGATGAAATTTGCTGTAGTATAAAAAAATCTGAATAAATAATGAGGGAACTTATAATTCGAAAAACAATCCCTTAGGAAAAAAAACACAAAAAGGATGATAGTATAGTATAGATGGCGCCGATGAGTAAAAAATTTGACATCTTAGACCGATAACATTGGGTTGTCATAGCAACTCATTCTACCAAACAGGTTGAATACTACCGAATACTACCAAAGTCGGTATTGGAAATTCATTTTGTCAAAAAATCTGAGATTAGTTTTGACTACTGAATGATACGCATTCTACCAAAATTCTACCATACTACCATTTTTTTGTATGCGACTATTGCAATTTGGGCAGGACAAAGTCTGTCACGGGTCGGCTAGTAATATGATAAATGCGAAAGTTTGTGTGAGTGTGAGTTTGTGTTTGAGTGAGTGGGTCGGGTATGTGTGTGTTTGTTACTCTTTCACGCAAAAACTACTGAACAGATTACTGTAATATAGCTTATACATCAGAATAACACATAGGCTACTTTTTATCCAGGTACCCCGCGGACGAAGCAACGGGCAATACCTTGTTTATAAATGCGAAAGTTTGCGAGTTTGTTTGTATGTTTGTGCCTCAATTGTGCCTAAACGACAGATGTAGATATAATTCCCGAATAAACATAGAGTGGTTGAAAAATGAAAAATTTAGCCAAAATAATGAAAAAAAATTGCAAATCGGATGATTTTGGTATGCCAATACTCTGACATCCGTGTTGAGATTAGTTGATATTATTTTTGTTGTCATAGCGTCATCAACGTAGCGTAAAAAATATATCAAAATTGTCACCATTAAGATGATATTTTATAACTACCTGCAAATGAAGTGGAGGCACTCTTATTCCCTCTCGAGCTACCTCTAGTACTCCCAGATCCGCGCCCTCTGGCGAATGCACCGCGAACTGCTTTCGTTTTAGCTGCTGATGTAGTCTTGCGTTTGAACCTAAAAGATTATTACAATATTTTCAAAAATGCTGTAAATTTTATTTCCAAAAATATATAAAATCTAATACAGATTATTTACAAAATGTACAAAAAACAGTTGAGATATCTAAAGACCGTTGCCAACAGTCTATAGATAGCTCATATGATCCATATCAATATCTTCAAAGAATGGTGTTAATTTTTTTTATCCACATACGAAGTTGCACGATTTTTTATGAATAAAATAAAATAAAATTAAGCTATAATTAGAATGTCACGACTAAAACATAACAACTATAAGGGTTCCTTGTAGACTATGGAACCCTAGTAAAAAGCTCAAAAGAATTAAAAGCATTTGTGCATAGCTAGCGCCATCTAGTGAAATTGGTGATGATTGTTATTTACAGTATGTAAACCTTTTTAAATAGAAATACGGCTAATTACCACGTTTTTAGGGTTCCGTACCCTAAGGGTAAAAACGGGACCCTATTACTAAGACTTCGCTGTCCGTTTGTCTGTCCGTCTGTCTGTCACAGGGCTGTATCTCATGAACCGTGATATCTAGACAGTTGAAATTTTCACAGAGTATGTATTTCTGTTGCCGCTATAACAACAAATACTAAAAACAATAAAATAGATATTTAAGTGGGGTTCCCATACAACAAACGTGTTTTAGTCCGACTCGCACTTGGCCTTTATTTTTTCTTGTATTGTTGACGTTTCGAGACAATTCAGATGCTCTTCATCATGAGCAGAACGGCAGATCGACAAATACTGACTACTGATGTATTTCTATTTAGTGTGTTAACCAACTAAACCAAAACTATAGATTCAAATTGTTAAGATTAGGGTCACTTTTTTGTAGTAAGGATAATTATTGTAAGTGCATGTTAGCTTATTTACAAGTGTTCTCATAAAAACTCTTAGAATATACAACTTACTTCTTCCTTACCCCGCCTTTCCTGCCAGACCTAGTAACATGTAGTAACAATATTTAACAATAATAATGTTCAACTTAAAATGTTAATATATTTGTCTTTGAGGTTCAGAAAGGTAATGAAATAGGTCACAATCACAACTGAATTGCAGACATCTTCCCATATATCCAATCGCTTATCCTTGATATAGTCCAAAAGGGGTTATTCAGAGGCACATTAAAACATTACATTTGGCAATAAAAAAACAAATATAGCTTAAAATGAAATAATACCAACTAGTTTCCTGACGATGTTTTTTGCACGTGTTAATGTGCGTAGACATTTTTCGAATATAAAAATCTATTGTTTCATTCTATTTTTCAAACTATTGGGTTTAGTAGACATAACTATAGATTTTGACACGGGTTTTTATCATGTTAATAAAGTCTGTCAAAATATATAGTTATGTCATTGATGCACTGTTGGGATTCGAACCCACGATCTTCGGATTTAAAGTCGAATTACATACCTCCTACTCGACCAACACAGCTTTTCTTAGTAGGATAAAATTTGACATATTTCTATTAATTTTTAAACCTTATAACTTACTTCTTCCGAACTCCTCCTCTATATGTCCTTCTGCCAGTGTTATTCGTCTGTCTGTCTGACTGTCTCGCGACACTACCCCAATCCGTGTCGGATCCAGAATCTTCTTGAAATACTTTGTTTTCTAATGCCGTTTCCTGTTCCAACTCATCCTGGTATTGCATCAGGAGGCCTGCAAGGAAAGATTGTACTATAGAGACCAGATAACTAAAATAAATAAATATTAGTGGACATTATCACACAGCACCATCTAGCCCCTAAACTAAGCAAAGCTTGTAGTATATTACTATGAGAACCGAACCAGATAACGGATAGAATATTTAAACAAGACATTTTTTTTTTGTAAATACATACATAGGTACTTTATAACACCCAGACACATTTATTTGTATTAAATAAAACCGGCCAAGTGCGAGTAGGACTCGCGCACGAAGGGTTCCGTACCATAATCTATTAAGAACGACAAAAACACACGTTTGTTGTATGGGAGCCCCACTTAAATATTTATTTTATTTTGATTTTAGTATTATAGCGGCAACAGAAATACATAATCTGTGAAAATTTCAACTATTACGATTCATGAGATACAGCTCTGTGACAGACAGACGGACAGCGAAGTCTTAGTAATAGGGTCCCGTTTTTACCCTTTGGGTACGGAACCCTAAAAAGATATATATCTCACCCATCTTCTCCACAGCATACCCCGAAGTGATCTTGAGTAGTTCAGCGCCATATTTGTCATAGTTGGCTCTTGTCACGTGTGGCATTGCCAACATGTCAGTCACAGATTCTGGCAATCTGACCGACAGAGCCTTCAAGGCGGCCACAGGCAGCACGGCGGAGAGCGACGCGCCACGAGCTGAACCCATCTCTCTGGACACATAAATAAGGGTTATATTAGCATGGAGGTGAGTTCACGGATGGAGTTATTACTTGCAACTTTGATTGTTTTATTTCAACCCTTCAAAGACATTTTTATACGAAATGTTGCCAAGACACCATTAGGTATGGTTCACTCTGTCAAAAAGACCCAAGATCAAAAGCCAAGCTTCTAACTTTACACACCCCAACTTCACAAAATCTTTAGCTTAAATCAAAATATGTCAATCAATCAGGAAATTTTATACGCAACTCCTTAGTTATCTATCTTACTATATTTATTGTAATGATAGAAATCAATTTAGAATAAAAAACTTGAGGTGTCAAGGGACACCCGGATGGAACGAAGTTCTCACAAAATAACGTGGGACAAGGGAAGGGGAATCAACTTTGACTTCGACTTCGACCTCGACCTCGACCTCGACCTCCACCTCGACCTCGACCTCGACCTCGACCTCGACCACGACCTCCACCTCCAACTCGACCTCCACTTCCACCTCGACCTCGACACAATTAATAGATATATATATTAATAGATATACTATAGCAAAAAAGTGTCGTGACAACTTTTCGTAAGAATTTTTTCCGTCTAGCCCCCTTTCACAACGCGCGATAAGGAACTTCGTTCCAAAAATTGTTGTGTTAGTGACAATGTTTATAAGAAAAAAAATAGTAAAATTAAGGAAAAATTGAGTGATTCTTCTTGAAACTTGGACAAGACAACGTCTGTCAGGTAATCTAGTTTCTTTTTACGAGCTTTTATTTAAGTTGCAATGTATGTAACTATGTAACTTGCAACTCAATTTTGAAGCAGTTATCTTCAACCGATTGAGCTGAAAATTTGGCATACTTAATTTATGTAACTTCGGTGACAATGTAATAATATGGTGACAGTGAGCAGATCTGACGATGGAGTCATTAAGGACTCCTTAGTAAATACTTCGATTGAGTAAAAACTTTGCATACCCGTCAAGTTCCGATGACAATGCTATATCATGTGACAGGTGAGAGCGCGCTGGTGCTCGATGATTTAAATGATTTTACAAAAGCTTGTAATAGAAAAATATTTTTCAATAGAAAACTTATTAAAAATACTTACTCTAAAAACGAAACTTACCTGCAAGCTTCCACTAGGTCGGCGTAGCATCTCTCCTCGATTCGCTTGATGAGTGCGTTGATGGGCGTATCAGTCGGTTGGGCTGTCGTGACGGGTGCGGTCTGTAGGCTTGCCTTCTTGTCTTGCTTCATCGGGAACACTATGCTCAGGTTGCCGTTCATTAATCTAAAAAACAAATATACATTTTACTATTTCAAACTATTTATTGTGATCTGACATAATACATTTGTATAATAATATTTTGACCGCACTATTGTTAATGATTAATAATAAGTATATTTATGTATGTACTCGTATTTTATCTGTTATCTTATTACCATAGTACAAGCTTTGCTTAGTTTAGGACTAGATGGCGCTGTATGAAATGTCAATCGATATTTATTAATTCTGTTAAAGTATTTTCTTGTTCAATTTAGAAACATTTTCTTTTACTGAACTCATTTTTGCGCGCTCAAAAATAAATTAACTTGTAGTAATCAAATAAATAAAAGTCAGCTAAAAATAACATCTACATAAAAATAGTACGCAAATAGCCAACTCTGTAGCCCTATAAGAGATAACTTAATTCGCTATCGAGTATCATTAGCTATTTGTATGGAATGCAGCACAGCGCCTCTAGCGGTAACTACACTGAACTAAAATTCGTATCCCGTAGTGCATCAATAGATTTTTCTGTTCGAAAAATTTATATGCGCATCAAAAACTCGTGATTAAAACGGTGAAGGAAAACATCGTGAGGAAACCAGTTTGTATTCTTATAAGCGGCAACGGGCTTGCAACCTGTCGCGTATGGAATGCTAACTACTGCAAAATGTGGGCATGTGCCAAATATAATGTTTGGACGTGCCTCTGACTACCCCCACTAGACATCTTCAAAGGATCTAAGCATCTGGAGATATGAGAGGTTGTCTACCGTACTTGGGGATTACAACCGTGATCCTTTTTTTTTTTTTTTTTTAATGTTCAAATAACTAAAGCTACTCTATAGCGACTGTAGTATGGAAATCTATTATTTTATTTTATTTTACTTTATTCGGAACAACAAACAGTTGATACATTAGGATCTTATAAAATAAAGTATAAATTATGAAGAAATAAGTAAATGTACAACCCACTACGTTATCCTCAGATTACTAAAGAAAAATTGTGAGGTTGTTGTGTATAAACTAAACAATAAAGAAAAGGTATGCGTGGCATTAACAAAGTGGGTTTATAATAATTATAATTTAATAAACTTATCGCTATATGGCATGCAATAAATCGCTATCTATCTATCTATCTATCTGTCTATCTATCTATCTATCTATCTATCTATCTATCTATATACCTATCCATTTAATAATGCATTCCCCAGCCCCCTCCTAAATTCAAATTCGGACAGCCCGAATAGGTCAATGTCGATAAATTTTTCATTGTATGTGCAGACAATGCGGCTAAAAATATTAATAGGGCTATGTTGAAGAAGTTTTTAGGTTGTCCGAAAGTATAATGGACTTACTTGTCGACATTGGGTCCCAGCGCGAGGTAGGCGTTAGCTATGTCGTTGTGGACCACCAGCTTCTCAGATAACAGTCCTCGGACCACCAACTGCCTCAGCAGTCGGGATGGATCAGAGCGGTTCCATGCCTTGCACCTGTTTAAAACACGGACTATTTATATGTGCATGTGTTAAATGTTTGGACGTTCTGACTAACCCCTTTAAACATCTTCAAAGATCTAAGAGGATGTGTACCTTACTTGAGGATCAAAATCAAAATCAAAATATCGTTTATTCATTGAAATCACTTGGATCATTTAGGATCACAGGATAACAGTTGTAATGTTATTTTTATTTAATTTTATATTATGCTTAGATATTTTGGGCACGCAGTATGACGGACATAGTTACTTAAGGCGAATGTAACTGAAATCATTGAAATGGAATGATCACGGCATTAATACTCAATGTCAAATGCCTTACCTTACATGGCAATACAATATATTATGGTCTAATGTCAAACTGTCCATCGTATTACAATATTTGATTAAAAATTCACCATTCACACTAACTTATGGTCGAATGTCTCACCGTCCATACTAATTTGTGGTCGAATGTCTCACCGTCCATACTAATCTGTGGTCGAATGTCTCACCGTCCATACTAATACATGGTCGAATGTCTCATCGTCCATACTAATTTGTGGTCGAATGTCTCACCGTCCATACAAATAAATATGTTGTAAAATGTCTCACCGTCCATGTATAGGCGTGTTATGAAGTGCGGCGATCCTTTGCTGCATCGAGCCCTTAAGTGCATCCGCGATGTGCAGAAGAGTGAAAGAGGCGCGAGAGTTGGAGTTCATGCCGCGGATGCAACGTACTATCACTTTGCAATCCTCTGTTACATCAACAGGCTAAAAAAAACAATATTTTAATATACCGACTAATTGATTTAAGGTGATAAGTGAAATTTTTGACGTTTTGTATGTATTTATTTGTATGTAAGTTTCACCAATCGTGTTTCTGTCATTAATTTATCTAGATTAAATCCATAAGTTATCTTTGTCATAAAAAAAACAAAACTGTATGTTTTGCGGTTATTGAGAAAAACGATTTTGCATTCATCAAAAACATTTATTACTCGTCTTAACTGGACTCACATCACACCTTAGTTAGTTGTAACTCTACCTTATGCGCTGTTATTTATAAGTCAATCAAATACCAACCTTATACTCCTCGGAATTAAGACAGTTATCGCACGCAGTCTTCTTGTCCCTCCTGCAAATCTCCCTATCGAACCTCTCCCCGAGATAAGCTAGCACTTGCGCGCGGCGACACTCGCCCACACTCTCGCATACTTCCACCATCCGAAGCAGATTTTCTATGTGGACTCGTTTCGCTTCGGGCGATGCGTTTCTATCCACTGCAAGTGATGACATTAAAACTATACCTACTAAATACTAATATTATGCGAAAGTAACTGTCTGTCTGTCTGTGACGTTATCACGGCCAAACCGCTGGGCTGTTTGATGAAATTTCATATTATAGAGATTGTCTAAGTATTAGGATGCACATAGGCTACTTTTAAAAAAAAAATCTTTTGATTTTCGAGTATTTTACTAAAATCTATTTCCTGAATCTAGGCGTACGAAGTCGCGGGTAAAAGCTTGTTTTAAATAAGTTTTAGGATGATAAATATTTTTTCGAAACAAACATTTATTGTAAAATCCTCCTTCGGGTTAGAAATCAGAGCACATATTATATCATGGAACTTGACAGGTACGAATAGTTTTTATTAAATTAACTAATATAAATGATGCTAGTTTCTTTCAATGATTTGAAAATAACAAGCAGGCACTCACGGTCTAGAAGCTTCCGATAGCGAAGGACGTCTGCATAAGAGTAGTAAAGCAGACAATGCGCTCTTTCAGCATCTCTGCCGGCTCTTCCCGCCTCCTGGTAATATCCCTCCACGGACTTGGGCATGCTATGATGGATCACGTACCGCACGTCTGCCTTGTCCACGCCCATTCCGAACGCTATGGTGGCGCAGATCTGGGAGAACATCACGCTTATCACTACATAGTATAAAGCAAAGTCGCTTTCCGCTTCCCGCGTATGTATGTATGTTTGCTTATATCTTTAAAACTACACAACGGATTTTGATGCGGTTTTTTTTTAATAGATAGAGTGTTTCAGGAGGAAGGTTTATATGTATTAAACCCGTGCAAAGCCGGGGCGGGTCGCTAGTAGTATATATATTAAAAAGTTTGTTAAATTTTCTAGTATATAAAAAAAATTCTAGCCGTGTTGGCCGAGTGGGAGGTACCTCGACTTTCAATCTAAAGGTCGTGTGTCCGAATCCCGGTTCCGAAATCCGATTTTTCTGAATTTATATGCGCATTTAAAACACGTGCTCAAAACGATGAAGGAAAACATCGTGAGGAACCAGTTAGTATTCTTATAAGTGTCGATGGGCTTGCAACCCGTCACGTATGAAATGCTTACTGCTGCAAAATGTGAGCATGTGCCAAATATAATGTTTGGATGTGCCTCTGACTATCCCCACTAGACATCTTCAAAGGATCTAAGCACCTGGAGATCTGAGATGATGTGTACTGAATGATACGCGTTCTACCAAATTCGTATTTTATTTTATTAGGACAAGGTTTATAGGAAAACAATTGGAAATTGTCTGAAAGTGTTTTTCTCTATGCGATTATTTAAATATGGACAGAAGGAAGTCTGTCGTGGCTGGTGGTAGATAAATCTGTTTGCCATCTTTTCGTTGTCGTGAAAGTGAAAAAATAATAAAAGAAAATTAATTATTTCCAGCACAATTTATTATTAGTTGAACTCACTTACATATTTTACCGTGGCTACTTAAAAATTAATTAATTTGTTTTTAAAAGCTTTTATTTAACAATGTACTCGTATGTATGTAATTATGTAACTATGTTTGTTAAGGTGGAATCTTGCAACTCAATTTTGAAGCAGTTACCTTCAACCGATTGAGCTGAAATTTGGCATACTTATGTAACTTCGGTGACAATGCAATAATATGGTGACAGCGAGCTGATCTGATGATGGAGTCAGGAGCTGTGCAACGGAACTCCTCAGTAAATAGTCTGATTGAGATACAACTTTACATATCACAATATACAATTATGGTACTAGCGAACTGGTCTGATGATGGAGCTCGAATGTAGCCATAGGAACTGCCTAACTACACAACATAACTAAGTCGTGTTTGGGCTCGTTGGCTTTGTCTTGACGAGTACTAAAGCGCTAGAATTTATAAAAACATTTTTTTTATACATTTTTATTATACTTATTTTCTACTTGTTGTGCCGACCCCAAATGAAGTGGGATAAGGGCAAGGTTAATTAAAACATTATGTGCGTACATTGGTAAGTATTGCTCTTTCATCTGCTCTTTCATCTGCTCTTTGAGTCGCGAGTCACCGTACGTAAAAGCTATGTTTTCTAACTCTTTATTCATGTTTGCGTCCTCTTTGATAGGCGAAAATGAACTGAACACATTTTTGTACTTTACGTACTTATACTAACTACGGAACTAATAAATTTAAGAAGTTCCAGGGTTTTATTAGGCAATTAGTTTAAAAATATTATAAAAACTAGCTGTACGCCCGGAACGGCTTCGAATGGGTGTACTAGTGATGAATAAAGGCAAATGTTTGATACCTTAGGTTACATTATTACAAAAGGCTATTTGAAAGTATGAAAAATAAAGTGTTGTTGATCCATGTAAATTATGCCTTCATAAAGCGTTATGGAGCAAAATAACTTAAAAATAAACAATGATTTATTATAAAACCCATAATTAAAATTATCTATTTTTAAACGCAAATCACGTGACACAAAACGTTCAGGATTGGACGATGACGTAACATGCTTGTCAATATGTCATCGCCTGCCTTGAAAAATTTGAAGTTTGTTAATTTGTTGACAAGCATGTAACGTCACAGAAACTAGTGCGACGCCATTTGCATAAAGAAGCGTTTTGTGGGTTATTTAAATTGTCGATATTAATTTACATTTTAAGGGCCAATACTTAACAGAATTGATAATAATACTTTTTTACGGGTTCCACAGTCACTACTGAATAATCTAGAATGGTTTACAAAATCTTGTCAAATAACCCATTGTCGTTAACTTTTTTGAAAATAAAATGTAGCCTAATATTACTCGCCGATAATGTTATTATTTATTTTATCCATTACAAACAAAAATACAAATTTTACCTCTTTAACAGTAGATGTAAAAGGGCATTGTCGCATGTTTAATTTGACCTAAAAAAACAGCCTGTGGGACTTTAATTGTTCTAATTTATTGGTCGATTTAAAGCTAATTACTAAGTGTTTAGTGTTGCAGTACGTATGTTGTCTAGTTTCGCCAGGGGGGCCTAGCAAAATAATTAATATAAAACACGCATCCAAAATAAACAAAAACCGGCCAAGCGTGTGTCGGACCACGCGCAATGTAGGGTTTCTAATTACCACAGCTAACGACGTTAAGTTTACGTTAAGTTAAATAAGTAATTTTCAATTATATTTGTGCAAAATTTCTAATATTACTTGATATCTGTTAAAAAAATATATTTTCTAAGTTGGTCGATGATTACTCGTAAACTTGTAAAGCCTACTTATACTTAGCCGTGATAGTTTTGCTTTTAACTTCAGTATATGTATTACTACCGTGATTTTTTTCAGAAAAAATAACTTCCTCATTTTACATGTACTTAGAGGAGATATCCTTAAAAAATGATTTTTAAAATTTTATATATATCATGCTAAATTACAGCTTTCTAGCACAAATAGTCTCTGAGTTAGGCTGTGGACAGTCGGACGAAAGGACATGGCCAAACTATAAATAATAAGGGTTTCTTGTAGACAACGAAACCCTAAAAAGCGCCGTGTGGAGGTACCGCGACTTTCAATTCAATTGGCCTAGATTCGAATCTGGGTCATACATCAATAAATCATCAACTTTTCTGTTCGAAAATTCTATAAACGCATTAACACGTGCTCAAAACGACGAAGGAAATCATTCAAAATCATCATCAAGACATCGTGAGAATACCAGTTAGTATTCCTATAAGCGGCGATGAGTTTGCAGCCACGGAATAATAATAATAATAAAATTGTTTTATTCAGACAACATTTGGGGTCCATAAAAAAGTTTTACAAAAAATTTAATAAATTGAAAATAAAAAACAACATAATTACATAAAAACATCTACAAAACAATTATACACACCATATAACACCAATTAGGCATATAAATATACCTAATTGGTATAATAGATCTGTCCATTAAATGGATTCATGAGAGCCGTCATCCAGTACCTTTGCAGGTTACTGTCCTGCCGACCCGCCAAGATCCTAAGTAAACTGTTGGGGCATGTTTCAAATGTAATATTTGGACGTTCCTTTAGACATCTTCAAGGATCTGAGAGCCTGGTGATCTGAGAGGATGTCTACTAGGGTGGAGCGAAAATCACTTTTTTGAGTTACCGTTTTGTAATAGCGTGAAAACGTTGCTCTATATGCTCAAACTGAAGTATGCAAAATATTATTCAGATTGGTCAAGGGTAAGAGCCTCCGCAAGGTCATTGAACTTTTGAAAAAATGCCTATATTTTGATGTCATTCTACAGCGTTTTTATTAATTGATGAACCATTTTATAGCATCATTTCAATAGTTATTCAACCAAAATAATAATAAAGATTGTTGTTGCAGTGTAAATATTTCAATAAAGAAGACCAGCGACTCTTAGAGCCTATGCATTTAGCGCGCCAATCAGAAAAGTGTCAATATTTTTTTTGCGCTAATTGCGGACTCAAAAATTATTTGTTTTATTATGTTTGAAACTCTGTGTTATGTTTTTTACATAACATCATATGAATTGTATGTTAATTTACCATGGAAAATACTTGTAGTGCTTCAAATTACTCTTTGTTTGACGATGTTAACGAAATTAAGGGTAATATGCTTTCCCAACGTACGATGATGTGATGAAATTTTATCAGTGGATGAAATTTCCTTTAAAATTGACTATGGAGAAGGTGAAAAAACCTCAATTTTTGAATATTGCCAAAGCAGTTACATCAAGGATTGAAGAAATAAGGCTTGCAACATCAATTCCTACCGTAACTCATAAGAGAATTACACAAAATGTTAAAAGCATACCACTTGAAGTGCCAAAACTTGTTGACGTCAATTAATAGGCTTACTGCAGAGAAATTGGAAACATTTCAAAAAAGAGTAGAGTCATCATTTAAAGAGCTGAGATGTTTCTGCCTGCAAATGCAAGAATTATGATGTTTGGGCTTGCCCGAAAGAAAAAAAATAACGACACAACGAACAAAACTTTTTGATAAACTAAAGAATTTCGAAAAAAATTATAATAGGACGGTTAGATATTTTTTACACAAAACAACTTTAGAAAAGGTTAAAAAGAAAGGCAACACAGCAGTTATTCCAGTGTAGAGCTAGAACCTTCGCTTTAGACGATGTTGTTCCGGTAGAAACAAGCGATTCATCAGAAAATTATGAATGTGGCGATGAATCTATGTCTGTAGTCAAAAAACGTAAGACGAATCCGTCTTGGTCAACAATGATGAACTGAATGCCAGGAATTCACCAGTACCTGTCGTCCCATGACTGTTTGGAGTACCCAATATGAACTTAAATGCCAATAAATGCCATGGCCTTAAACATTTATCGGACCAATCTATTCAAACGTTTGTGGAGTCTGGTGTTGAAGAAGAATTACCATTTTGGAGACTTCCATGTCACAACCAATCTGTAGAATGAGGTGTGAAAATTACTACATACATAGGCTACCGCTTCTGTTTGTACTCAAAAAGCAAAGGAAGGCCTCATAAAAACCAAACTGAAATCTCGCAAAGCAATGCCTAAATTTGAAGCAAAAAAAATTTTAGAGGTGATTAGTAGGTATATTTTACCGTTTTTTAGGTTACCGCATAGTTGTTTTTTTTTTATGTTGGAGCTAAATTCTATTTGTTTTAATTTATAAACATACTAAAAACATAATTTGATTTAAATCCAAAGACTGGAAGTTAGGGCATGTTTTACAAAAAAAAAATTTTTTCAACTGCGATGCGGAGGCTTTAGATGTTAACTTAGAAATCTGAAAAAATGCATGATTATGTAGTTTACTATAAGACAACTTTATCACACTATTAGAAAAAGAAAGAACAAAAAAATGATTTTTTCATACATTACCGCTCCAACCTAATGTCTACCGTACTTGGAGATTACAGTACTGATCCTATTTCATTTTATTTTTAACCGACGAAAAAATAAAAAAATAAATAGGATCACGACTGTAATCCCCTAGTACGGTAGACATCCTCTCAGATCTCCAGACGCTTAGATCCTTTGAAGATGTCTAGTGGGGGTAGTCAGAGGCACGTCCAAACATTATACTTAGCACATGCCCACATTTTGCAATAGTTAGCATTCCATACGTGTCGGGTTGCAAGCCCATCGCCGCTTATAAGTATACTAACTGGTTTCCTCACGATGTTTTCCTTCACCGTTGTAAGCACGTGTTTTTGATGCGCATATAAATTTTCGAACAGAAAAATCCATTGATGCACGCCGGGATTCGAACCCACGACCTTCAGATTGAAAGTCGAGGTACATCCCACTCGGCCAACACGGTTTTTGACGAAAGGAAAAAAGAGGAGTTTATTAATTCGACATGTAGTTATATGTTTTTTGTATATTTTTACCTTTTGACTTACACTTAGAATTAATAAATATGTATTCTGTTGAAAAATATTGTAGGGCTATTTTGTAAAAAACATGAATATCAAGATATTCGCTGACAGGTCGCTGTCACCATATTATTGCATTGTCAACGAAGTTACATTAGTGCGCATCGGTTAGGGGTAACTGCTTCAAAGTTGAGTTGAGTTGAGTTGAGTTGAGTTGCAAGATTCCACGTACGAGTACATACATTGCAAGTTTAATAAAAGCTTGTAAAATCTTATATATAAAAAATCGGCCAAGTGCGAGTCGGACTCGTGCACGAATGGTTCCGTACCATTATGTGTTTTTACTCTTTCACGCAAAAACCACTGAACGGATTAAAATGAAGCTTATACATTAGAATATCACATAGGCTACTTTTTATCCAGGTACCACCCGTGCGAAGCCGGGGCAAGCATCTAGTACATAAATACATGGCAAGTTAAATAAAAGCTTGTAATGATAATGCTTACCACTTTGAACTTGTCGGCCACCCATCCCGACTGCACAGTCTCCCGTTTCTTATCAGCAAACCCTGCGTGGTATGGCGCCGCGTTTATCCCAGCTTTTCGCAACTCGTCCGATAAACTCTCGCATTCTTTGCGCGACAAGCAGTAGACTATACCAGAGTCCCTGAATAAAAAAAACATGAAATAGCGTCACGATTACAATCTCCAAGTACGGTAGACATCCTCTCAGACCTTTGAAGATGTCTGGTTAAGTCAGATGCACGTCCGAATATTATGTTTAGCACAATCCTAATAATATTATAAATGAAAAAGTTTGTGAGTTTGTATATATGTTTGTGCCTCAATCAGGCCTAAAGATAAGATTAAGTTAAAATTTGCTGTAGATACAGATATAATGCTGGAATAAAACATAGACTACATTAAAATATGAAAAACATCCACAAAATGGTAAAAAAACGAAAAAGGGATGCAACAAATTTGACATCACAGACTAAAAGCATTGACAGGACAGCGTCTGTCACGGTTCGGCTAGTACAAAATAAATGTGGAGTAACACAAAAACAATATAGCAGATCGGTTGACCAATCAGAAGTAGCTTCTTTGAAGTGCTAGCGCCATCTATCAACGGCATAACGCATTTTCTTATACTAGTTTGGTTGTCTGGGCACATACATACAAACATCGACCACATAGCCCAATATACGTCTAATGGCTTCATTTCTTCAAACAAACAATTCTATCAAAACGTTGAGGTGTGCGGGTCAGGGGGAGCGGTAAAAAATGCATTCTGATTGGCCGGTTCAATGTAACAGCCCGTAGCGGGGCGCTTCTTGAACTGCGCTCAGTGGTTTACACAGGAACTGTAGATCATATGTGTTGTCTGACAATGTTTGTCTTGCATGAGGAGTCTAGGCTGTGTGGTCGATGCATACAAACATGATCACAAATAAAAAATATCAGTAGGATAGTAGGATTAAAAAACACTTACCTTATAAACTTCTCCTTGATAATTTTTATGATATCCTGATTAACACTCTTCGGTTTTTTTTCCAAAATTGTATAAACTAGGTTAGGTCGGTTGAAACTGCACAGGAACCATTTACACCTGGAGACCTGGAAATACAAGCTTAGGTAACCTAGGTGATTGTACTGGAATTTACATCGAATGTATAAAATTCTCGTGTCATAGTGGTTGTAACCAAACTCCTCCGAAACGGCCGATTTTTATGTTTTTTTTGTGTATATTTTATGTAGGGTATTTTTATGCCCCTAAGTGATAAGGGTGGCATAAAGTTCGGGAAAAACTGAAAATGCTTTTTTCTGTGAGATTATTGAAATTTGACAGGACAACGTCTATCGGAGACAGCTAGTTTACAATAAAATTTTCCATAGAAACCTTGTCCTGACAATTACAAACACAACAAAAAACTAGTTGTTGTACATGGATTCGGCTTGGGGTTTTTACAACCGGCCGCCTGCCAGACGTCAACTTTCGTTGGGAGTCCCGGAAGTCCATCCAGGGGTGGAAAAGTGAAATACCTTGAGCTGATGAAGTATGTCCATGCGCACGCGCGGAGTAGCGGTGGCCGTGAGGGCCATAATGTTGGTGTCCGGGAAGCGCTCGCGCAACATGTAAAGACGCTTGTAGTCTGGACGGAAATCGTGGCCCCATTGGGAGACGCAGTGAGCCTCGTCTATTACGAATCTAGGAATCAGAGGGTGATAAATAAATAAATATTGGTGGACATTTCGCACAGCGCCATCTAGCCCCAAACAAAGCAGAGCTTGTACTATGGAAACCAAGAAATTCATTAAAAAAAACGGATTTGTTTCCAACAACTGAAAAACTTGTAGGCATTAAGATATCTAGTGTCTACTTTACTTCAATTAGATATTTTTATACAAAGGATTCATTTTTAAGCAGACATTTTCAATGATCGCTTTGAGATCTGATCTACCGTACCCGGGGATGACAGTCGTGATTCTATTTTTTTTTAATTAGGGCATTTCCGGAATCCATTTTCCTGAATTTTCATGATTAATTTTAGGGGATATCAGGAATAAAAATTCTGATATCTCCCACGTGGGGGCGGCTATGGGGGATATCCGGAAGATACTATCTAGGCTGTAGAGAAAAGATGGATGGACTATGTAAAAGATGATATGGGTAAGAAAGGAGTGAGTGATGAGATGACGGCTGATAGAGGGAAATGGAAGAAGAACACATGTTTTGCCGACCCCACTTAAATGGGATGAGGGCAGAAAGATGATTTGTACCTAGAGATCTTCCCTCGCGAGTAAAGCATGTCCAGCATCGACTGAAACTTGGCTGAATTGCTGATTTTCTCCGGTGTCACATAGAGCAGCTTCAGCTGTGGCTCTCTCATTGACAGCTTGTGGTAAATCTCGTCTGTGGTAGCCAGAGATATGTCACCCGAGAGGTGGGCCGCTGGGATCTACAAACATAGAAATAAACTATTCAAAACAGGCATATAAGGCGAGTGTGATTGACACCGTTGAAAGAGGAAGACCTCGGCGTATTTTGTTGGACCAAATTAGTGACGTTTAGAAAAAATAAGAACCGGCCAAGTGCGAGTCGGACTCACGCACGAAGGGTTCCGTACCATTATCTATAAAAAACGGCAAAAAATCACGTTTGTTGTATGGTAGTCCACGTTTATGTTGTTGTTGTTGTATCACGTTTGTTGTTGTTGTTGTTTTTAGTTTGTTATAGCGGCAACAGAAATACATAATCTGTGAAAATTTTAACTGTCTAGCTATTATCACGGTTCATGAGATACAGCCTTGTGACAGACAGACGGACAGACGGACAGACGGACAGACGGACAGACGGACAGACGGACAGACGAACAGACGGTCAGACGGACAGACGGGCAGACGGACAGACGGACAGACAGCGAAATCTTAGTAATAGGGTCCCTTTTTTACCCTTCGGGTACGGAACCATAAAAACATAATGGTTACTTACGTCTAATGAAAGAAGCTTGTTCACTTGGTCCAAGATAAGGGATTTCAATGGTGATATTACAATTGTTACTCCAGGAGTTAATATTGCCGGCAGTTGATAACACAGAGATTTGCCTAAGGAAAAAAAGCATTAAAAACAAAAAAACACACTGATTCATTAATAGTAGTTTTTGTGTCCTGTTTTTATTTAAGGTGATAAGTGAAATTTATGACGTTTTTTATGGGCTGAGTCTACCCGGATTATTGAGAAAAAACGATTCTGCATTCATCAAAAACATTTATTACTCGTCTTAAGTATTTTTTTATAATTTCTGTTATACTGTAAAGATATATTATTTTCTATTCTATTCTAAGAAATGTCTAGCGCCATCTAGCAAAGCTTGTACTATGAGAGTCAAAAACCTGATAGAATACCTAATACCTATATATTTTGTTTTGTAAATATGTACATATTAACACTCAGACACAGAACCAACACCTATGTTCATCACACCAATGTTTGTCCTGGAATCAAACCCACAACCTGAAGGCAGAGCTACTACTGAGCTGTGAGAGCTACATACATACCTCCTCCAGTAGGCATCAGTACAAAACAATCATTTCCCAATAACGTAGCGTTGATGACTTGTAGTTGATTCGGACGGAATGATTTCAGACCGAACTTATCACTGAACATCTCCATCATCAGGGATGAGTGAGGGTAGTCCTTGCCGTCAAATTCTCCTGTGAATATAAGGGTTATTTGCTAGAGGTTCTTTTTTGGTCCTTTCTAAGACAAAAAGGATTTATTTCAATAAAATCACAAGAATCACTTTGAACTCTTAATACAAGCCTGTCGCCGCTTATTATAATACTAGCGACCCGCCCCGGCTTCGCACGGGTGCAAAGCTGATACCAAAATATATTACAGAATGTCTATTTAAAAAAAAGTCGCGCTGATTTGAAATCTTAAAATTATCAGTGGTTCTCTAATATATTAAGCATGTTATTATACATATAAACCTTCCTCCTGAATCACTCTATCTATTAAAAAAAACAGCATCAAAATCCTTTGTGTAGTTTTAAAGATATAAGCAAACATACATACAGACATACAGACGCGGGAAGCGGAAAGCGACTTTGCTTTATACTATGTAGTGATACTAGCTTTTACCAGCGACCTCGTCCGCGTATATTCAAGATATCGATTTCTGACGACTACATCGTAAAACATTGAATTTTTCTAAGACTTTAAACTATCTCTATATGAAATTTCACCACAATATCTCAGGCTTAGCGGTTTGCCCAGGATAAAGTCACAGACAGATAAATGTTGTTTATTTCTGTACAGACAGACATACAGACAAATGTTATTTATATCTGTACCTAAATAAAGGTTTTATTTTATATTCGAAAGTCTTGATTTTGTCATAACAATAAAAAAAAAAAAGAGGGAAAATCACGACTGTAATTCCCGAGTACGGTAGACATCCTCTTAGATCTCCAGACGCTTAAATCCTTTGATGTCCAGTGGGGGTAGTCAGAGGCACGTCCAAACATTATATTTGGCACATGTCCACATTTTGCAGTAGCTAGCATTCCATACGTGACAGGTTACAAGCCCATCGCCGCTTATAAGAATACTAACTGGTTTCCTTACGATGTTTTCCTTCACCGTTTTGAGCACGTGTTTTTGATGAGTTACCTGTTATTCCATCATTTTGCGTGCCAGCCGCAAAGTCGCCCATTCCATCATATTTAGCCTTCCCGACATCCTCAACCACTGTTTGCTCCATCAAGTTAATCTCCTCATTATTCTTACAAGTGACCGCTTCAATATCATCTTCAAAATCCTCAATCCTATACTCCGGCCAACCGTCATCATTCACTACTATTTCTTTATCATTTATTACCTCAATACTAGAGTTATTTGAAACATTATCAACAAAATTCACAACTTGTGTTGGGATTAGATCCGTGTCATCTATATCTATAGGTATAACATCTTCGTAGTCTTCGTCGTCGGGGAAAGTTTCTTTGAGTATAGGAGAGACGACAGTACAAGGTTTGTTATAGTTCATAAGTGAGTTTTTGCTTAATTGAGGCGGTTGGAAGTCTATGGAACTGCTTGGCATCGGCGTATACTTTGGTGCGTCTTCAAGTGTTATAGGTTTCAGTTTTTCTGTAGCGTTTCTGACTCTCTCTGCTATGTTCGATTGTATATCTCTTACTGGGGTAGTGTTTTCTTCTGTGAGTCGAGACGGCTTTTTGAAAACGAATTTACCTTTGCTTTTATTAACATCGTCTGATTGACTATCGTTTTTAGAATCATTGCAAGGCGAGAATGCGTCAAACGATAGAGATTTCTTCGCCATCAGTTCCGAGTAGATGGTTTTACTAGGTCCTGGCTTATTGTAGCTAGTTAAATCCGGTGTGGAAGTTTGTGGAACATTTTTATGTGGATCTACGTTTGGTATATCGCTAAACATCTGACTTGTCTCTAAATTAAAATCATTGAGATCGTCTTCATAGTTAGCCATCAACGACTGACTAGCATTTGTGTCGTTAGATTCATTATTCTCTTCACAAGAACTCACATTATTAGATTTATTATTGTATGTTGTGTTAATTACTGATTTCAATTTACTTTTATAATATTTGACTTTAGCATAGGTTTTTTTGTCATAGCCGGGGAATTTATCTTTTATACAATTGGGTATTCTGTCAAAAGCTTCAAACACCTTTTCGAGTAGTTCTATGTACATTGTTTTGCATTGTTCTTTATCTCGCGGGTTGATGCTGTGGTCATCCTAAGGGAAACAATTAGGAGAGTTACTTGAAATATTCAGAACTAACCGACCCGTGACAGACGGTGTCCTGTCAAATTTTAATAATCGAATAAAAAAAACGGAATGTTTTTAGTCTGTGATGTCAGATTTCTTGCACACCAGCGCCATCTATACCAAAATCATCCCTTTTGCGTTTTTTTATTATTTTGGGTTTTTTTTTAATTTTTTTAAGTGGTCTATTATTTATTCGGGCATTATATCTACATTTACAGCAAATTTCAACTTAATCAGTTTTGTTGTTTAGGCCTAATTGAGGCACAACAAACTCACAAACTTTCAAATTTATAATATTATTAGGATAGGATAGTAAGTAATTAATTAATTGTATTGATTAATGACATAGAATCTGATGAAAATACTACTCTCATCCTCATATTCATTCATCAGATTTCATCCACTGCCAGGCCACTGCTGGGCATAAGCTTTATAAGCAGATGGTAAACACTACTTTTACTTTTTTAACTATAAATACAGCTAATTACCACGTTATTTTTTGTATTGCGGACGTTTCGAGACAATCCAGATGCTCTTCATCATGAGCATCGCCTGCGACCGCGATCAACAGTAGATCGGCGAAAACAAGTTCCACTTGTTTCATTAGCTACTTAAACCTCTAGTATATTCTCAGAACATAAATTTTTAAATGTTGTCTGTTTTTTTTTAAATCTACAATTACATTATAATGCTCTTACTTTTATTATCTTCTTCACGGCCGGCTGCTTAGCCACATCAGACAGAAACCCTGATATTGTATCATCTATCTTAAGTCTTCTTAGTGGATCTTTATCCTTCCTAGGACTTGTATCAGTTGTTGATATACTTTTCCGTTTATTAGGACTTATTTGTATTTTTTCTTTGGGTGGTGAAGGTGTGGCACTGATTCTGATTGATTTGTTTGAAATTACGGGTGATGGTGATCGGTGTTTGCTGTCAAACGCTTGTGGGAACTCTTCTGATTGGAAGTCATCCTGTAAAATAAACAACATAATTGAGAAAAGTAGGAAAATAAGTGCGGCCAAGTGCGAGTCGGACTCGCGCACGAAGGGTTCCGTACCATTATTTATAAAAACGGCAAAAAAATCACGTTTGTTGTATAGGAGCCCCACTTAAAAACATATTTTATTCTGTTTTTAGTATTTGTTGTTATAGCAGAACAGATTTACATAATCTGTGAGAAATTTCAACTGTCTAGCTATCACAGTTCATGAGATACAGCCCTGTGACAGACA
The DNA here is from genome assembly GCA_912999785.1 of Hydriomena furcata. Taxonomy (NCBI): domain Eukaryota; kingdom Metazoa; phylum Arthropoda; class Insecta; order Lepidoptera; family Geometridae; genus Hydriomena; species Hydriomena furcata. Next base: position 13,263,446 of record OU538834.1, read on the forward strand.
GATGGACAGACGGACAGGAAAGTTTTAGTAATACGGTCCCGTTTTAACCCTTTGGGTACTGAACCCTAAAAAGAACATTCATGAATTAACTTTTTTTTATGTGCAACTGCAACCTCGCTTAGTACTTCTTAAATGGTATTTTACCACTAACAATAAGTTATAATAAAGGAATGGAAAGAAAACTGGCAAATGCTAGAGTTATAACATCATAGACTAGATTCACAATTCAAGGTATGTATTACTAACTAAAGGAAATTGTGAGGAAACCAGTTAGTTGGTTAAAAGCGACAATAAGCTTGCAATTGTCACATATTGCATGCTAAATATACTCCAGGGCCTAGGGTTATTTACAAGTCCCGGAAGTGGGAACAATGTGGCTTGAATGTGTCTTCTAGCATAAGAACTAATAGAACTTGCCACACTTACCACATCCATAGCATCAAACAGATCATCTCTCTGGTTTTCAATAGTGCTTTTGGCTCTTTCAGTTTGCTTGATAGTTTCTATACAACTGTTGGAGGCCTTGATACCCAACTGCGTAATACTGTTTGTTTTATTGAGACTCGGAAGTATACTGGGTGATGATTGAAATGTATCAGGTGTTGAATGTTCCTAGAAATCCAGTAAAAATATTTATATCTGTGTAGGTAGCTAGAAGGTACTCAAAATATATTTATTGGGTATAGTGGTCTTACATTTTCAGATATTTCATTTATGTTGCTTTTGAATGGAGGTGTCCCTGAAAATGAAGCAATGAAAATCAAAGTTTATGTAACAATACAAACAAAAATGTACCATATGTAAATAAAAATGTTGGTTTGCATTTCACACAGCGCCCAAACTAAGCAAAACTTGTACTAACAATATAACTGTTAGATGACTTAAATATACTATATTTTTTGTAAATACTTAGGCAATATACTATACAATGAACAATGAACTTACATGAAGCAGAAGTAGATGATTTGGATTTGAAGACAAATTTAGATTTTTTCTCCGAAGGCAGCTCACTATTTTCCTCACTGTAAAATAAAACATAAAATATTCAGGATAGAACTTTACTAGGTTAAACTCTTTGGTAATGTAACTTGAAAGCTGCAAACTAAAAAAAAAAAATAATAATTAGTACAAAAATATATTTATGTAAGTACTTTGGTGAAACTCAGTTCCCAGAGCTGTTTGCAGAAAATATAATCGAATACTGACTTACGTGCAATTTTTGACCTCATTCTTAGAACTTCTTTTGATAAAATTTGTCATTGAATATTGTTTGTTTTTGTGTGTAGTTTTCTGTGAAGCCATAGTTCTAAAAATTATTTCCACTAAACATTGCAATCAGAAAATCCAGCAAAATTCGCAGACTGGCGGTATAAATTCAGTGTTTTTGCAATTGTTGACTATGTTGACATTTTCATGTTTTCATCCACAGAGCACAGATTATGTTACAATGTATGTATCTGTCACTGTCACTAACAGCTGAGGTAGATAGACAGGGTAGGATCCTCAAGTCTTCGGTCTACCTACCTGATATGATACGGACTTATCTTATAAGATTTTTTATCCGTTTAAACTGAAACAAACTTTTAAAATATTTTAGTACAGTTTTATTGTAGTTTCTGGATCTAAACTTATTTTTTACCAGTTTTATGAACAGTAGGGATGATGCCAACCTACTGTGCTTTTCACTCACCTGATTTTGACATTAACTGTAGACTGACATTATTGACTGACTGACAGTTTGTTTCATGGCCGGAATTTACTCGATTTGTTTGTGAATGTGATTTTGAATTTCTAAAATGTCTCTGAGAAAAATATTATGTTTAGCTAAACCCATTTGCTGTAAAGTGTCCAGCCTGCAAACTACAAATTTCACCGTACAAAAAAACTGGCTATTGGCAGCAAATTTTTACTCCACCGGAAAATTAGGTTAGTACTATTAAAAAATCTTATGAAATTTTTAAATTTTGCAGGTGTAATGCACTATACTAATAAAGATCCAGTTCATGTCTAATATACCCAGCAAACCCTGAACCATGCACGTGATAACTCTCGTCTACTATTAATTAGCACTTACAGGCTTATGCTTTTTCTCAGTTCCTACCTATATTCTGCACAATAGTATTATATTGGGGTTGGGTTGATATGCGCTGAACATAAATAATATGACAGTTAAGCTAAAACCTTATCTATTCTTAGACCTACAGAATATACACAAAAAAAAATTGGTCAAGCGTTAGGAGGACTTTGGTTACAAAGTGTGAAAATTGTATATATTTAGAAAATACATATTTCTTTGTTAAGCAAAACATTGACTGGTTAGTAGTAACTCTGCCTACTGCGCTACAGCGCAGGTTGTGGATCCTATTCCCACCCAGGTCAAATAAAGTTAATTTAAGTTCATTACACAAATGTGTGATAAACTTATAATTATGTATGTATTTACAAAAAAAAATATAAAATCATTCTATCAGTTATCTGCTTTCCATAGTACAAGCTTTGCTTATTTTGGGGCTAGATGTCATTGTATGTAAAGTACGTCAATATTTATTTATTTTTGATTTTCAGGCAGTAACAGCAATAACAATGATGGCAAAGGGGAGAAGGTGGATATCCTCGGTCGGTTCTTTCCACAAGCTCCACTAAACGCTGATGATGCTCAAGCGAATATCAAGAAGGAACAAGAACGCTTTGACAAAGAAAACAAGGAAAAGGCAGAGGAGAATGAGAAGAGTTGGAAAAGAATGAAATTGGGGTAATGTTTATGAAACTTATTGAGGATTAAATATTTAAAACTAAAAAAAGGCAACACATCATGGAACTGGATGGAACATGATCCAATAGAAAAGGAGAAATGCTCACTGGAGTCTTTCCCTCACAAGCCTACACCAAACCTGCTCATAGTCTGAAGACTGATTACAGATAAAAACAAAACAAAAAAAAAAAAAAAAAAAAAAAAAAACTAGCTTCCGCCCATGACTTTGCTCCTATTTGTTACTCTAGAACAAAGGCTAAGTTTATACCAAGTTTCATCTAAACTCCAAAAAATCCAAGTTTAGGATGTGACTGAGGAACAAAATTTTACATTATTATTAATTTATATTAATTCTATAATATTGCACTTTGAATTCTTTATTTAATTCAATATCATATGAGAAACATAGAATCATTGAACCACTCTTTATGTGCAATACCATACACTAGTTGTAAATGACTGGCCCTACAGCTCAGTTGGTAGCTCTGCTTTCTACACTGTAGGTTGTGTTTGATTCCCACCCAGGATAAATATGATGAACACGGATGTTTTTTTTTGTTAAATGTATAATAAGTATTTATTTACAAAAAAAATGGTATTTTATTTATATATTCTATTATTAATCTGGTAAAAAAAATGTCCACCAATATTTATTTATTTCAATAATATAAACAATTAATTTACCTCTTTTAGATTTGCCTTATTTGGTGGGTCCATCACTATAATGGGTGGTTGCCTGGTGATAGAAATGGGCGCACCGAGACGTGATGATGAGGGCCAGCTCATTGAAGATGAATTCTCGCACATGCCGACCGCTATGCAGTACCTAAAGCGCACTTGGAAGGAGCTCACTTTCTATGAAAAGGTATCTCTACCTAGACCAAAGTTAATGAATGCAAAAAATGATAGGCCCCAAGGCATGTTTGTTGCCTGATTCTTCTAGGCTCAGGAGTAGCTTCATCTAGCTCCTACCGATTTTTATGTATAACAAGCTGACCCGGCGAACTTCGTATCGCTTTAGAATTACCAAATGCTGTTTTAAGTTCCCGTTCCCGTACCTGTTTTCCTGCTTTTCCCTTGAAATTTTTCCTGAATTTTCTTTGCTATAAACCTCACGGAGCCCGAGACCTTTCCAACGAATGCAAAACCGTGGAAATCAAATCGGTTCGTGCGTTCTGGAGTAATAGCGTCAGGAAGGAAAACCCGACTTATTTTTATATTATAGATAATGGTATGAGAATAAGTCCTAAAGTCCCAAAGGCAGGGACAGTTGGAAAAGAATAGAGGAGGCTTTTACCCATAGGGGGCCACATAACAATGAAACGGGAGTGAACTAATTATAAGTGCATGCCTAATTGTAAAGTGTTAAGTGGAAAATAAAACTGTAATAATAATAATAATAGGTCCTAAAGTATATTTCATACCGCTTTTTGGAAAATCCACCATAAAACTCGGAAAGTGCTTTTTTTGTGGGATTATTGAAATTTGACAGCTAATAATAATATAAATTTCAGTTCAAAAATTAATTGCAAACACATTTTGTTACCTATTCCAGATGATAAAAGAGCCATCCCGTGAGAAGCTACTGCCCGATCCACTGCCCGTACCATACCAGCCCACCTACACACTAGTCCTTGAGTTCACAGATGTCTTAGTGCACCCTGATTGGTCCTACCAGACTGGATGGAGGTAGGTACTCGTATTGATAAGGATTACATTCATGAAATAATGATGGCTTACTATTATATTCAACTAGTATAAACACAAGCAGACTTTGGTCATGTGAACTTTCAAACTGACTTTAACCCCTGTTGCATTACACCCATTTAGGGTTGAATTTCGAGAATTTCTTTCCTAGTGCACCCCATAAACCCTCTAATTTCAAGTTTCTAGGCCCAGTGGCTGTGCATTGTGAACAAGAGTTTTATTTAGATATCCAATGGTGGCAATTCTGTAGTGTCCACAAACTATCTAAAAATACAGACAGTCCTAAAACTTGTATAGCAGTGTTGGTCGTGGGTTCGAATCCAGGCGTGCATCAATGTATTTTCTTGTTCGAAAAATTTATATGCTCATTAAAAACACGTGCTCAAGGAAAGTGAAAATGCGGTGAAAGAAAACATCGTGAGGAAACCAGTTAGTATTCTTATAAGCAGCGATGGGCTTGCAACCTGTCACGTATGGAATGCTAACTACTGCAAAATGTGGACATGTGCCAAATATAATGTTTGGACGTGCCTCTGACTACCCCCACTAGACATCTTCTAAGCGCCTGGAGATCTGAGAGGATGTCTATCGTACTTGGGGATTACAGTCGTGATCCTATTTATTTATTTTATTTTTTTCCTAATACTTTATTTATTTTAGTCATTTCTCAATTTACACATACAATCATCCAGATGTTTCTAAACGACTTTAACGTAAAAAGAATTAGATCGATCGTATCTTACGAAATTTTAGTCAGTTTGTGGTAGAATAGCGACCAATGAATGATTTCTGTATTCCAGGTTCAAAAAACGTCCCGGAGTTGACCAGTTCCTGCAATCAGTCTCCAACTCCAACTATGAGGTTGTGATCTTCACCACGGAGAATGCATTGATGATCTGGCCGGTTATTGATAAGTTGGATCCTGAGAATAAGTTCATATCATACCGCCTGTTCAGGGATTCCACGCATTTCGTTGACGGTGCACATGTGAAGAATCTGGATGGGCTCAATCGGGATCTTTCTAAGGTAAAGAAGATATCTACACTAATATTATAAAGAGAATTTTTTTATTTTTGTATAATATGCTGTATGCTAAGTACTGCACCAATTTAAAAAATTCTTTCACCGATTATCATCAAATACAATAGGCCATATTATACCTACTATTTAAAAATGATAAGACTTTAAAAAACCGCAATTATGTAACATAAGTTATCAAAAATTTCTCTACAATCTTTATTAGTACACCCATGCAAAGCTGGAGCGGGCAGCTAGTAGTACCTCAATAAAAAGCATCCTCTATGCTATTCCATGAAAAGCTGTGTATATTCCAAGTTTTATCCAAATCCTTTTGGTCATGAATGAGCAAACATCCTCAAACTTTCAGATTTTTAGGGTTCCGTACCCAAAGGGTAAAAACGGAACCCTATTACTAAGACTTCGCTGTCCGTCTGTCTGTCACAGGGCTGTATCTCATGAATCGTGATAGCTAGACAGTTGAAATTTTCCAGATTATGTATTTCTGTTGCTGCTCTAACAACAAATACTAAAAACAGAATAAAATAAATATTTAAGGGGGCCCATACAACAAACATGATTTTTTTGCCGTTTTTATTGATAATGCTACGGAACCCTTTGTGCGCGAGTCCGACTCGCACTTGGCCGGTTTTATTAATATAAGTAAGATGTGATTATTTGCCATCTTCTGTTTCAGGTTATAGTAGTAGACTGGAATAAGGAAGCAACAAAATTCCATCCTCAGAACTCCTTAGTGCTCAAGAAGTGGAAGGGAGCTGATGATGACACGGCTCTTTTGGATTTGGCCAATTTATTGCAGAGTAAGTATCTACCAAATATCATCTCGATTAGATCAACCGACGATTTGGAAGGGATGTTAGAACAAAAAAGCATTTACTTACAAACAAGATCCAGAAGTCACTGAGAAAGTCGAAGTGAGTAAACGGAACCTATGAACTATTATACCCCGTTTACACTCGCGCCTCGTACCTCGCCTCGTGTCTCGTCTCGTGTCTCGTCGCTGAACGCGAGTGTAAACACCGCGCTCTCGTCTGCCGAGAGGTCCTTTGACTCGTGCCCAAAAACCGCTCCGGACGCGAGCGCCGCGAGTGGCGAGACGAGGCGCGAGGCGAGTCGCTAGCGTCTGTTCACACTCAGGGCTCGTGGCTCGTCTCGCGCCTCGTCTCGCCACTCGTACGCGAGTGTAAACGGGGTATTAGGGTTCCGTTTACTTAGTGATCCTATAAGGCATAAAGGATTACTCGTGTGTCTGTCTGTCCATCCTTCCATCACCACTTATTTACGAAACTATTAGGCCTAATATTAAAAAAAAATACAGAAATTAGTTCTATAAATTAAAGGAAAACCTGTAAGAAGTTTGTACAGAATCCTCGGTGCGCGAATCCGACTCGCACTTGTCCGGTTTTTTTCATTAGTTTCGTTACGGAACCCTCGGTGCTTAATGTCAACTCACGTTTGACCATATCTTGTTTTATATCCCACAGCGATAGCGATGTCGGATGTCTCGGACGTGCGCGAAGTGCTGACCTACTACGGCCAGTTCGATGACCCCATAGCTGCCTTCAGGGAGAACCAACGTCGTCTCATGGAACAAATGGAAGAAAAGGAACGAGAGACGAAGACAGGCGACCAGCCTATCGCCCGGAACTGGATCCGGAGCTTCACTAGGCGCAGCTAGACAACAGTTGCTATCTTTTAGTACAAGATGGCGTTGTTAGAACGTTTTGTTTGATGATCATTGACTAGGGAAGAAGGGAAACTAGGGACTGTACCTTGTCTCTGGTTGTACCGAAGCGCGTAGGTAACCATTCCCAAGCTATAAAACTATACTCTTTGTGCACCCAACTTGATGACCCGAGAAAAAAATCTTTTACAGAAGTATCAACAAAAACATATTTATTTTCTATTAAAAGCAGCGATTTTCTACTTTTTGAGCAATTGATTATTGCTCAAATCCAAGAATTAACGAAAAAAGTTATTTCTAAACTTGCCTCGACCAGAATTTAAATGTCGCAAATTTAATTCTTGTCTATTCTTTCGAAGATAAATCAATTTGTCGGGTCAACAAGCTGGGCCTGCTGCTAAGGTGTCGACATGTTTGTCCTATTACAACTGGGCCAGCTTTATTTAGCAGAGATTTTGTCCTGATTATAGTCATTTCAGCCGAGGATAAGTCTCATGCATTTTTTGATCATTGATTTTCGAATTTTCAATCTTGTTTTCATTATGAATTGTAAATATCGAGCATATTTTACACCTTTCAAAGACTGGCAAAGCATTTTTATGTTAAAGCCTAGAATAATACTTTCAATGCAATTTAGCTGTTTAATTAAATTCTTGTTTTTTGGACTAATAAAATATGTACTATGTAGATTCTGTACTTATTGTTATGCTGTGTGATTAAAATTGTAGTTTTTATCCATCGAGTATTTGTTATGTATAAATGTTTGTATTATAGATGTGTTGCAAGTGGTTTTGAAACCTCAGTCAAATAGATAGTAAATACAGTTGTTAAAAGACGTGTTTTTTATTTTGTTAGAATTCGTCATCAGAGAGCTCCATATTAAAGTTGGCTTCAATGTCTCTGTAGACAGGTGCCGTAGTAGACATTTGGTGCAAAGATATTTCTACATTCTCATCTTCCTCTTTCCACGCTTCCAAAAAAGCCGCGTCCACATCACCGTTTTCAAACGACTCAAATATTTCTTGCTCATTAAAATGTTGTCTTCTTTTGATGTAGGTTTGATAACCGAACTCATAGGAGTCTGGTATCCTTTTGAGACTGTTCCAAACTTTGCTGAGGTCAAAAATATGAGTGGCTTCGAATGGTTTGGTTTCCCACTTGAGTTTTGTCGTCCATTCGTAAAGTTGTTCTACTCCATCATCCTCAATATAGGCGGTCATGCGTTTCGGGTATAAGGAGTAACATGAAATGTCTCCCAATGAGTTTTGAAGCAGAATATTAGGGTTCTCGTCTCCTTGGACAATTGATAGTCCGGTGACTGCCATCATTAATCTGTCTATAACCGGTTCGTACAAATTACAGCACAATCCTTTCCTCTGAGCTTGGTTATACGCGTCCAGAAAGTCAGGCGGCCGGTAAGGCATACTTACACTATTCAACTCTGTGTAAGTCGTCAGTATGTCACTGTGGTTGCTTACGAAACACATATCTGAGGCCCAATGGCTGGACAAACATATAATATCTTTATTATACGCCAAGTTGCCTATATCTATCTGCGTCATTTTACTTCTCATTCCGTGTGTCCATCTCATTATGGCCTTTGGCTTGGTTGTGGAGTTGTAACGCATGTCGATTAAAAATAGATGATGTGTCGTCCCGAGATACAGTTGAGGTTTGTCTTGACAGTATTTTGTAGCTAAGTTCTCGTTGCACAAGACAAGATCTGTCTGGTATTTGAGAGATTTCCATCTCTGGATAGGCTCATTTGTTCTTTTATCGTAGAAAGTTAATGCATTGTCAGTGACATGCAAGAAGTATTCCCTCTCGGAACCTATCACATAGTTTCGGTTGTTGGTGAGAGTGTGAAACTTTCCCTTTAATTTTATTATACGACAGGTCATTCTGTCCAAATTTACTATTGTCAGCATATAGTCCAGAGTAGTAATGTACAGAATATTCTTGTGGTACTCATCAAAACTTATACAGGTGTAAGGAAGTTCCGATTCAATTTCCTTCATTTTTTCCAACTTAATACCTTCTTCTGTCAAAGTCATCCGCAAGATTATTATTTTATGCTTTGTTCTTAGTGCAATAAAGTTTAATTGTTGTACTGTTTCAAATATATTCATGTTCTCCTCGCATTTATAAGTCAAAGTGTTTTTGTGGTCAATGCTCATTGTGTCTTTGAAGAGTTGTGATATATCTGCAAAATAACAATGATTAGAATATATTGATGACCTTACAGACTTAAGGGGGGGGGGGGTCTTAAGGCGGTCCCAGTCGACGATTGTTTTTGTTCGAAACGAAAAAAGAAATACTTCTGAACAAGCTACTCCTATTTTATAATGTATAGTATATGTGAATAAAGATGTACCCATCTTTAATCACTTCGATAAATAATCCTACCGACCGCTGCAATGACGACAAACACACGTCGGCGCGTGGTCCGCCTTAGCTTTTCGAATAAATTAATGATATAAATTATGTATAATTACTTATCAAAAATCTATTCTAATAGAAATCTAGATCTACATATTACCTATCTTTAACAATAAATCACAAGTTGATTTTAATAGTAGGTATATAAAATATTTCGATCATAAATTCTAAAACGTATCATTTTGAAATAATATCTTTATTGTGAAAAGTTTCTGCTATTATGTTTTCAGCTTAATAGAAATCTAGGTAGGAACCTGAAGTAATATACTTATAAAAATAGGAGATGTGGCTTGTTCAGAAGTATTTCTTTTTTCGTTTCTAAAAAGAGCAATCAGCGACTGGGAGCCCCTTAAGCAGCAAATAATTAATATTTGCATGATCTGCAAATATTTTTTCCAGGTGTGGATGTTGAGGGAACAAATATTTATTATCTTTAAATAGTAACCACTAGATAAGGGCCTGTTCCATGGTATTTTGGCCACGCAAACATCAGACACGGCTGTATAGCGCTCTAGTATTTATCCATTAACTGTGTATGCATGTAAACAGACATTGTCGGAATCAGACGCGAGGTTCCTAAAAAAAGGTTTGGGTGTTGTTGTACCATGGTGCCTTGTACTTTCTGATGCCCACAATGAAAACCTAGTGTGGGTACAGGACTATATATAGTAACTATATGACTGTTGTTTGTTAAAATGGTACAATTTAACATTTAATGATGAAGAAAACCAACAGCCAAACACCAAACTTAAGTAAGAATAAATTCTAGACAATATGTTATGCATGTTATAAAAATAATAATTCAGGATGAATTAAATAACATGCAATCACTATCTAATATAACTTACGCAAACAGTTCAAGTCACTATGTATGATATAATCTGATCCATTTATGTTTGTGGTTTGCATGTTCCCCTGGCCAGAATAGTACCAGTTGTATTTCCCCTCAAAAAATTGATCTGGATCACTTTCTAGATGAGCTGCAAAGTCAACATAGAACATCGGGCAGTAGAGCACATTCTCAGACATCCATCGAATAGGTTTGTCCTTTTTTGATCCTCTTTTGTTTACTGTAGATAAAAAAAATAAGTATAATTAATAATAAATATTGGGACTCAAACAGCACCATCTAGCCCACAAATAAGCAAAGCTTGTACTTTGGGAGCTAGATAACTGATAGAATATTTACATATACTTTTTTTTGTAAATACATGCACTATAACACCCAGATAAAGAACAATCATCTATGTTCATCACACAAATATTTGTCCTGGGTGGAGATCGAGCCCACATGCATAGGTAAAAGACAATTGAAGAACTGTGTTGAAATTAGTTTACATTTTACGAATTAAATAAAATTACTTACTACAGACATAATCAATTGTTTGGTTTAACTAGATAAATAAAGACAGTAATTATCATGTTGGTACTAAAAAAATCTAACCTGACTTCCCAACAAAGAAGGTTCGCTTTTACAGAAGTTTATATTCATTTATTTGTAAACACAGGTATAATAATAATAATATTAGATGGTAAATAAATAGTCAAGAATCAAGAGTCTCTGTGTTTTGCCTGGCGGCATACAAACATTGTCTTTAAGCAATGTTTTATATTATTTAGTTCAGCCACTCAAAGGGTAAAAATGAGACCCTATTACTGAGACTTCACTGTCCGTCTGTCTGTCTGTCACAAGGGTGTATCTCATGAACCGTGATAGTTAGACAGTTAAAATTTTCACTTATGAATGATGTATTTCTGTTATTGCTATAACAATACACCCTAAAACAGAATTAAATAAATATTTAAGGCGCTCCCAGTCGATGATTGTTTTTGTTCGAAACTAAAAAATAAATACTTGTGAACAAGCCACATCTCCTATTTTATAATGTATAGTATATGTGAATAAAGATGTACCCATCTTTAATCACTGCGATAAATAATCCTACCGACCGCTGCAATGACGACAAACACACGTCGGAGCGTAGTCCGCCTTAGCTTTTCGAATAAATTAATGATATAAATTATGTATAATTACTTATCAAAAATCTATTCTAATAGAAATCTAGATCTACATATTACCTATCTTTAGCAATAAATCACAAGTTGATTTTAATAGTAGGTATATAAAATATTTCGATCATAAATTCTAAAACATATCATTTTGAAATAATATCTTTATCGTGAAAAGTTTCTGCTATTATGTTTTCAGCTTAATAGAAATCTAGGTAGGAACCTGAAGTAATATACTTATAAAAATAGGAGATGTGGCTTGTTCAGAAGTATTTCTTTTTTCGTTTCGAAAAAGAGCAATCAGCGACTGGGAGCCTCTTAAGTGGGACTCCCATACAACAAACATGATTATTTTGCTGTTTTTTATAGATAATGGCATGGAACCATTTGTGCGCGAGTCCAACTTGGTTGGTTTTCTTTTTTAAATAACTTACATCTTGCCTGGAATGCAGAAGTTCTGCGGTTCCATTTAATTTTTGCTTGCAGTAGTTCAGTAACAGGATCAGCTTTTCCTATGTGCCTGGGTTCAGAAATCATTCGGGGCAGCATTGTTTTATGTGACAAGTTCTCAAAGTAACCTGTTGGTAAACCACCATCCCAGTCATCATTATTTGCAGTTAGTGGGTGGCCCGTTACGTTGAAATGCTCGTAAATATCGCGATAACAGCCCACGCGTTGCTGCCTGGTGAGACAGCTTACATATTTATAGACTTTTATCAGTTTGCATCTAGAGTCCAGGAAGGACATAATTTTAGACACAGGAGCTGTATTATCAAGTGATTCAGCGATAACATCAGCTCGTTTCACCTGAAATTAAAATTTATAGTGAATAAACCAGAGTGGTGGTATTAGTAACTCTAGGAATTCTATCGGCAGGCTACATAACCAATACCTTTTTTAACTTCGTTTTACTTTCATTCTCCATTATTTTTACTAAGGTTCTCCGATTATTCTACAAACAAATACTAGTAATTCGCAGTCCGTAGGTAAACGGTAACAAACTCAGCTCGGTAGCACAAGAAATCTTTATTTTATTACTCTGTGTTACTGTCCGACTCCCAGCAGTCCAAGCCGGCCGTACGTAATTTATCGTATTTTAAATCGTATTGTACGTATGTATTTTATTAAATCCAAATTCCATCCATTCCAAGTAGACATGTGTCGGCTATAGCCAAACGTCAAAGAGCATATAAGGCCAAACGTAACTGATATCCGTTGGCATGCTCGTAGCGTAGCGTACCGGTGGAATCAAGTCCAACCACCGTTGTCGAATATCTGTAGAAAACGCGCGAGCGAACTGCGCAAGTCACGAACAAATATCTGTCACCCAACTTACCAACTTAGTGGTCTGACTAGCTGACATGGCTGTTGGTTGTTTCAGTTGATCAGTTGGCACCCATAATAATTATGGTATCCCTCTCTACCGCGCTAACTTTCAAGCGCGTAAGCGAGATGAAGATATCTTCATCTCGTTATGAATCGTATCTTCATCTCGCTTTCGCGCTTGAAAGTTAGCGCGGTAGAGAGGGATACCATAATTATTATGGGTGCCAACTGATCAACTGAAACAACCAACAGCCATGTCAGCCAGTCAGACCACTAAGTTGGTAAGTTGTACGGTTGTTTTAGTTGGCACCCAAAATAATTATGGTAACTTTCAAGCGCGTAAGCGAGATGAAGATATGACTAGCGAATAGCTGAAATATTGTTCATTATACTTTGACCTATGAAAGCATGTTTCGAACACCATAATGTTAGAGAAATAAGGTTGAGTTTCGCCTGCACAATTTAAGAAATGTATTAAGTTACGCTGGTTGTTGGTGTGATTGATTGATAGCCAAAATCATACATTTTGGCTATCGCTACCAAGAGTTTCAAATAGACCTTATTCGTAGGCTAATGAGGTCGAGTTTTGATGAGAAGCTTTATAAGATATTAAACTCACGCGCTGGCGCCCGGCTGGCTCATGGTGGCGTGTGCAACTATGCAAACCTACTTGTTGTTGTTTGTATTTTTGAGTTCGAATTGTACCTACTTGTAGTGGTTGAGTGATTGCGCGCAATATAGGTAGGTTCCTAATTTCAATATTAAATTTAACGCAGACGTTTGTAGTTAAATTTTTGGTGATTTTTTAAGCGCCACTTTTTATTTATGCAAATCGAAATAGGTACCTACCACTTGCGAATATAAAATGTGCTAGTCCTAAACTCCTAAGCCTAGTAAAGCATGAAGGAAGCTGGTTTCCTCACAATGTTTTCCTTCACCGTTTTGAGCAAGTGTTTTTGATACGCATATAAATTATTATGAAAAAAATCTATTGATGCACGCCCGGATTTTAACCCACAACCTTCAGATTGAAAGTCGAGGTACCTTCCACTCGGCATAAAAACATATTCTAACAACAAATATATTCAATATTATAAAGCTCAGTTTTTATCGCATCACTGATACTACCTGTGTAATTCATCAGTCTAATACAAATAGCTCTTTGTGTTAGCAACCAACCAACACAATGGAAACGGATAAGGTATCAATATAGTTAGAACAGTCAGAAGTAGGTAACATGGCTTTCGTTCATACTTAAGTACCGATATTGAGTAATGGTTGACGATACCGGTAAAGAAACTAAATATCGGATACCCAACCGTTAGCCAAAATAGTCAATATCACCCATGCTTAATTCCAAGTTCCAACGATCACATTCACATCAACATCAAGTATACGCCTGTCACCTGGAACAATATTTTTAATGTTAATGTCAAATATTTGAAAAAGTCATTAGCAACGGACCAGCAGCCTTATTACGTAAACTCGCTCGTATTCGTAATCGGAATAAACTATCAAATTCATGTGTGAATGGGAATTTTGATTGCTACACATCGTAACGCTCTAGATTCTCACCGCTTGCTGCCTTCTGACATCTAAGCTACTTGGCGGCTTCGGCAACCCCTCGAGCTTCTGGAGTCATCTTATCACAATATCAAACTCATATCATAGCAAAAATTGCGACCGAAATTATAACGAGCAATCGGAAAATATAAGGCTATTGTATAAAAAGATAAGCCTAAACGTCAGAATAACACATAGGTTACTTTTTATCCAGTTACACCCTGTGCGAAGCCGGGGCGAGCAGCTAGTATATTACCATAAATTTAATTATATGGTATTAGTGATTATTTATTAAGCTCTTTGACCCGCACCTTCAAAACCAAGACGTTAAAATCGAGCGAGGTGTAGGTAGAATAAACGCATCGACCACAGCCCAGAAACGTCAAAGTTGTCAAACTATTAATTTTCCCGAATCTGCTTGCAACTCAAAGGAGGTGTTTTTTTTTCCATACAACTGCGGCTAAACAATGTACCTTAGGAACAAATATACAAAAACACAGGAAAATAATTGCAGATTCTGAAAAAATATATATTGGATTTATTTATACATTTGTACCACCTGAAATTGTCGTTCAAAAATGTTAATAACTTACAACCCAATATTTTAATCTGGCATTCCCGTGATTCACTTCTTCCGATGATGCGTTTCGTTACTTCATCATGGAAACGTAACTTGACAAAAATAATTTAACCATTACTGATTTTTTACTTATATAAAAAAACAGGTTTTTGCTATTACATTATTTTTGTGAAACATTTAGCGAACATGAATGTAAAAAAATACATTATTTCACATTTCTGATTATTCTATGCATTTGATAAACGTGAAACACTGAAAGGCCAAAAGACTGCGCTCCATGGCCGATAGATATCTATTTTTTTTTTATGAATTGTTGAACAAGCCGGCAAGTGTCATTCCGTTTCGGTTTCCTGCTGCCTTTGTTCTAGGCATGGGTGATATTGACTATTTTGGCTAACGGTTGGGTATCCGATATTTAGTTTCTTTACCGGTATCGTCAACCATTACTCAATATCGGTACTTAATTACAAAAAAAAAAAAAAAAAAAAAAAAAAAAAAAAAACTACTTTCAATCTGAAGGTCGTGGGTTCGAATCCGGGCGTGCATCAATGGATTTTTCGGTTCGAATAATTTATATGCGCATCAAAAACACGTGCTCAAAACGGTGAAGGAAAACATCGTGAGGAAACCAGTTAGTATTCTTATAAGCGGCGATGAGCTTGCAACCTAGCACGTATGGAATGCTAACTACTACAAAATATAATGTTTGGACGTGCCTCAGACCACCCCCACTAGTTATTTTCAAAGGATCTAAGCGTCTGGAGATCTGAGAGGATGTCTTACGTAGGTACTTGGGGCATACAGTCGTAATCCTATTTTTTTTCTATTTATAAGTATTTGATTTTCCTTCATGCTTTACAAGGCTTAGGAGTTTAGGACTAGCACATTTTATATTCGCAAGTGGTAGGTAAATATTTCGATTTGCTTAAATAAAAAGTGGCGCATTAAAAAATCACCACATAGCTAACTAAAAAATTTACCTACAAACGTCTTAAATTTAATATTCAAATTAGGAACCTACCTACATTGCGCGCAATCACTCAACCACTACAAGTAGGTACAATTCGAATTTAAAAATACAAACAATAACAAGTAGGTTTGCATAGTTGCACACGCCACCATGAGCCGGCCGGGCGCCGCGCGCCGGCGCGTCAGTTTAATATCTCATAAAGCTTCTCATCAAAACTCGACCTCATTAGCCTACGAATAAGGTTTATTTGAAACTCTTGGTAGCGATAGTCAAAATGTATGATTTTGGCTCTCAATCAATCACACCAACAACCAGTGTAACTTAATACATTTCTTAAATTGTGCAGGCGAAACTCAACCTTATTTCTCTAACATTAAGGTGTTCGAAACTTGCTTTCATAGGTCAAAGTATAATGAACAATATTTCAGCTATTCGCTAGTCATATCTTCATCTCGCTTACGCGCTTGAAAGTTAGCGCGATAGAGAGGGATACCATAATTATTTTGGGTGCCAACTGAAACAACCTTACAACTTACCAACTTAATGGTCTGACTAGCTGACATGGCTGTTGGTTGTTTCAGTTGATTAGTTGGCACCCGAAATAATTATGGTATCCCTCTCTATCGCGCTAACTTTCAAGCGCGTAAGCGAGATGAAGATATGATCATCTCGCTATGAATCTTATCTGCATCTCGCTTACGCGCTTGAAAGTTAGCGCGGTAGAGAGGGATACCATAATTATTTTGGGTGCCAACTGATCAACTGAAACAACCAACAGCCATGTCAGCTAGTCAGACCACTAAGTTGGTAAGTTGGGTGACAGATATTTCACCCAACTTTCGTGACTTGCGCAGTTCGCTCGCGCGTTTTCTACAGATATTCGACAACGGTGGTTGGACTTGATTCCACCGGTACGCTACGCTACGAGCATGCCAACGGATATCAGTTACGTTTGGCTATAGCCGACACATGTCTACTTTGTTCGTTGGTTTCCCGTTTCTGGAGTGCTATTCGTGTGATTTTTTTATTGTTGATTTGGCTATTCTTCCCTGGACTTTCGATTGATTTCTTCCATCCTGACGACCTGGCTAACTTATTTGGACTTGATACTGTGATTTGGCTGCGATCGTTCGTTCGTTAGATCTCGACAACTGTGCTATTATACTCTGGACTCTGATTATACGGACTTTTCACATCAGCTTTGCGTAAGTATTGAACGTCAACCCGTTTTTTTTGACATCAACATATTATTGGTAACCCATAGAGGTTCTAACATCTAATTCAACTTTATACTGTACTGATTGTAAAGCTGTTTTACCCTAACTGTATTTTTCTGTTTTAGTGTATCCGAGGTATACAACAATGCAGTGCTTTTCATGTCATAATGTGTTGAATGATGAGATGCAATATTATACCATTTCGGAAATTGGCAGTGAAATAAGCTCAATTATTTCAAGAACTTTAAATCGCGAGGTAGGTTTATTATAAGTTGTTAGAATTATAGTTTAAATTCTATCCATTAAATCAAAACAAGTTACAACCTTACTATAGAATTGGAAGTTTTATATATCATATTTCCTTTTTAGATTGACTACAATAGCCATTTGTGTGGAGACTGCTTTACAACAGCTGCAAATCAATTGTCTATTGAATCAAGAGCAGTCCCTGCAGGTCAATGTGTCTCATGTCAAAACTCCATTGTTAACCGTCACTCTCATTCATTGCCCAATGGTCCTGAGAGAGATGACATAGCTCGCCGTATATTGCCTCGGCAGGTAAGCAGTATAGAATTGACAGACTATTACTTGAGCCTATTATTATATTAGCATTGATTGTGTTAAGTACTAATCAGTGATTGGATAATCGGGCGCAAATATACCTAAAGTTCACTTTTATTCCCACGAAAGACGGACATGCCTTTCAATATTTTTTTAGTCTTCTGTTCGTATGAAATACAATCAATTAGTCAAAATGATTACTAATCTGTTAGATAGATAAATCAATTTCTACTATTTGACCACATTGTGCACATTATAATTTTTTTATAGATATTCCATTTGTTTTGAATAAAATAAAGATACTTAATCAAAATACCCACTGCTATAATTTCATTAAGTTTGTTATAGTTGTTTTTACAAAACAAAATTGTTAAATCCCGGGAACAGGGGATTACTTCTTTATTCAGAAAGGAATTAGGTATATAAGCACCCGATTATCCGATCACTGGTAATAATGTAAGTTTTTTCATATTTATTCAATTATTAAAAGCATTCATATTTTCATTTTTAGATACAACCTGTAAATAGAGTGTGCTATGCATGTTGGCTCGCAGCTCGTAGAAATGTTCAACGAGTACAACAGCAGGATCAGAACAGAATTAGACCTCCTGCAGATCAACATGCAAGAATTTTGCCTACACCTTCACAATCTCATTCTCAACATCCAATCACTCCATCTCCAACGTCTCAGCCTCAACCCTCAACTTCACAGACCCAACCCTCAACCTCTCAGCCTCAACCATCAACCTCTCAGCCTCAACCATCAACCTCTCAGCCTCAACCTTCCACATCTGATGATCATTTATGTGTTTGGTGCCAAGCATCACTTGCTAGACGTCATTCTCATTCTTTGCCTGAAGGAACAGAAAGGGAATATATTACCCAAAGAATTTCTCCCAGACTGGTAATTACTAATTACATACTCTTTGTTTTTTATCCATTCTTGTTAGCATAATGATGAATTATACATTGTTTTTGTTTTCAGATTACAACTCATAGCAGAGTGTGCTATGCATGCTGGTTATTAGCTCGGAGACATGTCAGACATGTCCAGCCAGAAGAAGTTGCTGAATCAAATGATGTTCCACCAACGGCTCTACCCAATTTTAGACGGACAGCTAACTCTGCCAGTTCATGTTTTGTACATGGTTGCACGAATCTGGAACGGCATGTTGTACCAAACTTTTTAAGGTACAGTTTATTAAAAACAAACAAACTGTTTGTTACAGAAAATGCTCGCATATGTAGCCATCATTTGAGTGTTTATGATTGGGGGTTTCTCGATGACTATGGCTATATTAGCCAGTTTACTCCGGCTCAGTTAGAGGCTACAATAACAGCAGCCCTATCAAATGAAGTAAATAAATTAGATTTTGAGCAATTAAATGTAATGTCTGATGAAGAATGCCATTACTGGACTGGCTTATCAAAAGTGAACTTCATGTTAATAATAAATGAAGCTCCCCTGTTAAGAGAACAATTCAAAAACTATAAGACAGCTCTTGCAATATTTTTAGTTAAATTAAGAACAGGGGAGCCACATTCAAGATTAGGACAACTATTTGAAATGTCTAAATCATCTATTTCAAAGACATTAAGTATTGTAAGAAATACACTAAATGAACAATTTGTACCACTACATATGGGCATTGGCCATTTGCCAAGAGATGAAATAAGCAATCACAATTTAATTATACCACAAGGTCTATTTGGTGGTGAGGAAGGAGGCAATAGGAAGGCTATAGTTATCTGTGATGGAACATACATTTATTTACAAAAATCATCAAATTATTTATTTCAAAAACAGTCATACAGTTTACATAAAGGTAGAAACTTGGTAAAGCCTTTTTTAATAGTTACAACAGACGGTCACATACTTGATATTTATGGCCCCTATGCGGCAACTGTGTCGGATGCTGATATAATGAAGCAATTGTTTAGGCATGATACTAATGAGCTACGGCAATATTTTAGAGGAGGAGACGTTTTTATTTTAGATAGGGGATTCAGGGATGCAATCCCATTATTAACTTCTTTAAATTATAATGTTTATAAACCTGAATCCCTGGAGCCTGGTGAGACACAGTTGCGTACATTACAAGCAAACAGATCTAGATTTGTGACAATGTGTAGATGGATAGTGGAAGTAGTAAATGGTAGGTTTAAGAGAGACTTCAAACTACTAAGAAATGATTTCAGCAATAATGCCGCTACCCATCTAATAACTGATTTTAGAATAGCAGGGGCCATAATAAATGCTTTCCATGTATCCATCATAGATAGACCAGATGCCTCTTTACTTTTGGAGCGTGCCTTGCAAAAATTACATCAACCAAATATGTTAGCTGATTTTATCATTCAAAATAATGTCAATAGAAGAAGTGCGTCTTTTATTAACATCAATGCCAATGTTCTTGAAAATGAGTTCCCAGTGATGACAGAGTCCGATTTAATTTTATTTGCACTGGGAACTTATCAGATAAAGCAGGCACGCTCATATTACGGGGAACATATCAGGCAAAATGGAGTATTTGAAATAGAAGTTTGCCGTGATGTCGAGCGTCTCCATATACCATATTTGGAGAATGAAATGTCTCTATTTAGGGGTAAGATACAGTCGAGATATCGTAGTAGAAAAACATATTATACATATATTTTATTAAATATGGAACAAAACAGTTGGGAGCACAGAATCCACGGTTATTACTGTAACTGTATAATTGGAAAACGTACCGTGGGTTGCTGTGCTCACATCATGACTATTGTTTGGTATATGGGGTGGGCTCGGTATCAAGAGGATATTTCAGCACCTGCCTCCTTCCTAGATTATATACTAGTAAGAGAAGATGAAAATGAGGAAATGTAATAAAAGAAAATAATAAGCATGTTATTGGTTTTATTTCAAATATCCCTAGCAACTATATTCCTACTGGCATACATTGCTTTGCATCGAGGAGCTTGTGGCTAAGTAATAACAGCCGCACGGGTCGATTCATCGGGTCAAGCTGCGCTTGCTGTGGTTGGTCAGTGGATGGGTGACCATCTTTACATACCGAGACTCTTCCGTGCCTTTCCATCAAGGAGCTTGTGGCTAAGTAATAACAGCTACACGGGTCGATCCATCAGGTCAAGCTGCGCTTGCTGGGGTTGGTCAGTGGATGGGTGACCATCTTTACATACCGAGACTCTTCCATGCCTCTGCATCGAGGAACTTGTGGCTAAGTAATAACAGCCGCACGGGTCGATCCATCAGATCAAGCTGCGCTTGCCGGGGTTGGTCAGTGGATGGGTGACCATCTTTACATACCGACAGTCTTCTGTGCCTGTGCATCGAGGAGCTTGTGGCTAAGTAATAACAGCTGCACGGGTCGATCCATCAGGTCAAGCTGCGCTTGCCGGGGTTCGTCAGTGGATGGGTGACCATCTTTACATACCGAGACTCTTCCGTGCCTCGGAAAGCACACATTGAGCCGTTGGTCCCGGCTGTCATTCGTAGATCTTTTACTGTCGTTACGGTTCGTCAGAAGCCCGAAAGTAGGACAACCAGTCTTCTTATGTATATGCCTGATTGTACTCTTAGAATACCTAGATACATCGAAGAATCAATAAGTATGATTAAATACGTAATTTAGATTCCCTGGGAAAGGCCAATGACTGTCATACGATGTAATATTTTGACAGATATAAGTTTGACAGCTGTCACTGCTGTTATGAACAATTCGTTTAACGCAGTTCCAATGTGAGTTAGTGTTTTTTTATATTCTTGTATTTCTTAATCTATCGAATATTGGAGGATTTTAAATACTGCTAAAAACACAATTAATTGGAAGGAACTTAATTAGTAATTTGTACCTCGGTACATGTTTAAGCCGAAAAAAAAACACATCCTTTGATTTGTTGACAAGTTCGAAGTTTTGTTTGGATTGGAATTGGATTTATTTATTTTGGTTCGGCTTGCGTGATTGCGTGCGGCCTAAGTACCACAGAGTACATTATTTATACTAAGTACTTAGTTCGCGCGCCGCGGTTTCCTCGGTTCGTGTCGCTCGGTCACAGCACAGCCTTGTTTTACCAATCAACATCGTTCCAGTCCAGTGTTATTTGTTTATTACAAAGAGTCACAACGATAAATAAATAGCGACGAGACAATGGCACAACTAATTGCTTTTATAAAACTAGACTCGCCACGATATATATATTACCCAGGACAAGTAGTAAAAGGCAGCCTAGTAGTCGAGACTGAATCGCCGCTCACGTTTTCAAGTAAGTCAAAATTTTCATGAACAAATAGTGAAATTCTAGATTTTACATTAACTACCAATATAGAGATTGAGTGAAAGTTAGCTAATGGAAATGCATCAATTCACAGTACCTACATACATTTGAGCAAATTTTTTATTAGCTTCAAGGTCAGGCCAAATGGGAAGATAGGCATTACTAAGTAAATATACACAAAGATCCTACCAATCTGGGTAGGTAAAATCTATAGGTACCTACATGTATTTTTTTTTGGCAGCAGAGACCTCAGTATATTGCTACTTCAAGGGATAATAAATAGGGATAGTAATCTGTACTGATACTATGTTTTTTTATGTGGATAATATTAATAAACTAATAAAATAAATTGTAAAGTATCCATATAAAATATTGGATAGGTAGTATTTATCAATCCTAATATAATAATATAAATGTCAAAGTTTGTTCCTTAATCAGGCCATGACGACAAAACGCTAATGCTGGTGTGCAAACAATCTGCCATCACAGACTAAAAACATTGAATCTTTTATATTTGATTATTGAAATTTGATAGGACAACGTCTGTAATACAATTACAGAAGATGTTAATTTATTAATAACTACCCGACCCGTGACAGACGTTGTCCTGTCAAATTTCAATAATCAAATAGAAAATACTGAATGTTTTTAGTATTTGATGTCAGATTTGACAGAAATCAACCCTTTTGCGTTTTCTATCGTTTTAAGAATGTTTTTTATATTTAAAAGTAGTCTATTATTTATTCGGACATTATATCTACATCTACAGCAAACTTCAACTTAATCCGTTTTGTTGTTTAGTCCTGATTGAGGAACAAACATACATACAAACTTTCACATTTATAATATTATTAGGATTGGATTAGGATTCTTTCATAGACACATTGATTTCAAGAGCAGGATATCTGAAAAGATATCTACAGTACATTGGTGATATTTGATAAATGATTGTGTCAAATATCTATTGTTTTTACAGTCTTTATCACATTATTACCGTTAATTTATTTTCCCAATATTTTGACTATGTCCTTCTTTTTATGTAATTTTAGTGTACAATTAAGATATTTACAATTTTATATTACAACTAGCAGACTCGGCCACGCGTTGCTGTGTCAACAGATATCGCCATCTGTTAGAATCTTTAAGCTAACAGATAATAAACAAATAATTTGCAATAAACTTGCGACTATAAATTGAGATGTAAGCTATCCTATCTTTCAAGTTGGATCAAACTGCACAAAGTGTGCAAAGTTTGATTAAAATTGATTAAGTAGTTTAGGAGTCCATCGCGGACAAACATCGTGACGCGTAATTTATATATATTAAGATAGCCATGGTTTTTAAATGTCATAATTTGTTACAGCGATATATGTAAAATACATTGGTGAAGCTACGGTTAACTGGACTGAAGAAGACAGTGAATATGTCAATGGAGAAAAGAGATATAAGAACATTGAATATGTTGGTAAACAACATTACTTTAAGGATTCACAACTACTGGCCGGTGCTTATGGTAATTATACTCAACTATATCATCATCTTCCTGCCTTTATCCCACTGAAGTGGGGTCGGCACAACATGAATACTTCTTCCATTTCATTCTACCAGCCGTCATCTCATCACTCACTCGTTTCTTAATCATGTCATCTTTCCCACACTGCCGTCCGATCACTAAAAGGCCGTTAAGTAACATTTGATTTTAACACGGGTCTATCACGTAATTACCTTTAATTTACTTTCCCGACGTTTCGGCTATGTTACAATAACCATGGTCTGCCCCGCGACCATGCTTATTGTAACATAGCCGATACGTCGGGAAAGTAAATTAAAGGTAAAAAGACCCGTGTCAAAATCAAATGTTACTTAACGGCCTTTTAGTGATCGGACGGCAGCACAGTCCATCCATCTATTCTTGGCCTACCTCTATGTCTACATCCATCCACATTCATCTCGTTACATGACTTTCTGGTAATTATATACAAACTATTAAAAAAAATATTGGTGGACATTTCACACATCACCATCTAGCTCCAAACTAAAAGCTTGTACTGTGAGAACCAGTTAACTGATAAAATAGGTTATGTTTTTGTCAATATGTATATTATAATACCCAGCCAGACTCACTCAAATGTTTGTCCTGGGTAGGAATTGAACCCACAACCTACAAGGCAGCATGCAGAGTTACTACCAACTGAGCTGTTAGACCAGCCAAACTATTAATTGTATCTAATACTAGAAACTAATTTATATACGAGGTTTCAATAGATTCAACTTAAGCCTGGCCAAATTGCAGTCAGATTTTTTTATGGATTACTTTTTTACGGTTCCGTACACAAAGGGTAAAATCGGAACCCTATTACTAAGACTTTGCTGTCCGTCTGTCTGTCACAGGGCTGTATCTCATGAACCGTGTTAGCTAGACAGTTGAAATTTTCACAGATTATGTATTTCTGTTGCTGCTAGAACAACAAATACTAAAAACAGAATAAAATAAATATATAAGGGAGGCTCCCATACAACAAACGTGATTTTTTTGCCGTTTTTATAGATAATGGTACGGAACCCTTCGTGCGCGAGTCCGACTAGCACTTGGACGGTTTGTTTTTCTAGTTCTTAAAAATAATTTTATTTACAGAAATAAATAAGATCTAATATATTACAGAATATTTACAAAATACACAAGAACCAGTTGAGCTATCTAAACGCATTGCAAACGGTCTATAGTTAGCTCAACTTACTTGCTTGTTTATGATCCTGTTGATTTAATATGATAGAAAAGTACAAGGAAATGTATGAGGAAGAGGGTGCCAGTTTAATAATATGTTTCACTATTTATTTGCATTCTTAGAAACCATTGACAGTACTTCTGATAAGGAAGAACAGGTTATTAATAACGATTGATCACATTTTAATGAACTTGTACCTACTTTGTACATTCCAAAGTGCTGGTCTGACAGCTCAGTTGGTAGTCTGGTACTCAGTAGTATCTCTGCCTTCTGGGCTGAAGGTCCAGGGTTCTAAGTCTAACTAAACAAAGCTTGTACTATGAGAACCAGACTGAAAGGATATTTTTTTTTGTAAATACTATTTATTCTTGTTTGAGCCTTCACCGTTTCAAAGTGATCCTTGTGATTTTATTGAAATAAATGATTTTTGAATTTGAATTTGAATTATTAATGGTACATAACACCCAGCCAGACACAAACACCTAGGTATATTCATAACACAAATGTTTGTCCACGATGGGGATCGAACTCGCATTTCTTTGGGCAATCTCGCCCCACGTCACCAAAGCCATAAAAAAATCTAGGACTGCTGAAAGTGCTTCCTCTTAGACATCTTCAAGGAACAGTGAGTGTCAAGACATCTGGGAAGATGTATACCCTGCTTGGAAATGAATGAATGCATGATATGATAATTTGAGTGGGAGATACCTCGACTTTCAATTTGAAGGTTGTGGGTTCGAATTCCGGCGTGCATCATTGAATTTTTCTGTTCGAAAAATTTATATGCGCATCAAAAACACGTGTTCACAACGGTGAAGGAAAACATCGTGAAGAAAACAGTTAGTATTCTAAAAGTGGCGATGGGCTTACAACCTGTCACGTATGAAATGCTAACTACTGCAAAATGTGGGCATGTGCCAAATAAAACGTTTGGATGTGCCTCTGACTAACCCCACTAGACATCTTCAAAGGATCTAAACGTCTGGACATCTGAGAGGATGTCTACCGTACTTGGGGATTACAGTCGTGATCCTATTTTTTTATGGTATTGGGGATTTTATGTTGTGCGCTTATTAATGAACTTTTCTTTTCCAGGTAAAGTGGAAAACTTGAACCCTGGGAAGTACACCTATCCGTTCCAATACACTTTACCTGGTGGTTTAGCATCTAGCTTCTCTGGTGACCGCGGAGGTGTGGTTTATTCTGTGATAGGACGTGTGGAGTTCCAGGGTCAATCCATGCTAAAGGAGGAGGTGGTCAGGACTTTTGATGTAGTCGCACCTTTCGATCTGAACAAGGGGAATCCTAGTGTTAAGGTAACTAGAAACTTCTCAGTATTTGTAATCTAATTATTATATAGATGGATTTATCTTACAATAATGATTATATTCAATTGCCATTTTGCAACCTTATTGCACATTTGTGGATAGAAGTAAAGATACTAATATCGCTATTAAAAAAATGAGGGGGGTAATAAAAATTAGTTAAAAAATTAAAATTTAATTTTGAGTTGGGCCACCCTTATCACTTAGGGATATAAAAATCAGTTCAAGACCTATTCTAAGACCTACCAAATATACACAACAAATCTATAATATAAAAATGAATCGCAAAATGTGTTGGTAAGCGCATAACTCAACAACGCCTGGACCAATTTGGCCAATTCTTTTTTTTTAAATGTTCGTTCATTCATTCATTCTTCGAGTCAATGTACTCATTCATTTTCGTCAGATATGTTGCTTCCAGTAAGTTGCCACTTCCAAGGCTCTATCCGATGCCTCAAGTAAGTCCTCTCGGGTGCAGGTGGTCGGGCACCGAGGACAGGATAACAAGTGGAGCATATCCTGCGCTGGGGCGCCGCACTCACACTGGACCCGTGACGAATTTATGATACCCCATTTGGCTAGGTTACTTCTGCAGCGACCAACTTGGGTACGGAGTCTGTTAAGCGACTTCCAAATTGGCCACTGCAGTTCATGACCGGGGGGCAAACGTTCTGCCGGGGTAATGAAGTCCAGTGGAGGGGGGTGTTCGCTCTTCCATAACTCGCATCTCGCTTCTCCTGCACTTTTGTCCGTAGAAACCGTATGTGTGAGGAAGCTTTTACGGCTCTTGAGTCGGGCGGGTGGTGGCCGGTGATTAAAGAGTGGATGCCGGCTGTCAGATTCTTGTTTGTATTTTTCTACACAGCATGCCACTTCTCGTCTAACATAAGGTGGGGCTATACCTGCCAGAGGATAAAGCATCTTGACGGGCGTGGGTTTTAGAGACCCTGTGATAATGCGGCAAGTGTCATTCAGCGCGATATCAACCTCCTTGGCATGGGCGGACCGATGCCACACAGGACATGCAAATTCGCCGGCTGAAAAGGAGAGACATAGGCCGGATGTACGCAATACTTGAGGTGATGCTCCCCAGCTGGTAGAAGTTAGGCGACGAAGCAGGTTGTTCCTCGACGCGACCTTCATTTTAGATTTACAGCAGTGTGCTTTGTATGTAAGAGCTCGATCGAGTGTTATCCCTAGATAGCGTGGGTGATCGCAGTGCTCAATGTTGACGCCGCGCCAGGAGAGACCGAGAGTCCTTCCGGATTGATGATTGCGGAGATGGAAGACACACGACTGTGTCTTTGATGGGTTAGGACGGAGAGAGTTTTCGTTGTAGTACGAGTCGAGTGTCTCCAGTGCCTTCATCAGTCTTTCTTCGGCCTCATCAAAACTCGGCGTTTGAGCCGCTAACGCAAGATCGTCTGCATATAGAAAGCGTTGCGTATGTTGAGAACTAGGCTGGTCATTAGTGTAGATGTTGAATAATGCCGGTGCTAGAACGCTTCCTTGCGGAAGCCCGTTTTTTTGGCATCGCCACCTGCTTTTCGTGTGGTTGAGGTGTACTTGGAAACGCCGGTTATGTAGAATTTCGCTTAGGATACGCACAAAACCCATATCCCGAGTCAAATCGTTAGCTTTTAGGAGGAGTCGCTTTATGTTAACTGTGTCATATGCTGCTGAGAGGTCTACAAAAACAACACCAGTGATATTTTTTGTTTCAAAACCATCTTCTATAAACTGAGTTAGTTTTAGAGTTTGGTTTGTGCACGATTTTCCGGGTCTGAAGCCAGCTTGTTCAGAGATAAGGTCTGGGTCGGTAATAGGCAGGCAGGTCGATAAATGTTCGTTGAAGTTCAAGGATGGTTTTTACGGCTAGAAAAATTAGAATAATTGCCGGAAAAACCCTAAAAACAGCCCTTTTCTTTTTCCCATACAAAAGTTTTCTAACTAAAACGTTTAGTCAATTTGAGCTTTATTGCTATTGTATAAAGTTCACTGTTTTCTAAGCAATGTAGGTATGTTCCTAAGAACGGGAACGGGAACTTCAAACAACATTTGTCAATTGCGATACGAAGTTCGCGGGGTCAGCTTGTTTCATATAAATCGGTCAAGCTGTTTTGCAGGAATTGCTTACAAACACTTTTGATGCTCGCGGCTCTCCCTCAGCTGGGCTATCCTTGGTACTTCCGTACTGCTTGCAATAATAGCACTGTGGCCGGTACTTATGTGGTGTGGTGTGATTGGGTGTGTTGATGACCCAATCATTTTATATATTAGAAAGATGTTAGAGTTACTTCTGTAAATAAATGTAGGCCATTGTAGGCATGTGACAAAAAAAATGGTTGGAATCGCTTCTAACATTAGAGACCCCATAAGGGGTTAGTTAATACCCTCAAATATAATGTTTGGACGTGCCTCTGACTACCCCTTCTAAAACTTTTCAAAGGATCTAAGCGCCTTGAGATCTGGGAGGTCTACCGTACTTGGGGATTACATTTGTGATTTAGTATTTTTTTATTTTTATAGCAGTATTGTGTAGGAAATGAATCCGTAATGGTTCTATTGAAATGCATCAAGGTTAGATTAGTAGTTTCTAATTGACTTTACAATTTATTTTTTCATATCCCTATGTCAATTTGTTAAAATTTTTGTTCGAAATAAAATGCCTGCAAGGCAGTTCTGTTAAGATATTGGTGACGATTTGATGATGTTGCGAACTTGCGACTCGCATTGAATTATAAGTAAGTATTGCAAAAAAACCGGCCAAGTGCGAGTCGGACTCGCGCACGAAGGGTTCCGTACTATTATCTATAAAAACGGCACAAACACGTTTGTTGTATGGGAGCCCCACTTAAATATTTATTTGATTCTGTTTTTAGTATTTGTTGTTATAGCGGCAACAGAAATACATAATTTGTGAAAATTTCAACTGTCTAGCTATCACGGTTCATGAGATACAGCCCTGTGACAGACAGACGGACAGCGAAGTCTTAGTAATAGGGTCCCGTTTTTACCCTATGGGTACGGAACCCTAAAAAGGTACGTTTGTGCCATTGTGATGTACGTACGTAGGACCAAGGCCGGCATCAATGGATTGTCTGTTCGATAAATGTAATTCACATTAACACGTGCTTACAACGGTAAAGGAAAACATCGCGAGGAAACCAGTTAGTATTCTTGTAAGCAGCGACTAATATTAACTACTGCAAAATATGGGGATGTGTCCGATACAATATACAATGTATGGACGTGCGTCTGACTAACCCCTTAAATCTCAAGGATCTGAGCTCTGAGAGTGTATCCTTCGCATACATGGTTGGATATTACAGTTGTGAGGATATTTTTTTTTCTCTCATAGTTTTTTCTAATAGACCGTGGTTAAGAACTTAGGAGATAAGATAGATAGATAGAAAATACTTTATTGCATACCACAAACAGAGCAAAGAAATAAATAGACAAGTAGAATAAGAAGTAAGAATAACTAAGACTAACCCTCGTATTCAAGAACGACACTAAGAGAACACGCACCCACAGTGGATGAAATCTTTTTTCATAAAAATCACTTTATGTGTTGTGCGACACTGCATAGTGTGACTAGAGGCACATTGTCGTGTGCCTCTAGCCAAAGTTGAGCTCTAAAGGCACACGGTAGCGTGTGCCATAGTGCCGCTCAACACAAAGTGATGTTTATGAAAAAAGATTTCGTCCACTGTGGGTGCGTGTTCTCATAGTGTCGTTCTTGAATACGAGGGTTAGACTTTTACTCTAAGGGTACGTTTCCACTGACGCGGAGCGGACGGAGCGAATCACAGTGCTCCAAATTTTTAGGTCAGTTCTACACAGAAGGGATGTCATCTACAAAAAATTGTGAGAGTTGTAATTATTTACTGACTAAAATAGCTCTCGTATCGTGTATATACGATACGTACTTGAACTGATATATTATCATCCCATTAGACCGTGCTGGTGACCTCATCAGTTGATTAACTAATACCTAAAGCATGTGTTGTGAACGCTACAATAAAGCGAATTTATTTTTGGATTCATTAATTATTACGTATTTGGTACGGCTAGATAACTTGTGTGGGTTGGTACGCCCCGAACTGAAATTTGTGATATTATGTTTGTTGTCTATAATGCACTAGCCGACCAGTGGCAGACGTTGTACTGTCAAATTTTAATAATCGCATAGGAAAAAGCAATTTCAGGCAACTTCCAATTTTTTCCCTACAAACCTTGTACTGATAAAATAAATTACGAATTTTGGTAGAATGCGTATCATTCATTCATTAGTCAAAACTGCGTTGCTATTTCGACTAAATGTTTTTAATCTGTGATGTCAGATTTGTTGCACACCAACGCCATCTATACCAAAATCATTCTTTTTGCGTTTTTTATCATTTAGGGGTTGTTTTTCGGATTATAAGTTCCCCTTTTATTTATTTTGATTTTTTATCTACATACAGCAAAGAACAATGTTCAAAACGTCCCCACCCTTGTAGCACTTTAAAACCTATGTTAATCGAAGGGCCATAACCATCTTATCATTTTATTGTACGACGGCGAAACTGAAATATGCTTCCGAAAAAAGTTATATCGACATGAAGAATACGGAATCAGTAACAATTTATTGTGCCGTTTATTATACTTTTTCGACATGATGTAACCATACCTACTACAATATAATTACATTTTGGTAAGTTTTTGAGAGCAGTATAGAATGGTTATAATAAGAGCCGCACGCGCAGCGCCACACGACGCAGAGCAGGAGGTGGTGGTATTGGTGGTAATACGTGGTATTCAATAAATCACTTCCTCACTTCTTCACTGACTTCCGGATTGCTGGAGCGCTTATCAACACCTTCAGGGAGCCTTTTCATGATAGTGTCTACGCCACAGAGTTCGTAGAACGAATCAGTCACAGAATTCATATCAACAATGACTTGGGCAACTACGTTGTTGCAGAAAATGTTAACAGGCAGCGGGTTGCGTTCAGGACATTGACTGACGAGTCCATAAATATGCCGTTCCCTGAATTGTCAAACGAAGATATTATTTTGTTTAGCTTGGGGACATATCATCTAAAACTGGCAGCTTCCTATGTCAGCGAACATTTACGTGGCGGCGTCTATAACATAGAGGTTTGTGCAACTCCAAGCCCAATTATGAATCAATACGGTATAGACACGGAAGATTGCACTCTTCTAAGGGGTCGAATTTTATCAAGACAGGTCTAATGCGACCTATTATACGTATTTAATACTGAATAACGCACAGGGAATAAACGCTATTCAGGCATATTACTGCTCATGTTTGACGGGTATGAGGACAGTTGGTGCCTGCGCGCATGTCGTCAGCATCGTTTGGTACTTTGGGATTGGAAGGCGTTTAGAGAATTTCGTTGGGCCAGCCAGTGCCTGGGACAATATTGTAATAGATACTCAAAATACCGAATAAAGGTTTTATTTGTAATTAATAAGGTATTTTATTTGAAATCTCCTAAAAAAAAACGTCAATGGTAACCTTACAAAACCAATATTCAGTAGAATTATTTATGAACTTTTTTCTGCTCCGTGAGTTGTTCCCGAGCGGGAGTCAGCATTTAATTCTAAAGAGTTGTTTGAAAACTCCGAACGAAACCATCCCACAGTAAAAAGAAAAGCATCGTGATCGGAAACATAATTATTATTGTGACTGATTCCGATTTCTTCATGTCGATATAACTTTTTTCGGATGCACATTTCTGTTTCGCTGTCATACAATAAAATGATAAAATGACCATGGCCCTTCGGTTAACATAGGTTTTAAAGTGCTACAAGGGTGGGGACGGTGTCCATACATTTTTGGGCATTGTTCTTTCATCTTAATCCGTTTTGTCGTTTATTTTTGATCAGGGAACAAACATAGCAGCCTTATCACAAACTTTCGCATTTATAATATTATTAGGATATACTAGCTGTGACTCGGTTTCACTACACACTAGCCTAGGTATAGCCTTCCTCATGAATGTGTCTATTTTAATGCAAAAATATTTTTTTTTAAATCCGACTGGTCGTTTGAGAGATTAATGCGTTCAAACAAACTCTTTACCTTTATTATAATAATAGATGTGGACATTTCATACAGCGCCATCTAGACCTAAATAAAGCAAAGCTTGTGCTTTGGGAACTAGGTAACTGATAGAATACCTATTTGTATACTTAAAAAATACATAGGAACATTTAATACATTATTCAAATTCAAATTCAAAAATCATTTAATTCAATAAAATCACTAGGATCACTTTGAAACGTCTTAGGAACTAGGTGAAGCTACGCCGATTCCACGCGACCAAGCCTAGAAGAATCAGGCAACAAACACGGCTTGCGGTCTAACTTTTTTTTAATGATCCTTTCCTTAAAATTACACCCAGACACCGAACAAACATCTAGTCAGAGGCATGTCTAAACATTACATTATATTTTGCGGTTGTTTTGCCTTTTAATAACCCAGACCTTTTTTCCCATAGGAACCGATAGAGATAGAATTCGAGGAGATACTTAACGGCTGCGGCTGCTTCTGCAGCTCTGACCCTTTAAGCATTCGCGTGCGCCTTCCTGTCTCCGCATATTGTCCCGGTCAGGCCATCCCTGTGGCTGTGGGGGTGGATAACAACAGCAGTGTGGAGATTAGCAGCTTGATCTTCGAACTTCTTACTGTATGTCACTGAACACATTTATTTATTTACATTCATTAACACAGCTAGACACATATTGCATTAAAATATAAATTAAAAGAAAAATACAAATGAACAATAACAAAACAACACTACAAAAAGAAAATAAAAAAAATGTAACAATAATAATAAGTTAGATTAATAATTTTACATTGTTAAATAATAGTCAGAAAGAAAATGACAATAAAAATAATCTATACTTCTATACTAATATTATAAAGAGAAAAGAGTTGATTGTTTGTTTGTTTGTTTGCATCGAATAGGCTCCGAAACAACTGGACCGATTTGAAAAATTCTTTCACCATTAGTATCCTACATTATCCCTGATGAACATACGCTATAGAATATTTTCAAAAATGTTAGGGATCCGTATGAAAACTTCGATAATGTAACACAAAGTGCGAAAAAAAAACAAAAAAAGTCCTTATATCGCTTACGCTGCGGAAATTATTGACAATAGAGCAAAGTAATGTACTACAGTTTGATAGATATCATCAATATCTACAAAAAAGTCCATAATACTATATGTCTAACTATTAGGGATCCGTATGAAAACTTCGATAATGTAACCCAAGGTGTAAAAAAATTACCCATAAAATCATTATTACACCTGTGCGACGCCGGGGCGGACTGCTAGTAAATAATAAAAGAATGAGTAAAAAATTATCAAATATAATTGACAAAGTAATAACACAGATTAGGAAAGTATTTATAACTAATGTGGATGACGTTTAAAACCGAAAAACGCAATTTTGATTAATCATAATATATTTTAGAATTTTCCGACACAAATTTCACGTATCATGGACATAGACATAACATGTTTCAAAATTATTCTTAAATATAAGCTATATTCTACCTCATTTGACAGTAAAAAGGTCGAGATAATACTTTGTTACGCATCTTCGAAATAATGTGAAATTACGAATTCGAGTCAAACTTGCATTTTCATGAATGACTGTCTAACTCTTTGTTGTTGTTCACAGCGTGAAAGATACCGATCTCAGCGTCCCGTAGGTGAATACGTACCCCCTGAAAAAGTACTGACTACCCTCAAGAAGGGATCCATCATGAGCGGTACCACAAGGAACTTCACCGTGGACTTAATCGTGCCTGACCTTATTGCGCCGAACCTCGAGGACTGCTCGATTATAGATGTGGGGTACTTTTTTAGGGTGAGTTATTAAACTCTTATTTTTTATATTGTAAAAATCAATAGCTACTATATTTTAAATGCGAAAGTTTGTAAGAATGTTTGGATGTTTGTGCCTCAATCACGATCAAACGGATTTGGATGGAATGGACTTGCACAGAACAAACATCTATGCCCATCTTGTATTTTTAATTGTTTATAAATCCAATGTTACAGATAACAATAAAGCTATCCGGCTGCAACGATGACCTCCAAGATGAGGCCGAGATCTGCTTAGGCCTCATCCCCTTGGCCGAGACAGTGCAAGACACTTACACCCACCCCTTGGGCCACAGCCTACCCCTCGACCCCCCCCCCAGCCGTGTTCCCTCCCCCCCAAATCCAAGTTCCGCAGAACATAAATCCGCTGCAAGCTGGATTCACCCCCACGATGCAAACTGAATTTCACAACCTGCCCGATGGAACATCCTATATGGTCAAAGTTAATCAGCAGGTAAACTATGATCTATACATATTATATACATACATAGGATCACGACTGTGAGCCTCAAGTACTGTAAACATCCTCTCAGATCTCCAGACGCTTAGATCCTTTGAAGAGGTGGTAGTCAGAGGCACGTCCAAACATTATATTTGGCACATACCCACATTTCGCAGTAGTTAGCATTCCATACGTGATAGGTTGCAAGTCAGTCGCCGCTTACAAGAATACTAACTGGTTTCCTCACGATGTTTTCCATCACCGTTTTGAGCATGTGTTTTTAAAGAGCATAAATACATTTTTCGAACAGAAAAATCCATTGATGCACGCCGGGATTCGAACTCACAACCTTCAGATTGAAAGTCGAGCTACCTCCCACTTGGCCTACACGGCAACTAATATTATATAATCTATACTAATATTACAAATGCGAGAGTAACTCTGTCTGTCTGTGACGTTATTACGATCAAACCGCTCTGGGCCGATTGTGATGAAATTTCATATAATGATAGTTTAAAATCTTGTGACGGACATCGGCTACTATTTTTTCCAAAATGTTCTTTTGATTTTCAAGAATTTCGTTGTTTTTCGATAAAGTCGTTAAAAATAGATTTCCTGAATCAGCGCGGACGTAGTCCTATCTGTCCAAAAGTTGCCTGGAAGGGGTCGCTCTTAGCTATAAAGCCGCCCATTGTCGTACTGTTTTTATTTTATTACACAGAGCGATTTAGCCCCAAACTAAGCAAAGCTTGTACTATGACAATGGCTTGGTTAATTTGGGGCTAACTG
This sequence comes from Hydriomena furcata, assembly GCA_912999785.1. Lineage (NCBI taxonomy): Eukaryota > Metazoa > Arthropoda > Insecta > Lepidoptera > Geometridae > Hydriomena > Hydriomena furcata. Next base: position 13,298,760 of record OU538834.1, read on the forward strand.
CATCAGTAGTTGGAAATGTCCACTAATATTTTATTTCATTTCATCTCCCTGAAATTGAATGTATCTGACTAGCCTCACATCACAGCTCAGTTGGCAGTAACTCGGACGTAATTAGCTAACCTTTACGTAATAACTTAAGAGAGAAGGACCCTTATAGTAGGGACTGAATAAATTAACCGACTTGGTATTACATGGATCTCACAACTTTTTACGGTAGAAGAACTGAGTTGCGTTGCGAGACTTGGCTTTTTTACAAGTTATGTTTTTGAAGGCATAATGTATTATTAGTATGTATTTACAAAGAAAAAAATGTACAACTCTATCAGTTATCTTGTCCCATAGTACAAGCTATGCTTAGTTTGGGGCTAGATGGCCCTGTGTGAAATGTCCACCAATATTATATTATCTTGCAGGTGATCTCATCCGATCCATCGCAGAACTACAAAATTGGTTTCCAAGCCTCCTACCCACCCAGCACCAATGACGTTGAAATGTCCAACCTGATGGGAGCTACCTTCAATCAGCAGTTCGGACTACTCAACCAACAATGGCCGTCGGCCTTCGACAACAACATGAAGATACAGATACAGGAGAATATGGTTCATACTCAGAACTTTACGATACCGATTGTGTCTCAGAACAGCAGTTTTGCACCTCGCGGTAAGTCGCCGGTACCTTCTGCGCCGCCAATGTGAAATGCTACTTCTTAGGCGGACTTTAGACGATCATGCGGCATGACATACATTTGTTACGTGATCTGGTTAGCATGAACCACTATCGTATCGTCCAAATGCTAAAATGTGCCCTTAAAAAGTGACAGTTTTGACATTTGGACAATACGTTCGTGCTCAGGCCACACAGTCCATCATGCACTAAATTCTATCATTTCATTTTATAATTTTATACAGTGAAGAAGTCTTCTGCGCTGGTATGGAATATTTTTTTGTGATTACTACTTGTTGCATGACATGCTGATCTGAAGATCATGCGTGCATGTCAGTAGTAGCTTGCATGATGTACTGATGAAAAACAAGGGACACCCGGATGGAACGATTTTCTCACAAAATAACGTGGGACAAGGGAAGGGGAATCAACTTTGACTTCGACTTCGACCTCGACCTCGACCTCGACCTCCTCCTCGACCTCGACCTCCATCTCGACCTCCACTTCCACCTCGACCTCGACCTCCACCTCCATCTCGACCTCCACTTCCACCTCGACCTCGACCCAATTAATAGATATATATATTAATAGATATACTATAGCAAAAAAGTGTCGTGACAACTTTTCGTAAGAATTTTTTCCGTCTAGCCCCCTTTCACAACGCGCGATAAGGAACTTCGTTCCAATAAAGCAAATTACGAAGAGTTATCAATCATCTGCCAGTTGGCATGTCATTCGCATCAATCAATGCACTAAACGATCATGCATGTTCCGCACAGTACATGCATGTCATGCCGCATGATCGTCTAGGATCCGCATTAGGTTTTGCGACCTATTACGTAGAGTATGGTCGGCGGAACTTGGCTTACGTGAAGTTAGCCGTGTGACAAAAATAGTTTTGTGTCACTGCATAAGGTCCAAAATTGTCTGCGCAGCCAAATGGCTATTTTCACTGAAGCCAAGCTCTGCTGACCGTACAAGGTAAACTGACCAAATCGTAAAGTGTTGCTACAATCCTCTAAAAATAAAGTTTAAAGTAGCATTAATCGCACTTTGGATAAATAGATTTTTAATAGTTTTTTTACTATTATTCAATTATACATTCTATTATACCGTGATTTTTTGGACGAAGGATCCCGAGCCAAAATAAAGTCTAAAAAGATTGATGTTAGAATTTCTAAATATTTGCAGATAATTATTTTTCTATGTGCTTAAGGCCCGGCTCACACCCACACACGTATTTCAATGATTTTCAGGTACCGATTTAAAAACCAGGAATCACAATTGTGAGGATATAATGATACAAAATTACTGATAATATATTCATCTTTAATAGTAGATAATAAAAACTGGCCAGTTCTATACAACATTTTCAAAAAAATACGTTTTTACCGTCGCAAGAACCGCTGAAAATGTCGAAAAATGGGGTCTGGTTAGGTACCAATATCTTTAGACCCACAGCATATTTTTATTTGAAAATAATACGAAATTGTAGATTTTATATTTCTCTATACCGCGTGGCATTATCTTGTTTTCAAATAATTTACTTTTTCATTTATGAACAATATAAAATGCAATAAAACTTATCCATACATTTTTTCCATACAAAACTCACATTCACCTCAAGTCGGCACGTCAGTCAGCGCTCAGACGCGCTCGGGGAAGCACGTCCACGTCACATTTTTCTTCGAATTTAGGGGAAGTCTGACATAACCGGATACTGGGGTAAAATAGTGGACATGCAAAACTAATGATAACATTTGTATAATATATTGCCTTGACGAATTTGGTGCAAGCCACACAGATGAAGGTTAGGTACAATGCATGAGTTGTAAGGGCTGGGCTCATGTACACTGTACAGACTATGAAAGAGTTGGATGATTTTTTTGTAGAAGATGCGATACATCGAGTTACGTTTCGAAACAGTATGATAATAGTTTACGGTTTTACCTTTTTGCATACGTCGCGTTGGAGCAAAATCGAAATAAGCAGATGTTTCGTATTTGATTGTTATTTTAATAAAAATATTAAATTTCAGAAAAATGTGAACCTGTTTGTGTCCCTAATTAGTCCTACTAAATAAATATAAATAATGATTTGATACATTTCTGTTTTGAAATGAAAGTTCTAAAAAGGTACCATGACCCTTAGTACGGTTTTAACCCGGCCTCCCCTATATTACCAAGCGTGTTTTTTTATACATGGATGGAAAAAATTGATACTTTATCTGAACAAAATGCGAAAAATTACCTGAATTTTCGATTACGAATATAATTTATATTTATTATCTATCTACATTTAATATTATAAATCTGATTTGTTTGTGCGGATGTTAGGTATGTTTGGATGTTTGTACCTCAATCAGACTTAAACGACTAAACGGATGAAATTGAAATTTGCTGTCGATGTAAATATACCCCTAGCTTATAAATATGCTATTTTTAATTTAAAAACATCCCCAAAACTATAAAAAGACTCCGAGTGCTGGTGTGCAACAAATCTAGCATTAATCAATTTTGACGACTGATGAATGACTGACGAATGATACGATACGCATTGAACCAAAAATGTTGAACCTTCTAAAAAGGTCGGTATTTGTTATTATCAAGGCAAGGTTTATCTGGGGGCACGGTAGTGCCCCCGCCAAGTTAAGCAAAAAAGCGGCACAGTCGTACCATCCTTTTCTCGAAACAGTTCAGGTCATTTTTTGGACAGACAGACAGACATTGAAATCACACAACTTTTTACGATAGAAGAACTGAGTTGCGTTGCGAGAATTGGCTTTTTATTTTAATTTTTACAAGTTGTTTTTGATGGCATATACTTAAGTTGTACATGATGCAAATAATTAAATATTAATAAAATAATAAAGTGTCCTGAAAAATTGTTTAATTCGAAATACTGAAAGTGCTCTTTAGTGTTTCGTAGTTTACAAAAAAACCTTATAGTTTTGCCATTTCCGTCCATTCGTCCGCAGCTTAGCTCAGATACTCTTAATACTAGAAAGCTGTAATTTGGCATGAATATACTAGTCACGCCGACAATGTGGTAGAAATAAATATATATTTTCAGATGTTTTTTTTTCTCGCATACTCTCCATGTCTTTGGATAGGTCTTAAAAAGTATTGCGGGTTTGTGATGTCATTTAGTATAAATACAATGGAAAATATGAATTTGTAAAAAGAGCAGCTGGTCATCTCTTTTTCTGGAAAGAAAATATTATGGAAGATTATTTAGTAAAATTTTACAATAACTGTTTAATTCCAGAACTTGTTGACCCTCGCTACGCGCTGTCTATGGATCTTCGAGATCATAGCTCGCACACAATATTCAAAAGCATACTTACATATTTTATCAGTATTTCACTTTCAAAACTTTCTGTGAGTGGTACTCGAAACGTTGACGGTGCCGTCATCGAGTTTAGATGACAATAAGTTTTTTTATTAAAAATATATTTTTTCAATCAAGCTTTTGTAAATTCTTGTGCTCTAGTTCTCGTCAAGATAAAAATAACGAGCCCAAACGCGACGTGGTTATGTTGTGTAGTTGAGGAGTTCCGATGGCTACATCCGACCTCCATCATCAGACCAGGTATATAGATATGCAAAGTTTTGCCTCAATTCGACTATTTAGTGAAGAGTTCCGTTGAACAGCTCCTGACTCCATCATCAGATCAGCTCGCTGTCACCATATTATGTATGCAAAATTTCAGCTCAATCGATTGGGGATAACTGCTTAAAATTAAGTTGCAAGATTACACTTTATCAAACATAGATACATAAATATGTACATAAACTGCAAGTTAAATAAGAGCTTATAAAAAAACGATACTTACCGTTTTGTCATAATGTATTTTATTAGAAGGTGGTATAGGTACCTAACAAATATTTTTTGCACAGTCAAATATTAGTAACTGTGTAGTAGCACTTTACGATTTGTAACCTGTCTTATAATATATATTAATTTTTTCTATATTTATTTTCTTTTTGTCAAGTGCAACCTATAAAATTATTAAGTACATACCTACCTATACAAATATGACATACCTATTGCACCAAATATTTTCAAGTATCAAGACTAGTTATTTAGTCTTGGTAAATGAAGTGTGAAGTAGCTTCAATGTGTGCGTTTGCACTATTCGTAGTGTGCGGCCACAGAATACGGAAAAGTACAAAAAATGCGAGCTGTCATATTTGAAACAGCCGCCTTAAACTTCTCAGGAATTTTGAATTTAGTCAAATAAAATAAGTCATAGGCCTACTGCCAAAACGATGAGCTGTTTATAAAATAAACAGAAGAATTCCTTATGTTTGAGATTAACATTTTGTAAATGTTTAGGGTATCAGACAACTGGCTATTATCTGTTGTTATATAATAATTTATTGTAATATTTGTATGTTACTGTTGTATGTAGATTTTAAGAATAACTAAGGTGCTTTTATGTAATCGGCCTCTACTGAAATTCAGTGCCTCTGAAAAGGGAATTCGTGACATGCCTCAATTCAATTTTGATAATGTATTTACAATACATATGCCTACTTCGAAAAATGAGCTTAGGCGGCAATGTATTTTTTTATGTACGACTGTACGTACAACGGTTATGTAACGGCTTGGCCGATATCAATGTTTTTTTTCTTAGAAGATTACTATGAGGTGCTCAACTTTGAGGAAATAGTACATAGTTGTTCTTTAAAACACAAAAAGTTTTTTGTGATCTTAGACAACTATGTTTGTGTTAGTGCCTTTGGTCTAGCGTTAGTGTAGTGTTGCTGCGCACATTGGCGGACGGGGAGGCAGAGGATTATAAATTTATCAATTGAATGAAATAGTTATCCAATCGAAACAAATGATATATTTCAATGCTCGGTGATGGTCTCGGAGCATCGCAGCCCAGTTTTGCGATGCACCATGATTTTTAATTCTCTGCCGTCCCGTTCGCCAATGTGCGCAGGCCATTAAAGTGCATTTACAGAAATACAGCCTTATTGTATACCTCATAATATATCTATGTACACTTACGCCATAAATACGTGAAAAGTTCGTACAAATTGTCGCAATTTATTAGTTTAGGTAATAATTGTACTCGTAGTAGGTAAGTGTTCACTAAATCTAATATAGTAAGGTGGTACTTATAAAGATACAATTATTCATTATTTGTTTAATCTTTTAATTGAAAATGGTTGTGTAATGTACTCGAATTGCTAAATAATATAAGAACTTAAACCCTTTCATAGTTTTACGAAAGTTATACCTTAAACATCACAGATTTTTGCTATATTTGTTTATTTGACTGTTAAAATGTAAAAAGGCTAAATAAAACAGCCTTTAAAAAGCCTAATTAGATAATAATTATATTCTACCGATTGGTAGTGTAAGTTTGTATAATAATGTCAAATTATAATTAAATTGTTGCTTTATTATTTACAAGTTTTATATTGACTATTGTATGTTACAAGAACCTAAATGTTGCATTAAGCTGTTTATATAAATAAAAAATAATTTCAATAATAGTACGTCTTTATTATTATAAAATTAATATCCTTACAATAAACATTATAAAAACTTAACTATAAAAATTGTAGAATTATATATTTAAATTGTACTTGGACAATAATGGCTCAATAAAATTATTTGTAATAATTATTGGAAGAATTCTGGAGTGGTCTACCACACTAGTTCTATTACAAGGCACTTTTCAAGACAACTGTTCATTAAATGACTGACTCGAGCAGAATCACTAAAAACACAGCGCTATAAAGAGGAACTCTTTTTGGCCAAAACAAAACCAATCTTATATCTACAAAATATGGTTCATATTGCTATGGCCAAATAACACAAGGTCATTATTTTATAGTTACAAAAAAGGTACCTACAATAACAGTTAATATATTCTAACAATGCTATTTGAAGGCCACATCTTCATAGTTTTACAAACCTATTCAATCAGGCACGCACATTTTTTATATCATCGAGACAAACATGTTAGGCACAATAGTATCATTATAGTTGGGTGGATGGATGATAATTTAATTATATCAAGGATTAAACATCAATTTAAAGTTGGGAAAATTAAAATAGACTAGTGTTATTATGAGACTTATGTGATGAGTACAGTCATCATAAGTACACGATGACTAGAGAAAGATTTCATACACCAATTTATGATAGAAATTTCTCAATAAATTATCACTAATTTATTTTAACTAAGTACTTTTTTGTCTCAATAAGTTCTTTTACCCGCAATAGATTATGGTATAAAATTGTAATCTATTTAGTTCCCTTATGATCTACCCCGTTGTAAAAATACAGACAGCAGCACCTTATGTTTATAAAATAAAATAAAAAAGTATACATTATCTAGATATCAAAAATAAATGCAATTAAAAAAACCGGCCAAGTGCGAGTCGGACTCGCGCACGAAGGGTTCCGTACCATTATCTATAAAAGCGGCAAAAAATCACGTTTGTTGTATGGGAGCCCCCCTTAAATATTTATTTTATTCTGTTTTTAGTATTTGTTGTTATAGCAGCAACCGAAATACATAATCTGTGAAAATTTCAACTGTCTAGCTATCATGGTTCATGAGATACAGCCCTGTGACAGACAGACGGACAGACAGACAGACAGACGGACAGCGAAGTCTTAGTAATAGGGTTCCGATTTTACCCTTTGGGTACGGAACCCTAAAAATGAAATATGATCACTACGATAATCTATCTGTAAGCAAATCAATACTGTACCGAACTGTAGATGCATTGCATTAAATAAAAAATCATTGACTAGGTTACACAAATCAAATAATTAAAATACACTTAATTGCAACAAAATAAAAAGTAAACGTAATAAAAATAGAGGACCCTGCCTACCTCTCCGACAATCAGATGTAATTTTATGTATGTAAATAAAATTATCATATATCTATACATATAATAAAACTGTAGAAGAGTTCAATTCTGTACATAGAACAAAAACTAAAAAAAATACTCGTAAGGGCCTTTATACAAGTAACCCAAGCCAAAAATAAACATTTTGTAATTTTTGTCTGTCTGTCTGTCTGTTGTCCGGCTTTCACGCAAAAACTACTGGACGGATTTTGATGAAACTTTTTTTGTTATGTAGCTTTTAGTCCTCGGCAACATATATGATATAATTTATTTTGAACATTGGAATACCAGATGTGAAACTATCTGTCCCCCAGCGAAGCGGGCACGGGTCAGCTAGTTCATAATAAAATATCACGATTCTGACTTACATTATATCATTAAGTATTAAGTATATGTAATAATAAAATATGTATATATATATATTTAATAATAGCTTAAGCGTCCTATAACATTCAAAAAGCGCTGCTACTTAGGTGCTAATAAATATTGGCGGACTTTACACACAGCGCCATCTAGCCCCAAACTAAGCAAAGCTTGTACTATGGGAACCAGATAACTGATAAAATATATATCTACTTTTTATTTTTTTTTAAAATACATACTTATTTTACATAGTAACACCCAGACACAGAACAAACATCTATGTTCATCCCACAAATGTTTGCTCTGGGTGGGGATCGAACCCACAACCTCCTGCGCAGAAGGAAGAGTTACTACCAACTGAGCTGTGAGGCCAGTCAACTAATTAATCAACCAACATTCCTTATCAATAAGTACTTTCAATAACAATCATAATTCTTTTTTTCTTTAATTCTTAAAACTGAGTAGTTACTATTAAACTTTGTTTGGCCATATTAATTATAAAATCCCGAGAAAGAACTAATTCCACATTTAAAATGTATGAGGCACTTGGGAAGTTGTAGTTTTATCATAATATTCATAGGATAAAGATATAAAACATTGATAAACATTCAATACCTACATACTAGTGCATAAATACATAATTATAGGGTCATAAACACGATTGTGGGGCTTACCCCGACTTTGGGTGTTTTCAATTTTAGCAGTCAATAATTAAGCATAGCAAACAAACTTGTTTAACATCTATAGTTAATACAATTCTTTGTTTATGGTCCGTTTTGATTAGTGACAGTTGTGATGCGATAAACCTCTAGATATGATAGATCACAACTAATGATTTCCCGTTTTGTCTATTTAAATTTGAATTATTATTAAATAAATATCGCCTGCTACAAAACCTTTGCTTAACCTAAGCGATAGATAAATACCGTATGTTGTTAAAAAATCGTCGTTTTAATCATTTTTTCAATATAAACCGTTTATTTGAAAATTTAAATGGTTTAAAATGCCCACAACCAGCGCTCTCACCCTAGACTGTGATTGTAAACATGCAATGTTGGTATTTATGAATGTGTCACTCGAGGTATCGGATTTTCCTTTATCCATAATTTGATTTCAATATAAGTAACTTATAACAAGCGAATACAACTAATTCCTAATATATTTTCACTGTTATACAGATTCCCTAAAATATAGTGTTAGTTTATTTTTACCCGACTGCGGAGGGTAATGTTTATCGAGCGTATGTATGTATGTTCGTTTCTTTGGCTCTACAACCCAAACGACTTGACGGATTATGACATAGGTGTCGTTATATTTGTCTCAATTGTGGATGTGCTTTAGACTACATATTTTTTTAATTATGACGCCCCCATCCCCATAAAATGGTAGCATACATTTTTTTTATATTATATATAATTATATTAACAATATGGGTATCAAATGAAAGCTACATAATAGACCATTCCAAAAATATGTATATATAACACTTTTATGTTACTATTTAGGCACAAATCTTATCTTCTTTGTTTGTTTCTTTTTTGTGGAAGTCCAGATGGGTACCTGAATCAAGTCCATGTTCTGCGATATTTGGTATTTTCATCAGTGTATTTTTTTTTGTAGCCTTAAACATTGTTTCTAACGAGATGTAACATAAGTATACAGGGTATAAGGAAATTAACGAGTAGTTAAAATCAGATTAACACGAATCAGTATTATTAACTAACTTCTATTTTCCCTGTCGGTGTAACTACCTAGTTTGTGGTTGGAATTGTTGAATTTTATGCTATGCAATATTAACATGACTTTAACCCCCAAATACGGCACATATAGAGTCTAATGGGGTAGCCAGAGGCACATCCAAACATTGGGCACATTATATGAACCACGTAAAATATAAATGCAAAAGGTCATGGTTCAAAATGATTCTAAAAAGTTTTCTTTTGTGTAAATAGTACCTTATGCATAATAGTATATTTAGTCTGAGGTTCATTTGTCTGATGCCTCCTTGTAATTTGGGTTGAATGGTGTGCTCTGCGTCAGCATGTCATCAGTAAGTTTCTCTGAAAAAAAAAATCAGAAGTAAAATACATTAAAAAAATGTATACTGTTTGTTCTGTGTCTGGGTGTTATAATGCATTATTGTGTATGTACCTTATGATACATTATAACACTCCAGAGTAGGTACTCCAGACAGAGAACATACATTTATGTTTTTGTCAAAAATGTTTGTCCTGGTTTGGGGATCGAACCCACAATCTACAGCAGAAGGCAAAGCTGAGCTGTTATAGGATATCTGTATACCTTCCCTAAGTATCCTGTATCCTAAACACACAGGATACCTAGGGAAGGTATCAGAAACTACAAGTATCTTGGTACCATTACACCCAGATTGTAATATTATGTGTTCACTCATCAAATCAACATTTTTCTCGGAAGTTGAGTGATATGCAAAGTTTTGAATATAAAGTAGTAAATCTTGGTGCTTATGCTTACTTCCTTCATCATCTGGAGTAGATGGCGCAGGCGCACTAGCTGTTGCGTAAGGGCTTGTAGGCTGAAACATACCAAGGTAATAAGTGATATCACTGGGTTTTTCATAGATTATGTATTATAGATAATATTATATTTCTGTTATTGTAATTTAAAACTGTGTTGGCCTGTGATGTAAATGTAATGTTAAGATGTGCCTCTGATAACCTACTTCAGACATCTTCAAGGAACTGGGCGCCTGGAGATCTGTGGGGCTATTTTGTAAAAACATGATTATCATGTTATGGTACTGAATGCCACGCTACCTACGCTTTTTATGCTGTTTAGGCACCCATACCTACGCTTCCAATACAATACCTACGCAGAAGAGTAGGTATAGGTGCATAAACTGTGAATAGTTACTATGAAAAGTGTACAGATTAGGTATTCTCTAACATTATGTATTGCATTCAACATCATAACATGATATTCATGTTTTTTACAAAATAGCCTTGCTGAGATGTATAAGGTAGGTACTTGTGGATTACAGAGAGGCTTACTCAGTCAATAACTTAAAGGAACCTTTTCCAGTTTACTAAGATGTTACCTAGAGTTGCCCAGAAGTAGAAAGGTCTCGATCTTAGTAAACTGGAAAAGGTTCCTTATATAGAATAATAGATATTATTCTATATCTATACTAATATCATAAATGCGAAAGCAACTCTGTCTGTATGTGACGTTATCACGGCCGAACAGCTGAGCCAATTGTGATATTTTTTTATATAGAGATAGTTTTAAGTCTTGGGACGGACATAGGCATAGGCTACCCAATTTTTTTCTTTGATTTTCTGGATTTTTTTACGATAAAATCTACGTGCGTAAAAGCAAGTATAATTATAAAACAGTCAGTAACTTACATAAGGCGGAACTCCAGCTGTTGGAGGCAACAGGGGCATAGTGGTACCATCATTGTTTCCCCCCTGACCCATGAATCCTAAATTACCCGTTTTCAACATCGTAGTTCCCGTAAACTCGGGCTTAGTACTACTTCCATAAGGCGCCTTGGTAGGGGAGTAAGGGGACGCAGCTGGGGGGTAAGGGGATACAGTTGGGGGGTAGGGGGACGCACTTAGGGGGTAGGGGGATGAAGTTGGGGGGTGAGGGGATGCAGCTGGAGGGTAGGGTGACGCGGTCGGGGGGTAGGGTGACGCAGCGGGGGGGTAAGGCGAGATTGTAGTCTGAGGTAAATTAGAGACAGTAGGATATGGCGCGTTTGGAGGTGGGGGGTAGGGGCCTGTTCCTTGAGTGGGGTAGGGAGCTGGGTTTGGGTACGGAGTTACATTGGGGTATGGAGTTGTATTGGAATTGGGGTAGCCAGGGTATGGGGTATTTTGGGGTGGGTTCATTCCAATATCCGGCGCAGGGTACGGCGTGTTCTGCCCGTTGGGGTACGATGGGTTCCCTGGTTGATTCATGAGAGGGTATGGCGTGATGCCATGGGAAACTGGGTTATTCTCCGTGGCAGTTATGGCTGGGTTATTGAAGCTTGCTAGAGGTATAGATCCGATTATAAATGGATGTACTTCATCTTCGTCTGAGTGGCAACCTGACGTTTCTATTTTAACCTAAAAAAAATGCTTTATCAGTGTAATAGGGGTGTAATCCTATGTCATGCTAGTTAGGGGTTTGGAAAGATAGCTTAATTTGTGTTTTTTGGCTTGGTGTGATCGTTTTTAGGGTTCCGTACCCCAAGGGTAAAAACGGGACCCTATTAAGTACTAAGATTTCGATGTCCGTCTGTCTGTCACAAGGCTGTACATGAACCGTGATAGCTAGTTGAAATTTCACAGATTATGTATTTCTGTTGCCGCTATAACAACCAATACTAAAAACAGATTAAAATAAATATTTAAGTGGGGCTCACATACGACAAACGTAATTTTTTTGCCGTTTTAAAACGCGGTGTGCGCAGGGATGTAAAATGCTTACAGGATTAAGATAAGCTGACTTCTAACACAAAAATCAAAGTGCAGTAGTATGATAAAGTGGTGTTTTCCCATTATCCCCACTGAGTTCGGCTCAAAACAAAGCCATTTTAATTACTAAAAAAAAACTATTGCCGTTACCCCCAGAAACATCAGTGGGAGAAGCAGGCATAAAAATTTTTTTTTTGGAATTCAGTATCAGCACTTATGACACAAAATTAACAAACACATAATCTTTTAACTTACTTTGAACTTATGATTCACTTCAATAAACCGACATCCCATTAAATTGGATACTTCCATATCCGGTAACTCCATTTCCACCACCCAGTTGCGCTCAGTGTGTCCAGGGACAGGTCCCTTCTTCACTTCCAAAATAGTGTCGCTGTAACTGCGAGTGTCCGGCTCGCATTCGGCATGGAATTCTTTATTCTGAAACAAGTAATTTCACTCAGATACAAATTATAAATAAACTTACATTAAAAGTGAGTGTAAATAGGAAAGTTCTTCTTCTGGATCAAATTGGAGATGTTTTGATGAAAGGCCAGGTCAAGAGTACTCTAAACCGACGAGTATGCATGAGCACATTTAAAAAACCTTAGATTTAAACTTTCAATAAACCCAAATTGAATTTTAAACCAGTTTAACCAACTGATCAAACTAACATTTAGCATACTTGGGTGATAACACAATAATATGGTGAAACGAACCTATCTGATGATGGAGTCAGGATCTGTTCAACGGAACTCCTTAGTAAACAGTTCGATTGAATTAAAATTTTGCATACCAATTACTACAATGTGTAATAAATTAATATGTGACAGATAAGAGCACGCTGCTGTGATCTCTAGCTGGAAGGTTTAAAGGGTTTTACAAAAGCTTGTTTCCAACAAAGTCAAAGTCAAGTATTTATAAAAAAAAATCACAAGGATCTCTTTGAAATGGCTTAGAAGCTAGGTGAAGCTAAGCCTGTTCCTCGCGACCAAGCCTAAAAGAATCAGGCAACAAACATGGCTTGGGGCCTATTATTTTTTTCAATGATCCTTTCCTTAAGAGGCTCCCAGTCGCTGATTGCTCTTTTTCGAAACGAAAAAATAAATACTTCTGAACAAGCCACATCTTCTATTTTTATAAGTATATTACTTCAGGTTCCTACCTAGATTTCTATTAAGCTGAAAACATAATAGCAGAAACTTTTCACGATAAAGATATTATTTCAAAATGATACGTTTTAGAATTTATGATCGAAATATTTTATATACCTACTATTAAAATCAACTTGTGATTTATTGTTAAAGATAGGTAATATATGTAGATCTACAATTCTATTAGAATAGATTTTTGATAAGTAATTATACATAATTTATATCATTAATTTATTCGAAAAGCTAAGGCGGACCACGCGCGGACGTGTGTTTGTCATCATTGCAGCGGTCGGTAGGATTATTTATCGAAGTGATTAAAGATGGGTACATCTTTATTCACATATACTATACATTATAAAATAGGAGATGTGGCTTGTTCACAAGTATTTCTTTTTTCGTTTCGAACAAAAATAATCGTCGACTGGCAGCGTCTTAATATAGAGCTCCAGTGTGGTGATCGAACAGGGTGAAGGCTCAAACAAAAGAAGGTACTAGGAGGGAGGCATCTGTCCTGCAGCGAGACGATAAAGGCTAAAATAAATAGTGATGTTTGAAAAATAAACCCAAATTTGCCACCCCCTAAAATCTGCCGCCCTAGGCTCCAGCCTACTCAGCCTAGTGGTAAATCCGCCACTGATTAGAAAGGAACCTATTTAAATAGTGGACAAAGAAAATCCGCTCACCTCTTTGATCTGGAATCGTATGGCATCTATCTCGACCGAGCTCATGTTCTTACAAGAGACCTCAATAGGAATGATCTGTCTCGGACAAGCGCCAGCAAATGGCACTTTCACGGTTATCTCAGACGTGCCGGCAGACATACACCAGCAGCAGTACGACTGGTAGAATTCCATGGCGATTGGCTCCTGGAAATTGTGGAAGTGTTATTTATGGCCACGTCTTGACGGGTGAATATTTTCTACACTACATCGCAATAAGTCGCACCGCGCTTCGCTTACTCCCTTGGTTCGGTGCTGTGCGGCCCAATGCTGAGTATTTGAACCCACATGGCAAAATCTGCTATTTATTGTTCTTTTTTTTTTTTACACACAACGCCATCTAGCTCCAAACTAAGCAAAGCTTGTACTATGGGAACCAGATAACTGATAGAATACTTTTTTGTGTAAATACATACTTATTATACATAGTAACACCCAGACACAGAACAAACATCTATGTTCATCTTACAAATGTTTGCTCTGGGTGGGGATCGAACCCACAACCTACAGCGTAGAAGGTAGAGTTACTACGAACTGAGCTGTGAGGCTCTTGTGAGGATCTCTTTTATTAATTGTGTTGTGCTTATAGTGTGTGTAAATATATGTATTTTCTTTCTTTCTATTTAGTATTACTAGCAGGATTACTCGTAGCTAGCATGTAAAATTTGTATTTTTGTTTGTACTAAAAAAACATTGGATCAATTTTTAAAATATTATCACCTATCAAATACATTAACATAGGTTTGAATTTGTTATAAATACTTTATTTGGCGATTTTTTTTATATTGAACGAGAATCACTACCTTTCCGTAACACAGTTTGAAACTAGCACGGCAGGTAATGGTTCTTAAACTGTACATGTACCGTCATTATTTTCTTTTGAATACCATTGTATTTAACAGTACCTACTAATTATTATTTTACACCTAGCAATATTTCTAAGTACTTACTGTTTTTTAAGTTTTGGTTCTTTAATAAACTTATTATTATTATTATTTCCCATCCGACTCAAAAATCCCCGATAAGGGCCTATGCACACCTCGTTTTTAAAACGCGCCGCCGACGTGCTTTTGTCACGAACGGTGCTATTAATAAAAATTTACTTATCCAAAGATCATCTGAGGTTACACCAAGACTTGTTAATACCAGCTTAATGTAAGCAACTCCATTTCTAATCCTCGTTTATTAATATTAAATTCGACTAGTCCAAACGTAAGCGTTGGACTAAATTTAATCCTGCGCTAGTCTACGTTTATTAATGAGACGGGAAAGGTCTACAGGTACAGGCTGCGTCTGAGTTGCGTACGTATCACGTCTGTATAGCAACATACGCGTGTCGACGACATCGCGTTTAAAAAGCGCAGATATCAGAGAGAATAAATCTCAATAGAGTATGGCGACTGACTGGCTAGTCAGCTGGATACTAGCGTTGTCTATAGGTATTTAGATGTATGTCTGTGCTTTGAGCTATGTCGGTGACTTTAGTTTGACTTTAGTATATTTATTCCGTGCACGTTTAAACTTCTCGGTACTGTCAGTGCCTATTTATAGGCATTTTCGGGGCCTCGTAAAAAATAGAAAAGAAGTAAAATTTGTTCGCCAATCTTTGATTTTAAATTTATATTTCAAAACTATGTTTATTTTGGTAAATATTAACTTACTTCGTCGTTGATAAACATGAAAATAATCACGCCAGATAATGCATTAAATGAAATATTAGTTAGTAATTAGTTACCTACTCTTTGTCGAGTTGGCAAGTCCATTTGTATGGTAGATAAATAATAATTTATTGCACACCATAAACAGAACAAAAAAAACTTAAAATATGCTGTCGATCTCTGCCAGACAACATTTAGATGGAAACGGACAATAAAAAAGCCGGCCAAGTGCGAGTCGGGCTCGCGCACGAAGGGTTCCGTACCATTATCTATAAAAACGGCAAAAAAAACATGTTTGTTGTATGGGAAATATTAAATATATATTTTATTCTGTTTTTAGTACTTGTTGTTATAGCAGCAACAGAAATACATAAACTGTGAAAATTTCAAATGTCTAGCTATCACGGTTATCCGTTTTTACGCTTTGGGTAAGTAAATAAGTAGTTCCTCACTCACCTTGCAAAATGGGTTGGTGTTTAGATCAAGAGGCGCCAATACCCTGAATACAGCCTTCTTATGCTGGTCCAGCTTAAAAGCTCTATCAACGGTCACTTTAACCTGGTACCGAATATGGCCATCATCAGCTTCATACGAAGAAGGGCAGTGCATAGGGATTTGGAACTCGAAGGGGAAGACGTGTCTGCCGGGATGCAGTTTGTGTTCACCTGTTGAAAATTAAATGAAATAGGATCACGACTGTAATCCACAAGTACGTTAGGCTCTTACATCTTGTATGAGTAGTAGGTACTTTTAATTATTATTCTTGTTTGAGCCTTCACCTTGTTCGATTGGCACCACACTGGAGCTCCACATAGCATTAAGGAAAGGATCATTAAAAAAAAAGGTAGACCCCAAGCCGTGACTGTTGCCTGATTCTTCTAGGCTTGGTCGCGTGGAATCGGCGTAGCTTCACCTAGTTCCTAAGACGTTTCAAAGTGATCCTTTTGATTTTATTGAAATAAATGATTTTTGAATTTGAATTTGAATTTGAACCCTAGGTAGGTATCATTACCATCTATTGTAGGTTGTGGGTTCGATCCCCACCCAGGGCAAACATTTGTGTGATGAACATAGATGTTTGTTCTGTGTCTGGGTGTTATTATGTATAATAAGTATGTATTTACAAAAAAAAAAAGTATATAAGTATTCTATCAGTTATCTGGTTCCCATAGTACAAGCTTTGCTTAGTTTGGGGCTAGATGGCGCTGTGTGTAAAGTCCGCCAATATTTATTTATTTATCCTTGAAGATGTCCAAGGGCGTAGTCAAAAACACGCCCAAACATTAATTGTTGCACTTGGGTTTTTGTTGAGTGAGACACCAATTAGCTTAAAATTAAATGGCCAGAGAAGACCGGCTGAGCTATTAAATAATTATCTACTTCTTATCCAATCTTACTGCTGTTAGCTTTTGTTTTGGGAATGATCAATGTGACAGAACCTCCAAATTACTTGTATTATGTAGGATTAGAAAAATTATAGTAAGGAACCACGCAAGCCTATTACATGACTTTTGAAATGATTCAAAAAAGCATAAAAAACTTGTGTAGCTAAATATGTTGAAGTAAGTAGGTAGGTACATGTAGGTAGTTCAATTTAATTTAAATGAAGACCTGTTAAAAATTACTGATACAGCAAAATACATCAAATTCGTTACTTTCCTTTTGTTTTAAAAACTTAAGAATGATCATTTAAGATAATAAAGGAGTAACGAAAAACCAAAAACGATTGCCTAACTCATGGGTTGGCAACCTTTAGAGTGGGAAGAGTCAAAAATTATAATTTACTAAATTTCAAAATTATTAGGGAGCCAAATTTTTTTCTTGCCATCAATTAATAATGTACTTGCACACATAAAGTTTTTTGATAAATAAAACTAATCTATTATTCATATGATTTTTTATTATATAATAAACAAGCTGACCCGGCGAACTTCGTATCGCTTTAGAATTAACAAATGCTGTGTTAAGTTCCCGTTCCCGTTCCCGTTCCTTGGGAATAGGCTTGCAACCTGTCACGTATGGAATGGCGATGTATGTGAAAAATGATTTTCCCTGTTTTCCTGCTTTTCTCTTTAAAATTTTCCTGAATTTTCTTTGCTATAAACCTCACGGAGCCCGAGACCTTTCCAACGAATGCAAAACCGTGGAAATCGTTTCGTGCGTTCTGGAGTTATAGCGTCAGGAAGGAAAACCCGACTTATTTTTATATTACAGATAATATTTGCGCATGGAACTAAAGAGCCGCTGCTTCACATCCAAAGAGCCGCAGGCTTTCAACCCCTTTTTTTTACGCTGGGAAAAATGCATTACGCATTCCCACCCATTGGGGGATGGGTGGGATATGTGGGACTCCCCGGTCTGAGACCAGTATACCCACTAAACGACCCAGCGGCTGTCCTGCATCGTCTGTGTGGAGGAGGACTGGGAAACCGGCAGAGCCTTTACGTCCAGTCCTCCGCCGACGAGCCCCCGCTTTTACAGCGGGGCCAGCACGCCCCTCCATGAAGGGAGGGGCCCGGGAACGACCTGCGGCCATTCCCGCCCGACGGAGGTGGTGAGTGTGTGCAATGCGGGAGAGTTAGGGGCGCCCCCGCGCCTCTCTCCCGCTATTCACCACCTCGTGAGGCAAGAGAAGACGATTACGATCGCCTTCTCCCACCTCTTCTCACCCTTCCTCTCCTTCTCCTCCGCCGTGGCGCCGCGAGAGGGTCCTCCTCCCGCGAGCGCTCTGCCGCCTCCTTCTGTGACATCACTTCCTCACAGAAGGAGGCGACAGCTGCCCAGGCCACCTCACTTCCCAGCATGGAGTTGACCACACCGGGAAGCGAGAGGTCCGGCCCGACAGCCGCTGTCAGGCCGCGGCGCGGCTCGGACCACGACGGGCACACCTCGAGGGTGTGCTGCGCCGTGTCCTCCGCTGCGCCACAATCGTGGCACAGCGGGGCCTCCTCCCTTCCGATCCGGTGCAGGTACGATCCGAAGCATCCATGCCCGGATAGCACCTGCACCATGCGGAAGGAGAGGAAGCCGTGGTCGCGCTCGAGCCAATCCTGCAGGACTGGCCCGAGAGCGTCCAGCGTTCGGCGGCCGAACGCGGCGGAGGCGAGGTCCTCCGTCCAATGCTGGACGATCGCGTCCCTCGCCTGCCGCCGGACGGCTTCCCGCTCTTCCGGGGCGACGCGCTCTCCCAGCGCCTTTCGCCCCGCCGTACACTCGTACACTCTGGCGAGCACCCACGCCTCGAGCTCCCAGGGAGGGGTGCCCGCCAGAGCGCAGGCTTTCAACCCCTGGCCTATCTGGAGCTCTGACAAGTTGAAGTTTAGTTCTTAAATCTCAAATGTCTATAAATTTAAAAACTCACCAGATTTGCTGCCAACCAAATATGTGGTGACATTGATATACTCCTCATAGGACTCATGGACAACGGTGTAGTGGACAGTCCTATCATTTTCTCGTCTCGAGTGGCTGGTAGTCCAATGAACTTTGCAGAAGCCTTTAAAATCTACGTAGATACCTGTAAATTGATACTTGTATAGTTTTTACATACTTTCAGAACATCCAGAACTCTAAAACCAGCAGGTAAGGAACCAGATTACTGATCACTATCACTACATAGTATAAAGCAAAGTAGCTTTCCGCTTCCCGCGTCTGTATGTATGTTTGCTTATATCTTTAAAACTACACAACGGATTTTGATGCGGTTTTTTTTAATAGATAGAGTGATTCAGGAGGAAGGTTTATATGTATTAAACCCGTGCGAAGCCGGGGCGGGTCGCTAGTATATTATATAATATACATACTAGTTGACCCAGTGAACTTCCTACCGCATATACAGTCGTGGTCAACTAATTAGGGACACTCTTTAGTTAAACCGAATTGTGAATTTATTTTTTATTTTCCAACGAGTCTAAACCAAATTCCATATCTCTTACATGTAAGTATAATTAGTCATTTATGTGCCCGATTATACAAACAATAACAACTTCTTAAACATTAAACCTCTTTACAGTATAGCTGATAGATTATCGTAGTGCTAATTGTTCAAATAATGCTGGCTGGCAATTTAATTAGGGACACTGAGATATTGCGTCCTATTTTCAAAATTTGAATCTCAATACTTTTTTACTTCTTCTCTTATTGTTTCGTGGTAGTTTTGGCGGCAATCCCGATATTTATTTTAAGTTATGAAAAATATTTTGAAGAAAAATGGGTAAAAATAAAAGTTGCGATCCAACACTACGAAAAATTATCATGAAGTTTGTTGTCGAGCATGGTTGGCCATACCGAAGGATTGCAGAACATTTAAATTGTTCAAAAACTATGGTATACAATGCAGTGCAACATGTCAGAAGCAATAACACAGATTTAAATGTGCCCAGAACAAAAAGATCGAGAAAAACAACTCCGCAAGAAGATAGAATGATAACCAGGTTAGCTAAGAAAGATCCGTTTCTAGGCTCTATTTTAATTAAACACGAAGTGTTTGGGACAGACGAAAGAGCTGGTGTCTCAGCGAGGACCGTTCGACGACGTCTGGTAGAAGCAGGGTTGTTCGGAAGAGTGGCTCGCAAAGTACCGTTGTTGAAGAAAGAACATAGAAATGCTCGTTTGGCGTTTGCACGTAAATATGGACATTGGACCTACGCCCAATGGCAACATGTATTATTCTCTGACGAGACCAAGGTTAATTTGATTTCTTCAGATGGAAGGCAATACGTACGGCGTCCAGTAAAAGCGGAAATGAATCCAAGATTCACAAAAAAGCAGGTGAAACATGGCGGTGGAAACATTAAAATGTGGGGTTCATTTTCTGGACGTGGAGTGGGACCTGTGAGGAAAGTTCAGGGTAACTTAGACCAACATCAATACAAGGCAATATTGGAGGAAACGATGCTTCCCTATGCTGAGGAGCATCTCCCTATTATATGGACGTTTCAGCATGATAACGACCCGAAACATACCGCCCGTTCAGTCAAGTCGTTTCTTACCAGTCAGTCAGTATCGGTGCTAGATTGGCCAGCAAATAGCCCGGACCTTAACCCAATCGAGCACCTTTGGCACGAAATCAAGAAAAAAGTAGCCACTTATCGTACCACAACTTTAGATGAACTTAATGAAGCTTTTTGTGAGGCATGGGCAAACATTCCTGTCGAAACATGCCAGAAGCTGATAATGTCTATGCCACATCGGTGCCAAGCGGTAATTACTAACAACGGTTTTGCTACTGGGTACTGATTTTACACGTAATAAAATGGAGCTGTTAAAGATATTATAATACTGCAGATTATTAGTTTTGTTTAACTCTATTTTTCATTATAGTTTACTGTCCTTAATTAAATGTCCAGCTACAGAATTATACCTTAAAATTGAATACATGTTCAACCTTTGATATTAAATACTTTTTTCTATTTATTTATTCTTTTATTTACAGCCATTTAAAGCATAATAATCGGACCAAATTATGCAAATAATAGTTACTGAGAAATCAATAGGGTTTTATATTTGTATGTACATAACCGGTTATTGTTCTTCACTATCTTGCATGTCCCTAATTAGTTGACCACGACTGTATGTACAGCAAATCGAATTTGGTGATATACCACCAGCAACGCTACCTACCAGGTACAATTGTGTTTTCAAACCATCCAGGAACCCTATGAAATATATACGAAATTTCAACCAGATCGTTCCAGCCATTTAGGAGGAGTTAGGTGACAAATACACATACTGAAGAATTTTAAATATTAAGATGATATACATACGAGTATAAAAGGAATGAGTGATTGTATTTTACGAAGTTTTAGTTAGTTTGAGGAAACAACAGATTGAGTATTAGTGTCTAGACAGGTTTGTAGTTTAGATATGGATGTGTCAGTCATCCTTTGCCAGTCAGTCAATAATTACAATAATTAACTAGGTCATTATTAAGTCATGAAGTTAATCTAGTTGTGTTTTTTTATAATAAATATGTTAGTCTGTAAGGTATTTATTAATATGGGCCTCAGTTTTTGTATATTACATTACTGTTGTTGCCTGAAATAAAGTTTTTATTATTATTAGTTGTCAAAAAAAATCTGTATAGCCATGGACCACCAACTGTTTACAGTTTTAAATTAATCACACATACAAGTACAATTGTTCAAAGCCAACAGAATTTTATTATTACATTACTACAGAGATAACATACAGTAAGAAATATGACTAGTTATCAGACAGATTTAAGTAATATATTTTCAAACTTTCGCTGACCATTTCATTTGCTTCCAGGGATCACTAGTGGTCCGGAGACAACCGGTTAAGAACCACTGATCTAGACTCTAGACAGAACCAGTTATACACTAAATACATTTGGCCATAAAATATATTTACCCAAATACAAACAAAAAAAAAATGATAAACCTCTTGTTAGATAACTGGGCTTGCTCGAAAATTACATTTGGCACACATCCACTTATTGGAATAGTTAGCATTAGCTTCATTTAGCCAGCTAAGTATAGGTATATAGTATTTCAGGGTCATTGTATTGTGCCCACGACCATAATAAAATTAAAATCTCTAAAAACTTTATAGCTCTCTTGACCAAATACGAACCGACAAATACGACCGAATACAAACAAATAGGTAATCAAATTTTAAAAGTACTTACTTACTTGAATTTTTATTTATTGGCTGAAGTGAAAAGATTTTTTAATTTTATTATTTTAGTTTGTGACTGAAGTAGACCAGATGATATAGGTATTTACCTACCTAATCTAGTGATCTTGCTGGATTGGTACCAGGTACCTACCTACCTACGTATAGATTTCAAACTTAATCTATTACGCTTTGTTGTAACTAATGTTGTTGGATGCTGAATTTATTGGTACTACAATGTATGTCTGCTGTCTATCATCACATATACTTATTATATATTATACCTACAGGCAAACCGGCGTGGCGGCGCCGCGCCGGCGGCGCTAGGCTAGGCGTCCGTGAATGAAATAAAATGAAGGTCATCAGTTATTTGGGCGGTACTCACCACGAAAAGTTTTAACATTGGAAAGATCGAATTCCAATCTCCCTCGCACAATTTGACCAGTGTAGTATGTTTCATCTTGTCTATCTAAAATGATACCGCCTTCATCGAAACCCATTTTATTAAAACAAATTAAAAAATTAAATACGAATGCGAAGATAGCCGCACCTCAACGAGGTATGGTATCACGCGCGGTGGCGAGTCGACGGCAACTAACTAAAGTAAAGACACTATACACTAAAGTTAGTTAACTAAACTAGAGGTGGTGCGTATTTACTCGACCAGGTTTGCAAACCAGGTATAGGCATAAAAAAAATACGTACCAGGTAAAGTATTTTTGTACATGAATGTATTTTTGTACTTGAAAGTATTTTTGTACTTAAAAGTATTTTTGTACTTGAAAGTATTTATATTTATTATAAGAAAGTATATTCGTCGTACTTAAGTGGTATTATACTTCAACATATTTTTGATTCCTAGGGGGAGGGGGGGGGGGAGTTGGTTGGGCTGGAACCAAATACTTTAAAGTATTTAAAACCTGGTTTATCAACCTGGTATTTGATGGAGGTTGTATTTATTAGACCTGGTACGTCAAAACACAAGTACGACCCACCTCTAAACTAAACTACGGTACGGCAGGCAAGGTCGGCAAGCAAGTGAAGGAAGCGAGAGTCTGACACAACTGTCATACATGTCATAATGTCAGTCAGATGTGTCACACATCTGACTGACATGTATGACAGTAATCCAATTGTCACTGTCATGCATTATTTCATACAAGGCAAGCAAAAGTTCATTCAATTCAATCCGTCAGCAAATTGTTCACTTTACGAAGTCACAAGTCAGTCCAGTCCAGCCAGTCAGTCAGTCAGTTGACAAAATTACTGCGTCCGAGCGCTACGCGCGTTTCTTACCTATTTCTTTCCACTTCAATATTACGCATGCTGTAAATTTTAAATGAATCTAACATAAACTCATAAACTTGTTTCTCTATTACTGGTAATAAAAGCTTAACGAAACTTTTTCAAATAGTTTGACACGTGAGCACATGTAATTTAGTAGTTTACCAAAGTTTGAAACGACTGCTAAAATAATAACGCGTTAGTTTTTAATAAAATGGATTCAACGCAAAAAGATATTGAGCTAAGTCCCATGAAGCCTTTGCCGACCACTAGCGTTGCACCGGACAAACTGAGCGTTCCCGCTGACGAAGAAGATGTTATTATTGGAAGGTTTCGAAAGATCAGTTCGGCTAAGTCGATGGCCGCTACGAACGGCAACATCCAGTACCCTGACTTGCCTATGAGACACGAGGATGCCGAGGCTGGTCTACAGTTCAGAACTAAAGAGGCTGGTGAAAAGGAGAAGTTATTGTCCGAGCTGGTAACAAATGGAGCTGCTATCGTTCAAACCAGGTCTCCCGTCACTAAGAGCAGCTTCAGAAACGTGGAAAAGCCTTCTAGGTTCAAGGATCAGCCTTCAGCCACTAGGTTCCAGGTGAGATTTTTATTTAAAATTATTATTTTTTATTTAAAATTTACTACAAAAACTTTTAATTACTGAAGCTGATTAGGTAGGTAATGAGAACCCACCACCATAATAAATAAGACATTTTTTTTCACCATTGAGTGTCTCTGACAGATTTAGAGAGAGATTAGATTTAAATTCACTGATGTATGAATTCACACCTGTTGCTCTTGAGTGGGTAGAGTAGGGCAAAATCATCCTGTAAGAGATAGGTGCCTATTTTTAATGTTCTTTCTTTGATGTAGACTCATCCAGAAGACTAAATCTTTTATTGTACTTTTGTTAGCCATTTCTTTTTTGACTATGGAACTATAAATCTTTATTATTATCTTAAAGTAAAAAGCTGTTACTTCATACTCTATTTTCCATGTAGAGACTTTTTCATTATAATAAAATAATAATAATAAATATTGGCGGACTTTACACACAGCGCCATCTAGCCCCAAACTAAGCAAAGCTTGTACTATGGGAACCAGATAACTGATAGAATACTTATATACTTTTTTTTTGTACATACATACTTATTATACATAGTAACACCCAGACACAGAACAAACATCTATGTTCATCACATAAATATTTGCCCTGGGTGGGGATCGAACCCACAACCTACAGCGCAGAAGGCAGAGTTACTACCTACAATCAAACTACAATGCTCATGTAAATTGAATTAATTTACATAACACATCCTCAACTCATTAATGAACCAACAGTAACACAACTGAGACCATTGTTTAACCGCAAACAGATAAAAGATAAGCTTAGAACTACTTTGTCCTCCCACAATGCTAACATAGTCCGTACCATGCACCTGGTGACATCCTGTGACCACAACCTTTTGTGATTAAAATTATAGAAAATACCTGGCCATTTGTAAACATCTAGAAAAAAAATGTGATTCGCAAGCATTCTTGAAAATATCCAGTCCAGATGAATCCATCCACCACTTTATGAATACTAACTCTAACTTATTTCCTCACGATGCTTTCCATCGCTGTTTAAAGCTATTATTTTAAATGCGCGATTATATGCCTTACTACATACTAAAAAAAAAATGATTCCTAAGGATTCTTAAAAATATCCAGACGAAAAAATATCCAGACGAATCCATCAACCCTATAAATGAAAACTAACTTGTTTCCTCATATTTTCTATAAAACATTAAAGCATTCGTAAATGCGTGATTTGCTTATGTACCTACTTACATACCTACATTAATTGACCAGAAAAATCCATTCATTACGCTCGGGATTCGAACGCACGACCTCTGATCGATTCGACGCACCCAACATGAATAAATTCCTAGGAAATCCTATCCCGACTTTAAATACCTAGGTAGGTACTTAGCTAGATACAAATAATAAATTGATTATCAATCAATAGGTAGGTAGGCATCTAGGTAGATTTGAAGCAGAATTTTTATGCTTATTATGGTAGTTTTTTGCTGACGCAAAAGTCACCTACCTTGTGACCTTGGATTTGGTTTGACAATTACAACGCCCTTCTTATTTTCATTAACATAACTATGTTATAGATAAGTAAGTACCTACATTCCTATAACTACATCATACCTACTTGGGTACCATATCTATACATATTGTAAATGCTAAAGTAACTCGATCTGTGACGCTATCACGGCTAAACCGCTGGGCCGATTGTAATGAAATTTCATATAGGGATAGTCCAAAACCTTGGAACGGACATTGGCTAATTTTTTTCCCAAAATTTTCTTTAGATTTTGAG
Organism: Hydriomena furcata; assembly: GCA_912999785.1. Classification (NCBI taxonomy): domain Eukaryota; kingdom Metazoa; phylum Arthropoda; class Insecta; order Lepidoptera; family Geometridae; genus Hydriomena; species Hydriomena furcata. The sequence goes on from OU538834.1 coordinate 13,324,931, forward strand.
GAATCGATCTCCTGAATCTACTCGTCAAAGTCGCGGGTAAAAGTTAGTATTCTATAAATTGTCTGCTTTGTTGTTTAATTACCAAGTGAGCTAGGTATTAAATACCTACTGATGCACCTAAGCAAGTATATCATTAAACCTACTAATTTATTGAAGTTGCTACTATGACTACCTATCTAGACATACACTACCTATAAAATATAGAACTATCAACCTAAGTATTCAGTCGTAATAAGTATTAGCTTAAACATAACAATATAAGTAATCATAAAAATATACTCGCAAATCAAAAGGTGATAGGTAGGTATCTAATAAATAAATCGTGAAGAAAAGAAGCTAGTTAGAGATATATATATATATATATATATATATATATATATATATATAGTAGGTAGGTACCTACCTAGCTAGGTACCCTATAAAATACTTACATTCCTTTGTCACCTGCAATTTAAAAGAGTAGAAAAAAAATATTTTCTTATGTCGAAAACACCGATATTTCTACTGTTTGAGCATGTCACGTCCACGTCGTTCTACATCCGAATGTGTTTTCTTCAAGGGTGCTCATGTTAGGCTCGCTGATCGATACTAACCAGTTTTTGCTAGATGATACCCACAGCAAGCGGGAGCGTAGCGGACAATCTTGTGAGCTGCCCCGATTTTCTATCGCCCCTTGAATTACCTATATGGGGTCTCCAGATGGCATTAAAAATAATAATAATAATATTAAATACACACAACCTTCAATAAACTACAACTTAAAAAATACATAAATATACAGAATTGAAAGAAGAAATTATACAAATGTGGCAGATGAATAAAGTTTATATTGTACCAAAAGTGCTTTCCAGTACAGGAGTAGTGCCGAAAAACCTACTTCAGTACCTTAAAATTATAGATCTTCCGGAAAACATATATGTAACGATGCAGAAGGCTGCAATTCTAAATACTTGCAGGACTGTTCGAAAGTTTTTACAGGACGATTCCAATACCATACAAAACTAAAGTGATACTCACTTGGCTTAGGCCCGTGAGCTTCACTTATACCGAAATTCTATATTTCGAGAATTAATAACGTAATAAAAATAATAATAATATTAGTGGACATTTTACACATCGCCATCTAGCCCCAAACTAAGCCAAGCTTGTACTATGGAAACTAAATAACTGATAGAGTACTTATATACTCTTATTTTGTAAATACATACACATGATACATACTACCACTCAGACACAGAGCAAACATCTATGTTCATCACACAAATTTTATTTTATTTTTATTTTACTTTATTCGGAACAACTAACAGTTGATACATTAGAATCTTACAAAATAGAATATAAATAAACTATGAAGAAATAAGTAAATGTACAACCCACTATGTTATCCTCAGATTACTAAAAAAAAATTGTGAGGTTGTTGTGTATAAACTAAACAATAAAGAAAAGGTATGCGTGACATTAACAAAGTCGATTTATAATAATTATAATTTAATAAAGTTATCGCCATTTGGTATGCAATAAAGCGCTCTCTATCCATTCACGCATGTCCATCCATCTATCTAATATTTGCTCTGGGTGGGGATCGAACCCACAACCTACAGCGCTGAAGGCAGAGTTACTGGCAAAAATACTAGGTATACTACTAGTATATATCCGTAATTTTTCCAAATATCCAAATATCCAAAAACTATAATGTCCTTAGTTAATGTATTTGAATATGAAAACAAAATATTAGACCTACTACATAAAAACTATTTGAGTATTTACTCCTACATAATATGTACAAGTAAACATGCGAGTACAAACTTTACACATTGTAAAAAAAAAACATTGCACTGTTTTCTTTGTAAACATCTTAGAATCTTATGTTTTGTTGCATTTTTGGGGTGGCATGGTAATCGCAAGTCGCAACCCTAATTTTTAAAAGCGTAACGGACCCGAAACATACGAGGGTGAAGAATACTTCACTACTACACTGCTAGATAATAATCTATGGTTATTTCGAGCAAATACACGAAATCGATGTGGGAGAGACACAGTTAAACATTTCTAGAAACTACATAGGAAACTACTAACTGCTTCTATAAATTTCAAAACGTAGGTAAACGTTCCTACTGTTTACATGGAGAATTTTACATTAATTTTAATTTTTTTGTTTTATTTTTCTACATAAATGTCTCGTATGTTTGTGTCTCTTGCCAAAATACCAGAGCTGGTTTGTCTTATTTGAGCACAATAAATACTAAAATAGCTCGTCTTTCCCCAAAAACTCAAAAAATACCGTATGTTCACGCAAAATTAAAAAAAAAATCTCTAATATTGAGACCATGCTACTAATAAATAGGGTAAATAGGGTATTTACATTATCAGTAGAGCTTTGGCCTTGAATTGACTACCGCTTGATGCCGGTTTGATAAGCTACACTATCTAACATGGACTTATTTATAACTAGCCGACCCGTGACAGACGTTGTACTGTCAAATTTTTTAATCGCATAGGAAAAAGCAATTTCAGGAAACTTAAATTTTTTTTCCTACAGGCCTTGTACTGATAAAATAAATTACGAATTTTGGTTGAATGCGTATCATTCATTAGTCAAAACTGCGTTGCTATGACGACTAATGTTTTAGTCTGTGATGTCAGATTTGTTGCACACCAGCGCCATCTATACCAAAATCATCCTTCTTGCGTTTTTTTATCATTTAGGGTTTGTTTTTCGGATTATAAGATCCCCCTTTATTTATTTTGATTTTTTATCTACATACTACAGCAAATTTCATCTCAATCCGTTTTGGCGTTTATTTTTGATTAGGGAACAAACATAGCAGCCTTATCACAAACTTTCGCATTTATAATATTATTAGGATTTGATCTATGCTCTAGTTTTCTCATTCGATATGCCAATGATAGTTCATTGGTCATTCGATATGCCAATGATAGTTCATTGGTTCAGGCGTGACTTTGCGGAAATCCGTTTCAAAATACTAAACGCACCACGAAGATTCTCTAATCATCGTTATTGCTGGGAAATTGTCTATTGAAAGTGTGTGTATTTTACCATAGGTTGAACTCTTTGGGAGCAAATTGGAGGACTTTGTTGCTATATATCTTCGTCTGTTTTATTAATGCCAATGACTTACCTACCACCGCGCTTTCAATGATACGAGTTAGTGATTGAGTCATCAATGCTTTCTTCGGTTCTACAAGATCGGTCTGACGGTGTTTTTCTTCACGTTCTTAGCACATGGCTGTATCCTCATCAAAAACTACCATCGGTCTAGGTCATAGGCGCCTACTAAGCCGCACCCAATAAATCATAATAGCCGTAAAGTGAATAAGTGCACCGCCGTCCAGGCTTCCTATAGCCTCGGCAGCGTCTTAGGGTGCCGCGGACCAATGTGCAAATTATGGCCGACCATCAGCCGATGTTGGCATGGCCTTGATTAGGAAATGGACCTTTGGAGTTAGGGAAATTACTTCTAATTCGTAATTCCTGCGTGATATCAGCGAACGACCTGTTTTTGGGGTTTCAAATATGTATTCTGTCTGGGTCAATCCACATTATGTTGTGTCTACTGCTCAACAAATTCTTTGTCGATAAAGTTATAGTAAACTAGCTGACCCGTGCCCGCTTCGCTGTGCGTAAGACATTTCTAATACCATCGTGGACTTTTTTGTAGACGTTTTTAAGGTGTACAATACTGTAGTACATTATTTTGATATATCTCGTGGGGTTCAGCATTTGCAATGTAAGCGCAAAAAAATGTGTTTATTTACGTCATCACATTAGAAACCTCTAAAATTATCAGTGTTTCTCTACTATATTATGCATGTATATTATACATATAAAACTTATATTATACATATAAAACTTCCTCCTGAATTATTCTATCTATTAAAAAAAACCGCATCAAAATCCGTTGTGTAGTTTTATAGATATACGCAAACATACATACATACGCGGGAAGCGGAAAGCGACTTTGCTTTATACTATGTAGTGATAAATGTGGCATCGGAAGTGAGATGGTCAGAAGATGACAACTGTTGAGATATCCTAGGTATCCCGCGACATGGGTATCTAAAACGTGTATTAAGGATGGTGAAAATTTAATATGTTTCAACGATTGTCATCCTTTGACCATCTCACTGCCGGCTGATGCCGTATCTGCTTGGCAATTTCTCAGATCATGGCGTAGTTTTCACCGCTGATCTCACTCGTTTAATCCTACTTCCAACGCTGAATCATCTACTTACCGGATACCTACCGCTTTCCGCATATCTTCTACAAACGAACACTATCATACTGAGCAATTTGTTTAGTATTAGTTGACTAACTAGGTACTTGAATATTACGTATTCCGTTCGTGGAAGTCGATGATTTTGATCTTTGGCCAACAAAATAGTGCTTATTGCCAATATCTAAATTATGGATAACATAAGCACAAAATCCAGGTATTCCGAAAATATAGATCTTATTAGGATAAGACCTAATGAATAATAATAATACTCTTGACGACTCTTAAGAATATGAATATTTTTAAGAGTCGTCACCAAAAACCACAAAATCATCCAAAGGTCCATGTAATGCGGTAATGCGATTAAATTAAGATAATTATGATTCTCATCAGGGTAGTCTGAAAGTTATAAATGTTATTCTAATGGAATAATTCCTGCTCTAATCACAGAATGGTCTTGAAACATTCCTAAGTAAGGGTACACATCACATCATGCACCCGAGTAGTGCTTCGATCGATAGCGCTTCATGTAAATAGGTTTACTTGTGGGATTGTACTCGTAATATTGAAAATCGATTACAACTCTACAATCGGAACGGAATACATGTTCATACCATAGCAAATATAGAACGAATTCGAGTACCTACCCAGAATCTTTGTAAGTTAGAGTCCAGTGTGAATCAGATTTTAAAAGACACATCCTTTTGAGACGTGGTAAAAATAGCTCCTGACCACTTATCGCATGATGGTAGGCGGTGGCTAAATTTAGACTAGAGTGTAGGAGTATCTGTCGAATGGAATCCAAATTATTCCAAGTTACAGCATGGAATTTAGCATGCACTTCACTTTATTCCTGGTAGAGATAGTGGAAACTCCCGCAAATTGCGAGTAGTTTGCGTGAAGTTATTTCCAACCTAACATCAACTCCCATTGCACTCTGTATGAGTGAAGACCCTTAGTGAAGTTAGTTTTTAGAGATTCCTTTCTTAAACCTTTTTCTAAGAAATAATTATTTTCCCCAACACACTAAAAAGAGAAGGCTCTACAACTCTCTGGCTTTTGACTATATCACGCCTATAACCTCTGAGCAAGATAACGATGTTTTAAAAAAATGCTGGAACTGGTCGTCACAGCCCTATTTGTCGCCAAAGATGACGTAGTTCTACGGAGCTGTAGCTGTACAACTTTGGTCCAGATAAAGACTTGCTTGTTAAAGTCTTACGCTACACTGGCCACTTTGTGGGACAACAACGTAGGTAATTTTCATAACTACTCGTATCTTATGAAGTGGGTCTTCAATTGAACCTCCGCTCGTTATCCGAAAGGTTTTCGACAAGAAACAACTTAGGCTCACGCACGACTGTATTCCTTAAACGGTAGATATCCTCTACGAAGATGTCTCACTCCACACATTACATTTGGCTCGTGCCCAATTTTTGATGTAGTTGGAATTCCATACGTCATAAATTTCTAGCTTGTTGCCGCGGTAGAAGTAGTTTTTCCATGTAACTTCTAGTTAAAGAAAATCACTACATTCTTCACTTGCGTTTTCATATTTCTTCGAATACTAATAACATATTTTTGTGTGCTTGTTTTATACGAAAACACATGACTGTATTTTACACCGGAAACTGATACTAATGTTTAGAGCATGCATCTTAATCGATAATCAGTTTATCACCGAAAACGGAGTTCTAGAACGAAATCCATCAGTTTAGACATCGGGGCTTAAACACAAACTGTTGAGTCATTATCTCAACAAGTGATATTTTCTGTGCACTAACTGGTCCAGGTGAAACAGTCCTACGAAACATGACAGGAGGCTGTCCATTAACCACTTAGCTGCACCTCTTGCCCCGTTTCCAGTTAGCTTCAAAAGTACTTCCAAGTCGTCAGTACACTTCTTGTTTTCTGTTTTACTGGGACCAGCTGCCACTGTATAACCCTAGCAGTTATAGGTCTGCTAAAAGCACCCTAGACTAAGTTATGTCTACGGAAGAATATGAATAATTATATTAAGGCGTCCAGGGCGCGGAAAATGTATGCCATCAAAAACACAACTTGTAAAAAAAGCCAAGTCTCGCAACGCAACTCAGTTCTTCTACCGTAAAAAGTTGTGAGATCCATGTAATACCAAGTCTGTTAATTTATTCAGTCCCTACTTTAAGGGTCCTTCTGACTTATGTTATTACGTAATTAGCTAACCTTTAACCGACTATAACTATTAACCGACTTGGTATTACATGGATCTTACAACTTTTTACGGTAGAAGAACTGAGTTGCGTTGCGAGACTTGGCTTTTTTACAAGTTATGTTTTTGATGGCATCTCATTTATTTTTGTAGATAGCCCTACTTTTTAGGGTTCCGTACCTAAAGAGTAAAAACGGAACCCTGTTACTAATACTCCACTGTCCGTTCGTCCGTCTGTCCATCTGTACGTCTGTCCGTCTGTCTGTCTGTCGGTCTGTCGGTCTGTCGGTCTGTCGGTCTGTCGGTCTGTCGGTCTGTCTGTCCGTCTGTCCATCAGTCTATCACAGGGCTGTATCTCATGAACCATGATAGCTAGACAGTTGAAATTTTCACAGATGATGTATTTCTGTTGCCGCTATAACAACAATTACTAAAAACAGAATAAAATAAATATTTAAGTGGGGCTCCCATACAACAAACGTGATTTATAGATAATGGTACGGAACTCGACGTGCACGAGTCCGACTCGCACTTGGCAGGTTTTTTTAGGATTTTTACACTAAACACTAATTGTGTTTCAAATTTGAAGCTTCTATGTCTGCTAGAAGTGCCTTAAACTTTTGATGATCGGTCAGTCAGTCAGTCAGTGAGTGAGTGAGTGAGTGAGTGACAAAATAGGAAACTTTGACTAGTTATAATTCTTAAACTTCTGGTTCAAATTGAATGAAATTTGAAATATACCGTGTTTATATAGTGACTGCTTGGTTACTGAAAATTCAGGCTTCTAGTTTTATCCACAACGAAGTTATAGGGGGTCGAAAATGGCCTGAACTGCTTCGAGAAAAGGATGGTACAGCCGTGCCGCTTTATTGCTTGACTTGGCGGGGGCACTGCCGTGCCCCCAGATTTTTTGACTATTCTTACATAGACATAAGACATAACGCTATAGGTTTTACTTGGCCTAATGGAGTTATACAGGATGCTCGCTGGTCCCAGTAAAACTAAACAATAAGTTTAATGAGTATGACGTATGACTGCTGGCTATACAGGTAGTTCGCAGTTGTGATCCCATTGAACAACAACCCAGCCGTGGCAAAGCATACAATGATGGACTTTGACCAATAAATTTTTTTAAGAGCATTCTTGGCCAGGCTTTTTTCTATACAAACGTATTCAGCTATTTCCTCCCTGGATGATGACAAGGCAAGTATTTTTCTACCATACAATCTTTAAGAACCACTGCATGCCCCTATGTCTTATTTTTTTCTTCATAAATTAGTTATTATAAGAATTAGGAACCGTTGAAAAACAACAAAAATTGGCCAGTTTTAACCGCTCACTTTAGTCGTCCAGTAAACAAATTTAACGACGAATATAATCAATGAAAGTAAGACGTACAGGCATAGCCCCATCTTTCTTAATATTAATTTTGAAAAAAAAGTTATGAAGATATACGAAATAGCGATTTCGTCATTTTTAAAAAGGAATATTGGGTCCACGCTTTTGTTGTCTCTATCGCCACTCATACGTTCATATCTTGGGCACAGCTCGACAGCAATCGATTTTATAAAAATACTTTTATTTTTCTAATTTGTCGTTGCTAAGATTACCTCTTAATGTTGCGTTGCGAGTTTGCGACTACGTACTTATGAAACTCACGTTTGAAAATCCGTTAGCTCGCTTCAATAGCTACGTAAGTTCAATTTAATGAGTCATTGTGAAGCAATGAATGGGTAGTAGTGTGATAGTATTCACGGCTGAATGGTTACGACTGACGTGCCATGAAAGTAAACAATGGTTTTTAGGATCGCGTAGTGCAGTTACTGCTTCTGCAGACATCAATAAATAATTAATAAATATTCATCAATCACATTACGTAGCTAATTAACAATAATTAATATTGGTGGTCGCATTCACACAACGACACCTAGCCCCAAACTACATTATAATTATTATTTGTAAAAACATATATTTATGATACCCAGACATGGAATAAATATCAATGATTATTATACAAGTGTTTGTCGTGGGTGGAATCGAACCTACAACATACAAAAATAGAAATAGAGTTACTGCCAATTGAGATACGAGTTATTTATGACGGGTGCGCAATAAATGTAACCTATACTTTATTTATCTATGAATACTTATCTAGTCTTTGCGCATCTAATATTTAGAAGGAGTTTATACAGAACCTCTTTGCAAAGAACGCAGAAGCAAAATTAGACGACAACTCGGGATTTTGTTTTTAAAGGAAACTGAAAACTATGAACTGAATGTGCTCAGGGGTCTTAATGTGCATCGGCCTGTCGTGTAAATACCAGGTTTCCGTACTTAGAAGTACGTACCTGGCGCTCTACTCGAGAACTAAAAACGAAATTTCTTGGCAATACTCGTTTCAAAATTACATCGTTTCGACTATAGTTTAAACATTTGTAAGTAGGATTACTAACATCGATGATTCTCAAAAGTAATTACTGCTGTTCCATCGTTCAAACTTTAGTCGAAACGATGTAATTTTGAAACGAATATTGTCACGAAATTTCGTTTTCAGTTCCCGATTAGACCTTTTGGTCGTGTAAATAATGATCCAAACTAATATTCAATCATAAAAACCGAGTTTTTAGTTAGCCGCCTTATTAGACACAATGAAGAGCGCACAAGTGGCTAATTTTACTTAAATTTGAAGTATTTGTATGACTTGACAACTTCCTAGCACTCTAAACACATTAAAAAATTGTTGTGCTAGCTGCTTTTAGTAGGGGATGCATCAATGGGGATTTCTGGACAAAAAGTCCAGAAATGCCCATTACAAACTAAATGACTTGCCAATGGGGATAGTCAATGGGGATACCTGGACTAACCCAATATGCACCACATCTGATCATACCAACCAGCCAAAAGCAAACTGTAGTTTCAACTTTTACGACCGGTTACTTGTAATTAGAAACGTGACAGATATGGCTGCCGTTTTTACCGGTTAGCAAAAATAGGCCCTTCATAACCTACTGTACTTTGATCGTTTTGTTTTTCTTTCTATTTACTGGTAAAAGTGTCTGAACTGATTTTATACTTATTTGTGATTTTAAAGGCAGAGAGAGTAACCTATTTTAGCACCTTGTGTAATGGCCTGGTCACATCAGCACATGGTGCAAGTTGTGGGGTATTTCCTCCTGATCTGTAAATAAACTACCACTTCACTGTTTAGAGAGTGATTGAACATAGCACCAGAACTTGACACGATAAGGCCGTCTTCGCCGCATCGTAAGTATTCACGGTACGGCCAGGGCGGCCGTGGTGACGCCGTACTCGTAACGTGCGTAACGCAAGGTGCTAAACGCATTATTACATACCTGCCTTTGTGTTAGAAAAAATAAATATAGTTGTCATGTTTTTCCTTGGGATTGTCTTTTCCACCTCATCGCTAACTTTTCACGAACACGAATATCAAATTATGAAATGCTCTAAAGGTTTCTAGGTCAAAGCACATCCATGTCACCCCTATTTATCTTCAAAGCCCACTCATTTCGTTGTCAAGGCAATGGGTGTGTATTACATGTGTTTATGTAGGCATGTAGAAGTCTTTCCGTTAAACGTGTGTGTGTGTCACACACGTGTTACTCTTCGTTTCCATAGTAAACAACAAAGATTTATAGCAAACTTAGCTAATATTTTATATAGACGATCACAAAAGCGTTTTTTTTTCTAAAATTAAAACTTTATTGACAGACAGTTTTAGAGTACTATAATATGTTATTATAACCCTAGCGTAAAAAAAATAACAAACAGATCGTACCTACTCGTTTTATATCGATGAAACTGTTTCCTAACAGGCTCCTGATTGTTGTGACCTTCTTCTATGTTCTTTGGACACAATAGAAAAAATCACACATTAAAAAAGAATAAGTTAAGTTAATTACAGTTTATTACCTAATGTATTGAGGGAACGAGTGATGAAGAAATATTAGGAAACACGTGCAGACACCCCATTTAAGTCTTGAGAGAGACTTAATGAATGATGATGATGATGATGATGATAGGGAAAATGGCTAAGGTTTGACCGCAATATATTTTGAAACATTGTCAAGTGTGCGTAGAATCGTGATTGCTTATTTAGCGATATTGAAATATAATTTTGGCTACGCACGAATATATTTGATCGTGATAAAGGCGCTATTTTGTCCTTCAGTCCGCGATATAATAAAGCTAACAAGTATGAGGTACATAACCTACGTCGTTTCACGCATTAATTTTGGTAACGGTATTTGACGAATGGCAAGGCGATGGGACCAAAAGACAGCCCCGGATCTTCAATATTTTTAAGGGGGGGCTAAATATGAAAAATGCCGCCCCCGCCCACTTGTATTTATTTTTACCTTTAGCCTTTTAGCCTTCCGGAAGGCTTATGTCCAAATGTTAATCAATTAGTGGACATCTGATAGCTGAAATCATAAAGATGACAAAAGTAAAAATAAATATAAGTAGGGGCGGCATTTTTCAGTTTTTGCCCCCCCTAAAAATAAATGATAATGTTCGTGCCCAGTGCAGGTCAAAGTTAAGTAAATTATGAGTTGTACATTCGTCTGTAAAGTGTGAATTTGCCGCCCCTTGAACTTGCCGTCCGGGGCATGGGCCCCGGCTTGCCCCCCCTAGATCCGGGGCTGCCGAAAGATAGCTGAAGGTAGAAGAGACCGCAAAATCATACAGCGGTAGGTACCTTCTTCTAGCTTCCATTTGCGGCTACACTGGCGTGGTAGCGGAAAAAGTAGCTTATTATATGCAATTCTAGGGCATCTAAATATATAAAACTTTTGCGTCACTGACTGACTAACTGATCTACCAACGAACAGCCTTAACAACTGGTCATAGAAGCTTGAAATTTGCGGTTGAAGTCTGTTCATAACTTCACAAGAACATCAAGTTGCGAGGGTTTTTTTAGTACCTAAGATATAATATTCCTAGTTTTATTGAAACCCGTATGGTTTTTTATGCGTTATTGAGACACAAACATACCTACTAACATCCTTATAAACTTTCCGATCAATAATAATTAATAGGATTCCTATTTATTTACGAGCTTCAAGGATACTTCCATTGCTATAAATATACAATGGATATTATAAAGTGGTCTTTATAATTATTGCCATATGCAATAGTTTACATAACATTAGGGAAAACTTTATTTATGTAGGAAACATGATCGATGAATATTCATTTGTCTATTGAATGGTGTATTCGTAGTCCATTTTTAGGGTTCCGTACCCAAAGGGTAAAAATGGGACCCTATTACTAAGACACCGCTGTCTGTCTGTCTGTCTATCACCAGGCTGTATCTCATGAACCGCGATATCTAAGACAGTTGAAATTTTCACAGAATATGTATTTTTGTTGCTGCTATAACAACAAATACTAAAAACAATAAAATAAATATACAAGGGGTGGCTCCCATACAACAAACGTGAATTTGCATTTTTAGCGACATCTAGTTTGTCTTGTATTGCTGACGTTTCGAGACAATACAGATGCTCTTCATCATGAGCACCGCCTGCGATCGCTATCAACGGTAGATCGACGGAAATGAGTTATCGCTATCTACCGTTAATCGCGGTAATTAGCCTTATTTTAAAGTTAAAATGAGTAACAACCACGATAGTTTTAATTGTAGCATGTAAGCATTCTATCAGTTATCTAGTTCCCATAGTACTAACTTTGTTTTTGGCTAGATCACGCTCAAATAACTCCACCAATATTCATTTATTTTATTTATTCTTTTGCAGATGGAGGAAGACAAACCAGACGAAGATGCAGAAGACTCGGACGCTTCTGGAATGGATAGCGATGACCCTCTTACAGCTACAGACACCAAATATGGAAAGAGTTTCAGGTCAGATTGGAATGTGTGTAGAGAAAAGGGCTGTTTAGATTCTATTTGATAAGTTCCTCCTAGAACAGTACAGCTATTACTTACTAGCTTCTGCTCCCGGCTTCGTGTGGTACCCTAATGTAGCCTATGTCACTCTCCGACCCATGAACTATCTCAATGGAAAAAAATATGTCGAGCCGTTGCTCAGTTGCTTCGTGAAAAAAAGCTTTGTTTATCTGAGAGGATGTCTACCGTACTTGGGGATTACAGTCGTGATCCTATTTATTTTTAGGAAACCCTAAAAACGGGACCCTATCACTAAGACTTCGCTGTCCGTCTGTCAGTCTGTCTATCACAAGGCTGTATCTCATGAACCTTGATAGCTAGACAGTTGAAATTTTCACAGATTATGTATTTCTGTTGCCGCTATAACAAATACTAAAAACAGAATAAAATAAATATTTAATCGAAGCCAATACCAATACAACAAACGTAATTTTTTTGCCGTTGTTTATAGATTATATTTTTAGATTATAGATATAGATTTATAGATACGGAACCCTTCGTGCGCGTGTCCGACTCGCACGTGGCCGGTTTTATTTATTTTCATTAGTCTTGCTTCGTTTACGAGTACCATGCATCCTTTTCTTGCTCATGATATTCCTAAGATATTCGTACATTTTTGTTATTTTGATTTAATTTCTTTCAGACATTTTACAAGAGAAGCTTTACCGAGATTGGACAACTATAGAAACGTGATGTCCCTACACGCCGCACCGCGACCAACTCTAGATGAGCTCCACAACGCTTCGTTATCTAGAAAGGTGAGTGTCTTTGAAAACTAACAAATATTCTGCTGAATTTGATGAAAAAATAGTCAGCTTGTTGTATTATATGGCTGATACAAGCATTTACCAGCGGCTTGGTGTTGCCGGGATAAAAAGTAGCCGATATGCTATTCCAGGTTATTTACATTCTATATCTATATACTTTCGGATTTGTAGAAAGTAGGATCTATTTAAGATTTAATATCCAAATAATGTTTATAAGCTGTACCATTATGTCTTACCATAGTAACCTTCGATTATAATCAGTAGGTAAGTATTGAATCGAATCGTGAATTAATTTCCATGACATCTAGATACTTGAAGTAAATGTAATTGATAATGAACCTGGCGGTTTATGCGTAATTTGATCCTTGCACGTAGGGTTACCAGATGGGATGACTAAAATATCTAGGCTAATTTCCAAAAATGCGGTATTTTGGAAATTTTATTACAAAGAAATATTACGAATTAAACAGTTATTTTTTACTAGCTTCAGCCCGCGGCTTCGGTCGCGTGTTACTTAGATAAAAAGTATCCTATATGCTATTACAGGACAAAAGATATGTATATTCCAAGTTTCATCAAAATCCGTTTAGTCATTCAGGCCTGATTGAGGCACAAATATACAAACAAACTCGCAAACTCTCGCATTTATTAGGATTACAAGCTGCTCGCCCCGGCTTCACACGGGTGGTACCTGGATAAAAGTAGTCATATGTGTTATTAAATAAATAATAAATAAATCATAGAGTAACAAACACACACACCTATACGCACTCACTTACAAACATTCGCATTTATAATATTAGTAGGATTAAAATTTGGGGGCACGGCAGTGCACCCGCCAAGTCGAGCGCGAAGCAAACACTGCCGTACCATCCTTTACTGGAACCATTTCGCCGCATTTTCAGGCCCCTATTTGAGAACCTCTGGATAAGACCAGAACGCTGAAATTTTCGTCATCCAGTAAGCCATAATCACATACTTAAAATCCAAAATTTGAAGTCTGTAGGTCATTTAGTTACGAAGTTAAGCGAAAGCAAAGTTTCGCATTTTAGACAGACACTCACTCACTCACTCACTCACTCACTCATGATCATCAGAATAGAACTAGTACTTCCCATAAACTCAGAGAGCTGAAATTTGGTACAGAGTTAGGGTTTAATGGCCAAATAAAGGGAAAACCATAAAAACTAGGATAATCGAAGATCTGGAGTACCTGGTGACCCTGATAAGAAAACACAAAAGCCTAACCAAACTATTAGAGATCGACATACCGTCTTTACAAAAAATATTCAACTACTGGACCGAATTGAAAAATTCTTTCACCATTAGAATCCTACATTATCCCTGATGAACATAGGCTATAGTATATTTTCAAAAATATTAGGGATCCGTATGAAAACATCGATAATGTAATCCAAAGTGTGAAAAAAATAAAAAATAAATCCTTATATTGCGTTTGGTGCGGAAATTATTGACAATAGAGCAAAGTAATGTACTACAGTTTTAAAGAGGACATCAATATCTACAAAAAAGTATGTAATACCATATGTCTAACTATTAGGGATCCGTATGAAAACTTCGATTGAACTTTTGGATTTTTTTCACACGTTGGGTTACATTAACCCAACGTGTGAAAAAAATCCAAAAAAATCCTTATATCGCGTACTCTGCGGAAATTGTTGACGATAGAGCAAAGTGATGTACTACAGTTTTAAAGAGGACATCAATATCTACAAAAAAAGTCTGCGATACTAAATGTTTTATTAAGGATCCTTATGAAAAATTCGATAATGTAACCCAAGGTGTAAAAAAATTACCTATAATATCATTATTACATCCGTGCGACGCCGGGGCGGACTGCTAGTACGCAATAAAATTAAAGGAAAACTCTGGAAAACACTGGATAAGACTAGACTGGCTTTTATACCTACATAACTTATACTTACAAGTTTACAAGAAGAAATAGTCGAACGATTAACTTTATTCTACTCGAACATTACACAAATTGAATAAACAAATTAACAAATTAAATAAACTAAAATATTAATTTCGATCAAAATATAATGCAATGGACTAAGAGTGGCGGTGATACCCGCACACGTCGCTAGATGGCGCTGACTGTATTTTAAACGCGCTTACGATTTGTTTTTATAATAAAAAAACTACTCATAAAAAGAAAAAAAAATGTGTCAAATAAGAAAATCTAATAAAATAAATCAATAAGCCCACGTTTCTACAAAAAGAAGTGAAATCCCACCAAAAACATTCTGTAAAAAACTAGCCAAGTCTCGATGGAGCTGCTTGTTTATCTCTAAAAAGTAATGAAATCTAGACAAAGTCGTGTCAAGTCTGAGGTTCTTTACTGCGATTTCTTTATTATTATAGAATGTTATGTGACTTGGCCGTTGAAGAGTACACAAGGGTATAAAACCAGGTGCTCCATGACACCATTGCACCAATCTGTCGCCAGAACCGCTACCCATTAACGATGGAAAATTGCCACTTAGAAAACGTTGATTCAATAACCAGTCAATTGTAGGCTTGATAAAGCTGCGTATTTCAATAACACTTATGTAAAGGCGAGCCTGAAACAAACAGTATAAAAAATACGTCTATTTTATGTTAGATCGGTGGTCGATTTGACGCTCCAAAAAGAAGACAGCAGAAGTCAGCATTGTCAATGCTGAATGCATGTGTTGCACGATCAACAACAGCCTAAAATAAGACACTAGCGTCCAATTACCAATACCTGTATTGGCTATTATCTCGCTTAACAAACATAGGTAGTTACAACAGATATAACATTACGTGTAAACAAAATTGACTTGTACCCACTAACGTATAAAGAATGTTCAACGGCCAAGTCACACAACATTCTATAATAATAAAGAAATTGCAGTAAAGAACCTCAGACTTGACACGACTTTGTCTAGATTTCATTACTTTTTAGAGATAAACAAGCAGCTCCATCGAGACTTGGCTAGTTTTTTACAGAATGTTTTTGGTGGGATTAAAATTACCTATTACAACAAAATATTTATTTGGAAAATTGGCATTGGCAATGAGTGAAGGGATTTTGAAATCGCGTAATTTTAATTTTCCTTCATTTTAGTGTTTTGTTATTTTTTCGGGACATTTTTGTATTTTGCCGAGACACTGGACATTATAATGAAATATCGGGAAAATCCCAACAAATACCGACCATCAGGCAACCCTACTTGCACGTGAGGAAGGATTGCTATTGGCAGAAATAGATAGATTCTATGAGTTGTAAGAATAAGAACTGTTTGTAATTACTCAGACAGCTGTGTAAACAATTTAGTATGGGTAAGGAATAACAATTCAGAAATCTACACTCATAATGTATTATTAACTAGCTGCCCACCCCGGCTTCGCACGTGTGTACCTATGTATACTAATGAAGATTATAGGATTTTTTTATACATTACGTTACATTGTTGCAATTTTTGTGGAGGTTTCTAATTAATTTGTAAATAATATAAAGCCCATGCTACTCGCTGATGTGTAGCTTTTAACAAGTGAAATATTTTTAAAATGCAGTCTGGAAGAGATCGCTTTTAGCGATAAGGCCGCCCATTGTCGTATAGGTTTGTTAAAATTTATTTATTTATTTATTTATTTGACATAAAGAAATGTTTCACAATTTATTTTGAATCCATAGGCTCCCGAACTAGTATAAAACTGTGTTTCAGGAGCCGGTGGCTTCTCCCATCCCAGTACATTCTGTTATTTCTAAATTATGCCAAAATAAAAGTAACAATAATTTTAATTTTAAATTACAAAAACAAAGTTATTTGCACCCATTGAGGTAATCAAGTTTTGTCTCCCGTTTTTATATGGATTTTTATTTTTACAATTTCTACAATCAAATTCTAATAGTAATATTGTGAAAAATGTCAAGGTCGCAGATAAAGTCTGGCCGATAGATGAATGTTGGATAAATTGGAAGCATTGATAAAAGGCATTACTCCATTGTTTTTTCTCTAAGTACGAGTACATCTATACTTATATTATAAACTAGCTGACCCGTGCCCGCTTCGCTGGGGGACAGATAGTTTTACGACTTCATATTAGACATCTTAAAATTATCAGTGGTTCTCTAATATATTAAGCATGTTATTATACATATAAACCTTCCTCCTGAATCACTCTATCTATTAAAAAAAACCGCATCAAAATCCGTTGTGTAGTTTTAAAGATATAAGCATACATACAGACGCGGGAAGCGGGAAGCGACTTTGTTTTATACTATGTAGTGATGCGAAAGTAACTCTGTCTGTCTGTGACGTAATCACGGCAAACCGCCGGCCGGGCCGATTGTGATGAAATTTCATATACTTAGAGATAGTTTAAAGTATTGGAACGGCAACTTTTTTTTCAATTTTTTTTTCAATTTTCAGGATTTTCAATGTTTTTTGATAAAGTTGACGACATTGAGTTCCTGAATCAGGCAAAAGCTAGTTATATAAAAGCCCAACACGTAATTCTCTTATTCATACTTGCTAGGTACATACAAGTATCCTTCAGAAATAATAAAATCCTATTACGCTGTTTTATTGTCTATTAGAGAAATGAACTCAGCGCTACCCACAATGAATTCCCAAAATCCTATTACGCTGTTTTATTGTCTATTAGAGAAATGAACTCAGCGCTACCCACAATGAATTCCCAGAGCCAGCGTAAATGGTATTCCTTAAATACGCTTTTGCGTATAATTTTCCAAAAATATTGCGTTTACTAGCCCCTAAGGGGCAGAATAATAGTGTGTGCTGTTCGTACACAATCAGTAAATTACTTATATTTACTTGTAAATTGTAATAGACCATGCTTTTGTATTTATGAATTAGATTCCGTCCGCGGTTTAGCTCTAGTACCTAGATAAATAATAATAATAATAATAAATATTGACGGACTTAACACACAGTGCCATCTAACCCCAAACTAAGCAAAGCTTGTACTATGGGAACCGGATAACTGATAGAATACTTATATACTTTTTTTTGTAAATACATACTTATTATTATACATGTTAACACCCATAACTATATATTTTGACACGGGTCTTTATCACGTAATTACCTTTAATTTACTTTCCCGACGTTTCGACTATGTTACAATAGCCATGGTCGCGGGTAGACTGGAGTAATGGTAATTACGTGATAAAGACCCGTGTCAAAATATATAGTTATGTCTACTAATCACGATAGTTTGAAAAATAATATTAACACCCAGACACAGAACAAACATCTATGTTTATCACACAAATATTTTCCCTGGGTGGGGATCGAACCCACAACCTACAGCGCAGAAGGCAGAGTTACTACCAACTGAGCTGTGAGCCTATTTGCTTTTCCAGGGCTATGTGTATTTCAAGTTTCATACAAATTTGTGTAGTCTTTTGGGCGCGATTGAAGCACAAACTTTCGGGTTTATTATCAGTGAGTCAAGTTTTGAATAGTTCCATCCAGCAGGCCTAGCTTATTGACACGAGAAATTGATTTGTTCACGTAAGAATAGACAAGAATTACATTTGGGCGTAGAATATATGACGTGAAATTATGGTCAAAGCAAGTTCAGAAATATCTTTCTTGTTCATTTTAAGGGTTCCATACCCATTATAAGGGTAAAAATGGGACTCTATTACTCTAGACTCCGCTGTCATTATGTCTCTGTTGTCTGTCCGTCTGTCTGTCTGTCACAAGGCTCATGAACCGTGATAGCTAGACAGTTTAAATTTTCACAGATGATGTATTTCTGTTGCCGCTAACAAACAAAAGTAATTTTTTTGCCGTTTTTTATAGATAATGGTACGGAACTTTTCGTGCGCGAGTTTTGACTCGCACTTAGCCGGTTTTTTACGCATGCTGCTGCCTAAAATCGCTGCTTTTAACACAATTTTTTTTTCTAATACATCTGAGGAAGACATTTTTCTCGGGTCTTCATGCTAGGCGTGCAGGTAGTCAGGTAACCTACAGGTAAAAAACTGGTCTTGGCGCACCTATGACGTACTATAAGCTTATGACGTACCCCAAAGGTACTCAGGTTCTCAATTGCGGTAATTGCTGGGCACTCATTAACTAATTGGACCACTTGACTTGGCTCACGTTTTCGTGAACCACGCTATGAAGATCTATTTGTAAGTAGGTGTTTGTGACTTGGAAAAATGTTATGATATCTCTGATGTGATGCTTGAAATCTTTGTTTTTTTGTATGTGTCTACCTGGATAAGACGGAAAAAGTGATAAAGCCGCATTATCTTGAAAACCATCAAACTTAAAAAGAAACTGTCTTTCATTTATGTAGCTAGTATGATCATCTAACGAATTATATAAAAATAAACTGTTTAGCTGTTCATTGTTTTGAGTAAAAACGAAATTAGTGTTTTGGAAGAGCCAACGGAAAATAAATCTATCGAGAAAAAATTCACCAATCGTGTTCTATCTATACTTTATCTGGATTAAATCCTTAAGTTATCTTTGTCATAAAAAAACAAAACTGTATATTTTACGGTTGTTGAGAAAAACCGATTCTGCATGCATCAAAAAAAAATATTACCCGTCTTTAAGTAAAGTACAGTGAGAGTGCGGTGGAAATGTGGTGTCGTGTTTTGATAATCCGTAGAGGATTAAATGTTTGGCTTTAGTGAACCGAAAACTAATCCAATATTATCGGATAGTCAACATTAGGTAATAATAACAGTAGAGCTATTCAGTAAACATATCTCGAACCTGAATCCGCAGTGAGTTTGTATAACAAATTTTATCGAAATCGGTTCAACCGTTCAACGTTCAACGTTTATAAAACTAAAATGAAAACCGACAAAAATGTTTTGAGCAACCGAAAAGTCAAGGGACGATATTAGTTTTTAGGGTTTTTTTGGTTTTATGAAGAAACTGTTAATCGTACGAGTCCATAAGTGATAGTGGGATATATCAAGATGACTATGATCATATACATGATACATGATCCTAGTACCAGTACCCACCCAGCCAGTAGCACAAGTAGACTAGTACCTTGCGCAACAAGTTCAAGGGAATATGACCTTTAACGCGTAGGTGTCTGTACTAGATCGTTGAGACATCTGATCCGCTGACCCTTCTGATTAGATGCAGTCACTTGAAGGGTATGACTATGATAGGGACCGTAAGGGGCGTATTTATTGGTGAATGTGATAAAACTAGATCCACGAAAGACCACCCACCAAGAGGCGTTCAACCATTTTTTTACGGTTCCGTACCCAAAGGGTAACAACGGACCCTATTACTAAGACTTCGCTGTCCGTCTGTCCGTCTGTCCGTCCATCCGTCCATCCGTTTGTCTGTCACAGGGCTTTATCTCATGAACCGTGTTAGCTAGACAGTTGAAATTTTCACAGATGATGTATTTCTGTTGCCGCTATAACTACAAATACTAAAACAGAATAAAATAAATATTTAAGCGGGGCTCCGCATACATCAAACGTGTTTTTTTTGCCGTTTTTATAGATAATGGTACGGAACCCTTCGTGTGCGAGTTCGTCTCGCACTTGGCCGATTTTTATATTTTTTATAAGGAAATTTTGCTATGATGAACCCATCACCAGTTCGATGTATAGACTATTATCTATTATACCATAACTAATACATGTAATAATGCTCCCTTATCCCCTTTTTAACCAAGTTGAAAAAAAAATTGTTGTGTTTTTGTGGTTGGTGTTACTTCCCGTTTGGTCCCATTTGAATTTGAGGAAAAAATATTACCTCTAAGGGTGAAAAATAGGGGATGAAATTTTGTAATGGACTTAATAATTGAGTAATGTATTTATGAGGAATAGAATAATATACACACACATTTTTTTAAATATTTTTTATTATGACAAGCTTTTATTTGAAGGCGGAACTCGCGGCCATCGTAAAGATGAGAAAAATAAATTGATATGAGTAATATGTAATATATTTTTATGACGCCGCATGGGGCACCTCTTATGTATGTATGGATATAGTCGTACCTAAATAGATAAGTACTCGGCGATATTTACAAGATGAATTATGGTACATTCAAACATGTGATAGATAGATACAAACCCTCGTAGATAATATACGATCGCCAGGTGCTCAGATCCTTGAAGATATCTAAGGGGTGTAGTCAGAGCCACGTCTAAACATTACTGTAGTTGACTACCTCGGAGGAGACGTAAAGAGTACGACGTTGACTGCTTTGTACCAAATAGTACTCGTAAATTTTACTATATATTAGTCAGCTATTTTGATATTGTTTGTTATTGTAAATATAGTATCTACGTATAATAATAGCTTTTGGTTGTAGGTTCGATATACAATAATAGTTTTAATATACCGAAAAAAAAAATTGACCGTTGCAGCAGAAGCTTCTTATGATCTGAGCACTGTCAGCATGATTTATTATTGCACTATCACAAAGTTATCGAGGTTTCTTTTTAACCGAAAATTGGCACTAATTTATGGTCTCAGTACTAGAAAATACTACACAAATTACAACGGAGACGCCGAGCTATTTATGAATCGATAGAATCGTGAAAATATGAGTAGCTATGTGGTAGGTGCGTATGAATAAACGGTTAACTAAATATTGTGTTTTTTTAAGGATATTATTTTTATTTTTTTAATTTAAGTTTTAACTACTTAAATTTAATTAGTAACAGACACTGACAATACGTTATTATTTTTTTTGGTAATTAAAAACTAGTGTTGTATAATAAGTATGTATTTACAAAAAAAAGTCAGCTATCTGATTCTGAATTTCTGATAGTACAAGCTTTGATTAATTTGGGACAAGATACCGCTGTGTGTAAAGTCCGTCAATATTTATTTATATCAGCTTTTATAGTGAAAAATGTATTTAAAATGTGATTAAAAAATACTCATAAATGTACTGTTATGGCATAAATAAAAAACAACTATGTTTTTTTTCTAGCCAGGCCAAATGTCAGAGAAAGACCTAGAACCTACGATGCCGTCTTCGAACGTCAAGTTCGGTTGGATAAAAGGCGTGCTGATGAGATGTCTGCTCAACATCTGGGGCGTGATGCTGTTCCTGAGGCTGTCGTGGGTCGTCGGGCAGGCAGGAGTTGGTTAGTATGTCGGTGGAGACTAGGAAAGTTTTAATACGAACTAGAAGTTTTAAATAGAGGAAAAAGGGTCTTATTAACACAGACGTGCTAAGATCCTTGAAAATATCTAAAAGGGGCAGTCGTACGTCCAGAAAAAACAAGCATTTGGCATATGTATACAAAAGTATGGCTTATAAATTACTAGAAATTGGTTTCCTTACGATGTTTTTCATTACTGTTTTTAGCAGAAAATCTACACATCCCACTAATTTCGATCTTTTTATCTGACACAGTGATCCTATTTATTTTTTTTATTTCTTTTGTAATGGTGCGTGTTGTCGGCAGCGCAGTCCCTGCTGTTGATAACGA
This sequence comes from Hydriomena furcata, assembly GCA_912999785.1. Classification (NCBI taxonomy): domain Eukaryota; kingdom Metazoa; phylum Arthropoda; class Insecta; order Lepidoptera; family Geometridae; genus Hydriomena; species Hydriomena furcata. Next base: position 13,347,510 of record OU538834.1, read on the forward strand.
TGACGTCTGTGGTGACCACCATCACGGCACTCTCCATGTCTGCTATCAGCACCAATGGCGTCATAAAAGGAGGTAAGTTCTAATACCTATACGTCTAGGCTTGGTCGCATGGAACAGGCGTAGCTTCACCTAGCTCCTAAGATGTTCCAAAGTGATTTTATTGAAATAAATACCTTTTAACTTTGACTTTGACGTCTTCATAAAATAACGCAGAACCACAGACAGTGTTTTACAGCGTCAGATGTAGCTTTTTTGTATTTAAACGAATGTGGCTACACTTGTCTCTCAATGAGAATAGTTCGCTATATTACGATAATAATGGCCACAGCATTACGCTACGCTGGGCTACCAGATTGTATGACCAGAATATCTGAGTAAAATTTTAAAAAGTCGGGAATTTGGTATAATTTTCGGGACAAATACACCTTGTATGCATGAAAGGTGTATGTAACCTACACAATGTTTAAAGCAAATAAATTATCTTTATCTTTATCTAAAAAAAAAAATATGTTCGTTATATATTAAACATAAAATTTGTCGGGAGGATCCCGACCATCTGGTACCTCTACCTGGAGTGTCTGGGATATTAATTAAGATGAAGTATCTAGTTTTGCTCATTACCTTCCAGTTAAAACTAAAGACATAATTATCTTGTTTTCTAGGAGGGACATACTACATGATATCACGGTCCCTTGGCCCAGAGTTTGGTGGCTCCATCGGGCTTATATTCTCGATGGCGAACGCGGTCGCTTGCGCTATGTACGTCGTCGGCTTCGGAGAGTCGCTCATTACCCTTATACCTGAAACTGCGTATATGGTCAGCAAAAGCTGGGTAAGTATCTAAGTATACGGCTTTCACAGCTACTGGCTACTGGCCTCACAGCTCAGTTGGTTGTAACTCTGCCTTCTGCGCTGTACGTTGTGGATTCGATCCCCACCCAGGCCAAATATTTGTGTGATAAACATAGATGTTTGTTCTGTGTCTGAGTGTTAATATGTTAATAAGTCTGCCCGCGACCATGGCTATTGTAACATAGCCGAAACGTCGGGAAAGTAAATTAAAGGTAATTACGTGATAAAGACCCGTGTCAAAATCTATAGTTATGTCTACTAATCACGATAGTTTGAAAAATAATATGTATAATAAGTATGTATTTACAAAAAAAAAAGTATATACGTATTTTATCAGTTACCTGGTTCCCATAGTACAAGCTTTACTTAGTTGGGGCCTAGATGGCGCTGTGTAAACCACCAATATTTATTTATTATATTTATTCCAGGATCAAGCCATCTACGGTTGCATAACAATAGTCCTCCTAACCGGTATCGTCATAGTCGGTATGGAGTGGGAGGCGAAAGCGCAGATTGTGCTTTTGTTCATACTGCTGGCGGCTATAGTCGACTTCCTCATTGGCTCTGTTGTCGGCCCGAAGAGTGATGTGGAGTTCGCGCAAGGCTTCGTGGGTTATAACTGTGAGTATTACTATTCATAAGTTTTCAGTTGAAAACTACTGCAAAATCTGGGCATGTGCCAAATGTAATGATTAGACGTGACTCTGTCTACCCCCTTTTGACATCTTCAAGGATCTGAGCGTCTGGAGATCTGAGAGGTTTACCGAACTTGGGGATTATAGTCGTGTTCCTATTTCATTTCATTTTTCTGCTGAATTTTTGAAGTTTGTTAAATTTTACTTAGAGATTAGACCACCCACCGTTCTGTCACCTGTCATATAATAGAACGTTGTCAACGGAACTTGACAAGTATGCAAAGATTAACTCGATCGAACTATTTACTAAAAGTTTTGTTAACTTGGAAGATGTCAAGGATGTCAGAGGCACGTCCAAACAATACATAATTGTCACATGCCCATATTTTTAGGTAGTTATTAGTAGCATTCCATACGTGACAGGTTACAAGCCCAGCGCCGCTTCCCACACGGCCAACACGACTATATATTTAGAAAAATACTAGCTGTTTCGACCGACGTTGACCTGTCAAATTTCAGTCGGGTTTGTTACAACACTTAACTCGAGATCTGCTGGACCAATTTTCATGGTTTTTGATTCGTTGGATTTGTCTCCGCCCCGAATAGCAGAATACATCTTAAAAACAGTGAAAACTGGACGAATACATAATTATGAAAGATGAATCATTTTCAATAAATGTTCATTGGTTTAGTACATGTCAAACATTTGTTGTCCATCCAGTCAAATACTGTAAGTAATGATTGACATTTATGCATGCGTTCAGAAATGTATTTTGTGTAAACTATTTAAAAAGGTTGAATCAACTATTGTCTGTATTTTTTCATTTTTTAACGGGAACGGGAACGGGAGTTAATTCTAAAGCGATACGAAGTTCGCCGGGTTAGCTTGTAAAATATATAATATTAGATTAGAATTTTATAATATTAGATTGTAAACTGTCAAAATATTGTATTTCAGTAACGGTGCTACAAAACAACATGGGTTCCGACTATAGATACTTCGAAGGTGTGGAGCATAATTTCTTCTCTGTATTCTCCATATTCTTCCCCGCGGCCACCGGAATATTGGCTGGAGCTAACATTTCTGGAGATTTGAAGGTATTAACCACAATCACACAATGATTTAGACTCCCTCTCAGAAATTTGAGAGGGTTTCTGAGAGGTTTTCACACACACACACACACACTCACACACACACTCACACACACATACTCACACACATACTCACACACACACTCACACACACACTCACACACTCACACAGATACACACACCAATAATATACATACATACACTATACACACATTCTATAAATTGTAATTAGGGTTCCGTACCCAAAGGGTAAAAACGGGACCCTATTACTAAGACTTCGCTGTCCGTCTGTCTGTCACAGGGCTGTATCTCATGAACCGTGATAGCTAGAAAGTTGTAATTTTCACAGATTATGTATTTCTGTTGCCGCTATAACAACAAATACTAAAAACAAAATAAAATAAATATTTGAGTGGGGCTCCCATACAACAAACGTGTTTTTTTGACGTTTTTTATACATAGATAATGGTACGGAACCCTTCGTGCGCGAGTCCGACTCGCACTCGGCCGGTTTTTTTTTAACTTTCGATTATTATGCTTATAATAATTGGAACTGTGCTGTGCTTTAACTCCGGAGGAGGGCGTTGATGTCTGCGACACAGTATTTATACTTCTGCAAATGTCATAGTTTTCTACTTTTAATGTGGTTTTGGTTCCAAATAAAAAATAAATTATTATTATTATTATTATTTCTTCATAACAAGCTTCGATCGCGTGGTACCTGTATAAAAAGTATTTTACATGTTATTCCTGGGATAAGTTACATCCAAATCAGTTTGGGCGTGTTTGAGCCACAAACATACAAACATTCATAAAAACTTCCGCATTTATAATATTACTAGCTTTTGTCCGCGACTTCGTCCGCGTAGATTTGAGAAATCGATTTTGATAAAAAAAAACATTAAAATCCTAAATATCAAAAAATATAAAACTATCTCGATATGAAATTTCATCACAATCTGTCCGCCAGCGGTTTGGCCGTGATTAACCTCACAGACAGACAGATATACATAGATTAGTAAGAAGTAAAATTGTATAGTCTTTAATGTATTTATCTGACCGTTTTATAATTGTCTTTTGAACAGGACCCCCAAAAATCGATCCCAAAGGGCACCCTCTTAGCAATCCTACTCACCACCATCTCGTACCTGGTGATAGCTGTTCTGGCAGGATGGACTGTGGTGAGAGACGCGTCTGGTGACGTCACAGAAGTCGTAGGATGGGCGATGGCCGATTGCGCCAATAGGACGTGTGCCTATGGACTGCAGAATAGTAATGATGTGAGTTGATTGGCAAATTTGACAGGCCTCACAGCTCAGTTGGTAGTAACTCTGCCTTCTGCGCTGTAGGTTGTGGGTTCGATCCCCACCCAGGGCAAATATTTGTGTGATGAACATAGATGTTTGTTCTGTGTCTGGGTGTTACTATGTATAATAAGTATGTATTTACAAAAAAAAGTATATAAGTATTCTATCAGTTATCTGGTTCCCATAGTACAAGCTTTGCTTAGTTTGGGGCTAGATGGCGTTGTGTGTAAAGTCCGCCAATATTTATTTTTATTTATTTATTTTAATAGGCAATTTGACAGTATGAAAAATAAAGTGCTGTTGAAAGTAATCTATGTATATTATGCCTTCATAAAGCGTTATGGAGTAAAATAATTTGAAAATAAACAATGATTTATTAAAAAAACCCGTAATTAAAATTATCTATTTTTAAACGCCAGACACGTGACACAAAGCAGTCAGGATTGGTCGAATCGACGATGACGTAACATGCTTGTAATATGTCATCGTCTGCCTTGAAAAACTAGACGTTTGTATTTGTTGACAAGCATGTAACGTCACAGAAACTAGTGCGACGCCTTTTGCTTAAAGAAGCATTTTTGCGGGTTATATAAATTGACAAAATATAATTCTGTTGTCTTGACAAACAGGAGAGAACTTATTAAAATACTAGCTGACCTGATAGACGATGTCCTGTCAAATTTGCAATAATCCCACAGAAAAAAGCACTTTCAGTTTTTTCCGAAGTGGGAATCTCTAATATTTTTGAAAAAAAAAATGACCTATTTTACTTTCTGAGAAACTTGCTTTTGATATGTTTAAGAATTTTTAAAATTGGTCCAGTATTTTTTAGTTTATAATTATAAACAAGCAAAATATTATTACTAAAATATTATATTAGCCACAGTTTAAAGTTACATTCTCATTTCCTTGATTCAGGTGATTCGGCTGGTGTCGGGATTCGGTCCATTGATATACGGTGGTTGTTTCGCTGCCACTCTGTCTTCTGCTTTGGCGTCGCTTGTTTCAGCGCCTAAAGTGTTTCAGGTAATTCATAATTAAAATATTCTAGTTAGTATTATCCAGTTAGTATTCTTATAAGCGGCGATGGGCTTGCAACCTGTCACGTATGGAATGCTAACTACTGCAAAATGTGGGCATGTGCCAAATATAATGTTTGGACGTCCCTCTAGACATCTTCAAAGGATCTAAGCGTCTGAAGATCTGAGAGGATGTCTACCGTAATTGGGGATTACAGTCGTGATCCTATTTATTTTTTCTATTTTGTTATGTGTGTTGGTTGAGTGGGAGGCATCTAGATTTTCAGTCCGAATGTTAGGTTTGGTGATATGTTCACCAATGTTTTTCTTCCGCCTGCCGTTTTGCTCACATTGCACCTGGATTGTAAAACCTAAAAGTTTAGCCTATATGCTATTCCAGGACATAAGCTATGTATACTCAAAGTTTCATCCAAATCCGTCTGAGCGTGATTGAGCTGCAAACATCCAAACATCCACAAAAACTTTCGGATTTATAAAATTACTAGCAGACCCGTGACAGACGTTGTCCTGTCAAATTTCAATAATCGAGTTTTAGTCTGTGATGTCAGATTTGTTGCACAGCAGCGCCATCTATATTATTTATTCGGGCATTATATCTACATCTACAGCCAATTTCAATTTTATCCGTTTTGTCATTTAGGCCTGATTGAGGAACAAACATACGTACAAACTCACAAAGAACAATGCCCAAAAATGTATGGACACCGTCCCCACCCTTGTAGCACTTTAAAACCTATGTTAACCGAAGGGCCATGGTCATTTTATCATTTTATTGTATGACAGCGAAACAGAAATGTGCATCCGAAAAAAGTTATATCGACATGAAGAAACCGGAATCAGTCACAATAATAATTATGTTTCCGATCACGATGCTTTTCTTTTTACTGTGGGATGGTTTCGTTCGGAGTTTTCAAACAACTCTTTAGAATTAAATGCTGACTCCCGCTCGGGAACAAAAAGTTCATAAATAATTCTGCTGAATATTGGTTTTGTAAGGTTACCATTGACGTTTTTTTTAGGAGATTTCAAATAAAATACCTTATTAATTACAAATAAAACCTTTATTCGGTATTTTGAGTATCTATTACAATATTGTCCCAGGCACTGGCTGGCCCAACGAAATTCTCTAAACGCCTTCCAATCCCAAAGTACCAAACGATGCTGACGACATGCGCGCAGGCACCAACTGTCCTCATACCCGTCAAACATGAGCAGTAATATGCCTGAATAGCGTTTATTCCCTGTGCGTTATTCTGTATTAAATACGTATAATAGGTCGCATTAGACCTATGTCCTATGAATAAATTGTTACTGATTCCGTATTCTTCATGTCGATATAACTTTTTTCGGAAGCATATTTCAGTTTCGCCGTCGTACAATAAAATGATAAGATGGTTATGGCCCTTCGATTAACATAGGTTTTAAAGTGCTACAAGGGTGGGGACGTTTTGAACATTGTTCTTTCACATTTATAATATTATTAGGATAGTATGATGTTGATAATTTTCATTTTGATTAGCTTTTTTTTTGCTGAAAACCCTGTTTCTCTGGTATTTTGTTATTTTTATTTAATTTTCAGGCTTTATGTCAGGACAAGCTGTATCCATACTTGGAATTCTTTGCAAAAGGCTACGGAGCCAACAACGAGCCTGTACGAGGATATGTGCTTACATTTATAATAGCCACCGCATTCATACTGATGGGTGAGTTAAAACTACTCGATAATATAGGTATTTTATTACTTATTTATAGTCGTGTTGGCCGAGTGGGATGTACCTCGACTTTCAATCTGAAGGATGAAGGATAAAGATGAAGGAAAAAAAAGAAATAGGATCACGGCTGTAATCCCCAAGTTCGGTAGACATCCTCTCAGATCTCCAGACGCTTAGATCCTTTAAAGATGTCTAGTGGGGGTATTCAGAGGCACGTCCAAACATTATTTTTGGCACATGCCCACATTTTGCAGTAATTAGCAATCCATACGTGACAGGTTGCAAGCCCATCGCCGCTTATAAGAACATTAACTGGTTTCCTCACGATGTTTTCCTTCACCGTTTTGAACACAAGTATTGATGCGCATATAATTTTTTCGACCATTGATGCACGCCGGGATTCGAACCCACGACCTTCAGATCGAAAGTCGAGGTACCTCCCACTCGGCTAACACGGCACATGAGATACACATTACATAATAAATGTTATTTGTTTAATTTCAGGTGGACTCAATCAGATAGCGCCTCTTATTTCCAATTTCTTCTTAGCAGCATACGCTCTGATCAATTTCTCTACATTCCACGCCAGTTTGGCTAAACCCGTTGGGTGGCGGCCAACTTTTAGGGTAAGTCTATTTTTACAAGTGTACAAGTGTACAAGTGTACAAGTGTACAAGTGTATAAGTATACAAGTGTACACGTGTACGAGTGTAATTTAACCCGTGTCAAAATCTAGTTATGTCTACTAATCACGATAGTTTGAAAAATAATATTTTTACAAGCTTTTATCTAACTTGCAATGTATGTATGTATGTATGTATGTATGTATGTATGTATGTATGTATGCAACTATGTTTGTTTAGGTGGAATCTTACAACTCAATTTTGAAGCAGTTATCCCCGATTGAGCTGAAATTTTGCATACACCTTTAGTTCTGGTGACAATACAATATTATGGTGACAGCGAGCTGATCTATTGATGGAGTCAGGAGCTGTTCAACGGACACTCACAACGGAACTCCTTAGTCAATAACTCGATTGAGTAAAAACTTTTCATACCAAACTTGTCAAGTTTCAATGACACAGTAATATTCTCTGATTTCTAGAACAAAGGAAAATTTTAATAAGGCATCTTTTGAAAAAACTAGAAACAAAACCAACTTCATGTTTATAATTAAAAATTGTAGTGAGGTGGGGCTCCCCCCTCCGCGAGATCAAGGAGCCCTACCTCGGCTAGCCCTCCACTCGGTGTATGCCAATGAAAGAAGGGCAAGGTATAGACCTTGCCCTTCTTGCATTGGCATTGATAGTGGTTTTCTATCACTATCAATGCCCATAAATATTGAAGGTTTCACTCGATTTCCCTGGGATCCCATCATTAGATGCTGACTTGGTGGTAATGGGACCACCAGGGAAGAATAGGATTTCAAATAAAAAAAAAAATTTTGTAAATCCTTCCACAAACGCCGGAATAATCGCGTATCGTTTTTTGAACATGTTACACACAAAAAAAAAAAAAAATTAGACGAGCCATTATTTTGAATATTATATTATAACATTATGTTTATCTGTTTATCCACAGCTATACAACATGTGGCTATCGCTAGTGGGCTCGATGCTATGCGTGGCGATAATGTTTGTGATCTCGTGGGGCACAGCCCTTGTCACCATCTCATCCCTGATGGCGCTTTATCTACTTGTCTCTTATAGGAAACCTGGTAAGTAACAGACTACCTTCCGCCCGCGGCTTTGCTCGCGTAGTACCTAAAAGAAAAAGCCAATATGCTATTAGATTTCATTTATTCTCATGAAGATAATAAATAATTAATTATCATTAAATGAGAATCAGTTAGGGCGTTTTAGAAACGTCCGTTGACGGCGCGATTTTAACCTCGCAAAGGTCTACAGGCTGCATCTGACTCGCGTGTGTATCGCGTTTTTATTAGGGTTCCGTACCCAAAGGGTAAAAACGGGACTCTATTACTAAGACTGCACTGTCCGTCTGCTGTCCGTCTGTCTGTTCGTCTGTCTGTCAGGCGATGACATATTGACAAGCATGTTACGTCATCGTCGATTCGACCAATCCTGACCGTTTTGTGTCACGTGACTGGCGTTTAAAAATAGATAATTTTGATTACGAGTTATTTTAATAAATCATTGTTTATTTTTAAGTTATTTTACTCCATAACGCTTTATGAAGGCATAATTTACATAGATTACTATCAACAACACTGTCTTTTACATCTAAACATCCTCACAAACTTTCGGATTTCTAATAATAGTAAGATTAAAGAGTTATTAATTGTTTTCAGATGTGAACTGGGGTTCGACCACTCAGGCTCAGACTTATAAAACAGCTTTGTCGGGAGTCCACACGCTTAACAGAGTCACTGAACATGTGAAGAATTACAGGTAATTAGTGTTATTTCTTTCTGTACCTCGACTTTCAATTCGAAGGACGTGGGTTCAAATCCCGGCGTGCATCAATGGATTTTTCTGTTCGAAAAATTTATATGCGCATCAAAACACGTTCTCAAAACGGTGAAGGAAAACATCGTGAGGAAACTAGTTAGTATTCTTATAAGCGGCGATGTTCTTGCAACCTGTCTCGTATGGAATGCTAACTACTGCAAAATGTGGGCATATGCCAAATGTAATGTTTGGACGTACCTCTGAATACCCCCACTAGACATCTTCAAAGGATCTAAGCTTCTGGAAATCTGAGAGGATGTCTACCGTACTTGGGAATTACGTCGTGATCCTATATTATTTATTATGATTAATTTGGTGGGTGTATTTATTTATTTATTTTAGGAAAGGAATTCCCGAAATTCAACACGTAAAGGGGTGCAGCGGGGGTAACTTAATGAAGTTGCGAAGGTTTTCACGAGTAAAAAATTAAAAACTCGCTTTCATTAATTTAATTTTGATGCGTCTATTCTTATTTTTTTTTAATGATTGCAGGCCTCAAATATTGGTGTTGACCGGGTTCCCGGGAGAGAGGCCAATTCTGACAGACTTCTCGTATCTACTCACCAAAGGATTGTCATTGATGGTGTGCGGACAAATTGTACAGGTAAATTCATATTTGATTATAATATTATCAATTTAACATTAACCGTTTTGTTTTTGACCGAATGAATTATTATTATTATTAATATGGATGAAAAGTTGAATCAAAACTTCAAAAATTTCGACCTTACAGCTCAGTTGTCTCAGTTGTAGGTTGTCGGTTCGATTCCCAGAACTAACATTTGTGTGACGCACATGCGAATGTTTGTTCTGTGTGGATGAAGCTAGCTAATATTTAAAATAAATGTATGTAAGTATTTTATTACCCACGAGGTTTGTACGAGGCGCCATCAAGCTCCAAACTAAACAAAATTAACTATCGATATTAGGTTTCTGATAGAATATTTATACCAACACCACCCCAAAACACCGAACAAATATCCATGTTCATCAACTGACCTACCTGATATCTCTTCACAGGGCCAAGTGAGTCACCGAGGAAGAGAGGCACTATCCGAACGTGCCTACGAATGGTTCTCAAAGCGTAAAATAAAGGCCTTCTACACTATGGTGGACGATGCAGCCTTCAGTCGAGGTGTCAGTGCGTTAGTTCAAGCCAGCGGACTTGGGAAACTGAAGCCGAATATACTCATGATGGGCTTCAAGCAGGATTGGCTCACGTGCGAGCGAAGCGAGCTGACGGACTACGTGGAGGTTATGCAGTAAGTACTCTTATTAGTTACTTTGAAGGGATTGTACACTTCTATAACAAGGTCCGGTATTGGGTTAGTCAGAGGCACGTCCGCATATTACATTAGGCACATGTCCTATATTTTGCAATAGTAAGCTTAATAATAAATACTACCTAACTGGTTCCTCACGATTCATTCCTTCACCGTTTTGAGCAGATAATTCGAAAAGATAAATCTGTATAAATTCTGAATGCCCGGCCGAGATTGGAACCCATACCTTCGGATTGAAATTAAATTTTGTAAATTAATTAAAAATTGTATTAAAACAAAAATTGATGCGTGTCTGAATGACAATCAATGCACAGTCAAACCATTAGAAATTTGAAGGGGCATCTTATGTTCGTCATAAAGTAGTGTCTTAAGAAAGGAATTACAAAAATTCAACACCTAAAGGGGTACAGTGAGAAGTTGAATGAAGTCGCCGGACATTTCCGTAGGTATAAATATTATTTATATAGTATGTATTTGACTGGCCTCACTCACAGCTCAGTTGGCAGTTGGCTTTCTGCGTTGTAGGTTGCGGGTTCGATTCCCACTCGGGGCAAACATTTATGTGATAAACATAGATGTTTGTTCCGTGTCTGGAAGGTATATATTTACAAAACAAAAAGTATTCTATCAGTTATCTAGTTCCCATAGTGCAAGTTTTGGTTAGTTTGGGGGTAGATGGCGTGTGAAATGTTTACCAATATTTATTAAGGTGATAAGTTAAATTTTTGACGTTTTGTATGGGCTGAGTCTACACGGATAAGACGGAAAAAGTGATAAAACTGCATTATCTTGAAAACCATCAAATTTAAAATGAAACTGTCTGTAATTTACTTAGCTAGTATGATTATCTAACGAATTATATAAAAATTAACTGTTTAGCTATTCATAGTTTTGATTAAAAACGAAACTAGTGTTTTTGAAGAGCCAACTTTGGAAAATAAATCTATCGAGTAAAGTTTCACCAATCGTGTTTCTGTCTGTAATTTATCTAGATTATATCCCTAAGTTATCTTTGTCATACAAAACAAAACTGTATGTTTTGTGGTTATTGAGAAAAAACGATTCTGCATTCATCAAAAACATTGATTACTCGTCATAATGTAATATTTGTTTTTTAGCAAAGCGCTTGACGTACACATGGCGATTGCTATACTTCGAGTAGAAGGCGGGCAATACACGAGTGAAGCATTGGATGACGATCTGCGCACGTACTTGAAGGATATGGAGCACAAGGACTTGCCTACTTTCTCACGTGAGTTTAGTTTACCTTTTAAGTGTGATAGGGGGGGAAATGTTGAGTTGAGAAGCCGTGCTCATTTTACATGGTATTTTATAACTAACTAATAAACATATAAATAACTTACATTTTAAAGATATTTTGTAAAAAACCGGCCAAGTGTGATTCGGACTCGCGCAAGGGTTCCGTACCAATAACTATAAAAAAACTCCAAAAAACACTTTTGTTGTTTATTTTATGCTGTTTTTAATATTTGTTATTATAGCGGCTACAAAAATACATCATCTGTAAAAAAAATCAACTGTCTAGCTATCACAGTTCATGAAATACAGACCTGTCACAGACAGACGGACAGCGAAGTCTTAGTAATAGGGTCCCGTTTTTACCCTTTGGGTACGGAACCCTTAAAAAGGATTACAGTTACTATCCAATAACTGACTGACGGTCTAATCTATCAACGCACTGCCCTTAGAAGGTGTATTCCTTTTAGTGTGTAGCACTAAGAAATAAATTTAACCCCTAGGGGGTGACTTACTATCGACAACCTATCGTCCAAATGTCATATCTGGTACTTTTTGCATAGTAAAAGTGTCAGTTTTGGCATTTGGACGATACGTTGTCGATACGATAGTGGTTTATGCTGACCCCCCCCCATAACTCTCCCTGATAAGATATAGTTACTTACTGCCATAAAACTTATATGTTATTTTTCAATGACTAACACACACTGTCATCGTTTAAAAAATGCTTGAATGTGACTAAGATCCATTTGCACCACAGATTTAATTACTATTTGTTATACACTCTTAAGTGTATAAAAAAATTATAATATCTTAATTCATTATTTTACTATTTCATTAACAGAAATCACTCTGTGACAATTGCCCGCTACGCCACAGAGGTCAATACTTCAACAAGATAAAACAAATTATTATAAAAATGTTAAACCCTGCTAAAAATAATTACCTACAAAAGTTATGGCTCATTTTGGGGAAGCAATATTTTAAAAACATATTTAGACTATGTCACTCCCACAATTGAGACGAATCCAACGACACCTTTATGTTGTAATCCGTCAAGTCGTTTGGCCTGTAGGGCGTGCCAAAGAAACGGACATATAAACATACATACATACATACATACATACATACATACATACATACATACATACATACATACATACATACATACATGCATACATACATACATCCTAATCACTACATAGTATAAAGCAAAGTCGCTTTCCGCTTCCCGCGTCTGTATGTATGTTTGCTTTTATCTTTAAAACTACACAACGGATTTTGATGCGGTTTTTTAATAGATAGAGTGATTCAGGAGGAAGGTTTATATGTATAATAACATGCTACCCGTGCGAAGCCGGGGCGGGTCGCTAGTAATATTATAAATGCGAAAGTTTGTGAGTTTGTATGTATGTTTGTTCCTCTATCAGGCCTAAACGACAAAACGGATTAAGTTGAAATTTGATGTAGATGTCGATATAATGCCCGAATAAATAATAGACTACTTTAAAAAATGAAAAACATCCCCAAAACGATAAAAAAACTCAAAAGTATAGATGAGATTTCTGTATAGATGGCGCTGGTGTGCAACAAATCTGACATCACAGACTAAAAACATTCAGTCTTTTCTATTCGATTATTGATGTTTGACAGGACAACGTCTGTCACGGGTCGGCTAGTACATACATACATAAGCTCGATAAACATCACCCTCCTGGCGTATTCGGGTAAAAACAACAAAAATCAACACTAGTTAAATTTGTCGGTGCGAATGTAGGTTAGGGTCCGCCATCATCCCATCATGCCATTCCGCAGGTTCCATGGGAGACAACCACAAGGAGTCAAAGTCCACGGAGAGTCTCAGCGCGCATTCTATTGGTAAGTGTTCAAAAATTGAATGTGTTTTGTGTGCTTTCACGAAATATTTTTTAGACTATCGTGGTTTGTTGACATTACTATTGATTTTTTACACGGGTAATAAGTGATAAAGAGTAGAAACCGGCCAAGTGCGAGTCGGACTCGCGCACGAAGAGTTCCGTACCATTATTTATGAAAAATGGCAATAAAAAAACACGTTTGTTGTATGGGAGCCTCACTTAAATATTTATTTTATTCTGTTTTTAGTATTTGTTGTTATAGCGACAAAAGAAATACATCATCTGTGAAAATTTCAACTGTCTAGCTAGACAGGTCACGGTTCTTGAGATACAGCCCTGTGGCAGACAGACGGACAGCGAAGTCTTAGTAATAGAGTCCCGTTTTTGCCCTTTGGGTACGGAACCCCAAAAATCATTAGTTAATGTTGTGCTTTCAAAATGCTTGCTTGTGTGGTTGCTTGCTTGTCGTGACGCTGGTTTTGTTTTGCCCATTCTGTGTTAGGTCCATGACCTGTCTAATCACAATTCTATTTTTACTGCAGAATAGACATGAGCCAAATGTTATGTTCGACGTGCCTTTGTTTACCCCCTTTAGACATGTTCAAGGATTATCAAGAATGTCTGAGAGGGTGAAAATATACTTGTGATTTTTTTTTGAAACTGTAGAATCATTTGTGTAAATTAAGCCCAAATTAATTTACTTTTTTTTAGGTAGCAGTATGTCGGACGTATCTGTGGGTTCACCCCAGTTGAGGCGTGCTGGGGTGTCCGAAGACCCCAACGCTGTCAACAAGGAGATTGCTAAGGAGCCCGAGGTTAAACACAGGTAAAACAATATCTTCTTTTAATCTATATATATAAAAAAAATCAATGTCACTTTTCGTTGTAATTTTATAACTCAAGAACGGGCTCACCTATCCAAACCAAATGTTTAGGCTTTGTTCGGACTATTTAGTAGATGGTTTATGTGCAGTTTGCACAAAATCGGTAGAGCGGTTCTTCATTTATCACATTTTTTGTAACAAATGAATTCAATAAATGGCGGATCATTTTGTAAATGGGGATTTTGCTGTTAATCAATTATTGAAATTTGAAAGGACAACGCCTGTCACGGGTCGGCTAGTAGTGTATATTAAAAGTTATTTGTATTAAAAGTTAAATTTTTGATACTTTAGAGGGATCGGTAGCGCAGTGAGGCGAGCATTGGGAACTTCATCTGCGAGACGGACGTCATCTTTCACGTCGGTAGAACAATTCACGAAGCGACAAGCAGGCAGTGTCGATGTATGGTGGTTGTACGATGACGGAGGTAACTATGACTATCACAGCTCAGTAGAAGCTATTCACTTCTTGCTTGCAACCTGTCATGTATTAAATGCTTACAAAAACCGGCCAAGTGCGAGTCGGACTACGCACGAAGGGTTCCGTAATAACTATAAAAAACGGCAAAAAAAAAACACTTTTTTTGTATGAGAGCCCCACTTAAATATTTATTTTATTCTGTTTTTAGTATTTGTTGTTATAGCGACAGCATAAATACATAATCTGTGAAAATTGCAACTGTCTAGCTATCACGGTTCATGAGATACAGCCCTGTGACAGACAGACGGACAGCGAAGTCTTTGTAATAGGTTCCCGTTTTTACCCTTTGGGTACGGAACCCTAAAAAGGTGGTTATGAGCCCTGATCTCACAGCTCAGATGGTAGAAGCTATTCTTTTCTTCTCAGCGGCGACGGGCTTGCAACCTGTCACGTACTAAATGCTTACCGAAAGGTGTGAGTCAATATAATGTTTGGATGTATCCGACTACTTTAGTCATCTTCATGGATCTGAGCGTCTGAAGATCTGAGTAGGATCTTCAACAGCGAGAAGGACGTCATCCTTTACGTCAGTTTAATTGTTCACGACGGAGGTGGTTCATAACTCAGTTGGTAGTATTCTGCACTGTAGGTTGTGGGTTCGATCCTCACACAGGACAAACATTTTGTGTCTTAAATATACTCGTAGATGTTTGTATGACTGTTATTTATAATATACAATCTACACGCCTTATTATAGAGCTACTATTTTTATTTCTGTTTGTACCTAAAAAACTACATGACCAATTTAAAAAAATATTTCATTTAGCGAACATTATCAGCGACTAACAGGCTATTTAAACATATTTTTTAATTTTTTTACCTGAGGTATTTAAAAACTTGTTTAATTAATACGGACTTATGTATTACAAGTATGAAAATAATACGTATATTTACAAAAAAATATATATGTAAGCATTCTCTCAGTTTTTTTCACTTTCAAAACTTTCGTGAGTTGTACTACACATTATTACAACAACGGGAAATTACTCACGTAAATGATAAATTGTCAATGAGGACACCGACAATGTTTCGATTCATCTAGAGAATCTTCTTCAGGGTGAGTGGACCATTAAACGCGCGCGCTACCCTGCTCGCATTGTCGTCTTGCACTGATCTCTCAGTTATCTGGATAGCGCTCTAGATGGCGCTGTGCTAAATGTCAACTAATATTTATTTATTTATTTATTTCCAGGTCTGACATTACTACTACCTTACATCCTGTCGACAAGAAGAGCGTGGTCTTCCTGTCCACTAAGAGTGTTCACTCTCGCCAACAAGAACACCGAATTGGAAATCGAAGAACGAAAGTACGTATTTCAAAGTAATCTATACTTACTAGTTACTAACTTGGTGTTAATATGTATCTATACATATTAACATCAAGTATATACCAAGTATAAAAGTACTTTTATACCAAGTATAAGAGTATTCTATCAGTTATCTGGTTCCCATAGTACAAGCTTTGCTTAGTTTGGGGCTAAATGGCGCTGTGTGAATTAGTAAAATCGGTTCAGCTGATCACGCGTGATGCCGTGACCAAGAGAAATAGGGATTCATTTTTAGGGTTCCGTACCCAAAGGGTAAAACAGGACCCTATTACTAAGACTTCGCTGTCCGTCTGTCTGTCTGTCTGCCTGTCCGTCTGTCTGTCACAGGGTTGTATCTAATGAACCGTGATAGCTAGACAGTTGAAATTTTCACATATGATGTATTTCTGTTGCTGCTCTAAAAACAGAATAAAATAAATATTTAAGTGGAGCTCCCGTACAACAAACGTGTTTTTTTTGCCGTTTTGTATAGATAATAGTACGTACCCTTCGTGCGCGAGACCGACTCGCACTTGGCCGGTTTTTTTTATATAAAGATCATCATCATCGTTATAATAATTACTTTACAGTATGGCATCGCTTCTATCCAAGTTCCGGATAGACTACTCAGCTCTAAAGATGGTGCCAGACATCACTAAGCGTCCCAAGGACTCCACTCTGGCTTACTTCGAGAAACTAATCGCGCCTTTCCGGGTTGCGGACGATTGCGATGATATAGGTAAGGATTTTATCATTTTATGCCGTGCCGTGTTGGTAAAGTGGGTGGTACCCATCGACTACATAGCCCAGAAGACACCGCATGCAAGGCGAACACTGTCATCCAAAACATCAGGCTTATACGGCCGATAAAAAATACCGCGCGTCAAACCTGCAGTAGTACCGACCACTTCCTTGACCCGTGCACATCTCGTCTGTTTATGCTAAAAAACCATTACCACAAGCTCAAGTTACACTGGTTATTTTCCTTGTCGAAAGTCAATAGTGTTGTACCATTACTCAATAATTGATGATCGATAAACCTACATAGTAGTAACAACAACAGTTAAAACTACTTATTGCCAACTAGCTTCCGTCCGCGGCTTCGCTCGCGTTGTACCTACATGGATATGAAGGAACCTATTTGCTATTCGCAATTATAATATTATCGCTTTAGAATTAACAAATGTTGTCTTAAGTTCGCGTTCGCGTTCGCGTTCCCGTTCGCGTTCCCGTTCCCGTTCCCGTTCCCGTTCCCGTATTATCAAACCTAATAAAGCTCAAATGGTCTCTACGTTTTTTTAACTTTTGTATGGGAAAAAGAAAAGGGCTGTTTTTAGGGTTTTCCCGGCAATTATTCGAATTTTTTTCACCTTTTAAACCTTTATAGACCTCCACGAACATTTCAAGACCAAGATAAAATAAATCCGTTCAGCCGTTCTTGAGTTTTAGCGAGACTAACGAACAGCAATTGATTTTTATACATATAGATCACACGTGTTTTTGATCTTATATATATAGATCAAAAACACGTGTTTAAAACAGTGAAGGAAAACATCGCATCGTGAGGCAACCAGTAGTTAGTATTTTTATAAGCGGCGGTGGGCTTGCAACCTGTCACGTATGGACTGCTAACTACTGCAAAATGTGGGTATGTGCCAAATATAATATTTGGACGTGCCTCTGACTGCTATCGACAACTCATGACAACACTTCCCATCCCTAGTGAATCACGTCATCTTGAATCTGACAATCAGAATGCATTTTTTCCCACTCCCCCCGTACCTCATACCTCACTGACTTGACAGAGTTGTTTGTTTGAAGAAATGAAGCCATTAGGCGTCTATTAGGCTATGTAGTCGATGGTGGTACCTCGACTTACAATCTGAAGGGTTCGAATCCCATTCATCAATGGATTTGAAAAAATTATATGTGCATCAAAAACACGTGCTCAAAACGGTGAAAGAAAACATTGTGAGGAAACCAGTTAGTTGTTATAAGCGGCGATGGGCTTGCAACCTGTCACGTATGGAATGCTAACTACTGCAAAATGTGGGCATGTGCCAAATATAATGTTTGGACGTGCCTCTGACTACCCGCTCTAGACATCTTCAAAGGATCTAAGCGTCAAGAGATCTGAAAGGATGTCTACCGTACTTGGGGATTACAGTCGTTAGCCTATGTATATATATATAAATACGGCTAATTACCACGTTTCTTGTTGTATTGCGAATATAGTAACTTCTGGAGATCTGAGAGGATGTCTACCGTACTTGGGGATTACAGTCGTGACCCTATTTATTTTTTATTTTAAAATTAAATAGGATCACGACTAATCACCAAGTACGGTAGACATTATTTTAGATCTCCAGGCGCTTAGATCCTTGAAGATGTCTAAAGGGCTTGGTAATAGGCACGTCCAAACATTACATTTGGCACATGCCCACATTTTGCAGTAGTTAGCATTCCATACGTGACGGGTTGCAAGCCCATCGCCGTTTTCCTTCACCGTTTTAAGGACGTGTTTTTGATGCGCATATAAATATTTCGAACAGAAAAATCCATTGATGAATGGCCGTTATTCGATCCCACGACCTTCCGACCTTCAGATTGAAAGTCGAGGTACCTCCCACTCGGCCAACACGGCTTTTGTACACAACCACCACAACACAATTTTGTAACACTACCAATAATAACCAATTTATTGTTTTATCTCAGGTGGTATAACAGACGCGGACCTCCTAGCCGCCCAAGACCGTACCCATCGCCACTTGCGTCTTCGCGAGTTGATCTCCGTACATTCCGCTTCCGCGCGTCTCGTCTGCGTCACTCTGCCGATGCCACGACGCAGAGGAGTAGTCCCTCCATCACTGTACATTGCTTGGCTTCATGCTATTGCCACTGCATCTGACAGAGTCTTGTTGGTGAGAGGGAACCATGCGGCTGTTCTAACATTCTACTCGTAAATATACCTAAATAATTTAACTATAAATACGGCGATGGACTGCAAAATGTGGGCATGCACCAAATATAATGTTTCGACAGGCATGTCGACAATAACAACACATAAAGTGATTTTTATGAAAAAAGATTTCGTCCACTGTGGGTGCGTGTTCTCATAGTGTCGTTCTTGAATACGAGGGTTAGACTCGTGTAAGCTTACTAAGTTACATCTAACATAGTGTAACAAGAATGTAATCATTCCTAAAAAAATATATATGGTAACTAGTATGTATGTAAGAAATCAGATCATTCCAGTATTTCCGCTATACTATTATTAATCTCAAACTTGAGTTATATTACAAATTCATAAGAGCAAGAACACTATAAATCATAATATAGCAAAATCGGAATATAGATCTTAACTATTTAAATATTTTCGTTAATAATGACATTTAGAAAACTAACAAAAATATTTTCAGACTAATCAAAAAATTTAAACCAACGTCGGAGTACGAAATAATAATTATCAAAATTGGTCTACTCTGTAAAAAGTTACGAGTGGTCTGACCTAAAAAAATATACGTGTCGATAACCTCCTCCGTTTTTTTTCGTCGGTTAAAAATACCTTTTTTTTTGCTACGAGACTGACAGAGTGCCTTTGCAATTTTATGAATACATATTTTGTAACCGTTGGGTTTTTACCAAATTACCCCCCAACAGGGAGTCTAAAATATGGCATTTTGCATGAATTATATATGATTCGCGTATGATTCATATTTAGCAATAATTGCTATAAATCCTTTCAGAACTAGCTTTAACCCGCGACTTGGTCCGCGTAGATTCATGAAATCGATTTTAAAAGACCTAAAAAATGACAATCCAAAAAAAATATTAAAATCAAACTGTTGACACAGCAACGCGTTGCCGGGTCTGCTAGTATTAGTATAGATTCAAAACGCAATTCATTAATTAAGAAGCAATAATTGCTGAATCCTACGCAAATCATAATAAATGATTAATACAAAGTTTTATCTTTAATGGATTAACAAAACTAACATTAGATAGTGAAACACAACATAGTTAATAGTTTCCATATTTGGAATTCATATTTTTCTTCTTCCTTTTCCAACTAAATGTGGGGTCGGATTTGGCTTATGTTTTACAACCGCCCATAACCGGCCTGCCTAACGTCAACCCTCTTTGGGAATAATTCCATATTTGGAAGTACCAACTTTTATTAGATATTAAATTGTAAAAGAGATTGGTGTGTATTTTCGTAAGTTAGTAGAATGCGCGAGCAAATATTTTTGATGAAAAATGTATTTTAGGAATCTTTATGTCGTAGCTCTAGGAAAGTTGTAAAACTTTGACTAATATTAATTGTTTTAAATGTGTGACACGTGTTACTAGTGACTAATGATTTCGATGTTATACATACAACACTCAAAAAAAGTGTAGTGATTCCTACTGAATATGTCCTGAAAATTTCAGGAAAGCCTAAAAAATAAATATTCCATTTTGTATTACTACCTTTTGAAACACGTAATTTTTATATTTCCAATAGATACTCCATTATTCCATTTATCTTATTTTTAAATATTAATATATTTATTCAGTTATGATGGCTCATCAATAACTTAGTCCAATTGATAATATGCTAACATACAAATATTTAATTCGGGTCCATGTTGTTCTAATAATCTAGTAGTGTCGTAGTTAGTTCAAAGTTATTTATAGTTATAAAGGTCAATGTCAAAATAGCAGCTTAAGGGGCTCCCAGTCGACGATTGCTCTTTTTCGAAACGAAAAAAGAAATACTTCTGAACAAGCCACATCTCCTATTTTTATAAGTATATTACTTCAGGTTCCTACCTAGATTTCTATTAAGCTGAAAACATAATAGCAGAAACTTTTCACGATAAAGATGATTATTTCAAAATGATACATTTTAGAATTTATGATCGAAATATTTTGATACCTACTATTAAAATCAACTTGTGATTTATTGTTAAAGATAGGTAATATGTAGATCTAGATTTCTATTAGAATAGATTTTTGATAAGTAATTATCAAAAATCTACATACATAATTTACATCATTAATTTATTCGAAAAGCTAAGGCGGACCACGATCCGACGTGTGTTTGTCGTCATTGCAGCGGTCGGTTGGATTATTTATCGAAGTGATTAAAGATGGGTACATCTTTATTCACATATACTATACATTATAAAATAGGAGATGTGGCTTGTTCACAAGTATTTCTTTTTTCGTTTCGAACAAAAACAATCGTCGACTGGGAGCGCCTTAAGGCCCATCCACACTCACGCGATAAGTCTCTGCGAGACTCCTCGCGAGAACATGCTATCTAGTATCGTTAGCTGCTCGCATCGACTACACAGCCCAAAAAGACACCGCATGCAAGGCGAACATTGACATCCAAAAGGTCAGTCTTATACGGCCGATAAAAAATACCGCGCGTCAAACCTGCAGTAGTACCGACCACTTCCTTGACCCGTGCACATCTCGTCTGTTTATGCTAAAAAACCATTACCACAAGCTCAAGTTAGACTGGTTATTTTCCTTGTCGAAAGTCAATAGTGTTGTATCACTACTCAATAATTGATGATCGATAAACCTACATAGTAGTAACAACAGTTGGACCTAACTAGTAAAACTACTTATTGCCAACTAGCTTCCGTCCGCGGCTTCGCTCGCGTTGTACCTACATGGATATGAAGTAACCTATTTGCTATTCGCATTTATCATATTATCGCTTTAGAATTAGTTCGCGTTCGCGTTCGCGTTCGCGTTCGCGTTCGCGTTCCCGTTCCCGTTCCCGTTCCCGTTCCCGTTCCCGTTCCCGTTCCCGTTCCCGTTCCCGTTCCCGTTCCCGTTCCCGTTCCCGTTCCCGTTCCCGTTCCCGTTCCCGTTCCCGTTCCCGATCCCGATCCCGATCCCGATCCCGTTCCCGTACTATCAAACCTAATAAAGCTCAAATGGACTCTACGTTTCTCTCTAACTTTTGTATGGGAAAAAGAAAAGGGCTGTTTTTAGGTTTTCCCGGCAATTATTCGATTTTTTTTTCACCTTTTAAACCTTCATAGACCTCCACGAATATTTAAAGACCAAGATAAAATAAATCCGTTCAGCCGTTCTCGAGTTTTAGCGAGACTAACGAACAGCAATTGATATTTATACATTCACCATTTTAAACACGTGTTTAAAATGGTGAAGGAAAACATCGCATCGTGAGGAAACCAGTACCTAGTAAGTATTTTTATAAGCGGCGATGGGCTTGCAACCTGTCACGTATGGACTGCTAACTACTGCAAAATGTGGGTATGTGCCAAATATAATATTTGGACGTGCCTCTGACTGCTATCGATAACTCATGTCAACACTTCCCATCCCTAGTGAATCACGTCATTTTGAAATTAGAATGCTTTTTCCGGCTCCCCCCGTACCTCATACCTCACTGACTTGACAGAGTTGTTTGTTTGAAGAAATGAAGCCATTAAGTGTCTATTAGGCTATGTAGTCGATGGCTGCTCGTTAGGTGCTGAGCTGGATTTCGTACAAATAACTAAAGATACTCGATAGCGACTAGTTTGGAAATATCAATAAGGCTATAGTACGGTCGGCGGATCTAGGCTTACGTGAAGTTAGATGTGCGATCGCAAACATGGTTTTGTGTCACTGATAAGGTCGAAAATTGTCTGCAGCGCAGCCTAGGCTAACTTCTTTTAAGGCAAGATCCGTCGACCATACTAGGGGATTAGTACGTATACGAACTTACGAACCACTATCGACAACGTCGTAACCAAATGTCAAAACGGAAACTTATTACCATACAATAAAGATAGAGACAAACTGAGCCCACATACGTACGAATAAGTATTTTTCTGATTCAACTGTTTTCATACAAATTCAAGAGTCTGGATGTCATAATGCGTTGCATACGTTGCATAAGTGAGCTCAGTTTTTCTCTACCTTTAGTGTCAGATTTCACATTTGGTATTCGTGCTAACGCCCTACGTGTCAAGGCGAGGTTCTATCCACACTCGCTTCTCGGTTGTTCTGGGGGGTTCTCGCCGTGAGTGTGAAAGACCTTTACGGACATGATTGTGCATTCTCGAAAAGTTATTTCTTGTAAAAATATATGCAGTTATCTTGACATACTCGTATAGCCTTATAGACCAGTTAACAAAGTAGATAGGTAAAATCGGTACAAAGTACAAATCAATAATATTCAGCTGCTTTTTATGTAGTTTTATACGTAATCTTATTTATTAACAATTTATGTAAGATCTGAAGTTTAATTTATTTTAGTTTTAATTTGTACTATTGTGCACTCGAAATGTTTGTGATTAAAGTGACTTGAAATTAAATAGTTTAGTTATTATTTATGCTTTCCTATCAATCATCTTTTATATTTGATTCTGATTATCATACTTAGTGGGCAAGTCGAAGAAAAAACTATGCAACAAAATAAAATATTTATCCTTTGACTTGAAGTTTTAAAGAAAATCTAGTTTTAGAAAATGTTTTTTTTTTACTTAGGTACTTGCAATATGAGTGGGTAAGTATGACAATGACTGTTCCAAATAAGTCAAAAGCTTTAGTAACCTAGTTGCGGAAATAATTAGCCGTGACAGACGGATGGACTAGACGAAGTCGCACCATGAGGGTTTCTTTTCGCCCTTTTATTTGGAACCCTAATTACATTGTAAAAAAACTTAATGCATTTCTGAGAGGAACTACCTACTAGAAACGAGAGTTCCGAACAGTAATGTTCCATTCCAGCCCACTTTTCTAGCTAAGAAGTATCTAGGTAGGTAAGAGATAAGAAATTAAATCCTTGTCTAGTTGCAATTCGGCAGATTACCTTAACGGAATCAAATTAGGTGATTTATATGCATACTAACTCGAGAACAACTGGGTAGGTAGGTACATAGAAAATATCATAAAAGCAGCGTGCAATCTTTTATTCATAACCTACCCGCTGGACCGCATTCGAGGAATGATCGCAGCAAGCGGCAGAGCCACAACAGTTTATTAGCAAATAGGCACGGTATCTATGCAATGTATACGTTTTCTAAACGCGATGCCTGAATGCAACGATTATCTCGGCGAGTGGTCAAGCGAACGCCAGTCGGACGCAGCGACGCTGGCACGACGCACGTTCCCAACGAACTGTCAAAACGAATTCGAACGCGCAACGCCCCGTTTTCGCTCAGTGTTTTATTATAAACTTTTTATTTGTGCTTTTAACTTTAGTGTTGTCAGTGCACGTGTTTTTTTTTGGAGCGGACAGTGAGAAAAAGCCGGATCTAAGGACATATTCGAGGTAAACACTTTGATTGTGTCTTTATTTTTTACGTTCACATTCACTATGTTTATATCTGATTTTGCTTTATTAGTCTCTGTGAAGGTACTACTAAGTACATAGAGCCTTGAGTTCGATCTGGCGTTATTATTTTTTGCTTATTTCAAGGAGGTAAGTAGGTATTCGAGTAGGTATTTCTGCAAACACTTTTATTATATTTAATCAATTAATTATTGCTTCACTACCTCCTACCAGTTTGTTTGATTATTCTTCACGAGGTTTCATAATTTTTATCAATATTACTTAATAAAAATGTCTGTCTGTTGTTTTCGACATCGAAATTTTATTCACCTAATAAACCTGTTGTCTCGAAGATTGAGCTTCTCTGAATAACTAAATATAGTGATAACCTGTTATTAAATAGGTACCTACCTACCCTGCGACTCCTTAATTACTGAAAATTACCAAAATACATAGATAATATTTATTATGATTATTTAAGTATTATTAATGTCACTTTTGAACATTGTAATTTGTTTTAACTCTGAATATTTACTTACCTACCCAATAATACCTAATAGGTACCATGTAGGTACCTACCTACTTACAGCTTCTCAGCCATTAAATGAAAAAAGACATCGCGGATTCGCGGGATTATTGTGCTATTTTTCTCTGTTTCATAATGGATATTTCTGATAGTAAAAACTAGTTCTTACGTAATTTATTGGTATGGCGTAGATAATCATTCGTTCAAATGTATCATGTGTTATATAGGTACTTATATCAAATCATTGACGGCAAAATGATGGTGGTAGAACACGAACCCCCTATTTTTCCTGCCTAAAGTTAAAGTTCCGTAAAAGAACCTGCCATTGATTGATTGCTGCTAAATGTCAACCTGTCGTCGAACGTCAAAATCAACCAAAAAAAACTCTGCGACTCTGTGACTTTTCCTGATAAACTCGCTTCACGGTCCGTAAGCAGTTTCGGACCCGTTATGTACAATGTACAAGATGCATCTCTCGTCAATTAAATGAAATAATCTCGTCAATTACTTATTAGAAATAGTAAATCTTACCCATAAAAAGAGCGCATTGCCTTATAATTGGCATCATCGTATGACCGCATTTGAATAACTAACTACTTACCTACCATCAGGTTTATGAATGGAGTTCTTTTCAACTTTGGTCAGCGCTAAATAATCTACCTACTGAAGGGGAAGGCTTTAGAGCAGCGATCCTCAAAGTGGTCTTTATCGACCCCACTAGGGGTCGAGAACGACCGGCAAAGGGTCCACGGCAGCAAGCGGTTTTTTTTTATTATGGGTCTATAAGATTTTCCTAAATGGAAAAACATGAAAGTGGTCTACGAGGCAAAATAGTTTGGAGACCTATGTTAGACTGTCTGCTTTAAGCTTTTTGCGTCTAGACCGGAACAGCAACGACGTCATCCATCTACCAGGCTTTTGTTTTGTAATGACATCTTTTCCCTCTAATCCACTCACCCTCATATTCAAGAACGACACTATGAGAACACGCACACACAGTGGACGAAATCTTTTTTCATAAACATCACTTTATGTGTTGAGCGGTACAATGGCGCACGCTACCGTGTGCCTTTAGAGCTCAACTTTGCCTAGGCAAAGTTGAGCTCTAAAGGCACACGGCAATGTGCTTCTAGTCACACTATGCAGTGTCGCACAACACATAAAGTGATGTTTATGAAAAAAGATTTCGTCCACTGTGTGTGCGTGTTCTCATAGTGTCGTTCTTGAATACGAGTGTAAGTCAACTCACGCTTCATTGTACCACTTGGAAATTCCAAGTTGGAATAAAGGGCGTAATGGACTGTCAAATATATTTATATTTTCAATTCCTTCCAATCTTATTATTGGTGAATGCTAATCCTATAGTATGCAAATGTTTTTGAGGATATTTCTATGTTTGTGCCTCAACCAGGCCTAAACGACAAAACGGATTAAGATGAAATTTTCTGTAGATGTATCTACATCTACAGAAAATTTCATCATGGTACCTACCAGAATATAAAATAGACTACATTCCAAATACGAAAAAAGTAATAAAAACGCATATGAGATGATTTTGGTATAGACGAATAGCGTGCAAAAAATCTGACATCAGTTTTGACGCCTGAATGATACGTCTGTCGCGGGTCGGCTAGTATTTTACAAAAGAACATAGAGCCGGCTAGAAAATACAAGCTTTGTTGCACACGGTAATGTTACTAAAGACATCGTGTACAAAAGGTTACGGTATGCTTAGAGTTCAGAGCAGACTAAAGCTCTACAAATCCTTCCATTCAAAATGAAGCACACATCGCGCCGTTTCAAAACCTTTTGTTATGTTTACAAAAAGCTTGAGCATCATACAAAACTAGATAAGTACGCGTTTTGTTGTAAAATTTTTACCCAGTTTTTATATCATTTTTTATAGCATAAAACACTGCGGGGATTCTTCGATCAGCCTTTTTGTTTAGTCAACACATTAGCCTTTATTATGAGGAAGTCAGAACACGTTCTTGTACCACTGATTTTGAAGGTTGATTCGTTTTGAAATGAGAGAGCATGTCGACTGTCGACACTGTTCTATTGCTATTTGTGTGGCCGTGCAACCTGTTTTCGATGCAATGAAGTTCACATTTATATTTTGATTTAACCGGTTTATTGGTTTATTCTAATCTGGTTTCTCCGGCTATTCTTATCCGGCTTTTAATGCTGAAGTACCTAGAACAGCATTGATTGGTATGCTATAAAATAAGTGCAATTATCACACTTTGCTTGTTGAACTCATTATAATTAGTAAGTGTGAGGCCAAACGAGCGTAAATTTTTGAGTTGTCATTCGCGTAATATCTGCTGCATTTGGTTTCATGGAAAAGTTTGAAATTACGCGATTAATAATTTAAAAATGTACGCTCGTTTGGCCTCACAATAACTTACATAATTGAATGAAAACAGAAACCGTTTATTTACGTCAGCAAAATATTTATCGAAGTAAACTTATTTTACCTTTCATGTTATTTATCAATAATACATCGCATTGTTATTGTTATGAACTGACAATATCTAATACCTACCAAACTATGTAGGAATCTTAGATATATAGAAAAGTCTTTATTGAACGATACGAGAACGCGACGAACTTAATGCTAGTTAGTATTTTCTTTCAGCTAACCTTTCTATAATTTGAAAATGGAAGGTAGTGTTTGGAAAGGGAATGATAGTATTTAGTACGAGAGAGATAATTGAGTTATTAAATTTCTACACATACCTATTGCAGTACTAAAAAATACATAAACTTACGTACATCATAATATTCTATGATTGAGTTGTTCTACGATTAGGTATGTTTGATTAGTTTTACCCACTATGCTAGGCTATGCTAAAGGTATATTCACACTATTACAAAACTGCACCTTACCAAACATTTTAACTATAAATACGGCAATGAAACGTCAGCAATACAAGAAAAAATCGGCCAAGTGTAAGTATCGCACACGAAGGGTTCCATAAAAAAACGGCAAAAAAAATCACGGTTGTTGTATGGGACCTAAATATTTATTTTATACTGTTTTTAGTATTTTGTATATAGCGGCAATAAAAATCATCTGTGAAAATTTCAACTGTCTAGCTATCACGGTTCATGAGATACAGCCTGTTGACAGACAGACAGACGGACATCGGAGTCTTAATACGAAACCCTAAAAAACGTGGTAATTCGCCGTATATGTAGTTACAATGAGTAACTACCACGAGTTTTAATTCTTACCAAACATGTCCAAATCTCCTTTTAGGTTTCTCGTATACCAAGGAATAATCAGGAGTTACTATAACCTGTTGTAGAATAACTAAGAGTTAGTACCTATTGTACTACGAGTCGCAGATTAGAGAACAGTTAGTATTAATTTATTAAGGTAATCGTGGAGCAATCGAGGCGGTGTTGCACGTGTGCGATGTTGCTTGTACGCAGGTGTAGACAACATTTGGAGCATAATACGTTTATTAGTTTGAGGGAAATGTTACTGGACTAATGGTACCGCCGCGAGTATGCAGGTACTACCTAGGTAAAATTTAATAAAATAAATAAATATTGCTGGACATATCACATAGCGCCATCTAGTCCTAAACTAAGTTAAGCTCAGTTCAGTAGTCGTAGATCTGCCGTCATGAGAAAACTCATGCACTTCGCATCTGAGTTTTCTCGAAACGTCAGCAATACAAGAAAAAACGTGGTAATTAGCCATATTTCTATATAAAATAAGCTAAGCTTGTACTATGGGACTCGGCTTGTAATACTATGTTTTTTTCTGTAAATACCTACTTACTTATAAAACATTATAACACCCAGATACAGAACAAACATCTATGTTGATCATAAATGTCTGTCCTTTGTGGGAATTGAACCCACAACCTAGCACAGAAGGCAGTTAAAACCAAGCTGTGAGGTCAGTCCAGTAATTAGGAATCGGCCTTTTCGATTCGTGATTCGTGAGAGGGTCATGCGAGGGTAGATCATCTACCCTCTTTCGGCTGACATCTAAAACGATCCATTAAACTTTTTATAATTAATTATGTGTACCTTGGTACACACAGCCATTAAACCATGACGGAGGCTTTTGGGCGGCCTTAAAACTCCCGTATCACGGTTGGCCACTAACTCAAACAAACTTACTCACTTATTAGTAAATTATAGTAAAGGCACTATTCACTTGCTTTAAGCCGCGATTTCGCTTAAATTTAGTAGGATATTGGTTTTTGACAACTCTATCATAAAACACTGAAATTCCTGAAAAAAAGTAGCCTATGTCCGTTCTAAGACTTTTAACTATCACTATATATAATTTTATCACAATCGGCCCAGCAGTTTGGCCTTAACGTCACAGAAAGGCAGACAGAATTACTTTCGCATTTATCATAATATTAGTATAGGTGGTATATGTTATAGTACCTATATAGTAAGATATATAGTAGGTATACTTTACCTAAAGATTAATCAATGGTACAATTAGGAAAATTACGTTTGGCAAGCAGTGAAAATGTTGTGAACCCCATTCAAAGGGGTCCATTGTGAGATAAGAATTGCAATTGATATTCTATTCAGATATAGTTGCAGCAATTTAGACGTACGCACAGACTATATAAGGTTCGAGTTAGGTACCTCTTAACTAGTTATGTAATAATACTACGTAGGTTGGTTTGTAAATACAACAGGGGCCGTACCACATGCTCAAAAGTAATATCAAAACAATAATAATCACAGTGCGAACGTGACAACGCAATGTGAACGCGTATAGCGTTGTCACTTTCGCGCAGCGGGTAATATTGTATTGATATTACTTTAGGAACTTATGGTATGGCCCCAGGTACTTAGTCAAAGTGGTTAATACTTGTTTGTGACCCACATATAGGGTTTGTTTTGCGTGTAAGTTCTTTGACTGACCTCATAGTTCAATTGGTAGTAGCTCTGCCTTCTGCGCTGTAGGTTGTGGGTTAAATCCTCATCCAGGACAAACATTTGTATGATGAACATAGATATTTGTACTGTGTCTCGGTATTATTATGTATTATAAGTATGTTTTTACAAAACAAAAAGTATCTAAGTAATCTATCATCATTTAGGTATCTAGTTTACATAGAAGCTTTGCTTAATTTTTGACGCTAATGGAATATTTACTGATATTTTATTGATTTATTTAATCCGACCACGTTTCCATGATCTGTCTTCCGTTCCGTAGACATATCTATCTCTCGAGTGTTCATATTATTTATTTACTAGGCCTGCAGGAATGCAGGTACACTACGAGCTTAGAATAGCCAAGTGCGTTAGTTGGAAATGACTAACAATGGCCACCAAGTATTCACGAGCCGTTTAATATTCAGAATAAACTACGACTCTTGTGCCCGAGCTTTAAGTTCCTGCCTAACCTTTAAAAACACGCTTAGCGATGTCACTTCCATACAAACATACGAAAGTCGTGATCATTTTCTGCATTAGATATAGAAAACGCATTATTGCACACAGAGGCGGATTTGCAGTCCTAGCCGCTCTAGGCCCCGGGTCATGTGCCGCCCCTTTCTTAGCACTCATCATATAGACTAGATACATAATTAATGAATTTACTTTATTGCCCACTTTTAACTGCCGAAAAAAAACTGGCCAAGTGCGTGCCACGCTCAATGCAGGGTTTCGTAGTTTACACAGCTAACAACGTTACATCGGTAACTTTCTACAATACTTGGACTAATAAGTTTACTTCTAGTTTACGAGTAATCGTCGAGCAACTTAGAAAATAATTTTCTTAGTTTGTCGATGATTACTCGTAAATGTAGGGTATCTCCCCTACACCTAAAGTGGGGATGTTATTTTTTTCTCGCATACCCTAAGGTGTGGGGTGTCGTTAGATAGTAGGTCTTTAAAAACATTATGGGTTTGTGAAAACAACTTTTCGATTAAGAGATCCGTTTGTGAAATATTAAGCTTTAAGGCGAGTAATAAATGTTTTTGATGAATGCAGAATCGTTTTTTTCCCAATAACCGCAAAACATACAGTTTTGTTTTTCATGACAAAGATAACTTAAGGATATAATCTAGATAAATTACAGACAGAAACACGATTGGTAAATCTTTTCTCTATAAATTTATTTTCCAAAGTTGGCTCTTCAAAAACACTAGTTTCGTTTTTAATCAAAACTATGAATAGCTAAACAGTTCATTTTTATATAATTCGTTAGATAATCTTACTAGAAAAGTAAATTACAGACAGTTTCTTTTTAAATTTGATGGTTTTCGAGTTAATGCAGTTTTATCACTTTTTCCGTCTTATCCGGGTAGACTCAGCCCATACAAAACATCAAAAATTTCACTTATCACCTTAAAATGTAAATTTTTGTTAGAGTCCCCCTCCCCCCTAGAAGCTAAACTATTGGGTTTGGGGGCGTGAAAAAATTTACGGTTGTAGTACAAATACTCAAGTTAAAAGCAAAACTATCACGGCTAAGTGAGCTTTACAAGTTTACAAGTAATCATCGACCAACTTAGAAAATTAAAATTTATGCAAATATCAAGTAATGTTAGAAATTTTGCAGAAATATCATCGACAATTACATATATAACGCCGTTAGGTGTGTAAATTACGAAACCCTACATTGCGCGTGGTACGTCACGCACTTGGCCGGTTTTTCATGCTAAAATATGCAATAGACCACACCTAAACCACACCTACTATACTTAATTGAAATTTGGGGAAATGCAGCAAAATCCAAACTAGCTAATCTACAAATCTTACAAAATAAAATTATTAAACTACTTTTTCATTTTCACTACCTAACACCTACCGATATTATTTACAAAGAAACAAAAATAATGACCATTAAACAAATGTACATTTATAATACATGCATTTTAGTTCACAAAATTTTAAGTAGCTCTCTCCATACTAACTTAACATTCATAAAATCAAAGCAAATAACAAAGCGTAGCACTCGTCGCGCAAGTTTCATTGTTTTGCCAAAAGTCAGAACCAATTACGGAAAAAAGATGTTTACATTTGAAGGAGCACAAAGTATTCTCATGTAAGTGACTGTTGTCTTTTTTGAGAATAAATGTCTTTAAACCTATAATAACGCCGCGCCGCGTACTAACTAGGCCACATTATTCAGAGAGTGATTTAGAAGAATTATAATCATAAAGTACGCGAGGCTTCAATATATTAAGATACTTTGTATTTTAATTACTTATTTCTTGTTAATCTTGTTATCATCAGTGATTATTTTTGGCACGATTTGCCGCCCCTAATATTTGGCCGCCCTAGGCCCGGGCCTACCGGGCCTTAGGGCAAATCCGCCCCTGATTGCACACTACATAACAATAAAATAATAAAAATTACAACAAACTAAGTAAATAAGAGTACAATGGGCGGTATTATCGCTAAGAGCGATCTCTTCCAGACAACTATTGGATTTGGACACAATGAGAACAATAGAGACGACATCTTCAAGAAACTTTTGATTGTCGTTGAAGTTTTCATTTTGATTGTCGTTTTCATCTGGGCGTCTACTCTGCAAAACGATTTGCCAAAACGACAATGCTCCGATATATTTGACCAAACCGCAATCTTAGAAATCGTCGTCTGTCGTAGTAAATGTATGATGTCAATTGCCAAAGTAATGTAGGTCGTTCCATCTTTCAAAATATAGTCGGAAATGATGTAACGTTTGTCCCGATATCGTTGATCGTTTTCAAGAGTAGACCCCCTCGCTTCATCGCAATGTTTTCCGTCACCATTCCAGAACTTAGACTCGTAACGAAGCACCGGAAGTGGGTACCTGCGTGCTTACACGACCCGAGATCACGACTCACGGCCCCGCTGGATCTCGACCATCTAATCAATTGGTTATCGACATGCGTTTGCGCAACAAGCTAGCATTACGTACTGGCGCTATCGAGTCAATCAACACTCATAACACTTTTGCCAGCGGCTTGGCTCGTGGTACTTGGATAATAAGTATCTAATATGCTATTCCAGGGCATATTGGACTGGTCTTACAGCTTGGTAGGCTTTGCCTTCTGCGCTAGATTGTGGGTTCGATCTCTATTTAAATATTTATTTATTTGTTTTGTTGGCTTTAACAGAAGTGGTTCAAAAATAAAGAAAAAATAGAAAATAAATATTGTAAAATTGGGAAAAAACAGAAAGTGCTTTTATGGGATTATTGAAATTTGAGAGGACAACGTCTGTCGATACAGCTAGTTAGTTAAATTTAAATATAACAACTTGATGATCTTGTAGCACAATGCAATTGTCTTACTAAAGATATATAATTGAAGCCACGTGTGAACATTACTACAGACTCATTAGCTGTGCTGCGCACATAAATACTTTTAGTTACCTAATGATTGTAGATATAAGGATACTTACAAGATTCATTGGAAAAATACGTTAGTGTTGAGGCGAGTTCGTAGAAGAAAAATATTTACGTTTAAAAAACTTTAAAGAAAATCCACGAAAATGACGATACGCTTTTAATGCCAGTAGCTCATAATGGCATTCAGTAATAACATTGGTATGAATATCATAACATGATAATCATAGTTTTTACAAAATAGGCCCGCTGGTCGTTGTTGTCACCTCGGGGTCCATATGAATACTGATATACGCAATGGTTGATCCTTGGCTTTTCTTCCTGTTTTTCTTCAATAGATTGAAAAAGAGAAAATACTAATACTGGGAACTAAGGTTTGCGCACGGTTAACCGGCGTTTAGAATAACAGAGTTAAATCAGTGGTTTACGTATTAAAAAGAAGAAAATATATAAAGGAGGAGTAATAAATGTTTTTGACCAATGCAGAATCGTTTTTAGGGTTCCGTACCGAAAGGGTAAAAACGGGACCTATTACTAAGACTTCGCTGTCCTTCTGTCTGTCTGTCCGTCTGTCTGTCACAGGGCTGTATCTCATGAACCGTGATAGTTAGACAGTTGAAATTTTCACAGATTATGTATTTCTGTTGCTGCTATAACAACAAATACTAAAAACAGAATAAAATAAATATTTAAGGGGGGCTCCCATACAACAAACGTGATTTTTTTGCCGTTTTTATAGATAATGGTACGGAACCCTTCGTGCGCGAGTCCGACTCGCACTTGGCCGGTTTTTATATAATTCGTTAGATAATCACACTAGCTAAATAAATTACAGACGGATTCTTTTTAAATTTGATGGTTTTCAAGATATTGCAGTTTTTCCGTCTTATCCGGGTAAATTCAGCCCATACATAATAAAAAGCCAAAAAATTCAAGTATCGCCCGTTTGTATCGGATAAACTCAAAAACTACTAGACCGATTTCAAAAATGCATTCACCATTATAATTCTACTTTATCTTTTAGTAATATAAGCATATTTATGACTATAAAAAAATATGGATACGTACTAAAACTTCCAATAATGTATTCCAAGGCTAAAAAAAATTGCTATAAAATCAGTAATCCGGGGCAGTTTGCTTGCTCTCGACATACTATAAGTTAAAAAAAAATAGAATAAAATTAGTCTTCATTTTGTTTTTAAACATCGACAAATCTGTGATATAAAGGTTTTATAAAACCAGTAATAAAATGTGTTGCAGAAAAACAAGTTTTTGCGATGAGACGGGACAATGTGAATGACGAGTGACATTGAAAGCGTTCTGTGGCACGAGGTTAGGTTAAGATGTTAACATTACATCTATCTATAGGTACTAATAAATGCAAATGTAACTCTGTCTGTCTGTCCGTGACGTTATTACGGCCAAACCGCTCGGACCGATTGTGATGAAATTTCATATAGAGATTGTTTAAACTCTTGAGACAGACTTTTACCAAATTTTTCTTTTCATTTCAGGAATTACAATGTTTTACGATAAAGTCGTTAAAAATCTATTTCCTGAATATACGCGGGCGAAGTCGTGGGTAAAAGCTAGCATACTTATATTTATAAATTTTATGCAAATAGGATAGATAGATGAATAGAACGGCAGACATTCTCTCAGATCTACAGGCGCTCAGATACAAGGTGCCTCTGACTACCCCGTCAGAGGCACGTCCGAATGTTGCTTTATGGCACGTTTTGCAGAAAGTTATTGGCATTTTATAAATAACTGGTTGCAAGTCCGCCGTTTATAAAAATACGAACTGGTTTCCTCACGATGTTTTCTGCACGTGTTATTGCGCAAAATAGGTAATTGAATATCTAGATTTTTCATTAGGTAAATACTAAATCTATAATAGTAAATACAATATTTATAATTTTAAATAAATATAGAAAAAAAAACTAAACGGACAAAGATATATAGCAACAAATTCCGCCAATCTGCTCCCAAAGAGTCCAACCCAATGTAAAATACTCCAGTAGAAAACTGTCCTGGAAAGAACCTGGAAAAGTACAGTAAATTGGTACAATAAAATAAGAATACAATAGATAAGAAATGAAAATAAAATTAAATAAAAACTGTAAATTTGTAGGTTCTCGTAGGGTCTCGTAGAATTTTGTAGGTTCTCGTAGGGTCTCGTAGAATTTTGTAGGTTCTCGTAGGGTCTCGGTAGAATTTTGTAGGTTCTCGTAGGGTCTCGTAGAATTTAGTAGGTTCTCGTAGGGTCTCGTAGAATTTTGTAGGTTCTCGTAGGTTAATGAAATTAGTATGTAATGCCTGAAAAAAGTACCAAAATGAGAATGTTATTCAGGCTCGAATAAACATTTTCTAAACTATTAAAAGCAATCGTTTGTTTTTCAGACTCTACTAAACATTTCCTACGTTACTTCAGTCGATAATATTTGTTTTTAGACTTTCAGTCGTTTCACTTCATAGCATAAATACAATGAATAACTACTCGTAACTTAAAAAAATGCATTGCACATTGCACAGGCTGGCACGAGCGAACATCTGGTTTGTTATACTAACACATGTAGTAGGTATTATTCATTATCGTGTTTATTCGTTTATCAATTACTAGCTTCCGCCTTCGGCTTTGCTCGCGTGGTACCTGATTAAAAAGTATCTTATACTAGCTAACCCGGCGAACTTCGTATCGCTTTAGTATGTTAATTTCCCGTTCCCTTATTTCTTTCCTGAAAAAAGGTTCAATTTGATAGCAAAATCCCCATTTACAAAATAATCCGCCATTTATTGTATTCATTTGTTACAAAAAATGTGATAAATGAAGAACCGCTCTACCGATTTTGTGCAAACTTCACTTAAACCATCTACTAAATAGTCCGAACAAAGCCTAAGCATTTGGTTTGGATAGGTAAGCCCGTTCTTGATTTATAAAATTACAACGAAAAGTGGCATTGATTTTTATAAATATATAAGATGTAATTCCTGGACCTATGAGGTACCTATGAAGATACCTGTATATTTCAAGTTTTACCCAAATCCGTTTGATAAATCCGCAGAAACATCTAAACATCCTCTAAGATTCCAAGGAATCCATGTTGACTGACCTCGCAGCTGAGTTCGCCTAGCTCCGGCCTTCTGCCTTGTAGGTTGTGCGTTCGATTCCCACCCGAAAAATAACTATGGCAAAATAACATAAATCATTCTCTAACATAATAAAACCGGCCAAGTGCGAGTAGGACTCGCGCACGAAAAGTTCTCTACCATTATCTATTAAAAACGGCAAAAAACACGTTTGTTGTATGGGAACCCCACTTAAATATTTATTTTATTCTGTTTTTAGTATTTGTTGTTATAGCGGCAACAGTAATACAAATTTCAACTGTCTAGCTATCACGGTTCATGAGATACAGCCTTGTGACCAACAGACAGACAGACAGACGGACAGCGGAACGGAACCCTAAAAACTGACACTTTTTAACTTTTGACATTTGGAAGATACTTATTTATTTATTTGTTAGCACGAATAACTGTCGATACGATAGTTATTCGTGCTAACCCCCCCTAAACTTAATAAAAAAAGTCCGAGAGAGCGCTCCTGAGCTGACGCGTACACAAACAATGTCAATGTCAAATCTACAGACATAACTGGGCAAACCATAAACGATATAATCATGACAAACGTCATATCGTTTCCGACTATATTTTGATGACATTACTGACAATTGACATCATACAGTCTACTAAGACAGACGACGATTTCTAAGAGTGCGGTTTGGCCGAATATATCGGAGGACTGTCGACCGGAGGAGGTCGTATTGTAAAAATCGTTTTGCGGAGTAGACGCCCTGGTACGCATGGTAGTTTTGTACGTGGCGAAAGTGATTTGCAAGGGCGGATCCAGCTTTGGCGCCAGGGGGGGGGGGGGTCACGTGAACATTACTAGGGTAAAGCAGTAATGTTGACCATGGTTTCGTGTCAGTGTGACCGAATTTTAAAATTCGAGTGTCCAAAGACAAAAAAGATACTTCTGGCAAAATATTATCGAAATAATGGAAGTAGCCAAAAACTAACTAGTAGGTTGGGTAGCTTACATTTGTGTGTGCTTATGAGCCAAAAAATCTGTGTGTCCAAAGACTCCAAACTTTTTCAGGATTTTGTTAACTATGGCAAAACTTCAAAGTAATTTTACAAGAGTTTTACATGGACCTGGTCCCAGCCCAGGGGGGGAGTCATGACCCCCCTGAGCCCCCCCTGGATCCGCCCTTGGTGATTTGTGAAAAGTCCGTCGCCTTCACGCCATCTGCTTTTATTGACCGATTGCTCATCAGTGATTTCGTACAAGGAGTCAACGGTCCAGCGATCATCACTGATAGATTTTTTTTATGATTTCTTCATCTGTTCTTGGTTCAATGGCTGGTTTAATTCTCTAAGTTCAATGGTGGTTGACCTTACGACATTAAGTCAAAGTGTTTTTTCTGTGCTGCTCTGAAATTGATTTTTTCGTTTTATACCAACTTATTAGGTAGCGGCGATGAGCTTGCAATCTGTCACGTATGGAATGCTAACTACTGTAAAATGTGGGTATTGTGGTAAATATAACTTATGGACGTGCCTCTGACTACCCTCTTAAGATATCTTCAAGGATCTAAACGCCACATCTAAAATTCGAATATTGATAGGTTTATCACATAAAAAAAAGTTATTAGACCTTAAAATATAGGCGAAAGTCCTAATTTCCATGATGGAAGTACCGTCAACTTACAAGTTGGTACGGAAGCCTCCTCGGAGCGCGAGTCACACTCACACTTGTCTGGTTTTTCCTTCTGTGGTGTGAAAATACAAAAGCAGTTTGTAGTTAGGTAGGTACAAAGAGTTGAGGTTTAACTAGGCAATTTTCTAAGAAATAATATCTCAGTTCCTCATAAAAAATAACATGAACTGAACACATTTGTCGGTGTCAAGGACCGTAATATATTAGCATAACAGTTGTTTTAGCAGCATCCCCGATGAATGAGTGGGTCACTGGCCCAGTGAACCGGTCGGAAGCCCACGTGGTCGTGGATTCGGACCCAGATTCGAGCAGCATTGAACAGAACGTGTGTGTGCAGTGCATATTGCGTTAGCACTAGCAACAGACGTCCTATCCAAAGATGAATTTTGCAATACTCTAAAAACCATGCATTAAAAAAAACCACATTGGTTCAGCCGTTCTGAAATAATG
The DNA here is from genome assembly GCA_912999785.1 of Hydriomena furcata. Classification (NCBI taxonomy): domain Eukaryota; kingdom Metazoa; phylum Arthropoda; class Insecta; order Lepidoptera; family Geometridae; genus Hydriomena; species Hydriomena furcata. The sequence goes on from OU538834.1 coordinate 13,386,081, forward strand.
CGCCTACTAACAAAATACGACTAGTTACCACGTTTTCACGTGTATTTCTGACGTTTCGAAACAGATGCTCTTCATCATGAGCGTACATATTTCTATATTTTGAATAGCAACCTCTATAGAATAAATAAAATAATAGGATCAGGACTGTACTCCCCAAGTACGGTAGACATCCTCTCAGATCTCCAGTCTCAAATCCTTGAAGATATCTAAAGGGGTTAGTGAGAGGTACGTCCAAATAAACATGCCCACAATACCTAGAAGTTCTGTAAAACACATGGCTAACTTGACATTCTAGGCTAGGTAATATCAGAAGCGATCTGAGTTCCAGCAAGTGGTGAATGAATCACGCCTTAGTGGGTCACCAGCTCAGGCAGGAGTGAACCGGTTACACACTCACCCACGTGGGTTTACTGAGCTTGTTTTTGTTGTGGCTTTTAATCGAGGAAAAGTAGAGTACAGGTAATTGTGGGCATGTGCCAAATGTTATGTTTGGACGTGCCTTTGATTACCAAAAACATTCAGGGATTTGAGCGCCTGGAGTTCTGATAGGATGTCTACCATACTTGGGGATTACAGTCGTAATCCGATTTTTATTTTTTTATTTTACGTAGGCTATTTTCATTTCCAAAAAAATATAGATTCCCACGTAAATATTCAACAATTTTTACAATAAGGTATCACAAATTTGCTTTAAATCTTCATTAGTACACCCGTGCGAAGCCGGGGCGGATTGCTAGTAAATAAATAAGGTAAAAACGTCTGCATCCAAAGCGACATTCAACGAATATGACACAAAAAGGTCAAGCGTGTAACGATAAAGCCGGTAATGGACGGGTTATTTATAGTTCACTGACAAACGAGGACACTGACGTCTTTGAGCCTTCAAGTCCTGCGTCCTGTATCAGATCAAGATGTAGACAAGTTCAATTCAATGCATTTGTGCTCTGAGATATTAGTCAGAAAATAGTGATGAGTTAATTTAGTTTGATGGTACTTTTGCACCCTGGCACAAGATAGATTAAATGGTCTACCAGGATCTCTTCTTCTCAGGGTAATCTCCAATACCACTGACGGTGTTTAGGATTTGCTCTTGTCTAGCGGGAGTTTCTGTATCAGCATTTTTGTGAAGTCAAGGCAATTCGCTAATGATTGAAAGTACTTATCTGTAACGAAGAGACGCGTAGGGTATTGTGGGTGTTGATAATTGCATTAATTGCTATGGGAAGGAGTCACTTTAGTTTTGTAGTGCTGTCACAGGTCAGATGGCAGGTTATGATCGAAGAAGTAAGACGCTTACGCAATGCAAAACAAGGGTTTGAAAGAGAGTTACTTCTACACCATGGGTTAGCATGAACCACTATCGTATTAACAAGGTATCGTCCAAATGCCTAAACTGAAATTTTTACTATACAAAAAGTTTAGTATTTGTTATTATAGCGGCAACAGAAATACATCATCTGTGATAATTTCAACTGTCTAGCTATCATGGTTCATGTGACAGACAGACAAACAGGCGGCAGCGGAGTCTTAGTAATAGGGTCTCGTTTTTACCTTTTGGGTACGGAACCCTAAAAATGCTGTGTAATATAACGTGACATCTAATGAAAATTGGACTTTGCCATCTTATCATTTAGATCAAACTGTAGGTAGACCAGGTAGGTACATAGTAATTTTAGCACTCGTAAACCAACCTTCCATTTACGAACTATCTCCCAGTAGCTCGCCAGGCACTGGTATGCCAGTTCTCAGATCATTTATGCAATCAGTGAATAACTCTACCGCTATTCGCTCTAGTGCAACTAGTTTTAGTGCCTAGATTACCTACTATAAGTAATAGGATACTTAAAGTAGGTTCCTTTCATGAGAAGCGGCGACAGTGAAATAACGGCTGTAATCTAGCAGTTAAGCATTTTTCCACGTATACCGACGTGCTTTAAAATAATTTCAGCCCATGAAAAATAATATCGAAATGCAGCGAATAACACAACATTAAATACTTAGATTATTGGTCGTTTACTAAAAATTTTTAGGTTCAAATGAGTTTCAAGCTTATATTAGTTTTTTTAGTTGCGTGTATTCTTTTCTCACACTGATGAGCATAAAAACAAACCAATTTTTTATTGATTATTCATTATGTCATAATATTTATTATTGAAATTATTTTTTTGTATTTTTAATCATAAAATAGTGTTATGCCATCAAAAACCTCGTAGGTATATAATTTAAAAATTCAAATTCAGAAAAGTGAAAAATACTTAGTTTTGTCTCCGCTTTATTATGAACAGTGTAAGACAGACAAGTCTGTTTTTCAGAAACATGATCAAGACCTATCTGTAAATGAGCTGCTACAGTTGCTAGCTCAATAAACAGGAGCTGTACATTTGCGAACATAAAACAATCATCATCAGTAAAGAAGCATCTACGTGTCCTATAACATATTGTGATACCAATAAATAAGCATTTTATTTAATTTATAACTCCCAAAATGTATTTTTATACAATAGATCGAATTATAAACATTGTACTATTATGATTGGCTAAACACATTTCGTTCTAGCGTTCACCCGCGGCTCTGCTCGCGTGGTACACGGGTAAAAACTACCCAATGATTTAATCCCGGTCACTTTCTAATCATGCTTTTCTTCAAAATCGGTTCAGCCGATTCAAAGTCACGTCAAAGTTTATTTAATTCAATAAAAAAAGGATCACTTTGAAACGTCTGGGGAGCTAGGTGAAGCTATGCCTGTTCCAAGACTAGACAAATTACGACGTGAAGACCAAGCTTTCGCGTTAACAATATTATATGTAAGTAATATGACAGTTAATATGTTCAAACTCAAGAAGACAATAAGGCTATGTAATTATAGTCATTAGAAAACAGCGACTGATCGAATCAATTTAGTATAACGAGGAGCTTTCGTTAAAATGAAAAGTGGAGAAAACGCTATTAGCCGTCAGGTCCACCACATTATTAAGTACATACAGGATGTATTAAGAGAACACCCGAAAACTAAAACTGTGGCCTGAGCACGAACCACTATAGTATCGACAACCTATTGTCCAAATGTCAAAACTGACACATTTTGTATAGTAAAAGTGTCCGTTTTGGCATTTGGACAATACGTTGTCGATACGATAGTGGTTCATGCTAACCCCCCTTAATAGGACCAACTTGGGAATATTCTCTACAACAAAATCGAAAAAAAAACATCTAAATCGGATCACCAGGTAAAAAAATGCGCGGTTATAGGTAAAAAACCGGCCAAGTGCGAGACTGACTCGCGCACGAAGGGTTCCGTACCATTATCTTAAAAAAAACTACAAAAAACACGTTTGTTGTATGGGAGCCCCACTTGAATATTTATTTTATTCTGGTTTTTGTGTTTGTTGTTGTAGCAACAACAGAAGTACATCATCTGTGAAAATTTCAACTGTCTAGCCATCACGGTTCATGAGATACAGCCCTGTGACAGACAGACGGACAGACAGACGGACAGCGAAGTCTTAGTAATAGGGTCCCGTTTTTACCCTTTGGAACGTCCTTCGGAACCCTAAAAAGCAATAAAAAAATTACACGTCATGTCGAATAGAACCTCCGCTATTTTTGTCGGTTAAAAAGTATTGTCGGTATAGTCAAAATATAGTCTGACACAAGTCTGACAATGTGATGTCTCCTGATTAATAACGCTCCCTCGACGCAATCCTTGAAACTTTGTATAATAAAGTGGCTGATTAGACAGTCCATTTAAATTAACCCTTAACTCATTATGTGGTCAGGCCAGGAAGTATTACACCATTTTATGTGTCTTTCAGTAATTTATTGATACCAATTGTTTATGATTTATTTATAATTATGTACCTACTATCTATAACTTGAAATTTAATTATTATTGACATTCATTATTAATAAGTGATTTATTGTTATAACATATTATTATTATGAGCTTCAGAATGTTCGATCAAATTTAATTTAATGTATTATTATAGTAGAAACTAAGTATTGCTTATAAGCCCTGTTATAATTATCTTCTATTAACTTGTTTATAAAAATGAATCCCTATTTCCCTTGGTCACAGCATCACGCGTGAACGGCAGGACCGATTTTGATAATTCTTTTTTTTTTAGTAATCGTTAGTGTTAGAAGGTTCTTATGAAAAAAGACAGCTAGTTAATAAATCCTAATAATATTATAAATGCGAAAGTTTGCGAGTTTGTATGTATGTTTGTTCCTCAATCAGGCCTAAACAACCAATCGTATTAAGTTGAAATTTGCCGTAGATGTAGATATAATGCCCGAATAAATAATAGACTACGTTAAAATATGAAAAACATCCCAAAAACGGTAAAAAAAACTCAAAATGGATGATTTCTGTATAGACGGCGCTGGTTTGCAACAAATCTGACACATACTAAAAACATTCAGTCTTTTCTATTCGATTATTGAAATTTGACAGGACAACGTCTGTCACGGGTCGGCTAGTAAATGATAAATCTAAGTACTCTTGAAAACAATATCGTTTATCGCTTTCAAGAGTAGACCCGCAGGCCACAGATCTGCACATACCAACCTTGAACGGACCACTCTCCTCTGAGCGTGACCGTGAAATTATGTTTTGCTTCTGCATTACTTTGCGATATTGTTTATTGCAAAACTAGTAGAAATATTCGTAGGTCATTTATTAGCTTCTAGAAAATTTGACATTTCGGATGCGCTCGAGAAGATGCAGCAGATATTTTTTTTCGATGATATCTTCGATGATACACACTTTGTTTTATTTAAGTTTTTTTCAAGTTACATATTATTACATTATTTATTTGGTTATCTATCACACTGTTAATTTATGCAAGTATGAATATTCTGATTTTGTAGGGCAAAAATGAGTTAATTAATTCATGTGACATAACAAAGCTTTCATTTGATATGTTTAGCTTATGATGTTTTTAAATCTATATCTTAAGTTTTTAAAGGTATATACAGGTATGAAATTGAGTATCACAAACATATACCTCTTATCACAAAAATAATTTAAAAAATATGGAAATTTCACTCATAGTATAGAGGAAAACCTGAACAAAAATCTTGAGTCCTTAAATTTCCATGGAAAAAGCTAAATATTCGTGAACAAAAAAACTGTAATACGGAACCCTCTCCACGCGAACCGACCGGGCTTACATAAATAATATTACAACTACTACGCAATATTTACAAAATATACAAGACTACCATTGAACTACAAGATTAACTACTATTTTCGTTTTGCTGTAAACAGAGGAAGTAGGTAGGTATTTGTGTGTCTATAATTCGTTAGTTCGTAATTTTCCCGAAGCTTCACGAAAGATTAATATGAAGTAAATATTTAAAAATCGTATTGTCTGTACATCTGTAAAATGAAGTTACATATTTGTAGCATACACGAGAGAGAGAAAGCGATCCAGTATAAATATGCATGGGCGATTTCTCTCGCAGCACGCACCGATTTTCTTCTATGAAAATGGTGACCGCACTTCTGTCAATTACTACGAAATGATCGCAATTATGTACTCGTATTATTGTTCGTTTACTAGAAAATCGCAGTTATATAAGAATTATTTTCTAGAATCTGACTAGAAGAAATGCAATGGAAATGAGATCTTTGAGAGGTGATAACTTTGAAAGATAGACTGAGGACTAGTGTGATTAAAAATAAATAAAATAAATAGGATCACGACTAAAATCCCCAAGTACGGTAGACATCCTCTCAGATCTCCAGACGCTTAATTCCTTTGAAGATGTCTAGTGGGGGTAGTCACAGGCACGTTCAAACATTATATTTGGTACATGATGTGCTGTATTTTTTAGACGAAATAATGTCTTTGGTCGAGCCTTTGACTACTACTTTCATCTCTGACATCTTCAGAAATCTGAGCGCCTAGAGATCTGAGAGGATGTTTACTGTACAATGAAGTGCTTATTCAAAGATAACAAGTCGTATTCAAACTTCAAGGACTTGTTCCAACAATAGTGAGCGTTGAAGATACGACCATGGGTTCGATTCCGTGTTGGGCTTCCGTTTGTTTCTACATACCATCACTAACCTCCTTAGTTCCGGTATTTACACGGATAAGTCCTTTGCCTAAGCCTACTTAGCACTTAGAAAAGGATCATTGAAAAAACAATATAAATAAAATAAATAGGATCACGATTGTAATCCCCAAGTACGGTAGACATACTGTCAGATTTCCAGACGCTTAGATCCTTTGAAAATTACTAGTGGGGGTATTCAGAGGCACGTCCAAACATTATATTTGGCACATGGCCACATCTTGCAGTAGTTAACATTCTATACGCGACAGGTTGCAAGCCCATCGACGCTTACAAGAATACTAACTGGTTTCCTCACGATGTTTTCCTTTAACGTTGTGAGCACGTGTTTTTGATGCGCATAAAAATTTCGACCTTCGAAATTAACGTCGAGGTACCCACTCGGCCAACACGGCAAATTAAAAGAGTTTTATATATTTTGATATACCTAGTTATTTATGTATACGTTTATTTATAACATCCAATCCATAGCTACCGACGTTAGACCTTTAGAAGTGAATGTTTGAGCACTTTGAACCGGGTTGGCACATCGGGCGTGCCGTATGTTTCGCAACCATGGGAAGTACTGGTAGCATCGTTTTGTCAACTATGATATAGCTAGATATTTATATAATCCTTTCGTTTTGTGGTTTTATTTAAATAAACATCGATCGTGTACTTACCAAATTCTAGTATAAATCAATCATTAAACTCACATTCATGTTTATTTACTTATGTAAATACATAATACAACAATTATTCTCTTTTTAAATGAATCGTCATTCCACCATTCTTTTTATTCCTTTCCCTAACTCACAACCTTTTTAAAATTCGAACTAGAGTTCGAAAAATTCTTTAGTAGACTAAAGAGTTTTTATTCTACCTTATACAAGGAGGCTGCACTATTGCGATTACGAAAACTACAAGTCTAATTATTACAAACAGGAAGAATTAACCAACCGAGCTGTAAAACCAGTCAACATATATTATACTATTATTATATTATTTTAAGGGAATATATTGCCTAATAAAATAATTAATTATGGTAGCTGACACCATAAATAATATATAGGTTAATTACGTAATAACATAAGGCAGAAGGACCCTTAAAGTAGGGACTGATTAAATTAACCGACTTGGTATTACATGGATCTCACAACTTTTTACGGTAGAAGAACTGAGTTGCGTTGCGAGACTTGGCTTTTTTTACAAGTTATGTTTTTGATAGCATCTCATTTATTTTTGTAGATAGTCCTAGTTTTTAGAGTTCCGTACCCAAAGGTTAAAAACGGGACCCTGTTACTAAGACTCCGCTGTCCGTCTGTCTGTCCGTCTATCTGTCACAGAGCTGAATGATCCATGATAGTTAGACAGTAATTTTTTTTACAGATGATGTATTTCTGTTGCTGCTTTAACAACAAATACTAAAAACAGAATAAAATAAATATTTAAGTAGGGCTCTCATTGTATACCCTTCGTGCGCGAGTCCGACTCGCACTTGGCCGGTTTTCTTTCCTTTCCGGTACCTTCTACTATCATTCCGTTGACCATTTTACAAGTTACCTTTGAACATAATCATAACTAAGTGCCTAACTGCAAATGTAACTTTGTAATCCTATATATTTATATAGGGTTACAAAGTTATTTATGCAGTCGGTATATCTAGAAAACTGGATTGAAATTGCAGAATATTTAGGTTTTTCCTTGATTTATACACAAACCACTAATTGTATTCAAAATTTGAAGCTTCTATGTCTGCTAGAAGTGCCTTAAACTTTTGATGATCGGTCAGTGAGTGAGTGAGTGACAAAATAGGAAACTTTGACTAGTTATAATTCTTAAACTACTGGTTCAAATTGAATGAAATTTGAAATATACTATGTCTACTTGGTTACTGAAAATTCAGGCTTCTAGTTTTATCCACAACGAAGTTATAGGGGGTCGAAAATGGCCTGAACTGCTTCGAGAAAAGGATGGTACGGCCGTGCCGCTTTTTGCTAGACTTGGCGGGGGCACTGCCGTGCCCCCAGATATTTCTAAATCGAGTTGGTAATTACCTACTAGTGTTCGTTGACTGACTCGTCTGTCGACGCTCTCACGCCCATTATGCAATTCTAAGCTGTTTATATTTACTTGCTAAGACGTAACTAGGTTAGGTTAGGCTTAGTCGTGATCATTAGGTTATTCCTAGGTTTCAAAGTAATCATAAGCATACATTAATGTAAATATTATTACCGTGTTGGCCGAGTGAATAGCCGACAGAATACAATAAATATTTAAATGGGGCTTTCATACAACAAACTTTTTTTTTATTTTTTTTTATTTTTGCTGTTTTTTATAGATGGTACGGGACCCTTTGTGCGACCATTGTTAGTGGACCATAAAATAAAATTTATATACTTAGTGCAATAAAAAGTTCATCCTATCTATCTAATATCTAAGTACCTAGTGGAAACTACTACTGGGAAATAAACAATTTCCAGCTAAAACTATTTCTGTTTATCCAGTAAACGACATGCAATGTCACATTTTATAGCTCGAAAATGTTATATTGTGATTATCTTTGATACTTTGTAGTTATAGTTATTACCGGTAATTTAAGAGTCGATGACCGACTCAATTGTACGCATCAGACTGTTCAGTCGAGACTGACAGTCTCTGTAGTATTTGTGACGTCATTAGCTACGTGTATGAAACACGATGAGCGGTGATGGCTTGCAACCTGTCACGTATGGAATCCAAACTACTGCAAAATGCGGACAACATGTGCCAAATATAATGTTTGGACGTGCATCTGACTCCACTCTAGACATCTTGAAAGGATCTAAGCTCCTGGAGATGTGAGAGGAGGCCTACCGTACTAGGGAATTACAATTTGTTTTGCAAGCTTTGATCTTTGTACAAATATTCCGGATTTATTTTTAAATAATCAGTTTTTTTGGTAGTATTAATTGAAATTCTAATACCTCATTATGGTTCTTAAAAAAAAAAATAGTAAAATAAATAAATAAATAGGATCACGACTGTAATCCCCAAGTTCGGTAGACATCCTCTCAGATCTCCAGGCGCTTAGATCCTTTGAAGATGTTTAGTGGGGGTAGTCAGAGGCACGTCCAAACATGATATTTGGCACATGCCCACATTTTGCAGTAGTTAGCATTCCATACGTGACAGGTTGCAATCCCATCGCCGCTTATAACAATACTAACTGGTTTCCTCACGATGTTTTCCTTCACCGTTGTAAGCATCTGTTTTTGATGCACATATAAATTTTACGAACAGAAAAATCCATTGATGCGCGCAGGGATTCGAACCCACAACCTTCAGATTGAAAGTCGAGGTACTTTCCACTCGGCCAACACGGCTTGTAATAATAAAAAATGTTTCTTTTTATTTCTTTTTACCTACTGGCTGAATCATAACTCAGTTTTATGCTCTGCATTCTGCGCTGTAGGTTGTAGGTTCGATCAAACCAAGACAAACATTTGTGTGATGAACATAGACGTTTGTTCTGTGTCTGTGTGTTATATTTTATCCATTTGAATCACAATGAAAAAACTAGTAGGTATTTAATAAGCCTATGTGTGGGTTCACGCAGTTTTTCATTTACATTTATTCCAGAAATGCGGGTCAATCACCTTCGATAACCATACCTATACCTGTAAAAGCATTATTTGTCTAATGACTACCCCGAATTAAGCCTTTGCCTCAGGCCATAAAGCTTAAAATCGCATAAATCAACCGTCAAATTTAATAAGACCTCAATAAAAACGTTACACTAGAAGTAGGGTAGGTCATTATTGAGTGGTGATGTATGGTGGGTGTAATGATGGGGTAAGTGTCCCGAATATTGACATTTCGCTATCACGCGATTGGGGTAAACGCACCTGTAATCGGCTTGCTCGTTCTAAAATCAATTTGTCAATGGACTAGTAATATTTAATACAGTTGGAATTGTCGCTTAGTTTTACGACAGGAATAAATACGAGAATGAATGTTTTTAGGGTTCCGTACCCAAAGGGTAAAATCGGAACCCTATTACTAAGACTTCGCTGTCCGTCTGTCTGTCCGTCTGTCCGTCTGTCCGTCTGTCTGTCTGTCACAGGGCTGTATCTCATGAACCATGATAGCTAGACAGTTGAAATTTTCACAGATTATGTATTTCTATTGCTGCTCGAACAACAAATACTAAAAACAGAATAAAATAAATATTTAAGGGGGGCTCCCATACAACAAACTTGATTTTTGCATTCCAGCGCCATCTAGTTTCATTTGATGTTACTACGTATTATAGGTACTTTTCGCGGTCTCATGCGACCGCTCGGGGTTTGAGAGGTAAGATGAAAGAGGTTGGAGAGAGGTGGCGCTATTTTACCACTATCGGTAAAGTAAGTCGGTAAATAGGTGGTACTTCACATGATCGAATAAAAAGTTTGAAATTGAATTATTGAATTCATGTAGTTAGGTAAATAGGTACCTAGGTAGATATTATTAATTTCCAATTAATTTCGAGTTCGAATCCTGGCCGTGCATCAATGGATATTTCTGTTCGAAAAATGTACCTATATGCGCGTTACACGTGTTTATAACAGTGAAGGAAAACATCGTGTTAGTATTCTTGAAAGCGGCGACGGGATTGCAACCTGTCACGTGTGGAATGCTAACTACGTAGTTAGGTAAATAGGTAGGTTACGAGATATTATGAATTATTTTTTATGTTTCTAGGGTTCCGTATCTAAAGGGTAAAAAACGGGACTACTAAAACACCGCTGTCCGTCTGTCTGTTACCAGGCTGTATCTCGTGAACCGTGATAGCTAGACAGTTGAAATTTTCACAGATGATGTATTTCTCTAAAATCAGCATAAAATAAATATTTAAGTGAGACTCCCGTAAAACAAACGTAATTTTTTTGCCGTTTTGATAATAGTACGGAACCCTTCGTGCGCGAGTCCGACTCGCACTTGGCCGGTTTTTTTTTTCAATGTTACCTATAATAACACTATGAGCCTGCTTATAAAATGTTTGCAATTTAGAACTAGCTCAACTGTTTTTTAGTGACGTTACTTAATTTTTCTGTAAAAAATCGTATTAATTATTTACCATCTTAGAACATTAAATATATGGGATTTTGACAACGATGTTCCACACTTATATGTTTTATTTTCCTTGTTTCAGATATTATTCTTATGCGGAGGGAAAATAAAGATAAGGTAATGTAAATATCTGGGGATAACCATGGATCTTTACAGATTTATATATTATTTCAATAAAATCACAAGGATCACTTTGAAACTAGGAGCTAGGTGAAGCTACGCCTGTTCCTGACAACCAAGCCTAGAAGAATCAAGCAACCACGGTGCGCGTGTCTATAATTTGACAATCCTTTTCGTAAATGCTATGTGGACCGTATCCACGTCGATCGTCAACTGTCTTTGGGAATGAAGAATCTAAACTATTAGTGGGAATACAGAAGATGTTCAGCCCAAAGCGCAGAGCATGCAAACATATCGTGCAGCAAAGAAATGGTCCAGGAGAAAGCGTGGAGTGCGCTGGACCGCGACTCACGCGCAGACGGCGGCGTAGGGCTGACTCTAAACTGATCTTCATGGACTGTTCCCGTGGTCCGGGTATTAAGCAATGGCTTTCATGGTGACAATGTCCAATTACGATCTCGGAAGCGTGATAGTCGAGTGAGAAAGTGACCACGACGCAAGAGTTTTTTAACACATTTCTGATAGCTTCACCTTTGAAATCGAAATACTGGACTAAGACTTAAACGTCTAATAATTGGATCACTAGCAGTCCGCCCCGACGTCGCACAGGTGTAATAATGATTTTATGGCTAATTTTTTACACCTTGGGTTACATTATCGAAGTTTTAATAGGGATCCCTAATAGTTAGACATATAGTATCATGGACTTTTTTGTAGATATTGATGTCCTCTATAAAACTGTAGTACATCACTTTGCTCTATTGTCAATACTTTCTGCAGCAAACGCAATATAAGGATTTTTTTTCACACTTTGGGTTACATTATCGTAGTTTTCATGCGGATCCCTAACGTTTTTGAAAATAATCTATAGCCTATGTCCATCAAGGATAATGTAGGATTTTAATGGTGAAAGAATTTTTGAAATCGGTTCTCTAGTTTCGGAGCCTATTCGATACAAACAAACAAACAATCAAATCTTTCCTCTTTATAATATTAGTATAGATTAACAAATCTGGCAGTTGTGTGTAGTGTGATGCAGCTAGGATCTGCTCCTCACGAGGGAACTCCTTAGCTAATAGCACAACAGTGACAACATCGTCTATTTCTTATAATAAAAAAAAACATGATCCTTATAGACTGTCGGTTACGTGAAAACCCTAATCTCATTTTGTTTGACGGATCGTCTCGTGACAGTAATTTACTTCTTTCTCAATAATAACTGGAGCTATTGACACTTTCGTTTGGTACCTAGGACTTGACATATAAAAATATTCAAAATCTACCCTCCAGTTTTAGATTGGTTAGAATTGCTTTTAAGGACATTGACCTAGAGGTCGTGGAAAGTGCATCAATAGATTTTCCTATTCAAAAAATTATGTGCTCACACACACTTGCTTAAGGAACACTTGCACTTGCTAACTACTGAAAAATGTGGGCATGTGCCAAATGTAATGTTTGGGCTCGCATATCAAAACCCATAGACATCTTCACGGCTCTGAGCGTCAGGATATCTAAGAAAAATTCTACCGTACTTGGCGATTCAGATCATTATTCAGGTTTAACTATAGATTTTGACACGGGTCTCCAACTGTCTCCGCTTCTCGACGGTAGCTCCGAGTACTCCAGTCTGCCCGCGACCATGGTTATTGTAACATAGTCGAAACGTCGGGAAAATAAATGAAAGGTAATTACGTGATAAAGACCCGTGTCAAAATCTATAGTTATGTCTACTAATCACGATAGTTTGAAAAATATTATTCAGGTTCTCATTAAAATCTGTTTGGTAGTTTTCGAGTAAGTCGCACAAACATACATACATACAAAGTATTTTAGTCCTTTTAATTGAACACAATTTTTACAGACACTTTTTATATAGGGTAGTCCCGTTTCTGGTAATTTATAGAACAGAGATAAGATCTATCCTTGGAGTTTTCACAAGAGACATCTACGATCATCAACGGAATATTTAGCAACGGTACATTATGACAATCATGTTAGTTTTTGTAAACTATTGCCAAACCGAGGGATTGTTTCCTTTGCGAGGGTAATTTCGTGCACGACGTTTTTGATATTGTAATGCATTTAAAATGAAATCATGGTGTCGTGGTGTTGTGACACGAATTAAAAATGCTTAGGGGTAAGCCAGACAGAAGAGACGTAAGATGAGGACGTGTAGACGTAAAGGCGTCGCGTCCGTCTCTTCTGAATGCTTTATGTCACGACATTTCTGTTAGTTTTTTTGTGAAAGTACAAAGGGGGGAAAAAGCCCTGTTGGCCGAGTGGGATGTATCTCAACTTTCAATCTGAAGGTCGTGGGTTCGATAACCGGCGGGCATCAATGGATTTTTCTGTTCTAAAATTTATATGCGCATCAAAAACAGATGCTTACAACGGTGAAGGAAAACATCGTCAGGAGACCAGTTAGTATTCTTATAAGCGGCGATGGACTTGCAACCTGTCACGTATGGAATGCTAACTACTGCAAAATGTGGGAATGTGCCAATTATAATGTTTGAACGTGCCTCTGACTAACCCCACTAGAGATCTTCAAAGGATCTAAGCGTCTGGAGATCTGAGAGGATGTCTATCGTACTTGGGGATTACAGTCGTGATCCTATTTATTTATTTTATTTATTTACAAAGGGGCGCAAATAAGCAATCATCTTAATGTAATTAAAATTGTGTTTTGTTTGATTGTAAAGATGTCATACCCTATACTCCATCTTTAGAGTATTTTATCTACAAATAGGTAAAATAAATAAATAAAAGTACAAATAAATAATTTAAATAAATAGGATCACGACTGTAATCCCCAAACCCGTACGGTTAGACATCCTCTCAGATCTCCAGACGCTTAGATCCTTTGAAGATCTCTAGTGGGGTTAGTCAGAGGCACGTTCAAACATTATATTTGGCACATTCCCACATTTTGCAGTAGTTAGCATTCCATACGTGACAGGTTGCAAGTCCATCGCCGCTTATAAGAATACTAACTGGTCTCCTCACGATGTTTTCCTTCACCGTTGTAAGCATCTGTTTTTGATGCGCATATAAATTTTCGAACAGAAAAATCCATTGATGCACGCCGGGTTTCGAACCCACGACCTTCAGATTGAAAGTCGAGGTAAATCCCACTCGGCCAACAGGGCTTTTTCCCCCCTTTGTACTTTCACAAAAAAACGAACAGAAATGTCGTGACGTAAAGTTTACAGAAGATGAATGGGGTAAATTAAGCTGCATTTCGAATTAGGTAGAATACTGTAGTTTCGAGACACTTTGAATCCCTAAAGCATTAAAACTATCGTGGTTGTTAAACATTTTAAATAGAAATACGGCTAATTACCACGTTTTTTCTTGTATTGCTGACGGTTCGAGACAATTCAGATGCTTTTCATCATGAGCATCGCCTGCTACCGCGATCAACGGCAGATCGGCGAATACTTATATTCCGTACTAGCGACCCGCCCCGGCTTCGCACGGGTAGCATGTTATTATCCATATAAACCTTTCTCCTGAATCACTCTATCTATTAAAAAAAACCGCATCAAAATCCGTTGTGTAGTTTTAAAGATATAAGCAAACATACATACATACAGAAGCGGAAAGCGACTTTGCTTTATACTATGTAGTGATTTAAAGTGAGTTGAAACTTGTTGAATAATAATGCGAATGAAGTTTGGATTTCCACTAGTTTCTCTATACACAGCGCAGTACAAAAATTGATAATTTTTCGGTCAATCCAACACCCGTAGCCGTCGGTCACGCATCAGAATTGATCTGACCCTATCAATTGCGTAGTACGAATTTGATCGGCCCAATTCCTCTGTTTATTTCCTACGAATTTTTGAACAAGCTATCTCCGTCGGCTTTACCTGCTTAGCGATTAAGAACGTTCTTTTATAATTATCTCTTCACAGTAAACCCTTGTAAATTACATATCGTAAGACCTTTGTGAAGAAGAAACATAGACTTAATTATTATTTTTCTTATTATTCTAGGAGCATTTTTTAGCATTTACAAAGAGGATCATACAAAAAAATTATAGCCGGGTTTTTGCCTGATTTTTAGGGTTCCGTATCCAAAGGGTAAAAACGGGACCCTATTACTAAGACTTCGCTGTCCGTCTGTCCGTCTGTCTGTCCGTCTGTCTGTCACAGGGCTGTATCTCATGAACCGTGATAGCTAGACAGTTGAAATTTTCACAGATTATGTATTTCTGTTGCTGCTATAACAACAAAAAAACAGAATAAAATCAATATTTAAGGCGGACTCCCATACAACAAACGTGTTTTTTTTTTAGTTTTTTTATATTAATTGGATGGAACCCTTCGTGCGCGAGTCCGACTCGCACTTAGCCGGTTTTTCTAAACTTGGTCACGAAGAACAGGCGTAGCTTCAGCTTTAGCTAGCTCCTAAGACGTTTCAAAGTGATCATTTTGATTTTATTGAAATAAATTCTTTTTGATTTTGACAAACATTCATGTTTATTTCGTGTAGGAATCAAATCCACAACCTTTAGTACATAAGGCAATACCAACCGACTCCCATTCTTCGCCGTTAAAACATAATAGTAGATATTTTTGATTTAAATTACCTTAATAACAGAGTCAATGCGTGAAATCGTAAAGATACGCAACGCGAGAATTCATTATGATATGAATAACACTTAAAATATACATATTTCGGTACTTATACTAGATAATAATACAACACAAGGGAAAGTGTTGACAATGAATCATGGAGTCTGATTTTGTATGAGTATTATGAACCTAATAAGGAAACGTCGAATTGAGTTGAGATGCTTACGCAATGACTAGCAAGTAACGTAAAATTCTTTTAGTTAACCTCTTTTGGTAGAAGCATAACTTTGTAAAAAAAACCGGCCAAGTGCGAGTCGGACTCGCGCACGAAGGGTTCCGTACTTAACGATAAAAAAACGGCAAAAAAATCACGTTCGTTGTATGGAAGCCACACTTCAATATTTATTTTATGCTGTTTTTAGTATTTCTTGTTATAGCAGCGACAGAAATACATCATCTGTGGAAATTTCAACTGTCTAGCTATCACGGTTCATGAAATACAGCCCTGTGCCTGTGACAGACAGACGGACAGCGAAGTCTCAGTAATAGGGTCCCGTTATTACCATTTTGGTACGGAACCCTAAAAAAAATGGAGCACGGTAGACATTCTCTAGGTATAGGTATTTTAAATGTATTTCAAAAAAATATTTATGTATTTATTTTATTTTCTTAGGAAAACAAACAGTACTTAAAAACCGGCCAAGTGCGAGTCGGACTTGCGTACGAAGGGTTCCGTACCATAATCCATAATAACACGTTTGTTGTATGAGAGCATTATTCTGTTTATTGATTTTATTCTGTTTTTAGTATTTGTTGTTATAGCGGCAACAGAAATACATCATCCGTGAAAATTTCAACTGTCTAGCTATCACGGTTCATGAGATATAGCCCTGTGACAGACAGACGGACAGACGGACAGCGAAGTCTTAGTAATAGGGTCCCGTTTTTACCCTTTGGGTACGGAACCCTAAAAACTAAGAACTATACTCAAAGAAGCAGCTTAAACGTTTATATGTAAGTATTCTATCTGTAATCTGGTTCCCATAGTACAAGCTTTGCTTTGTTTGGGGCTAGGTGGCAATGTGAGAAATGTCCACCAATTTATTTATTATTTTGCAGTAGTCAGCATTCCATACGTGACAGGTAGCAAGTTCGTCGCGTTAGGTTATTTTGGCTATCATTGGTAGAAAATACTGATCGTACAAGGGCATAGGTCGTCCTTACCTACACAAATCTATATCGTGATACCGTATCGTTACGTATAACCTGGAAACACTAGCAAACGCACGTTTCGAAAGTTAGGAACACTGCTGGCAACATCGATTCACACAATATATTCTATTTATTATGAAGTAATACCAATACCTCCGATCTAAGTTCTAATAGATAGGAGGTTTAGGTTTCACGATGCTTATTTGTTGCGCTAGTCTCTCTGAGCCGTGACTTTTCGTTAGCGCGATCCAGGATCCGGTCAAATTTACTAGCGCCATCTGGTTTGGTTTGGCGACAACTATACTAAATAATTACTAGGCTTCTGCAGATTTATGTAAATAAATATCGGTGGAAATTATCACACAACGCCAATTATAATACCCTGACAGAACAAACATCTATTATCTACTAGCCGACCCGTGACAGACGTTGTCCTCTCAAATTTTAATAATCGCATAGGAAAAAGAAATTTCGGGCAACTTCCAATTTTTTCCCTACAAACTTTGTACTGATAAAATAAATTACGAATTTTAGTAGAATGCGTATCATTCATTAGTCAAAACTGCGTTGCTATGACGACTCACCCTCGTATTCAAGAACGACACTATGAGAACACGCACCCACAGCAGTGGACGAAATCTTTTTTCATAAAAATCGCTTTATGTGTTGAGCGGCACTATGGCGCACGCTACCGTGTGCCTTTAGAGCTCAACTTTGGCAAGAGGCACACGACAATGTGCCTCTAGTTACACTATGTAGTGTCGCACAATACATAGTGATTTTTATGAAAAAAGATTTCGTCCACTGTGGGTGCGTGTTCTCATAGTGTCGTTCTTGAATACGAGGGTAAATGTTTTTAGTCTGTAATGTCAGATTTGTTGCACACCACCGCCATCTATACCAAAATCATCCTTTTTGCGTTATTTATCATTTAAGGGTTGTTTTTCTGATTATAAGTTTCCCCTTTATTTATTCTGATTGTTTATCTACATGCTACAGCAACTTTCATCTTAATCCGTTTTGTCGTTTATTTTTGATTAGGGAACAAACATAGCTGCCTTATCACAAACTTTCGCATTTATAATATTATTAGGATGTTCATCACTCAAATATTTGCCAATATGATTGGATGATGGATGACAATGGCAGAGCATAGTTTCCAGCAGTTGGCAACGGCTTGACTTTGCTGATAAAATGAAACCCGAGATGAAAGGTACGCCCACTTTTTACCGAATGATGTGATGAGTTTGAGTCAGTTGGAATTTTATCACACGATAACAACTTTGTATTGTGCAGGTCATATCATTAAAAAGTCATGTAAGTGGAATGTCACCTCAAAATACGAGATTCATCTTTATTTTTTTACAAGCTTTTATTTAACTTGTAATGTATGTAACTATATTTGTTAAGGTGGAATCTTGCAACTCAATTTTGAAGCAGTTACCTTCAACCGATTGAGCAGAAATTTGGTACTTATACTTATGTAACTTCGGTGACAATACAATAATATAACAGCGAGCTGATCTGATATTGGAGTCAGGAGCTGTCCAACAGTCACTCACCACTTGACTTTTTAGTAAATACTACAGTCACTCACCACTTGACTTTTTAGTAAATAAAATAACTGAATTGAGGCAATTTTTCGTCATTTCGATTCCATACAAAAAAAGTAAAAAGTTGAACATTCTTTAGAATTAAGCAATTTGGTTTTTAAAAGGACCATCGCGCAACCTGTCACTTATGGAATGCTAACTACTGCAAAATTAGGGCATGCGCCAAATATAATGTTTGGACGTGCCTCTAAAACTAAAGACAATATTTGTTAATTCTAAAGCGATACGAAGTTCGCCGGGTTAGCTTGTTTTGAATAATTATTATCAACTTACTCTTACATGCACTTACTTTCGCTTAATTGTAATAATTTCGGCGCTAACGAAAGTGAAAACTATAATTTGTTGACTTAACCAGAGCGCGAAAGAGTTTGTTCAGTAATTAATTGTTGTCGAGTTATCTCTATTATTAGTATTCTGACAATATATAATTTATATATATAATCCTAATAATATTATAAATGCGAACGTTTGTAATAAGGCTGCTATGTTTGTTCCTTAATCAAAAATAAACGATAAAACGGATTAGGATGAAATTTGCTGTAGTACCTATGTAAATGAACAATCTGAATAAATAAAGGGGGAACTTATAATCCAAAAAAGAACTTCTAAATGATAAAAAACGCAAAAAGGATGATTTTGGTATAGATGGCGCTAGTGTGCAACAAATCTGACATCACAGACTAAAAACATTTAGTCGTCATAGCAACGCAGTTTTGATTAATGAATGATACGCATTCTACCAAAATTCGTAATTTATTTTATCAGTTCAAGGTTTGTTGGGAAAAAATTGGAAGTGGTCTGAAATTGATTTTTTCAATGCAATTATTGTAATTTAGGCAGGATAAAGTCTGTCACGGGTCGGCTAGTAATTAATAATTCTAAATGAGCGTAGACGTCCGGCAGTCGTCCTGTTGTGAAACATAAGCCAGATCCTCTTTGCTGACCGAAGAAAAAAATGATTGCTTAGGACTGCTTTAGAACACAAACATATGTACAAACTCATAAACTATCGCATTTTTATTATTATTAGGATTTGACCCTTGTCCAAAATCTCCAAAATGTAAAACGCAAAATAATAGATAAATAATAGCAGGGATTAATTAATTATTGTATCAATTATATTCATAATGCTACTACAAACTAGAGTAGTAAAATAATATCAGAATAAGATCAGTAGTTTTTTTAATTTTGTGTAGAGGTACCAAACATCCAAACTAAAAAAATCACAAATAAACTTTATTTCTTTATAACATAGTGAACAGGTATGATGTATATACATATTTTGTGCAAATTATCTGTTACTCCACAAGAGCAAATACCTTCCAAAGTCCAATTAAAACAAAAGCCCTTTTTGTGTAGTTTAGCAATTTTTAAATTAGTTTCACGAAACTACAAAATAAAAACTTTAATGATAATTCTGTGGCAATTTAAGGAGTTAGCCGACTGTGACCGATGGAATGCAATACAAGTTATTTTAAGACAGCGGGTGGTAGGTTATTTTGTTGTATATTTGATGACGTTTTGGAAACCAACAATCCATCAATGGAATCAAAGTTAAAGTAGTACCTGTAATCTTACTTTTAGAATCCGTCTCTAATCCCCTAATTTTTATCTCATTCGGGCATAATTTCCATTGCAATTATCGTCTAAAGGTGTGACCAGACACTGCGCGGCAATCGAGCGCGGCAGCCGCGCGCGACAAACCGCGCTATGTTTAGACGACAGCAACGCGCGGCAGCCGCGATTTACCTGCCGCGCACAAACGGTGTTATTGTTCGTTCGCACGGCATACTCGCCGCGCGACAATGCCGCGCATTTTTTGGTCAGTTCGGCGCAATTACGCCTACTATTTACTAATTACCTACTATTTGAATAACTAACGACACACTATTCGTTGCGTTATAGTAATACAAATTGATATTGCGCCGAACTTCAGCCGCATATTTTGGGCATAGTGTGTTTAGACCCTAAGTCTTATTTGAGATTTCACCTCGAAATTTCCGTCACAGCGACTAAAAAGGTCTAAATCTTGAAGCAGAATACCTAATTATGGTTGTTTATCGTGTGAGGTCAGAGGAATGTAGGTATAGGTACAACAAATTGAATAACTCGGCTCTATTGAGAATTGGGGTCATTATCGATGAATCGAGAGCAGTTACATCACTATGGATGCCATTACGAGTGCGTGCTGTCACAGTATACCTATTAACCAATATCCAAGGGCGTATCCAGTTTTCTCTATAGGGTCAGATAAAGAAAATCTAGACTGTATTGTTTTAGTCGTGGTTTTTAATATATGATATGAGTATCTCACATTAGTAGTGGAGTCTCATCGTTATTAGTGACATTGCTAGTAAGAAAAGATCTTTTTTATTAGTGACCGACCGCTCTTCTAGAGGAGGGCAGCTGCCCCCTCCTGCCCGTACTTCGATACGCCCATGCCAATACCCATATAGTACCTACCTATACCGCTTACTAACACACACACACACACACACACACACAAAGGGTTACCGTAATCATGGATTTATTTTAACCGGTAGCTTAGGAATTTTGAAGGGACATTTCAAAAAACAAGTGAAATTTTGCGACTCTCCAAAAATAATAGGTGTAAGACGAGTAATAAATGTTTTTGATGAATGCAGAATAGTTTTTTCTCAATAACCGCAAAACATACAGTTTTGTTTTTTTATCACAAAGATAACATATGGATGGATATGGCTCTTCAAAAACACTAGTTTAGTTTTGATTATATAATTCGTTAGATAATCATACTAGCTAAGTAAATTATAGACAGTTTCTTTTAAGTTTGATGGTTTTCAAGATAATGCAGTCTTATCCGGGTAGACTCAGCCCATACAAAAAACCAAACATTTCACTTGTTTGTTGTCTATGTTTGAACAATACTATTACAAATACTCTAAAGGAAGGTCGGTAAGACCTACCTACATCAAAATGAATGAGCCAATCTCGCTAGATTCCGTTCATCTCAATTTTACAGTCATGAGCACGACTGACAATAACTGTACTGTGACAGTAAATACTGTAGTATGACATTAAATTGGCCGTGACACTGCTTAGTACATTTAACAGTGACCTAAATAAAATGAAATAAAAAGACATGAAAATTCAAATTCAAATATAAAAATCATTTCAATAAAATCACAAGGATCACTTTAAAACGTCTTAGGAGCTAAGTGAAGTTACGCCTGTTCCTCGCGACCAAGCCTAGAAGAATCAGGCAACAAACACGGCTTGGGGTCTATCATTTTTTTTGTAGAGCTCCAGTGTGGTGCCGATCGAATAATAATAACAAGAATAATAATTAAAAGTACTACTAAAACAATAAAAAAATGAACTAAAGAGCTTCAGCACATGTCTAATCTCAAGTCTGGCAAGTCACTAGGCGGTATGGTAGATTTGCTTGCCCGAAAGAGCGAAAAAGCAGGTAGACATAGACATCCTCAGAAAGATAATTAATAATTTAATATAAACTAATAATATTTTGGTATTTTTTTTAGACATTACAAAAATAGGATCACCATATTAAAAAGATACTTAGGCAAGACCATAAGTAGATAAAAACGCCTCGAATCAAGAACCTCCATTTTTCGTCGGTTGAAAGCGAGTTTTTATCAAATTTTTGAACTTAAAAAAAAAATAGGATATAGACTGTAATCCCCAAGTAGGTACGGTATACATCCTCTCAGATCTCCAGACGCTTAGATCCTTTGAAGATGTCTAGAGGGGGTAGTCAGAGGCACGTCCAAACATTATATTTTAACTTAACCTGATATACTCTACCCATTTAATAGCCGAATAATTTGAGATGATGAAATGATGACGAAAGACCTCTGAATGAAGTACCCAGGTACAACTTTTAAGTAGTAACAACTATTTTTACTTTTAATAAGTATTTCTGTCGTAAACACAGCGATCTTTTGTTCTTTAATTCGTGTAGCTAATCGTTTAATAGCTTTCCATTTGTTTGGAAATAGCTGTTAACTTCGACATTTCAATTTAAAGATTATTAATAACTAATGGAAACCTTCGCGACTTTGTTCACTTGCACCGTCAGGGGTGCTAAAGGGGGTGCCCCTTTAGCACCCCTACACACCAAAATAAATAAATACACCCTCCAAATTTCAAGGTTCTAGGACTGCGTTGATAGATCAGTTAGTAATGAATTTAGACTAGCTGTCCCAACAGACGTCATGTTAAATTTCAAAAATCCCACTAAATAAAGCAATTTCAGTTTTTCACGAACGTTACGCCACCCTTATTAGGAGTTTAAGAAATACACTACGACTTGTTCTCATACCTACCAAATATACACAAAAAAATCATAAAAATCTTGTTTGGTTACAAACACTGTGACACAAGAACTTTATATATATTAGATATAAGAGTAGGTATTATTGCCTCTATCATCGAGTTAAAATATAATAAGGATCACGCGCCTGAGTCGTGATTTCAGATTTTTTTGATGTAATTTGTATTAGGTACCTATCTAATGGTGTTTTCGGTATACAATTGTTACCTTGTTTCTGATAAAATTAATGAAATGAAATTTGCCAAACCTAATAGATAGCTCAACTGGTTCTTTTGTATTTAGTAGGTAAATAGTCTAGTATAATATGTAGGTATTAGATGCTATTTATTATTTTTGCTATATATTTTTTATATAAAAAAAGGATTTTAACTATAAATACAGCTAATTACCAAGTTTTTCTTTGTATTGTTGTATTGCTGACGTTTCGAGACAATTCAGATGCTCTTCATCATGAGCATCGCCCGCGACCACGATCAACGGCAGATCGGTATTCGCCGATGAATTGTCTCGATTAAAGATAAGGTCGCCCATTGTTTACACTGTTTATATTTTAATGTAATTTTATGTTGTGTATTTTTGTTATGGTGAACAATAAAGTTATAATCTATCTATACAACAAGAAACGTGGTAATTAGCTGTATTTATAGTTAAAATGAATAACAACCACAATAGTTTTAATTCTAAAAAGAAGATGTTATTTCCATTACGTAATTTTAACTTTGTTTCTGGAAAATGAAAATAAACTTTGGCAAACCTATGAAAATGTAATTTTCCCGTTCTGCAATCGTTTTGACTGACCTACTGAACCCCATTCGTTCCCAATGCCTCTTTGTGTGGTGCGTGGCGCTAATTCGCCTCAAAGTTTGGTGATTACTGGCTCATGATAATTATCTAAGTGGGTCATGCGTAGCTCATGACAATAAAATATGCGACTACACTAAAGTAAGAATATACTGAGTACTTAAAAATAAATCATGCATTTTCTGCCACGGTTAGCACTTAGGTACCTAGGTTAGATAGGCATCAGTGCGTGGTATGTTACTTTCTTCGTGTTTTAAACGAGTTTAACATGATTCAGATATGTCCTTTTAAAAAATATAGTCATATTTAAATATAATTTTTAGACGTGCGTCTGACTACCCCCTTTAGACATCTTCAAGGATCTGAGTGCCTGGAGATCTGAAAGCATGTTTACCATAATAATTGGGGATTACAGCCGTGAAACTATTTCATTTCATTATGCAAGGATTCAACTTATTTTTATTTTTATGCGAAATTAAAAATAATTTCTGTTTCTTATTTCAGGTGGAACCATGTGTGAGTCGAGGTGAAACAAGAACACTCTGAACATTTCAGGCGACAATATGAAATAGATATGGAGTCTCCAGTGAGAATATGCTTAGGTAAGGTGCCTACTATTTTTCCCGTAGATACTTATTTTTAGTCACTTTTAGCATTTTCGTTCGTAATTCGACTAATAATGAGAGGAATGAAAAAATATGCTACAATAAAACTACGGGAACGAATGTAAAAAGTAATAACTTCTAATATTTAAAAAAGTTTAAAAAACATCGACAAAGTCTTGAAATTGTTTAATAACACATGAAATGAATTCCCTATTTTTGTTAATTTCAGGTGTAGCACTAGTAGTAAACTTACTACTACTTTGCAACGCACCGGTCAAGGCAGCAGCGCTTCCCAACGAAACCATAGTGACCACAACGACCACAGTCAAATCAGTCAAGGATGAGAGAGCCTCTCGTTACAAGGCCAATGCCACGTGGCCAGCCAGAAACAAACCGAAAACCCCTGACATAGCTCACAACGAGCTAACCCCCAAAGAATCAACCTCTGAAGAACACACAGAGAAGAACGCGAAATATAAAGATAGAGGAAGGGTGAGGTTTGGGTCTCGTGTCAAAACAACCACAAGTAACCCTAAAAGAAAAAGAGTTGCCAGCTCTACAGAAACTGCGACGTTGGTTATTGTTACTCCGACACCAGAAGTAAAGAAACCGGCTCAAATAATAGACAGCATGAGAAACTATAAGAAAACCAAAATGCCTCCATTATCAAGCACTACTCCAGTATCTGTGAAAGAGGCTCAAAGTAACGAAGATAAAGTAGAGGATGATGACTCATTTGAAAAGTTCACATCAGATAAATACCATGACAATTTTTTCACTATACCCAGTTTTGAAGATGACCATGATTTCAGCCATGACTCTGATGACGATAGCTCTAATAATAAAGTGAAGAAAGATAACAAAGGTTCGTCCTATAATTTCCCAGACTACTCAAAAGAAGATTCTTACCACTACAAAGAAGACTCTGAACCTTTTAAATCCAGTTTTTTCGACTTCGATTCAGAACTGACAACTCCTAAAAATGATTTCTTCGACCAGAAGTATCAAAAGATCTCTACTAGTATTATAAATAAATTAGACTCTATTAAAGCTAAGTCTTCACCTCCTAATGTTACTAACGTTCACAAAATAGTTAAAGAAAATATTGGTCTTGCGAGACCGAGTAATTTAACACCCAGTAATAAATCGTTAGTATTTATTAAAAATACCAAAGAAATTCGACTATCAGACAACGAAGGAGCTGATAGCGAAAACAAAGAGTTTTCGGATGTGCAAGGCACGAGTATTTACTATGAAATGTCTGTTTTATCTACTGAGACATACACGGTGAACCATTCTAACGAAGACGACTGTGATGAGTCACCCACTGAAACAACAGCTAGTACTTTTCCACAAGATGAAACGGGCGTCTTGAAAGCAACGCAATCGACTACAGACGCAGAAACGACCAAACCTACATACGTTGAAGAAAAACCCGAAGCTTTATCTACAGTATCGACAAACTTTTTACCATTTTTCAGCACAGTACACCACACACCTTATTCAGCCCAAAATTCAATTTCATCAACAGAAAGATTAACGAGGTTATTTTCGAACACCAGAAACAGAAGTTACTCAAAACGTTTGAATCTTACTGGAAACCAAGACTCCCCAAACAGCGTCACGTCTAAAACTGAAGGGGCGTTGACCATAAGACCTCTAACCCGCAAGTTTCACTACACCACCCCTCGAACTAAGCCTGTGTGGATGTCTCCAAGGAGAAATGTGACAAAAGCATTTAAACCTACGAGTCCTAAAACAATTTATTCAGAGCATTTCAGCATCAAAGACAAGATTTCTACTTCTAAACCAGTGCAGCCGAGTAAGACAATTCTAACAACGGTGTCATCATCTGAAATAGATCCTGTGTTGCAAACAGATGTCAGCGGGACGAGTAAGGTAGTCCATTCTCAGTTCGTGACTGATAATACTATTCCCTCACTGAGGAAACGAGGTTCTACGAGGTTCAAGACTTCGACTGACTCTGCTGAAGTTGATATAGGAGATCTGGAGATGCCTTCAACGGCGTGGGCTTTGGCATCGTTGATCAGTCCACCGTCGCTGCCAAGCACAGTGGTAAATGCGGCGGAGAATGAGCTGCAGAAGGTCGGGGAAGAAACAGGTGAGCAACATTTCCATCATAATATACAGGATGGCCAAAGAAGTAAAGTCTAAAGGGAAAACTTAGGTGGTTCGTAACGAGAGGTATCTGAACCACACTCATGTATGTTTTATTTGTAGTAAGTTACGAATTATTTTATTAGTTTGTGAAAAATTTCGGCGGAATCAAATTAATTCTTTTTTTTAACTGTAGACGACTTTTTACGTTCTTTAAACAAATACATATTGAAAAATATCTCGCAATCTTTGTTTAAATAATCTACAATCATAATCTAAACTAAACATAATCTTAATAATAAGAATAATCTACATTACAAATCTGTCAACCTTGTATTTTTAATTTCAGACACGAAAAAAGCAAATATGGACACGACAACGACGTCGACTGTCAGTCCAATCAGCAATGACATCATAACAAAGAAGGTCACTGAAGTGGCCAAGAATAAACTACCATGGCTGCCGGTGTTTACCCCCACAGCACCAAGCGATGAGAATAAAATAACAGCTGAGATCAAAGAAAGCTTACCGGCTGAGAGCAGCATATCTCTTCAAAGCAGCTCTGACCCGGTGACGACTGAAGCTGTAAAAGACAATGCACTTGACGCTGTAATAAAGTCGAAAGAAGTAAAACCTCTCTGGATACCATCAACAGTGGAATCCGCAACGACGACCGAGAAAAATGAGATAAGCAATGAAACAAGCAATGAAACTATTCCACCGATTGACGCTACAAGGTCAACCGGTTTTGAATCGATTACAAAACTACCGGCTGATGTAACAACACCGCAAGATGAAGCCGTCGCCAGTTCCGAAGTCAATCAAACCGTCACAGTTGAAAAATCTAAACTAACAACTGATTATGAAATAACTACAATAAGGTTCTCCTACGTGCCGACAGAGACAGTCGAAGATGTCACAGATACAGACACAATTGAAACTACTACAGAAACCGTGTGGCATTCAGCCATGCCAACCAGAACCAAAGCCACAACTATAATAGATAGGCCTATAACTACATACAGGCCGAAATACATGACAACTACCGAAATTGAAGAAACTACTACTATCGTTCCTGATACTACGCCCGTACTGGAAGTTTCATCGCAAGTTATAGCCAATGTTACCGAACCAATACCTGAGACAACTGAAACTACTGTGCAGACTACTGAAGCCACTACTGAGCCGACTGTTGAAATAACTACGGAGATACCAGGAACAACTGAGACTATAACTTCATCTTCAACGACTCCTATTCCAACGACAACAGAAAAAGTAACTACAGAATTACCAACAATTTCTACCACAGAATTGACGGAAGATACTACCACAACCGTTGTAGAAGTCCTCACTGAAATAAACACTGACAAATCTACCCTCATCACTGTCCCAACAACCGAAACGGTGACATCTAGTGAAAATACCGACAGCAATTCAGAAGATAACAGTCACAGCAATGAGATAAACTATGAAACAAAAACGCACGAGCCTAGCGTCAAACCTGAAACCACGGAATCACCGACAACTACGAATCCAACAACGGTTGTTGATGATACAACAGAGCCGGTGAAAGAGACAACAGCTAAGACAATAGATGAGACGACGACAGAGCACGTGACGAAGACAGTAATTGAGCCGGAAGATCTGACGAGCTATGCTGGTGAGGTCACGACTGAGTCTGCGCCGAGGGGACCTGAGGAAGCTGGCTCCGGAGCAGCGATAGCTATCGCAGTCAGTACTATTGGAGTGATCGCACTCGTGCTACTAATCGGACTATTGGTAAGTGATATTTTGTAGAAGTTTAAACCATCCTATGAGACGGAAAGCTTTGATAATAACAGTTATAGATATATATTATTACAACAACGGGAAATTACTCACGTAAATGATAAATTGAAGATGATTCTCTAGATGAATCGAAACATTGTCGGTGTCCTCATTGACAATTTATCATTTACGTGAGTAATTTCCCGTTGTTGTAATAATGTGTAGTACAACTCACGAAAGTTTTGAAAGTGAAATATTTATAGATATCTTACTATAGGTAATAAATAATAAATAAATATTGGTGGACATTTTACACAGTGCCATCTAGCCCCAAACTAGTTAAAGTGCATTTTAGTACAAGCTTTGCTAGTTTGGGGCTAGATGGCACTGTGTTATAACATCCACCAATATTTATTTATATTTATAAATGTAAATACGGCTAATTGTAACGTTGATATTTATATTACTGACGTTTTAAGACAACTCAGTTGCTCTTCATCATGAGCACTGCCACCACAGCATTCAATGTCAAAAATGACATATAAATTGAAAAGTGGTAATTATCTTTATTTAAATTATAAATGAGTAACCAATAAGTAATTAATAGTTTTAATTTTAGCGGCGATGGGCTTGCAACTGTTCCGTATGGAATGCAAAATACTGAAAAATGGTGACAAGTGCCATAATATAATGTTTAGACGTGACTTTGACTGCCCAATAAGACATCTTCAAAGATCTGTGCGCTTGATCTTATCTATCGTACCTTGGGATTAATATTTTGTAGTCGTGATTTTATTTGATTGATTTATTCTATGATCTTCGTCGTCTATTTTCTTATTTCGTTATTTAACTGCTTCAACTGTTTTTACCTTTTATTAGATTCCGTCTTCTTAATCGCTGCCACTGATGATGATGATAGTTCTAACAACATATCCAAAGTAATGAGCATAATATCTATTTATTGACTCACGATAAATTACGGTCGCTACTTTGGTGTACATTGTAGAGTTCCCGACGTACTCTCCCGAGATGATATTCTGAAAGACAGATAAATCTTTCTAAATATATAAAAATGAATGTTTGTCTGTATGTCCTTTATCGAATCGTAACCTATGCATTTGATCATGTGATGATCAAATTGTCGTGCGCACGAAGGTTTCTGAGTTGTGGCGTAGCAGCGCGAATTACGCGTCACGTTGTTTGTCCGCGATGGACTCCTAAACTACACCGATTTTAACAGTTTGATCCAACTTGAAAGATAGGATAGCTGACATCTCAATTTATAGTCGCAATATTATTTTATTGCAAACTGTTGACACAACAGTGAGTGGCTGGGTCTGCCATATATAAAAAAATATTGCTGTTCGTTAGTCTCGCCAAAACTCAAAAACGGCTGGACGAATTCCGTTAATTTTGGTTTTAAAAAAATTGTGAAAATTCAAAGAAGGTTTAAAAGGTGAGCAAATAAGTAAAAAATGCGAGGACAATAGTAAAAACAACATTTTTCTTTTTCCATACAAACTGTTCCTACCTGTCAAACATTTTGATGTTCGTCTCGTTCGGTATGGTAGACTCGGGTCAAATTGAAGAACGTATTATCGTAAGGGTTTCGATTCGACAACATAATACCCGCAATTATTGAAATTTGACAGGACAACGTCTGTAGGGACAGCTATCCTAATAATATTATAAATGCGAAAGCTTGTGATAAGGGTGCTATGTTTGTTCCCTAATCAAAAATAAACGACAATACGGATAAGAATGAAATTTGCTTTAAAAAATCAGAATAAATAAAGGGGGAACATATAATCAGAAAAACAACCCCTTTAAGATAAAAAAAAACGCAAAAATGATGATTTTGGTATAGATGGCGCTGATGTGCAAAAAATTAGACATCTTAGACCGATAACATTGAGTTGACATAGCAACGCATTCTACCAAAAAGGTTGAATCCTACCAAGATCGGTATTGGAAATTCATTTTGTCAAAAAAATCTGACATTAGTTTTACCTACTGAATGATACGCATTCCACCAAATTTCGTAATTTATTTTATCAGGACAAGGTTTATAGGGAAAACATTTGTAGTTTCCTGAAAGTGTTTTTTCTATGCGACTATTGAAATTAGGGCAGGACAAAGTCTGTCATCTGGTCGGCTAGTAAGTAGGTATATAAAATTAGAAGTCTTACCTAATGACTACCCATAGACGTGTTAGTATTACTTCATCCTTCAGCTAGTGTTGAACGCATGGAATTGTCCTGAAAAAGCATTTTACTTTGATTAGAAACACAAACAGAATCAAGATTCAGATGGTAACCTGTTGGATATTTTCAGATACGCAAGGTCGTGGTTTCGAATCCATCAGATTAAGTAGTTACTCGTAAGTAGGGTAATAGATCTGGTTGTGGTGCCTACCCCTGCTTTGGGCATTTTATGGTAGGTAGTCAATAACTAAGCATAGCAAACTTGTTTTAAATCTATAGTTAAAACAATTCTTTGTCTATGGTCCGTTTTGATTAGTGACATTTGTGTTGCGTTGTACCTCTAGATTGTTTTGCCCACAACCAATGATTTCGCGTTTTGTCTTTATCGCCTGTTACAAAACCTTTGCTTAAACTAAGAGATAGATAATTGCTCTATTCTATGTTGTTTAAAAATCGTCGTTTAAGGGGGGCTCCCAGTCGCTGATTGCTCTTTTTCGAAACGAAAAAAGAAATACTTCTGAACAAGTCACATCTCCTATTTTTATAAGTATATTACTTCAGGTTCCTACCTAGATTTCTATTAAGCTGAAAACATAATAGCAGAAACTTTTCACGATAAAGATATTATTTCAAAATGATACGTTTTAGAATTTATGATCGAAATATTTTATATACCTACTATTAAAATCAACTTGTGATTTATTGTTAAAGATAGGTAATATGTAGATCTAGATTTCTATTAGAATAGATTTTTGATAAGTCGAAAAGCTAAGGCGGACCACGTGCCGACGTGTGTTTGTCGTCATTGCAGCGGTCGGTAGGATTATTTATCGAAGTGATTAAAGATGGGTACATCTTTATTCACATATACTATACATTATAAAATAGGAGATGTGGCTTGTTCACAAGTATTTATTTTTTCGTTTTGAACAAAAACAATCGTCGACTGGGAGATCATTTTTTCAATATAAACCGTTAATTTGAAAATTTTAATGTTGTTGAAAGTGCCAACAACCAGCTCGCTAGCCCAATATCTACTAAGTATAATAAGATTTTACTCGTGGCATGCTCAACGGCTAATTCTCAAAACTAATGAAGTACCTACCTTATCGCGTAGCGTCGTAAAAATTCCTTCCCCTGCCATCGGAGCGTTATGGCTACCAGACACCGACTTACCGACAGTTATCGGTAACTAGACGCTGTGTGGGTCGTACAGTTTAATAGCTTGTAAGTCAGGTGGCAAATTAAATATTCTGATGAGCTAGTGGCCAACTCTGACACCAGCTCTGATTTTTTACGCCGAAAGCCTCTGTTACTGTTAAACGAGTTGTAGTCAGGACTGGGTTTACTCTTGAAAACGATATATAAGGACAAACGTCACATCGTTTCCGACTATGGATGGAACGATCGACACTAATCTAGCTCTGAGTTTTGAAGCTGCTCTAAAGAATCTGTCACGGCTAAGAGAGTGTTTGTTGTCGGAAATGAGGGTCTACTTTTTAAAACGATAGGTATATCGGGACAAAACGTCGCATCGTTTAGCACTTTAAAGCTTAATATTTCACAAACGGATCCCTTAATCGAAAAGTTGTCTTCACAAACCCAGAATACTTAAAAGACCTATCCAACGACCCCACATGGGGTCCCCACATTAGGTGTAGGAGAGGTACCTACTAGGGTACCTCCCCTACACCTAAAAACATTTTTTAAGGTTTTATTGTACCACTTTGTTGACGTGACCAATATGTATATTCATGCCAAATTACAGCTTTCTAGTACTAAGAGTCTCTGAGCTAAGCAACGGACCGACGGACGGACGGACGGACTTGGCGAAACTATAAGGATTTCTTGTAGACTACGAAACCCTAAAAATGGGCTTAAGGTCATT
Organism: Hydriomena furcata; assembly: GCA_912999785.1. Taxonomy (NCBI): domain Eukaryota; kingdom Metazoa; phylum Arthropoda; class Insecta; order Lepidoptera; family Geometridae; genus Hydriomena; species Hydriomena furcata. Next base: position 13,418,477 of record OU538834.1, read on the forward strand.
GATATACCTGTACCTCTTACTCATTTGTAAAATCTCTTAGTTTCGGAGTGTATTTACTGATTAGATTCAACTTTATCGTAAGAAATAAAATTAAAAAATATAACAAAAAAGCGGTTTGGCGTGATAACGTCATAGACAGACAGACAGAGTTACTTTTGCATTTGTAATATTAGTAAAGATTAAAAACAAACAGACAAAAATAAAAGCCGTGTTGGCCGAGTGGGAGGTACCCCGACTTTCAATCCGAAGGTCGTAGGTTCGAATCCCGGCGTACATCAATGGATTTTCTGTTCGAAAAATTTATATGCGCATCAAAAACACGTGCTCATAACTGTGATGGAAAACATCGTGACCTAGTCACCTAGACATAGTCTTTTAAGCGGTGATTGGCTTGCAACTTATCACGTATGGAATGCTAAATACTGCAAAATGTGGTCATGTGCCAAATATAATGTTTGGACGTGTCTCTGACTACCCCCACTAGACATCTTCAAATGGATCTAAGCGTCTGGAGATCTGAGAGAATGTCTACCGTACTTGGGGATTACAGTCCCGATCCTATATACTTATATTTTTTTTTTTTTTAAATACAATTTATTTATCTTTATAATACTATATATATATACTACTATATACTATATACTAGCTGACCCGTGCCCGCTTCGCTGTGCGTAAGACATTTCTAATACCATCGTGGACTTTTTTGTAGACGTATTTAAGGTGTACAATACTGTAGTACATTATTTTGATATATCTCGTGGGGTTCAGCCAGCATTTGCAATGTAAGCGCAAAAAAATGTGTTTATTTACGACATCACATTAGAAACCTCTAAAATTATCAGTGTTTCTCTACTATATTATGCATGTATTATACATATAAACCTTCCTCCTGAATCACTCTATCTATTAAAAAAACCGTATCAAAATCCGTTGTGTAGTTTTAAAGATATAAGCAAAAATACATACAGACATATTACATATTACATACAGACGCGGGAAGCGGAAAGCGACTTTGCTTTATACTATGTAGTGATGCTAACTACTGCAAAATGTGGGCATGTGCCAAATATAATGTTTGGCGACTACCCCATCTAGGCCTTCAAGAATCTAAACGCCTGCAGATCTGAGAGGATGTCTAGTGTCTACCCTACGACCTATTCGATCCTTTGAAGATGTCTAGTGGGGGTAGTCAAGCCCATCGTAATTGATAGTGCTTTTTTCTGTGGGATTATTGAAATTTGACAGGAAAACCGTTTTTTAGGACAGCTAATAATTATTTTAAAAATGTTAAAAAATGCTTACCCTTTTCCAAACAGCCTTGTTCAGGAAACACAAAAATCGAATTTACCTACAAAAAATTTAAGTAGAAAATTATTAATAAACAAATTGAAACAAAATAAAATATAATACTAATTGGATCGGTCTACACATTGTTTCTTGTTAATATTTTTTTGATTACTAGTAAATATTAGTTGTGTTATATCTGTAAATTATATTTAATTTTAAATTGGCAAATTGAATGAACAAGCTTCGAGCTGCGCGCGCGCCTCGCTCTGCTCTTTACGTCACTATGTGCGGTGACCCCGCTAGTGCTGGGCTAAAAGGGCACGGCTAGCCAGGAAAATGTATTAATGTATAAAGGGAAGAAAGTTCTAAACTATAGATTTAGGACGCACTTAAAAATTTAAATGAGAAACCTAATTCGCTAAACCTAATAGCTACGTATAAAAAAAACAAAATCAACTTCATGTTGTTATAAGTCCAACAAAATATCTTCCCCTATTTTCAATTAATTTCCATTTAAATTTGAGGAAAAAATACCATCTCTAAGGGTGAAAAAATAGGGGGTGAATTTTTATTTGGACTTATACATGAGTAATTGATTTATGAGAAATAATTATTATAATAATAATATATACTAACAAACATAAAGTTGTAACGTATTATTAAGTTAATTGACACACAAAAAAATAGCACAAACAACAAACAAGAAAAACAGTGAACAATGGGCGGCCTTATCGCTAAAAGCGATCTCTTCCAGGCCGCCTTTGGATAGACAGGATAGAAAAAACAATAAAAAAGATTGTTTAAAAAGTAAAACGAACGTGAAGTAGTTGAAAACGGCTCCAACGATTTTCATGAAATTTAGTATGCGGGGCGTTTCGGGGGCGATAAATCGATCTAGCTAGGTTTCATTTTTAGAAAACGTCTTTTATCCGTGTTTTCAGGCAATGAAATACCGAGCAAAGTTCTGTCATCCTGGTACTTATGATACGAGGTAACCAATATACTTTCTTCCTCCGTGCCGTGCTTTAGGTGTCGCATAGGTTCCTATATCGCACGCAGTGAGGATGTTTTTACAAAGCGATTGTAAACAATGATTTGCTGATGACGGACCTCTTGCGCGGCTCCATACTACTACGGGATTCATCCACATTTATTTAGCACTAGCCGACCCATGACAGACGTTGTCCTGTTCAAATTTCATTAATCGAATAGAAAAGACTGAATGTTTTTAGTCTGTGATGTCAGATTTGTTGCACTGCAGCGTCATCTTGGGGATTTTTTCATAGCTTATTTAGTCTATGTTTTATACGGGCATTACATCTACATCTACAGCAAATTTCAACTTAATCCGTATAGACCTGATTGAGGCACAAACACTACACACATTCAAACACATTTTTGATATTATTAGGATGACAACAAGTCAAAGTAAAAGACAAAAGGTATTTATTTCAATAAGATCACAAGGATCACTTTGAAACGTTTAAGGAGCTAGCTAAATGGTTTCGTGTCTAAGGAGCTAGCGAAATGGTGGTCTAGTAAAACTTCGCATAACTTTATATAAGCCGAGATCCGCCGTCTGTACTGTAATTTGGGGGTAGGTCTATTACCAAACATCTCATCTATATAATCTGTGTTCAACTTGTTCGATCTGCACCACACTGGAATTATGCATTATGGAAAGGATCATTGAAAAAAATGATAGACCAAGCCGTGTTTGTTGCCTGATTCTTCAAATAGTAGGTCGTAAAGAACAGGCGTAACTTCACCTAGCTCCTAAGACGTTTCAAAGTGATTCTTGTGATTTTATCGAAATAAATCTTTTTTGAATTTGAATTTGAAGGAACCTCAACTTTCAATCCAAAGGTCGCTAGTTCCTGACCATTTTTAATTCGAAAACGATGTTTTCCTTTTCCACATATACCTACAAGGTACCTGTCACATATGAAATGCTAATTACTGTAAATGTGGGCAAGTGCCAAATGTTTGGACATGCCTCTAACTACACTCTTTAGATATCTTTAAGGATCTGAGTCTACCGTATATCTACCGTTCTTGGTCCATTCTATATTCTATCTAGTCGTACTTAGTTCTATAAAAAATCATAAGTCGTGGGACAAAGAACCCAAACCCATCACAGGGCCCAATAAATCAAGGTTTCAAGTTGGCAATATTTTATAATCTGTGAAGTCAAGTGCTCCAATACCGGGCCCTTGAAGCGAGTGCTTAGTTGCGTAAGCTTAAGTCGTCGGCTAAGCTCTACCTAAGAGTAGTATAAAGCAGTCAAGTGGCTAATATTAGTTAAAAACTAACGTTTTTTTTTAGGGTTCCGTACCCAAAATATTACTAAGATTTCGTTGTCCGTTCGTCTGTCCGTCTGTCCGTTTGTCAAAATAAATTGAATTTAATAGTTAAGTATTTAATCAAAATCCTAATAAGATTATAAATGTGAAAGTTTGTGAATTTGTATGTATGTTTGTGACTCGATCTAAACGAAAAAATGTATTAAGTTGAAATTTGCTGTAGATGTTTTTATAATGCCCGAATAAAATATAGACTACTTTAATATATGAAAAACATCCCCAAAATTATAAAAAACGCATAAGAGATGATTTTGGTATGCTGTAACTGCGCTGGTGTGCAACAAATCTGACATCACAGACTAAAAACCATATCGTTTCTCTATTCGATTATTGAAATTTGACAAGACGACGTCTGTCACGGGTCGGCTAGTAAGGTTTATATATTTCAATGCTCGGTGATCGGCCTCGGGCTCCATAGTCTGCTTGCAATTACTCTGTCTGTCCGTCTGAACTCGAGAGGGTTCCCGGAACTTATCTCGCCCGTTACACTATTCAATGATTTGCGTTTTGAGACGATGATTAAGATAACATTTTTGTTTAAACTTTGTGAGAACGGTTCATACTGTAAACATAACATACTTAGATATTTATGTTTTTTCTGTAGGGAAAAGTCAATCCTGATCCCACACTAGCGTTCCCTGTGTCGTGGGTACCTATCGGAATTCAAAAACTACAAATACCATGGTAGGTAGGTACGTAATCATACCTACCACAACACCCAGACCTAAAAAAATGGCAGAACTTGCAATAATTTGTCCTGAAAGAATATTTTTTTACATAGTACTGATATCAATCAAAAGTTTATAGCGTGCATAACTAACTCTATAGTAGTTTGGTTTCCTGTGACGAGCTGTTTTTTAACCAACCTCAAAAAAGGAGCTTCCCATTTAGCTATTTTTATTTTTAGACTTATCTCCGTTTATTCCAAGTTTCATACAAATTTTTGTGTCACAGTTGGTTATAAACCAACTCCTTCGAAACGGCTTAACCGATTTTTATGATTTTTTTGTGTATATTCGGTGACGATAGATCTGAGAATAGGTCGTACTCTTTCCTTAAGGGATAAAGGTGGCTCACCCCAAAATATATATTCTTATTTTTTATATGATTTGGCGCTAAAAATACATCGACCCCTATTAATAGCGAGATTAGTATCTTTTCATTCATAAATAAATGTGCAATCTAAACAGCGTAAAGTTCGGGAAAAACTGATAGTGCGTTTTTCTGTGGGATTATTGAATTTTGACAGGACAGCGTCTGTCGGTACAGCTAGTAATAATACAATAATAAGTATGATGATAATTTGTATAAAAGAAGCCGGGTAGTATGATTAGTCTAGTCTAGAATACCTTATAAAATACACATAGAATGGTCGCCTTGTTGAAACCCAACGACGATGCTGACCGCATCCTGCTGATAAGCTTGTGAGAACTCCGTGTAAGCGGTTTAGAGGTATGATGGTAGACTATGGAATGTTTATGTTAGCTAACATTGTACGGAATTTAGACTAGCAAGTTTGTTAAAGTAAATAACAATACAGTCTTAAACACTGTATGACCTAGATTATGATCAGAGGGTCTTCTCGCGAACCGAAATCATCGATGTTCGTAATCTACCTACGAGTATGATGTCAATTGTCAAAAGTAATGTCTATCGTTCCATATTTCAAAATATAGTGAATACGATATGACATTTGTCCCGGTTTTTTATTGAAAAATATTTTTCAATTACAAGCTTTTGTAAAATCATTTAAACCATCGAGCACCAGCGCGCTATCACCTGTCACATCATATAACATTGTCATCGGAACTTGACAAGTATGCAAGTTTTTACTCAATCGAAGTATTTACTAAGGAGTTCCATGAGTGTCTAATGAACAGCTCCTGACTCCAGCTTCAGCTCGCTGTCATATTATTGCATTGTCGCCGAAGTTACACAAGTATGCGAAAATTCAGCTCAATCGGTTGGGGATAACTGCTTCAAAATTGATTTGCAAGATTTCACCCTACAAACATATTTACATTGTTACATACATACATTGCAAGTTAAATAAAAGATTGTAAAAACCTTAATCTTATTGAAATGTCACTTCAGAGTTTGTTTGAAAAACCACTCGAACAAAATAACGGGGGTTTCCCCTAGTTATCTATACAGGATGTGCAGACCATAATTTTTGGTCGACTATCGCACTATCACCGACAATAAACCAATTATGACATTTTTTGTTACTCGTAATAAAAAAAAATGTTTTTTTTTCGCTTTAATAATAATTTATTTATTTATTCAATCATATAAAATATATATAAAATATATATATATCATATCATATCAACATAGGATCACTAAATCTAATTTTGAAATCTATCTAATCTTGGTTTGACTGTCAATAAATGAATCATATTGGATTTGAATCCATTATTTCAAACTCTGACTTATGTCTCTATGGATAATCTTTTTCAAAAATAGTCAATAAAATTTCAACTGCTTAGCAATCACGGTTCATGACATCGACTACATAGCCCAGAAGACACCGCATGCAAGGCGAACACTGTCATCCAAAACATCAGGCTTATACGGCCGATAAAAAATACCGCGCGTCAAACCTGCAGTAGTACCGACCACTTCCTTGACCCGTGCACATCTCGTCTGTTTATGCTAAAAAACACAAGCTCAAGTTACACTGGTTATTTTCCTTGTCGAAAGTCAATAGTGTTGTACCACTACTCAATAATTGATGATCGATAAACCTACATAGTAGTAACAACAACAGTTGGACCAAACTAGTAAAACTACTTATTGCCAACTAGCTTCCGTCCGCGGCTTCGCTCGCGTTGTACCTACAATGGAAGTAACCTATTTGCTATTCGCATTTATAATATTATCGCTTTAGAATAACAAATGTTGTCTTAAGTTCCCGTTCCCGTTCCCGTTTCCGTTCCCGTTCCCGTTCCCGTTCCCGTTCCCGTTCCCGTTCCCGTTCCCGTTCCCGTTCCCGTTCCCGTTCCCGTTCCCGTTCCCGTTCCCGTTCCCGTTCCCGTTCCCGTTCCCGTTCCCGTTCCCGTTCCCGTTCCCGTTCCCGTTCCCGTTCCCGTTCCCGTTCCCGTTCCCGTTCCCGTTCCCGTTCCCGTTCCCGTTCCCGTTCCCGTTCCCGTTCCCGTTCCCGTTCCCGTTCCCGTTCCCGTTCCCGTTCCCGTTCCCGTTCCCGTTCCCGTTCCCGTTCCCGTTCCCGTTCCCGTTCCCGTTCCCGTTCCCGTTCCCGTTCCCGTTCCCGTTCCCGTTCCCGTTCCCGTTCCCGTTCCCGTTCCCGTTCCCGTTCCCGTTCCCGTTCCCGTTCCCGTTCCCGTTCCCGTTCCCGTTCCCGTTCCCGTTCCCGTTCCCGTTCCCGTTCCCGTTCCCGTTCCCGTTCCCGTTCCCGTTCCCGTTCCCGTTCCCGTTCCCGTTCCCGTTCCCGTTCCCGTTCCCGTTCCCGTTCCCGTTCCCGTTCCCGTTCCCGTTCCCGTTCCCGTTCCCGTTCCCGTTCCCGTTCCCGTTCCCGTTCCCGTTCCCGTTCCCGTTCCCGTTCCCGTTCCCGTTCCCGTTCCCGTTCCCGTTCCCGTTCCCGTTCCCGTTCCCGTTCCCGTTCCCGTTCCCGTTCCCGTTCCCGTATTATCAAACCTAATAAAGCTCAAATGGACTCTACGTTTTTTTAACTTTTGTATGGGAAAAAGAAAAGGGCTTTTAGGGTTTTCCCGGCAATTATTAGATTTTTTTTTCACCTTTTAAACCTTCATAGACCTCCACGAACATTTCAAGACCAAGATAAAATAAATCCGTTTAGCCGTTCTCGAGTTTTAGCGAGACTAACGAACAGCAATTGATTTTTATACATATACATATATAGATCAAAAACACGTGTTTAAAACGGTGAAGGAAAACATCGCATCGTGAGGAAACCAGTAGTTAGTATTTTTATAAGCGGCGATGGGCTTGCAACCTGTCACGTATGGACTGCTAACTACTGCAAAATGTGGGTATGTGCCAAATATAATATTTGGACGTGCCTCTGACTGCTATCGACAACTCATGACAACACTTCCCATCCCTAGTGAATCACGTCATCTTGAATCGGCCAATCAGAATGCATTTTTTCCCACTCCCCCCGTACCTCATACCTCACTGACTTGACAGAGTTGTTTGTTTGAAGAAATGAAGCCATTAGGCGTCTATTAGGCTATGTAGTCGATGGTTCATGAGATACAACCCTGTGACAGACAGACGGACATACGGACAGACGGACAGCGAAGTCTCAGTAATAGGGTCCCGTTTTTACCCTTTGGGTACGGAACCCTAAAAAGGGGAAGTTCTCAATGCGACTTGTGTAAACTATTTTTATTTTATTTATATTTTTATGTATGACTGCGTATTTTTTTTACCTGGTGATCAGTATTCGACGATTTTTTGTAGAGAATATTCCTAAGTTGGTCCCATTTAAACTATATTCATGTAAGTTTACACCGCGTTTTTTTAAACGCGATACGCTCGAAATTATTGCGTCAGTATTGCGTCTTTATAGCAAAAAACGCGCGTCGACGGTGCGTTTAAAAAAACGCGGTGTTCATAGTTCCTTCACAAAACGAAATTAAAAAATATCGTCTCTTACTTTTCGATTGGTCAAAACATTTTCTTCGTTTTCGTTTTAGTTTTCTAAACGTAACTATTTGATTACAGCTAGTGGTTCGTAGGCGAGGTCGCCGCGGCATCTACGCCCAACGATGCACCCCCGTCTCGCTAGACGCTTACAGTCTGGACAGCGTCAGCATTGGCCACCGAAAGGGCAACCATCGTCTGCGCGCCAGCAAGCGCAGTTACGGCAATCCGGCCTACGATGATGAGGTACATAAAACCACGCCTGGGGCCGCACCACAGGTTCAAAAGTAATATTAAAACAATAATACTCACGGTGCGAAAGCGTAGGTATTGATATTACTTTAGGAGCTTGTGGTATGGCCTCTGTTTCTGAGAGAGCCAGTTTAAAAGCCTTGTTGGCCGACCCCGACTTTCAAATCGAAGGTCGTGTGTCAATGGATTTTTCTGTTCACGTGCTCAAAACGGTGAAGGAAAACATCGTGAGGAAACTTTTTAGTATTTTTATAAGCGGCGATGGGTTTGCAACCTGTCATGTATGGAAACTACTGCAAAATGCGGGCATTATGACAAACAGGTAAATGTTTAGACTTGGCTCTGACTACCCCCTTTAGACATCTTTAAGGATCTAAGAGTCGCGAGATCGTAGAGTAGGTATGTCTTTCGCAGGTTCTTTGGAATTAAAGTCAGGATCCTATCCTTCTTGCAGTATTTTAGTCCTAATTCTTGCATCGCATTGAAGTTATAATAATTCCCAGGTGACATCGCACCCCATGCAATACCCTGCGCTAGCCAACTTCGCACTCGACGTGGACTCCATGACGGCGGAGTTCGCCGAGATTCCCTCCGTCTCCGTGAAGGGGGAGGAGGTACCTCCTGGATGTGAGGACAAGAACCGCTATTCGAATGTACTGCCGCTGCCGGAGACCAGGGTTCCATTGCAGAGGATCAACAATGATCCCACCTCGGAGTATATCAACGCAAATTACGTCACAGTGAGTAACAAGATAAAACAAATTATTATAATAACATAAAACTCGACTGCTAAAAAATAAATAACTTAAACAATGTTATGCCATCTTTTTGTGGAAAGGGGTATATTGGGCATGTTATCCAGAAGGGCCGAAGATTATACGTTGAATAACTATAAAAAAAAGTATTTAAATTAAAGGTAATCTTATATTTAAAAATGAATCCCTATTTCCCTTGGTCATAGCATCACGCGTGAACGGCTTGACCAATTTTGCTTATTCTTTTTCGAGAAGGTTCTTCACATCAAGGACAACGTCTGTCGGGACAGCTAGTACTTGATAAAAACCCGTGTAAAAATCAATATCTAGGTATACGTTGACTCCAACGGTTATCAGCTCACTGCCACTTAGCCGTGTAAGTTCAAATGGATTTTATTCTGTTTGAATGTGATCTTCCAGGGTCCAGGCAACATCCGCAACTACTACATCCTGGCGCAAGCGCCGCTGTCCAACACCGTCGTGGACTTCTGGCGCATGGTGTGGGAACAGAACTCCAGGCTTGTGGTCATGCTCACAGAGTACATGGAGAACGGAGTGGTATAATATCTTATACTAGTTCGACGGGCTTACAACCTGTCACGTGTGGAATGCTGGGCTTCTGACTAACTCCTTTAGATATGTTCAAAGATTTGAGCGCCTGGAGATTAGGAGTCCTATATATATTTCTAATCCTAGGTCGGATTCAATAGAATAAAGCGAACCTAAATTCCTTCCAGGAGAAATGCTACGAGTACCTGCCTCCATCAGAGATCTCAGACAACAAGCGCACCTTCGGGGACTTCAAGATTATCCTGAAGAAACGAGAGCAGAGAGACAAATACGCTGTCTCCAGCATCCAGCTCATCAACATGTCCACCAGGACCTGTAGAGAGGTAAACTATTTTATACTAATTGAATAAGTATTGGTGGACTTTCCACACAGCGCGATTTAGCCACAAACTATGCAAAGCTTGTACAGAATGACTGATATAATACATAAATACTTTTTTTAAAATACATACTTACCTATAATACACAGACATAGACTATATTCATCACACAATAGGTAACAGGTGATAGTGCTCTGCTCTAATTTCTAGGATTTTAAAAAGCATGTACTGAAAAAATATTTTTTAACAGAAACCTCATTTTAATAAAGTAAATAAATACCATATGACTTTGAATGATTTTGACATATCTTTGTAGGTCACCCACCTGTGGTACTTCTGGCCAGCCAAGGGTGTTCCTGAAGACTACGACTCCATGATTGACTTCCTATTCGAGATGCGCAGCTACATGAAGGTAGCGCAGACTGCTAAGGAGTTCGATGAAGAAGGTAACATCTTGTAGGCTTAATTTAGTCACTTGATTTAGCTATGCCATGGGCTTGCAACCTGTCAAGTATGGAATGCTAACTACTGCAAAATATGGCTATTGTACCAAATATATCTTTAGACGTGCTTCTGACTATCTCCTTTAGATATCTTCAAGGATCTAAGCGTCTTGAAATGTAAGAGTATATCTACCGTTCTTGGAGATTCGTGATCTTATTATTTTTTGTATAAATATTGGTGGACATTATCCCACAACACCATCTAGCCACAAACTAAGTAAAGCCAGAGTAACTATGGTAGTTCCCAGCTCATAATTTTCCTGCCCTGGTCCCACATTATGTGGGTGTGAAGAATACAACATGATGCTGAATCATGTATTCTTCTTTCATATTCCTCTATCAGCCGTCATCTCGTCACTTACACCTTTCTTACCCATGTCATCTTTCACACAGTCCATCCATCTCCTCCATTATTTGGCCTACCTGTAGATTTTCCCATCTTCTGTTTTTTCAGGTGTAGAAGTGATTTACGGCGACCAGAACCGTTCCTCATTCAACAACCTGTCCAAGCTCCGGGAAGATAATGGATCCAACGGCGTGAACGTCTACTCACCAGCCAGAGCTGAGGAGCAGATGAGGAGGGCAAACAACGGGACTCTGAGCCGGATGAAGGCAGCTTCGGAGGTCGAAGGTACGGATTACCTACTTTTAAATAATATTCTTGTATCATCCTTCACCTTGTTCGATTGGCACCACACGAGAGCTTTACATAGCATTAAGAAAAGGATCATTGGAAAAAAAATGATAAGCCCCAAGCCGTGTTTGTTGCCTGATTCTTCTAGACTTGGTCGCGAGGAACAGGCGTAGCTTCACCTAGCTCCTAAGATTTCAAAGTGATCCTTATGATTTTATTGAAATAAATGATAATTTGAATTTGATTGTAGGAAACAAAACCATCTTTCTTTAACTGATCAGTCACAATCACTATGCCATTATGGCTTTAGCTAAGCTTGGCTTCACACTGACCACCATTGTGAATCACTTGAATTGCTTGAATTCACTTCAGCCCCGACTCGTCTAGCGAAAGTGACGTGAGGAAGAACGATTTACAGTGTAATGGGGACTTCTTTTATGAGAAGAGATGTAAAAGTCTAAAAAATGTGATTATTATTGAACTTAAAAGTCATAGAGGACATTGACGTGCCATCTTCAAGCATCTAAGCGGCTAGTTTAACCGATTACAGTTGTGATCCTATTTTTATTTATTTCCAGGCATCCGTCCATGTGTGCTAACATGTGCCTCAGGAGCGGGTCGCTCCGCCGCTCTGGCCGCATTGGACATAACCGCTCGAGCTTTGTGCGGCGGAGGAGCGGATGTGCCGCGCACTGTGCGGCGCTTGCGCACCATGCGCGCGCATGCGCTGTCCAACAGACACCACTACATGTGGCTATACAAGGTAATAATAAAAGGCACATAAAAAAAAAGATATTGGTTTTTTTCTCATCAAGGGTTCCGTACCATTATCTATAAATAAAAACCGGCCAAGTGCGAGTCGGACTCGCGCACGAAAGGTTCCGTACCATTATCTATAAAAAACGACATAAAAATCACGTTTGTTGTATGGGAGCCCCAATAAAATATTAACTTTTTCTGTTTTTATAATTAGTTGTTAAAGTGCAACAGAAATACATAATCTGTGAAAATTTCCACTGTCTAGCTATCACGGTTTATGAGATACAGCCTTGTGACAGACAAACGGACAGCCGGACAGCGGAGTCTTGGTAATAGGGTCCTATTTTTACCCTTTGGGTACGGAACCCTAAAAAAGCAACAAAATCATACCTACATATCGAATTGAGAACCTCATCTTTTTTAATTTATTAATAATTAGAAATGTCTGCTTGTTTTCAGGTTCTAAGCGAATACGGAAACAAAATAATGGGAGGCGGAGACAACATTTAAGCAATCTACGTAGTGCATGAAAAGATAGCATTCTTCAAGTCTGCTGGTTCCTATCTTGGTTACTAAGAAGCAACTACAATCTTTGACGGCAGTAATATACAGTTTAAGGCGAGTTTCCACCTAAGTGGAGATGTGTGGTAGGACCAATGACAGCGCTCGACATTTTCTAACTCGAATATTTGAGCGCTGCGTTTGGTCCGCTCTGCAAAGCTCTGCGTAAATGGAAACTCATCCTAAAGCTTGCTTGTCCTTTCTCCATAATCTCATTTTTACGGCATATTTTGCATTGCCATTACATTTTACTGTATTTTTTTTATATAAACACGTATACACGTTACACGGTAAACTTCACGTACGCCTAGATCCGCTTACCGTACTGTACTGTACTCATACATCGACCACACAGCCTAGGCTCATGCAAGGCGAACACTGTCAGACAACTCATATGGGCTATAAATCATGTCTAAACCACCGAGCGCGGTTCACGATGCGCCCCGCTGCGGGCTGTGACATTGAACCGGCCAATCAGAATGCATTTTTTTACCGCTCCCCCTGACCCGCACACCTCAACGTTTTGACAGAAAATGTTTGTTTAAAGAAATGAAGCCATTAAGCATAATCTACTGGGCTATGTGGTCGATCTTGGCGACTCATACGTACTACAATTAAAGTTATGCGCATGTGCTTCAGAAATTCTCGTTTATACGCCTCCGATATTGGATCTAGACAATCCCTGAGCTGTTACAACATTCACTGAGCTCGTTAGTGACTGACGAGGCGTGGGACGACCGGGTTTTGGTTGTATATTAGTACCAAGTCGGAAAGAAGGTATTATAACCACAATCGTAGTACTGTAGGTACTTTGTTTCGGCACTATGCGTATAATTACGCACTAATTATCTACCATGACATAAATTATGATTTAATCTAGGTAAATAAATAAATAGCCAATAATTTTATTACTGTTTAATAATAAAAAATGTTATTGTTTCTATTTGGAAAATACCAAAGTCTAAATTAGTTTTTAGGTAGGTCTAGAAAAGTCGCTCAATTTTTCTTTGTAGGTATTTCTTCTCAAATGACGCCTTCAACTTCTTTTGCAAAACAAAAGTTTGTGAGGATGTTTGTATGTTTGAAAGTCAATCAGGCCTAAACTACAAAACGAAATAATATGAAATATGCTGTAGATGTAGATATAATGCCCGAATAAAACATAGGGTGGTTTATGATCCGAAAAACATTCCCAAAATGATAAAAAAGCAAAAGGGATGATTTTGGTATAGATGGCGCTGATGTGCAAAAAATCTGACATCTGCTTTAACTACACAAGATGTCCTGTCTGTCACGGATCTGCTACTAAATAAATGAACAAAATATATTTTTTGTTATATCTAAGTGTTCTAAAAGACATTTTAGGCAAAATAAGATACAAGTAAATATATAAGGTTCTTTCACTAGTCTATAACATATAAAAATAATGCAACTATGAAGTGGTTGATTCTCTGAATCTCCTAATTTCTTTGTGACGTCATACTAACAGTTAATGACGGTAGGATGTACTGCTATCTTCAACGACCGGAAACTATATGAATGTACCTATTGATCTACTTTTATAAAAATTGTGTTATTATATATGTATTAGTAAATAATAAAATTAAACAAAATAAAGGTCTCACCAGACATAGCGCGGCAATCGAGCGCGGCTACCCGCGCTATGTTTGGACGAAGGATGCGGCAGCCGCGAGCTACCTGCCGCGCGCAAACGGTGTTATTGTTCGTTTGCTAGCTGTTGTATGTGGACGGTATTTTATCAAGAATAAAAACAGTACAGCCGCGCAAAGTCCTGCGAATGCCGCGTTCGATTGCCGCGCTATGTCTGGTCACACCTTAACATGAATCATTAAAGATAATTTTATATAATACATAATTTAAGTAGACACGTTTATTTGTATGTTATGCATAATTTTATAAGTACATTTACTAGTACCTATGTACAATGTAAAAAAAATATTTAACGCTGTGATTTTATAACTTAAACTTTTACTATGAAACTGTTGATTTAATTTTATTGTATCTTTTTGGTGTTATTTCTCTTTTAATATTTTGTTATTTTTTTATAATATCTAAGGCGTCAAATCTTGCTTACTAGCTGTAGGTACTCGTGCGACTTTGTTCGCCTTTATACCTATACGTTTTCTTTTTTAATTTGAATTTAAGATAACATAGATATAAATTATCCCTCCGGTCTCTACTTCGACCCCAAGCTATTCAATTATGAAGTTTCCATCAAAATCTGTTCAGTAATGTTATTGTAAATCGCGGTCACACAAAGAAAGTCTTCATCAAAGTGAGTTTTTTTGGGTCTATATTGAAGATTAATTTGTAAATTTTTGGAAAAAAATTATGATGGGAATAGAAGATGTAAAAATAACGCATTTAATTTATTTTTAATGTACACTGTTTTATTCAACACAATAGAATAAAAAATGTTTTAACTGTTAGTAGTATGTATATGTAAGTACCAAAAATAAATGCATTAGAAAGTATTTCCTATCATGATATTAATAGAGCTAAGTAAATGATAATTAATAACTAAAATTTATATGAATATTGATATAAATAAACATCTACACAGAAAAACTATTTATTTTATTTTACTTTAGAAATACATACACAATTGAGCAAGAAATAGAAATCATAAAAAAAACATCTTGATTAATAGGAACCAGTTACCAGTTACCATCTTCTTCAAGTATGGTATCATCGACTATGGCTTCTATAATGCCGTAACCCCTAATATCTTCTTCCACTATAACTTCATCCAAGATATCCATTTCCCATTCATTTTCATCGACTATACCTCGTTCCACTATATTTTCTATCACAAAACTTTCTACTTTATCTTTATCTGTAACATATTCATGATTTCCTATTACTATTTGTTCCACTATACCCTCTACAAATTGAATTTCATCGTCTTCGGCTATATCTTCTACAAAATTTTCCTCCGTAACGTCTTTGATAGATTCATCTACAGAAGATGAATCTATGAAAGATTCTTTCTCTATAGGTGATTCAAAAAACAAAATCTTCCTATCGTTTCGCTCTTCATTATGTATGTCATTCATATATTGCTCGTCTATTGGTGAGTTTTCTTTTGTATAGTCGTAGTGAGAGCGTTCTTTCTCGGGGGTCTCTTCAAGGCCTATGAGGTTTTCGATGTCGTGGGCCGAGTAGGGTCTGTATTGGGGTAGGCTGAGGTAGGAACCCGCCAGTGAGGTGGACGACAGCCTGGTCACGCTTGGCTTTGGCTTGGATAGAGTAGTTTCGAGCTGAAAATCAAGAATCTTTTGAATTTATTGTGTTAATCGCATAGATTCACTTAGATCATTTTTTTGTTGATAAAATATTAACGTTAAAATTATATAGGTTTTAGTCAGTTTGTTAAGACAACATACTTGCCACTATTATCTAATGTTCCTTACCTGGAGCTGTTCATCTGCTTCTTTACAAGAACCATCACTATCAATCATTTTAGATTCGAAAGTAACCTTCGTCTTTTCCAAGTTTTCAGATCTACTAGGTGTTATATGATCAATGCTTCTTGTCACGTCATTGCTGTCAATACTCTCAGAATTACTCGGAGTCTGTAACAATTGATCAGGGGAGTTAGCATGAACCAGTATCGTATCGTCTTAACCAAAACTGACACTTTTACTAAACAAAAAGTGTCAGTTTGACATTTGGACGATATGTTGTCCATACGATAGTGATTCGTGCTAACCCCTCTGTGGCCTGAGCACGAACCACTATAGTATCGACAACGTATCGTCGTATTGTAAAACATGAGAAATCATTCTAACCAATCGAAAAGTCAAGGGACGATATTCGTTTGTTAAGTTTTATGGACGAACTATTAGTTCCACATTAATATAATTTAACTTGAATTTAACGAAATGAGAACCTCTTATTTTTTCGTCGGTTAAAATTAGATTTAACAAGGTCTGTACCTCGTAGATCTGCGTGTGGTATCTCTGATGCCTGAGGAATGCTCTGCGTATTGCGTTCAACACTGCTGGTAGCTTTCTCTCATCAATACTTGTTCTTTCCACCAGCTTTAGGAGCAGGTTCCCTTCGTTTACTATAAAGAGTTAAAATTATTGTTGTTTCTGTATGAGCTGAGTCTTAAGGGGCTCCCAGTTGACGATTGCTCTTTTTCGAAACGAAAAAAGAAATACTTCTGAACAAGCCACATCTCCTATTTTTATAAGTATATTACTTCAGGTTCCTACCTAGATTTCTATTAAGCTGAAAACATAATAGCCGAAACTTTTCACGATAAAGATATTATTTCAAAATGATACGTTTTAGAATTTATGATCAAAATATTTTATATACCTACTATTAAAATCAACTTGTGATTTATTGTTAAAGATAGGTAATATGTGTAGATCTAAATTTCTATTAGAATAGATTTTTGATAAGTAATTATACATAATTTATATCATTAATTTATTCGAAAAGCTAAGGTGGACCACGCGCCGACGTGTGTTTGTCGTCATTGCAGCGGTCGGTAGGATTATTATCGAAGTGATTAAAGATGGGTACATCTTTATTCTGTACTATACGTTATAAAATAGGAGATGTGGCTTGTTCAGAAGTATTTCTTTTTTCGTTTTGAACAAAAACAATCGTCGACTGGGAGCGCCTTAAAAAAACCGCATTATCTTGAAAAAAAAAAAAAAAGTCTTTTATTTATGTAGCTAGCTGAAATTAAGAGCAAAACTATCACAGATAAGTAGGCTATACAAGTTTACGAGTAATAGACGTAATAGTCGACCAATTTATAAAATGTACTTGAAGAAGAAATAATCATAATTCGTTGGTGCAAATACCATTGAAAATTACTGATTTTATCGTTGTTAACTGTGTAACTACGAAAGCCTACATTGCGCGTGACCCGACACGCACTTGGCCGGTTTTTTTTAATATAATTCGTTAGATAAATCATGGCTGGCTAGGTTTCACTTTTAGATAACGTTGTTTTACCCGTGTTTTCAGACAATGAATACCGAGTAAAGTTCTGTTATCCAGGTACTATACAACTATAGTACCAGGATAACAGAACAACAACAAGTAACTGCTTCAACAAGCTAAAAAAAAAACAGATAAGATATTACCTTCACCTGTCTCAAGAAACTCTTCAATAATTTTGGATGCTTCCATCGCGACTTGTTCATCCATGCCGATATATCTTAGTTCGTCTTCCAATTCCGGCCGGCAATCGCAATCGCAAACAGCGTTGCATACTCGCGCAGCAATGTGTAGATTCTCTCGCGTTACCAACAACGTCGATAGATAGTCGGTGATGAATTTGAACAAGTTTGGTGGTTGGGCGCGTAGCACCTCGTAGAGAAGATGAATATGTTATTGTGTGAAATTAGTGATAGAGATAATTCAAACATGGAAGGTAGGTACATACTCTCAAATCTTTAGGCGTTAAAATCCATGAAGTCGTCTAAAAGGTGGTAGTCAGAGGCACATCCATATATTACATTTAGCACATGCCCATATTGGAACCCCACAAATTTTTTATTTAATTATGTGTTTAGTATTTGTTGTTATAGCGGCAACAAAAATACATCATCTGTGAAAATTTCAACTGTCTAGCTATCATCAGATACAGCCCTGTGACAGACAGACAGACCCAGATAGGGTCCCATTTTTACCCTTTGGGTACGGAACCCTAAAAACGATAGACTGTACATTACAAATGTAATCTTTGGACGTGCCTCTGACTACCCCCACTAGACATCTTCAAAGGATCTAAGCGTCTGGAGATCTGAGAGGATGTCTACCGTAATTGGGGATTACAGTCGTGATCCTATTTATTTATTACTTTTGTACAAAATATTATATTTTATGGGTAAGAAAAGAGTAAGTGTTGAGATGACGGCTAATAGAGGGAAATGGATAAGAACAGAGGTTATGCCGACCCCACTTCAGTGGGATAAGGGCAGGAAGGTAAGGTAAACTCATACTTCTCGTGAAATATCGTTCATCAACTCCTTGAGCCCGTTCGGCAGGACGAGAAGACAGCTCTCCTGTATTTGTGTTTGTAACAAACTTTCCATGTTGACTTTGACGATTGATTCGATGTCTTTGTTTAAATTCAATTTAAAATCGAGATGGTTGAGTAAAATGTGACAGTCGGAATATTCTCAACGCGAATTACTAGCTTCTCTACCTTCCACCTGTGACTTCGATCGCGTGGTACCTGGATAAGAACTATCCTATATGCTTTTCCAGGACTTAAACTTTGTACTTTCTAAGTTCTATTTAAATCTGTTTAGTCAATTGGGCATGACTGAGCCACAAATAGTCAAACGAAATATTCTCACACACTTTGAATCTATACCAATATTATAAAGAGGAAAGATATGATTGTTGTTTGAAAGAAAGAAGAAAGAAAGAAAATACATTTATTCAACAAACAAAACATAAGACAATAAACCTTGAACAATACAGTAAGTAAATTATAAAAAGTAAATAATAAAAACAAAAAACATTAACTTAATCACTACATAGTATAAAGCAGTCGCTTTCCGCTTCCCGCGTCTGTATGTCTGTATGTATGTTTGCTTATATCTTTAAAACTACACAACGGATTTTGATGCGGTTTTTTTTAATAGTTAGAGTGATTCAGGAGGAAGGTTTATATGTATAATAACATGCTACCCGTGCGAAGCCGGGGCGGGTCGCTAGTAAAATATAAAAAACTTGAGAGGTGTCAAGGGACACCCGGATGGAACGAAGTTCTTTTCGATTAATTAGTGAAGGAATTGTAATAAAATTTTATTTCTTTTAAGTTAAAATAATATGTTTTTTATTATTATCAAATATAATGTAATATAAACTTAATCAGTAGGCTCAATTTTTGTCAATCTAGCTAGTTAGATGAGAAACAAACGCAAAGCAAATAAATTGGTAAGTACCTACCTTCCTAAGTAGATACCACCTACCAACTAATGATGTTTTGGTAATCTCCTACTTGCACAATAAGTCGTTTATTAGTTTACAGTTATGTTGTACTGAACACAAAATAACGTGGGACAAGGGAAGGGGAATCAACTTTGACTTTGACTTCGACTTCGACTTCGACTTCGACTTCGACCTCGACTTCGACTTCGACTTCGACCTCGACCTCGACCTCGACCTCGACCTCGACCTCGACCTCGACCTCGACCTCGACCTCGACCTCGACCTCGACCTCGACCTCGACCTCGACCTCGACACAATTAATAGATATATACAATAGATATACTATAGCAAAAAAGTGTCGTGACAACTTTTCGTAAGAATTATTTCCGTCTAGCCCCCTTTTACAACGCGCGATAAGGAACTTCGTTCCAAAAATTAACAGAAAACGTCAACTCAGCCTTTATGCCTGGTCCGAGGACAAGGCGCTGTTTTTCAGTGTTGCCTTTGGGATGGGAAAAGTGGGGGGAGGGGGGGGGGGATAGGGAAAAAGGTGTGTAGAACCGAGTGTAAAATGTTAGTTCGCTATTGAATAGGTTCCGAAACTATTGGACCCATTTGAAAAATTCTTTTACCAATAAAATACTACATTATCCTTGATGAACAGTCTATAGAATATTTTCAATAACGTTAGGGATCCATATGAAAACTTCGATAATGTAACCCAACGTGTGAAAAAAATACCAAAAAAAAGTATAATATCGCGTTCGCTGCGGAAATTATTGACAATAGAGAAAAGTGATGTACTACAGTTTTATAGAGGGCATCAATATCTACCAAAGGTCAAAGGTCCGTACGTAATAGTACGGAACCCTTCGTGCGCGAGTCTGACTGAACTTGGCTGGTTTTTTGACATAGCCACTAACTTGGTTACTTGAGGATTTCATTTGTTTTGTTTTTTGCATAATGTTTCTATGTGCTCGCGGTAAGTTGGTCACATGGGAACAATAAAAGTTATCATAATCGATTCAATGCGGTTTTTTTTTATTAATATATTTTTATTTGCCCACTTCCACCATGATAACACTATCCCGACCATTTCCTATTTACAAGTAGATAGTGGTCACCTAGGACCTATATAAACGGTAGCATTTCTGGATGTAAGTTATAACTCAGTGTGAAGTTTGTGTCAACCCCAGCTCCGAACCCTGAACACTTCAAAGGTCAGTTACTTTTATTCACATTTTTTATTTATTTTTTTGGTTGTCTATATTTTTAACTGACCTAAATAGGGAGGTTCTCAATTCGACATGTATATATTTTTTTTAATTATGGCGCATTTATTTTTACCTGGTGATCCGATTTTGATGTTTTTTTTGTTTGTGTAGAGAATAGATCCAAATTGGTCTTATTTGAATTATCTTCATGTTAGACCTAACTTACAAAATTTAAATAAATTTTAAAAACCATATGTTCCTTGACTTTTCGATAGATTTATACATTTTAGTCGGTTTTCGTTTTAGTTTTTTAAATGTGTAGTGAAAATCATATTCTTATACTTAGGACTAAATATATAGTTCTTTTATAAAACTTAAAAAACCAATATCGTCCCTTGACTTTTCGATTGGTCGAAAATTTTCGTCGGTTTTCTTTTTAGTTTTTTAAATGTAATTATTTTTTATTGTGTAAGTACTGAATAGTCCAAATAATGGTCATATTTCAATTATACACAATTCATGTAGGATTAATGGTTCCATCATAAAAGTTACAATATCGCTCCTTAACTTTTCGATTGGTCAAACATTTTTTTAAACGTCATTAAACACCTGGTACAGCCAATTTATACTATACTACCTACTACGCTGATGAAGTTACAGACGAAATTGATTTTAAATAATTTTCGCCAACAGATGTCGACGAAAATTGACGGTGTGCACGTGGTGACGGTCTCAGAGGGCGTAGTAGGACCCAAATATGTACTAGATGAGAAGGCACTGAGGGACATCCTCATGGATGAGAAGATCAAGGATTTGCCCGTGGCGGTGATCAGCGTCGCTGGCGCCTACCGGGGCGGGAAATCTTTCCTGCTCAACTTCTTCTTACGATACCTCTCTGCTGATGTAAGTTTTTTAGTAGTTTTTTTATAAGTTTAAAGAAATAAATATAATGACTGTACCTAGCCTGTACATTTATGAAAATCTAATGTATGTTCGTAAAAAAAATAGTTTGTTTAGAAAAATAGCGATAATCATGATCCAAATACTAGAAATAAAGATAAACTCGCTGTTCCCACGACTAGGCTCACTAAAACTAAGAAATCATTACAAGGGCAATGTGTACGCTTCTATAACAAAATTAAAAACTTATTATTTAGACGACAAAAAAGCCTGGGACTGCTCCAACTCGCTCTATCAATAATAATTAAGATTAATTTTGTATTAAAAATAAGTACAAAGACTTAAAAAAAAACACAAACAATGAACAAAATCAAACTAATTATTTTTATTATTTTATTTTATTTTATTTATTTGGGAAGAAAGACGGTCACACATTACAATATTTGTATTAAATCTAAGGTAGGTATAGTATTGATTAAAAGTATGACCCACAACATCATCCACATATTGAATGAATAAGCATTAGCATCTTAAAAAACTATTAACAAGTAAATTAATCTCAAGTAAATAATTATATTATGTCCAATGTGAAAACAAACTGATAAATTAATTAGGTATAAGCAAGGCAAAGTGTTCAAATTATTACGTAGGTAAAAGGAAAGGATGATGGGGTACAGGCAATTGCAGGCGCAAAATAATCAAACGCAGGTGCACATACGCACAACACACAACACAACACAACAATTAAAATTTGACGATTCTAAATGATCCAAGTGATTTCAATTAATAAACGCTATTTTGATTTGATTTGATTTGATTTTATATAAAACTTAAGGCCCTGTATGTCGACGATTGCTCTTGTTCGAAACGAAAAAAGAAATACTTCTGAACAAGCCACATCTCCTATTTTTATAAATATATTACTTCAGGTTCCTACCTAGATTTCTATTAAGCTCGTGAGTATGTCGCTCTAGTAAGCCTCGCTAGTGAGCTATTACTGCTTATCCGGCTTAACAATTAGGTATGCTGGATAGCGTGCTGAATAATTCAGTTATTGGCAGCAGGGATATATTTAGAGGCATGTTTGGAGGCTTGGAGCAACAAAAGAGTATGCCTTTATTTATTTTTCTTATGTATATCCGCTTCTACAGTCAGCGGTTTCACTGTCAAATTTTCACTGTGTAATTGTCAAGAGACATTAGGATTTTGATGAAAAGTAACAAATGTGACAAATGTTTATTCATCATCATCATCTCAGCCAAGACGTCCACTGCTGGACATAGGCCTCCCCCACTAACTTCCTTAAAGACAAGTTGGATGCTCTCATCCAGAGATTCTCGGCGGTCTTCATTAGGTCGTCTGTCCACATTGCGGGTGGACGCCCTATGCTGCGCTTGCTGGTACGTGGTCTCCATTCGAGAACTTTGTGGCCCCATCGGCCATCAGTTCTCCGAGCTATGTGCCTTGCCCACTGCCATTTCAACAAAAAACTAATGTATATTATCTACTACCTAATTAACATCTTTACAATCGTTCAGTCTTTACATCGATCGTTTCAGTCATCAGCTCAAGAGGATGGATCATGGCTGGGTAGCGATCAAGTGGAGCTCAATGGGTTCAGCTGGCGAGGAGGATCTGAAAGAAACACCACTGGTATCCTCATGTGGTCCACGCCTTTTATCATCAGAATACCATCAGGAGAGAAAGTAAGTTCGAGAAACTTTAGCTAAACAATTTGTTTTAAAATGTTTCACAGGTCGATAAAGGTTACCTACTGATATTCACGTCGAGGCGTACCTCCCACTCGGTTAACATGGCTTTTTAGGGTTTCGTAGTCTACGATTACAAGAAACCCAAGAAACTATAATCTATAAAACTATATCCGTCCGTCTGTTCGTCTGTCTGTCTGTCACCAGGCTGTATCTCATGAACCGTGATAGCTAGACAGTTGACATTTTCACAGATGAAGATGATGATGATGTTGCCGCTATAACAATGAATACTAAAAATAGAATAAAATAAATGTTAAGGCTCCCATACAAGAAACGTCGTTTTCATAGTACGGAACCCTTCGTTAGTCCGACTCGCACTTGGCCGGTTTTTTGTAATTATGTCTTTATAAATGATATTAAGTCACATGATTCTATAATGAACAATATTTTAGGTGGCGGTTCTACTGATGGACACCCAGGGTACATTCGACAGCACCAGCTCAGTCCGCGATTGCTCAACCATCTTCGCGTTATCCACTTTACTGTCTTCCACGCAGATCTACAACCTCAGTCAAAACATTAAAGAAGATGATCTCCAGAATCTTCAGGTAACCTACCGAAACCATTAAAAAATCCTTCATTATATTTTGCTCTTAAAACTTACCCCCACGATTTAATTCGTATTTTATGGGACAACTGCCCAGCCACAATGAACTAACAAAAACGCGTCAATGTCTCTCAAGCCAGAGCAAGAATTGATCCTGTCTGTCGAACCAAAACTTGTGGTATTTGAATATCTAACATCGACGATGTTTTCGTTTTAAATAGCTGTTCACAGACTACGGGAAACTGATGAAGGATGATGTTGGAAAGCCGTTCCAAGTGCTTGAATTCCTCATCAGGGATTGGATGAATCCTTATGAGTTCCCTTATGGGCAAGTTGGCGGGAAGAAATACTTGGACAATAAGCTCAAGGTAAGCTCAAAATTGTGATAATGCAAAGCAACTTAAAAATCATGATCGATAGACACGTGCAAACTTTATATTTGGCATTTCCACATTTTACAGTAGTTAGTATTCCATAAGTAACAGGTTGCAAGCCTGTCGCCGCTGATAGAGAATAATACTAACTGGTTTTCTCGTGATGTTTTCCTACACCGTTTGAGCACCCAGTTAATGCGCGTATATTGTTTTCGAACAGAGAAATCGATTGATACAAGGCCGGGATTCGACCCCACGACCTTCAGATTAGAAGTCTGGGTACTTTCAACTAGTCGCTGAACTTGAGCTTTTAATTTCAGATCGTGCCATTAAGACAGCCAAAGGAGTTGCAAGAACTTCGTAAGCATATCACCGCCAGCTTTGAGAAAGTGACCTGCTTTCTAATGCCTCACCCCGGAATGGCAGTGGCTGACCCTCAATTCAAGGGAAAGCCTGTAGGTAAGTTGCAACCTGGTTACTTACATTTTATTTTGTACTTTTTACCAGTTATCGATGCGATATGAATATAAGCGACTTCTAATATATCACCTGGTAACGAATAGTACGAGTAATATACGAGTAGGTATGACTGGCCAAGGAGACCAAGTTATAACAGACTAGCGACCCGCCCCGGCTTCGCACGGGTAGCATGTTATTATACATATAAACATTCCTCCTGAATCACTCTATCTATTTAAAAAAACCGCATCAAAATCCGTTGTGTAGTTTTAAAGATATAAGCAAACATACATACATACAGACGCGGGAAGCGGAAAGCGACTTTGCTTTATACTATGTAGTGATGATGAACCATGCTTGTCGGGCCACGCGCAATGTAGGGTTTCGTAGTTTACATAGGTAACAACGTGTAATTTTAAATATTTGTAAAAAAAAATATTTTCTAAGTTGATCGACAATTACACGTATACTTGTAAAGACTACTTAGCAGTGACAGTTTTTCTTAAAAATTCGTTATATGTACTACTACCCTGATTTTATTCACGCCTTCAAAACCAATAGTTTAGCTGGAAGGGGACACTTGACTCCTACAAAAATAAGCACTTTAAAGCTTAATATTTCACAAACGGATCTCATAATGAAAAAGTTGTCTTCACTAACTAGTAATGTTTTTAAAGACCTATCCAACGACAATCCACACTATGGGGTACCTACGTGAGAAATAAAAAAATCAACCCCACTCATTTTAAACTAGATGTATGGGAGGTACCGTCAAGCAACAGATGGTTTTTGACAAAGACACCAACGTCTGATTTTATAACTAAGCCACGGGAAAATGAGAATACTTCTAATAAACTAATTCGTCTTATAAATACCACCTAAATATTCCAATGAAAGCGTCAAATAAAGAACAACAATCTGGAGGCACGGCAGTACCATCCTTTTCTTGAAGCAGTTCAGGCCATTTTCGACCTTATTTTTACTTATCCCACTGATTTATACTTTTTACTTTACTAACTCAGCCACGGATTCTACAACTAACTAACATTATACGTTTTATAGCTTTAACGTTCGTTCCTCAACTTCGAGTGACAAATAAAAATCTTAGCATAAATCGAAATCAGCTGGTTAGGTTTAGTGAGAGTAGTGATCAATAATACGCCAGGCGATGGAGCGAACCGCGGCGGCGGGTCCCTCATTTTATTTTCTGCAGGCTTTTTTGGTGTCATATATAAATATTTTAGAAGTTTCCTGTTTGAATATAAGATAGTATTTTTTAGACGCGCATTGATTGTGGCTTAGTAATTCAAAGGACAGTATAGATTTTTGAAGAGAATAATGCTATTAAATAGAAGTCGGTTGAATTATCACCCATAAAAAACCACTTGATAAGATATTCGTTTATTTCAGAAATCGCACCAAGTTTCTTGCTTTCGTTGAAAGAGCTGGCAGCTTCAATCTTCAGCAAAGAAAAGCTCTGCATGAAAGCGCTCGGTGGAAAGCCCTTGAAGTCCCGCGAACTTTTTAACTACTTCAAGATGTACATGACTATCTTCAACAGTGATAAGATTCCTACTCCAAGAACAATCTTGACGGTAACTAAAAGTATCTTGTCTAAAGTATTTACTCACCTAATTTTATTTAGGAGAAAGTAATTTACGAGAGATACGTACTAAGCAGCGAAAAAGAAATAAGGATTAAATAAAAATAGTACCTATGTATAGTATTATACGTTATTATAACTCCAGATATCCAAGATACTTGAAGATGTCTACGGGGGTAGACTAAGAACAAGATAAACGAGTACGATATGAAAAATAAACTCTACTTTTATCATCTATCAAAGCACAGTAAAGTAAAATCTTGTAGAAATAACTACCTCATAAAGGGCTTCACGCACAGCAGCTATAATGTAAAGATGTATATTATAGCACGATACATCTCATTACATCCTTTCATAGACATCGTCAGGAGCTTTAATATATATTTTGACATCTTCGTATCTTAAGATACAGAGCGATATGAAAATATACATTTATTTCGATACATCTTAATACATTTCATATTCAAAAAGTTCAAAAAGATACATTACATTACCTGTTGTGTGTGATACATTAAGATAATACAGAAAGCTATATACATCCCGGGATGTAATGTATATTAATATACAATATAGCTGCCGTGTGCACTAAAAGAAATGTCCCCAAATGTAAATATTTCTATTGTAGGCTACAATTAGAAATATATATATTTTTTTGTACAATTTATAGGTTATCACAATGGGGAGTAATAAAATAGAAAAAGTTAAAAAAAAACTATTTTTTTACACAGGCAACGGCCGAAGCTGGCCTTCTGATGGCTGAGAACGAGGCTCGCGAGCAGTTCGAAGAAAACATGAGGATTGCGTGTGGGCCCGATGCACCCAGCATGCCGTCAGCTGAAGTTATCATCATTCATAGCCAGCAATTGGCCGCGGCTCGAGTCACCTTCAAGGCAAGGAAACTGTTCGGTGAAAGAGCGGACATTGATAAGAAGCTCGAAGAACTAAATCAGGTATTTTTACAACAAAGAAATTGATCAAGTGCGAGTTCGGCTTCAAAACAGAAAAAATTGAGGAGGAAAAACTTTTAAATTTTTAAATCCTTTAATTGACAGATTATTTAAAGTAGGTAAAAATACTTTTCCGATTTCAGGAGTTAAGCGAACGCCAAAAAGACTACCTGGAGATTAATAATTCAAAAACGATGACGGCTAAAAGCAATGGTGTTGCAGCTTATGAAGCTTACATTCATACTCTGACTCAAGGCAAGCTTCTGTGTGTGCACGCTAAAGATCTGAAACAGGTTCATGATGAAGCACTAGTAGCAGCAAAAATGGCTTTTGATGTTAACAGAAATAAACCTGCCGCGGGCAAGACGGATCCAGATAGAGAGAAATTCATCAATGTAAGTAATAAAGTTACTATCAGTACAATTTTGTACCATGCTACAGTATCCTTACCACACGCCATACGAGTTCGTATAGCGTTGTCAATATCGTACGAAGACTTCCACCAGGTGAAGACCAGGTCTTCAAGAATATTGATAACATCAGGAAAGACATTTGACATCACCAGGAAATGTGACGACAAGATCTGACAGAATGTTTGCCGAGCTGAACGAAATGAGTAGGTACTACATAAAAGCCGAGAATACTATACTCAGCAGGTCGGTAGAGAGAATAAAGTTCGAAGTGATCCTTGTAGTTTCATTTTAATAGATTAAAAGATGTGTAATTATTGAAATACAGTTAAACATTTGTATGAAACGTAATTATAAAGAAAAAAAAAAATTCCAGGACTTCCAAACCAAATACGAGGTGCTTCGCCTAACCAACGAACAGAACAATAAGTCGAATGCCAGCGAAGTGAAGCAGGAATACTTCCAGTTCATGGTGGTGAAATGCAACAACGATCCTAAGCTCACAGAGGATGAGTTTAAGGCGGAACACGAGAGAGCTATGGCGCGTGCTCTCGATGAGTTCGACTCTAGGAGAAATCGTTCCAATCAGTACACTGAAGATGTTTTTAGGTACAACTTGGAACAGGTAATTTGAGAAATTACACGCTGATTTAAGAGTATAATGATTCTGTTGGCATTCTGATTTAAGACTACAGATAAAAATGTTTGTATTACTTTGCAGTCCATCTTGCTTAATTTCGGACAGCTAAAGCAGATTAACGCAAGCAGCAACACCAAGTCCTTCCAGTTGGCGATGATAGTGTACAACGAGAGTTCACTCAGTGTAAGACTTTAGTTATTACTTACTATCAGCCTAATTCATACCATTTTTGTAAAGATCTTTAATTTTCCTAAATAAGAGTAAGAAATCATTTTGTCCACCTAAGAAACATTTTTTCGAATTACAACTCTATTTTTTAGGATAATAGTTTATTGATTGATACTTTATTGTTCACCATAACAAAAAATGACATAAAAAACAGTGAACTAATGGGCGGCCTTACCGCTAATAGCGATCTCTTCCAGGCAACATTTTATTGAGTTTAGTTTATTGAGAAAATTGAGTGCTTACCCGCTTAGGAAATTGAGTGCTTGCTTTTATCCCACAATTTTTCATCCCAATAGGTATTTTGCTCCGTTCAACCCAAAACATTTGATTCGAGTTACCCTTTCAACCCACACCAACTTATTCCTAATTTCTATTGAAAATTCATTTATTTTTGTGCTTCGGAACTGTTTCCAATCCACCTGTTGAATAAATATTTATATTATGAAGGTTCGCAAGCCCTTCAGTAGGTAAGAATTATATCTAAAGTGAGTTCGTGTGAGCTAGTTGCAAACCCTGAGGCCCATTTTTTTGTTTTAGGTATCTGAATTACGGAAACACTGTCTGCACCCAGACGACTTGCTGAAATCCCACAACGACGCCAAATGTAATGCGCTGCTCGCCTTTAGACCTAATAGAAAATGTGACGAAGGATTTAATCAGGACGATAAAGATGAGTCTATTCTCATTGGAGTAAGTGCTCTTATCATTTTTCCTTTGGGAACGGAACCCTAAAAATGCAATAGTATCACGATAGTAATTTTCAAGTACGGATATACAGGAGCATTTCTAATGTAATGTGTAATTTTCAGATCTTCAAAAGCCGCTATGAAGCCTTAGATGACATCAACCGGACCGCTAACGAAAGTGCTGTTCAAGAGGCATTCATGACTTATAAGCACGAGTTTGATGCACAAAAAGGATTCTTTTACTTTATAAGTAGTTGGGCGACCGCACGAGAGTATCACGACAAGGCTCTTGCCTTAGCCCAGGAAACCTTCTTTAGCAAACGTCGCGATCGGAAGTACCACCAAACTGATGAATTTTTATCGGATTTGGAACGGGTAAGCTGTACTGGCCCTAGCAGATAACGATGTCTTTGTCTTCTCGCACGAATCCACACAATCAAAGTGCACGTGAACCAACCACAATTCAGTTGGAACAGCTCAGTTGGTAGTAGCTCTGCCTTCTGCGCTGTAGGTTGAGGGTTCGATCCCCACCCAGGACAAATATTTGTGTGATGAACGTAAATGTTTGTTCTGTGTCTGGGTGTTATTATGTATCATAAATAAATAAATAAATATTGGCGGACTTTACACACAACACTATCTAGCCCCAAACTAAGCAAAGCTTGTACTATGGGAACCAGATAACTGATAGAATACTTATATACTTTTTTTTTTATAAATACATACTTATTATACATAGTAACACCCAGACACAGGACAAACATCTATGTTCATCACACAAATGTTTGCCCTGGGTGGGGATCGAACCCACAACCTACAGCGCAGAAGGCAGAGTTACTACCAACTAAGCTGTGAGGCCCGTCCACATACATATCCATCCATCATCCATACATATCTAAGTATTTACAAAAAAAAGCATATAAGTATTCTATCAGTTATCTAGTTCTCATAGTACAAGCTTTGATTAGTTTGGGGCTGTGTTATAATGTCCATCAATATTTATTTATTTTATTATTTAATTTTGTCGCGATTATCATACCTGCTTACGTTTATGTGTTTTCTTTTTTTATTTCAGAGAGGAAAACAATACTATAACCCTGAAAACAAGTCTTAAAGCTTCACCCAGTATAACGTCCTATTGTGAGAAACATACATAATATATTTTTAGTACAACACTATTAGCATGTTATAATTACTTCGTTGAATTGTTCAAATTATACTTATCAAGCACCAAGAATTTGTTTAATTGTTTGACCTTCTACGGGCATATCCTTAGGTACTTTAGACAACTTAAGACTTAAAGATAAAATATAAATCAAAAATTCATAATTATAAATAAAGAAACCTCAGTAAAATTAAATAAAAACTACCTCTTAAAGAGGGTACGAACGAGTGCTTGTCATTTTTTGTATTGGGCAGCATCATCATCTTGCCCTTAAGACGAGTAATAAATGTTTTTGATGAATGCAGAATCGTTTTTTCTCAATAACAGCAAAATATACTGTTTTGTTTTTTTAGGAAAAAGATAACCTAAGGATATAATCTATATAAATTACAGACAGAAACACGATTGATGAAACTTTTCTCGATAGATTTATTTTCCAAAGTTGGCTCTTCATAAACACTAGTTTCGTTTTTAATCAAAACTATGAATAAGTAGCTAAACAGTTCATTTTCATATAATTCGTTAGATAATTATACTAGCTGAGTAAATTATAGACAGTTTCTTTTTAAGTTTGATGGTTTTCAAGATAATGCAGTTTTATCACATTTTCCGTCTTATCCGGAAAGAAAAAATACTTTCTCAAGTACGAGTACAAGTATAAGACTCACTCAAGTGAGGTTGACCCAACATATTGTATTTCTCTTCTATTTCCTGCTGGCAGCAATACCCTCAGCAGGGGAGCGAGTGTTCATCCACGTCATCTTATCTTTTATTTAGACTTCTATAATTCACTTACATTCATACCCAAATTAAAAGCCGGTATTCATAAACAATTTTACTGGTAAAGAACAAAACTATAGAACCTTTCACTCGTCGCCCTCATCCGTGGTGGGATCACCGCCGTCTTCAACGTCAGTCGTGGGTGCCGAAGATGGTACAGAGGCTGTCGGCTCGCTCTGACCATCTCCTTCTGTGCGATCATCTGCAGAAAGTAATGAAAAGGCTTGCGGCTGTTATCCCCAAAATATGAAATGAAATAGGATCACGCCTGAAATTCCCAAGTACGGTAGACATCCTCTCAAATCTCCAGGCGCTCAGATCCCTGAAGATGTCTAAAGGGGTAGTCAGAGGGACTTTCTGACATTACATTTCGACATGCCCATTTTTTAGCAGTAGTTAACATTTCACACTTGACAGGTTGCAAGCCCGTCGCTGTTTACAAGAATACTAACCGACTCTAAATAACTAAACTTTAAAACTTTGATACAAAATCGGTGTGGCACTCGGATAGTGCTCGAAGTCCTGCAACTGCATATCTACCACAACTACGAAGGTTTCGGTCAGCGGCGGCGCCCAGTCTTTACGAGACCGGAGGCGGACATCTCTTAGTCAAGGTAAGTGGAGTGTCTCCTATTCTGTTGTGACGCCAGGCCATCTATCTAGCAAAATTTCCTTGTTCTCGCGAACATTTTGGTCATATATTGTTACGATATTTCGTTTTATGTTCGCAAGTGGAGTTCACTGCAGAGCAGGCCGCTACTCTCGAAGATTCTATAATAAAAAATCTTGAATCACTGTTAGTATCACCTGGTATGTCTTCGGGCACTTCTTGGTCAACATCAGCATCTACCGCAGCTACTAGCAGATCCTCTGGCACTTCATCAGCAATTACTTCTGGTGGCACCTACAATAAAAACTTTTGTAGCTCCGACTAACCAATCTAGCTACTTATACTACAAAATAAAAATAAAAATAGGACTCCGACTGTAATTCCCATGTAAGGTAGACACTCTCTCAGATTTTTGAAGCTAAAGAAGGTTGGAGAGAGACATCCAAACCTTACATTCTAATGCCCAAAATTTCAGTAGTTACCATTCCATATGGAACAGGTCGCAAGCCTATCGCCGCATATAAGAATGCTAACTGCGATGTTTTCCTTTACCGTTTTGAGCACGAATTAATGCACATGTAAAATTTTCGAATAGAAAAATCATGAGTCTGAGAATCGAATCCAAAACTCTCAGTTTGAAAGTCGAGGTACCTCGCACTCTGAAAAACTAATGACTACTATGAATGAGGAGGAACTCTATAACCTCTGCGAAAGAGATCCGGTGTAAAGACACGTTAGCAGAGGAGGGCAGCTGGCTAGGCAAACGGCTTTGACGCGGCGTTGCTTCTGCGGACAAGTTTCAGAAGCTACAGAACATGAACATTATTGAACATGAAGTGAATTATTATCGGGTGTATTAAGACTACTTCAAAAAATAGTTAACTTCCCTACCGAAGTGTTTAAGAAAAAAAAACTGCTGAAGAACTAAAGACTTATTTATGACTGTTGTATTAGCTCAAACCGATGGCAATTGTTATTTCTGCGCTCTATCTATGACAATGAAAATACAACAGGCCTTAGAGGAAGCAATATTTATTCCGCGTGTGGGTATTATGGACCGAGCTTTGTTCGGTATTTCATTGCCTAAACACACGGATAAAACGACGTTTTCTAAAAATGAAACATAGCTAAATCGATTTATCGACCCCAAAACCCGCTGCATACCAAATTTCATGAAAATCGTTGGTGCCGTTTCCGAGATTTAGATTATAATATAAAAGAATTGGACGTTTAAAGTTATTACATAGATATTATTTCTAGCTTTAATACCCACTGTTCAAGGAATCCTAGCGCGGGGACTATTCTGGTGTCTATAAAGTGTTTGTTTAGTTGAACTTGGTGGAGCACTCACCAACTTGGCTGGCCACCTGCGAAGGTCTACTCTGTATCGCCTCCACATTGACGTTGCTTTGTGCAGATTTAAATTCGGAACGACTTGCCAGACTCTTTGCAGACGTTGCTAGACGACTCTGGACTCTGCTAGCAAAACACATGGTTTATCTTTATTATTTTAGTTGCATGCCAAAACTTAAATTAAGTATAAGCTCTTGCCTGCTAGCACGATGCTCAGCCTCGTCCTGGTCATCCACATGAGTGATGGTCCTCATTGGGTCATACCGAAGGCCTAGCTTCTGGCCAACGTTCTCATCAAACATCACCGTGACGTCATCGTCACGAACTTTAATATCCTGCAACAGATAATGTAGTGTTGATTTAACTAGTTTCCAGTAAACGTAGGCGTAGGTTCTTACGTAAATTTCGTGACTTTTTTCTATATTCGCAACGAATTAATGCATAAGCGTGGAAAAGCAGTGCAATAAAACTAAAGTTTAGGCTACACGTAAAGTAAATATTGTGGTCCGCAGATTTTTACGAAATAGTGTGGTATTTATAGATCGTGAAATTTAGTGTACTGACGGATATCAATATTTATCACGTAATTCTAAATTTCTCAACTCCAAAATGACAATTTGTGAATTTGTTTTAGATAGTGCATTCGTTGATCTGCCGTTGATCGCGGTTGCGGACGAAGTTCATGATGAAGAGCATCCAAATTGTCTCGAAACGTCAGCAATACAAGAAAAAATTTGTTAATTAGAGTAGCCGTATTTATGTTTAAATTGTTTCAGTTAGTTTTTATATCTGTATTCATTTTCCATTTCATAATTAAGCGATCAGCGATGTTTGGCCGTAAAAAAATAGCACATATTATTTACAGTTCATGCAAAAATGGTGTCCTCTTGCGTCTCAGTCGGGAACTCAACCACGCGACCGAAGTCGTCAGGCAGTATCTAGACTTACAATAACAGGTCCCAGGTCGATTTCCCGCGAGCCAGCCACGTCCAGCGGCGGGCCAGGCAGTTCCACCTTCGGACCCATCTTCTTCGGCTTTGGTTTCAGGTGTCGTAAGAGGTTACGGCGCACGTGGTATCCTCTGTAGGCGGCCTGGAAAAACAATTTTAGAATTCCATCATGAACATGACTATGGCTTATTTTTTTATTTATCATGATAAAAATAAACAGGCTCTGAACTGTAATTTTTCATGTTTCGTGTTACTGATTCAAAATAGATACTGTTTCATTGATCAGTTCTGACAACAAATTGCATTGATTTTCCATTAGGTCTAAAAAACTCCAAGAAATATTTGCCTGCATGTATAAGTTTGTTCATTTATAATATGTTTGTAACAATAGGTAGAAATAAAGCCCAGCTTAGGACATTGCATTCTAACAAACGGAGATAAAACCAGAGTTGATATTAACGGCACCTGTATTTTTTGCGTAGCTCTTGTTAATTCAGTAAAAGACGGCTTGGTCCGCTTGTATAGCTCCAAGGTATGCTGAGCTGCAATCTCCCATGGTTCGTCTGGATGTACTTTCAAATTCTGTAAACAAATACTTTATTCTAAAGACCATTGCCAAAGCCGGGTGTCATCCTTATTTTTCATTGTTTTAATTAATAACTATAAGGGTTTTTAAAGTTTTGTAGATTTGGTAGTTTTCATTTAGGATTACTTTGGATACGATATCTCATAATAGTTATATAAAATTGATGATGTGCATTAACACAAATCCATTGAGTTTTGAAAGTAAACATGCGTTTATGTTGCAAGTACCTTCTGTATCATTTTCTTCCTGTACCAGTAGTCGCGGTAAGCGTTCCTTGCGACCTGGCACACTTTAGCGGACATTTCCTCATCCAACATAGTTCTGGTTAGGATTTTCTTCAGAATTTGCATTTCTTTTACCTTCTCTGTAACAAATTATTCTACATTATATTGCTCCCCACAATTTTTGAAATAGGAAGGCAGCCACTTGGTCACCTGTGCTCAATCTCTTACATAGGGTCGTCACTCACCTTTTCCTTCAACAGGTTCGAAGCCCTCTATTTCCTCCTTGATGATCTGCGACAGCACCTCTGCCTGTGACCTTTCAAGCCCCAACTGCAACAGATGCTCGGAAACCGAGGCTCGGCAGTCGCAGAGGTCGTCCATGATCTTTACGGTCAGAACACCGTGTTCACGGGTGATCAGAAGCACAGACAGATAGTTGGCTATGTAGTCGAAAATCTTTGGAGGTTGGTCTCGTAGTACCTGAACAGGAAAATATTCAAATGAGGATCTAAAATGAAAATGGGTCAAGATACAGTTCAAACATACCTCTGTTGACACTTCTTAGACATCCTCAAAGACGACCAACTTGTGTTTTATATTTTAAGAACCACCGTTACTATGTAAAAAAAATGTCGTGGTCGTAGCGATTTTACCGCTAAATCGTTCAAATACAAGTTATTTGACGTAAAAGATCGTAATACGAAGTGTAGGTTAGTAGGTTAACTCTGCTGATCCATTTTCTACTCATAGATTCAGTAATCACTGTCCAAAACTAACCCTCGTATCCAAGAACGACACTATGAGAACACGCACCCACAGTGGACGAAATCTTTTTTCATAAACATCACTTATAATGTGTTGAGCGGCACTATGGCGCACGCTACCGTATGCCTTTAGAGCTCAACTTTGGCTAGATGCACACGACAATGTGCCTCTAGTCACACTATGCAGTGTCGCACAACACATAAAGTGATGTTTATGAAAAAAAATTTCGTCCACTGTAGGTGCGTGTTCTCATAGTGTCGTTCTTGAATACGAGGGTTAGTTTTGGACAGTGATTACTGAATCTATGAGTAGAAAATGGATCAGCAGAGAGAGAATGTTTCTGTAGCTTTAAACACACCTCTCGAGTGATATCGCCCATAAGTTCCTTGAGTCCTTCGGGGACCGTAAAAACGGCTGAGCAACCATGCTTTTGCAATAATTCATTCATGTTATTTTAACAATTTCCCATGGAGTTTTACTTGCTTTTTATAATGCACGATGTTTATTTAAATATTAATTCTTCTGTCATCGTGACATTGTGCTATTTTCCAAATAGAATATAAGAGCTGGCCGGTTTACTATTATGACCTTTTTAGATGATTACCTTATCTACCTACAAGTTTTGCCTCTGTTTTCCTTCCTTCTTTCAAGAGTTCCTAAGCGAACAGAACAACTTGGATTAGTCCAGAAATGCCCATTGACTATTAATGATAATTTCTGGACTTTTTGG
This sequence comes from Hydriomena furcata, assembly GCA_912999785.1. Classification (NCBI taxonomy): domain Eukaryota; kingdom Metazoa; phylum Arthropoda; class Insecta; order Lepidoptera; family Geometridae; genus Hydriomena; species Hydriomena furcata. The sequence goes on from OU538834.1 coordinate 13,454,980, forward strand.
CAGAAATGCCCATTTTCACTTCAAGGTTATTCAGTACAAATTAATTTGCATAGTTATTTGACTGGTCTTACAGGTCAGTTGGTAGTAACTCTGTCATAGTTCCCTGTTTAGATACCTACCTAGTATAAACGTTTTTGTAATCTAAATGAGGAAAAAGGAGTCCACAAATATCCTGTTATTTATAAAAACTAGGTTCCGCCCGCGGTTTCATTGGCATGATAACAGAATAAAAAGTACCTATCCTATAAACTATTCCAGCTATGTATGTATATTCTCAGTTTCATCGTATCGATCACGCACAAACATCTAAACATACAAAACAATTCACACTCCTGTCTGGTGAGCCACAGATAACAAATAATTGGTTTTGTCTGAAATATTTTGTTCGAGTGATTTCTAAAATAAAGACTCGCACTATTTATTTGGTAGGTTTTATTTTGTTTAAATAGGTAGCTCTGACGTACCAAATAATAAAGACCTAGGATTCAGATATTTTTGTTGACCTAACAATCAGTTCGATAGTTCATTTTATAATGGTTGTTATTAAAAATCAGACTTTCAAAGTATTAAGAAATCGTATCAAATTGTGCCTTGCGTCATTGTAATAAGGCGATTGATAAAGATGTGTCATACGGAAACCTACAACATAAATTCAATTCCTACGCATATGTCAGGGTGTTCGGTTGTGCTGTGTCTGTAAAATTGTGTATTCAATTCAAGGTGATAACGGAATGTAAATAAAACATAGATGATAACAAAATTGAGATTGGAATATATCAACTGACTGATAAAAAAGTGTTAAAACACGGAGAAAAGTATAAAAAGAAACCCATAAAAGAGGATCCTACCCTATTACTAAAATCAAGTTGTTCGTAGTGTGTTTATTATATCGACAGTTCAATTAACAATACGTTGAGTAATTGACCAAATGGAACAGTGAATCATAAAAATGTTGATAGTATTAAACTCAAATACTAAAACACATGTTATAAGTCTATAACATCCTTGTAGCAGCCACTCGGTTTGCAAGCGAGCCTGCTGAGACAGAGGAACAAAACGAGAGTTAAAAATGGATGTTTTAACAGCGAAGCTAATATCAATGCTGGCGCTAGGCCTTGGAAGTTTATTCGCTGGAATGCTGCCAGCATCCTTTTCCACAGCAACAAGACAACGGCATCCCTTATTTGTGTCCTGCTTACTCTGTTTCGGAGGAGGCGTGCTGCTTTCAACGTCTCTCATCCACATGCTGCCCGAGGCCAGAGAAAAACTTCCACAAAACACTGAGCTACTGTTCTGCGTTGGGTTCTTTGTGGTGTATCTCGTTGATGAGATAGTGCATCTCTTCTACGGAAATCCGAGTCCAAGCCACGTAGAGGGACGGACGTATGGATCGAACCAGATATCAAGCCACGAAGAGGAACGGACGTATAGATCGAACCAGGACGAGCAGACCGGTCTGCTGAACAGTCTGGATGGGGAGATGCGGGAGCGGTGCTGCGGAGACGCGGGGAACCCACGCATGTGCCATGTCAGTCATACAGCCCCTTGTAATAAAAGTGCTTCGGGGATTGTGGGACTATTATGCGCTCTGTTTGTGCACAGTGTGTTAGAAGGACTGGCGATTGGATTGCAGGAGTCTTCTTCAGAGGTACTTGTTCAATAACCAATTTTTTCGCTATAATATTTAGGTAGGTACAATACCTACAGGCTTCTACCTGGAGCTTGCGCGTGTTACATAATACTAATTCTAGGTGATTCCCACGTACTTCTTATACCTTCAATATGTTATTCTCGAGTAATATTGTATCTTAAGGACCTTTGTATTATTTATAAGTATTTAACTTTCAAAACCCTTGAAAATGCTTTTAGTTCACATGACCATTTTTTGTTTAAATAAGTTGCACTACGATAAGTGGTTTGTAGTTCTGTGAACAATTTATAATCTTATGGACCTTTTTGGTACTTGACTTAACCTGCAAACCATTACGTTATACAATTTATTAATCTTAAGGACCTTTTTGGTACTTGACTTAACCTGCAAACCATTACGTGATTCTCAAGTAGTATTGTATCTTAAGGACCTTTGTATTCTTTATAGGTACTTAACTTTCAAAACTGTTTAAGTTCTTACAATACTTTTGTTTAAATAAATTATTAGGATAAGTGGCTCAGTTGTCTACAACTGATAGTTTATGGATACTTTACATTCCCGACCATGTAAATCCCCAACATATGTCTAAATATTCCCACACCTTTCTTAGTATAAATAAGTGGCATTAGAATAAGCAAGTCACTTCACTTCCAACATCCAAATTCGACACATCTCATTGTACTAAGTTCGTAATACTAAGTTCTAAATCTAGTAAAAGTGTAAATACTAAGTTCTAAATCTAATAAAGTATTTTAAAAGTAAATTGTGCTAATTACTACATAACATTTTGGCGCAGCCGGTAGGATTGCAAAAATCGCGAATAAAAGTCGGAGATAACGTTTCTACGGTTTAATTAAACAAAAGACTAACAGTGAAACGGTGCCTACAGGGTTTTAATCTTCTCCGCCGAACCAACGATGTGCATCCGCAAAACATTTATTGTGTTACTGTGGTAAGTGGCTCATTCTTATATGCTCCTTTGTTCTATTTCCTAATCCTACAACATTCATCTCGATTCCTTTAATTATTCGATCATCGATTCATTATGTCCATCGACTCTAAAACAACTGAAGCGGAATCCGCTACAATGGATATAGACTTCAGAATGCTTTTGCAACTTATTCCTGAATTCGACACCCACAAACCTACTCAAGAAGTTTATCGATTCATTAGATCGTGTGACTCAGCTTTTGAATTAGCATCAAAATCTCAAATTAAGATACTTTTAACATACGCATTAAACAAAATCACGGGACCAGGGTCGTCAGACGTCCACACGAAGCGGTTTCAGACATGGGCCGATTTAAAATGTTTTTTAATTCAAAAGTACTCGCATACAAAGACGCTGGGACACTTACAACTAGAGTTACAATCTCTTTTTCAAAAACCCAGTGAATCCATCACCGATTATTTTCATAGGGTCGATATGTGTAGGAGCAAACTCGTTGAAAAATTATCCACTGAAACGAAAGACAATACATTGGAAGGCCGCGTGGCCACCACCGAAGAAATGGCACTAAACGTCTTTATTAACGGGTTAAACTCAGATATAGGTATAATGCTTAGGGTTCACACTATATCTAACCTCACCGACGCAGGAAACTTGGCTATTCAAGAAGAAAAAATTAGAAACATGAACAACGCTAGACAAATTCTATATAAGAAAAGCGTCCCAAACCCAACAAACAACTTCCGCACAGATAATAGCATGCGTACGAACGAAATTAGACAGACACAAAACAGGAATAGCATCCCACAGCAATCACAGAGCCATACTAAAGTTTGCAACTATTGCAAATATCCGGGACACTTAATCTCGGAGTGCCGTAAACGCGCTTATAACAACAACCTAAGACAAAATCTTAACTCTGTTCAACAAACGTCTCAACAACGGCCTGCGGCCCCTGCTAGAGTAAATAATTTAAACTCTCAAGCGGCCGGAGAGATGGGCACTACTCCGGAAACCGCTTCGACTTGCTACTCCAATGCCCGGACACTGATGTCAAGCCCCAATTCGAACCAGAACATGGATATCGAGGCGGAGGCACTCCAACTAGGATGGTAAAACCTAAACCAACCCTAGATAGTAATCTTAGGAATCATGGGTTGCCTCATTCAGTCCATCGGGGACAGGCACCCGTGCTTCAGCTCAACAAGAATCGCATAATGGCACCACAAAATAGACCAGTCTATCGGAGACAATTTTGTGATGCCAGCACTCAAACTGAAATCCTAAATCTGACTCAATCAAATACTAACTCCCAAATCAATACTAGTCCAAATTCTATTTCTACCAAATCTGATGCAAAATCCAAATCAAACTCTGAATCAAAATCGACTCAATCAAATACTAACTCCCAAATCAATACTAATTCAAATTCTATTTCTACCAAATCTGATGCAAAATCCAAATCAAACTCTGAATCAAAATCGACTCAATCAAATACTAACTCCCAAATCAATACTAATTCAAATTCCATTTCTACCAAATCTAAATCAAACTCTAAATCAAAACCTAAATCAAAATCGAAATCAAACCCTCAATCAAAATATACCAAACCCGCCGTACCTATTACTATTTCCTCACTTAACGTACCTCCAGAAAATCTTCTACATTGCCAATTCCATATCGAAGGAAACCCAGTCACGCTACTCGTTGATACAGGAGCCTCTATTTCGGTCATAAATAAAGCGAAAATAGGAATGGCACCTCTAGATGTTTCGAACATCGTATCAATCGTAGGTATCTCGGGTAACCAATCCTCAATTCAAAGTTTTGGAACGGCTCAAATATCACTAGACAATTTTCCTAAATTCAAATTCCATGTAGCTAACCTCAACATTCAAGTCGACGGTATCATAGGTAACGATTTCATGTCAAAATTCAACGTTAACATCTATGTCCAATCAAAATCCATGAGAATCCATGATCGCTCTTACAAACTCTTCTATGTCGGCGAAAAAGGATTAGCCAATAATAAAAACGAACAGTTCGTGGGTCAACGCTCAGAAACCGTTATCACATGTTTTACTAATGATATTCAAGACGGATACTCTGTAATCAACAAACAACAAATTCAAAGCGATATCTCCATTCCTAACGCGTTAGTCGCAGTCAAAAACCACAAATTCTTAATCACTTGCGTAAATTCTAGTAACGAAGACAAAATTATTTCTATTCCCATAGTTCAAGCGACTCCATTATTATCAAACGACGATAAGTCATTAAACAATCTCAAATTCCCAGTAAATCTATCAAAAACGATTAACAGTAACGGCACTAGTAACAGACTTATACGGCAAGACCATTTGAACGCCGAAGAGAAAGACTCTCTCGACAAAATCATCTACGAATTTTCAGATATATTTTATTATGAAGGCGAAACTTTGACATTCACAAACCACACTAAACATTCGATCCCTACAACTTCAGAGATACCGATTCATACGAAAACCTACAGGTTCCCTTTCGTTCATCAACAAGAAGTCAAAACTCAAGTTCAGAAAATGCTAGATCAAAACATAATTCGACCTAGCACCTCCCCTTGGAGTAGTCCTATCTGGGTAGTACCAAAGAAATTGGATGCCTCAGAGAAACAAAAGTGGCGTGTAGTTATCGACTATCGTAAACTCAACGACATAACAGTAGGAGACAGCTATCCCTTACCCAATATTTCCGATATTTTAGATAAACTAGGTCACTCAATCTATTTCACGACAATAGATCTAGCCTCAGGATTCCACCAAATAGAGATGGACCCTAAAGATGTCCCTAAAACAGCTTTCAATACACCTTACGGTCATTACGAGTACCTTAGAATGCCTTTTGGCCTTAAAAACGGACCAGCCACGTTCCAACGTGCCATGGACAGTGTCCTCCATGGATTGCAAGGTGAACGCTGTTTCGTCTACCTTGACGACATCGTTGTTTTCGCATCTAGTCTTCAAGAACATGAACAAAAACTCACTGAAGTCTTTAATCGCCTTAGAGAACATGGTTTAAAAATCCAGCCAGATAAATGCGAATTCATGAGAAAAGAAGTAGCTTACCTAGGTCACATAATCTCTAACGAAGGTGTAAAACCGAATCCTGACAAGGTAAAAGCTGTTAAGGAATTTCCAGTCCCAAAATCCTGTAAAGACATAAAATCATTCCTAGGACTTGCTGGTTACTACCGCAGGTTCATTCCGAATTTTAGCAAACTCACGAAAGCTATGACAAGCCTTCTTAAAAAAGATGTCCCATTCGTTTGGAGTGAAGAACAACAACGCGCATTCGATAGTTGTAAGGACATCCTTACAACGACACCTATTTTACAATATCCCGATTTCAACAGAGAATTCAATTTAACGACTGATGCTTCAAAATACGCGATAGGTGCAATTCTTTCACAAGGAGAAGTCAGCAAAGACTTGCCAATTGCATATGCTTCACGTACACTAAATAAAGCCGAGTCTAATTATTCTACTATAGAACGCGAATTATTAGCCATAGTGTGGGCAGTAAAGCATTTTCGACCTTACCTTTTTGGTCGAAGGTTTAAGATACTCACGGACCATAAACCTCTAGTTTGGCTTATGAACATCAAAGACCCAGGTAGCCGCCTAGTTCGTTGGAGATTAAAACTCGAAGAGTACGACTACGAGATAGTATATAAATCGGGTAAAACCAACACTAATGCAGACGCTCTTTCCCGCCCTCCGGTTATGAACTCTAACATCATTGACTTAACAAACTCGACTCCAAATTCTCCATCAGAGGAGTATCTCCAACTCAATTATGAACATTATGCAGCCTTAGATATAAGAGAACGCAATTGTTTTGAATCCTCTAAAGTCAAGTTCTCACCTGACCGATTATTAGATCCCAGACATAAAAATGTCTTTATTCCCACATCTTGCAAACTCTCAGATCAAAACGAAATATTCAACGAAGCTTTAAGCTTGTGCTCCGGTGTAGAGCACTATGTAGCAAAAATCAAAAACCTTTATGGCACGGATATCCTAATTTCAAATGAAAAACAAAATCTTATATTTTGCTGTACTAGGCCAAATCACTTCGACCCATGGGATGCTGAAAGCTATTTCAAAGCTCTGCTTTCCTGTCTTCAACAACATACTATCTCCCAACTTTTTGTCCCAGATCTTAAAAATGACCACACCTGTAAACTAGTCAATAATGAACAAATTCATATCTCAACATACTTGGCTGAAAACTATGATTGCGAAATCACAATTTGCGAAAATAAAGTTAAGTATCCAAAGTCAGAAGATATCCCTGATATCCTGAAAACCTATCACGATGAACCTCTATCAGGACATCGTGGTGTAGTCGAAACTACCAGGAAAATTAGAAACGAATTCTTTTGGAAAGGGATGACCAATGACATAAAAACTTACGTCGAATCTTGCGTTATCTGCCAACGTAATAAAATACAAAGAAAATCTTTTCAAGCTCCCATGGTCATAACCTCCCAATCAACCGAATCTTTCGAACGCGTTTCAATGGACTTAGTCTCTTACTCGGACATCAGTGAAGGCAATAACAAATATGTTTTAACTCTCCAAGACGATCTTACGAGATATGTACAAGCATACCCGATCCCAGACAAAGAAGCGGTAACTGTAGCACGGCAATTGCTTAACTTTTGCCAACACTACGGAGTACCAAAGAGATTCCATTCAGATCAAGGCACCGAATTTACGAATAATGTAATAAAACAACTGATGAAATTCTTCGGCTCTAATCACACTTTCAATACAACTTACCATCCTCAAACTAACGGTGCCCTCGAACGATTTCACGCAACTCTACGAGATCACATTCGCATGTACCATAATCGACGGTTAAAGAATTGGGATCAAATCATTCCATTCGCAATCATGTGTCATAACACCTCGATTAATAGCTCCACGGGTTATACGCCGCATGAACTTCTTTTCGGATACAAACCGCGTCCATTCTATTCCATTAAGCCAATTTCTGATTACACTGCATGCGATTATTTAAAAGACCTTAATGAACGTCTAAACGCATCTCGTGAAACTGCACTCAAAAACATCGAAAACATGAAAGAAAAAGCAAAAGAGCGCTACGATAGCAAAATTAGAAATACTATCGAATATAAAATAGGTGATAAGGTAATGTTAAGGGTCCCTAACCCAAATAATTTAGATTCTAAGTGGGAAGGTCCGTGCGAAATAATACGTGTAGGCTTCAACGAAAACTATTTAATTAAGAAAGCAGGCAAAAATCAATTAGTGCATGCCAATCGCCTACGGCCTTATGTCCACTAAGTTAAGTATAGGTATATAATAAAATTAGGTTTAAATTTATATTAGAACTCTTCTATTTTCCTAACTCGTCAATTACTTTTATTCCAGCGTAACCACGAAAATCGTTGCTCAAATGATAATATCCGATTCCCTTACCTCACATGCTGGTATTTTTTATGACAAAGAAGGACAAATTTCAATATCTGATGGATCATGGAAGCTTATCGTCTATAAAGACATAAAACCACTATTCATATCTTTCGAATCCCTAACTCGCCTTTCCAACAACTTCCAAGCGACATCAGCTCAATATCAATTTCTTCCTAACGTTCAATCGACCAAATCTTACCTTAACGTAAATCTAAATAAAATCAAATCAAAACTAGCTGAACTCAACATGTACTTAGGAAAGAACTTTCGTGTTAAAAGAGAACTCTTAGACGACTTTGGTTCTGTTCTTAAGTGGCTTATAGGTACACCTGATGCAAAAGATGCAAAACGCTACGACGAATGCATCGATAAACTTGAACGAAATGAGTTGGATCTAAGCAATCTCATGCAAAAACAGTTGCAAATTACATCTTCTACTGTAAGAAATTTTAATGAAACAATCTTTAAAATTACCTTTGACGAACAAGTAATTAATGAAAACATTAATCGTCTCAACTCCTACCTCAACAAGACAGATACTCTTATCTTCGACATCAAAGTAAACGAAGATATCTCTACTATTTCTTTGCAAATCCTAGAGCTTGTTACAAGCCTAGAAAACGAAATTGACGATTGTCTAGCTAGTATTCTTTTTGCTAAATGTAATATAGTTCATCCTTCAATCATAAGCTCTAAAAAGTTGTTCAATGAGCTTCTTAAATCGAATAAAATTAGAACAAACAGAAGGCTAGTCACTTCGGTCACTACTAATAACTTACATACTTTACTAGATTCTTCCTTCTTGACAGCCTATGTTTATTCGAATCGATTAGTCTATATTCTAGAATTTCCTCTCGTCATGAATGATCCTTTAACCTTGTATCATACCTATTCTATTCCAATACAACATCCTAACTCCTCATACTATTCCACAATCATTCCTGAGCATATATACCTGGCTACTAATCCAAGTGGGCAATATTATGTTTCGACGAGTTCACTAGACAACTGCATCACCTTCGCTATGAGAAACAGAGTCTGCAAAGATCTTGTGGTCTACGACTCAGCGGAGCGCCCCATCTGCGAGCTACAACTACTTCTTAGCAAGAAAACTACTATTCCTGAAACCTGCACGGCGACAACATTTCCTGCGGAAATCCAGACGTTTCAACCATTGCATCACAACAGATGGCTCTACATCTTGACCACCGAAACCAGCTGCGTTCTACACTGCGACAATGAAGTTTCAAATCATAAGCTTCAAGGATCAGGCATTGTAACACTATCACAAGGGTGTACGCTTCACACAGGCTACAGCACACTTTCGGCATATCAATCAATGGAAGAAAACGCGACGAGTCCCATTATAATTCCCGACATAAGGACGGATGATTGCTTTGAGATAACAAAGAACATTGAAGCACCACCACATCTTCTTCCCATCAAGATCAACGACATGCCCTTGGATTCGCTTAACAAAATCAAGACTCACCTCGATAAATACTCAGACGAATTGAAGAAGATCCAAGCTAATTCTAAGTCACAATCGTTCCTAGATAGAAACAACTCTACCTTCATGTGGTTCTATTTTACGATAGGCATCATACTCCCTTCTTATTTTCTTATCAAACTCTGCAAACGATGTCCAATCGGTTTCAATCAAACAAGACGATCATCGGACGGAAGAGGATACGTTCAAATATTCAACAACTGCTTCGACAACTCCCGAAGAGAGCGCAGCACACATATCGCCATCCCGCTTAGAAATATACATCAGACGTCTTCCCGCGTAACAGACGACGAAGAAATCAACACTGAAAACCCTCTAACATCACCTCATTCCCAAAGATTAGGCACTAACGCCCAATCTTTATTCTAAGAGGGGAGATGTTACATAATACTAATTCTAGGTGATTCCCACGTACTTCTTATACCTTCAATATGTTATTCTCGAGTAATATTGTATCTTAAGGACCTTTGTATTATTTATAAGTATTTAACTTTCAAAACCCTTGAAAATGCTTTTAGTTCACATGACCATTTTTTGTTTAAATAAGTTGCACTACGATAAGTGGTTTGTAGTTCTGTGAACAATTTATAATCTTATGGACCTTTTTGGTACTTGACTTAACCTGCAAACCATTACGTTATACAATTTATTAATCTTAAGGACCTTTTTGGTACTTGACTTAACCTGCAAACCATTACGTGATTCTCAAGTAGTATTGTATCTTAAGGACCTTTGTATTCTTTATAGGTACTTAACTTTCAAAACTGTTTAAGTTCTTACAATACTTTTGTTTAAATAAATTATTAGGATAAGTGGCTCAGTTGTCTACAACTGATAGTTTATGGATACTTTACATTCCCGACCATGTAAATCCCCAACATATGTCTAAATATTCCCACACCTTTCTTAGTATAAATAAGTGGCATTAGAATAAGCAAGTCACTTCACTTCCAACATCCAAATTCGACACATCTCATTGTACTAAGTTCGTAATACTAAGTTCTAAATCTAGTAAAAGTGTAAATACTAAGTTCTAAATCTAATAAAGTATTTTAAAAGTAAATTGTGCTAATTACTACATAACACGCGGTACCCGAATAAAAATAGCCAGCAGATATAATACAAGTCACGAACTATATAAACGTTAGTTAGTAGTTTCTGCGCTGTAGGTTGCGGATTCGAATTTCACCTAGTACAAACATTTGTGTGATGAACATACTCACCTACTACGATGCCTGAGTCTATTTGTGTTATAAAGTTATATTCGTAAGTAACCTAAGTTTCTAGATATTTACAAAACTGAGATGTGAAGAATTATTTAGTTTTTTTACCTTGTTAAAAGTTTTCGGAAGACAATTATTGCGTGATTTCAGTTCGGGGCGAACTACTAATAGGTACTAAGGTAACTTTAACCTAATTAGCCCACTTGTATTGTCTGATTAAAGTAAGGTTACTACTGTAATTTAGATAGTAGGTAATCAACAAGAGATAGCATTGTATTCAGTCATTTTGCCATTTGGCCATGCGATCATCGTTTAGAAATAGCTGTTTTCAGGCGCGTGCGTATCCTAATCCTACTGATATTATAAATGCGAAAGTTTGTGAGTGGTTGTGTGTGTTTGTTACTCTTTCACGCAAATACTACTAAACGGATTCAAATGAAACTTTCCAGTAATATAGCTTATACATCAGAATTACACATAGGCTACTTTTTATCCAGGTACCACTCGAGCAGATAGTAATATTATAAATGAATGCGAAAGTTTGTGAGTTTGTATGTTTGTGCCTCAATAAGGCCTAAACGGATAAGATGAGATTTGATGCCTGAATAAAACATAGACTACTTTATAATAGGAAAAACATCGCCAAAATGAGAAAGAAAAGTAAAAATTGATGATTTAGATGGCACTGGTGTGCAAAAAAACCTGCCAAGTGCGAGTCGGACTCGCGCACGAAGGGTTCCGTACAATTATCAATCACGGCAAAAAATCACGTAATTGTATGGGAGCCCCACTTAAATATTTATTTTATGCTGCTTTTAGTATTTGTTGTTATAGCGGCAACAGAAATACATCATCTGTGAAAATTTCAACTGTCTATCTATTACGGTTCATGAGATACAGCCCTGTGACAGACAGACGGACAGACGGACAGACGGACAGCGAAGTCTCAGTAATAGGGTCCCGTTTTTACCCTTTGGGTACGGAACCCTAAAAACTAACATCAGTGTTGACATCAATCGTCATAGCAACGTGCGTTACTCTATGCTATTATTGGGACATGCCAACGCCTTTTTTTTTTTTTTTTTTTTTTACGTGGGGAAACCCTCATGGGTCCCTTCTTTTTCAGGGGAAAAAGGTATGTCGGACTCGTACCGACTAAAACCACCACGTTGGCCGGCCTCAATGCATGTCAAGGGGCTCCGGGAATCTCCTACGGAACGCACCGGTGCCCCTCTCGCATTTTGCCAAGAGCACTGTCCCGGCAATGGCACCCACAGCCACGCCCGGAACCCGCATACGCGCATGCGTACGCGGGGCTCACGACGGTACTTGCCAAAGAGTACCGCCGCCATCCCGGATCCGCTTACGAGCAGCCGGAACCCCTGTTCCGACCACCCACGGACCCGAAAGTCCCCTTTGGTAGGGGCTACCTCACGCCCCTCATGGGGCAGGCCGCGGAAGTCTGCCGCTACCAACGAAGGTCGCCGGTAACGGCAGCCAAACCGCCGCCTCCATCCCGTAATTTTTTATAGAGGTTTTCTTCCTCTCTCCGCCCCCGCTAGGAGGGCAGGTGTCGCCGGGTTGTCCCACAACCCAGCACCCACCTGTCAGAGCGGGACCGAGGCCTCACCGCCCCCACGGGTCCAGATCGGGTGGGGAACACCGATCTCCCCCAGGTGTGATTTTTTAAAGAGGTTTTCTCCTATGCCATTTTTTAAAGAGGTTTAGCGTCCTCTCCCTCACCCGCACGGGGCCTGACCGGCGTGGCGCTCCGGTCTCCCCGACGGGCAAGTCCGCCTCCTCTCTCCGCCCCTATAAATAGGGGCAGGTGATGTCGGGAAGTCTACGACAACCCGACACCTACCTGTCAGGGCAGGCCCAACTGGGTCCCCTACCCCCCACGTCTTCACCGTTCTTAAAAGAGCGGTGTTGGGCGGCTACCAAGCCTGCCCACCCTCCCGGCAGAGTAGGAACTCCTTTCCTCTGCCCGACTTCATCCACTGCGCCCTTTGCTCAGTCAAAGGGACGCGCGGAGAAGCCCTCCTTCCCTCGACCTCCCTATCTTCGTGTTTTGTCCGCGCCGGTGTGCCAACATCGCTCGCACGAGCGCTATTGGTACACCGGTTAACCCCTATCCGCAACCTGGGGACGCGCCACGTCGCAGTATCACCTCTGCGCCTGTAGGGACTCCCTCCCTAGAGGTTCGTGGGGGACATGCCAACGCCTGTCGCGGGTCTGCTAACATCAGTAACATCTGAATGCTCTGTATTTTGTAAATATCTGTAATGTATTACAGAATATTTACAAAATACACAATAACCAGTTGAGGCATCTAAAGATCGTTGCAAACAACCTATAGGTAGCTCAACTGATCCAGATCATTACCAGTCGCCGGCGCCGATCTTCTTTCTGTGTCTCTCTTTCAAAAAAAAAGTATTATAAGTAACTTGTATTTTATCAGTAATCTGGTTCCTATAGTACAAGCTTTGCTTAGTCTGGGCTGAATGGCGATGTCCACCAATATATATTTTATTTTATTACGAATATCAGTACCTAAACTAACACAATAGGTACTGCTTTGCGTAAACAGGAAAGATAAACTTGATATTCAGTAGGTTCATACAAGTACATCTACCACTAATGGTATTAAAGGATAATTTTTTTGTATGCCTGTTTGTAATGGATAAACTTAAAAAACCGGCCAGTGCGAGTCGGACTTTCGCACGAAGCGTTCCGTACGATTATCTATAAAAAACGGCAAAAAAATCACGTTTGTTGTATGTGAGCCCCACTTAAATATTTATTTTATTCTGTTTGTAGTAATTGTTGTTGGCGACAAAAATACATCGTTTATGAAAATTTCAACTGTCTGGCTATCACGGTTCATGAGATACAGCCTGGTGACAGACATATAGACCACCCAAAGAGTAAAAACGGGACCCTAATTTAATACTAAGATTTCGATGTCCGTCTGTCTGTCTGTCACAAGGCATGTATCTCGTGAACCGTGATATCTAGACAGATGATTTTTTACACATGATGTATTTTTGTTGCTAGAACAACAATTACTTAAAACAGAATAAATTATATATTACTAGCGATCCGCCCCGGCTTCGCACGGGTTTAATATATATAAACATTCCTCCTGAATCACTCTATCTATTAAAAAAAACCGCATCAAAATCCGTGGTGTAGTTTTAAAGATATAAGCATACATACAGACGCGGGAAGCGGGAAGCGACTTTGCTTTATACTATGTAGTGAGTGATTTAAAAGTGAGGCTCCCATACAACAAACGTGAACTCTTCGTGCACGAGTCCGACTCGCACTTGGCCGGTTTTATTTTTGTTTTACTAATACCTAGCCAGGTAAGTAAGTAGCTACCTATAAGTCTACTAACCTATTACAACAGTAACTCTTATCATAAACATTACGAAAAAATGAAGGTCATAGGTGGTTGATAAAGAATTTATTTTATGGGTAAATAGTCACGTGGTCGCTATAATTGTACTAATCACACGTTTATAAATAAGGTCAGTAGCAATATTATTTATTATTATTTACCGATGCATGTGCCAACATTGTAGGTACCTATATTATAAAGATACTAGCTGTCCCGAGAGACGTTGTCCTGACAAATTTCAATAATCCTACAGAATAAAGCACTTTCAGGTTTTCCCGAACTTTACGCCACCCTTATCACATATAGGTATATAAATACCCTACAACCTATTCTCAGACGTACTGAATATACACAAAAAATGTAATAAAAATCGGTCAAGCCGTTTCGGAGGAGTTTGGTTACACACGAGACGCGAGGATTTCATATTTATGATTATTTACCGATGTGCCAACATTTTAGGTATATTAAGAAAAAAAAAATATATTTTTGTACTTTTTGACAATATGTTTTTAATAGATAATCTAAAAAACTTTTAAAAATTCTTTTACCTATCAAAAGCTTCCATATAATGAAGTTAAAAGCAAAACTTACAAGTTTACGAGTAATAGACGTAATAGTCGACCAACTTATAAAATGCACTTGAAGAAATAATACTCTTTTTGTACGAATATCATTGAAAATTACTTATTATATCGCTGTTAGTTGTTGTAAACGAAACCCTACATTGCGCGTGGCCCGATACGCACTTGATCTGTTTTTCGTTAATTCTTGGGTTTTTCATTTGCCATAAAAATCCTAATAATATTATAAATGCGAAAGTTTGTGAGTTTGTATGTATGTTTGTTCCTCAATCAGACCTAAACGACAAAACGGATTAAGACGCTGCCAGTCGACGATTATTTTTGTTCGAAACGAAAAAAGAAATACTTGTGAACAAGCCACATCTCCTATTTTATAATGTACTAGCGACCCGCCCCGGCTTCGCACGGGTTTAATACATATAAACCTTCCTCCTGAATCACTCTATCTATTAAAAAAACCGCATCAAAATCCGTTGTGTAGTTTTAAAGATATAAGCAAACATACATACATACATACAGACGCGGGAAGCGGAAAGCGACTTTGCTTTATACTATGTAGTGATAGTGAATAAAGATGTACCCATCTTTAATCACTTCGATAAATAATCCTACCGACCGCTGCAATGATGACAAACACACGTACGCGCGTGGTCCGCCTTAGCTTTTCGAATAAATTAATGATATAAATTATGTATAATTACTTATCAAAAATCTATTCTAATATTAATCTAGATCTACATATTACCTATCTTTAACAATAAATCACAAGTTGATTTTAATAGTAGGTATATAAAATATTTCGATCATAAATTCTAAAACGTATCATTTTGAAATAATATTTTTATCGTGAAAAGTTTCTGCTATTATGTTTTCAGCTTAATAGAAATCTAGGTAGGAACCTGAAGTAATATACTTATAAAAATAGGAGATGTGGCTTGTTCAGAAGTATTTCTTTTTTCGTTTCGAAAAAGAGCAATCAGCGACTGGCAGCCTCTTAAGTTGAAATTTGCTGTAGATGTAGATATAATGCCCGAATAAATAACTTTAATATATGAAAAACATACCAAAAATGATAAAAAAACGCAAAAGGGATAATTTCTGTATAGATGGCGCTGGTGTGCAACGAATCTGATATCACAGATTATAAACATTCAGTATTTTCTATTCGATTATTGAAATTTGACAGGACAACGTCTGTCACGGGTCGGCTAGTAGTGCATAATTAGTTGACGGTACTGCATCTTTAGTTGACGGTACCCTCCCGTGTTTGATTGCAGGTACTTCTACTCCTAGGGGCCGTGTGCTCGCACAAGTTCGTCGTCGGCTTCTGCCTCGGCGCTGAACTCTGTGACTCGTTTCCGTCGCGTATCGGTATCCACATAATCTGTGTGTCTCTCTTCAGTGGAGGGTAAGTAATTCATGATTAACGTTGTAACAATCATCCCTTTTAGGGTTCCGTAGAACAGACTCCGCCGTCCGTCTGCCTGCCTGTCTGTCTGTCTGTCTGTCTGTCTGTCTGTCTGTCTGTCTGTCTGTCCGTCTGTCTGTATGTCACAAGGTTGTATCTCATGAACCGTGATAGCTAGACAGTTGAGATTTTCACAGATGATGACACAGATGATCACACCCGAGCGAATTTTTGCAATGGTCTTTAGATGGCTCAATTGGTTCTTATCTATTTTGTAAATAATAAATATAAATAATATTTTTTAATATGTTTTCAGATCGGTCGCCGGTATAGCGGCGGGTGCTGGACTTGATAAAATCAATTCTTTTCAGAACTCAACTGCGGTGCCGATCATGCAGGTACTTAAGCATATAATGTTCTTGCTACTTGTTGTATTTTTCTTCTTTTTCGATGCTGATTAACATTTGAATTCAATCAATTATTGATCTATTATCACATTTACAAATTTTATTGCCCCTAATTTAAACGTAATAGCTAACGGCTTCTCATTTGCTTTTATTATTTTCACAGGCGCTTGCAGCTGGCACTCTTCTGTATGTGACAGTAAGCGAAGTCCTTCCTCGCGAGAGGGCTCGTTGGCACGAGAGGAAACGCAGCGCAGGCGTTGCTCAGTTAATTGCTGTAGGAGTTGGGTTCACCCTTATGTACTTTACGACAAAGTATCTTGGTAAGTTATGACGTTAAGACATAAAAAATCAATGCGAAAGTAACTCTGTCTGTCTGTGACGTTATCACGGTCAAACCGATAGGCCGACTGTGATGAAATTTCATATAAGGTCTTGGGACAGACATAGAATAATTTTTTTTCAAATATTTATATTTTCAGAATGTTTTAAGATAACATCGAATCGATTCGAGATACGCGGACGAAGTCGTGGGTGCAAGCTGGTCTTATATAAAACTGAGAAACTATTCAGGGGCTATACTTTGGAGGTGGAATTACTAGGGAACCTATTTTTAGTAGGGTTGACTTTCGTTTGAGGTCTAGACCTCAATATACGAGTAAATTATGGGAGTGTAGGTACCTACATCATCATAGATATACTCTTTATTGCACACAAAGAAAACAAATAGTAGGTAACAACAAACAAAAAAAATTACAATGGGCGGTCTTATCGCTTAAAGCGATCTCTTCCAGACAACCTTTAGATGGGCAAGATAAACAAAACCAAGAAAAGACGGAGGTGTGCAAAAGTTTAATTACTTAAACAAAAAATGAAAATGTATACACACCTATATATTTATTTATGTATATACTAGCTGTCCCGACAGACGTAGTTCTGCCTGTTAATTTTCTTTCATAAGAACCTTTTCCTGACATTAACGAACACAACAATAAAAGAATTAGCAAAATCGCTCCAGCCGTTCACGCGTGATGCTATGATCAAGGAAAATAGAGATTCATTTTTATATCTAAGACTAGCGACCCGCCCCGGCTTCGCACGGGTAGCATGTTATTATACATATAAACCTACCTCCTGAATCACTCTATCTATTAAGAAAAACCGCATCAAAATCCGTTGTGTAGCTTTAAAGATCTATGCAAACATACATACAGACGCGGGAGGCGGAAAGCGACTTTGCTTTATACTATGTAGTGATATACTTACACCTAACCTATAACTAAACATCTTAATATACTTACATCATTTTTTTTTTCAGATTACGAATCTTCTTGATAAACTTTGCACCTGCTAAATAAGTTTTACTGCTTTATAATGTAAGTAACATATGTCCTTTTGCTTTTGTCTAAAGGGGTTAAACTCTGACTAACCCTTAAAACTGAGAGTATGTCTACCGTTAGGGATTACAGTCGTGATTCTATTTAATTTTTATGTAATTTACATAATCAAACTACCTACCGTACATCGGTATATTTTTTAAGATGATTAACGAACTATTTAGGTAAATAATATTATGATTATCTTATAATAATGTAAGAAATAATTATTAACAATAATGGTTTATTAAAATTAACACTTCTAATAAATATAATTACACTGACAATAAAACAATTCTTTTGCTATATCAGGTTTTTATTTTATTTCATTTTGTTTTGATTTCAACAATTAAATAATATAGAATACATACATTATAATACTTATCTACTTACTGTGATGTTCTTTTAATTAAACAAGCATTAATTGTGATCACTTATTCGAAACATACATACAAAATCGGCGGAGGTTACTTCAAATAATTTCATAAAAAAATGGTACATATAGGGTAAGAGCGCTGGTTGTGGGCATTTTTACAACATTTTAATTTCCAAGTAAACGGGTAATATGATTAAAACGACAATTTTTAAACAATTTAGAATAGAGTATTTATTTATCTCTTAATGGTGGTCAATCAAGTCTAGAGGTATGACGCATCACAACTTTCACTAATGAAAACGGACCATAGACAAAAAAAAATATTAACTAAGTATAGATTTAAACAAAGAAAACGACCACAACCGGGTCTTTGACCCTAAATTATTTTGTGATGTTTTTTTACCATTCAAACCACTACTAGTATGTAATTTTTTGACATTGTCATTGTAGATGGATATCTACATACATATTATGTATATTTATATATGTTAAAACTATGTAGGTATTGTATATCTTGGTGATTATTTTTTATGATGGCACTTTGTTTCACAGTATCGGCGACCTAGCGACATCTATTTATTACCAAAGTTACTTTTGTGTGACTTTGACTACCTCCTGTAGATATATTCAACGATATGAGAGGTCTACCGTACATGGAGATTACAGTGGTCAATTAAAAATTATATTATGTACCTATATTATTTCCGGTCATTTAATAAACTATTAGATGTTACAGTTTTCATCGAAATCTGTTTAGTAGTTTCAAACATACAAAGACCTCATCAATGTGCATTCGAAAATAGGTGTGCATAGGTGTAGACTTAGACGCTATTCTATTTCCACGACAAACTAACTAAAATAACAAAATTTTATTGCTTAATCATTTGAGTTTAGGACACTCGCACACGTATGCACTTAGTTGAAAAAGAATGGAGGGATAAGGAGGTTCTCTATTCAGCATTTTGACTTGTAAGGTACGAAGATTGATGTCGCTATGTCGATTTAAATAATTATAATGAAATTACGTATCTAAATGCAAAACATTAATTATAATCTCAGTCCAAAATACTATTGTGTTACTTTTATTTACATCGTTAAAATGGAAGCGATTTGCCTACAAACTAAGGGGCCTCGCACACTAGATTACCAATATTAGAACTGACAAAAAATTTGTACTGAGCAGGTAGGTACATAGAGTAAGTCTGAAAAAGCATCAAATTAAATAGAAGTACGGCTAATTACCACGTTATTTTCTTGTATTGCCGACGTTTCTAGACAATTCAGATGCTCATCATCATGAGCATCGCCCGCGACCGTATTTCTATTTAAAATGATTAGCAACCACGATAGTTTCAATTCTATTTAGCATCAAATTCGTAACCAATGTGTAGTGTAAGTACCTACCTACTACGATTAAAGATAAAACACTACTAATGCTATTCCAGTTTTGAATATACTGCTGTTACAATATTCGCTCGTAAGTGACTGACGAGGCGGCTGGACATTAGTTACATATTCGTTTTAATTCGGAAACACGAAAGTTTCCGAGGTGCATAACTCCTACTGTACCGTCAAGTTATCTGCAAAAGGTTTAATGCCCCACAGGGGGTACACCTACGTTTTGACTTAGGTACAAGGTATTGGATATAGGATAAACAAATGTAAGCCGTCGTGGACGCCTGTCAGATGTGAAACATCGTGACAGCATATCGCGAACCAGATCGGACGCGGTTAGCCGCGTCGCCAAGGCGGCAAGGCGACGTGCGTCAATACCAACAGCCGGTCTGACCCGCAACTATAGATGTTTCACATCAATAAACAAATATGATATACTATTTGACCTGTAAACATGGTAGATCTCATAGTGCGCGTTGTCCCTAAAATCTATACTGTAACTTGAATACCTCGTATTAAACAGTATAAATACATTGAAATTATTACTTATACAACATAACTATAATAATATACAAGTAAACAAAAGTATTACAAAATAGAAAATAATACAGATCTTTGACTCGAAAAACTATGTCTAGGAGTAAGTACGTACTGTTAAATTAACAAAAATAACGATTACAATGTTAACTTTGAATAAATATTTTTTTCCCGAAGAGAGCATTTTCCTTCAATCAGTGGATCCTAACTTATACAAAAACTTAGTAAAGTAAGGCCTTTTTACAGTATTCTAGATGACTTACAGCGTCAAGTGGAAAATTCTACTCAGTTACTGAAACATGTTTTAGATGGAGTAGTATTGTCCATAACCTATACCATCCTTGGCTTAGTCGACCTTATCTTCAAGATATTGTCAATACGAGCTGAGCCATGGGCTTCTTCACGATGTTTTCCTTCACCGTGTTTAAGCTCACATACATTTTCGAAAAGATAAATCATTTGGTGCTCGAACTCTGTCAATCAAATCTAAAGTCGAACCTCTAAGTCACCACGGATGTTTAACATCAGCTTAACACTATAACGTAGATGTTTAAAGCGATCACTTAATTTGTTTATCTAACATTGTGATGCCTGTATTAATTATCTGATGACGACTATAAGATTTATTCACACAAATTGATGTCTCATTTCACACATGTAGAATAAACCTAGCAATAAGCACGTATGTATCACCTATCTACTATTGGCATTATTGCTTTCTACTAATGGACATTCGGCGCAGCGCAACGAGGCGACGACAGAGACGCCATCGTCCTTTTGCCATACCTTCCACTTCAAAGCATATTTAACTCTCTAAAATTAGCAATATATAAATATAAGGCACTAATAAGGCACCGATCGACACTGACTGAACTACAAAGCGTAAAATAAATACAATGATACACCGATCGCGTATCGGTAACTGAGACTCGCGACATCTCGCGTCAGGCCCTATCACTATTCGTTTGTTCACTGGTAGATATCACTTCACACACTATCAGGTTTCATAGTCTTCGATTTTGCGCCTGCTTCGCCTCTTTTTGTGTCGTCGTCGGACGTTTTTTGGTGGTTTGATCTGGCATTCGCAACCAGCGCGCACTATGACATAGTCCATAGACCATCCGTTCGACCCTGGGACTGAGAAGTGGCCCTCAGCCCGGTGGGGCGGGGAATCGGTCGCGGCGGACGGGAGGTGACGGACCAAAGCATACGAGTATGAATACTTCTGTATGCAACGGGACTCGTTGTAAAGCCGTGCGTCGACGAAGCGGCAAGGCTTGTCGGCGACGCCTGGAGCACACGAGACCTCGTATAGACTCTGCTGATTCTCCCCATCTTCGTATAGCTCTACGTATAGTCCTGTGGGGGTCCGACCCCCCTTCATGGTGACCATCTCGAGCACGGAGGGGCAGCACTGGATCTCTCGGTTGGCCCCTTCCTTCCGCATGATGGTCTGCATGTCGCGCCAGTGCGACCGCTTCCACGACGCGGGCATGTCCAGCTCCTCGTCAGGTCTGGAATTCAAAATTTAATATTAGCTGCGGACTACTAAAAGAGTTTTAAGTTTAAGGTGCAGTTTTTAAATCCGGGTTCTAGTTTGAGATTTGGTTTCAGAGATGATTGATTAGTAAAACTGTACTCACAACACGCGGTGTGAGTAGTGAGGCTGCGGCGTGCGACGCACGCGGCTCACGTTCCCGATCACGTCGCCCGCGTCCGCCACTGCGCCACACAGCACCTGGAAAGAGACATCATCATTCATAACTTTGCTGAAATTACTACTAAATGAGATACAGCCTTAATATACAGAGTATCGGTTGAAACTTATTTTAGTACTATTTAGGTAAATATCATCTAACTCAATTTAAATAAGAATTGTCTATTCTAGGTGTATGGTGGAGCTCTATTATTTATCAACTAAGGATATGGGGATAAGTATCGTTCGAGGCAATAGTAAATCCGAAAATGTTGTGGCATGTACTTGTATCATTCTTCGTGGCGATCAACCTACATCAATTAATCGCATCAATAATACGGAACACTAGTTTCAGAACTCATAAGTTTGGTAATGCACTGATTGTCAAACTGTGCCAATGGTCCAGGGGGAAATCTGAAAGGTCTCCATATCTGAAGGTCGTGGGCTCGAATGCCATGCATTTTATATGCTCAAAACAGTGAAGGAAACATCGTGAGGAAACCAGTTACTCGTAGTATTTTTATAAGCGGCGATGAGCTTGCAACCATGTATGGAATGCTAACTACTACAATAAGTGGGCATGTGCCAAATGTTATGTTAGGACGTGATTTTGACTACCCGCCTTTACAAGATAAGATCGTAATGTATAATTTAGGTTAGTGTTGAGTTTAGTATTTATGCAAATTATAGAGATTTATTAAATAATGTAATGGTAAAAAATATTGACATAAAGAAAACGGACGTCTTTCAATTATATCTTGAAAGTTTAAGTTTATGTAATAGCTAATTAGATTCTTGATAAGTTCAACGACTTAATTGATCATGATTTGAATAAAATATTAAACAAAATTAGGATAATATCAGATGATAAGTATCGCCGTATCAATTTCCGCTATAAATCTTGATCTTAAATTGCATTGAACAGTCGCTTTTAACTATTAAGCATTTTCGTTGTTTGACAAGCTTTTATTTAACTTGCAATTATGTATGTAACTAAGTCGTGTTGGCAGAGTAGGAGGTATCTCGAGTTTCAATCAGAAGGTAGTGGATTCGAATACCGGCGTGCATTAATTGATTTTTCTGTTTGAAAATTTATATGTGCATCAAAAACACGTGCTCAAAACGGTGAAGGAAAACATCGTGACGAAACCAGTTAGTATTCTTATAAGCGGCGATGGGCTTGCAACCTGTCCCGTATGGAATGCTAACTACTGCAAAATGTAGCCATCTGCCAAATATAATGTTTGGACGTGCCTCTGACTACCCCCACTAGACATCTTCAAAGGATCTAAGCGCCTGGAGATCTGAGATAATGTCTACCGTATTTGGGGATTACAGTCGTGATCCTATTTATTTTATTTATTATTTATATATTTAAAGAATGTGTCTATGACTTACGACTAGCCATTATCGCATAAATATATATGGCAAATATTTGGTATTTATAACCATTTTTATCAATAACGATACTATAACGAATGTTAAAGGCGCAATAAAGCTATCGTTATTATCATACCAATAATTTGACTCTTACAATAATGTCAAATTGATTTTAAATTGATTAATTATGCTGATACGGATAAACTATTCCTGTTTTAGAAGAGCTGGTGACACTTATCATTTGGTATGATAACAATATTTTTATTCATTTATTCATAACGCTAGGCTACTTTAGAAACCATGTTCAAATTCAAATTCAAAAATCATTTATTTCAATAAAATCACAAGGATCACTTTGAAACGTCTTAGGAACTAGGTGAAGCTACGCCGATTCCACGCGACCAAGCCTAGAAGAATCAGGCAACAAACACGGCTTGGGGTCTACCTTTTTTTTTATGATCCTTTCCTTAATGCTATGTAGAGCTCCAGTGTGGTGCCAATCGAACAAGGTGAAGGCTCAAACAAGAATAATAATTAAAAGTTAAAAGTACCTACTACTCAAGTACGTAGTATGTTGGAACTTTATAGATAGAACTTCAAATTCAAACTCAAATTCAAAAATCATTTATTTCAATATAATCTCAAGGATCACTTTGAAACGTCTTAGGAACTAGGTGAAGACTTTGCTGTCCGTCTGTCTGTCACAAGAATCTCATGAACCGTGATAGCTAGATAGTTGAAATTTTTCACAGATTATATATTTCCGTTGCGCTATAACAACAAATATTAAAAACAGAATAAAATTAAGTAGGGCGCCCATACAACAAACGTGTTTTTTGCCGTTTTTAGGGTTCCGTACCCAAAGGGTAAAAACGGGACCCTATTACTAAGACTTCGCTGTCCGTCTGTCCGTCTGTCCGTCTGTCTGTCCGTCTGGCTGTCCGTCTGTCTATCCGTCTGTCTGTCCGTCTGTCTGTCCGTCTGTCTGTCCGTCTGTCTGTCCGTCTGTCTGTCACAGGGCTGTATCTCATGAACCGTGATAGCTAGACAGTTGAATTTTTCACAGATTATGTATTTCTGTTGCTGCTATAACAACAAATACTAAAAACAGAATAAAACAAATATTTAAGGGTTATTATTACGTTATTAATAGTTACATTCGTAGATAATGGTACGGAACCCTTCGTGCGCGAGTCCTACTCGCACTTGGCCGGTTTTTTATAGATAATGGTACGGAACCCTGCGTGCGCGAGTCCGACTCGCACTTGGCCGGTTTTTATTCATATGTATAACTTTGTTGTTCACAAACTGAGGCATAGCAGGACAAAGTACAGTTTACGGGTAACCGCGTCACCCCATGTTGGAATGTTCAACATATTGACTCAAGCCCTTATCGAAGCCAAACAGGAAATCGATCCCTAAGGTATCCCATACTAGTACTACATAAACATAATTTGTTTGGGCGTAGCTCCTCAAATATTGCCCTAGTACGGACCCCTTTGATTTGGAAGTTTGAGACCTGTTCCTTCAAATATTGGAAACAAACATCTATCATGAATGAATGATAAAAAGCTGTGGAAAAACATGTGTTTTGTAAGGGGAATAGTTTTTTTGTAAATAGTGGTCATTTATATAAATAAATATCAATTGCCGCATGTATGAAAGATCATCACTTGAGAACGGCTCGACCGACTTGGCTGATTTTGACTTGCAATGTGTGTATGTAACTATGTTCGATAGACTATTGATTTTTGATGATGACTAAGCAAATGAACTATTTTTTCTGAGAAATTGATTAGTTTATCCTGATTATTGAGCCAATCTATGATGCAACGTTGTTATTTAGATTGTTGGCAAACAAAAATGTTGAGATCATTTGCAAATATGTCACAAGATCATTGTACTTAGGTACTTATATTTGTCAAATGTATATAAGTACAAGAGCCTTGTGCTTCAAACAATGAATTTGGTTTTCAAAAGAGAAGTATTTTTAAGTAGGTAATAAGTAAGTTCTAGAACTGTCATTATGAGGTTACGCTAATTTAGAATGTTTTACGTTTACGTAAAAGGAATACGATCGCATTATATTATTTTTAATTAATATATCGTATTACTAAATTTTTGTCAGTTTGTCTAGGACAACAGAATTTCGCCGTTGTCAAAAGAGACAAAAAAGATTTTATTAAAAATAATTGTACTAAGAAGTTAAGAGTAGCAAAACTTCTTGTTGAGGGGCTCCCAAGCATTGCTGTGGGATGGAGCAGAATTTTGTGATTTTGCTTTTGTTTTTGATGTGAAACATCTATAGCGGCGGGTGAGACAGGCTGTTTGCTTCGCGACGCGTGACGCCGCGCTGCGAACTACACGCGGCTAGGTACGCAAACTACATAAATGAGCTGCCGCAGAAATTCCGACTCTTTCACTAAAATTTAATTTTGCTGTATTTTTTTGCTGTCGTAAACTATCTTTTTATGCATATTACCTGTACAAAATAATTTCGATGTTTCACATCTGAAAGGCATCCCGCAACGGCCCACATTTTTTTTTAAGTATCTTCGAACTTCGAAGTGAAGACGGGGTTCTTTTCGAAGAAAGATACCTACTATGGCATTCTAAGTAGTTACGATAATACCGTATCTCAAACATAAGACGACCTTATTTAACCGCTACTAATCTTCAAACCAACATTGATTTTGATTTATACAGCCAATCTCTATATTAAATTGATTTATATGACAAGTCGGCCTTGTTAGCTTAGCGGTGCCTTTGTGCTTGGCCACTAGGGCAATAGACCTGGTTGCGGTGCCTAACCCGGCTTTAAGCATTTTTAATTTTGGCAGTCAATAACTAAGCATAGCAAAACCACAACCAATTATAAATGAATAATTAATAAATAAATATCGCCTGTTACAAAACTTTTACTTAACCTATAGATAAATAATCGTTTAAAAATCATCATTTTAATATTTTTTTCATTATAAACCCTTTCATTGAAAATTAAAATGTTGTTAAAGTGCCCACAACCAGTGCTCTTGCCCTATATGGTATTTTATTTGAATTGATAAAGAAGAAAACTGGGGCTATACCACAAGCTCCTAAAGTAATATCAAAATAATTAATTGCGGTGCGAAAGTGACAACGCTATACGAGATACCGTGAGTAGTATTGTTTTAATTTTACTTTTTTTTTATTATTCTAAGCGGCGATGGAATTGCAACCTGTCACGAATGTAATGATAGTTAGCATTAAGTAGCTTTAAATACGAAAAAAATTAGGCATACACAATATAATCTTTAGTCGTGCCGTTGAACCCCCTAAACTTCTTCAAGGATTTATGCGCCTGTAGATCAGAGAGGATGTCTACTGTACTTGGGGACTACA
This sequence comes from Hydriomena furcata, assembly GCA_912999785.1. Lineage (NCBI taxonomy): Eukaryota > Metazoa > Arthropoda > Insecta > Lepidoptera > Geometridae > Hydriomena > Hydriomena furcata. The sequence continues at coordinate 13,481,727 of OU538834.1, forward strand.
GCCGCGATCCTATTTAATTTATTTTTAACACAAGTCTTACATTTAAGATGAGTAATTTTTTTTGATGAATGCATAATCGTTTTTTCTCAATAAACGCAAAACATACAGTTTTGTTATTTATGACAAAGATAATTTAAGGGTTTAATCAAGATAAATTAAAGACAGAAACACGATTGGTGAAACTATTCTCGACAGATTTATTTTCCAAAGTTGACTCTTCCAACACTAATTTCGTTTTTACTCAACAATATGAATAGCTAAACAGTTCATTTTTATATAATTCGTTGGATAATCATACTACGTACCACCTTAATTAGAGTTCCTACCGTGCGAGCGAAGTCACGGGCAAATAATTATTATATTTTGACATACGTCCAAATAAAAGTGTTTGTGTGTCAGTCAGTCTTCGCAAAATAAACCCTCAAGACATGATTTTGATTTAAATCTTACCGTGGCAAATTAACGTCAAACATACAACCGATTTTGTATGGAGATCAGGACTACGTGGTGGATTTAATCCTTATTAAAACTTCATACTCGGTGCCGTGGATTACTTTGCTTCGGTTTTAAAAATATACTAGTACTAGCTGTCCGCCACGGCCTCGTACGTACTAATAAAGATTTTTTTTGATACTTAAGATACATTATTCTAAGGGACCTCTAATTTTTTTGTAAAAAAATATGGCCAATTTTACTCAATGATAAAAAAAAATTAAAATGGCTAGACAGTTGTATTTTTTGCAGTTTTCACAATTATACAACGAACGTGATTTTTTTGCCGTTTTTTATAGAGTCCGACTCGCACTTGGCCGGGTTTTTTAGTTTATCTATTGCAAACAAAAATACAAAGATCCAAATTTTACCTTTAAGGCCATACTTGAAATTTTTGACTTTTTGTATGGGCTGAATCTACCAGGATAAGACGGAAAATGTGATAAAACTGCATTATCTTAAAAACCATCAAATTTAAAAAAAAATGTCTGTAATTTACTTAGCTAGTATAATTATCTAACGAATTATATAAAAATTAACAGTTTAGCTATTCATAGTTTTGATTAAAAACGAAACTAGGGTTCTTGAAGAGCCAACTTTGGAAAATAAATCTATCGAGAAAAGTTTCACCAATCGTGTTTCCGTCTGTAATTTATTTAGATTAAATCTTGAAGTTATCTTTGTCGTAAAAAACAAAACTGTATGTTTTGCGGTTATTGAGAAAAAACGATTCTGCATTCTTCAAAAACATTTATTACTCCTCTTAAATACGAGTAGATAGTGTAGAAGTACTGGCGTAATCTTGGGCTTCTGGAGTTCAGACACAAAAAGATTGTAGGTACTGATACAGTTAAAATGTAGGTTAATAAATATAGAAAATTAATCAAAAACAAGCCCACGGCTGCGTTTGAAAGCTTTCTGATACCGAACGGAATAAATAAAAAGAAATAAACGCTTCTCGCTATAAATCTTCGTGGAACAACATTTTATCTTGTTAACTCGACGGCTTTTAGCATAGTATCTAAATTATGTACGTACTTCTTAAAATATCTTCACGATTTTATTGAAATACGTTGCGTTTTATGATTTTTACCTACAAGAGCAGATTTTATGTTCAATATAATTATGCAACAATTTGTCACGTATGGAATGGTCACTACCAAACACTGTCACTGCAAAATGTTATTATATATAAAACTTTACTTCACTACATAGTATAAAGCAAAGTCGCTCTCCGCTTCCCGCGTCTGTATGTCTGTATGTATGTTTGCTTATATCTTTAAAACTACACAACGGATTTTGATGCGGTTTTTTTTAATAGATAAAGTGATTCAGGAGGAAGGTTTATATGTATAATAACATGCTACCCGTGCGAAGCCGGGGCGGGTCGCTAGTTATATATAAAAATCAATGCCACTTTTCGTTGTAATTTTATAACTCAAGAACGGGCTCACCTATCCAAATCAAATGTTTAGGCTTTGTTCGAACTATTTAGTAGATGGTTTATGTGAAGTTTGCACAAAATCGGTAGAGCGGTTCTTCATTTATCACATTTTTTGTAACAAATGAATTCAATAAATGGCGTATCATTTTGTAAATGGGGATTTTGCTGTCAATCAATTATTGAAATTTGACAGGACAACGTCTGTCACGGGTCGGCTAGTAATATACATATATATTTTTTTATTACGCCGCTTTTTGGCACCCCGACCTAATCAGGGATCTTTTCCTTTCGTTCGGCGTTGCATAATTCCTTCCACCGTTTCATTCGTCTCATTCACTCTCAGGCTTTGCCATAAGTCTTCCCTTGCGCGCTCAAAGGCTGGACATTCGAATAGGATATGTGGTACTGACTCCGGCACGTCGGTATCACACGTGCACGATGGGGGCTTTCTTTGCACTTGAAACGGTTCAAATATTCGGAAAGCTCACCGTGCCCAGTGAGGACCTGAGTCTGGATCCCAGACGGCCTCAACTTCCTCACTATCCTGTATGCCTTCAACGCGCAAGGGAAGAACATGAAGATACGCGTGATACCAGCGGTCGTCCCATTCTGGTATCGCCGGTTCCATTCGCCAAGCGTGTTCAGCCGGAGCTGTTATTTTATTTAACTCTAATTCTTGGGTAAACAAATAAACACGTTGGTATATTGTTTCTAAGAAAATCAACAATTAACTCCGCTTGAACAATACTACAATCAATCTTTCATCTAATCAATTCTTATTTGCATTATCCTTTTGAGAATCGATCGACAGATCGTCGAATTAGGATGTTCTCTGATTTATTGTTTCCAAAATTAGTAATAGGAATACCTAGTGGTTTTATGGTAATGCTAATAAGGTGCAAATGTCAGTTGGGTTCGAGTTAAGGTGTGACCAGACATAGTGCGGCATATGAGCGCGGCAGCCGCGCTACGGGTGGTCACACTTTACGTATGCTTATGAACGCTATGATTGGACGACGGCCGCGCGCACACTTACCTTTATGTTTAAACTAGTCACGCGGCAAACTTGTGTTACGTGAATGCCGCGCTTTGTCTGGTCACACCTTTACACGTGTTGTTTCAAGCAATTTGTATGAAAATCCATTGTTATATGACCATTAATTATGGCGTATGACAGTGCGCACGCAAATCATTGTTATTGTTTGCAAATGCAGGTTGGTTTTAGCTGTTAGTGAATTCAAACAAGATGGTTCAATTTGTGTGAAATTTTTACAGTAAATATCTTTATCGTATCAGTAAACCTTAGAAATATTGCTACTTATTTTATTATAGAATCTATAATTTTTGAATTTTTGAAAATATTGCGTAATATGTTTTGGAGTGGCGATGGGCTTGCAACCTGTCACGTAACTGACTATCTACTGCAAAATGTGGGCATGTGCCAAATGTAATGATTGGACGTGCCTCTGACGACTCCCTTTAGACATCTCTAAGGATCTGAGCGCCTTTAGAATTGAAAGAAAGTCCAATCTATTTTAATATTTATGTTTGTTTATTCATTAATTTTAATAACCTTGCCTATATTATAATTTAATTAATGCATTCATAGAAGAAAGATGCAAGTAAAAAACCGGCCAAGTGCGAGTCGGACTCGTACACGAAGTATTCCGAACTATTATCTATAAAAAACGGCAAAAAAATCACGTTTGTTGTATTGGAGCCCCACTAAAATATTAATTTTATTCTGTTATTATATCTGCATTTGTTGTTATAGCGGCAACAGAAATACATCGTCTGTGAAAATTTCAACTGTCTAGCTATCACGGTTCATGAGTTACAGCCTTGTGACAGACAGACAGACAGACGGACAGGCGGATAGCGGAGTCTTAATACTAAGGTCCTAAAACCCTAAAAAAGATACAATTTTCTTAAAAATGTCCGCTGAATACTAACTATAGGTACCTGACCTACCTACTAGTGGAAACTGGTGCGAACCAAAATAAATCATCTCGCGAACTCTTTAGATCAATTTACTGTTTCTCAATGTCAATGTCAACCACAAAGATAACGAGATTCGATTTTTAAACCTTTTTAATAATATTGGGGACAATTCAGATCTAGCCCTAAACTAAACCAAAGCTAAAGGAACCAGATTACTGATAGAATACTTACCTATATCTGTACTTTTTGTTTTTTTAGTAAACATAAATAATGTTACAATAACAAGCACAAACATCTATGTTCATCACACAATTTTTTGCCCTGTCTAGGAATCGAATCCTCAACCTACTACGCAAAAGGTAGAGCTACTACTTGAGCAGTACCTAAAGTCTTAGGTATTTATAAACTAACTTCTCAAAAATCTATTTAAAATATATTTTAAAATCTTTGTTCTAAAGTTAATAATTTCAAGTTAAAACTATATTTGAAGAAGACCCATCAAGTAATTTGTTGACGTTTTTGACCGTTCTATTGAAGATGCGGTAATGCTTGAAATTAAAGTTTTTTGTATTTTGTCCATACAAAAAAAAATCAATGACGGAAAAAGTGATAAACCGCATTATCTTGAAAACCATCAAACTTAAAAAGAAACCATTTTGAATATTTATGTAGCTAATATGTTTTTTTTTAACGAATTAAATAAAAATAAACTGTTCAGCTATTCATAGTTTTGAGTAAAAACGAAATAAGTGTTTTGGAAGAGCCAACTTTGGAAAATAAATCTATCAAGAAAAGTTTCGCCAATCGTGTTTCTGTCTAGATTAAATTCTTATGTTATCTTCGTTATAAAAACTAAATTTTATGTTTTGCGGTTGTTGAGAAAAAACGATTCAAAAAAATATTACTCGTTCTAACTGAATATTATAACTGTCAACAACTTTACTTCAAAATACCAGAACTTAACTTTCCCATATAAATATAAAACGTCTCATTTGTACCATAATAGATAACTGCGATGGGTTTTAAACAAATCAAATCGCCCTCACCGTGTTAATAGTCTATAAACACGCTATCAAATAAAAAAAATATCAAAAGTAAACAACCGATGACGCTTAGTACCTAGAAAATAAAGCTCAAAATTACCTAATTAGTTTTCATCAAAAACACACAATCATTATTACCTAGATTATAAAGTAGTCGGAATACGGAATTTAATTTAATTTGCTGCAAATTGGTGCAGGTGTTGTCGTAAATTATGCATTTTTAATTTAAAGGCTTTTAAATGTAATGGAGTTTTAAAAAGTTAAGTACTACTTAAAACTTTTTCAGCTTCAAAGTCTTTAGTTTGGGTTACTAAGAAACCCTTATAGTTTCTCCATGTCCGTCCGTCCGTCTGTCCGCAGCTTAGCTCAGAGACGCTTAGTGCTAGAAAGCTGTAATTTGGTATGAATGTACATAATGAGACACGCGGATAAAGTGGTAGAATAAAATCTTTGAAACATTTTTTTTAAGACACAGTAGGTTACCCGTTACCCGTGTACAGTGTACATGTAAAGTGGAGATGTTTTTTTATTTCTCGCGTACCCCATGGTGTGTGGTGATGTTGGATAGGTCTTTAAAAAATATTGTGCGTTTTGGAAAACAACTTTTTGATCAAGGGAGCCATTTGTGAAATATTAAGCTTTTAAGTGCTAATTTTGGTCAGAGACGAGTCCCCCCCGCCCCCAAAATAAAAACTATTTGAGGCGTGAAAATTAACGGTTGTAGTACTTAGATTATAATGAAGTTAAAAGCAAAACTATCACAGCTAAGTACCTAAGCTTCACCAGTTTACGAGTAAAAGACGTAATAGTCGAGTACTTGAAGAAGAAATAATATCTTTTTTTAGTACAATTACCATTGAAAATTACTATTAAAACGTTGTTAGCTGAGTAAAATACGAAACCCTACATTGTGCATCAAAAACGAAGGTCTCATTTCCACCATAGTCAATTAATGCTCGATTTTAATGACTCCAATCCTTTAATCAAACAATAAGAATTGAAAACCGATACAATGACCTTTTAAATACGGAAATTCAGAACTGTTCAGAGATTATTTTGAGAAAGTGCTTTGGTTTGTACGTGCTCTTTCTTCCACTTCCTATTTCGCTGTTTACCATAATATTCAACAATATTTAACCCCTTACGGGGGGTATATACACATGCGTCTTTATGCTTAGACTAGTGGAAACCCTTAAAGTTATTTTGGAATAGATTTTAGAAGTATAATGTTTGGACGCGCCTCTAGACATCTTCAAAGGATCTAAGTGCCTGGAGATCTGAGAGGATGTCTACCATACTTAAGGATTACAGTCGTGATCCTATTTTTAGGGTTCCGTACCCAAAGGGTAAAAACGGGACCTAATTACTAAGACTTCGCTGTCCGTCTGTCTGTCACAGGGCTGTATCTCATGAACCGTGATACCTAGACAGTTGAAATTTACACAGATTATGTTTTTCCGTTGATGCTATAACAACAAATACTGAAAACAGATTAAATAAATATTTAAGTGGGGCTCCCATACAACAAACATGATTTTTTGCCGTTTTTATAGATAATGGTACGGAACCCTTCGTGTTCCGACTCGCACTTGGCCGGTTTTTTTCTTACCTTGAGGGAGCTTAAATGTCTTTATTTCTTAGCTGTTGGTTGTGGCTTCACTAATCAAAATGCCCTATATAGGTGTTTAGGGGATCTAATCTTAAAAAACGATCGATAGGGACAAACGTCACATCGCTTCCGAATATATTTTAAAAGATGAAACGACTGACATTGCTTTTGATAATTGACATTATACATGCTACTACTACTGGGGTCCCACGGCCCGCGTTTTCACGCGCCAAGGCGGACGGACGCGCCGTGGGAACGATGCATCCGTGGTGGCCCGTGCTCGGAACGCTCTGTACGCGACGCGCCGGACGTACACAGGCGGAGCGTCATCCAGCGCGGCCCGTCGTTTTACGCGCCGTGGGACCCCGAAATATATCGAAGCACTGTCATATTGCTACGATAATGTCGAAATCGTTTTCCAGAGTAAGGGCCCTGGCTACTGAACTCAATACCGCTTTGAATATCACCTGAGTGAAACATTCCGGGAATAGAGTTTCTTTTTCGCGTGTTCCAGTTTTTAGTGCTTATATATTTAGTTTACTTTATAAATATTATTATTTAGCTCACCTTATTTTATTATCGCCTTATAATCTCTAATAATGAAAAATTCTCGTGTCACAATGTTTGTAACTAAACTCCTCCGTAATGTTTTGATCGATTTTTGAGATTTTTTTGTGTATATTCGAAGGTCTGAGAAAGGTTAGTAAATTTCGAACCGCTTTTTGGAAAATCCAGCGAAAAAATTGATGGAATTTAAAAATCTTATATTTTTTTTAATTCTGTTGGTTTATTGAAATTTGACAGGACAACCTCTGTTGGGACAACTAGTTTTATTATAATAATACTTAGCAGAAGCATAAAACCGTTATCAAAAGCAAGCTCTTTTGTTTCTCTGACATTTTATTTTAAATTAATACATTTGGCAGGTGGTTTTACGATCCGAGAACCGTAAATTTCTATATTATTGCATTCCGATTCTACCAATAATATCTTGATGATTGAAAACGATAAAAATTGTTATAACAACTACTATACTACATACCTAGGTTGAGAGCGATGGTTGTGGGCATTTTAACAACATTTTAATTTTCAAATAAACGGTTTTTATTGAAAAATATAATAAACGACGATTTTTAAACAACATAGAATAAAAAAATTACATATCTCTTAGGTTAAACAAAGGTTTTGTAACAGGCAATATTTATGTATTATTTATATTTAAATAGACAAAACGGGAAATATTCAGTTGTGGTCAAAACAATCTAGAGGTACAACACACCAATGTCACTAATCAAAACTGACAAAGAATTTTATTAACTTGACTTTATACAAGTTTGTTTATGCTTAGTTATTAACTGCCAAAATTGAAAAAAACCCAAAACCGGGGTAGGCACATAGGTACTATAATTGGTAGGAACTTAAGATGTTGTTCGTCGTTTAGTTTTTGGGTTCTTAGGATGAATCTACGGAAAATTCACAAAAACTAGGCTAAATTATAAAACCACTTACCATATTAATTGCTATCAGCAAAAATTGTTTAATCCAAAAACTTGAATAAATCATACATAAAGTTTAAGGCTAACACAGAGTCCATTTGATAACTTTATGACACTTCGTATGTTCTTGACCAATTCATGTTAATTTCACGTTTGCTTTTATTTTTAAAACACAAAATAAAAATATAATTTCCGACTAATGAGTTCGATAGCGATAGAGATTGTACATTATGATCGCGAACGCGCGCGTTTCTTTTTTTTTATAGACGTCTAGCGCAACGCACGGCCTGTGCCATACTGCCAGCAGACAGCTAATCATACCTGAGCTATGTATGCTTAGAGCTCAGCTATTCGAAACTGCCGCAATGAAATAATATCGGGTTTTCGCTCATTTCGTCGCGACGATCGATAAAATTCAATACCTATTCTTTGATATTACGCAATATTGCATCTAAGACTGATCAGATTTTTTAATTTTAGTATTTAGAACTAGTTTTGGACTCCATTTTGCATGCGTTGTATAAAAAATAACGTAAGATAAATAATTATTAAGAGATAAATGCTTCAACCAATTAAAAAGTAATTATAGTTTTATAGTAGAGCAACGACTCCGGTAAAATAAATAATTTAATGGCATCATTGTCTACAATAGAAATAAAACATTCAAATCAGAATAACACGTAAAAATGTATGCGGGATCATAGAAAACACCTACCTACTTGTAGGTATAGGAATAATAAACGCGAGAATTTCCTTTTGTTTTATTCTTTTTAAATGAATGGAACACTAACTACTATAAAAAGTCTAAAATGAGTCTCTACCGTATGGAATAGAGATTACAATGATAAACTTATTACGTACTATATAAAAAATAAAAATAGGCTTAAGCTATATTATGACAGTATTTTCCAAGTTTGGTAGACATTAAAACGTAAATATATTGTCTCTGTGTGTATATAATGTATTACCTATGCTACAAGTAATCCAGGTCATAAACTATATCTATCCAAATCGTTTTATCGATTAGATTAATTAAGCCACAAACATTCACACAAACGTTTGCGTTTTTATCATGTAAGTATTTTGCACAAAATAATAAATTCTATAAAAGAACATGTATTATTAATTTGAACATTATATTATTGATTTCGGCTGATAGCTCTCTATCAGCCGTCATCTCATCACTCACTTATTTCTTAAACATGTTATATTTCACACAGTCTATCTATATTTCTTTGCCTCCCTTTTCTTCATACAACCACCTTCGTTCCTAACATCATCTTTCCTCGTCACATGACCATAAAATATAAAAATATTATTTACTATTATGCCTGCTCCTATTTGAACTTTTATTTTTTTTGACATTAATTAGAATACAAGATACAAATTTTAGTAGAACATAATTAAATCTAAAATATTAATTATTAACATCTGTGTAACCTACATTGTGTTCAAGCAAATAAACTATCTATATCTTTATCTTTACTAGTAAAACGAAGTTATTCATGTTTAAAAAAATCTAGAATAATGATTTGGATATGGAATAGTGAGTTGGTGCTCTTTAAATACGAAACACGAAATATGTTTGAGGAAACTAGTTAATGAGTTTATTAATTATTTCTTTATCACAGCGACACCTTTTGAGTACATTATTAACTGCTATCAGATAGAAAAACATTCGTTTAAACAGCATTAAATCGTTATCTTTAGGGACAGAAGTCAAGTAATTCTATATACAAATTGTGTCTTTAGGTAAAAAAATAAATGATCGAATGATATAAAAATCTTGCATTACAATTAACTGATCTATTAACGCACATGGTGTTGACCATTGGACCCAATTGGACCATTGCACCCTTCGCGTCTAGTTTATCAACGCATTCAGGGCGGTGTTGGGGCTGCCCCTATACTGCAGCGCCTAAAGCATGTTTGCAGAGGCGCGCACTAGTTATTTTAATACCACCATGCGCAAACGATGCGTGTCACTGGTGCGCAGGTTGCGGGTCAGCACTAACACCGACCTGGCCATTTTTGCTAGCAAGACTGACTGCCCAGTTGCCCATACGTACAACACTGTTGTGGCAGGCATATCTCTAGTAAAATTGGGTAGACTGTGCTGTAAGTACCCCAGATTTGTTTTTGATTCAATGTTTTATTTTATATATTTAATTAAATAATTAAGTATACAGTGTCAAATTGTGAGTATATGTTGCTTGAAATAAAATGATTTTATTTTTTATTTATTATTATTGGTCCAAAAACTTTCAGGAGATTTGAAGGTATATTCCTTTTGATGTGTAGGAGTGCACTAAAAAGGGAATTCTTGAAATACAGCCCCTAGAGCGTGCAACTTATTTTCAAAAGTCTGTTTGAAAATAACTTCATGTGAACGAAGTCGACGAGAGTTCCGACTAGTTCAATGTGAAATTAGAACTGAGACCACTTTCGACGGTTTTATCGCTTCCTCATACCTGCACTAACCTTCCCAACATTACCTACAATGTCTTATCATAATGAGCTCAATCACGACTTTCCAAGAACTACGAACTATGACTGATAAGATGGACTATATAACCAATAGACAGTAATAACTGGTAATTCTCTTAGAGAGTCACTAAGCTTTCAACGAAATGTACAGATTAAGATTTCTACTCTTGAAAACGATCAACGATTATATCGGGACAAACAAACGTCACATCGTTTTCGATTATATTTTGAAAGATGGAACTATTGACATTACTTTTGACAATTGACATCATAATTATACATTCTACTACGACAGACGATTTGGGTTGCTGACGATTCGGACACAATAAATTCGGACACAGTGTCCGAATTGTCACTTTTTAATTTTAATATTTTCTTCACTGACGATTCGGACACCACCAAAATATTGAAGCTGTTTTGTACAGTCACTTAAAAAATTTTAAACTACATTATATCACTCCTAAGAAAAAGAGCGTTACCAAAACTGAGTATTTTAGGAATTAGAATTAGAATTAGATGAACATGATGTTTCCCCATCTCCTGAGAATGAAAATGTCAAAGATGTCATGTGATATTGATATTTCAGGTCAGTGTATAAAGAAGACCAAAGTAGAACTAGTAACAGCCTCTGACGAAAAATTTAATGCTGATGCCAAAAATGACCACCATTATGAATAAGATATAAATCTTTTATAACGAGATGTACTATTTAGAGTACAGGGCTAAAAGCGTTATTATTAAAAAAAAACTCTACTATTACTATTAATTAATAGATAAGGGCAAAAATACAGAAAATATTAAAATTAATAAACATAATTATCCTAATCTATCGATTTTCTTAACTATTATTGTATACTCAGTTAAAAAGTTGAATATTTAACTTATTACCTCCAAAAAACATAAAAACAATATAAACTGGCACATATTCCGTTTTTATCTTTTTTCAAAAAGCCGTTTTGGCCAAGTGGGAGGTAGTTACCTCGACTTTCAATCTGAAGATCGTGGGTTCGATTCCGGCCGTGCATCAATGTTTTTTTCTGTTTAAATAATTCATATCGCATGAACACGTGCTTATAACGGCGAAGGAAAACATCGTGAGGAAACCAGTTAGAATTCTTGTAAGCGGCGAGGGGCTTGCAACGTCACGTGTAGAATGCTGCAAATGTGGGCATGTGCCAAAAGTAATGTTTGGACGTGCCTCTGACTAACCCCTTTAGACATCGTCAAGGATCTAAATGCCTGGGATCTGAGAGGAAGTCTACCGGACTTGGGAATACAGTGATGATACTATTGAGATCTAGTTTATGCATTAGCTCTCTCTCGCTATTTGCTGTTCCTGGACAAATATTTCATCTTAATTTTATTACCATACTGCCAAGATGCATATTTATGTATGTATGTGGGTTTGTAATATACTTTAATATCTCGTATCATCCAAACGGCCATGCTGATTTATATTCCTCTTAGCAGTTTAAGTTTTTTTATCTGACTGTACAGAACATTGGTGTCCGAATCGACAGTGAAAAAATTATTAAAATTGAAAAGTGTCAATTCGGACACTGTGTCCGAATTTCTTGTGTCCGAATCGTCAGCAACCCGACGATTTCTAAGATCAGCTTGCACAACAATCGCCAAAAATGTTTAGTGGCTAATTTTATTTAAATTTGACGTATTCGTACCTATGTCACTGTTGTCGATAATGTCGAAATCGTTTCGCAGAGTAAGGGCTAAGGAATCGTCCAATTTACTTCCGGTGGTACAAGAGTTGCCAAATTTTTTTTCGACCAATTAGTGTAATAGTATTTTTTGGATTGTATCCACGTAAGGTTTTTTTTTCTTAAATGAATAATATGTATTTTGCTTTGAGCTTTTATTTGGTTTTTTTTAAATAATAGTTGTTAGACACCTAAGGTGGGCAACCCTAGGTGGTACTCACCGCGAGCAGAGTGGGCAGGGCGCGTGCCATGCGCATAGTAGCAGCGCTATGCTATGTGACGGCGGCGGACGGACGGGCGCGCGCAGGCCGCATCCGGCCGCCCTTCTGGCCTCTACCACCGTCGCGACGGCATCTCCCTCCTGGAAACAAAAGATTTTTCTATAAGGTGACTCTTAAAGGTGACTCAAAAATGACTCTTAGAGACCATTATTTTTGTTTTAGATCCAGAACCAAAAACGTTTTTACAGATAATTTTTACATGTTTTGGTAGGTAATCATACTAGCTACATAAATTAAAGACAGTTTCTTTTTAAGTCTGATAGTTTTCAAGATAACGCGGTTTTATGACTTTTCCGTCTTGTCCGAGTAGACTCAGCTCTTACAAAAAAACTAAAATTTAAAGTATGTACTTTATACCTTAAATGTACGTAAATAATCGTATGTAAATAAGTATGTCAACTACCGACTAAACAACTCGCGCGCAGCAAGCGGTCAGAAGTTATGGAGTTATCCGATGACAAATAAATACACCACACAGTAATTAGCTTTTAATATTCCACAATAGTTCTGAGTTTCTCAAGAGCTTCCTAGGTATAGTCTTAGGTAGGTGCTAATCAGTTCCAATATAGGTAGAAATTTCATATAGGTAGAGAAAAAACGGCTAAGTGCGAGTTGGACTCGCGCACGAAGGGTTCTGTACCATCACTACATAGTTTATAGCAAAGTTGCTTTCCGCTTCCCGCGTATGTATGTATGTTTGCTTATATCTATAAAACTACACAACGGATTTAGATGCGGTTTTTTTTAATAGATAGAGTGATTTAGGAGGAAGGTTTATATGTATAATAACATGCTACCCGTGTGAAGCCGGGGCGGGTCGCTAGTTATCTATATAAATAAAAAAATCACGTTTGTTATATGGGAGTCCCACTTAAATATTAATTTTGTCTGTTTTTATTATTTATTGTTAGAGCCTTGTGACAGACAGACAGATGGACAACGGAGTCTTAATATTAGGGTCCCGTTTTTACCCTTTGGGTACGGAACCCTAAATAAGATTTCATATTTTTTATAATTTGATAGTCGTATTTCCTGAATTTGACTTGTGTGTGTAGCCGGAGGACAAGCTTTATATTTTATCTGAAAAGCAAATTATGCTAATATTTGTAGGAAAAGTCATCATCATCATATTAAATGAGACTGTGATACCCAATTCAATCAACAATAATCACTAAAATCGGATTACATTAATAATATATGAGTTGCCCAATATAAAAAATTAATGCGCATTTCGTAGATAAAAAAGATGGCCGATATCGAATAAACAGCGCATGCGTGATAAATTTCCAACCCTCTAGCATTTTAGCAAATGAAAAGCGAAAGATAATGCTACTATTCCTTCTTCTGTGACCTTAACCAATGAGGATGATTACGTTTATGTAACCCCAACGCTTTCTTATATAAAGAGTTATTATAGGAAATTGCATTGTTTCTAAGCGAACGCATTTAAATACCAATACCTACTACTTATACTTTACTCTGATGTCCGCCCCGGCTTTACAAGAGTTTTGAATCTCGCCGATAATGAAACTTTTGATAATGATAATTTTTATAATTGGTCCAGTAGTTTTTCACCACACAAAAGTATTTTTTTTTTGAGTGGGGAATTGAATCGAGCTTTATGTATACTCATATTCATTCCATAAAATCATGTTCACTGCACCTTGGAGTATTCCGAGCAAAAATAACACCATAGAGACTAAACCATGTGTAGTGTACTAGAAATAATCGTTGCAACGTACGTGAAACAACCGAAAAAATAGCCGCATTTGAATTTCCGTAGGTTTTACAAGAAACCCTTATAGGTTCGCCATGTCCGCTTAGCTAAGAGAATTTTAATACTAGAAAGCTGTAATTTGGCATGAATATACCTACATATTATCCACGTCAACAAAGTGGTAAAATAAAATCTAGAAAAAATATTTTTTGATGTCTGTTAAAAATAACAGAAAACATTCCTTGATTGAAGTCATGATTATTAGTATCTGGCGCCTTCAATAAAACACAAACGGATATTGATGTCATAACAGTTTATTGATAAGATTGAATTCCTCAGATAGGTAATGTACTCAATAAGTACTCGTTTTATCAATATTAGCCTATCTCTGGTGACGTCACGGTCTCCACACCTCCAAAAGTACTGACATCATAATTTCATGTAAAATGCTATCATCTTTGGCGCCGCTTTATCATTTTTTAAATATTTATTCAATGATTAAATTTCTGAAAAACTCGACTTTCCTCCACAAAAATTAGTTATGGAATGCGAACGTACTTTGTACTTGGAATTATTATTTTTTGGAATTGATTTGTCATTGATCATTTTATCATTATGACTATGCGTAACAAATTGTACAATTCACATTTAAAAGCACTTTATTCATTCGAATTCGTTTAGGACTGTCACATTTTATGCTTTAAAAATGTTTATTTTACTACCAACCAATATACAATAACAAAAACTTAAAAAAAAAAGACCTACTCGTACCTGATAAATAAGGCCACTACTCAACACATTTCTTATTTAAAATAACATTCCTCATTATATAAAGTAACTGCAAAGTAGCTGTCCCGACAGACATCCTGTAAAATTTCAATAATCCCACAGAATAAAGCACTTTCAGTTTTTCCCGTACTTGGACGCTGGTTTAAAACGGTACGAAATAATATACTTAACGACCTATTCTCAGATCTACCGAAAATACACAAAAAAACATAAAAATCGCTCGAGCCGTTTCGTTTGATTACAAATTGAGTTTGGTTACAAACACTGTGACACGAGAATTTAATATATTAGAAATATAATAAAGATAATGAATTGCGAACATCATCTAACTTTACCTCAACACATTTTAGTAAAGGTGTGACCAGACATTGCGCGGCAATCGAGCGCGGCAGCCGCGCTATGTTTAGACGACAGCCGCAAGCTACCTGCCTCGCTTAAACGTTATTATTGTTCGTTCGCACGGCAAACTTGTGTCCTGCGAATGCCGCACGATGTCTGGTCACCTTCATACTCGTAATAATATACTTACTTATAGTCACAAAAGAAAGATAATTTTATATAAGCATTTAAATAATAGATAATTAAATAATGAAGTGATATAATGGTTACCTAAATTTCAACTAAATGCGGTTAATATAAATTAATGTTTGTAATTAATTATCTATGTAATATAATAACGCCTTGATCACTGGATGTGAGAATTGATTTATTTTGTGTTAATTTAATTTGTGAATATGATTAATTGTGTAGTTTGTTAACAGATGGGATAGTAATTCATTTTTATTACTCCTTTGATGTATGATTGTTTGTTTTATAATTATTATTTTAGCTAAGATAAAAAATGAAGCTTTTTTAAGACAATATCATTATTATATGTATCTGGCCTCACAGCTGAAATGGTAGTAACTGCCTTCTGCGCTGTTAATAATAAGTATGTATTTACAAAAAAAAAGTGTATACTAAGTATTCTATCAGTTATCTGGTTCCCATAGTACAAGCTTTTCTTAGTTTGGGGTTAGATGGCGCTGTGTGTAAAGTCCGCCAATATTTATTTGATGCTGATTTTGAAGATTTGTGTTTATAAAATGATGTTTTTTTCTGTTTTCAACCTGTTAGATTGAACGACTTCCCCTTCCAAATTACACGAAGGTTAGCTGGAAGAAAATGCTAATAAGCATTAAGTTTGCCAATTTACATTATTCTTGTATTGTGCAATGAATAATTTTCTGTCTATCTTATTTAAAAAGTTAATATTATAATGTTACTGTTATAATGGAAAATTAAATATTTAAACACTTAATTACGAAGGTTTAAAATAAATACATCATACATAATATAATTAAAAAAAACATTATTTGCATCTAAGCAATTATTTAAATAAAAATAAAATTCTGTCATATTCAATTAGAATTTAAATATAAATTACCTACTCTGGCCCAAATACCAACTGAGTAATTTAATCTTCATCAATGTTTCAACAAACCATTAATTACAAAATTACCTGAGAAATTACTGGAAGTATATATTCTGGAACTCATTACACTTCACTTAATAATTGTAGGTAAATAAATTACATAGTCGGTCAATTTGTGATAGAACCATAGTTAATTTAATAAAGTAAATCTTTTTTCAAACTATCGTGATTAGTAGACATAACTATAGATTTTTACACTGGTCTTGTCTTTATCAGGTAATCTTTGATTTATTTTCCACACGTTTCAGCTATGTAACAATAGCCATGGTCGCGGGAGACTAGTCAGTTGTGAGACTTATAAGGTAATTAATAAAGGCCCGTGTAAAAATCTATAGTTAATTTATTTCACTTTTTTAACTGGGACAGAGACATTTAAGAATACTTCCCGTTGTCCCCGTTGAAGGGGACACGGTCACAGGGGACAACGAAACTACACCAGGTAAAGCTTGTACTATGAGAACCAGATAACTGTCTAACAGATATCTGGAGCTATGAGGACAGTCAATTATTTATATATTTTTTTAAAATATTGGTGGACATTTCACACAGCATATAAAAACTAAGCAAAGCTTGTACTAGATCAGTGTTCCGCAAAGTGTGTACCGCGGCATACTGGTGTACCGTGGTCATTAGTTGGTGTGCCATGGAAAAATAAGGATATCTTATAATCGTATTTTTAGCAGCTCTGTCAACGATTATTCCAAATTTAGACCGTCTATGCTAAATTAAACAGGCTCATGTTTCGCATTTGATACCTTTTCTGCAATATAAATTTAGTTTTGTTGATTAATAAAAAATATTATTTTGTTGATTAATAATAAATGTTGATTAAGATTACTTAAAAACTGATTTTTAATTTGTGGTGTACCTCAAAAAATTTCATTTTCGTAAATGTACCTTGAACACAAAATGTTTGCGGAACACTGTACTAGATAACTGATAGAATACATATATGTACTTTTTATAAATACATACACAAGATAGGTACATTAAACACCCAGACACAGAATACATGATACAGATTATGTAAACTCAGAACAACCTGGTATTAATAGTATTTAAAGGCATAAATCTATAAATTAAAACGCCAACAGTCCGGAATTGTAACAAGTTTTGCCTAACAACCAGCAACAACTTGAAGTAGCAATAACTAAACGCATTTCACACGGCGACGAGCGAACTCATATCCATACAAATCACTTCAGTCTTGATTGGGTTTACGAAACCGTTTCGTAACTACACGTGCGAACTGTTGTGAACAGAACATGAACGACTAGTGGGAACCACGACTTCGTTCGCGTTGTTGATTCATCTCTTATTTTTAAAAGCTTTTATTTAGGTTACTTGCATTGTATGTACGTATGTAACTATGTTTGTTAAGGTGGAATCTTGCAACACAATTTTGAAGCAGTACCTACCGATAAAACTGAAATTTTGCATCCTTATGTAACTTCGGTGACAATGCAATAATATGGTAACAGTGCGCTGATCTGATAAAATGGAACAATGGAATGGACAATGGAACTCCTTAGAAAATACTTCGATAGAGTAAAAACTTTGCATACAATGTCAAGTTCCGATGACAATGTTATATAATGTGACAGGTGATAGCGCAGTGGTGCTCGATGGTTTAAATGATTTTACAAAAGCTTGTCATTGAAAAACTTTTTTCAACAAAAAAAATATATTTACTGGCCTCACAGCTTTTTTTCTGCGCTGTAGGTTGTGAATTCGATTCCACCAAGGACAAACATAGATGATGAACATAGATGTTTAACAGTCAACTCATCACACAAATGTTCCTCCATCCTTGGGCATCCGACCTACAGTGGACTACCAAATTAGCTGTAAGGCTAGGCTATGAACCCTATAAAAGATAGAATACTTCTAGGGTGAGAGCGCTCATTGTGGGCATTTTAACAACATTTTAATTTTCACATAAACGGTGTATATTGAAAAAAATATTAAAACGTTGATTTTTAAACAATATCAAAAAGAGTATTTATCTATCTATTAAGTAAAGCAAAGTTTTTGTAAAAGACAATATTTATACATTAATTATTTATATTTAAATAGACAAAATGGGAAATATTTAATTGTGGTCAATCATGTCTAGAGGTATAACGCATCACAACTGTCACTAATCAAACGAACCATAGACAAAGAAACGTATTAACTATAGATTTTAAACAAGTTTGTTAGCTATGCTTAGTTATTGAATACAAAAATTAAAAATGACCAAAACCGGGGTGGTCACCACAACCGGGTCTTTGACCCTACAACGTGTCTCTGTACAAATATTAATAGTACACGCTCAATATGTTACTTCTGACTAAGTAATATGCAAAGTATTAAAAAATTCGATCAAGTATTTATCGAAAAATCAATGATTTTCAATAAATCACTTTGGAGCAGCCTGTATTTACATAGTATTGATATCTGACATTCGTGTTGTTGTCACTTAATGTTAACATTTCCAATGATTGATACAGTGTGTTACTATTTGTGGGGGTTTAATTGGGACTAAATTTGTTTGAGAAAATTAATTCATTTATATTATTGTAATAAAAAAAAGTTATTTTACAGCAATCCTGAAGTAACTGATTACGGGTTTTCATTATTTGTTTTTTTTAAAGTTCACGATGTATATTTTTTTTTCGTAAACACCTAATACATTCCTGCAACCTGTCACGTGTGGATTGCTAACTAACGCCTAGGCTCTAGGCCGTAGAGCTTTCTAGAGCTCTCTAGACCAGAGAGGATGTCTGCCTTGGGAATTACAGCCATGATCCTATTTTACCAACTTGTGTTGCCCAGAAATGGTAAAAAAACCTAATATGATCAGCTATGAACCAGGTAAGCTGCTAAATTGTATTATCCGACATAGATTGAGCGATCAACTGGCAAATACAAATCCTTTAACACCTACGCCGTAAGCTCCAACTAACTTGCCCTGTAAGTAGTAAGTATTGCTTCGATAAAAGTGTTCCTATGCAGGGGATTAAAGTTACTTCATCATCATGAATAAATAAATAAATATTTGCGGACTTTGAAAACAGCGCCATCTAGCCACCAAGCAAAGCTTGTACTATTGGACCCAGATAACTGATACAATACTTTTTTTTTGTAAATACATACTTACACCCAGACACAGAAAAAAAACATATTTATGTTTATCACACTAATGTTTGCCCTGGGTGGGGCAACTGAGCTGTGAGGACATTATCATCATCATCTATCTTCCCACATTTATACCTATAATATTCAACGCTCACTTGTTCATGCCACTAGCGGTCACCCATCAATTTATAGGCTAAACATAGTGAAAACAACAACTGAGCGCTTCTATGCTTCGTAGTTCTTGGCTTTAAACAATCGCTAAGCCATGAAGGATGCCTAAACACCTAGACCCAACACAAATACTTGCATTTCTTGCTAACATTTGTCCCGCCATAGTAATCGAACCGCACCTCTTGAATTTAAGTCGGGCACTCGCCTACCACTCCAGCGAGGTATAACAATTATTCTCTAATAATAGCAAAGTTACATATTATTGTTTTAATCTATACTGCTGTACTGTTAACATAAAAACATGAAAACATGAAATTTTATATAGAGATAACGGACATAGGCTACTTTTTTCCAAAATTATTTTTACATTTCCTGGTTTTTTTTATATTTTTACGAAAATTCGGCAAAAATCGCTTTCCTAAATCTACGCGGATGAAGTCGCGGGTAAAAACTAGAGTATCAATATAAACTGCTCGTTTAAGAACATTTATAGTGCAAACTTCAAGTTGATAACGAATCAATCAATTGATAACTAATTGAAAGTGCCGCAGCTATGGTTAAGCCGATTACCTTCCCACAGCCAGGCGCTGGTATATAAACATCGGGGTAATTTTAATCCACGGCGCCAACACTAATATAACAAGCTCTCATCCACAAGTTACTCTCACTAACTAGTACTCACACTTGTAATTGAGTCTACCGACCATGGCTTGTTGTAACACTACCTTTTACTTGCGATTTCGTCCGCGTAGATTCAGGAAATCATTTTTTTAGCGACTTTATCGCAAAATATTGGAATTCACGTCAATCAAAAGAAAATTTTATTTTATTTTTTATAAAAATAAATAATAAATAGGATCTATAATCCCCAAGTACGCTAGACATCTTCTCAGATCTCCAGACGCTTAGATCCTATGAAGATGTCTAGTGGAGGTAGTCAGAGGCACGTCCAAACATTACATTTGGCACATGTCCACATTTTGCAGTAGTTAGCATTCCATACGTGACAGGTTGCAAGCCCATCGCCGCTTATAAGAATACTAACTGGTTTGCTCACGGTGTTTTCCTTCACCGTTTTGAGCACGTGTTTTGATGCGCATATAAATTATATGAACAGAAAAACCCATTGATGCACTCCGAGATTTGAACCCACGACCTTCGAAATAAAAGTCGAGGTACCTCCCACTCGGCCAACACGGCTTTTTTGACCATGGGATTATTAGTCTATGTCCATCCCAAGACTTTAAACTATCTCCGTATGAAATTTCATTACAATCGGCTTAGCGGTTTGGCCGTGATAACGTCAAAGACGGACAGACAGACAGAAAACAGTCCGACAGAGTTAATTTCTCATTTATAATATTAGTATAGATAATCGAAACCTGAAATTTGTAGGGTGTATTCCTTTTGGTGTGTAGGGGTGCACTTAGAAAGAACTTCCTGAAATTTAACCCCTAAGCGTGTAGCGGGGGTTGAAGTCGGTTTAAAAATAACTTCACGTAAACGAAGTCGCGAGGGTTTTCGCCCTTATTTTCACACCATTGACATAAATATATTCAAATTCTATAAAATATATATAAAATCTCATTCACAACTCTAAAGTAGAGTACTTGAGTAGTACTTTTAATTATTATTCTTGTTTGAGCCTTCACCTTGTTCGATTGGCACGACACTGGAGCTCTACATAGCATTAAGGAAAGGATCATTATTAAAAAGGTAGACCCCAAGCCGTGTTTGTTGCCTGATTCTTCTAGGCTTGGTCGCGTGGAATCGGCGTAGCTTCACCTAGTTCCTAAGACGTTTCAAAGTGATCCTTGTGATTTTATTGAAATAAATGATTTTTGAATTTGAATTTTGAATAAACCGACGAGCATGCATGAGGAATGTGATGAGAATGAATGAAACAAAAGAAATATGTCAGGATCGTAGTCTCCGAACCGTTGTCTCTGCCTACTCTAGGAAACATTCGTGATTTTGTATGTATTCACAACGGCAAATACAGGTGATTCTGTAAGAGTAAGTTATGAATGCTAGGACTTACATTAAATAGTACTCGTAATATGTTAATCTACCCGTTTAATTGACTTTAGCGCCTTGTTTTTATCAGTCAGTACTTAGAAGTAGGAAATCAGAGAAAGTATTTGAAGATCTTTAAGGTCTATAGACCTCTACCTATACTTAATATTATAAATGCTAAAGTAACTGTATGTCTGTTTGTGACGTTATGCAGCACACTGGAGCTTTACATAGCATTAAGGAAAGGATCATTGAAAAAAAATAGGTATAGTGCAGTGTTTGTTGCCTGATTCTTCTAGGCTTGGTCGCGTGGAATCGGCGTAGCTTCACCTAGCTCCTAGACGTTTCAAAGTGATCCTTTTGATTTTATTGAAAAAAAATGATTTTAAAATTTGAATTTGAAATTGATATAGTTCTAAGTTTTGGGACGGACATAGGCTACTATTTGTCTCAGTTTCTTCTTTTCATATTCAGGAATTTCAATGTTTTACGATAAAGTCGTCAAAAATAGATCTTCTGAATCTACGTGGATAAAGTCGCGGGTAAAAGACAGTATCTCTATATACCTCTTATGTCTGTACTTTAACTTTAATCATTATTTTATTATCTACTAGCTGACCCGTGCCCGCTTCGCTGTGCGTAAGACATTTCTAATACCATCGTTGACTTTTTTGTAGACGTTTTTAAGGTGTACAATACTGTAGTACATTATTTTGATATATCTCGTGGGGTTCAGCCAGCATTTGCAATGTAAGCGCAAAAAAATGTGTTTATTTACGACATCACATTAGAAACCTTTAAAATTATCAGTGTTTCTCTACTATATTATGCATGTATTATACATATAAACTTTCCTCCTGAATCACTCTATCTATTAAAAAAAACCGCATCAAAATCCGTTGTGTAGTTTTAAAGATATAAGCAAACATACATACATACATACATACGCGGGAAGCGAAAAGCGACTTTGCTTTATACTATGTAGTGATCTGCAAAATATACCTACCTACACTTGAGTGACAATGGAGTTTGAAATCTTAAACAATATATCCCTACACATGCACATCTTGGCACATGCCCACATTTTGCAGTAGTTAGCATTCCATACGTGACAGGTTGCAAGCCCATCGCCGCTTATAAGAATACTAACTGGTTTCATCACGATATTTTCCTTCACCGTTTTGAGCACGTGTTATTGATGCGCATATACATTTTTCGAACAGAAAAATCCATTGATGCACGCCCACGACCTTCAGATTGAAAGTCGAGGTACCTTCCACTCGGCCCACACTGCTATTAAAAATAAATTAAAAGGTAATTACGTGATAAACACCCGTGTTAAAATCTATAGTTAAACCATATATAGTATATCTTAGATATACTTACTATACATGGTTTTACTCATTTGAATAAAGCCACTCCCCTATCATGTCACAGAGTATTCCGATCTCATATATCTGTCGACGCCTGAAATGCGTGCTATCAATGAATTTTCTATGCTCCACTGGCCTTATGCAATAGGGCTGTCACATCAGTCTTTCCAGACTGTCATATATAATGTCAAATTGATAAGGGAAAATATGAATCAACGTTTGGTACCCAACGTATTCCAAGCAAGGAATATTTCAAATAATAAACATTGCCTTCTAAAACACGATTCTTGAACCTTTCACGTACGTTTTAGGGAATTGCATGAAATGTTTCGTTCAATCCTCGTAAAAAGAAAAGAACAGCTTATGCAGGTAACCCATCAACTGGAATCGAAGAGTGGTTGGAGGAACTCAGATGATGATATGTAGTTTTTAGGGTTCCGTACCCAAAGGGTGAAAACGGGACCCTATTATTAAGACTTCGCTGTCAGTCTGTCTGTCACAGGGCTGTATCTCATTAACCGTGTTAGTTAGATAGTTGAAATTCACAAATTATGTATTTCTGTTTCCGCTCTAACAACATTATAAGTACTAAAAATAGAATAAAATAAATATTTAAGTCCCATATAACAAATGTGTTTTTTTTTGCCGTTTTTATAGATAAAGGTACGGAACCCTTCGTACCTACCTAGGAAGAGAGGTTTGTCTTGCAAACATCATATTTTCTTTCTTTTTTATTAATTCCAATGTGTTTTTACACAGGAGTACCTACTACAAGCAAGTTTTCGAAAACCATATCAGAAGTAACGCTCCTAATGAGCCTAGAAAAGAGACCTAGGAAACTATACCCATTATAAAATAAGAGGGCGCGGTGCGGAACTTTAAATCACAGTCCGAATTCTCGGAAACAAACCAATTAGCATTGCAAATCGAACAGGAGCACTATCAGAGAGACACAGCTATCAGTGGAGCGCAACCAGCCTATCTCGTACAACCATCGTGACATTCCGCTGATTAAGGAGCTCATTGCTAGTGTTGTAATAAAACCCGAAGACGGAAATGCCAATTTAATTAGTCAAAGTTCTGGTTAGTACATTAATCATCAGACATAAACCGCTAATATTCTAAGCAAATGTAAAATGTTGAACGGAAATATTTCTGACTCACGTCGATCAATTATTTTAAAATAAAATAATTGATAACCCATCTAATACTAATATATTACAGAATATTAACAAAATACATAAGAACCAGTGAACCATCAAAATGCAGTCTATAGGTAGCTCAATTGATCCAGATCACTACCAGTAGGAAGCGTACCCAAGATTCAAATTCAAATTCAAAAATCATTTATTTCAATAAAATCACAAGGATCACTTTGAAACGTCTTAGGAACTAGGTGAAGCTACGCCGATTCCACGCGACCAAGCCTAGAAGAATCAGGCAACAAACACGGCTTGGGGTCTACCTTTTTTTTTATGATCCTTTCCTTAATGCTATGTAGAGCTCCAGTGTGGTGCCAATCGAACAAGGTGAAGGCTCAAACAAGAATAATAATAAAAAGTACCTACTACTCAAGTACGTACAACAATAAAAAATATAACTAAAGAAAAAAAAAAAAAACCGGCCAAGTGCGAGTCGGACTCGCGCACGAAGGGTTCCGTACTATTATTATCAAAACGGCAAAAAAATCACGTTTGTTGTATGGGAGCCCCCCTTAAATATTTATTTTATTCTATTTTTAGTATTTGTTGTTCGAGCAGCAATAGAAATACATAATCTGTGAAAATTTCAACTGTCTAGCTATCATGGTTCATGAGATACAGCCCTGTGACAGACAGACAGACGGACAGACGGACAGACGGACAGACGGACAGACGGACAGACGGACAGACAGACGGACAGCGAAGTCTTAGTAATAGGGTTCCGATTTTACCCTTTGGGTACGGAACCCTAAAAATGAGATAAGATAATGGCGGTATTGCCGATCCGCTGTTCGAAATAGGAACCAGCTCTCGGTTCACGCGTTGCTTCGACCTGACTCCCTGATGAAATTTTGAAAACCCGATGGGACTCTTATAGTTGACTCAGCGGTGGTTGCACTAAGGTATAGAAATTCGCAATTTTTCTATGCAAAGAACTGCATTTACTCATAACCATACCTTAGCGCTACAAGAAACAATATCAACAAAAACTGCCTCAAAGTTTAGCCCTGAGGTTTTGTTTTTTCAACCTATTTCATCCCACTGCTGGGCAAAAGTCTACCCTAAATCCTGATCAGAGATTGGGGACCCAAATCCTTCAAGAACCACTCTCTCGAGATCTGAGGCATGACGACTAAATCAAGTAATTTTACTGTAAAAATCTTAAAAATAAGATACTAAATCCGGCTAAAAACTTCAGTTTATACCACAAGGGTCGAATCTAACAGAATACTAGAAGGTATCTAATTAAAGCCAATGTAAATAGTTGCTTGAACGGCCTTGCCGTATCAACATTAAGGTACCTAATCAGGGAATTTCAATACTGCTACAAACAAAACAACAGCAACAGCATCGACTTGATTCTGTTAAATGCAAATTTGAAACAGGTGTCTGTCAGGGCATTACTTGCCTTATAAAGGGTGCTTGTTTATCAAAACCATAATGGGGAAGTTTATTTAATCTATTTAAGAAAGAAATAGATCATTTGAAACCTCCATAGTTTTCCTTCATACTGAAGATGGCGAAAATATCACGACGAAATGAGCATTTTCTCCTCACTATATTCTTAGATGACATTGCATTTTTGAAACAACCTCGGTTACTAACTCGGATGTTTATTTCACTTCTGACTTTATTCTCTGCGAAACGTGGGTGTTGTGCCAAAACGTAATGTTTGGACGTGTCTCTGACTACCTTCTTTGGACATCTTCAAGGATCTAAGCGCCTTGAGATCTGAGAGTATATCTACCGTGGGGATTACAATCGTGATCATATTTTTAATATTCTTTTTTTTTAAGTCTCAGCGCTCTCGCCATGTAGGAGGCTGCGGATTCTAAATCTTGATGTCACAAAAACATCATCATCATCTACGTCTACCTATTTGTCACCACATATCACAATATGCCAACCTGTTTTCTGTTTCTCGTGGGACAAATTAATGTTTTCTTTCTTACTTTCTTTCTATCTTTGTTTCATTCATTCATGCAGATGTTCCTGGTGAAATTTGTTACTATGTTAGGTACAGTTGTGAAGCGTGCAGGTCATGGGGTCAAGGTCACAGAGTCGCCAACAGGCACATGACCCAGCTCAGAGAACATGATAATAAAACGCTTCCGGATAAGATTCCTGACACCTAAGAACAGATAGACTTCTCTTTTTTATTTTTTCAGCGTAAAATTGACACGATCTTATCTTATATGAGTATATAATATTCTCAAAAAAAAGTGCTTTTTTCTGTGGGATTATTGAAATTTTATGGGACAACGTCTTACGAGACAGCTAGTCTTATATGTATGTATATACAATTTTCATATCACAGTGTTTGTAACCAAACTCCTTCGAAACGGCTTGACCGATTTTTATGTTATCTCCTCCAAGGTAGACATCCTCTCAGATCTTTGAAAAAATCATAAGGAGTTTGCCAGTTGCAAGTCTATATTCTCCTATAATAATGCTAACTGGTTTCCTCATGATGTTATCCTTCACCGTTTTGAGCACGTGTTTTAATGCACAATTTTCGAACAGAAAAATCTGTTGATGGACACAGGGATTCAAACCCTCGGCCTTCGAAATGAAAGTCGAGGTACCTCCCACTCCAACACGGCTTGTACAATGTCCAAGTTTTATCAACCTTAGAAGAGTCGCCATCTCTAAACATTCTTGTATCTAGAATCGGTATCTAGGTGCGAACTCTATCAATCTCCTTGCGCTACCACCAGCCTTCGCTGGTTCGATCGGGTTACCACCAAGCCGGTCGACATTGACCTTGCCGTGGGTTTCTGGATTGTTTTGTCCCTAAACCGCTTTGTCGTATTCCGGTGTGATACCAGTATTGGCTAGTTACCTAGTACCCGTTCAATTTGTGACCTTTGTGATATAATGAGATCATATCCTCATGATGAGACTAAATAAATAAATAAAATACTGGCCATGTGCGAGGAGGACTCGCGCGCGAAGGGTTCAGTACCACTATCTATAAAAACGCCAAAACACGTTTGTTGTATGGGAGCCCCCTTAAATATTTATTTTATTCTGTTTTTAGTATTTGTTGTTATAGCGGCAACAGAAATACATATTCTGTGGAAATTTCAACTGTCTAGCTATCACGGTTCATGAGATACAGCTCTGTGACAGACAGACTGACAGCGAAGTCTTAATAATAAGGTCCTGTTTTTACCCTTAGGGTACGTAACCCAAAAAATCAAATGAAATAGGATCACGACTGTAATCCTCAAGTAGATGGATATTCTCTCAGATCTAGGCGCTTAGATCCTTAAAGATGTCTAAAGGTGGTAGTCTAAGGCACTAATCGTGATCCTATTATTTGACTTTACAATACCTGTTGGAATTAAACAGTAAAATATATTTTGAATACCTCAGTTGCATAAGATAAGTTACCTAAACATTTAAGACGCCTAAGTTAATAGGTGATTATTAGTAACGATCTATAAAGATATTAATTACATTAGCATTCTCGTACTTGGAATATCGGAAACTAATGACAAGTACAACCACAAATATCTTAAGCATACAACAGAAACACAACTTACAGGTTATATAATTTAAGCTTAACATACTGTTGCAGTATGTAGGGTGAGAGCGCTGGTTGTAGGCACTTTAACAACATTTTAATTTTAAAATAAACGGTTTATATTAAAAAAATGATTAAAACGACGATTTTTAAACAACATAGAATAGATTATTTATCTATATCTTAGGTTAAGCAAAGGTTTTGTAACAGGCGATATTTATTTATTAATTATTCATTATATTTGTAAAATTATTGTTTATATAGATCAAACGGGAAATATTTAGGGCAAAACAATCTAGAGGTACAACGCACCACAAATTTCACAAATCAAAACGGGCCATTGTATTACCCATAGATTTTAAGCAAGTTTGTTTGCTAAGTTAGTTATTGACTGTCAAAATTTAAAATGCCCAAAGCCGTAGTAAGCACCACAACCAGGTCTATGACCCTAATGCAAGTATGACTAAAATGGTGGGTGATACTGTAAGTAATTACGAGATATCCATTAAAAACAACAAATACTATGTATAATGAATTAATATTCATGATTAGTACCTAATAAATAATAAATTCATGGCGTAAAATGTAGCTATCTACATGAAATAACCTGAAATAACAACGCTAATAATAATTCAAGCTTATTCCATCATCTTATAATCCTGAAGAACGTCCACTAACTGAACATAGGCTCTCACTCGGTTGAAATTGGTGGTTTTTGGTATAATATCTATTAATGTTTTGAACATCATTTATTGATAAGCTTTTTTTATTTGATTTTAACTTTAATCAACATTCAAACTTATAAATTTGTATTTTCAAAAAATACCGGCCAAGTGCGAGTCGGACTCGCGCATGAAGGGTTTTCTACCATTATCTATAAAAACGGCAAAAAAAAAGTTAGAGAGCCCCACTTAAATATTTATTTTATTCTATTTTAGTATTTATAGCGGCAACAGAAATACATAATGTAAAAATTTCAACTGTCTAGCTGTCACGGTTCATGAGATACAGCCCTGAGATAGACAGACGGACAGACAGACAGACAGACGGACAGCGAAGTCTTAGTAATAGGATCCCGTTTTTACCCTTTGGTTACGGAACCCTAAAAAAGATGTAGGTATGTATTCTATCAGTAATCTGCTACCTACCCATAGTAGCTTTTCTTAGTTCAGGCCTAGATGGCGCTGTGTGTAATGTTTACCAATATTTATTTATATTTATTTATTAAACTAACATTTTTTTGTTGCGGTCGTAGAGGGTCAGTCAAGCCCTTTCAGAAGGGCTAAAATAAATATAATGATTTGACTTCAATATAATTTAAATATCGGATCTTGGAACCTAGTTTTCCACTACCGAGTTAGCGGAAGAATGAACGGCTCGGTCATTTATTAAAATATCAATTAACTTTATCATTGAATTGGAAAACGTTCTATCATTATTCGTGCTACGGCTAAGTGAGGTATATTGTCGACTAAAGTACACGATCATCATTGATATCTTTCATTTTTAAAATATCATAATTTGATATAAATATAGTTGCTAGTAGGGGGGTTCAATGGGGATTTCTGGACAAAAAGTCCAGAAATGCCTATTACACACTCAATGCGCTGCCAATGGGGATAACTGGACTTTTTGTCCAGGAATGCCCATTGATGGGGATAGTCAATGGGGATTTCTGGGTTAGTCCAGAAATCCCCATTGATCTTAAGTTGAGAAAAACAGCAACAGATTACTACAAATAAGAGATAACTATAGATTTTGACACGGGTCTTTATCACGTAATTACCTTTAATTTACTTTCCCGACGTTTCGGCTATGTTACAATAACCATGGTCGCGGGCAGACTCATGACTAGACCATCTCAGACCATGACTCAGGACTCATGACGACCAGGACTCAGACCATGGTTATTGTAACATAGCCGAAACGTCGGGAAAGTAAATTAAAGGTAATTACGTGATAAAGACCCGTGTCAAAATCTATAGTTATGTCTACTAATCACGATAGTTTGAAAAATAATATTACAAATAAGAGTTTTTTTTTTTAAGTAGGATCACGACTGTCATCCCCAAGTACGGTAGACATCCTTTCAGATCTCCGACGCGAAGACGCTTAGATCCTTTAAAGATGTCTAGTGGGGATAGCCAGGTAGGGACTACCCCCACAGGTAGTCAGAGGCACGTCCAAACATTATCTTTGGCACATGCCCACATTTTGCAGTAGTAGCATTCCATACCTGACAGGTTGCAAGCCCATCGCCGCTTATAAGAATACTAACTAGTTTCCTCACGATGCTTTTCTTCACCGTTTTGAGCACGTGTTTTTGAAGCGCATATACATTTTCGAACAGAAAAATCTATTGATGCACGCCGGGATTCGAACCCACAACCTTTAGATTGAAAGTCGAGGTACCGCCCACTCGGCCAACACGGCATGTAAGAGAAAAACCGTGTTAAAAATAGAGAAACGTTACAGAAAGCTATCTAGAGCTTTAGTGGCAACTTGCCTTTTTGAACTATCACAAAAACCTTTTAAACACAAACAAGTAAAACTAAAACTAAAACTAATTATTCATTGATTAGGTTATCGTACTTGAGGAACACAATCTATTTATTATATAATAAGTAAAAAACCGGCCAAGTGCGAGTCGAACTAGCGCACGATGGGTTCCTTACCACTATCTTTAAAAAACGGCAAAAAAACATGTCTGTTGTATGGGAGCTCCACTTAAATATTTATTTTATTCTGTTTTTAGTATTTTTTGTAATAGCGGCAACAGAAATACATCATCTGTGAACATTTCAACTGTCTAGCTATCACAGTTCACGAGATACAGCCCTGGGACAGACAGACGGACAGACGGACAGCGAAGTCTTAGTAATAGGGTCCCGCTTTTACACTTTGGGTACCTACGGAACCCTAAAAATGTATTCCTATTTCCCTTGGTCACGTGGTCATCATGCGTGAACGACTGGACCGATTTTCCTAATTCTTTTTTTGTGTTTGTTTATGAGAGAATATTTTATGTGAGAAATAATTAAGAATGTTTCGCGGAAAATTGTGAAATTCAGGAAAAAACTGAGAGTATCTATTTTCTATTAAAATATGACAGGACGTGCATGGGCACGCGACGCATTTTAGCTACGTGGGTTCATTAGTATTAATGACGTCAATTCATGCGTAGCGTGTCCGTGCGTTGTAGTTGAAACAATTACATACATTTTCTTGCAAAGCGGAGCTTGACGCACGTGCGTAGCCTCTCCGTGCGTTGCGGTGGGTTTGCAGCTTTATGGTATTTTATCACAAAATCGGAACTGTGCTTTAGTTGATAGCAGCCTTGACAGTTATTACACGAAGGTTTGGCGCCGTGATCTGTCGATAAACTAATAAATTGAGTATCATTGCAATTATGAGTTTGTTTAATAGATTAGATCGTGTCTGGAGGCACACCTCAGATACCTAAGACACCTTTTTGTGATTAATCAAAATTATTTTATAACCGATATTACTTAAAACTTATACCCAACCTAGCAAGATAATCAGGGGCCGTACCATAAGGTCCCGAAGTAGTATCAAAACAATATTACTCGCGGTGCGCGAGTTCGTATTGCGTGGGCATTTTCGCACCGAGAGTAATGATGTTTTGATATTACTTTTGAGTTGATGGTACGGCTAGGGTTGCCAGATGGTCGGGATTGTCCCGACCAATTTTAATAATAAAAATAACTTTTTAATTCGTTTGCCCAGATTTTCTGATCATCCCATTTTGTAACCCTGGGTACAGCCCCAGTTACAGTTATAATAAGTTAAATATGAAGTCGTATAGCATTGTCACTTTCACACCGCGAGTAGGTAGTACTGTTTTATTATTACTTTAAGAGTTTGTGGTAAGGCTGCCGTAGCTAAAATAGAAATAAATACAAAACTTGGTTTTTAAAAATTACAAAGCTTTATTAAGCTCATTTCTAATGGCTCATTTCTTCAAACAAACAATTCTGTCAAGTTGTTGAAGTGTGCGGGTCAGGGGGAGTGGCAAAAAATGCATTCTGATTATAGAATTAAAACTATCCGATCTGCCGTTGATCGCGGTCGCGGGCGTTGCTCATGATGAAGAGCATCTGAATTGTCTCGAAACGTCAGCAATACAAGTAAAAACGTGGTAATTAGCCGTATTTCTATTTAAAATGCATTCTGATTGGCCAGTTTAATGTCAAATTGGTCAAATTGGTCACAGCCCGCCAGTTTAATGTCGCGCTCGGTGGTTTACACAAGATCCGTAGCCCACATGTGCTGTCTGACAGTGTTAGCCTTGCATGAGGAGTCTAGGCTGTGTGGTCAATGGTCAAGATACATCAGTTTGTACCTACGTCATCAGCTAAGCATTGTATACCCATAATATGTTAAGGAGATAAGTATCAGATAAATCACTCAACATTGACATTATACCGATGTATTGACAAATACAACCGTTTAATGTATTATCCATCAAATATTGCCTTATTTGTACCGACAACTTTACAACGCACCATATAAGTTAGAAGATTCATTTATATTGAACACTGGCCGGTTAGATGAACCGTTTTACAAAACTTAGTTGAATTGACGAGAAAATAATGATATTAAATTGATTTTTCGTTTATTGTTGATGCCCTATCCAGCAAATTCAGATATTTTGCGATAAAGTCATCGAAAATTGGACCTCCAGAATATATGCCGCCAAGCAAAACTGCAGCGAACAATAATAATTGAACAACGTGTAATCCTAATTTTATAATAATGCGAATGTTTGTATGTTTGTGCCTCGATCCTAAACGACAAAACAGATTAAGATTAAATTTTCTGTTTAAGACGAGTAATTAATTCGTTTGATGAATGATGAATGAGTTTTATTTATAAAATTTTGTGGAAAAAAGTAGCCTTTGGACATAGACTAACCTAACCTAACACTATAAACTATCTTTATATCAAATTTCATCACAATCGGCCCAGCGGTTTGGCTGTGATAACGACACAGATAGACAGACAGACAGATGTACAGAGTTACTTTTTCATTTATAATCTACTAGTCTATATTTAAAAAAGAAAGTCGTGTTAGTTACACATATAACTCAAGAACGGCAGAACCGATTTGGATTTGGAGAAGGACATAGGATACTTTTTATAACGGGAACGGGAACTTAACACAGCATTTATTAATTCTAAAGCGATACGAAGTTCGCGGGGTCAGCATGTATCAGAATAGATTCAACTTGTCATCAATTCAATAAATTGCATATTATAAAATTTACCGCCAAATTTATTATGATCATTTCTAACAATAAATTTAAAATTGAAAATAATTAGAGCGGACTAAATTATTGATTTCTTGAATTAAATTCGTCGAGTGAAACTAGTTCGGTGCATGTACTGACCAATTTGATATTTAAATTGAAATTGCTTATTTATCATGCCGAACCTATGTCGATAACGTTAATAAATTCAATATATACTAATATTATAAATGCGAAAGTAACTTTGTCTGTCTCTCTGTGACGTTATTACGGCCAAACCGCTCGGCTGATTGTGATGAAATTTCATGTAGAGATAATCTAAAGTCTTGGGATGAACATAGGTTTTAGTGTTCTTTCCCGGATGCAAATATCTGTTTAGCGGTTCTGTGCCAGTTTTTATCGAAATCTGTTCGTTTTAAGCGTTAAAATAAAACGTACAAACAGACAAAGAGAACTTCGCATTTATAATTAGTATGGATGACAGAATGTAGCCTATTATTACTGATTTAATTTTGCAAGTTTTTTTTTAAGTTCAAACCGGAACTTTAAATAAACGCAGTTAACTAAAGGCTTGAACGCAACAACCATAATTTTATACCAAAATTTAATAATTAATTTTAAAAGCTGTGATGGAAATGGCGTAGGTACTATGTAATCAAAATATCTGGCAGAGTAGTAGTAGCTCTGCCTTCTGCGCTGTAGGTTGTGGGTTCGATCCCCACTCAGGATAAACATTTTGTGTGATGAACATAGATGTTTGTTCTGTGTCTGGGTGTTATGTGTAATAAGTATGTATTTACAACAAAAAACGTATATAAGTATTCTATCAGTTATCTTGGTTCCCATAGTACAAGCTTTGCTTAGTTTGGGGCTAGATGGTGCTGTGCGAAATGTCCACCAATATTTATTTATTTTATTTAATTATTAGGTAGGTATAGCTACATTTTGGGTCAAAGACCCGGTTGTGGTCATTTTCAATTTTGACAGTCAACAAGTAAGCATAGCAAACAAACAGCATTTTAAGAGCATCATTTGACGCTTACCGTCTTTATAGAAACCGTAGCTTTATTTAATACTTTAGGTCACTGTCAAAATAAGGGCGCGGCTCGGGTGTGAAAGCGTGCGAAATTATGCACACCACCTTATTTGGTGAGTGATAAATGTACTGTGGTGCACGAAATAAATAACGTCCAAATATTTATGAAACGTAAATTGGAAGATTTGTCCAACTTTCAGCTTTGTCTTTTAGCGTTGACATTTCTCCTGAATATTAAAAGATTTAAATTTATTTCAGGCTTGCAATTTAAATTATTTTAAAGATGAAATTCATAATATTATTTTGTATTTCATTGCAATATTTGATGAACAAAGGTGCCTTAGTGCATAATATTTTATGTTTTTTGTCATTAAAGAGTCATAAAACAAAGAAACAATGGATTTACAAGTTGATGCCATTATGTAGGCACTAAATTGGAATATTTTAACTAAGTTTCGTGTGTAACGTAAGCTTACTCTATAACAAAAGTTATTATTAAGACATGCTGCTGACTGAGCCGAAATCGAAGACTTTGAAGTAAGTAATCACTTTTGCGCACGACTTCACCTGTCAACAACGGATCATGCTTCCGTTTATGTAAATTGAAAGGCCATAAATTCAACATAATAACGGACGAAGAAAATAATTTCACGAACCGTTAAGTGTTGAAAGATGTCAACATAAAATGGGAAATATTTTGAATTTTTGAAAGAGCGATTGATACATACAAGTTCTCATAAATTTTTGATGAGAAGTAAGTTTTTTATTGTTGTGCTGTTTTTTTCATTCTCCGAATCTGACACGATTTGAGAGCTCAGCAAGCTTAGCATATTCACCCGAGAGAACGATAATAATTTGTCTACGAAAGAGTAGACAAAAACTGCATCTGTTTAATATAGCGCCGTAGACGTGACATTTTGGTCAAGGAAGGTTTAGAAATATTTATTGCATTCACTCTTGAGTTTGACATGCATAATAGAAATCATATATACTCGTATATAAAAATCAATGCTACTTTTCGTTGTAATTTTATAACTCAAGAACGGGCTCACCTATCCAAACCACTTTCGGACTATTTAGTAGATGGTTTATGTGAAGTTTGCACAAAATCGTTAGACTTTTTATCCAGGTACCTACCACTCGTGCGAAGCCGGGGTGAGCAGCTAGTTTTGTATAAAATTATTGCGTTACTGACAGACTCATCTATCAACGCACAGCCTTAACCACTGGTCCTAGGAACTTGAAATTTAGGTGTGTTTCTTTTGATGCATCCCCGAAATTCCCGGGCATCGGGGGATAAAGTCTGTTTGAAAATAACTTCTTTCGTGAACAAAGTGCGAAGGTTTTTACTAGATCGTCTATAAGTCTATATGTTAAAAGTTCAAAGTCAAATACAAGCGATAGCTGTTTTTTTCTCTGGCGCTTATGCTAGACGTGTTCAATGTTCATTACTATAATTGCATTCCAGTGTTGATTCCGTGTCCGGGCCAAGCATTTGGGTCAATGTATTGAATTTCGATGTTGTAACTTTAGATATTTATGTCATATTGTTTTGCTGATCAATTTCATCATCACCATCATCATTTCTTATCATAATTTGAGTTTCTACACCCGATTCCACATCATTGGCTCAGAATGTGTGTAGTAACTTCTGTATTTTTAACCTACGAAAAACAGAGGGTTCTCCAATTTCACATGTAGGTTTTTTTTTACATGATGATCAAATTCTGATATTTTTTTTCTATTGTGTAGTATTTCTATATTATACTGATATTGATAACCTTTTACTTTTTTTGAAGTTGGTTATAAAACATCTTTTACACCAATAAAAATGCGACGTAAAATATGGAAACCGCACTGACTAACCACTATGGAGGTAGCTATTAAGTCTTTACGGGTTCATTCGTTCTTGGGGATTACAGTCGTGATCCTGTGTTCTTATGGTTCTTGTAGTGTCTAGGTTTTGGTTGTAGTACCAGTATAATTGCTGACCTGATGTAAGTAGGGTGAGAGCGCTGGTTGTGAGTACTGTAACAACACTTAATTTTCAAATAAAAGGTTTGTATTGAAAAAAAAAATTATAACGATGATTTTTTATAGACTTTAAAGAAGTGTTTGCTATGCTTAGTTATTGATTGCGAAAATTGAAATTGCCCAAAACCGGGGTAGGCACCACAACCGGGTCTTTGGCCCTATCTATATCCCTTAAAGCAACATACCGAACCAAATCTTCGAGGAAACTAGAGCAACAACATTCGCAGTTGATTTGAATGTCGCGTACAGTCGCTCTCATAAATCACTGGCTCGTACTATTGCTTACAAAAGTCATTTCAGATTGAACGTATTTAGTAAATAACAAAGCGACGTTGGTATAGCGTTATTTTTGATCTGTATTTGTAAAATATTCGTGTTATGCCATAGCTTAATCGAAAAACTCTACTATAAATACACATTTTCCATTTATTTTGATCGAAATGTAGTTTATTTGAATTAATAATAATATCAGGGGAGTTCGTTTATTTTATTTCAGTAGTGACCTAGATCAGTTGAGCTGATATAGATATATATATAGTTATAGACTGTTTTCAATTGTCTTTAGATGGCTCAACTGGTTCTTATATATTTTGTAAATATTCTGTAATATACCTACTACAGTCTGATGTTATTTGTTTTCGTCAATAAATATATTTTGCTTTATTTTATTTCAAAGAAATGATTTCTTTCTGAGATCTAGAATAAAAATTGTCGTGTAAGTCAGTTTTTTTTATTTTTAAAACGTAATTATTCTCCGTCTTGTATCCATTTGTGTCATTGAATATACCCTAGTCTACCTGTAGTCGATCGTAACTCTTGATCTGGTATACATTGAGGTGGGGCAAATGTAACTGTAATTTGAGAAAGAGAGACTAATATACGATAATTTAAATGATGGTATTACAATTGTAAATTACGGTTAATGATTTTGAAAATCAAATACTTTGCCGAACGAGGACCGGACTTTATCAGACCTGACAACCTTCTGTGCTGTAGGTAGTGGGTTCGATTCTCAGCCAGAACAGATATTTGTGGGATGAACATACGCAGATGTTTTGTGTCTGTGTGTTATAA
Organism: Hydriomena furcata; assembly: GCA_912999785.1. NCBI lineage: Eukaryota > Metazoa > Arthropoda > Insecta > Lepidoptera > Geometridae > Hydriomena > Hydriomena furcata. Next base: position 13,519,040 of record OU538834.1, read on the forward strand.
ATATTGTAATTGGATAAGTGTGTTTGAAAATAACTGACTATACTGAAATACAGAAAAATTTGTATTTGTATATAAAAACTAATGCATGTGAAAATTGTGTCAAAACTGCCACCATTTCCTCCTAAAAAATATATTATAAAAAAAAACAATTTCTGCATCTGACTGTACTTGTAAATCCTAATTGACACGACATGCAGTTGTCTTGTAAATCTCAATTCAGACATTTTTACACTATTTCTTTGTACGAGCAATTAAAAGGACCAATGAACTGACTCTTCGTTTTCTTATGGACCAATGAAGAATTACGAGGCCAGCAATCACCAGCATTAAGATTTATTCGCCCTAATCGATCCGTGAATTATTGGCGTAATCATTTAATTCGATAACATTTATCTGCCTGACTGTACAACTCTTGGAGTTATAAAATGATATGGACCACTGAGATCGAGGAAGCTAGGGGTGAACCTAAAGATACAAAAAGTTTGATACAATTTATATACCTTTTAGGTTTAAAGAATTTTATTTCTCATAAAAACACAGAGTTCACTTAAAATGAGATACAAAAATAACACATAAATATTGCGTTTTAAATGATTACACCTAAGGGCCTAGTACAGTTGGTATATTTTTAAATAGATCGATAAGTTAAACGCATACAATTAACACTATACCTTTTAATGAAAACGTAAAATTGGATTTGTTTTTTAACCGACGAAAAAGGTTTTTCGACATTAGGTGTATATTTTTTTGGTTGCTTATACCATATTACCTGGTATCTGATTTTGATGATTTTTTTACTTCTGTGTAGAATTTAAAATTTTAGTCAAGTTAGTTAGTTAAAGTTTTTAAATTTTAGTCATCACTACATAGTATAAAGCAAAGTAGCTTTCCGCTTCCCGCGTATGTATGTATGTATGTTTGCTTATATCTTTAAAACTACACAACGGATTTTGATGCGGTTTTTTTTAATAGATAGAGTGTTTCAGGAGGAAGGTTTATATGTATAATACATGCATAATATAGTAGAGAAAAACTGATAATTTTAGAGGTTTCTAATGTGATGTCGTAAATAAACACATTTTTTTGCGCTTACATTGCAAATGCTGGCTGAACCCCACGAGATATATCAAAATAATGTACTACAGTATTGTACACCTTAAAAACGTCTACAAAAAAGTCCACGATGGTATTAGAAATGTCTTACGCACAGCGAAGCGGGCACGGGTCAGCTAGTCTTTCATAAAACTTAAAAATACCAATAGTGTTTCTTGATTTTCCGATTGGTCAAAACATTTTCTTCGGTTTTTTTTAGTTCCCTAAACGTAAGTATTTTATGGAACTACTCCAAATTATCTTTATTACCTATTTTATTTAGAAAATGGCGATCAAACGGTGAAGGAAAACATAGTGAGGAAGCTAGTCAGTATTTTTGTAAGCAGCGATAGGTTTGCAACCTATCGTATGCTAAGTACATAATATTAACGCATCATTGAATTATTATAAGTCGTAGTTTCGTATTACTACTCCGAGGTGCGATTGGAATCTTGTTCGATGTCTCAATTAAAGTGGCTATTGACCAATTTGCTTTCTGACGGCAAAGAAAGCAAAACAATAATTATCCTTATAAACGATCACAGTGCATTCTTGCAATGCTATTCATTTTTGTGATCTTATTACGAGTGCCTACTCGTGGTCTAATAGTGGTTAGAACATTCTGCTTTTACGAACTTATATTGTTCAATTTATGTACATACCTATACCTATACCTACTACATTTCTTTTATGGGCCGATTCAAACCGGGTATGGTGGAATGTGATATTTTTTTTGATATTTTGTGAAAAATATTTTGATCATTTTAAAAGGGCTTCTGTTATGGTACCTTACCTATCTACAACAGAAATATATTGTATTTTAAGTTAAGAATTTTGGTACCTTTATTAAACTATAGACTACTGGAAAACAGATTTTCATCAGAATCTTAGTTACTGAATTAAATCATAGAGGTATTAGATTACGGAACTCTGATTTATCAAGCCCGACTCGACCTTGACAGTTTTTTTGCTAGTTCCTCACATAAAACGAGTCTGAACTATTTAACTGTCTAGTAATAACTGGCTGTTAGTTGGAAGCTGCTGCTAAATGACAGTTATTATGACGCCATCTTGTTTTTTCTTTCGCCCTGCGTGTGGTAGAGTAGGGTCAGTATTTATTCACACACGGCACGGTTCCAATTCAGGGCAATCTTTAATACATTTTGAAGTTATGATCACTCCTATTCTTCGTTTCATTGTGACCATCAAGCGTAGCAATGCCACCAGCATCTTAAAGACGCTTCCGACTGGTAGTGATCTGGATTTATTGAGCTACCTTTAAACTGTTAGCAATGGTCTTTAGATAGCTCAAATGTATCTTGTGTATTTTATAAATATTCTGTAATATATTATGTTATTTCATTCTGTAAATAAAGATAATAATAAGCCATTTATTACCAAAATTAAATATAGAATACAAAAAATTATAACACAAAGTAAAACATATTAGAAAAAATTAAATTATGATTATTACAGATTTACGAGTAAGTATATAAATAAAATAAAATTTTGTAAATTAATTCACTATAAAAATTCACTTCACTCATTGAACAAGTTAAGTCTTACAATTATTATTTTTTAAATTCGGGTACCCAGCTTCGGGTAAAGGCCACGTCCATCCATCGCCACAGACTTCTGTCTTCGGATCTTTAAATAAAGATACTTGGCCTAAAATCAAGTAAGACATAGCAACGAAGACTTTTAGATCGTTTTCTAACTAGTTCAGCTATGATACTCAAAAAGCATATTTACGGCTTCAAAAACTCGTGCCAAATAGCCTTATTGATGGATTACTTCATAAATATTTCATTCTCAGTGTATTACGGAAGCAAAAAAACATTGTTTATTGCAAATAAATCTTTCTCGAGGAGCATCCAGAGTGTAACAATACGATGAAGGTTTTTGTATTGAGAGCTACATTTAGCCCAGTATCTTCGTAGGTACCTACGTTTGTTTTTAGCCGTTTAAATCCGCTACGGTTCAACCAAATCGTATCAATATAGGTTAGATGGGTAGGATAGGTAGGATGTAATAGGTTAATTTACAAACATCAAAATGTGATAAGAAAAGAGAGAATGATGAGGTGACGGCTGAAAGAAGAAAATGGAAGAAGAACACGTCATGATTGTGTCGATAAGGGATAAGGGCAAGAAAATGACGAAATTAAGACAAAATAATGAACAAAGTATTTTGATGAAATATAGAAAATCAGAACAAAAAAATCAATGAACCCGCTCTATGGGCAGGAGTTTGTAGCATTTGATTCTTGACATTTTTATCCTACAGTATAAAATATGATTTCTACCAATTTATAACTTTCAACAGTACACAATAAAGACTAGTTTTATTATTCTTTAAACACCAAAATAGACTTAAACATTTTTCAACAAAAAGATCGCAAACACGACTGCAGTGTGAACGCTCAGTCGATCGGTAGCCACACGGGAGGTCGAATAAAAAAAAATCTTTATTTCCAAGCGCAGTTCGATAAATTTTATTGTCATTCCAAACATACGTTTTTTACATGCAGTTTATGGAGCTTCATTGGTGTAGTAGTGAACTAAAGTGTGTTATGTGACAGCACGATGACAGGTCACGATGTGTGTGGTGAGAATGCGATATATCGAGTGAAATAACTTAGACTTTCATTCTGATGGATGTGGGTGCGAATCCCGGCCGTGCATAAATTAAAATAGATAAATAGGATCACGACTGGTAATCCCCAAGTAGAATAGACATTTTAAGCGCTTATATTCTTGAAGATGTTGTGTGGTGGTCAGAGGCAAGCTCTTTAGTTCATTTTTTATTGTTATACGTACTTGGTTAGTACTTTTAATTATTATACTTGTTTGAGCCTTCACCTTGTTCTTCTTTGTTACACCTTGTTCTTACGGCACCACACTGGAGCTCTACATAGCAATAAGGAACGGATCATTGAAAAAAATTATAGGCCCCAAGCCGTGTTTGTTGCCTGATTCTTCTAAGCTTGGTCGCGAGGAACAGGCGTAGCTTCACCTGTAAGACGTTTCAAAGTGATCCTTGTGATTTCATTGAAGTAAATGCCTTTTGAGTTTGAATTTGAATAGAGTATGGCTCTACAAGTAAGGTAATAAATCCTCACTAAACCGGCGCAAATCATTTCAATGACGCCTTTCCGTCAAGCAATTTGCGGGCGGGGCGATACCAATCACCGCTAATCACCCAACTTTACATAAACAATTAGTTTACTGAAGTGATTGCGGGTGTTGAGCGATTAATTTAGACAAGATTAGGCCAATTTTATAAACCGAATCATGTTACATTATATTGAAAATTATTCGTTTAATTTTTTTGTCGTTTTGACCGTGATTTTCTCAATAATTCAAAAATATACTTAGACTTGAGTCTAAAGCTTTGATTTTATGTTAACGCTAGCTGCTCGCCCCGGCTTCGCAAGGGATAAAAATAGCCTATGTGTTATTCTGATGTATAAGCTATATTACTGTAAAGTGTCATTTTAATCCGTTCAGTAGTTTTTACACACACCTCACTCACTCACAAACATATAATATTAGTAGGATGTATAGCTTTTTTTTGACACAGAAAACATCTATTATAATGATCATCACACAAATGTATGTCCTGGGTGAAGATAGAACTCACAACCTACAGCGCAGAAGGCAAAGCTATAAAGTCAAACTCAAAGTGAAAGTCAAAAGGAATTTATTTCAATAAAATCACAAGGATCAGACCAGTCATAGAACTGTTCCTAGAGCTATTCTGTAAATATATCTCAGACATATAACACATCTTTCTATACATAGGAACTAACTGCAGATTCAGCTTTCGTGGTTCGAGATATGTTTACCTATAGACGTAGAATTTTGGGTTCTTAAACTTTCCTATCATTATTATTTTCTTCTCTTTTTCCCACTTAATGTGGGGTTGGCACATCATATTGACATGTCTTGTTTTACAACCGGCCGCCTACTTGACGTCAACCCTCTTTGCGAATACTTGCTGGTGCACTGTGTCTCGTTGTCTAAAACTTTCCTACCATAAGATTTAATAGATACAAGCCCAGAAGTCATCTTATGTCAGCTTTGTGGTTCAAAAGCTCCGAACAGAGGCGTCGTCAATTTGCACCAATCAAGAGCATTGGTGTTCCTGACCTTAGCAATGGCAGTGACTGGAGAAACATTTCTCACAATTATTGTACGATTGACGATATCGATCAAACAACGGCTTCTTATAAAACCCTTTGCGTCATTTGCTGGCCGTAAATTCCAGTTAGTAACATCGTAGGTATGCTAGGCCAAAACAAATGACGGTGCTTTTATGGTGTCGAACGCCGTGGCTTAGAACTAGAATCGACTTTTAAACGTGAAGCACGAAAACGATCACCCATGTGTTCCGAAACCTTATTTTAGCTGGTCTATTAAAAACAACTAAAAACATCACAAGCAAGGAGGCGTTTTGTAGGCAAAGTGTAGTACGCCCTCCGGCCAGTTGAAGCGATGATCTTTGAAATGTCGACGGTAAAGGATGAGTGGAAAGAGCCGAAGACCGGGCACAGTGATGCGCCTTGAGAGATACCTATGTTCAGCAGTGGGCTACTATCACCGTATTTATTCGAAGTCGCTTTTAATACAGCTTTTTTACCGTAGCAGTATACTAAGAAACAAGAGCGTTCAAAAATTTAACAAAATGTATTGAATTTAAATAGGTACTCTTAACCTTTACCGTCTCATTAATAAACGTAGACTAGCGCAGGATTAAATTTAATCCAACGCTTACGTTTGGACTAGTCGAATTCAATATTAATAAACAAGGATTAGAAATGAAGTTGCTAACATTAAGCTGGTATTAACAAGTCTTGGTGTAACCTCAGATGATCTTTGGATAAGTAAATTTTTATTAATAGCACCGATACAGTATACATACTATTTCAATTCCAACCATGCACCTTACCACACATAAATCTTTAATTGGTTTCTATCTCAAAACTTTTCGTCATTCTTAACCCTTTTTGTCATAGAATAGCCTAATCTTAACACCATTCCAACCCATTAAACGACGTGTCACTAACAGGACAACTTCAAAACAGACGCGTCCACTTTCGTGACAAATGACATGACAACAATGACAAGTGTTAATTTGTCACAGTTTTGTTTTTGTCGCGTTTCATTATGAAAGACAGTCGGCGCTTTCTTCGTTATATCTCAATTTAGAATAGAACCGGCGACTGTGCCACAGAAGATGTCAAACAGTAGGGAAACATCAGGTATTTTCCTGGCTTATGTTTCTAGCCGTTCACAAATAGTTTTAACCACATAATCTTACAGTCAGGCAACAGAATGCACTACGATATTTTATAAAAGTATTGATATTAGTTAGCGCGCCAAGTCTCTGTGTGATAAAATACCCAAAATGTAAAATAGAACAGATCTTTCAGTACTTAGATCCTTGAAGATGTCTAAGGTGCTAGTTAAAATAAAAGCGAAAATATACCAATACCTATCTGCAAGGAGTTTAGTAAAAAAATACTTTAATAATAGGGTCATTATTACAAGAAAAATAAGACTTATAATGACTATCATCAGTATCATAGCATCACAAAATATAAAGTTTCGGCGGTATGTTGTTTGGTTACGGAGCTTTTGTTGTTCTGTATTACGAAAAATGTATGCATTACCTTCTGGTATTTTTTCCCCTATGGCTCTACAAGTACAGTCATGTCAAATCACACTTTCATTCAAAAGCATCCTTTATATCAATCCATTGCGTTTCTTTTTCCATTAACTCCTTGTAAATGGTATAACTTAGCTATGGACGAGTGTACCGTGGTGTCATAAGCAATCGGGCGAGCGGTTAAACGGTCATTAGTAAGAGTGAGTATTTTAGTTCTAATGGATTCGTCGACTGTATGATATACCTAATATTATATTCTATTTCGATGACTGTTTTGTTTTGACTGACTTTCTTTCCTATACTCATTTTTAGGGTTCCGTACTCAAAGAGTAAAAACGGGACCCTATTACTAAGACTTCGCTGTCCGTCTATCTGTCACAAGGCTGTATCTCATGAACCGTGATAGCTAGACAGTTGAAATTTTCACAGATTATGTATTTTTGTTGCCGCTATAACAACAAATACTAAAAACAAATTTAAATAAATATTTAAGTGGGGTTTCTATACAACAAACGTGTTTTTTTGCCGTGTTTTATAGATAATGGTGCGGAACCCTTCGTGCGCGAGTCCGACTCGTACTTGGCCGGTTTTTTTCACTAAGTATAATTACAGATTTGAAGAGATTCACATATTGACCACTTCTCCGCGTTAATTGCCACGTTCTCCGTGAATTAAAAATCGGTTTTGTTTTCGTTTTTAAAACTAGATTCTTCATGTTTTGGTAATTGTAATTATAATAATTTCTAGCAATACGTAGAGGTGTATGTTCGCAGACACCTTACACTTACCAACCTTCCGACCACGTCGAGATCGTAGATATATTAATTAAATTTATGATTCTCTTAATGCTTAATTATCTTAAATCTATATTTATATATCGCTACATGATTTTAATATAGATTGTCCTGATAGTATCAGTTTTATTTATACCTATTTGTCTTAATTGATCGATTTGGTCTAGAATTCTGGGCAATACAGCTCAAGGCTGCTTCTACGGCACACGCAATGTTATATTTTCAATTGCAATTGCTTTAGATTTTCATGATAAATTCAACTTGTTCAAAATGTGCCGTAGAAAGCTAACAGCTGTATCAATTTGCTGAAATATAATGGGAGGTGCCATATGATTTGAGATACTTTTTACACACTCAGTGTTATATATTACTTTTTCAATGAAAGTTGGTGAAGATTTATACTCATTGATATGACATTATTTCTAAGAAACCAATGACAAAACAGTTTCTAATATTAGGTACCTTGGTAATTTTGTTCTCTTTAGGGGGTCATGTGATGGTAGTGTATCTGAAACAAACAAAAACATGATTTAACATAATAAAGACACCATATTTGAACACTACTATTTTTAAAATCATTTAAAATTATTCGAAATCTATTAATATAGTATTTTTTCAAGGTAAACAAAAAGAAGATATCATCATAATTGACTTAATCTTGATGATTGATCAAATGACGATGTTGCATGACGTTCTTGATCTATTGATAATGGCAGTCAGTAAACATTTAATTACTGTCAAAGATAACATTACAATCAGAAAAGAATGCGGTAAAGCACAATTCATTGTGACATAATACATTATTTCATGACCAAAAAGTGACTATTGTGAAAAAAAACAAACGAACAATGCAAGTTTTAAATAAAAGCTTGTAAAAAGTTGCGAGTTACATAAAAATTTACATGGTCAAAAGGATTGTAATATGCAGAACCAAACAATTCTATAATAATCTTATGAAGACTATTATGTACAAAATTCACGATTTTCTAAATAGGTTCGTTATAAGTCTAGCCAGCTGTCATATCATTAGGGTGTTATGGACAGTAAAGGAGCCAAATATGGCTATTCACTTTATTAGAATCCGAAACGTGACCCATTCAATTGATAACATCAGTACGACATCATGAAATGTGTTTAAATGTCTGCAAACGTCTCAAATTAATGATAATTCTAGACACTGACAAGTGTATACGGTATCGTTTGATTCAATATATCGTTTCCCGTGAGTTATAAGACTAGTTGTACCGTGCGAGACTTTGTTAAAAGTCGCGTGGTAAGAATGTGATTTTTTTATGAATAGAGTGAAAGTATAAAAATAAGTTGTAACTTTGTGCCCTTAAATTATTTGTTATAGTTTTCATATTTCTTTTTTCAGTATGTATTGTTAGATTTAATTTATCTAGGTCTCCTATACTTTTTTGAAATGGATACAAAAAGAAATGATCTCACAACTTTTTTACTATTATATAATTCCACAAGCTCAGCATTTTGGTGTTTAAACTGCTGCCACACACCCAACATACCACAAACAAGGATAAAAGTGCTCAGATATCACGCAAACATCCAATTCAATTACCACGTCTTTGTGATTTTAAAACCGCCTTTGAGAGAGTGTGCAACGCCGAGTAACCTTATGATCAGCCCCAATATTTGAGCCTCAATTTGTTTACGCTACCCATTGAGAAGCAGGCGCCCAGTAGAGCTACACTCGCTGGATAGAACCTGAGAAATCTTGAGAAATCCGTAAGGACGCCGTGAGAACTTCCCGGGCTACCGCAAGGGTCAATATTGGCTCACGTATTGTTGCTACAAGTTAGAAGCTAGTTTTTCGGAGGTATCATCAAACAGATATTCTGACCGCCCCTAGCTTTTACACCTACGTCAGGCTCATGTTTAAGTTTGTAATTAGTTGGCGTGTCACAGGCGATACCTAATGGTAAATAATGCATTGTTGCGGCTCATTTTTATGACTGGAAGTTTGGAATTCGTCATGGGTGGCTTATGGCTGACAAATCTTTGTTTTTAGCTTTAGCCACGAGAGGTTTCTATTATTTTATTGCGTAACTATTGACCCTTCCATTGCTTGGACTCTTTTATTGGCTTCGTATTGGTCTGACTACTTGCGGGTGTCTCATGAAAACTAAAAAAAAAACAGTTTTCGAGTCGTTACCATTATACTTGCTATACAAGTAAAAAGGTAAAAAAACGAGTAACCGCTCCAAAAACACGTCTAAAATACAATAAAATTAACAAATAAATCAGGTTTAGTGATGAATAGACAAATTAATTAGATTAATCTAGGTTCTAGTGTAGTTTACGTTACGAGTGTGAAGGACTAAAAGTAAAAGGGCTAAGTAACCTGCTGGTAGTAATAGTGGAGGCAATTAAACTGGCGATTGAACCCAGAGTATACAATTTAATTGCGAGCTGTCTCCGTCGATATTGGAAGATAAATTAACTAAATATAAAGAGTACCACTCCAATCGACTCCATATATAGACAACATAACGATATAACCTACTGAACAAACACTGTTAATTTAAATCGTAGGTTATTGTGTCATCAACTTATGCTAACATCAAATGTGTGATAAGTAGGACTCACTTATTCGATTTACATTTCATTGAGTAAGTACCCAACACTATCAGAAACAAGCCACTTCTTCAAATATAAATGCTCCACCTCTTTCCCTTCTTGTATTATCTATTATTTATATCTATACTTTTTATTGCAAAAGACGCGCAGTCAAATGTCAAAAGATTGAAATTGTTGTTGTTAATTAATAACTCTGCTCTATTCGAGCTGATTACTTTTGACAGATGTTTACATGCATTACCTGTCATATTAATCGTAGTAAGTTCGTGGTGTATTTAATAGGTTGGTGGTTTCAGAGTTCTATCTTCATCTAATATGTAAAATTCTCGTGTCACAGTGTTTGTAACCAAACTCCTCCGAGTAGGTCTGAGAATAGGTCGTAGGGTATTTTTTATACATGGCGTAAAGTTCGGAAAAAACAGAAAGTGCTTATTTCTATGGGATTATTGAAATTTGAGAGGACGACAGGTCGTGACAGCTAGTATTTATATAACTTGTCGCCGATTTTATAGCCTACGTGAAGTAGCCGTCAGACTTTCAATTTACCTGTCTGCTGGTTACGGTCGCCATTAGCGATATTAATCGATATTATGATTGCGTAGTGGGTTTAATTAGTAACCGTTGGGTGTTCATTAGTTTCGGGATGTCGGGAAGCAGTGCTAGTTCATTTATCACGACGTGGGAATCTAGATGTGATGGACAAGACTTAGGTTTTTCATATCATCATAATAACTATCGCAATTTTTTTCTGTACCAAAAAACTTTAAAAGCTGTAGTCTTCTAAATTATTTGAATTTATTTTGGACTGGCCTCACAGCTCAGTTGGTAGCTCTGCCTTCTGCGCTGTAGGTTGTGGGTTCGATCCCCACCCGGGACAAACATTTGTGTTATGAACATAGATGTTTGTTCTGTGTCTGGGTGTTATAATAAATATGTATTTACAACAAAAAAAAAACGGATGTAAGTATTCTATCAATTTTCTGTCTTAGTTAGGAGCTAGATGACGCTGTATGAAATGTCCACCAATATTTATTTATTTATTTGATTATAAGTTTAGTTATATCGTCGCAGGCGTACAAATCCTAAATGACGAAGATTTTAAGCTGTTTGAAGCAGCTTATAATCTTCGTCATTTAGCAACTAACTCGTCTTACTATCCTAATTACGTATATTATAAACTAGCTCATACCCGCGTAGATCAAGAAATCTATTTTTGACGACTTTATTGAAATTCCTGAAAAAAAGGAACATTTAAAAAAAAATAGCCCATGTCTGTCTCAAGACTTTGAACTATCTTTATATCTTAGCGGTTAGGCCGTGATAACGTCACAGACAGACAGACAAAGTTACTTTCGCATTTATAATTTTAGTATACCAAGATGTAAAGTTTTCGAGAATGTTTGGATCTTTGAGTGTTTGTTTTTTAATCACGCCGCAATGGAAATCAGAGAGAACTTAGAATACTGCAAAACGTGGTTATGTGCATAATGTGCTCGTAATGTTTTGACGTCCTTCTGACTAGACATCTTAGACATCTTCAATGATTTGGGGGCACGGCAGTGCCCCCGCCAAGTCGAGCGCGAAGCAAACACTGCCGTACCATCCTTTACTGGAACCATTTCGCCGCATTTTCAGGCCCCTATTTGAGAACCTTTGGATAAGACCAGAACGCTGAAATTTTCGTCATCCAGTAAGCCATAATCACATACTTAAAATCCAAAATTTCAAGTCTGTAGGTCATTTAGTTACGAAGTTAAGCGAAAGCAAAGTTTCGCATTTTAGACAGACACTCACTCACTCACTCACTCACTCATGATCATCAGAATAGAACTAGTACTTCCCATAAACTCAGAGAGCTGAAATTTGGTACAGAGTTAGGGTTTAATGGCCACATAAAGGGAAAACCATAAAAACTAGGATAATCGAAGATCTGGAGTACCTGGTGACCCTGATAAGAAAACACAAAAGCCTAACCAAACTATTAGAGATCGACATACCGCCTTTACAAAAAATATTCAACTACTGGACCGATTTGAAAAATTCTTTCACCATTAGAATCGTACATTATCCCTGATGAACATAGGCTATAGTATATTTTCAAAAATATTAGGGATCCGTATGAAAACATCGATAATGTAATCCAAAGTGTGAAAAAATTAAAAAAAAATCCTTATATTGCGTTTGCTGCGGAAATTATTGACAATAGAGCAAAGTAATGTACTACAGTTTTAAAGAGGACATCAATATCTACAAAAAAGTATGCAATACTATATGTCTAACTATTAGGGATCCGTATGAAAACTTCGATAATGTAACCCAACGTGTGAAAAAAACCCAAAAAAATCCTTATATCGCGTACTCTGCGGAAATTGTTGACAATAGAGCAAAGTGATGTACTACAGTTTTAAAGAGGACATCAATATCTACAAAAAAAGTCTGCGATACTAAAAGTTTTATTAGGGATCCTTATGAAAAATTCGATAATGTAACCCAAGGTGTAAAAAAAATCCTATAATATCATTATTACATCCGTGCGACGCCGGGGCGGACTGCTAGTACGCAATAAAATTAAAGGAAAACTCTGGATAAGACTAGACTGGCTTTTATACTTAATTATACTTACAAGTTTACAAGAAGAAATAGTCGAACGATTAACTTTATTCTACTCGAACATTACACAAATTGAATAAACAAATTAACAAATTAAATAAACTAAAATATTAATTTCGCTCAAAATTAAGAGTGGCGGTGATACCCGCACACGTCGCTGGATGGCGCTGACTGTATTTTAAACGCGCTTACGATTTGTTTTTATAATAAAAAAACTACTCATAAAAAGAAAAAAAACTGTGTCAAATAAGAAAATCTAATAAAATAAATCAATAAGCCCACTTTTCTACAAAAAGAAGTGAAATCCCACCAAAAACATTCTGTAAAAAACTAGCCAAGTCTCGATGGAGCTGCTTGTTTATCTCTAAAAAGTAATGAAATCTAGACAAAGTAGTGTCAAGTCTGAGGTTCTTTACTGCGATTTCTTTATTATTATAGAATGTTATGTGACTTGGCCGTTGAAGAGTACACAAGGGTACAAAACCAGGTGCTCCATGACACCATTGCACCAATCTGTCGCCAGAACCGCTACCCATTAACGATGGAAAATTGCCACTTAGAAAACGTTGATTCAATAACCAGTCAATTGTAGGCTTAATAATACTTATGTAAAGGCGAGCCTGAAACAAACAGTATAAAAAATACGTCTATTTTATGTTAGATCGGTGGTCGATTTGACGCTCCAAAAAGAAGACAGCAGAAGTCAGCATTGTCAATGCTGAATGCATGTGTTGCAAGATCAACAACAGCCTAAAATAAGACACTAGCGTCCAATTACCAATACCTGTATTGGCTATTATCTCGCTTAACAAACATAGGTAGTTACAACAGATATAACATTACGTGTAAACAAAATTGACTTGTACCCACTAACGTATAAAGAATGTTCAACGGCCAAGTCACACAACATTCTATAATAATAAAGAAATCGCAGTAAAGAACCTCAGACTTGACACTACTTTGTCTAGATTTCATTACTTTTTAGAGATAAACAAGCAGCTCCATCGAGACTTGGCTAGTTTTTTACAGAATGTTTTTGGTGGGATGTACTTTAGAATTACAGGGCCTGTTTTATTACCTTCACTAAACCTAAGCATACGAAAGTTATTAAAAGAAAATCGTTAAAGACATTACGTTTAGTTCTTCTTTTTGGAACGAAGTTCCTTATCGCGCGTTGTGAAAGGGGGCTAGACGGAAAAAATTCTTACGAAAAGTTGTCACGACACTTTTTTGCTATAGTATATCTATTAATATATATATCTATTAATTGTGTCGAGGTCGAGGTCGAGGTCGAGGTCGAGGTCGAGGTCGAGGTCGAGGTCGAGGTCGAGGTCGAGGTCGAGGTCGAGGTCGAGGTCGAGGTCGAGGTCGAGGTCGAGGTCGAGGTCGAGGTCGAGGTCGAGGTCGAGGTCGAGGTCGAGGTCGAGGTCGAGGTCGAGGTCGAAGTCGAAGTCGAAGTCGAAGTCGAAGTCGAAGTCAAAGTTGATTCCCCTTCCCTTGTCCCACGTTATTTTGTGAGAACTTCGTTCCATCCGGGTGTCCCTTGACACCTCTCAAGTTTTTTTTCTAATTTTAGATCTTACTAGCCGACCCGTGACAGACTTTATCCTGCCCAAATTTCAATAGTCGCATAGAAAAATGTTTTCCCTATAAACCTTGTCCTGATAAAATAAATAACGAATTTTGATAGAGTGTGTTGTATCAGTAGTCAATTTGATGTCAGATTTTTTTGACAAAATGAATTTCCAATACCGACCTCGGTAGGATTCAACCTTTTTGGTAGAATGTGTTGCTATGACAACTGAATGTTATCGGTCTAAGATGTCTATTTATTTGAACATCAGCGCCATCTATGCCAAAATCATCCTTTTTGCGTTTTTTCATCGTAAAGGGGTTGTTTTTCGGATTATAAGTTCCCCTATTATTTATTTTGATTTTTTTATCTATACTACAGCAAATTTCAGGTTCTTCCGTTTTTTCGTTTATTTTTGATTAGGGAACAAACATAGCAGCCTTATCACAAACTTTCACATTTATAATATTATAAGGATCTTGCCAGCTGTTCCTCTCTAGCGCCGCCTCCTTGACTTTCTTATTCAACACGACAGCTAACTTCTCTGTTATCTGGCTCTTAAGGCGCTCCCAGTCGACGATTGTTTTTGTTCGAAACGAAAAAATAAATACTTGTGAACAAGCCACATCTCCTATTTTATAATGTATAGTATATGTGAATAAAGATGTACCCATCTTTAATCACTTCAATAAATAATCCTACCGACCGCTGCAATGACGACAAACACACGTCGGCGCTTGGTCCGCCTTAGCTTTTCGAATAAATTAATGATATAAATTATGTATAATTACTTACTCTAATTACTGGCCTTACTCTTCTTCTCTTGCCTTCAATCTTTACTTCCACTATGGTCTATAAGAAACTGTTTTGGTTTAGTTATGGTAAGGAATATCACTATACACGTACATAATCTACCAAAGTTGCAGGGCTGTTTTATAATCTTTAATCAACCTAATCATAAGATAGTTATTACAAGAAAAGTGTCAAAGATATGATAGTAGGTTTCGAATAGGAAAGGATCAATGAAAAAAAATGTAGATCCCAAGCCGTGTTTGTTGCCTGATTCTTCTAGGCTTGGTCGCGAGGAATCGGCGTAGCTTCACCTAGTTCCTAAGACGTTTCAAAGTGATCCTTGTGATTTTATTGAAATAAATGATTTTTGAATTTGAATTAGTTAAGACAAGGAAACGCTCACTGTATATCAAACTTGCATAACGAAAACGGAGGAATAAGGTCAAGGAAATACTGGCGAAATGATGATTAGTGATGACATACGTCTGTTTGAAGCAGATTGATATAAATTCTATGTTGATAGAAATGATTCTTGGCACAAAACAACTGTCCAGCCTAGACTAAACAGTCTATTCGACCGTGCGATCTTAGATACAGTAAATGTTTGTAATGTTTACGTTATTACAAGTGAAGATGTGGGAAGTTAAGACATGTTGTTGCTTAAGTTAAGGCCCTCTTAAGGGCCACTTTACGTGACAAAGTTTGAAGTTCCTGAATGTGTTACTTCATATTCTTAGTGTGTTGATAAATAGGCGCATTTGATAATTTCATAATAATTCTCACCATCTTTTGGACAAATTTGAACGCAAGACAGTAGATTAAAAAAAAAATAGTATCATGACTGTAATCTCCAAGTACGGTAGACATACTCTCAGATTTCTAGGCGCTCAAGGGGCGTCTAAAGGGGGTAGTCAGAAGCACGTAAAAACATTACACATATTTTGCAGTAGGTACTTAGCATTCCACACGTGTGGACGCAGATTTTTGCATAGTTTTTTTTCCTCGGACTTCCATACCTAGAGCAAACACAATTCACATGCTCCGATGAGGTGAATGCCCGCCCCCATCAGGATACTATATATACTATATAACACCGCAGTCGCAGAGATCAAACACAGAACCCAAGAGATTTCCAAATAAGCATTAGATCACATGCATCCAAATCGTCACGCTCATCACAAACTGGATATGTTAATAAGAGGGAAAATATAAACTGCGTGTATTAGTATGAACCGCTATAACGGTGTTAAAAGAACTTCTGACGGTAAAATTGCAAAATTGTTCATCGTAATCGTACTTGTAGAGTCATGCTAATGCTCATAAATGAAACTCATTACCCCGATTGATTCACTGAATCCCTACCGTGAAATAACGTTGTCTACACCACCACGTTGTTCCAGTCTGATCACTGACCCAACACGAGGAAATAACAGTGAAAGTGTATTATAATATTTTACAAACTAATTATAGCGTATAGTTTGAACAAAACCGCTGTATCACTCTTTATAGTGAGTTTCCATCTACGCGGAGCTCCTTAGACACGCGCGAGGCGAGGGCAGTAGAAAAAGCCTATATATAGCGGAGCGGACCAATGACTGCGCTCGACATTATCGAACTCGAATATATGAGCGCTGTCATTGGTCCGCACTGCACAACCTCGCACAGCTCCGCGTAGGTCGAAACTCACCTTTACTTCTTAGGTATGTGCGCAGTGAGGCTTTCTACTGCCCTCGCCTCGCTCGTGTCTAAGAAGTGATACAGCGATATCAGTCAAACTATACCACACAATACGCTGTACCATAATATTTTGTTTATGACTCTACCGCACAATACCCCTCTAAGGGTTCGATCAATAAAATACGTCACTTTCCGGCTCATTACAACATTTCACACTCTCCCAGAGGAAGGAGCGTAATTACACAAGTTCTCATAGCTCCGTGAGTGTTAAATAGGTTATTGGGGTGTGGACAATTCATAAATCACACAAAAAATATTTGAATGGCTGAATATTTTAAAAAGAAAATAAATATATAGGATCATGACTATGCTTAGGAAGTATGGTAGACAGATCTATTCCCGTCTAATACCAAAATACTAATACCAATGGTATTTCTTTTTTGCCCTAATTAATATTCTATTCCTAACGAATACCACTCATAAACTAATACCAAAATAAGTTAAACTGATGAGATAGTACAGTTAGTAATAAAAATATACTTTTCAGGCGCTAAGATCTTTTTAGATGTTTAAAAGGAGAGTGGGTAGACGCCCAATTCTTTATAAGTATATATTTTTTGTTTTTTTTTATGTGCGCATCTTTTTACATAGAGATTCTAGTATATTTTTTCTGTAGTGCAGAGAATACATCTCATTTAAATTGGATTTACAATACTAATAGTTTCTTTATAAATAAACGTTTTCGCCGGTTTTCTATTTAGTTTTTGAAACGAAATTATGCAAAGATGTGGCTGTGATGTAAAGACATCAAATAATTCTCACACTTTTTCATAAGACCACATTAAATTTCTTCGATTACACGCATTGTAATAATAAAATTTACTACAAACAAACAAACTTTAAAGGATCTTAGGCAATAAAGCGATTAATAAGCCAACCATCAAAATAACCACATCGTGAGTTAAAACGAGATGCTTCTACATGCTCCCAATGATTTCGTAACTATCTATACTAATATATAATATGCGAAAGTAACTTTGTCTATCTCTCTGTATGTCTGTCTGTCTGTGACGTTATGACGGCCGTGAACTGTGGCCGATTGTGATGAAATTTCATACAGAGATTGCTTAAAGTCTTGGGACGGACATAGGTAGGATTTTATTTCTCCATTTTTCAATTAAAAAAATATATTTTCAGGAATTTCAATGTTTTACGATAAAGTAGCTAAAAATTGATTTCATAAATCGGTAGAAGCGGGTAAAAGCTATTTATTTTAAATTTTGCAAGTTTTTCTTGCAATTTAAAATGTTTCTCTATGATAATTAATTTAAGTGTGGTCTTTAGAAACTGCTTAGGTATGAATATAATTACAAAACATAATAAGACCCTGAATTTCCTTATTTTCCAAGAACATGTATAAACTATCGACTACAATTAATATAAGTCGCGAGGAATAGACGTAGCTTCACCTTATTCCTAAGAGGCTAAGACGTTTAATATCCTTGTGTTTGTATTGAAATAAATACCTTATAAATAAATACCTTAATAAATAAAATTGACTTTGACTTTGACTATAATTTATATTACCACGACCATTTTTATAAACCTCTGAATTATTTTAGAATTATTATGAAACAAGATTCCATTGTATTCTTATAGGCGGCGATGAGCTTACAACCTGTCACGTATGGAATGCTTACTACTGCACAGTGCACATGTTAGTATTACGATTGTAGATAATTCCCAAGCGTGGTAGACATCTTCATAAATCTCCAGGAGCTGATGAGCTCCTGGAGATCCTTAAAAAAATCTAAAAGGAGTCACGTCCAAACATTACATAAGGTAAATAAATACCCACTTCTTGTAGTTAGCATTCTAATGCACATTAAATAAAGTTTATACTACAACTTTCATAAATCTTTACCATTATATAATCGAATATTAATCCTATCCTAATAATATTATAAATGTGAAAGTTTATGAGTTTGTTTGCATGTTTGTGTCTCAACTAGGCCTAAACGACAAAACGGATTAAGATGAAATTTACTGTAAATGTAGATATAATTCCTGAAAAAAATGGACTACTCTAAAATACGAAAAATGATAACAAAAAAAAAGCAAAAAACTGAGTTTTTTCGTTACAAACATACAAATGTTTCCTCTTTATAATCTACAAGCTTCTACCGGCTTCGCTCGCGTGTAACATGGGATAAAAAGTTTCCTATAATATGCTATACGGTTAAAAAGTATCCTATGTGTTATTCTGATGAATAAGCTATATTATTGTAAAGTTTCATTAAAATCCATTCATTAGTTTTTACGTGAAAGAGTAACCATACTCACAAACTTTCGCGTTTATAATATTAGTAGGATATACACTAATATTATAAATAGAAAGTAACTCTGTCTGTCTGTCTGTCTTTCTGTCTGTGACGTTATCATGGCTTACCGTTTACCGTTTTGTGATCAAATTTCATACACAGATAGTTTTTAGTCTTGGGACGAACATAGGATATATATATATATTATGTAAATTTTTCGGATTTTCAAAAAAACATATTAGTCTTCAAAAATCGATTTCTTGAATCTTCGCGGACAAAATCGCGGGTAAGAGCTAGTATTAGTATAGATAAAAGTCCTGAGAGCACCGACGCCAGCTATTGGTCCTTTGAAACCTTTTTATTTGAGAAATAACAAATATTTACAGGTGTTTTACGACCCTAAATCACAGGATCCATGATGAGTGATCACAAACGTGCGAGCAATTTGTTGTGAGGTAATTACGACGGCGCCTGTGATCCTTTAATGTAGGTCAGGATTCCTTGGAATTTAACGGTATTTGTGGTACGGGGTGTTAGAACATTTAAATGATATACCTACCTACTCGTAAACTGGATGTAGGCGTAGAGGTAGGCCAAAGAATAATGGACTGTGTGAACGATGGGTAAGAAAGGAGTGACTGATAAGATGACGGCTGATAGAGGGAAATGGAAGAACACATGTTGTACCTACCCCACATAAGTGGGATAAGGGCAGGAAGATGATGATAACCTACCTACTCGTAAAACCTACTAATAAAATATGTAGTTTGTGATCTGGATTAACGCATAGGCTACATTCTTATCATAAAATATGGAAAATCACTTTTGAGCAATTTTTTCCCCAAAAATCTTGTCAAACAATTAAGTACGAAGTAAAATTGGTAGAGCCGTTCTTATGTGACTATCTTTCATACATCGAGCAATTGTTTGTAGGGTTCCGTTCCCAAAGGGTTAAATCGGGACCCTATTAGGTACTCTAAACTCTGCTGTCCGTCTGTCTGTCACATGGCTGTATCTCATGAATCGTGATAGCTAGACAGTTGAAATTTTCACAGATTATGTATTTCTGTTGCCGCTATAACAACAAATACTAAAAACAGAATAAAATAAATATTTAAATAGGGCTCCCACACAACAAACGTGTTTTTTTTTTGGCGTTTTTTTTATAAATAATGGTACGGAATCCTTCGTGGAGTCCGACTCGCACTTGGCTGGTTTTTTTATTTATATTATGCCTATAGATTAGATAGGTAGATATACTATTCTAGGCTATGTATATTCCAAGTTTAATCAAATCCGTTTGGTCGTTTGGGCGCGATTGAGCCACATATATTCAAATAGAAATATCCTCACAAACTTTCGAATTCATAATATTAGTAGTAGTACTATATATCAAGGGCCGCTACTCCGCAAAACGATTTTGACAAAACGACAGTGCTCTGATATACTTGGCCAAACCGCACTCATAGAAATCGTGGTCTGTCATAGTATGATGTCAATTGTCAAAGGTAATGTCAGTCGTGCCATCGTCTCGGAGTAGACGATATTATATCGTGACAAAACTTTATTACGATATATCGTTTATCGGTTTGTGGATTACTTTGTCACGACATATAATTTATCGGTTTGTGGAGTAGACGATATTATATCGTGACAAACTTTATTACGATATATCGTTTATCGGTTTGTGGAGTAGACGATATATCGTGACAAACTTTATTACGATATATCGTTTATCGGTTTGTGGATTACTTTGTCACGACATATCGTTTATCGGTTTGTGGATTAGACGATATATCGTGACAAACTTTATTACGATATATCGTTTATTGGTTTGCGGAGTAGACGCGTAGTAGAGTAGATTTTAGGGTATGGTCGCTTTTATTCGCATATGCTCTATCAAACTGTCCGGTAGGTAAATTGCGAAATAGTATGCTACTCATTTGAATTCGGCACAGGTCGAATATCATAAATGCTAATCTTTTAGTGCAATTTGATCGCACTCATAGAACTTGAATTACTAACGTGCTCACGTCAAGTTTTGCATTAATTTCCAACAGAACATTTAAATTATTGTGTCTGTTTACTGGAAATCGTTTTATACAGATTCGCTTTGAAGGCACGACAGGCAGCTGAAGGTTTAATTATTTTTGGTCGTTTTGAACGTGTTTTCTTGATTTTGCAAAAGGTCCTACAGCTTTGATTTAACGGCATAGATAACTTTAGGATTTTATAATTTATTTACACTACTATTATAAAATGGCAATTTTTACCTCTTTATTTTAAGTAGTGTTTGTGATTTAAGCGAAAAATAATATGTTTAAAATATTCGAAACTTAAGAATTTATATTTTGAGGTTACGCTTATTTAGACCGATCGTATTTTACGAAATTCTACAGTTTCGAAAATTACATTAGTTATGTGTTTATTTCCTAAAAAATACTTTTTATTTTATGTTTTATGAAATCTTCTATATAAGGACTAACACCTTTCAACCAAAGCGTTTTTAGGTTTAGATTTTAATAAATTAGTATTATATTCAAGTAGCTTCAAAGAAGTCTACAATGTTAAGTAAACACTGACATTACTTAGTATTTATACGGTATTTGTAAAATGTATTCAGCTGTCGAGAAAATCTGCTATGTTGAAGATTATGTTAGCAATAAATAATCTTGGATTGAGTGGTTCTAGAATTGTGAAGTGGGAGTAGGCCTCGTTTCCTGACCCTAAGGTCAAGGGTTCATTGGACTCACCAGCATTTGATCAGAAAGTTATGAAGACCAAGACGGAACCAGTGGTAGAACAAAAGATAGCCGTTTAGAAGAATTAGTAAATCAGTTTTTTAGATGAGCTCATATTGTCTGTCAGTATTCGCCTTGCATTAGGAGTCTAGGCTGTGTGATCGATGAGGCCAACACATAAAAGATAATTATATACCTACGCTTTATAAATTGTAGGTCGCTAGTTAGGTAAATCCAGACGGTAGGATAAACAAACAACTTTACTAAAACGTGGTCAATTCTTATGTGGGTAGATTCTGTCATAAACAACAATATTATGACAAAGTGCTTGAATCATTTGATGTGTCTAGACCGAAGCCAATTATCCATGTTATAAAATAAAATACATAGTATGTAATAAATACAAACGCTTTTGAATTAAACATAGTACAAAATGCACTGATTTGGACCACAGTTCACCACATAAACGAACGTTAAGACGAGTAATAAATTTTTTTGATGAATGCAGAATCGTTTTTTCTCAATAATCGCAAAACATACAGTTTTGTTTTTTGTGATAAAGATAACTTAAGGATTTAATCTAGATAAATTAAAGACAGAAACACGATTGGTGAAACTTTTCTCGATACATTTATTTTCCAAAGTTGGCTCTTCAAAAACACTGTTTTCTTTTTTAATCAAAACTATGAATAGCTAAATAGTTTATTTTTATATCATTCGTTAGATAATCATACTAGCTACATAAATTAGACATTTTTTTTTAAATTTGATGATTTTCAATATAATGCAGTTTTATCACTCACTCACTTTCCGACTTATCCGGGTAGACTCAGTCCAAACAAAATGTCAAAAAAATAAATTTAAATGGAACCAACTTGGTACTGTTCTGTAATTTATCTAGAAAAAAATATTACTCGTGTTATTCATAAAACTAAAAAAACTAATATCGTCTCTTGACTTTTCCATTGGTCGAAGCATTGTCGTCGGTTTTAATTTTAGTTTTTAAACGTAATTAATGTCGTAGCGTATTCAAAAAGTTAAAAAAAACCCGGCCAAGTGCGACTCTGACTCGCGCACGAAAGGTTCCGTACGATAATCTATAAAAAAAGGTAAAAAATCACGTTTGTTGTATGGAAGCCCTACTAAAATATTTATTTTATTCTGTTTTTAGTATTTGTTGTTATAGCGGCAACAGAAATACATCATCTGTGAAAATTTCAACTGTCTAGCTATCACGGTTCATGAGATACAGCCCTGTGAGAGACATACGGACAGCGAAGTCTTAGTAATAGGGTTCCGTTTTTACCCGTTGGGTACGAAACCCTAAAAAAGGTAGATTTGCGCTTTATCCCTTTCTACAAATCTTATGTCTGTCTATTCTTGATTTGAAGGGATTTACCAGGTTTTCCCCTATTGTCTCCTCTCATTATGGAGTTATTCAGAATAGCGTCAAGAATGTTGCCAAGCATTTGAATCGATAAACGATAAATCTAACTTACAGTGGCAACAATGCCATAACTACAGATTAAAAACAAGTAGATTTAGTTAGTAGGTTTAATGTTCAATAAATCATGTAAACAGAAGAAAATGATTTATCTAGATCAATCAAAATCGTGGCCTAGTTGGTGGTACCTCGGACATGGCCGAGGTGAATGTGGAAAACAGTTGGTATTGTTGTAAGCGGCGATGGGCTTGTAATCTGTCAGAATAGACAGCTAACTAATGCAAAATGTCGGCATGTGTCAAATGTTATTTTTTTCTATTACCCTCATCAACTATGAATGCCTGGTGAACTGAGGATATACTGAGGAGGACCTTACTGATTTTCCCAAGATTTTTCCATAGCACTATGGATTTATTTGGGATTCATTATTTAGGATTCCTTACTACACAGAATTAGAAAATAATATTTAAGAAAATCCATTCAAAATCGAACGCACGATTTTCGGATTGAAAATAGAGATCCTCCAATTTTGCCAACACTAGCTATAAAAAAATGCCTGTAAAATCTGTCAACTGTAGGTAACAACCTGTAGGTAACCTGGCACTGGAGCTCTACATAGCATTAAGGAAATGATAGGCCCCAAGCCGTGTTTGTTGCCTGATTCTTCTAGGCTTGGTCGCGAGGAACAGGCGTAGCTTCACCTAGCTCCTAAGACATTTCAAAGAGATCCTTGTGATTTTATTGAAATAAATACCTTTTAAGTTTGACCTGAGTGTACCAGCTATTTAACACGCTGCGGTGTGGTCTCACATTTGCGCGCTATTTAAATGCAAATCCCGATGAGAATAAGAGTTACGAACTGCAACTGATTACCATTACATAAGATGCAGTCTTTGAGCTGGTGAGTACATTGCGAGCTCAACGTTGCCGCGTTGTTCCGAACACTCGTTTTCAAAACGCTTGATTTGTACAAGTTTTTCAACCGATGGTAAAGGAGATACTCAATTCGACGCGTATATATTTTTTGTTGCTTTATAGGGTTCCGTACCCAAAGGGTAAAAACGGGACCCTATTATTAAGACTTCGCTATTTGTCTGTCCGTCTGTCTGTCTGTCTGTCACAGGGCTGTATCTCAAGAACCGTTATAGCTAGACAGTTAAAATTTTCACAGATTATGTATTTATGTATGACCGTTTCTTTTTATCTGGTGATCCGATTTAGATTATATTTTATAGAGTTTTTTGTAGAGAATAGTCTAAAGTTAGTCCTATTTAAATTGTGTTTATTTAAGAAAATTCCTTCATTAAACTTTAAAAACGAATATCGTCTCTAGACTTTTCGATTGGTCGAAACATTTTCGTCGGTTTTTCTTTAGGCCCTCAGTTCTTCAGGTACTCCATCGATTATTTTTGGCAAGTCCATCTGGTAAATAGCTGAGTATACCATTTTTGTAGTGAGGATAATGCTACTAACATTATAAACATGAAAGTCTGTGAGGATGTTTGTATAAGTATTTGTGCCTCAATCACGTCCAAACGACCAAACATTTGGATAAGACTTGGATTATACATAGCCTATATCCCCTATGTCCTGTATTAGCATATAGGCTATTTATCCAGGTACCACGCAAGCGCTGACAAAAGCTAGTTATAAAATAAATGCATAATCTTCAAGCAAGCTTACTGATTTTACTGGTCGGCTTCTACGGTAAAGTCCATTGTATGTGTAACTGTCAAAAGACAATGAGATTTTGATAGTCGAAGCCGCTTGTCCACCAGGGGAGTTATGCAAGTGATTTGCGGGACATTCCACATCGTAGTTTCTGATAATGACACAAGAAATATTGCTAGTGTAAGGTCACGACTATTATACAAGTGAGTGTTTACTTTTTGACAAGCCGTTGGTTACACTAACCGCCAGTTTGTATGGTGTAAGTTGGCTTTCGACAGACTTTACGCTTAAAATAATAATAGAACGGATTATTGCGTATTTTGCTATTTAAACACAATTTACAGTTCTTGTTTATTTTTGAGCAATGTCACAATTTTGTTTGAAAATACAAGATGGCTTTAGAAATACAGGGTGTAAATGTCTGTCTTTCATTCCTGCTGTCATATAATAACAGTTGGCTATGCACAGATTATAAGACAGAACTCTCTTATAAAACAATGTCAAATGACAAAGATATACATGAAATGAAATAGAATCACGACTGTAATCCCCAAGTATTGTAGACATACTCTCAGATTTCCAGGACAGACAGACACAATCATGTCCACATTTTGAAATAGTTAGCGTACTTATTATACAGGGTTACTGGTTATTCGACCGATTCCTGTCGGGAGGTTATTTCGGTTGAATAAGACTATAATCTAATGCGAAAGTTAATTATTTCTGAGAATAAAATTTTTCAACAACACTTTACCAACACAAAAATTACAAATGTATTTCTTATATTTGTAGTTTTATGGTATCATTCAACGGAAATAACCTCCTCTACAACCCTCCACCAGGAATAGGTTGAATAACCACTAGCCCTGTATAACTGCGCAATAAAAATCAAATATAATATATTCACGGTTATAATCGATAAAAAAAAATGGGTTAGCAGTTTGACTTTATCTCCTAAATGGCCCGGAACAGCTATCGTGAGTGGTATTTCACACCCTGTAGCATCTTTTTTGTTCACAGCCGTCGTGACCACACCGGGATTGCCAAGTCAACATCAGTGCTAACGTGGGAACCGACTGTCACATTGCTCTTGTTAACACGTTGCTGTTTTGCGTGACTGTTTGTTGTGACAATAGTGGCAATTCTGTTGTCTCGGCAAACTGACTAATTTGTAAAATGTGAACGCTATTATGTAGTTTGTATCTTTTTTTTGTCATTCGTGTTTCGTTTAAATTTTGAATTGGAATGTATTTCTCTGGATAATGGTTAATTAATAATGATTTCTGCGCAATTTATGTTATGCGCTAGTGAAACCGCGAGACACAGCAATACTTAATTATATTACATACCTACAGGTCGGCTATTTATCACAATTGAAAAATGTTTGTTAACTGAAATTACACTTTGACAATGACTTTTCATGACATTACTTTTTACAAAAAATATCACTGATTATAAAACGTTGTAGACATTTTTCTTTTTTATTTCGCATATTTTACACATTCGAGTGTCAACATGCCAACACACATTTTCACGTTGATGTATTTAAATCACATCGTTCATTTTATGAGAACTATACAAATTTTACGACCAATAATACCTTCAATGATCTGAGCTTAGATGTCTAGTTTGGATTGCAATATATTCTTCCTAGTCGTTTCGTGATGTAGACAGGATAACTAGTTCAATAGAGACCTTTCGTATCGCGATCTAGGCTTAGATATATTGATATGTAGACTTTGGGAATTAAGTTGTTATCTTGTTGATGTTTTAAAATGATCAAATTTGACAGAAATTTCTTATTGATCATGGAAAAACATAATATTTTATAGGGTTAAAAATGATTCAAGATTTATTTTTGTGAAACTTCAGCACAAGATCACTCAATCGCATATTTTCAGCATTTTAGAATTACTTATGTTAAAAGAGTGTGTTCACTATTCCCCCTTTCTGATTATGTCTACAAATTCTTAAATCCGTATAAATTGTAGAAGTTTTTCTCATTTTGGAATTATCTACGTTTTATTACTACTTTACCAACTTTTGTTATTTAAAAGAACCATAAATGATTCTGGTTTGATTCAAAACTGGTCAAACAGAATTAAATAAATAAATATAAATAAATAAATATTGGTGGACATTTCACATTTTACACAGCGCCATATAGCCCCAAACTAAGCAAAGCTTGTACTATGGGAACCTGATAACTGATAGAATACATATATACGTTTTTTTGTTGTAAATACATAAATATTATACATAACACCCAGACACAGAACAAACATCTATGTTCATCACACAAATGTTTATCCCGGGTGGGGATCGAACTCACAACCTACAGCGCAGAAGGCAGAGCTACTACCAACTGAGCTGTGAGACCAAACGCAAACTTTCCCACAAGTTGCATTGTTGTACAGTGGCCTTGGGCTACCTAGCCAAGACCTAGACCGAAATGAATTCCAAATTTACTAAGTGGCACTTTTGAGCCGTCCATTAAATGCAATTTGCTGAATTGTTTTCGGAAAATGTTGTCATAATTTATAAATAGGTTTAAAATTACAAGCTGAAAATACTTAGCGCGTTATATTCTTAAGAGCCAATAATTCACACCTAGGTTTGAAATTATGTTGTTCTGCTATATTTTATGACTAGTTAATTTACTGTTACTACCTAAAAGGAGTAATTTATAAACAGATAATACAGCTATTTCAAATTATATTAATACTAGCAGCTCGCCCCGGCTTCGCACGGGTGGTGGCATTAAAAGTAGCCTATGTCTTATACTGATATATAAGCTATAAAATATAAAGTTTCATTTTAATCCGTTCAGTAGTTTTTGCTTGAAAGAGTAACAAACACACATAACCACTCACAAACTTTCGCATTTATAATTATAGTAAAATATTATATAGTAGGAAGTAGGATATACATAATATGTATATACATACTAGGATTAGGACATAGTAGGACCTTGCAGGTACTTAATTTACGTGCATTCTAAGTCCCGAGAAATCGGAATGATTTCATCCCCATGCCTTCCCTCAGATCCTTGAAGATGACTAAAGGGACTAGTCGGAGGCACGCCCTAACATTGCATTTGGCACATGCCCACATTTGCAATAGTTACAATTTCATACGTAACAGCTTGCAAGCCCATCGCCGCTTATAAGAATACTAACTGCCTTCCTCATATTTTTTCCCACCTAGGGAAGGTTTTATAATTGATTTTAATAATATTATAAATGCGAAAGTTTGTGATAAGGCTGCTATGTTTGTTCCCTAATCAAAAATAAACGACAAAACGGATTAAGATGAAATTTGCTGTAGTATGTACAATCAGAATAAATAAAGGGGGAACTTATAATCCGAAAAACAACCACTAAATAGTAAAAAAATGCAAATAGGATGATTTTGGTATAGATGGCGGTGGTGTGCAACAAATCTGACATCACAGACTAAAAACATTTAGTCGTCATAGCAACGCAGTTTTGACTAATGAGTAATACGCATTCTACCAAAATTTGTAATTTATTTTATCAGTACAAGGTTTGTAGGTAAAAAATTGGCCAGATATTGCCTTTTCCTATGCGATTATTAAAATTTGACAGGACAACGTCTGTCACGGGTCGGCTAGTAGTCCAATATATTATTTTTCAAACTATAGTGATCAGTAGACATAACTATAGATTATGACACGGGTCTTTATCACGTAATTACCTTTAATTTATTTTCCCGACGTTTCGACTATGTTACAATAGCCATGGTCGCGGGCAGACTGGAGTACTCGGAGCTACCGTCGAGAAGCGGAGGCAGTCTCATATATTTTTCAAGCACGAACCTTTGCCCTACATCTATGCCTTCATTGGTTCGCACAGCCGAGGGCTGATAACCATGATACTTTGCATACCCGTGCTAATAGGCAGCGGGAGCTTCGAGGAATTTCGTGCAATAAAATTTGGTACCTGTGGTATTGTTCTGGTTAGAATAGAGTCAAGTTTGTTTTACTAGCATCCGCTTGTAGCTTCACTTAAAGACGTTATCATCTACTTTTGATGTTGTCTGTGCTTTCATCGACAATATACATTTACGTGAGTAATTTCCCGTTTTGTCATAATGTGAAGAAAATGTGTTGAAATTACAAGAACCACTTTTCTAGTCACACCCAATAATTCTCGACCATTAATTTAATTATTTGTGTTAATTATGGTCTGAATGAACCAATTCTAGTATAGGGTTCGCTTCCTTCAACGATAGTGCTGGGATATGTTGTATCGAGATAACAGTATCGATAATGTCGATATTCCGCAATAGAACGCGTACTATCCACTATCGATAACCTTTAACGCCTTCCGCAGTGACTCAACTAGCGAAAGTGACCCTATTGGGGTAAGACTGGAAGACATAGTACCTTTAAAGAAAATAAATACAAACATGTAAATTGGTGTTGACTAAGATGACAATCGGATGTGTCAAATATGCGTATAGGTATGCGAAATAAAATAGAGAAATAACTAAAATCACTACATAGTATAAAGCAAAGTCGCTTTCCGCTTCCCGCGTCTGTATGTAATATGTATGTATGTATGTATGTTTGCTTATATCTTTAAAACTTCACAACGGATTTTGATGCGGTTTTTTTAATAGATAGAGTGATTCAGGAGGAAGGTTTATATGTATAATACATGCATAATATAGTAGAGAAACACTGATAATTTTAGAGGTTTCTAATGTAATGTCGTAAATAAACACATTTTTTTGCGCTTACATTGCAAATTCTGGCTGAACCCCACACCCCACGAGATATATCAAAATAATGTACTACAGTATTGTACACCTTAAAAACGTCTACAAAAAAGTCCACGATGGTATTAGAAATGTCTTACGCACAGCGAAGCGGGCACGGGTCAGCTAGTATCCTATATTTTAAAACTGTCATTTTGAGGTTACGCCAATATAAACTTTAACATAAAGGAATAAGAACAATCGTTTTTAGGAATTTTAGGTTTAGTGTGAACACACAACAGAATCGCCACCATAACCACACTTCACTCCATCGACCCCTTCCCCCCCACCTTATTAATTTATGGATTACTACTACCTAAATCTTTATGGAAGGTCCCCAATACGAGTACGTCGGTCAATGCAAAATGTTCTTGAACAATACAAACAAACTAGGTCAATTCATTTTGTAGCCTTTAGCTGAATGCAAACTATAATGACCATCATTTTCAAGTGTCACCGAGTAAAGCTTGTAAAATGATATCTAAATCCACGTTATCAGCATTATTGAATTGAACCCAATCATTTATCTAGTACAATGAAATCATGATGCATTTCTCAGTTTAATTCATAATTAGATGCAAAAGCATTATAGAGTAAACTTGTGATCGGCGCTGTCACTGTCATCCAACCAGGCAAACGAGTTATTGAAAAAAAACAATTTTACAATAGTTTGTGAGGTGTATGAGTATATTTTTTGGCTCAAAAACGCTCAAACCACCAAACGGATTTGGATGAAAATCTTCTTTATTAAATAAATGAAGCGCTGAATGTGTTGCTAAGCGCAAATCTCGAGAACAGCTGAACCGATTTCACTAATTCTTTTTTGTTGTATTCGTTATTATCAGGAGAAGGTTATCATGGAAAAAAATAATTTAATAGGACATCTGTCGAGACAGCTAGTTTGAAATAAAATAGCTTTCTGTTCTCTAATAGAATTTTTTATCTAGGTGGTACGTGAGAAAAGCTGTTATCGGAACCTAGTCAAACATAAAAAACAGTCGCTCAAAAAACTTACATTGCGCACTTATTTGCGAATAAGGTTGAGTTCTATAATCTCGCATGATGGATTTTATCGTTGTCGATTTGAAACTAATAAAAACTTATTTATTCTCTATTTTCGATCGAAAAAAGGAGGTTCTCAATTTGAAGCTTATATCAATGCTTTACTGACGTTAGAAGGCATAATCGTGCGTGCTTGATCAATAAAATTTGTAGTTAAATCAGGCATCCTGTTTTCTGTATAAATAAACAAGAGTGAGGCAAAGCTTATAATCAGATCTAAACGAATGACCGCCCTTGGACGTGTCATGGGGTCTAATCGAATGCCGTATTTTACGTCAAACCATTATCTTACACTTGTTAAATTGTGAAGGTACTTGTTTAATAGAGCCTAGTGCTATTTTGGTATACCTGTGGCCTGAGCACGAAACTGACACTTTTTGTATAGTAAAAGTGTCAGTTTTGGCATTTGGAAGATACGTTGTCGATACGATTGTGGTTCATGCTAACCCCCCAGATGCCTAAGAAGGTGAATATTGGTGGCAATTTTGTTGTATCCGCCTAAAGCTAAAAGTTCATAAAAATACAGTCGCTCTTATCTCTTTTAGGTACCTACTTAAAAGTCTAAATTAGGTTAACCTCAAGATGGAATATTTTAGCCATTTCATTTTTGTTCGTCCCTAAGATGTGCAGATGTGTCAAAATTTCATTTTAGTCAACACTTTAATATAATGCTGAGTGAATTTACGTAAAATTCGTTAAATTACTTTATAAGCTCTACATTTTAAAATTGTCATCCTGAGATTACGCGAATTTAGGCTTTAATGTAAAAGTATTAAGAGCGATAGTTTTTTAAGAAAATGTAGGTTTAGGTTGGACACAACAGAAACTCTAGGTACCATTATTACGATAGTCTTAATACAAGGATTTTATAAAACGACTTCGACATACAGTTATGGCAGACACGTATTTTTTTTAATGTACCAACACGGATTACTTTGTAATGGCTATTCCGATTTTAATAGGGTTTGCACTATTTTAATAAGAAACAATTCGAGGTGACCCGGTTCGGTTAGTTCATTAAGTAGGTTTTTATGGTTAATGAAAACAAGACATATCTTGACATGCAATTTGTGCGAATCACTTTTGTTTTTTTATTCTAAAACTAGCAATCCGTGACCGCACGGGTGCAATAATGATTGTTATGGCATTTTTTTACACCTTGGGTTACATTATTGAAGTTTTAGTAAGAAACCCTATTGTTGTGTGGCTGTATAGGTACCTAAGTGTGGCTGTAGGTACCTAAGCTTCGGGTTCTACCTACAGCATTGACAAATGAATCGATAGCACCTTCGGTCTAGGCCGCTGTTGACAAACAATTACAGTCTCAATGATTCATGACGAAGGAACGGTCATGGAATAGTTAGTTTTATTATATCTGATTCAAGTCAAGCATTTTGTAATAGACTTGATTAATTCCGTTTTCATTAAAAAAACCGACTTCAAATTTGAATTCTCAGAACATTTATCATAAACATAAAGTGGCGCCACCTGCCGGCGCAATCGTAAACATCTTTTATTGGTTTTTAAACTAAAAACGTAAAATTAAACTAGATGTCGCTAGAAATGCAAAAATCACGTTGTTTTATTCTGTTTTTAGGGTTTGTACCCAAAGAGTAAAAACGGGACTACTAAGATTCCTCTGTCCGTCTGTCCGTCTGTCCGTATGTCTGTCACAAAGCTGTATCTCATGAACCGTGATAGTTAGATAGTTGAAATTTGATGACACACAGATGATGTAGATCACAGATGATGTATTTCTCTTAAAGCATAAAATAAATATTTAAGTGGGTCTCCCGTACAACAAACGTGATTTTTTTGCCGTTTTGATAATAGTACGGAACCCTTAGTGCGCGAGTCTGTCTCGCACTTGGACGGTTTTTATATACAAGTAAGATATAATTATATAGGTTCGATCCCCACCCAGGGCAAACATTTGTGTAATAAACATAGATGTTTGTTCTGGGTGTTACTATGTATATTATGTATGTATTCACAAAAAAAAAGTAAATAAAGTATTATATCAGTTATCTGGTTCCCATAGTACAAGCATTGCTTAGTTTGTGGCTAGATGGTGTTGTGTGTAATGTCCGCCAATATTTTTTTTTATTTTTTTATTTAGGGCTAAAAGTTCCTTTATAAAATAAAATAAAAGTAATACCACGATAGGTTAGTTCTATAATGTAAAGGCCCATTTAGACGGGGAGAGTTTCTCGTACGTTTCCTTACGAGAAACCATACGCTACTATCACAAGCAATAATCGCCATAACACAATGGTATCAAAATGTTTACATACAGGCAAGAAATAAAATCTCGCCTACGATTATGTCATACGAGATCCGCATATGACTTATCGCTAGGCGATAATTGCCTATGATTGTTTACACAACAAAAGTATAGTAAGCAGATTCTTGCTTAGGAGAGTCTCGACTTGTATAAACACGATCTCCTGTGACATATTTTCAAGTTGATACGAGTATCGTACAAATCAGTTTGAATCGTTTTTAGTGCGAGATTTGTCAGTCGAGTTAAGTGATTACCTACTAGTACATTGTTCGTAAAAATGACACAAAAATCTTTTAAATTCGGTTCTGCCGACAATATTAAGTTCATTGAACTGTATAGAAGTTACGAGTGTTTGTGGAACACGGATAATGATAATTATAAAAACCGTGATGCAAGAAATGCAGCCCTGAATGATTTTGCTAAAGAATTGGGTATTATTGTTTTGTAATGTACCTTATCAAAGCAAGACTGATGTTGAATAAATGCTTAGATAATCTTATGATAGTTAAGTGATTTTGAAGTTAAACGTTTTTTATTCATACCTTAATAAAATCTTCCAATGCAGTGTAAATAGCTTGCAGAACTTCTACCAAAAAGTAACTTATGGTACACCTAGGTACTCTAAATATTTCTGATAATGTTTGAAATTAATCTCCTGTAGCCAAATATTTTAAAGTTATTTCCAATTTTGTACGAGCAGCTATAGCTTGACGCATATTTGTATCACTTTTTTGTATAGATAGTCCAATTTTTTGAAGTAAATATATAAATTGAGTTTTCGTAACCCGAAACATATTTTTGAATGTCTCTTCATCTTCCAATTGTAATTCAAGGCACAACGTATTAGATGCTCCCAAATCATTTCTTCTCGTTATCCATTTTTTAACCCAACACCTTTTTTTCTTTTTCCGTATATAATTAAAACACCCTCGCGCACTGCACTCATGGTAGCAACTGGCATAAAATCTCGAAATACGATTATTGCTTTGAAATTCTGTTTACACGGACATAATAATATTCCATTGCAAGGCAATTGTCGCCCAAGGCAACGAGCGAGGAGAGCGATTGTTTAGACGAAAAAAATGTTTTATATTCCTTCGATAATCGTATCTTCGAGACGAGAAACTCTCCCCGTCTAAATGGGCCTTAATTATTGATTGATTGAAAGAACTTTCAATCGAATGTTTCTCGATTGAAAGTGAGACTTCCATAGGTCGTTTGTATTACTTCTTCTGTGGTAATACTAAACCGGCAAGGCTGGGCCATTCCATTCTGCCACCCCGATCTATCGCTAATCAATTTTGTAATGAGGCCATTAGAATTCTTATGCCGATAAGTACTTACTCCTTACTCGAGGTAATTATTTTTAATTACAATAATTGAAAGAACATTATTGTAGGTTCACATTATCATTATGTGATTAAATTTCTAAAAATATTATTTGAATGGTTATAGAATAATCAATTTACATTGAAAATTAACAAGAAAACCGATAAAAATGTTTCGATCAATTCAAACAAGAGACTATATTCTTTTTGTTGTTAGGTATATATGAAGTCCTACATATTATAAACAATTTTAATAGACTTATACTACTATAACTTTGGACTCTATACTACTACACTCTATAACTTTTGTTTTCTTCACAAACATCATCCAAATCGGTCCACCAGGTAAAAATATAGAAATAAACCACAAAAATAATCACTACATAGTATAAAGCAAAGTCGCTTTCCGCTTCCCGCGTCTGTATGTATGTATGTTTGCTTATATCTTTAAAACTACACAACGGATTTTGATGCGGTTTTTTTTAATAGATAGAGTGATTCAGGAGGAAGGTTTATATGTATTAAACCCGTGCAAAGCCGGGGCGGGTCGCTAGTATAGAAATAAACCACAAAAATAATATACCTATACGATTCAATTTGCGAACCTTCTCTTTTAATCAGGGGGGTTAGCATCTACCATGCCAATTGCCAAAAATAACACGTAGCCGTTTTGGCCGAGTGGGAGGTACCTCGACTTTCAATATGAAGGTCGTGAGTTCAATCCCTGCGTGCATCAATGGATTTTTCTGTTAGAAAAATGTATATGCGCATCATAAAACGTGCTCAAAACGGTGAAGGAAAACATTGTGAGTAAACCAGTTAGTATTCTTATAAGCGGCGATGGGTTTGCAACTTGTCACGTATGGAATGCTAACTGCTGCAAAATGTGGGCATGTGCCAAATATAATGTTTGGACGTGCCTCGGACTACCCACACTGGACATCTTTACTTACTTGGAGTACTTGGAGATTACAGTCGTGATCCTATTTATTTTATACTTTAACTAAACAAAAAGTGTAAGTTTTGATTTGGACGATAGATTGTCGTTACGATAGTGGTTTGTGCTTAGGCCACAGTTGAAAATTTGCCGTGTTGGCCGAGTGGAAGGAGAATTTCAATCAAAAGCTTTAAAATATAGAAAATCAAACGGTAATAGACAAAGCCGATAAGTTATCGACGAAAATACAAATGTTTTTGGCTCTCGGATAAAGTCGTGAAATCAAACTTAGTGGCCGAAATAAATTAAAATCTGAATAACAAACCCATAAACACAGTATAAGTGTCCAATTTGGAACGATAAAAGCTGTTTAGCGGCTCAATATAGCACCTTTGGTACACAAAGGAAACATAGAGAGTAGCAAACAAATACTTTCCCATGGAAAATAACTGGTGGACTGCGCGGGCGCATTCAGACACATTATACACTGCAACTCATCGACCACATAGACCAATAGACGCCTAAAGGTTTCAAAATTCAAATTCAAAAATCATTTATTTCAATAATCACAAGGATCACTTTGAAACGTTTTAGGAACTAGGTGAAGCTCCGCCGATTCCACGCGACCAAGCCTAGAAGAATCAGGAAACAAACACGGCTTGGGGTCTACCTTTTGTTTCAATGATCCTTTCCTTAATGCTATGTAGAGCTCCAGTGTGGTGCCAATCGAACAAGGTAAAGGCTCAAACAAGAATATTAATTAAAAGTAATACTCAAGTACAACAATAAAAAAACGAACTAAAGAGCTTTAGCACAAATTCAAAAAGCAGCAGTTTCTTTACTAGACTTTGGCAATTTTGTCGTTAATCACTACATAGTATAAAGCAAAGTCACTTTCCGCTTCCCGCGTCTGTATGTATGTTTGCTTATATCTTTAAAACTACACAACGGATTTTGATGCGGTTTTTTTTAATAGATAGAGTGATTCAAGAAGAAGGTTTATATGTATAATAACATGCTACCCGTACGAAGCCGGGGCGGGTCGCTAGTGTTGAATATAAGTATGTAATTTTTTGTTTAGTTTTATGAGATTATGATGACACAAAATAAATTTGTTCTTTCTTTCTCTTTTTTTCATCACACAAAATATGTGTAAAAATGTTTGTTCTGTGTCTGGGTGTTGTTATGTATCAAAATGTATTTACAAAAAAAAAAGTATTTATGTACTTTATCAGTTATCTAGTTCTCATAGTACAAGCTTTGCTTAGTTTGGGGCTACATGGCGCTGAGTGATAATGTGCACCAATATTTATTATTATTTATCATTTCTGCAAAAAAAAATTCTGTCTAGTTGTTGAAGTGTGCGGGTCAGGGGGAGCGGTAAATAATGCATTCTGATTGGCTTAGATTTGGTTCAATGGCACAGCCCGCTGCGGGGCGCGTCGTGAACCGCACTTGGTGTCTTATATCAGCAGTGTAAGCCTAATGTGTTGTTTGAAAGTGTTCGCCTTGCATGAGGAGTCTATTGGATGCGTGGTTGATGCTGCAACTGATCGTAAATCAAACGGACTGCACCCGTTTGAGATGTTACGATTAGATAGAATTACAATCAACTTAAGAAATCAACGAGGAAACCAGTTATTATTCTTATAAGCGGCGATGGACTTGCTACCTGTCACGAAAGGAATGCTAACTACTGCAATGTAAATATTAGCCAAATGTTGGTAATGTTAGGACGTGTCTCTGACTATCCCCCAGGATCTGAGCGATTAGTACTTGGGGAAGACAGTCGTTATCATATTTATACTAGCTTTTCGTCTGCGTATATTCAGGAAAACGTTTTTTAACTTTTTCGTAAAACATTGATGAAATTCCTTTGTAAAAAATTGAAAAAAAAAAAAGATGAAATTCCTGAAAAACAAAGAAATATTTAGGAAAAAAGTAGCCTATGTCCGTTCAAAGACTTTAAACTATCTCTATGTGAGTTTTCATTATAATCGGCTCAGCGGTTTGGCCGTGATAACTTCACAGACATACAGAGTTACTTTCGCATTTATAATATTAGTATAGATAGAAGTAACCAATGAAAATAAACAAACGCATCATGAGAAGGAAATTCAAAGAAAACAAACGGTATACCAATAAAATGATCTAATCTGTTTGGAAGAAATAGAAGAAGTAATAAAAGTTATATATAAAGTAATAAAAAATACCGGCCAAGTGCGAGTCGGACTCGCGCACAAAGGGTTCCGTATTATATTATCTATAAAAAACGGCAAAAAAAATCACGTTTGTTGTATGCCCATTAAATATTTATTTTATTCTGTTTTTAGTATTATTATAGAAACAGATAGCGACAGAAATACATAATCTGTGAAAATTTCAACTGTCTAGCTATCACGGTTCATGAGATACAGCCCTGTGACAGACAGACGGACACAAAGTCTTAGTAAATAGGGTCCCGTTTTTACCCATTGGGTACGGAACCCTAAAAAGTTCCAAATAAATTGGTTGAATAATAATCATTGCATAAATAACATTAAAAATGTATACTAGCTGACCCGGCGAACTTCGTACCGCCTATTATATTAAGGATCATTGAGAAATATGCACGGCCCCAAGCCGTGTTTGTTGCCTGATTCTTCTAGGCTTGGTCGCGAGGAACAAGCGTAGCTTCGCATAGCTCCTAAGACGTTTCAAAGTGATCCTTGTGATTTTATTGAATTATATGATTTTTGTATTTGAATATTATGATTACAGAAAATCAAATTTGGTGACATAC
This sequence comes from Hydriomena furcata, assembly GCA_912999785.1. Classification (NCBI taxonomy): domain Eukaryota; kingdom Metazoa; phylum Arthropoda; class Insecta; order Lepidoptera; family Geometridae; genus Hydriomena; species Hydriomena furcata. Next base: position 13,557,195 of record OU538834.1, read on the forward strand.
CGATAACAGCGCCACCTACCGACTCCAATTGCGTTTTCAAACCATCCAGGAACCCATTGAAATATAATATACGAAATTTCAACCAGATCGTTCCAGCCATTTAGGAGGAGTTAGGTGACAAAATAACGTACACAAGATTTATAATATTAGATGATTTTAAGAAGATTAAACTCCATTGAAAAATACTGCATAATGAGATTAGTGGCATAGTAGTGTGTCAAATGTAATATTTAGACATGTCTATGACTACCCTCTTTAAATATCTTTGATGATATAAGTCCTTGGAGATCTGAGACGATATCTACCTTACTTTGGGATTATAGTTATGATCCTATTTCATTAAAATTACTCTGATAAACGTTTTTGACATTATCGAAACGATACGACATTGCTCCAATTTATTTGGCCAAACCCGACTCTCTTCCATCTTTCAAAATATAGTCGGAAACGATGTGTCGTTTGCCCCGATATATTGTTGATTGTTTTTAAAAGTAGACTCCCAGGATTCGAAGGATTTTCGGACTGTAAGACGAGGTACCTACCTAGTAATATGATTTTTGATTGATAACGAAGACTGTTATTCACTGGACCAATACTAATAACTAACTAATACTAATACTGGCTAAAACTAATACTAATTAAGAAGTCTTCGTAATTAATCAAATCCGAGAATGTCAATGGTCAATTCTCACAGATTTACAACTCAAGTAATAATCATAATAAATTGTAGAACACTCATGAATAGCTAAAGTATAGTGGCGATTCTGTTGTGTCCATGCTAAACCAAAGATCTCCTAAAAAATAAATAAGATTTCTTTACGTTAAAGTCTAAATTCGCGTAACCTCAGATTGACAGTTAAAACGTTGGCTAGAAGAAAGAAATTTAACGGTATTTTTAGGATTCCGTACCCAAAGGGTATAAACGGGACCCTATTACTAAGACTTCGCTGTCCGTCTGTCTGTCACATGGATGAACCGTGATAGCTAGAGAGTTTAAATTTTTATAGATGATGTATTTCTGTTGCTGCTATAACAACAAATACTAAAAACAGAATAAAATCAATAAATGAGGTTCCCATTCAACGAACGTGATTTTTTTTGCCGTTTTTTATAGATAATGGTACGGAACCCTTCGTGCGCGATCCCAACTCGCACTTGGCCGGTTTTTTACGTAAATTTAGTCAGCATGTAAAAGAGTGTTGACTAAAGTAAAATTTTGATTTTCTTTTTAAATACATTCGAAATATACAAAAAAAAAACAAAATAACTTAAATAATCTACATTAGAACTTCCATTTTGAGGTGACTCTAATTTAGACTTTAACGTGAAGGAATAAGAACGATCGTTTTTTAGGAACTCGTAATTTTAACATGGACACAACAGAATCGCTACCACTGGCGTCTTGACTTATACACTGGCGTCAGCCATTAGCCTGATAAGGTAGTGGTAGTTTTGTATTAGCATACCCCTAGTTAGCCATAAATGTAAGTAGGTAAGTAGGTAGGTACAGCTATAAACTTTCAGCTAATGATAATGGCAACACAACAGGCCATAGAGAAGGTACTTTAGGAACCGGAAGTGACAAGACAATGACTATTTGACGGAAGAGGTTCATTATTTATTTATTATGGGTATCCAACAGTGATAACACAGTACAATGTAAAATAAAATATAGGGTAACTTAAATCTATGCATATCACTAATTACAGAATACCACAGAGAGACCGTATATACATATAATATACTAGCCGACCCGTGACAGACGTTGTCCTGTCAATTTTTAATAATTGTATAGGAAAAAGCAATTTTAAGAGGAGTAATAAATGTTTTTGAAGAATGCAGAATCGTTTTTTCTCAATAACCGCAAAACATACAGTTTTGTTTTTTACGACAAAGATAACTTCAAGATTTAATCTAAATAAATTACAGACGGAAACACGATTGGTGAAACTTTTCTCGATAGATTTATTTTCCAAAGTTGGCTCTTCAAGAACCCTAGTTTTCTTTTTTAATCAAAACTATGAATAGCTAAACTGTTAATTTTTATATAATTCGTTAGATAATTATACTAGCTAAGTAAATTACAGACGGTTTCTTTTTAAATTTGATGGTTTTTAAGATAATGCAGTTTTATCACATTTTTCGTCTTATCCTGGTATATTCAGCCCATACAAAAAGTCAAAAATTTCAAGTATCGCCTTAAGCAACTTCCAATTTTTTCCCTACAAAATTTGTACTGATATAATACATTACGAATTTTGGTAAAATGCGTATCATTCATTAGTCAAAACTGCCTTGCTTTAACGACAAAATGTTTTTAGTCTGTGATGTCAGATTTTGTGAACACTAAACGCCATCTATACCAAAATCATCCTTTTTGCGTTTATTTATCATTTAGGGTTGTTTTTCGGATTATAAGTTCCCTCTTTATTTATTCTGATTTTTTATCTACATACTACAGCAAATTTCAGCATAATCCGTTATGTCGTTTATTTTTGATTAGGGAACAAACATAGCTTTCTTTTCACAAACTTTCGTATCTAAAATATTATTAGGATAATAATATATTATTGGTTTCTTTTTCTGCATTAAATTCTAAAATAATCTATCTATACATATAATAAAACTGTAGAAGAGTTCAATTCTGTACATTGAATAAAAACTAAAAAAAATACCCGTAGGGGCCTTTAACAAGTAACACAAACCAAAAAAAAACATTTTGAAATTTTTGTCTGTCTGTCTGTCTGTCTGTTGTCAGGCTTTTACGCAAAAACTACTGGACAGATTTTGATGAAACTTTTTTTGTTATGTAGCTATTATTCTTCGGCAACATATAGGCTATAATTTATTTTGAAGATTGTAAATACCAGATGTGAAACTATCTGTCCCCCAGCGAAGCGGGCACGGGTCAGCTAGTATATAATACTTATACATTTTTTTATATGTAACCACGCATTTATTTTAATCTGGTGATCCGATTTTAATATTAATAATAATATAATAAATATTGGCGGACTTTACAAACAGCGCCATCTAGCCCCAAACTAAAAAGCTTGTACTATGGGAAACAGATAACTGATAGAATAGTTAGATTTTTTTTTTTTTGTATATATATACATAATATACATAGTAACACCCAGACACAGAACAAACATCTATGTTCATCACACAAATATTTGCCCTGGGTGGGGATCGAACCCACAAGCTACAGCGCAGAAGGCAGAGTTACTACCAACTGAGCTGTGAGGCCAGTCAATGATTTTCTATTGTGTAGAGAGTAGTCCAACTTACATTCCTACAGGATTAATGGTTTATTCATAAAACCTTAACGAATATAGTTTATTTGTATCGCATACCGTTTACCAAAGTCGGAGTACTAGGCTTTTACGCGTATTCTATAGATTTCAAAAGCCTATTGAGAAACTAACAAAATTGGTAAATACAGTGAAGAGAACCGCTAAATACATTGCATTTAAGATAATAATTGTCCCAATATGGCGAACGCACGATAACCAGCTAAGCAAAACTAGAATATAAATTACACAATTAACGTGTTTGCAGTTACAATTACCGCAAGATAGCCAAGATATTTAAGGCGCTCCCAGTCGACGATTGTTTTTGTTCGAAACGAAAAAATAAATACTTGTGAACAAGCCACATCTCCTATTTTATAATGTATAGTATATGTGAATAAAGATATACCCATCTTTAATCACTTCGATAAATAATCCTACCGACCGCTGCAATGATGACAAACACACGTCCGCGCGTGGTCCGCCTTGGCTTTTCGAATAAATTAATGATATAAATTATGTATAATTACTTATCAAAAATCTATCCTAATAGAATTGTAGATCTACATATTACCTATCTTTAACAATAAATCACAAGTTGATTTGAATAGTAGGTATATAAAATATTTCGATCATAAATTCTAAAACGTATCATTTTGAAATAATATTTTTATCGTGAAAAGTTTCTACTATTATGTTTTCAGCTTAATAGAAATCTAGGTAGGAACCTGAAGTAATATACTTATAAAAATAGGAGATGTGGCTTGTTCAAAAGTATTTCTTTTTTCGTTTCGAAAAAGAGCAATCAGCTACTGGCAGCCTCTTAAGTATTTTGCATATCACAGAGTGATAAATAATTAAAGCCTAAACTGCCCGACCAACAATTTCTTTGGTAATTTTATAAATAAACTAGCTGTACCGATAGACGTTGTCCTGTCAAATTTCAATAATCCCACAGAAAAACGAACTTGCAGTTTATGAGCACTTGGATATCTACCGTACTTGGGGATTACCAGTCGTAATTATATTTTTTACTAGCTGACCCGTGCCCGCTTCGCTGGGCGACAGATAGTTTCACATCTGGTATTCTAATCTTCAAAATAAATTATAGCCTATATGTTGCCGAGGACTAATAGCTACATAACAAAAAAGTTTCATCAAAATCCGTCCAGTTGGTTTTGCGTTAAAGCCGGACAATAGACAGATAGACAGACAGACAGACAAAAATTTCGAAATGTTTTTTTTTGGCTTATGTTACTTGTATAAAGGCCCCTAGGAGTATTTTTTTTAGTTTTTATTCTATGTACAGAATTTAACTCTTCTACAGTTTTATTATATGTATAGATTTTTATTATACATAAAGATTGAATTCAAACAGAAATATATTAAGTCCTAAGCTTTTCTATCATCTAAACAACATTAAATTTTTCTTAATACGATTTTTTGACATTTTTTTTGTAGTAGAGGTTAACTTATTTATATATATTTTTTAATGATCTGTCTCTACGTTGACTACTTACGCTCTTCCCATACTGCACCGCGCTTTCGAACTATTAAATTGAGTCAAATTGTAAACTAAAAAAAACTTACCTCCAAAACAAGCAATTTCAAATCTTTACCCAGCTTCGGGTTATTTGTTTAATTTGTCAACAGAAATCGATACATTGTCGAAAAACGTGTTTTTCTTGTCCAGACACTTGGCAACATTTCTCGCTATTTCAAGAACATTCAAGAGCTGTCTCGAGGACTCTTTGAGGCGCCAAGCCAGAAACCTTGGGAATCATTGGATCCACTTCATGACTATCACCGTCCTTATTACAAGGTGTTAAAGTTTAATTTCCAACGGTGCTTCCAGTCTAGTAATCATCTTAGCGACAAGTTTCGCTTGGTCTATTTCGATTATTTCTTCATCTAATTGGGGTTCCGTACATCCATACCCAAAGGGTAAAAACGGGACACTATTACTAAGACTTCGCTGTCCGTCTGTCTGTCTGTGTGTGACAAGGCTGTATCTCATAAACCGTGATAGCTAGACAGTTGAAATTTTCACAGATGATGTATTTCTGTTGCCGCTTTAACAACAAATACTTAAAACAGAATAAAATAAATATTTAAGTGGGGCTCCCATACAACGAACGTGATTTTGCCGTTTTTTATAGATAACGGTACGGAACCCTTAGTGCGCGAGTCCGACTCGCACTTGGCCCTTATTAGAGTTTACGGTTGGAAATCGTCTGATCTTACAAGATTAATTTATGCATTTACTGCTTCGCATAAGTAGATACTTAATTGCAAATGGTAGGCGCTTGATGATATTGTGAAGTGTTTGTATCATTTGTATTAAAATGTGGCTTGCTTATCGTTTTAAAGTGTTTTCACTGTCAATGTGCGAGATATAAGTGCCATTGTCATTATCCTTGAAGAAGGGAATATCGAGTAATTTATTTTGATGTAGAAGTATCTAACAATTTTAGTAGGTAAAGAAATTAGTTCCTTCAGACATATTTTTCAGTGCTTTCAGCGTTTCTGGTGTAGATGGAAGATAACAAAAAAGTTTTCACGAAAAATAACTTTTAAAAATTATAGGGACTTAACTTTTGAGACGTTTTGAAGTTATTTTATTGAAACAAATAAACGAATGTAGGTAGATGCAACTTCTTTTGCCTCACAACGCCATTTAGCTCCAAATTAAGCAAAGCTTCTAATATGGAAACCAGATAACTGATAACAGCCGTGTTAGCCGAGAGGGATGTACCTCGACTTTCAATCTGAAGGTCGTGGGTTCGAATCCCGGCGTGCATCAATGGATTTATGGAAAATTATATGCTCATCAAAAACACGAGCTTACAACGTGAAGGAAAACATCGTGAGGAAACCAGTTAGTGTTCTTATAAGCGGCGATGGGCTTGCAACCTGTCACTTATGGAATGCTAACTACTGCAAAATTTGGGCATGTGCCAATTATAATGTTTGGACGTGCCTCTGACTACCCCCACTAGACATTTTCAAAGGATCTAAGCATCTGGAGATCTGAGAGGATGTCTACCGTACTTGGGGATTACAGTCGTGATCCTATTTATTTTTATTTTTAGATAACTGATAGAATACAAACTTTTTTTTTTGCACAGTACCAACATTTATGTATTCTCACTCGATTGTTTGTCTAAGGTTGGATTTGAACCCAAAACCAACATCGCAGAAGAAGGCAGACCTGATCTTTGAGATCAATCAATTGAATTTGAATTAGATTTTAGATAAATTTTTGCTATCTCCTAACAGGACTTATGTACGTGTGTATATGGTCGGAGAGATCTTCTCTTGGATTCAAGTATAACAAAGCCGTAAATTTAGTTGCTAATTGTAGCAATTAGATTATTAATTGTTAGACTTGAATACAAGTGAAGATCTCTCCGACCAAACACATACCCCATGTACTTACCTACTTGCCCTGTTTTTAAGACCTGTAAAATGTACATGATGCAAATAAATAAACAAATAAAAAAAAATAACTCGATGCGAACGAGACAGACAGTTATTATTGTCGCGTGTCGTAAAAAAAGTGTCGTGTCGTGACATGTGGAAAAAAGCTCTAAATGTGACAAACGGTTACACGTCGTGTCAACACAAATGGACTTGTAAAGCTGAGTGCTCACTAGCGACTCGTAACTGTAACCAAACAGATACAGTAGTAGCTCTGCCTTCCGCGCTGTAGGTTGTGTGATGAACAACATACATGTTTGTTCTATGTCTGGGTGATATAATGTATCTTGTGTATTTTTTTTTATTTTGGTCTATTTTCATAATCATTGTTTTTTTTTATTACTTTGTTTAAGGTTAGGGGTATATTTTTTAGACGTAATATTATACCAAATCCTATGATGGAAGAAGCCACTGGCTCCTGAAACACAGTTTTCACTAGTTCGGGAGCCTATGAATTCATGTTCACTGTATATTATGTCAATAAAAATAAATTTGATTTTGATTTGATTTGATATGTATTTACAAAAAAAAAGTATTCTATCAGTATTCTAGTTCTCATAGTACAAGCTTTGCTTAGTTTGGGTCTAGACGGCGCTGTAAGAAATGTCCACCTATATTTATTTGTTGTTTTATTTAGTAACGAGTTCTAGTGTGTACAATTGTACATGCGCGCATGACATGGTTTTTGCTTTCCACGTCTCGACTCGGCCCGACAGGCTCGGCTCGTACACCACGTAACATTATGGTATGGTTACGTGGTGTGATATTTGGTTAGGCTTATTCTGTAAAAATCGATCTTATCCGCTGATTGCTTTTGAATGTAGAGGATACCATTTTTATAGTACCTATTATAGACATTTATAGATATAGAGATAACTTTATTATAACATTGGTAGGTAAACTCTAAATTCGATCCACAAGGTCCTAAAGTAGGTAATATTAAAATTATCATTCACGGTGCAAAAGTGGAAAAGCAATACGAACTTGTAAAGCGTTGTCACTTTCGCAACGCGAGTAATGTAGCCCCTGTTGTTACAGTTACGGCTCGCTAGTGAGTACCCGGCGTTATGCTCTTTGCCGTTGACACATTGTAATTGAGTTTTTAACTCTGAACCATTTACAGCGGCTTGCTTTGACTCTGCAGTACATTACGAAGACTGATTACAGACTCGATTGCTGTCAAACTGCTGTCAAACGACGATAAAGCACTTAATTTTTGAAGTGAAAAAAGATGTTTAGAACTTTATGCCAGGCTTTTTCTGAGTACGAGTAGCGGCAGACAATATTTGATTTGAAGTTGCTAATCTAAGAACCGTTTTCTAGTGTGTAAATTCTACCTACATTCGCCTGCACTGAGGTACACATTCCATAGTTTTTAAAATTACGTCACAGTACTTTCTCATGCCCTCAGCAAAAACTCAAAAATATCTGTATATGTTTGATCTTTCCATTTGCTATTTTTCTTGTAAAGTACAAAACGCTAAAGTTCCTAATGCGTTCACGTACTATAATCAACGATATAAACCAAATAAATCATTGAAATTCACTGCGTATTTAAATAAAACTGCGTATTAAAATAAACCTTAGTGGTTTTTAGATGCTATTATATAAGCAAATATTATGTAATAAATGTTAAAATGGTAAATAAATAAAAAAAAAAAAAAAAAAACTTAGCACTAACCTAATAAATGCTGCGTAAGCATTTATTATATAGGTCACAATTTATTCAATGCCTGAACTAAGGTGAACCTATATATTGTAATCGTGTTAAAATAAAAATACTGTAATAGTGATTCCACCAACGTTCACTTTATTCACTTTACACTGTAATACCACCAATTTACTTCACAGCTCAACCACGACTGCCGTAGAAAAATGTCTCATCCAGGTTAAGAAAAAAATGAGTCGAGGGTAGTAGTTGTTTTAAAAAAAAACTCCAATAGTCTTTCTTTTTACTCACAGTCTTATCGTGTCAATTGAGCTATTAAGTAAATAATAATCAAATACTTTATTTCTAAAATTCTTAAAAATATAATCTTAATTTACGATTAAATTAACATGATTTTATACAGATAAATTAATAGACTATTTTCGTATCCGCCAATACTGTTTAACATAAAAAAAAATCATTAAAAGCTTATCGAATTGCCAGAAAATTAACATTATTTATTTAAAATACCAACTTAAATTTTAAGAGAGCTAACAATTCGTCCATCCTGATAAATGGACGCGTCCTCGCGGGCACAAAAAAAAATATAACTTTTATGTTAAAAGTAATTAAAACTATGTGCATATCGCACTTACAAAAACAGAGGAATGTTCGTAGCATTCGTATACTTTATACTTCTTACGCTCATAGCACCACCTAAGATAAGAAAATGTGCACATTGCACTTCCATAATTATATACGCTCATAGCACCACTTAAGATAAGAAAATGTGCACATTGCACTTCCATAATTATATACGCTCATAGCACCACTTAAGATAAGAAAATGTGCACATTGCACTTCCATAATTATTATACGCTCATAGCACCACTTAAGATAAGAAAATGTGCACATTGCACTTCCATAATTATATACGCTCATAGCACCACTTAAGATAAGAAAATGTGCACATTGCACTTCCATAATTATATACGCTCATAGCACCTCATAGGATAAGAAAGTGTGCATGTTGCACTTTCAAAATTATACCCGCTCATAGAAATTCATATATTTTTAATTAGATAGGTAATCATGGTGTACATTACACTTTCAAAATTATACACGCTCATAGCAATTCATATTTTGTTTATTACATAGATAATCATGTGTACATAACACTTCAACATAATTTACTCATTATTATTACACTAAATGTACATTTTATTTTACACAATACTGCTAAATATTATATTTAGCTACTCATCAGCGCTATCGCAACTCGATGACTCGCTTTCTTTACCGTTGAAGCAAAGCCAAGGATGTATTTTATCAATTGAAAACACACCCTTATACATAGATTTCCCCTTTTTCGTAATTGGAGTATCTATGACTTCGTACCTATCGTTTTCTAAAACTTTTGTCACCCTATAAGGTCCAGAACATTTTGATAATAATTTTCTACTTTTACCTACTATGTGCGATGCCCTTTCTACTCTAACGTAATCTCCCACTTTATACTCTAATGGTTTTTTCCGCTTTTTATCAAATCTACTCTTTTGTTTGTCTTGAGACTTCTTTGTATGTTGATCTACTTGATCCCTAATTTGGCGTAAGTTATCGCATTCCGTATTAGTATGGTCTACATGATCCCTTATTTGATTTGAATTATCAGATTCTAAATTAACATGTGTATCGGTTTGTTGATCCCTAGCTGTATTCAAATCATCAGAGTCCATTCTCATTAGATCATCCTCATCACCTCCGTTAGATGCTGTATCATTTATATCAGAGCTAATATCCGAAATTATGTTACCCTCATTAATTCCTGTGAGCCTAAGACCAAACAAAATTTCAGATGGAGTTTTACCAGTCCCTTTGTTTACAGTGTTGTTCAACCCCCATTGTACTTGTAATAACCTATCATCCCAAAGCCTTTCATCCTTGCCATGATTTTGAGCCGCTAATGAATCTAAAATGGTCCTGTTATATCTTTCTACTTGGCCATTGGCTCTAGGCGAGGCAACCGCATTCTTTATGTGTTGTACGCCTACCTCATTAATAAACATTTTGAATTTTGAACTTGTAAAGGAAGTGCCTCTATCACTGATTAAACGTTTCGGTAAACCAAATGTCCCAAAATAATCCCTGAGAACTGTTATAGTAGAAGTGGATTTTGTATTTTTCACCGCCTTCAAGACAATAAATTTTGTGAATGATTCGACAATAACCAATATATAACAGTTCTTCCTCTTAGACCTCACAAATGGACCGACGTGGTCAATGTGGACAGTGTGAAATGGTGTAGTGTCTTTAGGTATAGGATGTAAAAAGCCCTGTTTTTTACCAGACGGCAATTTATTATGAGCACACTCTAAACACGCATTTACATACTTTTTGACAAACTTTTGCATGCGAGGGAACCAATAATGTTGCTTAATTTTATCTAATGTCTTATCAAACGCAAAATGTCCGATCTCATCATGATTTTTCTGCAGTATTTGCCATCTACATCCTTTTGGCACTACCCATCTCAATCCATCATCAGTGACTCTATACACTCGTTCACGCTTAAGCACAAAGTTTTTACGAATTTCAACTACATCATTAAATTCCTTATCAGATAATATCTTTTGAATGCGTTGTAATTCAGAATCTGCTAACTGAACTGTAGACAGCCAATCATCTGTTATGTTCATTACATCATATGATTCTATAGCTCGAACTACACCTTCGCTATTGGAGGTCGGATTTCTACTTAATGCATCTACGTGAATCATGCCTTTGCCAGACTTATACACTACATTACAGTCATATTCCTGGATTAAACTCCACCACCGCGCAACCCTTGGTATCATGTCACGCTTTAAAAATGTAGCTCTGAGGGAATTACAGTCTGTGACAATGGTAAAGTTTAATCCAAGCACATACGATCTGAATTTTACAAGTGCGGCTATGACAGCCAGTGATTCTAACTCGTAAGATGAGAAATGAGACTCTTCAGGGGAGGTCTGTCTACTGTAATAAGCAACAGGTTTAAAAATGCCATCGAATTGTTTTTGTAACAATACGCTTCCCACTCCGTGTTTGCTAGCGTCCGTGTGAATTTGAGTCTCAAGTTTAGGGTCATACAACGCTAATACTGGCCGTGATACTAACGCGTTTTTCAACTTATCAAATGCATCCTCTTGTTCATGTTCCCAAACCCAACCAGAATCTTTTTTAAGCAATTTTGTGAGAGGTCTAGCCGTTTCGGCAAAGCCCCTGATAAACCGTCTAAAAAAACTAGCTAAGCCAATAAACTGCCGAACATTATGTACGTCTTTAGGTTTCGGGAAATTCTTAACAGACTCAATTTTTTTACAACCTGGCCTTACACCTTCTTTAGAGACAGTAAATCCTAAATAATCTACCTGACTTTGAAAGAAGTGACATTTTTGTGGTTTCAAAGTTAGTCCTGCATCTCTAAACTTCTGCAGTATAGATTCTAATTTTTCGATACCTTCCTCAAACGACTTACTTGGTAACAAAACATCGTCCATATAAGCCAAAGCACTATCGAACCGCGAGTTGCCCAAAACCATATTGATCGCACGCTGGAAGACTGCTGGCGCGTTTGCAAGCCCAAAAGGCATTCTATTGAACTCAAATTGCCCATCGGGCGTGACAAACGAGGTCTTACTTTTAGATTCTTCGGACAATGGTATCTGGTAATAACCAGATGCCAAGTCCAAAGCGCAAAAATATATATTGCCAGCTAAGCGATCAATCTGATCCTCCATGCGCGGTAAAGGATAGTGCTGCTTAATAGTTTTTCTATTTAGCGCGCGAAAATCAACACAAAGTCGTTTGTCCCCAGTCTTTTTTTTCACCAATATGATAGGACTCGCGTATGGTGATTTCGACTCCCTTATGATATCATTTTTTAAAAGATCCTCGATCATAATCCTAACTTCGTCGCGTTCAGGTTGACTTAACCTATAGGGCCTGTAGACGACTGGTTCTGTATCCCTTAATTGAATTTCCATTTCTGTAATAGCTGTATGTCCTAACTCTGATAAATCTTTTGCAAAACAATCTCGATATTTATTTACTATGCCCAACAAGATGAGTTTCTGATCATTATTTAAATTATCATCAATGTTAAGATCTTCCATAGTCAATGGGAGCGAAACATTTTCAATTTTATTTATAGTTTTTATATTACTTATACATCCTAAGGGTTTTTGGAGAGTCCATACTCGTGCCAAAACTTCATTTTCTTTGAATTTTATTAAATTGTTATTATCGTTTAAGACAGTCAAATAACCACTACCATTTTTAATTTTGTAATTCCCCAATTTTATTTTATAGTTTAAGCGATAACCATTCTCTACTATTACAAAACCATCAAAGTCAAGATCAGAGTGAACTTTTATAGAAACACTACCTTCTACTACTACATCTTTAAAAGATTTCAGAACCAGTCGAGTACTACCTTTACTTCTATTATCCGTAATTAATAATTCTTTGTTTGATTTATAGACCTCTATGTGCGACTGCTCTGTGGCAGTTTGACCAATAAGCAAATGATAATTTAAATATGTGTCGGGAACAATAACTACTTCTACGTCAATACTAGTATTATCGATGGTTAATGATACATAAGTTTTACCTATCGCATTCACAAACGTATTGCCAAATCCTTTTAGAATAGGTAAATTCACAATTTGCCATTTTTCTGGCGGTACTATTTCTTTTATGATCGATTCCTGTATTAAGCTACATTGGCTACCAAAATCTATGTACCCTGTCAACTGAACATTATTTACTTTGATAAGCTTGATGAACTTGTCGTCTACTTGCAAATCAATATTGTTGGCTAGTCATAAAGTTTTTACTTCAGTTTTATCTAACCACATGTTTCTATTGCAAATAGGATCATCGTGGCCTATACGCTTGCATTTTTGACATTTGATAATAGGCTTTTTACAATTCGATACAATATGACCCGTTTCATGACAGTTAAAACATTTTATGATTCGATTTACTTCATTCTTGAATGGCTTGCGCACGACTTCAGTGACAGGCTTTTTGTTGAACTTATCAGTACGTTCATGTTTAACACTTCTAAGATACCCTAAAAGTTTGTCTGCGTCTTCAAAACCTACTGCCTCTGCACCGTACCGAACCGATCTATCATCTATCCCATATACAATACAGTCGATTGCGTTTCTGCCAACTATGCCACACCTATTCAATCCTATTAACTTCTCATAATAATACTCTTCTAAATTGTCCCCGAATTTTGCCCGTTTTGATAACATTTCTGTAAGTAAATGCCCATAGTTTTCATAGGACGGAAAAGCAGATTTCAGCTTATCTACCCATTCGTCCCACGTATGCAAAACCGATGGTTGCCCTTCGTACCATTTTTTTGCGGTCCCAATTAGTTTTGGGAGAGCGTAATGACTAGTTTGTTTACTATCCCAACCGTAAATCTCAGAACATTCTTTAACTTTATTTAGCCATGAATCAATCGTTTGATTTTTTGCTTTTGGGTCAAATTCCGGCACAACATTATGATTTGAAAATTTATCTTTACCATGCGGATTTACGGTTGAGATAGATTGCAAGGACTCCTTTATACATTTGAGTAATTCGCTATGCATCGAATTCTCGTTATGAGACGGCTTCGGCGTTATAAATGAGTACCGATCATCCCGTTGAGACCTAATTGGACTGCGTGATCTGACATTACTATTTCTACGAGGGGTACGCAGCCTATGACGACTCTGACTACTACGACTGCGATTTCTTGTTCGATCTGTATGCGTTTTATGTAAACGTGGAGTGACTGACCTATTTTGGCTTCTCGGCTTGGCTGCAGAACGTGACCCTCCTCTGGATCGGCGATGCTCCAGATGACCTGAAGTGTTGGCACGTGACCTTCCTCTGGACCGGCGCTGCTCCAGATGACCTGAAGTGTTGGCACGTGACCTTCCTCTGGAACGGCGCTGCTCCAGATGACCTGAAGTGTTGGCACGTGACCTTCCTCTGGACCGGCGCTGCTCCAGATGACCTGAAGTGTTGGCACGTGACCTTCCTCTGGACCGGCGCTGCTCCAGATGACCTGAAGTCTCGGCACGGGTTGAAGCACGAACATCCCGTTGACTCCGATCTCGCGTCTCACTTCTAATCCGGGACCGGCTGCGTTCTGGTTGAACGTTACGTACACTGCTGTCATGCCTCCGATCAGACTTTTTTTTCTTTTTGCTTTCAGATCGGTCACTGGGCATGTTTTTGTTTTCTAAAACAAAACGACAATAAAAACAACAATTAGTACCTAACTAGAGTAGTAATTGAAATACAAAGGAATATACCTTTATAAGTATCTAACTTTGTACAACTATGAACCTTTTCATCGGTACGTTCTAACGTAACCTGCTAAATTTTATTTTAAAACTGTAGGTAAGCATATATTTTTATGGTAATACTTTTTAAAAATATCTAATTTTGTACAACTGTGAACCTTTTCATCGGAAGGTACGTCTTAACGTAACCTGCTAAATTTTATTTAAAAACTGTAGGTAGTCACTTATTTCTATTGTAATAAAGTAAAATAGATTTAAAAACAAAAACGAAACCATGAATTTAAAGATGATAAAAGCAAGCTGTTCTAATAAGAGCATATAATATTAGTATAAGATACTCGTACTTAACTTTCAATGTCCAGGGCGTGCGACGTTTCACTTCTGAGTTGTAATCGTGTTAAAATAAAAATACTGTAATAGTGATTCCACCAACGTTCACTTTATTCACTTTACACTGTAATACCACCAATTTACTTCACAGCTCAACCACGACTGCCGTAGAAAAATGTCTCATCCAGGTTAAGAAAAAAATGAGTCGAGGGTAGTAGTTGTTTTAAAAAAAAACTCCAATAGTCTTTCTTTTTACTCACAGTCTTATCGTGTCAATTGAGCTATTAAGTAAATAATAATCAAATACTTTATTTCTAAAATTCTTAAAAATATAATCTTAATTTACGATTAAATTAACATGATTTTATACAGATAAATTAATAGACTATTTTCGTATCCGCCAATACTGTTTAACATAAAAAAAAATCATTAAAAGCTTATCGAATTGCCAGAAAATTAACATTATTTATTTAAAATACCAACTTAAATTTTAAGAGAGCTAACAATATCAGGCGAAAAAGGAATAACTTAACACTAACATAGTAACAATACCATCTAAGTTATACAAATGTATTTTTTTAAGATGGTTTGAAAACTAAACTTTAATTCTACCGTCAAGAAGCGGTAGCATTTTTTAAGAAACCTTGGCTAAACATTACTTAACATTTTATTCATTACTACTGTCAAAAAGCGGTGGCATTTTTTGACAAACCTCAACTACAAGAATGACAAATTACAATGGCATGCGAGATTGAGAACGCTCTTGAAGCACAAAAGTGGCAAAATGTTATTCTTTGTATGAATTTGTAAGAGCACTTCAATCGAGATTAAACGTAAATAAACAATTATGTGCCGAAGATGGTGTTTGAATTATGATTAAAATGCATTGAACACTATACACAAAAGGAAATCAATTTAACTAGGACAGACAGAAATAGACAGGAATTGTATAAGTAGTAGCCCACGGTATAGTGTAGCTTCATATAAGTGTAAGATTTTTTCGAATCGGATCTGTAGTTCCGGAGTAGGGGATCTCACATACTAACTAGCAAATCACATAGTCACAAGCAAAAATCTCCTAAATAAATAAATAGCCTTATAAGATAGTAGGTTTTTAGGGTTCCGTACCCAAAGGGTAAAATCGGAACCCTATTACTAAGACTTCGCTGTCCGTCTGTCTGTCTGTCTGTCCGTCTGTCTGTCACAGGGCTGTATCTCATGAACCATGATAGCTAGACAGTTGAAATTTTCACAGATTATGTATTTTGGTTGCTGCTATAACAACAAATACTAAAAACAGAATAAAATAAATATATAAGGGGGGCTCCCATACAACAAACGTGATTTTTTTGCCGCTTTTATAGATAATGGTACGGAACCCTTCGTGCGCGAGTCCGACTCGCACTTGGCCGGTTTTTTTTTTTGTCTTTCTGTTGATAATTAAGTTTGAAGAGTATATTTTGAATGTAAAATTTTATATTCCTAGGTACATGTACAAACATTATTTATTTTCTAATGAGTAACATTATCATGAAAAAAATTAATCGTTCGTACTTCATTTTCCCGTACCTAAAATCATCGCTCATACACTATTATGACAGTTGAAATAGATTTATTATTACGTACCAGAGGACTTAGGTACATCGGAAAAACATCGTGAGGAAATCAGTTAGTGTATTCTTGTAAAGAGCGACGGGCTTGCAACCTGTGGTGTGTTCTGTGTGGAATGCTATGTTTGGACGTGTTTCTGACTAACCCCTACACATTTTCAAAAGATCTGAGTGCATGGAGATCCGAGATAATTTGAAAAATCATTACCCTTCTGGGCGGTCGTGTAAAAAATAATCGTATTTCAATTCATTCTAATCCTGTAACAATGCAAAAAATCTACATAAAAACAAGTCATATAGGTTAGGTTCCCTGATTTCATGACTCACGTCTTTCCTCTTGCAAATTTGTCATCACAATGTCACTTTGATCACAATCAGCTGTCAGTGTCATGTTACTGTCATAATAAATAAAAGCTTGGAAGCGATACAAAGTTTCTGATGAATGATTTGCTTTGTTCTTTTGAAAGAGGTAAATGAAAAATAAATATTTAGTATTTTTAAAGATGTATTTAGGTTATAGTTTTCTTTAGCTTAATCTAGTTAGGTACCTATATAAACATCTCATCTAAGTTGGTACCAAACTTACTAACCTCAAATGAATTTCCTACTCTATTAATAATCTATGTTATCTATCTTCTTTTAGATAAATATGGATCCCTATTTCCCTTGGTCATAGCATTGGTAATTTTTTTGTTGTCGTCGTTAGTGTCAGGAGATAGTTCTTAAAGAAAAAACAGGTTGTCTGTAAAGTCGGTTTACTGACGATAGTTAAACGTGACAATTGTGATTGGTGCCTCTTTGTCGCTCGTTCCGCGCTCTCGCTTGCACTTCAAGCATTAAATGGAACGCTTCAGAGTAAGGTAACGCCGCATGAGTCATGTTTTTTATTTGTGGGGTGGTAGAACTAATTAAACATTGAAATTACCTAATCTAATTTCTAAATTACCTAATTACATTATATACTTAGGAATCCCAAATTAGGAACACTGCAAATAAAATCTGTCAGAAAAGCTCTGAGAGGATGTCTACCTTGATCCTATTTCATTTTATTACTGTCAATTTGAAAGTTACAGGCAGAACACGCCTAAATGACAGCCAAGAAAAAAATAACCACTATTTCTATAAGATCCTTCACACTGTAGCACCCTTGAGTAACACCAGATGTGGTTTTGTTGACAGGACTCGACTCTACTCGACAAGTATGATGGTTTTGGGACACTGGGTGGCGCCAGCAGTTTCTATGAATTGCACAAGCACTTGAAAATACCATTACTTTTATTATTTAATACAAATATAATGTTTGGACGTGCCTCTGAACACTCCCATTAGACATCTTCAAAGGATCAAAGCGCCTGGAGATCTGAGAGAATGTCTACCTTACTTGGGGATTACAGTCGTGACCTTATTTCTATTCTTGTTTACATATATTTTTTTACTATTTGACGGGCCAAAAAAGTATATGAATATTATATCCGTTATCTAGTTCCCATAGTACAAGCTCAAAACACAAGCATGGACTCGGAAACAGCTGTTTCTGAAGTTAACAGTGCTTACCTCTCTTCGGATAGGAAAGCATAATGCTGAGTCGGGACCTTTTTGCTGCTGTACAACATAACACTACCTTTTCCATTTTCTAAGTAAGTGTATGTTAGATTTAAGTTCGAAATATATTTTTTTCTTTTTAGGGTTCCGTATCCAAAGGGTAAAAACGGAACCCTATTACTAAGAATTCGCAGTCCGTCTGTCTGTCACAGGGCTGTATCTCATGAACCGTGATAGCTAGACAGTTGAAATTTCCACAGATGATGTATTTCTGTTGCCGCTATAACAACATAATATACCTACTAAAAACAGAATAAAATATATATTTAAGTGGAGCTCCCAACAAACGTGACTTTTTTTGTCAAATTTTATAGATTTGTTCAGAACCCCTCGTGCGCGAGTCCGACTCGCACTTGGCCGATTTTTTAATGCTGTGTGTGTGCTACAGAAGTAAATAAATAATTGTCTATGACTATTTCTAAGTTGAGGCCTGAAGAAAGAAAGTATATTCGATTTTTACTCATACCTCCAAAACTAAGTATTCAGATTGAAAGCTTCGCGGAGCCGAAGCCTCGATTTTTGGGTTCTTTCAGGAAAAAATACCAAACAACTTCTCTTAGCTTTATTTTGACACAACTGACTGTCGTTCTAATTCTTCCAAAAAAGTAATACACAAAATTTCAAAACTATAATCCAAAAAGGTTTTCGTAAAGAATTATAAAAAATCGGTCAAGTGCGAGTCAGACTCGTACACGAAGGGTTCCGTACAATTACCAATAAAAAACGGCAAAACAACACATTTGTTGTGTAAGAGCCTCACTTAAATATTTATTTTATTCTGTTTTTAGTATTTGTTGTTAGAGCAGCAACAGAAATACATAATCTGTGAAAATTTCAACTATCTAGCTATCACGGTTCATGAGATACAGCCCTGTGACAGACAGACAGACGGACAGCGAAGTCTTAGTAATAGGGTTCCGATTTTACCCTTTGGGTTCGGAACCCTAAAAAGACTTAAAATACCAGGGTTATTGGCACCTACCCACTGCCAACTCTTTAGCAGATTTATGATATGAATATTTTATTTAACTTGTTCCCAGACGGCGTTTATTAAGGCCGGAAGTTGTGAAATAGGTAATCATAGGATTTTATTTTAAATAAAATGTTATCTTAAACGCATGATTGAATTAATTATTTATTTAATTAATACGTTTCTTTATACTATTCATATGTATAATATTCAAAGCCTTATCAAATACAAATCTAACTTAGATAAAGTTCGAGTTGTCAGAAAAGATAGCTTCCGATATCTTTCGTAAGCCAAAACTAGCATCGTAGTGCTGTGCGTTGACCTCAGGCATTATTTTATTACAAATTGATAAATTAAATGTTGAGAAATGCCTACAAAATTAGCTCCCGCAGGTACCTAGTACCTACCTACGTTCTCGCGGTATTGATTTATTAAAAACTAACCGACCCGTGACAGACGTTGTCCTGTCAAATTTTAATAATCGCATAGGAAAAAGCAATTTCTGGCAACTTCCTTGTACTGATAAAATAAATTAGGAATTTCGGTAGAATGCGTATCATTCATTAATCAAAACTGCGTTGCTATGACGACTTAACGTTTTTAGCCTGTTATGTCAGATTTGTTGCACACCAGCGCCATTTATACCAAAATCATCCTTTTTGCGTTTTTTTATCATATCAGGGGTGGTTTTTCGGATTATAAGTTACACCTTTATTTATTCTGATTTTTTATCTACAGCAAATTTCATCTTAATCCGTTTTGGTGTTTATTTTTGATTAGGGAACAAACATAGCAGCCTTATCACAAACTTTCGCATTTATAATATTATTAGGATTAGGATAGGTTAGATAAATTAAATGTTGGGAAATGCCTGCAAAATTAACTCCCTAATGAAAAAAAATTGGATGACGCCATTTCATTTCTGAAATTTTTGACTAAATATGGCTTTGTTACACTAGAATCCAAGACTCGAGCTTACGGACGTTTAATTCTTATTAGTATTACTTATTTCAACTAATAAAATAAAATTTCAAGATATCAATTAAATTTATTTAGCTCAACTGTTCCTTATGGTTTTCGTAAATTTTGTGTTATAATATGTAAATTTAATTGTATAATATCTGTGTAATATTCTTTCAGTAAATAAAGTATTTAAATTTTTTTATGGTGTAGCTGACTGCAGTTTGTTGTAATTATAAAATTATTATTTCATTATTATAATCACTGTCTGTTTATCTCCGCTATAAGACAGCCATAGTTTCTCCGGAATCCATGATAAACTTTTAAAATACACCGAAACCAGCATTAAAATTACTAACAAAATAAATCGCATACTTTTCGACTTTACGTAAGCGCATCTACTATTATTTATTCTGTGCTAATACATATAAATGATCTTTCATTACCCATTACAGATTCCGGGAATATTCAAGCTATTATCCACCTTAACCTGTCTGAAATAAAGCTAAAATTCGTATGTCGTAAGTTTATTTGATTTATAAACCTACAGCGTGTGCGGTCTAGGAATTACAATTAGTTATAATTGTATTGCACGATTTGTCTGTCCATCTGTCATTGAATTATAATTGCATTTTCTTTAGGTGAGAGTTGTTTTGTAAATGAAACAACTTGCGTTTTAAGTTATAAACCTATCTACTTAGAAATTGCACTCCAATGATTTGTTATTAACATTTAAATTAGGTGAAACGAAAATATTTTGAAGAACCCAGTTAGTAAATTCTTGTAAGCGGCGACGGGCTTGCAATCTGTCACGTGCGGAATGCTAAGTACTGCAAAATATGGGCATGTGCCAAATATAATGTTGAGACGTGCCTCTGACTACCCCCTGTAGACATCTTTAAAGGATCTAAGCGTCTGGAGATGTGAGAGGATGTCTACCGCCGTACTTAGGGATTACAAAAGTGATCTATTTATTTATTATTTTTTATTTTTAAATTAAAGTTAAGTTTATTAATGCTGATGTTCTAAACATAGAGTACAGGGTTGTAATCCTAAAAAACTCTACATAATATGCTTAAATATCATATAAAAAATAACTAAGAAATATTAAACTGTGCACAAAATAAACAAAATTTTAAGTATTTAAAACTTTAAAACTTCTATAATAGTGGCAAATTTTCCGGACAGATTTTGGACAAGACTGTCATCTCCAAGTACGGGTAGACATCCTCTCAGATTTTCAACCACTCAGCACACTCACTACTTGTCTAAAATGGGTAGTCAGAGGCAAGAACTTAGCACAATCCCACATTTTGTAATTTGCATTCCACACGTAACAGGTTATAAGAAGGCCGCTTATAAAAAAACTAACTCTTCGATGTTTTTTTTCACCGTTTTGAGCAAAAATACATTAGAAAATCGAGGTACATCATACTCTACCAACACGGCTTTTCAAATATAAACTACTAGCGACCCGCCCCGGCTTCGCACGGGTAGCATGTTATTATACATATAAACCTTCCTCCTGAATCACTCTATCTATTAAAAAAAACCGCATCAAAATCCGTTGTGTAGTTTTAAAGATATAAGCAAACATACATACATACAGACGCGGGAAGCGGAAAGCGACTTTGCTTTATACTATGTAGTGAAGCAACATATTAAATTAGATAGATTGTTCCGTATCATTTGTTATCCGATTGATAGTTAATTCGACACTTTGATGAAGATAAAACTTCATTGTAATCTAACCCAAATAATGTAAAACTACCGCCAATAAATCCCGTTCAATTAACATTATCCAATATTGGCGTCAAATAAATATTGCAGATACAATCGTAGACTAGTTTTAGTTAGCATTTATGTAGGAACTTTTTGAAGTTTGCATGAAATGCGCGTTCTATTTAATGACAGCTTTGGAAAATAAGTTTTGCTATTCTGTTATTTAAGTAAAAATAAATGTGTTTGTTTACAATACGACGAGCAATTTTATTCCTTTTTTATTCCCTTTTTATTACAATTTTATTCCACATTACATTATCTCTGGAGACCAATAAGTTCAGCTTTTCATAAGCGGACAGAAACCGATGGAGACACAAGTTACACCAAAGAGGTCAAAATCCTTAGCAATTAAGGAACGACTGAGAATAAAAAAAAACCTAGTTTTAAACCTTTTGAATAAATGTAACCAAGTGCGAGTCAAAAAAGGTTTTTTGGAGTGAAACTGCAGAGAAGACGAAGATACCCCCCCCCGTATTAGTTTCACTTCTACAATGTTTCCAAGCACAAATTCCACTTTTTTTTAAATGTAGCATTACCTAAATTGTGTTTTTTTTTAAACTAAAGAGCTTTATTTCAATCTTTCATTTAAAATAATTAAAGCGACAACTTTGTAAGGAAACCCAAAATGGAGCATAATAATCACTTTCTACTCCGAAGTGCTATAACTAAACTTATCTTTGATGTAATAATTGTTTGTTTGTTTTGATTGAGAATCACTTAAGCATTGCTTTCTGTTTGTAGTAAAGCTGCCTTTACTTAACTTAAGTAGTGATATTTTTCCATTCTACTTATAAATCCGAAAGTTTGTTTGGATGTTTGTGGCTTAATCATGCCCTCATGGATTTAGTTGAAACTTGGGATATATATATGTATATACTAGCGACCCGCCCCGGCTTCGCACGGGTAGCATGTTATTATACATATAAACCTTCCTCCTGAATCACTCTATCTATTAAAAAAAACCGCATCAAAATCCGTTGTGTAGTTTTAAAGATATAAGCAAACATACATACATACAGACGCTGGAACCGGAAAGCGACTTTGCTTTATACTATGTAGTGATATACACTGCCTATTATTAAATAAATAATGATAGACTTTCACCCAACCAAAGCAAAGCTAATAAATACTTTTTTTTGTATACATACATATTACATAAGATACATATAAAACACCCAGACACAGCAGAAACATCCATGTTCAAATGTTTGTCCCGGGTGGTAATCGAACCCACGTCCTACAGCGCAGAAGGCAGAGCTACTACCAACTTAGCTGTGTGGCCAGTCGATATTATATGTCGAAAAAAAATTTTATTGTATGTCCTTACACTTTTAAGCTTATTACGCCACTTAGACATCTTTATGCGCCTGCAGTTCTGAGAGGATGTCTATCGTACTTGAGAATTACAGTTGTGATCCTATTTCTTTTAGGTAACCGTTTCTTTTTAAACAATTGCGATGGCCATTGAAAAGGCTCCATTGTCGGTCACACACGTAATTCCGAGAAGAGATGAACGCCGCTCAAAACATGCATTCTTTCTCAGAAGGTTTCATTCTTTGTTGCTATTAGCGATGGCTGGTGAACCGATTGTGAGCTATTGTGCGGAGTGGTTTTAGAAAAAAAGCGCTTTATGTAGGCGCCTTCAAATTAGCTGCAACACACCGCGCGACAGCAATAAGCCACGGAGACACTTGGCAACAAATGAAGGGACATATTCCGCAATAAGTCGCTCAAAAACTACGTGATTATAGAATTAAAATAATCGTGGATGTTACTCATTTTTAGGGTTCCGTACCCAAAGGGTGAAAACGGGACCCTATTACTATGACTTCGCTGTCCGTCTGTCCGTTTGTCCGTCTGTCTGCCACAGGGCTGTATCTCATGAACCGTGAAAGCTAGACAGTTGAAATTTTCACAGATAATGTATTTTTGTTGCCGCTATAACAACAAATACTAAAAACAGAATAATATAAATATTTATGTAGGGCTACCATACAACAAACATGTTTTTTGCGTTTTTTATAGATAATAGTATGGAAACCATCGTGCGCGAGTCCGACTCGCACTTGGCCGGTTTTTACTATAAATACTGCTAATAACCATATTTTTCCTTGTTGACGTTTTGAGACAATTCAGATGCTCTTCATCATGAGCATTGCCCGCAATGCAATACACGGCAAGGAACAATGTAATAATTAGCCATATTTATAGTTAAAACTATGTGAATGTTTCGGAGACAATGTTGTAGAACTTTTTATGCTCATGTTATTATTATGTTATTTATATGCTCTATAACTACTCATGTTGCAGCAAGCAACATGTCCCGCGTCACGTCAAACGTTGCGGGACACTGTGAGACATGATTTTTTGTATAGATATTGTTTATATTTTAAATGGACAGAAGCTATGAAGCTAATTTATAATAACTCTAAAACCATTATTTGAACTAATGAAATCACATATCAGCTTCAACCAGGGCGTCAACGACGGACATAACTTTTATGTGGACCAAATTTAATTATTTCGAATATAAATTTGCTATTTTTCTCGTCTTTAACTGTCTCCGGTTCCGGTCATCAATGACAAACGACATTTTTTTTTGTGGTAAATCGTAGTATGGGATATTTTTATATATTTCTAACATAACAATTTTATTTCTCATTTTTATTTAAGAATTTCACAAGTAAATCTTGATGAAGTGAAATAGTAATAGTAAAACACAGTAATAAGAAAGATTTATAAAAAGACAAAAAAAAATTCTCGAACGGTTTTGACTTCCGATGTTTGGTGAAATGACATTATTCAAATATTATCCGACTAACTAATTGATAAAAGAACTAATCTGAAACATAACAACCTAATAATTAAGAACGTGAGAAATGACAAAGTGTTTGGAAATTAGTGAAGAATTTTGTCTTGTTAACTTTAAAACCTTAAAACGACGAACAAGATGACAACATCAGAATATCTACATAAATCCCAAAAGAAAAGCACAACGCACGGCTTATGCTTTGGCACATAATATAACATTTTATAATATATTTAACTCTGTATTTGTATGTGTTATCCCGATAACATAGTGATATTATAAATTATTATCTTCGCTAAAATCCAATAATTCAAAGTTCGAACAGAATTCAAAGTTTTGTAAACAATAATATCATTATTATTATTTATCTTTTTATTTTTGTGTAATTTATTAAGATTTTTTAAATTACAAATAAGATCAAAGTAAAAAAATCAAAGCCGTTCTTCGCAAAGTTCACTCCTCCGTCTCCAATATGCCATATCACTAGTTAGGAACTGTGAGTTGATTGATCTAAATCAGAAGTATGTAAATATAAAAGAATAGGACCTTACACCATACCCTGCGGCACGCCTGTTCTGTTACTAAGTAAACAATACACGGAACCGTGTAAAAAAACTGCTTATTTATTGTTCCGGCCAAAGGTTGAAAGTAAAGCTTTTTTTTATTTGCACAAGACTCAGGAATGAGGGATTTCTGTTTTTTTATCACAGTCGCAGCGTCAAAAGCTGCACGTTAGTCAAAGAAAAGGTTACATAAATCAATTTTGTTTTACGCGTGCCTTATTTGGCGCTATAGATTTTTATTTATGACTGGCCCTCACAGCTCAATTGCTACTTTGCTTTCTGCGCTGTAGGTTGTGCGATTCTCACCCAAGACTAACATTTGTGTGATGAGCATAGATGTTTGTTCAGTATTATTTTTATTAATGGGTAGGTATTGATAATTTTATCTACCTCTCTATAATTATGTATCCACCTTTAGTGTATTTATAGTTCCGTTGCCAATGTTTCATTTGGAATTCCAGATTTGATTTCTCACCTACTCTGATCATAAAGATGTTAATGAACTTGCATTGCACTTCCGTCAAAACTAAAATAGCCTCTAGCTCAGTTTTCAGAAGTAGTAATACTAAATAATCCAACAATGTGTCACGGCTTTGATTAAAATATTACAACCTGTCACGCAATGAACTAAGTTGCTTAGAGTAACAGTCGTGTTGGTCGACAGGGTACCTCGACATTCAATCCGATGGTTGTGGGTTCAAATCCTGGCCGAAAATCAAGAATAAAATATAGTTTATTTTGTGACACAAAATGCTTAAAATAATAAGAAACATCGAGAAAACCAGTAAGAATTGTTATAATCTCGATGGGCTGTCACGTATGGAATGCTAACTAATGATTCGAAGTGCCTCTGACTACCCACGTTAGGCATTACTAGGTGACAATTGGTGACAAACTATACTATCATCTCCCACTCGAGGCTCAGATCAAAACTAATGCAATATATTCCAAAATCTGCATATTATTTAGCTTTTCAAATAAATTAAAATACTTTCAATTTTACTATGTCCACCTAGATTCTTTGTATCATTTCAAAAGCGCTACATTCTCCAAAACTGGTTTTATCGAAAGTCAATCAAAGCTAAGAGTTGTGACATCAAACGTTTACCGTAAACTGTCCGTAAACATGGTGACATCACTTGTAAATTAATTGCTGCTTCTTCCGTTATTACGGACATTATCATAGCGAGAGACAGCGTGGTGTGAAAAGCGGATTCGTTACTATTAATGTCTTTGGATGTTCGGAGATGCTAAGCGCTAACGCCCACTGGGCTAACAAGGAAACCGATTGTGAACCCACTATTTTATATAGGCCTTTTATCTTCTATATAAGCAGTTATTACGACATACAAAAATTGGTATTAGGCGCTTTTGAGTTTAAATAGATACCAGTGTTAAATGAGTAAAAAAATAATTCCTTGTTTGCCATCATAGATGTATTAATGCGCCATTTATTGCATATAAGCTTTTGTAAATAGATAAAGAACTTTAGTATCATGTATAATATATAATTATGTTATGTCTATATATATTTTAACCTTTTAGTGATCTTTTTTTTAAATCGAAGTTGAGCTTTTTTCTAATTTAATGTTAACCCCATTTGCTAGTAAATACCTTATTATTTGCATGTTAGTTGATGCTCTAGTGGTAAGAAGCCTTAAGAATCATCTACACGTTTCTAATTAGATATTTAGTGGTGTCCCGCGTTGAGTTTCTCAATTACTGAATACAAACTGCACATTTAGATGGCATTACTATTATTTTCACTGTTTCATCATCATTATTAACTTGGAAACTCTGTGCTAGCATTCACTTTGGAACTCTACAAGTATACTCACTCTCACACTTATATATTTCCGAAAATATAAAAACTACCGTAGTTTTAATCATTATAACTAGAAATACGGCTAATTACCACGAATCTTCAGAATTATCTGAATTTTCTCGAAACGTCAACAAAAAACGTGGTTATTAGCCGTATTTCTAATTAAAAAAAATTGACTATGTTCTATCATAAGATTTTTCTGTTTCTTCATATATCTTCAAGTAGGTATTTATTATTCACGTTGTCATTGTCTTAATGATGAATGCCTTATTTTTTATCACAAATGTATTTTTTAAAATTAGCAGATGACTTTTATATTATCATCGTAAACATACCCGCATTGCAAAAGCTTTAGGCGCGTTGGCGTCGGTTAGGCTGAGCTGGACCACTTCTTTATTTTTAGAAGTAGGCTTACCTTAGTATTTTTAGTCTTATTTTAGTACGTCCTACGCTTCGACTTCCAGTTCGCGGTCACTAGGGTCATTTGTATTATCTCTTTCACGTATTATCTTTTTGGAGTAAGACTTTCCATTTTCCGTACAAACATACAACAGGATGTATTGTGTTCCAACTGATAGGTACTCAACTTTCACTGAGTTCCTTCGGAAAACATGGTAGGCTTAGATGAACATTTCTTTAAATTTGATAAATTTTTCTCAATGATTCATTTTCTTCGCAACGGATTTTTTTTGTATTTCTTTTGTCAATTGCCGAATATTTTAGTATCGTTACACTGTTATTTTTACAAAATATATGGGTAATAGACAAATATTGGTTGACATTTCACACTTCGCCATCTAGCCCCAAACTAAGTAAAGCGTTTTTATTAAACCTTCAACCCACAGCGTAGAGCTACCAATTAAGCTGTAAGGCCAATAATGACTGTTTGTACCAAGTTTTAATTACACCTGAAAGTGACAAATTAACTGTAGATCAGCATTCTTTAGTAACTGGTCCAATTAATACACAAAAATGTGATTAATTACTTACGTGAAACATTTACCATGTTTTTTATTATTTGTAACTGTAATTAACGTATAAAAGCAATAAATCTTTTTATCTTTATCTTTATCAATCAACACATTGTAACTCAATTTAGTTATTCATATCATTCTCTATAATTTTTCTGAATGATTTGTTTAACAACTCAAAAGATTTAATTTAATTTAATTTTATAACATAACTATTCATTTTTCGTCGAAAAAGGCCAGTTCGCTAACTGTCCTATGAATTTAATTTATAGTTGGAGCATAGAGTTTAGTGGGAAAAGGTAAAATAAATAGTAACAGCTCTCGGCAACACAGTAAACCATTTTTATATTAAAACTATTAGGTTTTCTGTATAGCTACCTATTTGTCAAAGCGCGCTGCTTGTAACTATAACTTCTGTGATGGCTCAAGTTATAAGATTAAGTCATTCACAACGTTTCATCTATTTTCGAGGAGGGTTTAAATTATTCTAGTGTTTTAAAAGTTTGAATTTGATTTTTTTAAAGGGAAAATGCATAATTAGGTACTATCTAGAAATGTAGTTTTAAAAAAGGTACTTAAAGTAATATTGTTTTTATGAAAAAAAATACATCTTTATAACTAGAAAAATTGCATTTATAATATCTTCTGTCCGCAGATACCCAGAAAATGTAGCTCATGTTACTTACCGGCTCAATAATCTAAAAATCCATAGCTTTATTTCTGCGCGAAAGAAATACAAACCAGTAAACCTACAAACACAGATTTTAAATTATAATATTAAGCACTTTTCTTACACGAATCACTATCGTATCGTCCAAATGTCAAAACTGACAATTTTTATATTATAAACGTCTCAGGCCACTGAGCAGTGAAGCCACAGCCTTTGTAAACAGCCTAGATTCTAACAGACAATATTTTTTTAAATTAAGTAGTTTATTAGACTAAGTAGGTGTCTAGACAGCAAGTGGTTTCTTTATTATCAACTAGCTGACCCGTGCCCGCTTCGCTGTGCGTAAGACATTTCTAATACCATCGTGGACTTTTTTGTAGACGTTTTTAAGGTGTACAATACTGTAGTACATTATTTTGATATATCTCGTGGGGTTCAGCCAGCATTTGCAATGTAAGCGCAAAAAAATGTGTTTATTTACGACATCACATTAGAAATCTCTAAAATTATCAGTGTTTCTCTACTATATTATGCATGTATTATACATATAAACCATCCTCCTGAATCACTCTATCTATTAAAAAAAACCGCATCAAAATCCGTTCTGTAGTTTTAAAGATATAAGCAAACATACATACATACATATTACATATTACATACAGACGCGGGAAGCGGAAAGCGACTTTGCTTTATACTATGTAGTGATAGGCTTTTATTAATTTCTCTATTTAGTGGGCTGGTTGACATAAGTGGCAATTCTTTTGTTTCAACAAATTGATTGAAATTTATTGCATCTAGGTGCGATTTAGTGTTTTGTTGTTGAGCGATGGTGGTTAAAAAACAAACCAATTATTTTATCTATCAAAAGCAACATTTTAAGCGAGTAACATAGATGAATAATATTTTATTTAAAAAATAGAGATCCTTACGAAAATTGCAATAATGTAAGCTAATTTATCAAAAAAATGCCTATAATCTTTATTATTACACCCGTGTGAAGTCGGGCGGACAGCACATTCCAAATGAAATGGTAGAAGAGCTCTGGGAACAGGTTGTCTGCGTTTCTGTCCCTCTTGTAGCTGGCACGTGCCAAATACCCTACTTACCTAAGGAAATATGCAGTTACCCAACTGATGAACAAATGAAACCTATCCTGTTCATTTTATTTTATTTACCAAAGGAAATATGCAGTTGGGTAACTGCATATTTCCTTTGGTAAATAAAATAAAATGAACAGGATAGGTTTCATTTGTTCTATAGAACATAACATCATAGAACAAAAGACACAGTTTTTTATGAATTAGCCTAATGAACAGTCTCTTCTATGACGCCACAAAAAAGTGAACTTCTTGTAAAAGGCTTGTATCTACTTAACTACATATGTAGTTATAATGGTACAAATTGGGAAAAAACTGTGTCATTTTTTCACAAATGGGACCTACTCAAAAGACGGAGGAGGATAGGATGCGATGGATAGGATCACGACTGTTATTCTCAAGTATGTTACATCCTCTCAGATCTCCAGGCGCTTTGATCTTTGAAGATGTTTAAAGAACCCCTTTACGTTTAGACTTGCTTCTAACACCCTTTTTTGGACAGAGGACCGGAGAAGACGTACAATTAAAATTCAAATTAAAAAATCATTTATATCAATAAAATCACAAGGAACACTTTGAAACGTCTCAGGAACTATGTGAAGCTACGCCTGTTCCTCGCTAGCATGCCTAGAAGAATCAGGCAACTAACACGGCTTGGGGTCTACCTTTTTTTTCAATGATCTTTTCCTTAATGCTATGTAGAGCTCCATGCTGCTAGAGTCTGCCATGCTATCCTAAATGAAATGTTTTTTTTTTTTAATAAGTTGGTGTCTTGTGACTCGCACCAAGCGCCAGAACTCATCAGCCCGTCAACACGACGACTGTTGCGCATACGCACCTCGATTCACTCGCACCCTGCTCTTGAATGCGTCCATCTCTGTTTGGGGTGCATTCCAAATAAATACATGTGAAAGAAATATCTTCAATGAATAGTTCCTTTGGGATTTGTAACTTTTACAATGAACACTTTAATACCTCTTATTGTCAACAAAGAAAAATATTCTTACACAAATAGGTACTACAAACGAATAATAATGCTTTAATTATGTACTAGGAATGCCAACTTTAGATGTGTTTAGGGTTCCGTACCCAAAGGGCAAAAACGGTCCTCTATTACTAAGACTTCGCTGTCCGTCTGTCTGTTTATCACAAAGCTGTATCACATGAACCGTGATAGCTAGACAGTTGAAATTTCAACAGAATATGTATTTATGTTGCCGCTATAACAACAAATACTAATTTGTGCGCAAACACATAGCTGATTTTTATAAAATTTGATCTTATTCACGGTGCAAAAGTGACAACGCAATACGAACTCTTTTATAGCGCTGTTACTAGCCAGTAATTTTGTTTTGATATTACTTTAGGAACTTGTGGTATGATCCCAGTTGTTGTAGTAGTAAAAAAATTGATGATCGAACCCGCACTTCTTACATCTCAGTCGGACAATCTACCACTACTCTTTCGATGCCATCAATAAACGCCTAACAGCCCTAGTTTAGCTTAATTTAACTGCGACCGTAAAACTGATTGGACTTGGCTTGAGTTAAGTTATTTTAAGGACTAATTAATTCTTAAATAGGATAGTAGTTAGAGGTTTCTTGAAATAGTTCACTAGCGCCGTTTTGCTGGTTCATTCATAAAATGATTAAGTACGTAAAATAACATCTTAACTGATAATGATATTTAGGGTTCCGTACCCAAAGGCAAAACGGGACCCAATTACTAAGACTCTCTCTGTCTGTCATAAGGTTGTATCTCATGAACCGTAATAGCTAGACAGCTGAAATTTTCACAGATGATGTATTTCTGTTGCCGCAACAAATACTAAAAACAGAATAAAATAAATATTTAAGGGGCTGTATGTCGACGATTGCTCTTTTTCGAAACGAAAAAAGAAATACTTCTGAACAAACCACATCTCCTATTTTTATAAATATATTACTTCAGGTTCCTACCTAGATTTCTATTAAGCTGAAAACATAATAGCAGAAACTTTTCACGATAAAGATGTTATTTCAAAAAGATACGTTTTAGAATTTATGATCTAAATATTTTGATACCTCCTATTAAAATCAACTTGTGATTTATTGTTAAAGATTTATATTAGAATAGATTTTTGGTAAGTAATTATA
This sequence comes from Hydriomena furcata, assembly GCA_912999785.1. Lineage (NCBI taxonomy): Eukaryota > Metazoa > Arthropoda > Insecta > Lepidoptera > Geometridae > Hydriomena > Hydriomena furcata. The sequence goes on from OU538834.1 coordinate 13,589,290, forward strand.
CATAATTTATATCATTAATTTATTCGAAAAGCAAAGGTGGACAAAGAGAAAATGGTTATTGAGGGGTGGGTAAAGCTACCCCTATTACTTGCCTACGTAGATACCAGCAACGCGATCTCATAAAAACTGTCGATAATATTTACGATACGCATACGCCATCTAGAGCTTGCCGTTGTTAACTGTCTTAGTCGTTTTTGCCGCGGTTTTGAACTGGTAGCGCCTTAAGTGGGGCTCCCATATAACAGACGTGATTTTTTTGTAGTTTTTTATAGATAATGGTACAGAACCATTCGTGCACGATTGTGATTATTAGACATAACTATAGATTTTTACACGGGTGTTTATCACCTTTAATTTATTTTTCCGACGTTTCGGCTAAGTTACAATAGCTAAAATTCTATGTTTATCCTGGGTGGAAATCAAACCCACAACCTACAGCGAAGAAAGTAGAGTTACTACCAACTGAGCTGTGAGGTCAGTCATAATATCATTTGAAATCGCTTCCCATTGCAGTTCTTAATGCATTTTCTAATACCTTCCGTCCTAGTTCGAGCATCTTCAAAGATCGTCTGGAAATCAAAGTGGATGTCATTGTCTACCGTACTTAGGGATTATAAGTAGTCTTGATCCTAAATCTACACTACTATTAAACAAAAGTAAAATTGTATTTTTATTTATAATTTTGCTTGTATGGATAAACTACAAAAAACTAGAGAATTAAAAAAAACTATTTCTCCTATCAAAAGCTATACAATTTCATAGTAATTATAATAGAATCTATGTAGGTATAGGTACCTAAACTGCATTGAAAGCCGTAATATGATAATAATAGATGTTTCCGAAATAAGCCAGCTTATAACGTAATAACTTTATCAGCGAGTAACATAGGCTATATACCTATTATTTTCAAAAAACTTGGAAATCCCCTCGAAAATTGCAATAAGGTATGCATATGGAATGCAATAACAACTAATGTATTACAAATTTGCCTACAATTTTCATTAGTACAGCCGTGCGAAGGTCATACTCGTATTGATTTGAGCGACAATATTTTTACAGTTAAAACTATCGTGGTTAATCATTTTAAATAGAAATACGGCTAACTACCGAATATTCGCCGATCGCGGTCGCGAGCGATGCTCATGATGAAGAGCATCTGAATTGTCTCGAAACGACAGCAATACAAGAAAAAACGTGGTAATTAGACGTATTTCTATTTAAAAAAAAATATTTTTACGTTTACTTTTAAAATGTTGCAATATTGCAAGATAACTGAAAACTACTAGAAGATATTAAAACCTGATTATTATAACTAGAATCACAACGTTATTTATGAATTAATTGGAAAAGTTATATAAACTGATTAGGTAGAAAATAGATTTATTAATATTATTACGATGGCGATAATTATTTTGATGTAGTACCTACTAGGTACATCTTTATAAGTCTCCTAATATATCAAATTCTCATCACAGTGTTTGTAACCAAACTCCTCCGAGACGGCTTGACTAATTTTTTTTATTTTTTTTTGTATATATTTGGTAGGTATGAGAATAGGTATTTTTATAAAGTACAGAGTAAAGTTCGGGAAAAACTGAAAGTGTTTTTTTTGGGATTATTGAAATTTGACAGGAAAACGTCTGTCGGGACAGCTAGTATATTACGTAATTTTTATTTGAATTAAGAATATTATGTAGGTACTTACAGATCAATATTATTCCAGGCGTTAACAACATTTAACCATAGTTTTCACTGCAACACTCCATTCCCATATCACACAGAATAACACCAAAAACCACAAAACATAACACTTTCAAAGTCCAAAATCTAATACCAAAAATAATAGCCAAAAAAAGACTCGATTTTTAAAAACTGTCAATCACATTTATTTTTTATTTTTTCCTGTTGAAATTGTCATAGTGCGGGAACAGTGTCGATGATGATGATGATCGATGTTAGATTATGCGTGTTCGCTTGCCGCGCGTTTGTCGATCACTGGCGCGGTTCCGGTGCGCGTGAGTTCGCTTGAACTTGGCAAAGCATTTCGCACTGAACTTGGGCGATAATGGAAAATCATTGTGTTAACGCTTTTACTAGCTTCCGTGTTGTTGAAAAAACTTCCAACTGTATTTTCATATATATTTTCAGAAGCTGATTTCATTGATCCTGCATATTTTTAACTAGCCGACCCGTGACAAACGTTGTTCTGTCATTTTTTTTAGCAATAATCACTTACGAAAAAGCTATTTCAGGCAGTTTCCAATTTTTTCCCTACAAACCTTGTACTGATAAAATAAATTACGAATTTTGGTAGAATGCGTAGGTATCATTCATTTGTCAAAACTGCGTTGCTATGACGACTAAATTGTTTTTCGTCTGTGATGTCAGATTTGTTGCACACCAACGCCATCTATACCAAAATCATCCTTTTTGCGTTTTTTTTATCATTTAGGGGTTGTTTTTCGGATTATAAGTTCCCCCTTTAGTTATTCTGATTTTTTATCAACATACTACAGCAAATTTCATCTTAATCCGTTTTATCGTTTATTTTTGATTAGGGAACAAACATAGCAGCCTTATCACAATCTTTCGCATTTATAATATTATTAGGATATCCCACTAACTGAAAGAGATGAATATAGATATTGGTGGACATTATCACTTAGCGCCACCTAGCCCCAAAATAAGCTAAGCTTGTACTATTGGAACTAGGTAACTGATAGAATACTTTGATACATTTTTTTGTAAATACATAAACATAATGATAAATACTAACACCCAGACACAGAACAAACATCTATGTTCTATCTATCTATAATATAAAAATAAGTCGGGTTTTCCTTCTTGACGTTGTAACTCCAGAACGCACGAACCGATTTCCACGGTTTTGCATTCGTTGGAAAGGTCTCGGGCTCCGAGTGGTTTATAGCAAAGAAAATTCAGGAAAAATTTCAAGAGAAAAGCAGGAAAACAGGGAAAATCATTTTTCACATACAGAACGGGAACGGGACCGGGAACGGGAACGGGAACTTAACATAGCATTTGTTAAATATAAAGCGATACGAAGTTCGCCGGGTCAGCTTGTGTGTAATTAATAAATAGGATTACGACTGTAATCCCCAAGTACGGTAGACATCCTCTCAGATCTCCAGACGCTTAGATCCTTTGAAGATTTCTAGTGGGGGTAGTCAGAGGCACATTACATTATATTTGGCACATGCCCACATTTTGCAAAGTTAAATTAATAATGCGTATGAAAATTTAAAACTTAAAAAAATCCTTTTCCGTTTGTACACGTAATATTCCTTCAGACTTCAACTTCAACTGGGAACATTGTGTGCGTTCAGACTAGCAGTATTTCCGTTGTTATTTGAAATGCATCTTTTGAACTTATGAGTCATCCATCCTAGCTTTTGAGGCCTAGGGCCGTACCATACGCTCAAAAGTAATATCAAAACAATATTACTCACGGTGCATATGTGACAAGGCAATACGAACGTATAGCGTTGTCACTTTCGCAGATAATATTGTTTTGGCTGGCCTTGCAGCTCAGTTGGTAGTAAATCTGCCTTCTGCGCTGTAGGTTCGATTCCCACCGAAGATTAACATTTGTTTGATGAATATAGATGTTGGTTCTGTGTCTGTGTGTGTATAATAAGTATGTATTTAGCAAAAAATATATATTACTTATGTATTTTCTCAGTTATCTGATTCCCATAGTACTAGTTTTGCTTAGTTAAATGTTTTTTGTTCTCTTTAGTCATTAATTGTGTTGTGCTTTTGGAGCAAATAAATGTTTTTTCTTTCTTTCTTTCTTTCTTTCTTAGTTGTAGGCTAGACTTTACACACAGAGCTATCTCTGTGTGTAAAGTCCACCAATATTTAATAGGTATTTAATATAACTCACGGTGCGAAAGTGACAAGGCAATACGAACTTATAGCGTTGTCACTTTTGCACCTCGATTAATATTGTTTTAATATTACCTTTGGACCTTGTGGTATGGCCCCTGAGTAGGAATTACTCAAACATTATTGCAATACCGTAGATGTCACTCAGATGTTAATGCTTTTCCTTTATTTATGCCCACTCATGTTTTGTATGAGCAAAGACAATACTTAATATTTTATCTATTGTATGAGTCAAATCATTGTATGGAGTTAAGGTTCCACGTTCACAGATTTAATAGCTAAATAAATATTGATGGAAATTTCACAAAGCGTCATCTAGCCCCAAATTAAGCAAAGCTTGTACTATGTCAACCAGAAAACTAATAGATAGATACTTTTTTTTTTTGTAAATACTTACTAATTTTATTAGACTTTAAAACACCCAGATAAAAAACATAATTATGTTCAGCACAGACATATTTGTCCTAGGAACGAACCCACAGCGCAGATAGCAGAGTTCCTATCAACTGTGCTGTGAGACCAGTCAATATCTTTCTTATACCGACAAATAGACTCTCGGGGACAGCCAATTCACGTTATGATCATGCGTCAACAAATAGCTTCTTAATTAAATTCATAAACCTATTATCTTATCTAAATAATAGGTATATAGATAATTAATGACTCTAAATTGAAATAAACAAAAACTCTTGAGTTACTGACTAAAAGAGCTATGCCATCAAAAACATAACTTGTAAAAAAAAAACAAGTCTCGCCACTCAGTTCTTCTCCATGTAATACCAAGTACATGAGATCCATGTAATACCAAGTCGGTTAATTTATTCATTCCCTACTTATGGTTCCTTTTATCTTAAGGTATTACGTAATTGGCTAACCTAACAACATCTTATAGTGAGCTTAAAATATTTTTAATATTAATATATTACAAAATATTTTATGTTTTAAATAAATAGATTGACTTGGCCATCGCATAAACATAATTAAATTAAATAACATTGTTTTGTGTAATTAAAATTGAGTTCAAGTTTCTAGGTTTAGATATTCATTTTGGCGTGTAAGGGTTCACTGAGATAGAAATTCACGAAATTCAACCCTCTCCTTAGAGCTCCATAGAACCCCCTTGGGTGCAGTGGGGGTTGTTAAATGCACGTGTACGAAGTCGCGTGGATTTCCACTAGTTTTAAATATTCAACTTCGTTTGTATAAGTTTGAAGTAAGGTGGTGTTTTAAGTGCAAACTGTGTCACTCACAGTCATTGTTTTAGTGGTACGTCTGTGTGTAAGGACTGTATTATTGTTATCCTGAGGCTCTTCAAAACAAAACAAACCTTATTTTTGAAACGGTAGCGATGATTTTACAGTGATGAGTTGAAGTGTTTACAAGCAAATTGTTTGCAAGTTTAAACATAACAGCTTGGTAACTTGAATTCAACTCTTGAACCAGCTTATCGCATTATTCTATGTATTATCATAATGTCATTATCTGTTATCTACAACATAACAGACTAGCAGACCCGCGACAGACGTTGTCCTGTCCAAATTTCAATAATCGCATAGAGTAACGCACGTTGCTATGACGACTGATGTCAACACTAATGACAGATTTTTTGCACAAAAGTGATAATTTGGGTATAGATGCTGATCTATACCCAAATCATCACTTTTGCATCTTTTTATCATTTTGGGGATGTTTTTCGGATTATAAGCACCTCTAATTTTTAAATCAGGTAACATTCTCCAAGCCGTTTTATCGTTTATGCCTGATTGACTATCAAACATACAAACATCCTCACAACCATTCGCATTTATAATATTATTAGGATGTATGTATAAAAACCGGCCAAGTGCGAGTCGAACTCGCGCACGAAGGGTTCCTTTTATCTATAAAAAACGGCAAAAAAACACGTTTTTAGTATTTGTTGTTATAGCAGCTACAGAAATACATAATCTGTGAAAGTTTCAACTGTCTAGCTATCACGGTTCATGAGATACTGCCCTGTGACAGACAGGGGACAGACAGACAGCGAAGTCTTAGTAATAGGGTCCCGTATTTACCCTTTGGGTACGGAACCCTAAAAAGGTATGCAACAATACTTGCAAGGGTGTTTACTTAGTACGATACAGAGTGGTAGAGCTGTCCTCTTTAAGCCACTCTCATGTTTTGCTTTTCTTTCACTGACACTGTCCACGGTCGTTTCAAATAGTTTATTGTTAAACTTTACTGTTATGAGTTCAGTTCGCATAGTGAATAGTTTAACTATTACTATATAAATTGCATAATTTATCCGACATTTTGATTTGAAAATTACGACTTCTATACAGAAATGTCAGTTCTATCAATTAATTGAGAAAGTTTGTCATAAATATTATCGACACATTGGTCCTCGTGGCATTGAACAACCCTATTGTTTTCTATACTTATAATAAATCTGTAGAGAGATCAATTCTGTACATGAAATATATTTCCAAAATAACTATCAGGGGGTGATTAGGGATCGATACTGATGCCAAAAATGCAATCAGTAAAATTTTTGTCTGTCTGTCTGTCTGTCTGTCTGTCTGTCTGTCTGTATAACCGTTATAGAAACAAAAACTACTCGACGGATTTTAACGAAACTTGGTACAATTATTTTTCATACTCCTGAGCTGGTTATAGTATACTTTTTATCACGCTGCAATCAATAGGAGCAGAGCAGTGAAGGAAAATGTTGGGAAAACGGGAGAAGTTACTCCATTTTTTAAGCTTCCGTCGTGTGCAACCTTAATGGTTAAAGCTACACAGAATTCATGTATGACGGAAATGTTCTCCTTAAAATTATATAAAAAAAATTCTACGACAGCATATGTCTATCTTTTATGGTTGACTCACAATAACACGTGTAACTCCCGATAGCTTAGCAGTTCGAAGCTTTCTGATTATATTTGTCTACTCTTACGTTTATAACACTAATGACAAAAAAGCTGTGAAAAAAAACGTTTTATATAAAGACATTCTGTAGTATATTTAGTATCAGCATTGCACCCGTGCGAAGCCCGGGCGGGTCACTAGTGTATAATAAAATTATAAGTGGACATTTCACACAGCGTCATCTAACCTCACATTAAGCAAAGCTTTTACTTTTACTAGATAACTTATAAAATATGTTTTTGTAACACCATTATACACCCACACACAGAACATACATCACACAATTTTTTTTCCTGGATGGGCAACGAACCCACAACCTACGGCGCAAAAGACTAGCTATCTCTGACTATGACTGGCCTCACAGCTCAGTTGGTAGTAACTCTGCCTTCTGCGCTGTAGGTTGTGGGTTCGATCCCCACCCAGGGCAAATATTTATGTGATGAACATAGATGTTTGTTCTGTGTCTGGGTGTTACTATGTATAATAAGTATGTATGTACAAAAAAAAAAGTATATAAGTATTATATCAGTCATCTGGTTCCCATAGTACAAGCTTTGCTTAGTTTGGGGCTAGATGGCGCTGTGTGTAAAGTCCGCCAATATTTATTTTATTTATTTTATCCGTGTGAAGCTAAAATAAATTAACCACATGAGTAAGTGCTTAGTTTTCGTTATCATTTACCTTATTCATATAAAACTTTGTTTGAACTTTTTGTATTACTTTTTCTTGAATGTTAATGTGCACTGTGTTGGGTATTAATAAAAATAGAAAGAAAAAGAAAACACAAACATTTTTACATAGAATATGACTATAATAACAATAGTAATACGTGGTAATACCATGTAGTAACTATATACCAAGTATGTACTCTAGTTCCCACAAAGTAATTGTAGCAAATGTAACACTGTCACTGTCATTTTGAAAGTGCCATTGCTATTCAGTGATAAATAACGTCTAATAGATACTCGCCTGTCAATAAAGTGATGAATTTATCGTGTTGACATAAAAAACAGCCATTTGGGATGATAAAGTTCAATCGAAAAGAGGAGAGCGTTTTTGTTTCATTAGATTTTTTGTCATAGTCTAGTAAGTAACTGCAAACTGAACCCAAATAGTTAACAAGCTTTAATTAGTTTGATTAGATTAGATAATTTCCACCAATACTTATTAGTAAGTGATAGTTCAATCTAAGAGTTCCCATTTTGATAAATAATTAGCTGACTCGTCGTCAGACGTTGTCCTGTCCAAATTTCAATAATCGCATAGAGTAACGCACGTTGCTATGACGACTGATGTCAACACTAATGACAGATTTTTTGCACAAAAGTGATAATTTGGGTATAGATGCTGACCTATACCCAAATCATCACTTTTGCATCTTCTTATCATTTTCAATAACTTCAATAATACCATAGAAAAAAGTACTTTCAGTTTTTCTCGAATTTAACAATTTTACAGGGAACTTTTCCTAAAAACCTTTTTATCTTTAGAAGAAGTAAAATTATTATTATAAAAAACTAAAAAGTTTATTAAAAAAAAATTGTTGTAACAAAAGGGACACAATTTTTTTTTTCACTTGTGCGTTTTATCCTCTTTGGATGTCTTTCGTAGTAGAATATAACAGCTGAGTTGTGGTTGTGATCCAATATTTTTTTTAAATAAATAAAATTTAAATGATTAAAAACTTTTATTTCGACAGCAAAAAGGGTCCAAACATGTTACACATAATTATTTATTAAAATTGAAAAATGAATTTAATAAATACTCTATGTTTCAATTTCGCTTCATCACTTAGACCAGATGGACCTCAACACCGCCCGTTACAATTTAGTAACACAGTACAGAAAAGTCACATTGATGTAGCTTTGTGATTCGCTAGGGAACCACTTCGTGGCTTGCGGTAACACATGCCCAACAACAGTTTTAACGCGTCGTGGTGTTAAAATGGCTCAATGGTGTGTCAGTTATTCCTTTCTATTACCTACGTACCTGCGAGTAATAAGTATTTGTCGATAACTACCAGGTGCCGACGCGCGACGCATCACTAGTCTGTGGTTAGCAAGATTGGAAACGTATAGGTATAGGGACGTCAAGCCGTGTTGGCCGAGTGGGAGGTACCTCGACTTTCAATCTGAAGGTCGTGAGTTCTAATCCCGGCGTGCATCAATGGATTTTTCTGTTCGAAAATTTATATGCGCATCAAAAACACGTGCTCAAAACGGTGAAGGTAAACATCGTGAGGAAACCAGTTATTATTCTTATAAGCGGCGATCACGTATGGAATACTAACTACTGCAAAATGTGGGCATGTGCCAAATATAATGTTTGGACGTGCCTCTGACTAAACCTCTGACCCCCACTAGACATCTTCGAAGGCTCTAAGCGTCTGGAGATCTGAGAGGATGTCTACCGTACCTGGGGATTACAGTCGTGATCCTATTTTACCTATACCGTTGATCGAATAGACGTTGGCTTGTCCCATCCCATACAAAATTGTATATTATTTTTTGGGCATATTTTTGCACCTTGAGATCTGAGCGTATGTTAACCGCATTTTTGGATTACAGTCGTGACCCTATATTTTTTTAAATAAAAAAAAATGTTTTTGTAAGCAAAAATTTTACAATAAATGAACACAAAAATGTCTCTATAGTTACTTTTGTGAGAATTTATAAATACATTATTTATGCGTAGCACAATCGCCATTAACTTAGTGGTTCCGTAAAGTAGTTTCGATATAAATGTAAAATCGCAGTTTTACGATTACAATAAAATAATACAGTTTATTTGACGCGAAAGTTGGAAAAGTAATGTTTAGTTTTTCTAGGAAACTTTTTTACACCTTTCACATTACCAGTATTTACCACATTATGACCTCTCTTTAACCGATGTAAGAGGAGGTTGAATTCAACATGTATTATATGTGTTGCTTTTTAGGGTTTCGTAGTTTACAAGAAACCCTTATAGTTTCGCCATGTCCGTCCGTCCGTCTGTCCGAAGCTTAGCTCAGAGACTCTTAGTAGGTACTAGAAAACTGTAATTTTGCATGAATAAACGAGATAAAGTTGTAAAATAAAATCTTAAAAACAATTTAGTTTTAGGGTACGTTCGTGTAAAGTAGAGATTTTTTTTCTCACGTATCCCATTGTTGGTTATATGGCGCTGTGTATGTCCACCATTATAAATTTGTTTATTTTATTTAACACTAGCTGACCCGTGCCCACTTCGCTGGGGGACAGATAGTTTTGCATCTGGTATTCCAATCTTCAAAATAAATTATAGCCTAAATGTTGCCGAGGACTAATAGCTACATAACAAAAAAAGTTTTATCAAAATCCGTCCAGTAGTTTTTGCGTGAAAGCCGGATAACAGACAGACAGACAGACAGACAGAGACAAAAATTTCAATATGTTTTTTTTTTGGTTTGTGTTACTTTTATAAAGGCCAATAGGAGTATTTTTTTTAGTTTTTATTCAATGTACAGAATTGAACTCTTCTCCACTGTTTTATTATATTTTATTATATATAGATATATAGATAAGCACAACTAGCATCCGAACCTACGATCTTAGTACTGTAAGTCGAAGTACCTCGCTTCGGCTAACACAGCCACTAAGTTATATAACTTGTTTACACTGGTACTCGTGACTTTGTGTGTATGTGTGCAGTGCATGTATGGTATTCATCTTCATACAAGTCTCTTGTTCGATATTTAAACATCTCCACTTTACATGGATAATGAGCTTTAACCCTTTGTAGACCATTTCAAGAAACCATTTGTGTGAAAATTAAAAATATCGTTTTGGCGCTTTCCAACAGCATTTACTTAAACGGTTCTTTACAATTCCGTACATAAAAATAACTGACATCTTTAAACGTTTTTGTAAAAACAGTGTAGGGTCATGGTCCTGGTTGTGCTGCCTACCCCCGCTTTGGGCATTTTTAATTTTTGCAATAATAAAGTATAGCAAACAATCTTGATAAGTCTATAGTTTAATATTTTTTATTTTTGGACCGTTTTGATTTGTGACATTTGTGGTGCGTTTTACCTCTAAATTGTTTTGCCCACAACCAATGATTTCCCGTTGCGTCTAATTAAATATGAATAATTAATAAATAAATATCGCCTGTAACAAAACCTTTACTTAACCTAAGAGATAGATAAATACTCTATTATATGCTGTTTATAAATAGTCGTTTTAATAATTTTTAAATATAAACCGTTTATTTGAAAATTAAAATGTTAAAGTGTCCACAACCAGCGCCCTTGCCCTAGTTAAAGACGTGCGGCGCCTACGCTTGTCTGTCTGTCTGTTTGAACACACATAATGTCAACACAGTGTATTAATATAAACACTTTTAAAGTGATTCTATATTTACAGTGACTAAAATAATATTTTAAATGCGATTCAAATTATTTTTTTACTAATTGCGCTATTGTCTCGTTTGAAAAGAAATATGATATAATTACCTATGAGTATTTGCTTATTGTCGTAAGATTTTTCTGTGAATTTGTTTTATTAGTATAATTATGTAACGAGAGGATTTTTAATAAAGGTGGACAGACGTAAAAGCATAGGTAGGCCAAAGAAAAGATGAATGGACTGTGTGAAAGATGACATGGATAAGAAAGGAGTGAGTGATGAGGTGACTGCTGATAGATGGAAATGGAAGAACACATGTTGTGCCTACCCCACTTAAGTGGGATATGGGCAGGAAGATGATGAGTAAAATTTGTATTTTCTTATCGTTTCGATCCTCTGGATCATCAAAGCACATTATATATGGCTACCCACATTTGCAGTACCATTCCATACTAGACAGTTTGCAAGCCCATCGCCGCACAACATTTCCGACGACGTTAGACATACTTACAGATCTTGAACATCCTTGAAGATGTCTAGATGCAAGTCAGGGGCGCGCCAATACCCACATTTTGCAGTACCATGCCATACGTGACAGGTTGCAAGTCCATCGCCGCAAACAATGTATGAAACAAATTAATTATAACCCGTTGCATTGTATTGTTGCCACCCAGTTAATAAATAATGAGTTACAGCTTATTATTGTTTGCAGATGGTTTTAGAGTGAAACCGAGTGATTTTGCCGTGAACAATTCAAACAATTAATATTGTTTTCATAACTCTGCACACCGAGACTAAGGTCAACGACATGGTCGCCGTGTTTTAAATAAAATAAGGGCAGAGATCGCAAACCATTCGCAGTAGATAAATTAGGTACTATAATAATGAAATAAATAAATATTGGTGGAGATTTCACTCAGCACCATCTAAACCTAAACTAAGACTATTACCAGTAAGTATATATGTAGTTTTTTTTTAGATCCTCTGTTTTTTTGACATTATCACACATCCCCAAACTAAGCAAAGCTTGTACTATGGAAACCAGATAACTGATAGAATACTTAAATAGTTTTTTTTTGTAAATACACATTATTGACATCCAGACACAACACAAACACCCATGTTCATCAAACAAATATTTATCCTGGGTGGGAATCGAACCCACAACCTACAGCGTAGAAGGCAGAGTTACTACCAACTGAGCTGTGAGGCCAGTCAATTAAAAGTAAAAATACTTTTTAAAACTGGCTAAGTGCGTGTCGAGCCACGCGCAATGTAGGGTTTCGTAGTTTACACAGCTAACAACATTAAATAAGTAATTTTCAACGATATTTGTACTAGCGAAACTATAAGGGTTTCTTGTAGACTACGAAACTTTAAAAACTGGCCAAGTGCGAGTCGGAATCGCGCACGAAGTGTTCCGTACCATTATTTATAAAAACGGCAAAAAAAAACATGTTTGTTGCAAGGGATCCCCCTTAAATATTTATTTTACGGACAGACAGACGGACAGACAGACGGACAGACAGACGGACGGAAAGACAGACGGACAAACAGACGGACAGACAGACGGGTAGACGGACAGACAGACGGACAGACAGACGGACAGACAGACGGACAGACAGACGGACAGACAGACGGACAGACGGACAGACGGACAGACAGACGGACAGACAGACGGACAGACAGATGGACAGACAGACGGAGAGACAGACGGACAGACGGACAGCGAAGTCTTAGTAATAGGGTTCCGATTTTACCCTTTGGGTATGGAACCCTAAAAACGAATACCCTTTGACTTCTCGATTGATTTTAAAACGTTATATTAATTATGCTTTGATTGATTAGTGTACAGATATGTATTAAATTGAATAATAGAACCGCGTTAGGATTATAATACCAGCACAAAGCATTTATATCGTCAGAATCTATTCATAATCTTCAGTAACTGGGAATTATCCAAGTTTTGATAACCTAAAATTCATTCACAAATTGCTCTGCTATTTAGTTCACTTGCCAAATGAATGGAATACGAATGGATTGGTCCAAAGGTTGGTCTTCTGGGTAATACTCAGCTTAGGGAATCAGAAATAAATACATACAAAAGTAATGTGTTTGAGCTTACATCGCGTGTGTTGTAGTTAGGGAGTCGATGGTAACTTTCTTACGTCAAATTAAAAAATCATTTATTTTAATAAAATTACAAGGATCACTTTGAAACGTCTTAGGAACTAGGTGAAGCTACGCCGATTCCTCGGAACCAAGCCTAGAAGAATCAGGCAACAAACACGGCTTGGGGTCTACCTTTTTTTTCAATGATCCTTTCCTTGATACTATGTAGAGCTCCAGTGTGGTGCAGATCGAACAAGGTGGAGGCTTAAACAAGAATAATAATTAAAAGTAATACATGTACATAGTGCTAAGTCATCGTTATGATATACATAAATATTGGCGGACTTGACACACAGCGATTTCTAGCCCCAAACGAAGTAAAGCTTGTACTATGGGAACCAGATAACTGATACTTCAATACTTTTTTTTGTAAATACATACTTAATTTTTATACTTTTTTGTAAAAAAATACTTAATATACCTCCATGAATCACAACCTTATCAAACTATATACAAATTGGTCAAATAGAGTGTAATGTTTTTGTAAATATTGACTTCAACCACCCAACCTAGAAAGCAGAAGGTATAGTTACTACGAACTAAGCAGTGAGACCAGTCAAATGAATGAAAGAGCTTTGTATATTTATTACAAAATGGTTTTTATATTTGTTATAAGCTTCACCTATTAGTGTTAGAGATTTATGACAAAAAAAAAGAATCAAAAACGTCGAATCACCTGAAAAGAAAACCAATATACTTATATTAAAAAGTTTCAATAAGTCATAGTTCAGAGATTACTTACCTATAGAGAATGGGGACATCGCGAGTTCACAGTTCAGGCGATCTATAAAATAGGTAGTTATTACCAATTAGTTACAACATAGAAAAAACCCACTGGCTCCTGTACTACAATATTTGTAGATGTTTAGACTTTGCGAGAGTCAACTTTGAAGGTTTCAGAGAGTTTGTTGCCAATTTTAATATGATTTATGGCATTAAATAAAGGTAAATATAAAGACTAATAATAAAAATGTTTGCCTTTGACTTTAGACGTCTAAGCGACTGAATATCTATTCTGATAGTATGTTTGTACGTACTTTGGGATTACATACGTGATCCTAAAGGGGTTGCAATCGAAATCGTGTCCGAATCGTCAGCAACCCTCCTAAAAGTTGTTTGGTAGAGATCGCTGATTAGCGATAAGACCGCTCATTGTTCAACATAGTTTTTTGTGCATATGCTTATTGATTTTTTTATTACCACAATGTTGGTGATTCTGTTGTGTCCAAGCTAAACCTAAAATTTCGTAAAGAACGATTCGTCTTATTCCTTTCATGGTAAAGTCTAAATTAGAGTAACATTAAAATGAGAATCCTAAAACTTAAGATATTTTTGCTATTTATCTACTTTATTTCGCATATTTGATACACCCAAGTGTCATCTTAGTGAACACAACTTACATGTTGATTAAATTTAGTTTGACGTTTCTAAATCACATACGAAAATCAAAAAAATATTCAAGTTTCTATCTACTGTCCTAAGTTATAGAACTGTCACTTTGAGGTTTCAATATTTACGATAAAGTCGTCAAAGCTTTCCTAAATATGCGCGGACAAAGTCGCGTATAATAGTAATTATTAATTAATTCACTAGTAATTAATAACAAATAAAGTAAAATTTATACTCATAATAAAGCGTATACTAACTACAATTAATGGTGTCCTCGACCGGAAATTTAAATATTAAAGGTATCCTACACTTCGGGCTCTTACAAAAGTCACAACGCAATAGAACGCATACCGTAGCACTAAAATGCATCAAATTCCAACACAAAGTGTCATAAATATTAGCCAAATTAATATCCGAGTCTTGGAATTTAACACAAATGGGAATATCATGATGCAATACTAGACTCACAGCTCAGTTGGTAGTAACTCTGCCTTCTGCGCTGTGGGGCTATTTTGTAAAAACATGATTATCATGTTATGGTACTGAATGCCATAATACCTACGCTTTTTATGCTGTTTAGGCACCCATACCTACGCTTCCAATACAATACTTACGCAGAAGCATAGATATAGGTCCATAAACTGTGCATAGTTACTATGAAAAGTGTACAAATTAGGTTCAAATTCAAATTCAAATTCAAAAATCATTTATTTCAATAAAATCACAAGGATCACTTTGAAACGTCTTAGGAACTAGGTGAAGCTACGCCGATTCCACGCGACCAAGCCTAGAAGAATCAGGCAACAAACACGGCTTGGGGTCTACCTTTTTTTTATGATCCTTGTTCGATTGGCTCCAGTGTGGTGCCAATCGAACAAGGTGAAGGCTCAAACAAGAAAGGTATTCTCTAACATTAGGTATTGCATTCAACATCATAACATGATAATCATGTTTTTACAAAATAGCCCTGCTGTACGATTCTTGGGATGAACATTTGTGTGATGAACATAGATGATTCCTAGATCCCAAATCAATCTTAATCCTACTAATAATATAAATGCAAAAGTTTGTGAGTGTTTGTTACTCTTTCACGCAAAAACTACTGAACGGATTAAAATGAAACTTTACAGTAATATAGCTTACATCAGAATATCACATGGGCTACTTTTTATCTAGGTACCACCCGTGCGAAGCCGGGGCGACCAGCTAGTGTAAGCTATTTAGAATTAGTAGAAGTTTTTCATAAAACTTTAAGTCAAAGACAAAAGTATTTATTTCAATAAAATCACAAGGATCACATCATAACGTCTTAGGAGCTATGTGAAGCGACGCCTGTTCCTCGCGACCAAGCCTAGAAGAATCAGGCAACAAACACGGCTTGGGGCCTATCGATTCCAACGATCATTTCCTGTAGTAGACTCTGTCCATGCAATAACTGAATAATTTGAAGTAGGTGCCACTTCATGAACAAAACGCATCCGAAAGTCGCGTTTCGTTCCTTACATTTCTAAATTCCATACAATCCATACAAAGATGCCGACGACTGTAATCAGAGCAGGAAACACAAATACATTCTCTCTGTGTGTTCAGTGATTTGTCACAAACACAGATTGCTCAATAGCGTCTGGGTACAGTCAACGACAAATTTAGTCTTCATTTTATTAATAACTAGTGACCCGCCCGGCTTCGCACGGGTAGCATGTTATTATACATATAAACCTTCCTCCTGAATCACTCTATCTATTAAAAAAAACCGCATCAAAATCCGTTGTGTAGTTTTAAAGATATAAGCAAACATACATACATACATACAGACGCGGGAAGCGGAAAGCGACTTTGCTTTAAACTATGTAGTGACTAGTGACCGCCCGTGGCTTCGATCGCGTGGTAACTGGATAAAAAGAAAAAAGTCAAAAGAAATAGGCTTGTAGGTAGGTACCTACATAATATCGAATCCTAATACGTTTAGTCGTTTGGTGCGATTGAGATATCCTTGCAGGTAAAAGAGGCCCAAACATTGCATTTGGCACATGCTTAAATTTTGTAGTAAGATATTTAGTCGAATTTTGTAGTAGTAATTATTGTTATTATATATTTTTTTTTTAATTTTGATTAATTTTGTGACAAGCTGCAAGCCCATCGTCGCTCACATTTACCTACCTATTTGATACTTAGCAAAAGGTGCGTTTTTTAAGCCAATACTACCAACTTGACTAGTATTAACAAGATGTTTGACTATTTATTAATTAAACAGGACTGTTTTTAACCGACTTCAAAAAGGAGGAGGTTTTTAAATCGGTAATATATTATTTGCTATTAAAAAATACAATAATTTTTTTTTAGGGCTTTTTATCTTTGTTTTTCGTTTTTAGGGTTCCTTACCCAAAGGGTAAAAACGGGACCCTATTACTAAGACTTCGCTGTCCGTCTGTTTGTCACAGGGCAGGGTCTGTATCTCATGAACCGTGATATCTAGACAGTTGAAATTTTTACAGATGATGTATTTCTGTGGCCGCTATAACAACAAATACTAAAAACAGAATAAAATAAATACTTAAGGGGGGCTCCCATACAACAAACGTGTTTTTTTGTCGTTAATGTACGGAACCCTTCGTGCGCGAGTCCGACTCGCACTTGGCCGTTTTTATTTATTTTAACGTAATTATGTAGCTGACTATACGTAAATACCTGGTTCACCCGGCCACCGGGCTCGATCAAAGACCACCGAACACTATCAAAAGGTTTTTCGAATGTAGTAAGTAAAAATAGATTTGTACGTGCCGCCGTGTATGCACGCGGCTTAATATGTACGTGATTGTGGAAGAAACCATGGGTGATCAGTTTTTTTTTATTATAAGGCGGTTTTACACGTGACTCTTAGGGGCTCTTTCACGACCAGAGTCTCAAGTAGGGTAATTATTATTTACAATACAAGTTGTGGGTTCGATAAAATCCACTATGTTCATTACACAAAGTTTATAGTATACAAGTTTTTATTCGCGACTTCGTCCGCGTATGACGGCCTCACAGCTCAGTTGGTAGTAACTCTGCCTTCAGCGTTGTAGGTTGTGGGTTCGACACAATTATTTTCCCCACCCAGGGCAAATATTAGTGTGATAAACATAGATGTTTGTTCTGTGTCTGGGTTTTAGTATGTATCATAAATTCACAAAAAAAGTATTTCAGTATTCCTTAAGATATCGAGACAAAAAAAATAAAGTAAATGTAATGTGTGTAAATTTATTTTCAGGAAATCGACTTGACTTTAATTTTTGACGACTTTATCGTCAAAAATTTAAATTCCTAAAACACAAAAAAATTTTAGAAAATAAATAGCCTTTATCCTTCCCAAAACTTTAAACTATATCTGTATGAAATTTCATCGCAATCGGTCCAGAGCGGTTTACTCGTGTTAACGTCACTTACAGACAGACAGAGCTACATTCGTATTTATAATGTGTAGATATAGATATAGGTAATATACTTGCATATTGTATTTAGGAATCGGTTATAGCCAATTACTTCTCAAATAAATATATTATGTGGTTTTGTTGTGACATAAAATAGACTAAAGTATTTTATTCTACAGTTTCATCACACTACAATCGGAATGACATGCAAAGTCGGGTAAAAAGCGAAAGTTGTAGCTGTCAAAACAACTTTGCAAATTATGGCAATTTGGATCATTAGCCGAAAATGGTAACGCAAGAACCACACGCGATGTTTAAGATCACACCATCACATCACTCTGAGGATATGGCTTGAATGTGAGCGGGTAATTTTTTTTCTTAGCTGATGCTATCCCACTGCTGGGCAAAGGCCTCCTTCCTCATCTTCCATCTTATTAGGTCGTTTAACTTATCGATCTATTTAAAAATATACCTACTGTACTAGGCCCTTAGGTGTAATCATTTAAAACGTAATATTTAAGTGTTATTTTTGTATCTCATTTTAAGTTACCTAAATACTTTTTTTTTGTAAACAAGATAACTTAAGATACTTTATAACACCCAGACACAGAACAAACATCTATGTTTATCATACAAACTGTTTGTCCCGGGTGGAAATCGAACCCACAACCTACAGCACAGAAGTCAGTGTTACATACTAACTGAGTTGTGAGGCCAGTCAAATACACAAGATAAAACAAATTATTATAAAAACAAAACCTGACTGCAAAAAAATTACATATAAATTGTTATGCCCTCTTTTTTAGGGAGGGGGGCACCATATTTAAAAATATAAAGATTGTGTTACTCCCACAGTTGAGTGAGACGAATCCAACGACACCTCATTATGTTGTAATGTAATTTTTATTTATCTTTTTATAGATTTTTCTAAAGAGTGACTTGAACTATAAAATTCAGAAAAACTCGCTCGCATTCTAACTCAACGCAACAATCAGGCGACTCAAAATAATTGACATAATAGTTAGGTATTGTGCTTAAAAAAGTGCATAAATTATATTTATTAAAAACTAGCTGTCCCGACAGACTTTGTCCTGTCAAATTGTTGTCTCTAGGCGTCTGGATATTTGTATGTCAATTGTCAGGCTTGCTCGAGAATTACTGTCTTGAGCCTATTTTTTAATTTATTCTGATGATTTAATAAAATCACACGATTAACTTGCATAAAAATAAATAAATAGGATCACAACTGTAATCCCCAAGTACGGTAGACATTCTCTCGGATCTCAAATCCTTGAAGATCTCTCAAGGGTTGAGTCAGAAGCTCTTTCAAACATTACATTTGGCATATGACAGACATACAATGATAGGTTGCAAACGATCGTTGCAAACTAAGAATAATCTATTAAAAATTAACAGTAACGTCCACCAGAACAGAACGGCCGTCACGAACACCGGTGGCAGTTTTAATGAAACGAAAGCTTGGTAATACTATAATTTGGAAGCAATCAAAACACGGCTCCGAGACGTTGGACCGCCGCCATATCCCCCTAATCCCAAAGGTCGGGAGCATTACGCATTTTACTAGCAATAAAGTCTTGAAGTCGGCTAAGCCTGTGTTGAGTTGCTTGATCTAGTAAGCACAATAACAAGAATAACTGCTGTTGTAGTTATTGGCAATAAATTGTAGATAAGCCGCCGATTTGGATGGGCTCCATGTTGACTTTGTATCTTGGGTGTTCATGCACAGCTTATTTAAATTAAAAAGGCAGTCGTGGCTCAAACTTAAAACTATACATCTATACTTATAATGTAATTATGTTTATAGAAACCGACGAAAATGATTTAACCAATCAGAAAGTCAAGGGACGATATTCGTTTTTAGGGTTCCGTACCATATGGGTAAAAACGGAACCCTATTACTAATATTTCACTGTCCGTCTGTCCGTCTGTCTGTCACAAGGCTGTATCTCATGAATCCTTTATAGCTAGACAGTTGAAATTTTCACAGATGATGTATTTATGATGCCGCTATAACAACAAATACTAAAAACAGAATACATTAAGTGGGGCTCCCATACAACAAACGTGTTTTATGCCTTTTTTTATAGATAATGGTACGGAACACTTCGTGCGTGAGTCCGATTCGCACTTTCCGGTTTTTCTTTATTTTTATATTCTCAGACCAAAGTTGAGAAGCATTCTAAAAGCGCTTGATACCTCAAATGAGTGGTGTACCATAGAATTCGATTGCATGACATTATAGCATCGATCTATCAGCTTCTTATCTGCACAATATCTTACAAACGCGGCGCGGGCGCAGCTTCGCAATAAACCAAGTGTTGCGATAGACGATAACAATGCTCTAACGGCGGCGCTCAGTGTCGCTACTAGTTTTTAATGTTTTTTCTCTAATACTGACAAGCGTTGATCATCGATGAAGATCGATAATCAAATTTTCACTGTACCTTAGCCTAGCTGACCCAGCGAACTTCGTACCGCTTTTAAAATAACAAATGTTAATTAACAGCTAATTAGAGACTTAGACACTCGGCTGTTTTACGCCCTCGCCTACGGCTCGGGCTACAGACATCAACCTCGTGTGTAATGAGCAACTTTACTTACTTGTATCATAATAGGTATACTATAGTAAAGATTTAAAACAAATCGGGGATTACCTTTATAAGGCAAAGCAAAAATGTAAAAGCATTTTATAACTTTTTGTATATATTTTACGATCCGACTGCGTATTGCGGATTATTAATATCTATTAAAATAAATATAGGATCACGACTGCAATCCCCAAGTACGGTAGACATCCTCAGATATCCGATATTATTATTATGGAATGGAATTAACCATTAAATTGATTGAAGACTCCAAGTGTGGCCGTAAGCTAAAGTCTGGATTCTAGGTGTTAAAATCGGCAGCTTCTAAATTTGCTAAGTGGTGTTATCGACTACGAAAGGACAGGATAAATGTAGAACTATTATGGGACACACGGCTTGGAGGAACGGCTTGCTGGTAGAGCTGTAAAAATGAAGATATCTTATGAGGAGGGGCATATCTGGGAAGAGAGGAAGAGGAAGACCTCAGGAAAGATGGCAGGACGAGAGAGACAAGATATCAGGAAAGTCATGGATAAAGAAAGCAAAGGAGAGAATAAAATAGAAATACTATATATGCTAAAGTTTAGGTGTTTGCTTGTTACCTACTCAAACAGAGGCTGACCAGATTTTGATAAAAAAGTATATTTATATTATGATCTGGTTTAACTTCAAAGTCAAAATCAAGTTCAATAGTGTTTTATAAATCACAAGGATCACTTTGAAACGTCTAAGGAGCTAGGTAAAAGTCTAGGTAACTTGTTCCTCGTTGTTATTAGGTTATCGTACCCAAAGGGTAAAAACAGGACCCTCTTACTAAGACTTCGCTGTCCGTCTGTCTGTCACAGGGCTGTATCTCATGAACCGTGAAAGCTAGACAGTTGTTTTTTTTTACAGATTATGTATTTCTGTTGCCGCTATAACAACAAATATTAAAAACAAATAAAATAAATATTTAGGTGGGGCCCACTTAAATATTTACTTTAGTGAATGCTCATAACAAATGCACAAACGTTTTTTTTTAGTTTTTTAAAGATTACGGAACCCTTCGTGCGCGAGTCCGACTCGTACTTGGCCGTATTTTTCTATTCTGTTTGTTAGTTCGATTGACAGTGTGTCACCAGATTATCATTTGTCAGGTAAGGTCACGGAGTATGAGGTCGTTTACGGCAAATGCCACCTGCCGAACGTTCGACTTGTCAGTTGCTACTTATTGCTTGTAATTGCTAATTTTATACTCGGCCTGACTTGCACTAAAATCTTGATATATCTACTAAATTTAAATTTTAACATTTACTAGTACCTACTATCTACTTAAATAATTACTACTTCACTAGTATTTACTACTCAAATTCAAAATGTAAAAAATTGGACAAGATGTTTACCAGGACAGCTAGTTTAGAAGAGACATTGACAATTAAATCAAAAACGTTGACAACTGCAAAGTAGAAAACGGGCAAGTTAAAAACTAAACCTGTCAAAATGTGGGCATGTGCTAAAACTGCAGTTTGGATGTGCCTCCGGACTACACTCATCAAGAATCTGAACATCGTGATTTCTGAAGAGATGTCTACCGTTGCGGATAACATTTGTCACATTGATTAAAGGTTGTCTGGTAGAAATCGCTGATTAGCTACAAGTCCGCCCGCTGTTCATCATAGTTTTTTGTTTTGTATGCTTATTATATATTTTTTTTTATTATGGCAATAAAGTATTTTCTATCTTTTACAGTCGTGACCTACATAATTATTCTAACCTCGATATTTTTTATATTGACGTTGACTTATTCTAGAATTATAATGTTTTGACTATAGTGAGTCGTGGTTAGAGCTAGAATATCTATTCAAATATTGTTATCTTATAATCAAGTTTGCATTGATGCTAGAATTTAATAGACTAAGGTGTGATAAACATGAATAAACAACAAATATTAATTATAAACATTGCTAAACAACTAGTATCGTACTAACTTCTGCCTTAAATCAATTTACCAATATCAATATCTATTTTTAAAGTGATTTTCAAAGTCAACGTTAAAATCATTCATCATAATGATCATCCAATATTAGGGATTACTATGAAACGTCTTAGAAGCTTAAGCACATCATATCATACATATTTAAGCACATCTGCTTAAATATTTTCACGAACAAGCCTGAAAAAATCAGAGTACAAACACGGGTTGGTTCTTTAATTTTTTAATGATCTTTTTCGTAAATTACATGTAGCTCCAGTGTGGTGCCGATCGAACAAAATGAAGGCAACAAGAAAAATAATAACAAAGTAAACAAAACAATATTTATACTAAATTATTAGATAAAGCAAGCAAAAAAAAACTTTGCCGATATTGTAAGCTAGCGACCCGCCCCGGCTTCGCACGGGTAGCATGTTATTATACATATAAACCTTCCTCCTGAATCACTCTATCTATTAAAAAAAACCGCATCAAAATCCGTTGTGTAGTTTTAAAGATATAAGCAAACATACATACATACATACGCGGGAAGCGGAAAGCAACTTTGCTTTATACTATGTAGTGATTAAAAAGATAGCTGTCAAGGGGCAGAGTGACATTAGACCACGCAGATCTGTCATCAATAGTATCATCAGATCAGCTATCAAAATGAAATACATTTATTTGACACACACACCGATAAATAGCACATAACAAGAAGAAAGATAGGTAAGTACATAAAAACACAGACTACCTACTGCGTGGGTCAAACATGCCCTATCTCAGCTTTATGCTGTTCCACTCTTCTTAACACATCAGCAAACATAGTGTCATAACATTTAATGTTGTATAATGATCTCGGTGACTCGAGAGCTTCTGCAAATAATCGAGATAAATGGTACCGATTTATATCTATCATTCGTGTTTTACTTCGCACTTTCGCTCTTGGTGGAATTCATAGGCGGTTTGTTCATCGTGCTGCTAGTTTATTGATTATCATGCATTAGGTCACAGGACATAATATTTTAGCTAAGGTTTAAATAATTAGTTGAATCACACGTCCAGACATCACACTAAATCCCTGTGCCGTGGGTATCAGAAACTATATATTCAATTCAACCGCCGCGAGGATCAACTCTCTTCCATCTTAGTGTTAAAAATGTTATCATTGGCACAACAGATCAGCATTGCCATCCAGCAATGCTGCCAGTATCTTGGGAACGCTGCCGACTGGTAGTGATCAGGATCAGTTTAGCTACCTATAGACTGTTTGCAACGGTATTTAGTTGGCTCAACTGGTTCTTGCGTTTTTTGTAAAAATATTCTTTAATATCTTAGGACACTCATGTCTTGAGATTATGGTTTAAAATTTTCTCTGTCGGACTTTGCAACCCTAAAAGTATAGCAAGATATCCGGAAAAGATAACAAATCCCAAGCTTTGTCGAAAAATTGTAGGTACCAAACAAACTTGTTCAGGTAAAAGTAACACGCGATATTTTCCCTGAAACGACGCAGATTAGGGTTTATAAAGCTTAAATTCGTATAGCAGGGTTCGACAAAGTCCATTACACACGATTACATAAGAAAACAAAAGGAGGAATAGCAGGAGCAAAAGGGTCGGTGAATGTATCAAAGAGGATTGTAAAGGAGGTTTAGAAGATGCGATACTACTACGACATGGATTACTGTGTCAAAAGAAAGAAAGAAAAAACATTTATAAGAGATTACCCTTAAAAAAACTGTCCTGCTTTCACACTCTCGGACCAACAACCCATTCTTCTGTTCTATTTTGTGAGAACAAGTGACTCCAGGGCGCCTTAAGGTAATCCTAGCAGCGATACATTTGAAAAACAGGTATTAAAACAATCTATTGCTGTCGCGCTGTGCCCAAGATATAAACGTAAGAGTGGCGATAGAGACAACAACAGCGCGGACCCAATATTCCTATTTATAAACCACGAAATCACTATTTCGTATTCACCTGTTTCCTTCGTCAAAACTGGATCAATTTTAATATTTTTTTCAAAAATAATAATAGGAAAGATGGGGGCTATGCCTGTACGTCTTTCTTTCATTGATTTTAAACGGTTCCTAATTCTTATAATAACTAATTTATGGTGGTGCTCATAGATTGTATGGTGGAAAAATATTTACTCTAATGTCATCATTCAGGGAGGAAACACCTGAATACGTTTGTATGGAAAAACGCCTGCCCAGGAACGCTTTTAATAAAAGTATTACAATGGTAGGACACTCCTGGCTTGAGTCTAGTCCATCAACAAAAGATGTCGACAACATTAAAAGTCATTAACAAACAAATTGCTTAAAGTGGGCGCGGACAACCGTTGCGATCTGTCCCAAAATAAACTAGACACAAAACGAAGGTGTCGTGTCGGTTCCCGAGACATGTCACATGATGTACGCGGCACCGCCCTTAACACTAGTTTGGACGTCTTTGGCTAATTTTAAAAGTAAGTTGTCGCGAATGGTGCCCACAGCTGTGGGGCTATTTTGTAAAAACTATAATTATCTTAAACCTTCACCTTGTTCGATTGGCACCACACTGGAGCTCTACATAGCATTAAGGAAAGGATCATAAAAAAAAAGGTAGACCCCAAGCCGTGTTTGTTGCCTGATTCTTCTAGGCTTGGTCGCGTGGAATCGGCGTAGCTTCACCTAGTTCCTAAGACGTTTCAATGTGATCCTTGTGATTTTATTGAAATAAATGATTTATGAATTTGAATTTGAATTTGAAACCATATTACTGATATAATGATACCATATACTGATATACTTTTTTTGTACATACTTACATACATTATTACCTACACCCAAGCACAGAACAAACATGCATGTTCTTCACACAAATGTTTGTCTTGGGTGGGAACAGAACCCACAACCTACAGCGCATAAGGCAGAACTATTACCAACTGATCTGTAAGGCGAGTCAAAGTTGTAGGAGAAGACAAGCGCTTGCTCATATTTTGCAGTAGTTAGCATTATTATTAGTCAGTATTTAGCAATAGAATCATTAGGATTATTAAAACGGATTATTGAATTGCCACTGACATTTATACATCAATATGTCATCTAAAATTAACCTAAATTAAACAATTTTAATCTTCGAGAGAGATTAATCTTCTTCTAATCTTATATATAAAACTAGCGACCCGCCCCGGCTTCGCGTTCAATAAAATTATTCATTTATAATAATTTTAAATTATTCAATATTATCATTTATTTCAATAAAATCACAAGGATCACCCTTGTGATT
Organism: Hydriomena furcata; assembly: GCA_912999785.1. Classification (NCBI taxonomy): domain Eukaryota; kingdom Metazoa; phylum Arthropoda; class Insecta; order Lepidoptera; family Geometridae; genus Hydriomena; species Hydriomena furcata. Next base: position 13,615,273 of record OU538834.1, read on the forward strand.
TTATTGAAATAAATGATTTTTGAATTTGAATTTGAATCTTATCTATAGATTTTGACTAGCTGACCCGTGCCCGCTTCGCTGTGCGTAAGACATTTCTAATACCATAGTGGACTTTTTTGTAGACGTTTTTAAGGTATACAATACTGTAGTACATTATTTTGATATATCTCGTGGGGTTCAGCCAGCATTTGCAATTTAAGCGCAAAAAATGTGTTTATTTACGACATCACATTAGAAACCTCTAAAATTATCAGTGTTTCTCTACTATATTATGCATGTATTATACATATAAACCTTCCTCTTGAATCACTCTATTTATAAAAAAAAACCGCATTAAAATCCGTTGTGTAGTTTTAAAGATATAAGCAAACATACATACATACATATTACATATTACATACAGACGCGGGAAGCGGAAAGCGACTTTGCTTTATACTATGTAGTGATGATACGTGACGACTTTATCACGTAATTATGTATCTCATGAACCGTGATAGCTAGACAGTTGAAATTTTCACAGATGATGTATTTCTGTTGCCGCTATAACAAAAAATACTAAAAACAGAATACAATAAATATTTAACTGGGGCTCCCATACAACAAACGAGATTTTTTGCTGTTTTTTTTATAGATAATCGTACGGAACCCTTTGTGCGCGAGTCCGTCTCGTACTTGGCTGGTTTTTTTGTTTGTACCTAGTAAGTTAAGCATGAAACCTCTTTCTACTTGACTAGTCTATTGGCCTCGCTAGCAGTTAAATAACATAGGAACTGGTGCTAACCTACCGCTCGGTGGCTGTCTTCATTAGTTTGTTCGTTTAACGATAACTGAGTCATTGCTTAAGTAAATAATAAATTAAACACGCATCAATAACTAGACGCTGATTTAAGGAAATTTTATAGTTTATTCTGTTACTAGCTTTCACCCGCGACTTCGTCTGCGTAGAATTCCTGAAAATCAAAAGAAAATTAGCCTATGAAAAGCCTATGTCCGTTCCGAGACTTTAAACTGTCTCTACCTATATAAAATTTCATAACAATCCCAGCGGTTTGGTCGTGCTACCGTCACAAATAGGCAGAAAGAGTTACTTTTGCATATATAATACTAGCCGACCCGTGACAGACGTCGTCCTGTCAAATTTCAATAATCGAATAGAAAAGACTGAATGTTTTTAGTCGTGTGTTGTCAGATTTGTAGCACACCAGCGCCATCTATACAGAAGTCATCCTTTTTGAGCACATTATCATTTTGGGGATGTTTTTCATATTTTAAAGTAGTCTATTATTTATTCGGGCATTATATCTATATACAGCAAATTTCAACTTAATCCGTTTTGTCGTTATGGCCTAATTGAGGAACAAACATACATACAAACTCAAACTCAAACTTTCACATTTATAATATTATTAGGATAGGATTAGTTCAGTTACAAGTATACATTTTTATTAAATGACCGCCATCCGCATCTTTATCTTAATACTAGCTGTCCCGACAGACGTTGTCCTGTCAAATGTCAATAATCCCACAGAAAAAAGCACTTTCCGTTTTTCCCGATCTTTACGCCATCCCAATTAGGGGTATGAAAAATAGATGTTGGCCGATTCTCAGACCTACTGAATATGCTCACAAAATTTCATGAGAATCGGTCAACCCGTTTCGGGGGAGTAAGGTAACTAACATTGTGACACGAGAATCACTACATAGTATAAAGCAAAGTCGCTTTCCGCTTCCCGCGTCTGTATGTATGTATGTCTGTATGTTTGCTTATATCTTTAAAACTACACAACGGATTTTGATGCGGTTTTTTTTAATAGATAGAGTGATTCAGGAGGAAGGTTTATATGTATAATAACATGCTATCCGCGCGAAGCCGGGGCGGGTCGCTAGTTTTATATATAAGATTAGAAGAAGATTAATCTCTCTCGAAGATTAAAATTGTTTAATTTAGGTTAATTTTAGATGACATATTGATGTATAAATGTCAGTGGCAATTCAATAATCCGTTTTAATAATCCTAATGATTCTATTGCTAAATACTGACTAATAATAATGCTAACTACTGCAAAATATGAGCAAGCGCTTGTCTTCTCCTACAACTTTGACTCGCCTTACAGATCAGTTGGTAATAGTTCTGCCTTATGCGCTGTAGGTTGTGGGTTCTGTTCCCACCCAAGACAAACATTTGTGTGAAGAACATGCATGTTTGTTCTGTGCTTGGGTGTAGGTAATAATGTATGTAAGTATGTACAAAAAAAGTATATCAGTATATGGTATCATTATATCAGTAATATGGTTTCAAATTCAAATTCAAATTCATAAATCATTTATTTCAATAAAATCACAAGGATCACATTGAAACGTCTTAGGAACTAGGTGAAGCTACGCCGATTCCACGCGACCAAGCCTAGAAGAATCAGGCAACAAACACGGCTTGGGGTCTACCTTTTTTTAAATGATCCTTTCCTTAATGCTATATAGAGCTCCAGTGTGGTGCCGTAACAAGGTGAAGGCTCAAACAAGAATAATAATTAAAAGTACTACTCAAGTACGTAAACAATAAAAAATGTGTTTAATATCCACTTTTTTTTTTCTATGTATTTTTTTGACTCTAAATAAACTATTCTATTCAAACATCTATGTTCAGTTCATCACACAATTATAAGTGCACTATAAGTATATGTATATCGGTAGTTGTCATCAGCTCCACAACTTAAGTGGCTTTTAGGACCGCTCCTCATTAATATAAATTACGATTTCAAATAAATCTGGTAATCCATTTGGCCTATAACTCAGTGATGTTAGCGCCTATTGCATTATGAAAATTATGCAAACAAAATTTATACTATCCGGTCTGTGTCCTGGTCTCCTGTAACGCGGACACCGTTTAATGACGGCCGTGAAGTGCCCCTGAGACATCGCAAGAGAGTTAATTAATGCGATTGTCGATCGTTACTTCGACATCGACCTGCAGGGCTGTTTTGTAAAAACATGATTATCATGTTATGATGTTCAATGCAATAACCTAATGTTAGAGAATACCTAATCTGTACACTTTTCATAGTAATTATGCACAGTTTATGCACCTATACCTACGCTTCTGCGTAGGTATTGTATTGGAAGCGTAGGTATAGGTGCCTAAACAGCATAAAAAGCGTAGGTATTATGGCATTCAGTACCATAACATAATAATCATGTTTTTACTAAATAGCCCCACTGTTTTGAACCGCGGAAGACCAGCGCTCTGGTACTGCCCGAGCATACGCTGTATGGTCGTGGTGGATACGGTGGCCTTTTTATTACCATAATGTAGTTGTTTTTTTCTAGTTTTAAGGGGCTCCCAATCGACGATTGCTCTTTTTCGAAACGAAGAAAAAATTACTTCTGAACAAGCCACATCTCCTATTTTTATAAGTAAATTACTTCAGGTTCCTACCTAGATTTCTATTAAGCTGAAAACATAATAGCAGAAACTTTTCACGATAAAGATATTATTTCAAAATGATACGTTTTAGAATTTATGATCGAAATATTTATATACCTACTATTAAAATCAACTTGTGATTTATTGTTAAAGATAGGTAATATGTAGATCTAGATTTCTATTAGAATAGATTTTTGATAAGTAATTATACATCATTTATATCATTAATTTATTCGAAAAGCTAAGGCGGACAACGCGCTGACGTGTGTTTGTCGTCATTGCAGCGGTCGGTAGGATTATTTATCGAAGTGATTAAAGATGGGTACATCTTTATTCACATATACTATACATTATAAAATAGGAGATGTGGCTTGTTCAGAAGTATTTCTTTTTTCGTTTCGAACAAAAATAATCGTCGACTGGGAGCGCCTTAAGTTATTTTTAATTTTTGGTAGTTCTAAAGAATACCTACCTAATATATATGTCGTGTTACCAGAGGATGGTAGTCATAAAGAAAGCCAGTGTATGAAAGGATTAAAGTGCGTCCTGTATTTAGAAGCTCCCTTCGGCACACTTCTTAAATTATTTAGATTAAAATTCCTTAGTGTTTATAAATAAACTTTATTTAAAAAAACAATGGATTCTGACCCACAATTTTTGGGTGGTGTAGACGCCCAGTGGGGCTATTTTGTAAGGCTTAGGTAATGAAAGGTAAATCACCTACTAGCATTGGAAGCGTAGGTATAGGTGCCTAAGCTGTATAAAAAGCGTAGTACAGTAACAATAATCCTAATAATATTATAAATGCGAAAGTTTGTGAAACGAAATGTATGTTTGTTCCACAATCAGGCCTAAACGACAAAACGGATTAAGATGAAAGTTGCTGTAGTATGTAGATAAAAAATCAGAATAAATAATAGGGTATCTTAAAATCCGAAAAACAACCCCTAAACGATAAAAAAATGCAAAAGGGATGATTTTAGCATAGATGGCGCTGGTGTGCAACAAATATGACATCACAGACTAAAAACAATCAGTCAATAATCGAATACCGCATTCGATTATTGAAATTTGACAGGACAAAGTCTGTCACGGGTCGGCTAGTATTAGTATGAATATCATAGTTTTTACAAATTAACCCCAGGTGCAATTTGACTGTAATAAAAGACGGCCATCAGTTTTTTGAAAATTAAAACCCAGCTAGCTAGACTTGATACAGAAGAGTTACAAATGACTTTGTCCTTAAAATTTAACATTTATGACCATTTGATTAATCGGGCTAATTAAATACAGTGAAGGTTATTACTAGTTGGTATTTTGGTGGTTGGTGGTTTTATATTATGTATCTTTATCGTAACTCCGAAACGCTAATTCTTATATATCTAAAATATTACGAAATAACTGTAATCGAAAAGTCAAGAGAAAATATAGTTTTATATTAGTCCTATATAATTATTATTAAAAATTTTATGGGACCACCTTGGGACTAACACAATCGAATCACCAAGTAAAAAAAATTACATGGTCATAGGTACTACGTAAAAATCTAAACTAATATTATAAATGCGAAAGTAACACTGTCTGTCTGTCTGTGACGTTATCACGGCCAATCCGATGGGCCGATTATTATGAAATTTCATATCGAGATAGTTTAAAATTTTGGGATGAAGAAAGGCTACTTTTTTCTAAAAAAATATTTTGATACATTTCAATATTTTACGATAAAATCGTTTTTCTGAATCTAAGCGGAAAAAGTCGCAGGTAAAAGTTAGTATAACATAATACACAATACGCGTCAAACTGAGAATCTCCTCCTATTTTCGTCAGTTGATAAAATAGGCACTAATACACGCTTATCTTTTTGAAATCATTAAATGTAAGACCACAGTCATTACTCAAGCAAATGTGAGTTTACGAGTGTTCTCCATCTGTCATGTTATTTGCCCAAAAGGCTAGACTGAGAACGCAATAACACAAAATATACGGGTAATATCGAACACTTTCACAGTTGACCCAGTGGTCCTAGCTAAGGTGAAGGGTACACGTAAAGGAAATATTTTGGGCCATCAGTAAATCTATACTAATTATATAAATGTGAAAGTAACTCTGTCTGTCTCTCACGGCCAAACCGCTTAGTCGATTGTAATGAAATTTCGTATAGAGATAGTTTGAAGTCTTAGGAAGGACATAGGCTACTTTTTTTTTCTAAATTTTCTGTTGATTTTTAGGAATTTCAATGTTTTACGATAAAGTCGTCAAAAATCGATTTCCTGAATCTACGCAGATGAAGTCGCGGATATTAAAAAATATTGGTGGAGATTTCACATAGACCTATCAGCTCCAAACGGGCACATGCCAAATGTAATGTTTATACGTGCCTCTGACTACCCCCTTTATTCATCTTCAAGGATTATAATACCCTGGTAGGTACTTTACTTATCCTGCATGACTTTAAGAACTCATTTAGAAACTGCACTTATTTTATACAACATAGGTTTATAATTTTTATATACTTAAGTAATTTGATATAAGATAAGTACATAAATATATCTATATACTTATATATTTTTATATATCTATATTCTTATATTATTATAATAATATTTTCTGTGGTATTTATTTTAAATATAATGTAAAATTAAGTATATTATTTTTCCATGTTTTCATTACCTAGTTTTTAAGTTTTTTTTTTATTTGCCAACTACATGTTTCCACTACCAATTAGGTTGGCTGGTAGAAAATGCCTCGGCATTAAGTCCGCCTTTTTGTATTTATTTTATAAGTGCAATTAAAGTATAAATAAATAAAATAGATAAATAAGGATCAGAGAGCCTGGAGATCTGGGAGGATGTCTATCGTACTTGGGGATTACAGTCATGTTTCTATGTAATATGTCATCCGACAATAAAGATGTTCTATCTAACGAAGGGGGGTGAACAGTAAGTATACTTGCAATTGTGATGTTTGTGTTTATGTAGACATGCGCTTTTGTGTGTGTGACGATACACAATTAAGACCAACCCACTTTCTTGAGATAGAACAACTATGTACTAAATTACACGATCAATAAATACCACACCATTTGGTAAATATCTGCATATGCGTACCACAATATTAACTTTGCGTGTAGCTTTCGCTTTAGTTTGCTGAACCTTGCCCACTTTGGTCAAAACCATGAAATCGTATTCCTATTTGGCATCTGTTGAATGAAAGTTCAGGCTTACTGTGGTATCATATCTCAGTATCAGCTTTGACCTGTATAAGATCTATATATACTAGCTGTGGGGCTATTTTGTAAAAACATGATTTTCATGTTATGATATTTATACCAAATTGGTACTAAATGCCATAATGCCTACGCTTTTTATGCTGTTTAGGCATCTATACCTGCGCTTCCAATACAATACCTAGTGAAATAGTTACTATGAAAAGTGTACAGTTTAGCTGGTATTCTCTAACATTAGGTACTGCATTTAACATCATAACATGATAATCATGTTTTTACAAAATAGCCCTGCTGGTCTGCCGGCATCGTACGAAACTTTTCTAAATAGGTATCTAATACGACTATTAATTCAATTGATAAGTTTTATATCCTCTGCGCTTCCATCCGCCACTCTGCGCAGGCCCTAAATCGCTACTTTATCGCTTTTACTATAAAAGTATTCGAATTTTCATAATTTTACATACATTTTTCGCTGAATAGGTTATTTCATTAATGTAGGACAGAGATCTGAACCTACGATCTTTGGATCAGAAAGTGGGGACATAAAGTACCGCCAGTTCTCACTATAGTAATTATGAATAAATGTCAGAAACCAAGTAATGTGTCGATCAAACACCTTACCCACGATAATCCTATCCAAATTGGTTGCGCATTCCATAAAGCATAAACAAGCGAACGAAACTACGTGGGAGTGAGGGAGGAGGCATACACCTACAGTTACTGGAACTTACTATGGCACATCATAGACTAGGGATAAAGATAACATAAAGATCATTTATTTGCTTGAAAATATGGGTTTGAATAGATGCGACAATAGATTTTTATAATTGAGAAAACCAAGTTTAAACATCGTTAAGAAACTAGTTAGTAGGTAATCTTAAAAACTATAGACATGTAGGTAACATAATCATAAAAATAAAATAAATAAATATAAATAGGATCACGACTGTAATCCCCAAGTAAGGTAGAGGTCCTCTCAGGTCTCAGGGCGCTTAAATCTTTTAAATATGTCTAGTGGGGGTAGTCGGAGGCACTTCCAAACATTATATTTGGCACAATCCCACATTATGCAGTAGTTATCATTCCATACGTGACAGGTTGCAATCCCATCTCAACCTTGTCAAAAATCACTTTGAAACGTCTTAGGAGTGGAGCTACGCCTGTTCCTCGCCTATCAAGCCTAGAAGAATCAAGTAACAAGCACGGCTTTTCAAATGTATGACTACCCACGTTAGACATTTTCAAAGATCCACGAGCAAAGAGAATTGTGAGGATGTTCAGATTGAAAGCATCGCGGAGCCGAAGCCTCGATTTTTGGGTTCTTTCGAAGAAAAAATACAAGACAACTTCTCTTCGCTTTTATTTTTACACAACTGCCCTATCGTTCTAATTCTTCCAAAAAAGTAATACACCAAATTTCAAAAATAAATTCCAAAAAGGTTTTGTCGTGCACATTCTACCATTCCTTGAGATTTACACGTACTTACGCGTATTTATTTTTTCCTTTTCTTGCTACAGCAACAGCCGAGAGCTAGACAGATTCTAAAAGATAATTTGGTTCCAATAAAAGGTGTTGAACAAAGAATTGATGAGGCGGAAAACGACGTAATTAAAACTGATTAATCGCTAATCACCTGGCATAGACATAGACAATAAGGCAATAGAAACCGAAGCTGTGGTGAGTGGGATTCGTTGCGGTGCTATTGAGATACTCAAAGAGAAGAGACAAATAAGAATAGAATTTTATCAATGAAACTGAATCCTAAAATAAATAACTCCAGAGTCGCGCGTGTAGATAACTTGACTGGCCTCACAGCTCAGTTGGTAATAACTCTGCCTTCTGCGCTGTAGGTTGTAGGTTCGATCATTTGTTCTGTGTCTGGGTGTTAATATGTATAATAAGTATGTATTGCATAAAAAAAATATATAAGTATTCTATCAGTTATCAGGTTCCCATAGTACAAGCTTTGCTTGGTTTGGGGCTAGATGGCACTGAGTTCAACCTCCGCCAATATTTTTTTTGTAAATATTTTGTGACATGATTCTGTTAGTCAGCTGACGTTTGTCTTGTCCTTTCGATGATTTAGAAAAGACTAAGTTCCAATTATTTTTCTTAAAAACCTTGTCCTTAATATCGATTACAGCTAAATCAGTTGATCTTTTTTCGAGTTTTTGCGAGATTTGTGCATGACGTGTTTTTATTACAAGCTTTTATTTAACTTCCAATGTATGTATGAAACTATGTTTGTTCGGGTGGAATCTTGCAACTCATTTTTGAAGCAGCTATCCCCAACCGGTAAGCTGAAATTTGGCATACCCCTTTAGTTCTGGTGACAATACAATAATATGGTAACAGTGAGCTGATCTGATGATAGAGTCAGGAGCTATTCAACAGACACTCACAATGGATCTCCTTATTAAATACTTCGATTAAGTAAAATCTTTGCATTCTTGTCAAGATTCGATGACAATGTTATATGATGTGATCGGTGATAGCGTGCTGGTGCTAGATGGTTTGAATTTTACAAAAGCTTGTCATCTAAAAAAAAAGTTTTTATAAAGGTGTAAGGGGTTCCATATACCACCTTTCGGAACCCAAGTCAACCTCACCGGCCCGTGGTATACCCTGCCGAACAACAAACAAGGCTCTGGCAACCCGCCAACCCGCACTGGACCAGCGTGATGGGTTACGGTCCAAACCCCTTCCTTTTTATAAATATAGAAATAAATAGATACAATTAGAATTATCCAAGCTCTACGTAGATATAATGATATACAATCGATTTGTACTTGTCATGACACATAACCTCTCCTTTCCGCTTTGATGGATACCATACAATTATAGCAAACTTTATATTATTTTACAAGCAACAGTTTAGCGGATGCACAAAATTAACACCCATCTACTTTAACGCCAAATCATAAAACAAATAATTTATGTTAAAGCTTAGTGCAACAAGACAGATAAAATTCATTGCAACATTTATGGCAAACTTAACAGCTTTACATAAAATCTGTTGTTCTCAGCGTTATAAAGGAAATGGAAGTAAATTGTGGGAAATTGCTTACTCATCAAATTTGAGATTGGTACTAATAAGTGTAATAAGCTTGTGCCATTAAAACGTTTCCTACTCTATCTGTGAACTGTGGAACTGTGTCATCATACTATACTAATCTATACTAATATTATAATGAGGAAAGATTTGATTGTTTCTTTGTTTGTTTGCATCGAATAGGCTCCGAAACTACTGGACCCATTTTAAAAATTCTTCTACCATTAGAATTCTACATTATCCCTGATGAACATAGGCTATATAATATTTTCAAAAACGTTAGGGATCCGTATGAAAACTTTAATAATGTAACCCAAGGTATGTAAATAAATTCAAAAAAATCTTTATATCGCGTAATTGCTGACAATAGAGCAAAGTAATGTTCTACAATTTTAAAGAGGACGTCAATAACTACAAAAAAGTCTGTGATATCATATGTCTAACTATTAGAGATCCGTATGAAAACTTCTATACTAATAATATAAATGCGAAATTAACTATCTGTTTTAACTATAAATACGGCAAATTACCACGTTTCTTGTTGTATTGATGCTGACGTTTCGAGACGATTCAGATGATCTTCATCATGAGCATCGTCCGCGACCGCGATCAACGGCAGCAACGTGGTAATTAGCCGTATTTATAGTTAAAATGAATAACAACCACGATAGTTTTAATTCTTTAACTGTCTGTTTATCTGTGACGTTGTCTCGACCAAACCGCTGGGCCGATTGTGATGAAGTTTTATATAGTTTAAAGACTTCAGACAGACAATGGCTACTTTTTATCCCAAAATATTCGTTTGATTTTCAGGAATTTAAATGTTTTAGTTGATAAAGTTGGCAAAAATATATTTCCTGAATCTACGCGGACGAAGTCGCGGGTATAAGCTAGTTTTTAATAAATAGATTTTTAGGTTAGGTTAGAAAAAAAACATGTCAAGTGCGTGTCGGGTCACGCGTTTTTGGTTATGTCTGGAGAAAGTTCTTATGAAAGATAATCTTGGAAAATAACCGAAGTGCTTTTTTTTATGGGATTATTGACAGGACTTTTTTATTATACCATAGGTATTAATTGTAGTAGTAAGAATGAAATACTATCCTATTTTATTCCATTCTATTCTATTAGTAGACAGCGACTAGTATTTCTTCTGTCGCCCATAAAATCACAAAATATGTATATGACAATATTTGATGCATAATAACTTAATAAACAAAAATATTTTACTACATTTAAATGATGAGGCTACGCTCTGATTGGGCAATAAATCTTTATTTTTATTGTCATTATGTTTCTGTCTAATTGAATGCGATAGGTATAGACAATAACATTACAGTTTATTTAATATAAGTTTATTTCTGGCCATTAAATTAGTAAAGCATAAAAAAAGCCGTGTTGGTCGTGGCCGAGTGGGAGGTACCTCGACTTTCAATCTGAAGGTTTACGTGGGTACGAATTCCGTGCATCAATGGCTTTTTCTGTTCAAAAAATGTATATGCGTATGTATAGATAGATCAGTCAGTCAGTCAGTCAGTCGACGTCAGTCAATCAGTCAATCAGTCAGTCAGTCAGTCGGTAACGCAAGAGTTTTATATATTTAGAGATTAGGAAAATTCTAATTTTAACCATAACTTTATAAATTTGCGAAATCGACTAAGGCTATTTTAATAATCGCATACTTTATAATAGGATTTGGCGATAGAGACATTAAATCAAGATAGACGCCATGATCTCCATATTGGGATTGGGAACTATGTCAGAAACCTCTTTGAAAGCAAGCCTAGTTTTTATTGGTCTCGCCGCAATAAAATATCAACATAAGCATTTCTACAAACGGATTAGACAGATACCGCTAAAGAGTTTGTAACGCTAAAATGAAAACATTTCTGATCAATGACAGGTCACACAGTTCAGTTGGTATTAACTTTGTCATCAGTTTGCTATAGTAAAAGCTTTGCTTAGTTTGGGACTAGATGGCACTGTGTTAAATGTCCAACAACATTACATACTTTTTTTAACTATAAATACGGCTAATTACCACGTTTTTTTTGTATTGCTGACGTTTCGAAACAATGTATTCGCCGATCTGCCGTTGATCGCGGTTGCGGGCGATGCTGATGATGAAGAACATCTGAATTTACTCGAAACGTCAGCGATACAAGAAAACGTGGTAATTAGCCGTATTTATAGTTAAAATGAGTAACAACCACGATAGTTTTTATTCTATAACATTTAATATGTACTCTAAACTTTAATATATATAACACTTTTTACTAATCACTACATAGTATAAAGCAAAGTCGCTTTCCGCTTCCCGCGTATGTATGTATGTTTTCTTATATCTTTAAAACTACACAACGGATTTTGATGCGGTTTTTTATAATAGATAGAGTGATTCAGGAGGAAGGTTTATATGTATAATAACATGCTACCCGTGCGAAGCCGGGGCGGGTCGCTAGTTAATATATATTACAGAATACACATGAAACAGTTGTGCTATCTAAAGACCGTTGCAAGCTCTATAGATAGCTCAACTGATCCTGATAACTGATCTAATCACACTGCAAGATGCTGTGTGCTGCCACACTGGGTGGCAATGCTGGGCTATAATAATCGTGTAAGTAATAACAACAATACACTCTAATTATATAATCTTAATTGTTGAATTGAAACGAAGCAACCATTTTCTAGACTTCGTCCGTTTATAAATGGTAATTATTTTTTTTTATTTTTTTTTTAATTTATTTATTTCAGTGAACATAAGTACATTTGAATAAAAACTATGAACACTGGAAAATGCATTAGTATTAAAACTGTGTCGCGCTTTCCAGTGCCCGTCCTTAGGACTAGTTGAAGAACCAGACGTTCCTGATAATATAATGATTAAACTATTTAACTTTTATCTTATTAACTATTTAACTTAACTTTAATTTTTATTTATAACAATAATAAGTTTTAAGAGCCAGAGCTTTTATGAGCGTGTGTGCGTTGTGTGTTATGTGTGTGTGCATGTTGTGTGTGTGTGTGTGTGTGTGTGTTTGTGTGTGTGTGTGTGTGTGTGTGTGTGTGTGTGTGAATTCTACAAAACACAGGTTTTAAACCACATAATAGTATCAAGATACGGTTTATTGCATAAAACTTTATAAGGAAGTTCAGCAAAAAGTTTTATAGCATTTTAATAAGTCGTAAAATGCTGATTCGGGCCATTGTGCAGACAACCACATCGCGACAAAGTTTTTATTGCCAATAAAAGGAATTGGATTTAGTTGTAAAATCTGATATGAATGTTTTACGCTTAGTTTTAATAGACTCAAATGTCTGCTCTGTTTGTATCGCGAAATGAAATTGTTTAGTTTTTTATTATGTTTTACATGCGTAGGTTTCTTCTACAAACATTATTACATCGTTCAAGTTTGTATGAACAAGTATCCAACTTTGTTGAGGCAGTCAATAGTGTTTACATCGTACGTACGCCAAAGCAGACTTTAGTTACGACGTAGGTAACATTAATATAATTTACAATGAAAATAATCGTTTACAATCACTATTAATAAACTCATCCAGTTCTTGCTAAACATACCTAAGCTTCATAGATTTTTAGTACGATCTTATGCTGCCTGTACTCAATGGCTACATTGCATGCTAAGAGCTCCAGTTATCACAAGAAGCAACAAAACTAAAATTTGTTTAGAATGAGCCTATTCATTTGAACGAATGCATGTAACATCCAATTTTAGCTATTCAAAGCACAAAAACACGCTCACGTTTATCAATGTGAATTTGAAATTCCTTTTACCAAAACACTTTAATGACTCAATTTAGAAACGCAAACAGATAAAGTGCATAAGACGGCCGAATAACCAAACATGTGTGGGTGATAATGGACAATACACACCCACATAGACAAAGCTATTGGAACCCCCAGATGAGTCAAACTCACGGTAATTCAAACAATTCAATTCATCACTTGTAAATTAAATGGCCGTTTTGACCGAGTGGGAAGTACCTCGACTTACAATCCGACAGTCGAGGATTTGACTCCTAGCCGTGCTTAAACCGGTAAAGGAATCGTGAGGAAACCAGTAAGTATTCAAATAAAAAAGGAAACAAAAATGTACAAAATTTTATTTTTGGCAGTGCCTCTTAGTACCCACTTTCAGCAGACATCTTCAGGCATGAGCGCTTGGATATCTGAGAGGATGTCTACCGTACTTGGGGATTAAAGACGTTATAAATTCAAACCATCTCAGGTAAATTCAGTAGTAAGTAAACTCTAAGTGCACATTCGAATCTGATTCATGGGATTGTAAAAGTATCGCGGGACTATCAGGTTACGGACTGGTTTGGAGTTAGGCATGTATTTCAAACTATCATGGAACGTCATGCGTTAACGATGGTATTGACCCTAGGTCTAGGGTTGTCTAAGCAGATAGTGCTGGCTGGTTGTATTGCTTACTTTCAAAGCATAGCTAGCAAACCATGTTTGTTGCTTAATTCTTCTAGGCGAGGAATAGGCGTAGCTTCATCAAGCCCCTGAGACGTTTTAAAGTAATCCTTGTGATTTTATTGAAATAAACATCTATTGACTTAGAGTAGCTCCTTGAAGCGACACACAATAATACAACGGAAATCAAGCCTATGAAGATTACAAAAGACAGAAGACTTACATCTGCTAGTACGGTTCACACACCTTTGGAGATAGTTTGTGATATAGTATATTATTATGATAAATGTATACGGTATACTGATTTCGCTGCTCATGGTTGAAGAAAGCGCAAATTAGGACAGTGTAGGTGCACATTGTTTTTTGTAAGATGAAGTCTTTGTTAAGCAATTAATAAACTGAATTGCCAGTGCACGTATACCTCCTATGGTAGGTGTAGAAGCGATTCAAATTTTGTACTGCATGTATACCTACATACGCCTCCCCTAAATCCTAACACGCCATGCCCGACCGCTCAACAATACGCGTGTAGAAGGCAACGTGTTAATCGAAATAAGCTCAGCGATTTTAGTAAAAGTACGCACTGGTACTAGGTATTTTCCACCGTTCAAGCTAATTTGACTGATCCCAATAGCCAACAATAGAAGCCGTGAAACTTCGTACAATAGTGAGTGAATAGTGATCCATTATCTCGTTCATAAGGTTCACTCCGCTCTAGAAGGTGCAACGTGATGCGACGCGATGTGTCACTGACAAAAATGTTAGGCTTCATCGTGTAGGTACACGAAGCCTACTTTGTCGCGTAGATTATAAGACAACGACGGGCAGTTCAAATGGTTTTTATTGGCACATTTCGATCGTAACTACGAGTATGTTATAGCTATTATAGTTACGCGTCGTGTTGCGTCACATAGAACATCGGGTAAACTTTCGCGAATTGTCCTTACAAACTTGTTCTTTGCTTTCCTAGATTTCACTTAATCTATTCGCATTGTCAATCTCAAAGCCCATTTGTTCCACCGAGAGCTTCCGCTGTTATTTAGTTCCTTTATCCAGTGGACACTTTAATCCGGAAATAAATCATACGATAAAACCTATTTATGCATTACAAAAGCGACTTACCAACATTGCGTTGTAAGAACCGACGTTCACATCTCATATAAATCTCGATTCTACGAGCATCATACAATAACCTCTAGGTGCCCTAGTCTAGTAGCAGGTAGAAGCAAGGGTTTATAACAAAACTGAAGAAGAGCCAAGTGAAGCGCACCATAGTTTCGCCTGGCTCTTTTATCATAAAAAGAACCAGCGGAATGAGGAGGAACTTCACCTAGCTCCTAAGACGTTCTAAAGTGATCCTAATGGTTTTATTGAAATAAATACCTTTTGACTTTGAGTAATACAAAGCAAGAATAATCAAATTGGAGAACTCTAAAGCCGTCCCACGGCGCGTAAAACGACAGGCCGCGCCGGATGACGCTCCGCCTGTGTGCGTCCGGCGCGTCGCGTACAGAGCGTTCCGAGCACGGGCCACCACGGATGCATCGTTCCCACGGCGCGTCCGTCCGCCTTGGCGCGGTCTGGCTCGTGAAAACGCGGGCCGTGGGACCCCGGCATAAGACAAAGCCAAGAGGGGGAAGTGGCCATATGATTAATGCCCGGACTTACCATTAGGGTTAACATTGAAATGAAAATTGCATATCGAATTTACGAGCAGCTCTGACGTGAGTCACTCAGACGCAGAGTTAGAGATAAAGAAAGCCTTACCACGGCTGTAAAATTTAAAGGACCATTTAGATAGACTGGGGTACTGGTAAGGGATAGGATTTACTGAAGCGTTGCGTACGAACTTCTAGGCGAACGTACTACGTCATCGTCCAAAAAGATGAGAGATGCGATCAGCGTAAGCCGCTGTTTTGATTTGACTAGCTTCACTTAGTATTAAAATTATATCGTACGTATGTATTATTTAAGTGCAAGCTTTTGCCCCTTTTTTTGTGATTTTGCCCGCGTGGAACCTAGATAAAAAGCCTGGTAGCCTGTGTGATATTATGATGTATAAGCTAAATTACTGTAGTTTATCTAAATTCGTTCAGTAGTTTTTGCGTGAAAGACTAACAAACACACACATACATGGGTGTGTATGTGTGTGTTTGTTACTCACAAACTTTCTCATTTATAATATTAGTAGGATCTGAGTTTTAACTCATTTGGTTGACTTACCTATGTATTCGGTGTCAATGCAACAATATTGTGACAACGACCTGTTCATAGAAACTCAACTACACAACATAACCCCGTCGACTTTGGGCTCATTGGATTTATATCGATAAGTTCTTGGATTGTAGGATTAAGTAAAAGCGTGTTTATAAAAATAACTTACTATTAAACTGAAAAATACAACACAGACTTTTGCAGGTTGAGCATTATAAGAATGATTAGCAATAAACTCATACACAATCTACGCTATACAAGTGAATTACTAGTCATACGGCTTTGGTAGACAGTGGCCCTGACTAGACCATTTGGATAGGTGAAGCTGCATAAGTCAACGGACGGCAGCTGTGCCTTTGTCAGACCAGTCCTAAATATTATCATGTTAATTTTATAGCACCGCATAATTCTGTGCCGAAGATAAGCCAGGAGAAATTATTTCTAAAGTATATTGTGAATTTGTGATTCTATTCTTACTTTGACTGTTTTACAAAATTATTTTTCAATAGTGATCAACTATAGATTTTTACACATCGTGAAAATAAATTGATAAAGAACAGTGTAAAAATCTCGATTAATGTTTTACGAATTCGTTAACTTTGGAATTCAATCTTCACAAAATGGATTCTTGTTTAAAATATATGAATATTTTGATTGCAATTACTGCCTAATAAGAGTCAAAATAGTAATTTAATTTGTAAGTACAGTCATGAATACAGATAGCTAACGACCACGCAGTTATGGCATCCATTGCAATGAGCTATACAATATAAATTTAGATACTTATCACCCTTATCGATTGTTATCTGAACAATAAACTAGATGCGAACCTGGATTTACTATTATATGCGGTCAAATGATCTTGTCTTTACAGCATAGTTAAGTCACGTACGGTTTTACATCTTAATAATTATAAGGCTGCGGCCACACACCGCGAACAGATGTCCTCCCTCGCAGTGATCTATTAGCTTGTTGTAAAGTGAATCAAGGTTATATGATATAGGAACAGAGCGTGGGCAAGCGTTGTGCCTTGCGGTACTCCCGACCGGTAGCGGGGACTTTGTGACTCACTGGTACAATACATATTCATTACATTAGTACCTACCCATTCGCGGTGGATAATATTGTATTATTTTAGCAATGTTTATGGTAGAAATTAATTGTTTTTAGGCGTAGGACATAACAAACTATAATTTTACGGTAACAATGCTGTTATTGTTACCGTAAAATTTCATGTAAATTTTACATTCCAATACATAGTTATTGCTATTTGCAGATAGATAGTAGACAAATAAATATATAGAGTAAGGTATTTTGCGATTTGTTTATATAGTGTTTCAGTCTATAGAATATTATTATAGGATCATGACTATAATCCCCAAGTAAGGTAGACATCCCCTTAGATCTCTCTTATAAGATATCTTAGGGGGTAGAGTCAAACTGAAATGTTACATTTGGCACACAATCACTATTTTTTTTCATCGTGGAAAAAAGGATTTATTTTTTCGATCTTCAGATTGAAAGTAGAGATATAACACTTACTTAGTTAACACGTCTACAATTAATATTACCAACAACTGCTATAAAACAGTCTCTTTATTCCAAATTATATTTCTCTTCCAATATACTCTGATACTGATTTTTAAAGCATCCTTCACACTGAAGCCACTTCTCGTTAGGATATTCGCTATTCTTACGCTTACCTTATACTTTCGGTGTGACTAGGTACTTTACGATTGTAGACAAGCATTTTAATGCCTAATGGACAGGGCGTAGGCGTCGGTTTATGTGCTGCTGATGTTATTTTGATTTATATTGTTACCATTTTTGAATTGTGTGACAAAATTTACAATGATATTATCCTGGTGTGGTCGGTGGTGTTAAATACTTGATGGGTTAGATTATAAATGGTTTGCATAATTTTGAATAGGTATGTGATTTGTTGGTAATATAGTAGATTTTACAACATGGATGGGTTCGTTATCACGAGCATATCTAATTAATTAATTTAATTCTACAGCGACTGAAACTGCACATAAAATACACAAAATAAATTTAAAACTTTTTCATGGTGATATAACGGGAAATTACTCACGTAAAAATATAATGTCGATGAAGGCACAAAGTTTATGAAAGTGATATTTTTATTAAAAAAAAACAGAGATCTCTATGAATGGTTTCAAAAACTGAGTAGCTGATTTACTTTACGCCTGATCTTTGCGGCCATCAAAGATAATACATTGAACCTACCACAAAAAAAATGCAAGCTAATAAGTATAATATTTTAAAAAAAAAAAAAAAAAAAAAAAAAAAAAAAATCGCCATTGCTGTACAATGTGTTTATGTTTTTTTGTACGGAATGAAAACCAAGTTACCTTCCATTCAGCGGACAAGACTTATTATAAAAAAAAATATGTAGTACAGTAGAGTAGACATATCCTCAAGCACTCAGATCCTTGAAGATGCCAAGTCACGTCGAAACGTTACGTTTGGCAAATTACCATACTTTGTTGTAGTAAGTTAACTCTACGTGTTGCAAGCCCATCACCACTATTAAAAACATTCTTAATTAAGAAATGGTGATTATATCGCACACATTGAATAAAGTTCATACAGATATAGTCATCATCAAAATAGGATAATGTCTCATGTCATCAACTTCTGCTGCTGACTGTACGCGTACTTTGTTTACAAATCGAATGTAATGTTTACATTATATTTGCATGATATTTGCAATTCAGTCAAACAAGACAAATAAAAATAATATTACTTTTGAGTCTGTGGCACGGCCCAAGTAAGTACGAATTCGTATGTATGTGATCGTGATAACGCTGTCTGTAGATTGCAGCTTGCAGCCTGCGGTGCGTTGTAAACCAGAACAGAACATGTTCAGTTCAACGGTGTAATTTCAAATACCGTTTGTTGCAACTATATAACATAGTAGTGAATATTTTGATTACTCTGTAACGAACATGATATCTGTGTAAAATTATTATGAGATCGAAAATAACCTACAGGGAGTTGCAAGCATTTATATATTTTTTATTAATTTAAAAGTAAAATTTAGACATTACCTCTTTCCTAAAGATCAGGGTTGACAATAAGAAGGCGGAGTTAGAAAACATTACAATATGTTTTTACGAAAGAAAATTTTGAAAACCCTACCGTAAAATTGAAAAATTGGGGAAAAATTAGAAATGTGTGACTATTTATATCTTTTTACCTGATCCGATTTGAATATTTTTTTTCTATTATGCAGAAAATAATTCCATGTTGATACCATTTAAATTATTTTAATGAACTAATAATTACTTCATAAAACTTAAAAACTAAATTGCCCTTGACTTTACGATTAGTCGAAACTTAAGTTAATTTTCTTTTTAGTTTTCTGAAACGTAATTATTGAAATTTGACAGGGCAACGTCTCGGTAACTAATAAATATTATGTGATATAATAAATATTATGATACCGTTGATCACCGGTAAGTGTAAAATCTATAGCACTAAACGGTCATAAGGTTCAAGACTAGTTTGTTTATAACTGAGCCTTTACAAGTACGGTACATTTATGAATATCAAATGTCAGCTTTTGCCATAAATACTCATGTTTATGTAATTATGTTATGTGTTCATGATGCTACCCATAGAAATAGGCTATCGATAAATCAGCTTTAATAAACCTTTATTTCTGAACTAGCTTTTAAGGGCGATTTAGTTCGTGTTCGTAATCGATATTTGACGACTTTGTCGTACATTTAAATTCTAAAACAAAAGATTTTTTTGGGAAAAAGTTCCCGTTCCCGTTATAAAAAGTGTCCTATGTCCTTCTCCTGGCTCTAAGATACCTCCCCACCAATTTTCAACCAAATTCAGCCGTTCTTGAGTTATGAATAGTGTAATTAACATGACTTTCTTTTATATATAGATTTTTATTACAATCAGGCTCAGCGGTTACAGACAGACATACTGAGTTACTTTCGCATTTATAATATGAGTATAGATAAAGATACGTAGTCTCTAGTACCTAACACACACTTAATAGTGGCTTTAATAAACTGACTAACATTTTGTATAATTTTAATGTCGTGTCCGTCAAATTTAAAGGCTTACATAATGATCTAAATATCTGTCAAAGTTTAGGAGCACTTTTTTTGAGCTTTGTATAGTGCACTATTTGGCATTATTTTGGTAACAGTTTTTGACTAAAACAACCGAATTCCATGAGCTTCCAAATTTACGGACACATATCTCTTAAAAATGTAGAATATAATAGTTTAGTCATTTTCTTACTTCGCATATTTTACACATCCATATATACCTAACTAGCTGACCCGTGCCCGCTTCGCTGTGCGTAAGACATTTCTAATACCATCGTGGACTTTTTTGTAGACGTTTTTAAGGTGAACAATACTGTAGTACATTATTTTGATATATCTCATGGGTTTCAGCCAGCATTTGCAATGTAAGCGCAAAAAAATGTGTTTATTTACGACATCACATTAGAAACCTCTAAAATTATCAGTGTTTCTCTACTATATTATGCATGTATTATACATATAAACCTTCCTCCTGAATCACTCTATCTATTAAAAAAAACCGCATCAAAATCCGTTGTGTAGTTTTAAAGACATAAGCAAACATACATACATACGCGGGAAGCGGAAAGCGACTTTGCTTTATACTATGTAGTGATGACACTCATTAGACAAAACCAATTTTCATGTTGATGATGATCATGTTGACTTTTGGATTGACGTTTGTAAATCACGAATGCAATTAGATTGTTTTGAAGAAAATCATGGCGGTTTTCTGCAATATATATTATACCTTGAAAAAGGGTTCGTTTAGGGAAGTTCTACCAGCAGTACTAAGCAGCATTGGGTTCTGATTTGATGGGAATGGTTGCTGGTAGAATTGCAGGCTCATGTGGATTAAAATGTATATGCCTCAAGTTGGCGAGAGCACTGCAGTGCATCGTAGACCGCGATTCGTAATTCATGAGTTAGTTTGTTATAGGCTGTATAGTACATACCTACTACATACAGCATGGCTGTCCGCTGGTAATGCCTTCAAGTGGCATTAAAAAAAAACAAGGCTGAAAATTAAGTGCTATACAATATGTCAAATACCTATTTATGTGACACTGACAGCAATAAAATCAAACTCGAACACGGCTGTATGATTTCACTTGTTCACACATGTCAAGAGATCTCGTATTTCTTCCATTCAAAGCTGTCTTTTCATTTTGTCAGTTTCGGTTCGGATACAATAAAAGGTGTCATTGTAGTATTTTATAGCGTGTTAGTAATATCTGACGTTTACTGTGGGAATCGAACGTTGTCAATGTCATTTCGGTGCGCCCGCGCTTACTTTACGTTATTTTAATGCGTTTTTGTATAATTAGCTGGTAAGTCTTAGACTATAAATTATAAGCTGTTGGTTTTACGGTATGTGTTTTTGATACTTCCTTCATTAATATTAATTTGTAGGTGACATTTGTTTTTAGGTAATTTTAATGTTATGCATTCAGTTGTTCTACCACTCATAAATTAATTTGTTTAATAGCGTCAACCTTTTCGCGCTGGCGACTTATATTTCAACTTAAAAATTGTTAATTCGCCACATGCACACACACAATATATACCTAACTTAGAAAAAAAAAACGAAATTAAAAACAAACATAAAACTAGAGAAAGAATAAAAAATAAGGAGTAGTGTATTGTGCTATAAAAAAAATGGTCACGTCTCAGCATTATACTTCACTATCAGAAAACAGGTCACTACTGTCATTCTGCAGAGACTAACCCTCGTATTTAAGAACGACACTATGAGAACACGCACCCACAGTGGATGAAATCTTTTTTCATAAACATCACTTTATGTGTTATGGGTTATGGTCTAGTAACTAACCTTATTGAAAAACTGTCACGACAAAATTTACGTAACATGAAGCTGAAAATTTGTCACTTATATTTTCGTTTTTTTTTTATCAATTAAATGCATGGTCTGAACATAGAGTTTTATTTTTAAAGATTGATCTTTATACACTCTGTATAAATTATACCTACTAAAATAAGTTAATCATTAATTTCAAATCAAACAATGTATGGAATTTGGGGGCACGGCAGTGCCCCCGCCAAGTCGAGCGCGAAGCAAACACTGCCGTACCATCCTTTACTGGAACCATTTCGCCGCATTTTCAGGCCCCTATTTGAGAACCTCTGGATAAGACCAGAACGCTGAAATTTTCGTCATCCAGTAAGCCATAATCACATACTTAAAATCCAAAATTTCAAGTCTGTAGGTCATTTAGTTACGAAGTTAAGCGAAAGCAAAGTTTCGCATTTTAGACAGACACTCACTCACTCACTCACTCACTCACTCACTCACTCACTCACTCACTCACTCACTCACTCACTCATGATCATCAGAATAGAAGTAGTACTTCCCATAAACTCAGAGAGCTGAAATTTGGTACAGAGTTAGGGTTTAATGGCCACATAAAGGGAAAACCTTAAAAACTAGAATAATCGAAGATCTGGAGTACCTGGTGACCATGATAAGAAAACACAAGAGCCTAACCAAACTATTAGAAATCGATATACCGCCTTTACAAAAAATATTTTACTACTGGACCGATTTGAAAAATTCTTTCACCATTAGAATCCGACATTATCCCTGATGAACATAAGCTATAGTATATTTTCAAAAATATTAGGGATCCGTATGAAAACATCGATAAAGTAATCCAAAGTGTGAAAAAATTAAAAAAAAATCCTTACATTGCGTTTGCTGCGGAAATTATTGACAATAGAGCAAAGTAATGTACTACAGTTTTAAAGAAGACATCAATATCTACAAAAAAGTATGCAATACTATATGTCTAACTATTAGGGATCCATATGAAAGCTTCGATAATGTAACCCAACGTGTAAAAAAACCAAAAAAATCCTTATATCGCGTACGCTGCTGAAATTGTTGATAATAGAGCAAAGTGATGTACTAAAGTTTTAAAGAGGACATCAATATCTACAAAAAAAGTCTGCGATACTAAATGTTTTATTAGGGATCCTTATGAAAAATTCGATAATGTAACCCAAGGTGTAAAAAAATTACCTATAATATCATTATTACATCCGTGCGACGCCGGGGCGGACTGCTAGTACGCAATAAAATTAAAGGAAAACTCTGGATAAGACTAGACTGGCTTTTATACTTACTTATTCTTACAAGTTTACAAGAAGAAATAGTCGAACGATTAACTTTATTCTACTCGAACATTACACAAATTGAATAAACAAATTAAATAAACTAAAATATTAATAATTTCGCTCAAAATTTGATCAAAATATAATGCATTGGACTAAGAGTGGCGGTGATACCCGCATACGTCGCTAGATGGCGCTGACTGTAAACTACTCATAAAAAGAAAAAAACTGTGTCAAATAAGAAAATCTAATAAAATAAATCAATAAGCCCACGTTTCTACAAAAAGAAGTGAAATCCCACCAAAAACATTCTGTAAAAAACTAGCCAAGTCTCGATGGAGCTGCTTGTTTATCTCTAAAAAGTAATGAAATCTAGACAAAGTCGTGTCAAGTCTGAGGTTCTTTACTGCGATTTCTTTATTATTATAGAATGTTATGTGACTTGGCCGTTGAAGAGTACACAAGGGTACAAAACCAGGTGTTCCATGACACCATTGCACCAATCTGTCCCCAGAACCGCTCCCATTAACGATGGATAATTGCCACTTAGAAAACGTTGATTCAATAACCAGTCAATTGTAGGCTTGATAAAGCTGCGTATTTCAATAATACTTATGTAAAGGCGAGCCTGAAACAAACAGTATAAAAAATACGTCTATTTTATTTTAGATCGATGGTCGATTTGACGCTCCAAAAAGAAGACAGCAGAAGTCAGCATTGTCAATGCTGAATGCATGTGTTGCACGATCAACAACAGCCTAAAATAAGACACTAGCGTCCAATTACCAATACCTGTATTGGCTATTATCTCGCTTAACAAACATAGGTAGTTACAACAGATATAACATTACGTGTAAACAAAATTGACTTGTGCCCACTAACGGATAAAGAATGTTCAACGGCCAAGTCACACAACATTCTATAATAATAAAGAAATCGCAGTAAAGAACCTCAGACTTGACACGACTTTGTCTAGATTTCATTACTTTTTAGAGATAAACAAGCAGCTCCATCGAGACTTGGATAGTTTTTTACAGAATGTTTTTGATGGGATACAGATTTAATTAATTGCTTGATGTATTAGTATAATAAGTTATCGACGCGCTCGCTAAGCTCAAATCAAATAGCAATAAAGTCCTAAATTAGTTATTTTAATTCAAAGTGTTAAATTTTATCAAAGTTTGTACCGCGGCTTCGCTTGTAACAGTGTTTTACGACTATTTTACGAGCAAGATAGATATAAGAAGAAAAACTAAGTAGATATAGCTATTGAATGCCAATGACCCGACTTATATTTTATTCATTGGTTTTATTGTTATTTAATTTGTAAATTTTGCTATATAATTACTTAGGCTGAATGATAGTCAAAAGGTAATTATTGCAATATAATCACAGGGGTTTGAAACGTCTTAGGAGCTAGGTGTAGCTACGCCTGTTCCTCGCAAGTAAGTCTAGAAGAATCGAGCAACAAACACGGCTTACGTAGCGTAAAACTTGGAGGGATTTTATAATGCAGGGGTACATAAAGAAAGGAATCTCCAAAATTCAACCCCTAAAAGGGTGCAGGAGAAGTTGAAGACTTTTTAAAAATAACTTCATAGGAAGGGTTTCAACTAGTTTGTAAGAATTGTTTTAAAACAGTAATCTGTTATTTAATGATAATGGAATACTAACTACGGCAAAATGTGGGCATATGCTAAATATATTGTTTAGACATGCCTCTATCTAACCCCATTAAACATC
This sequence comes from Hydriomena furcata, assembly GCA_912999785.1. NCBI lineage: Eukaryota > Metazoa > Arthropoda > Insecta > Lepidoptera > Geometridae > Hydriomena > Hydriomena furcata. The sequence goes on from OU538834.1 coordinate 13,640,582, forward strand.
GACAAGGACCTGAGCGCCTGCAAATGTGAGAAAATACCGTACCTTTACTCAGTAATAGCAGTCGAGGTTTGCTTAATTTTATTTTTATTCAAAACATACATTTTACTTTTTCAATTCAAAAAAGTATAGTTCATTTTTGCTAATTCCCCATTCAAAATATTTCCTTGGTTTCTGTATATATAACTTGTTATTCAACATCAAAGAAAGCGAACGTTTAAAAAACGTGAAGTAAAAATGTATTTTGGAGAGTTCGTTCACTCCTGCCTACCCCGAGGCACCCTGCTCGACTATTAGCCCCAACAATTTATGATCACAGAAATCTGAACCGACCACCATCGGCCACATAGCCCAAGAGACGCCTAATGGCTTCATTTCTTCAAACAAACAATTCTATCAAACCACTGAGGTATGAAGATCAGGGAGAACTTTAATAAGTAATATATGAAATATATTTTTAAAATCAAGCTTTTATAAATTCTAGGGCTCTAGTACTCGTCAAAACAAATCAAACGAGCAAACACGACGTTGTTATGTTGTGCAGTTAGGGAGTTCTTATGGCTACGTTCGAGCTCCATAATCAGACTAGCTTGCTAGTACCATAATTTTATATAGTCATTGGAGATTGATAGGTATGCAAAGTTTTATCTCAATCAGACCCTTTACTGAGGAGTTCCATTGAACAGCTCCTGACTCCATTATCAGATCAGCTCAGTGTCACCATATTGTTGCATTGTCACTGAAGTTACATAAATATGCCAAATTTCAGCTCAATCGGTTAAAGATAACTACTTCGAAATTGAGTTGCAAGATTCCACCATAACAAACATAGTTACATACATACATTGTAAGTTAAATAATAGTATTTAAAAAGTGCATTCTGACTGACCGGTTTAATGTTACAGCCCGCCGCGGGACGTGCGTGAATAGCGCTATTTGTCTTATATTAGCAGTTTAAGCCTAATGTGTTATCTGAACGTGTTCGCCTTGCATGAGGAGTTTATAGGCTGTGTGGTTGATGCCGACCACGATGTGTGAGACCGCCTCGTCGATTCAACTAACTTATTAGAACACCTACAAAACACAAGAAAAACAACTCTAATATGCACAAAACAGAGTTCATAATCGAATAAACAGGAATCGAAGACATTGCTGCCGTTAATGATATAGAACCCAACATTTTTGCATACGCAGGTGCAAGAGAATTTGAATCGAATAATTGAGTAGTTAGAGTCGATATTGATTTGCAGTTTGGTAGAGTCCTGATATCTCAATTGGCAGCGATTATTTTCGGTAATTTACGAGTATGTAACAACCGGGAAGGATGTTTGTAAAGGTTTCTGTTGGCGTAGTAGCTGTTACTTAATCTGGGGTATTCATTAAGCCCACTGTCTACTAAAGCAACTACACGTAAGATAGTAAGACTTATTTTTTCGTAGCTTTCATAAGTAGTCTAATTGAATAGATTTTCAGTAAACGATCGCAGAGGCAAGTTAAAAAAATAATAATGTAAAATAAAGTGCATTTTGATGTTTTCCCTCACAATATTTACATTACAAAATACACAAAAACCAACAGAGCAAACTAAAGACCGTTGAAAACAGTCTATAACTTCAATACCATTATATACCTACTTGACTTGACAGATATTCGACTCTTAACTTCATCAGTCAATTAATCACATTTTACGATAGATTTGTCGTCAATCTATGTTAAACAATGACATAATATATGAAATCAATCAGACGAGTTTTTGATTGAGTGTCTAACAAAATATTGTTTTATAGCATCGACCACATAGCCATATAAAATTAAATGCCTAATGGCTTTATTTCTTTAAACAAACAATTCTGTCAAAGCGTTGAGGTGTGCGGGTCGGGGGAAGTGGTAAAAAATGCATTCTGATTGGCCGGCGCATCGAGAATCGCGCTCTAATTAAAATTCAAATTCAAATTCAAAAATCATTTATTTCAATAAAATCACAAGGATCACTTTGAAACATCTTACTAGGTGAAGCTACGCCGATTCCTCGCGACCAAGCCTAGAAGAATCAGGCAACAAACACAGCTTGGTGTCTACCTTTTTTTTTTCAATGATCTTTTCCTTAATGCTATGTAGAGCTCCAGTGTGGTGCCGATCGAACCAGGTGAAGGCTCAAACAAGAATAATAATTAAAATACAAGTATCAAGCTCGGTATCTTATATCAGCAGTATAAGCATTATGTGTTGTTTGAAAGTGTTCGCCTTGCATGAGTTTTTTTTTTACATTTTTACACAACCTAATAATATTATAAATGTGAAAGTTTGTGAGGATGTTTGAATATTGATAGTCAATCAGGCCTAAACGACAAAATGGATTAAAATAAAATTTGCTTGTAGTATGTAAATAAAAAATACTCCACCTATAATCCGAATAACATCCCCGAAAAGTATATTTGGGTATAGATGGCGCTGGTGTGCAAAAAATCTGATAATCTGTTTTGATTACACAGGACAGAATAAATTATTTCACGGGTCGGCTAGTTAATAAGTAAATACTACAATCATGATCTTATTTCATTTTTACTGGCCTCGCAGCTCAGTTGGTAGTAACTCTGACTTCTGCGCTGTAGGTTGTGGGTTCGATCCCCACCCGGGATAAACATTTGTGTGATGAACATAGATTTTTGTTCTGTGTCTGGGTGTTATGTATAATAAGTATGTATTTACAACAAAAAAACGTATATAAGTATTCTATCAGTTATCTGGTTCCCATAGTACAAGCTTTGCTTAGTTTGAGGCTAGATGGCGCTGCGTGAAATGTCCACCATTATTTATTTATTTATTTATTTACAATGGAACTATTGTGAGAAAAAAGATTGGTGTGCTTAGGCCTTAACCTTCCACTCCCGATGTGATATCAATATTACTCGATCGATTGCCTCGAGTATTTTGGACGTAATTTCGTTTATTTTCTTAGTTATGAAATGCATGAGTTATAACATCAGGTTTATCCTTTGTTTGGACAATAATGTCCAAATTCGTAATATATTTTTGCAACTTGGGTGGGAGTTCACCAATTTTATCCAATAAATTTTATCTTCTTTATATATATAAATGAATCCCTATTTCCCTTGGTCATAGCATCACGTTTGAACGACTGGACCGATTTTGCTAATTCTTTTTTGTCGTGTTTGTTATTATCAGGAGGTTATTGACAAGTTATTGTTATTTCATACAAACTCTATTACAACTTTTGTTTGTTTAAAATGAAACAAAATGGGACAAGTGCCTGGAATTGGGAAATTTCGGGAAAAACTTAAAGTGCTTTTTTCTATTATTGATATTTGGCAGAACAACGTCTGTCAAATATGGGACAGCTGGTATAATAAATTACACAATATTTACAAAATACACAAGAACCAGTCGAGTTATCTAAATACCGCTACAAACAGTCTATAGGTAGCTCAACTGATCCAGATCACCTGTCGGAAGCGATCCCAAGATTGAAATTATTACACCTCAATGAATTGAAATCGGTTCAGCCGTTACGTCGAGATTGAATAACAAACAAACATAAAACACTATCCTTATGTACGTAATAATGTTTATGATATTCCTAAATTATTCCTAATTTACAGTTAACTACATATTTTACACAATTAAACAACAATTTTAGATTTCGCGTTTATGAGTTGTTACTTAACGTACCTACAGGGTGGCTCAGAATAACACAAAAGCTAAATATTTGTAAGTAGTAATATTACTATAGTAATAGTTTAGTACATATAATAATGTAGTATTTTATAAACTGTAATTTCGAAGCTCGTGGATTCGAATCATGGATGTGAAGAGACATTTTTGATACCTTAGGTTACATTATTGCAATTTTCGTTTAGATCTCTATTATTTTTGAAAATAAAATATGACCCATGTAACTCGCTGATAGTGTAGCTTTTGATAGGTGAAAGAAGTTTTAAAATTGGTCCAATAGTTTATTTATTACAAATATCGAGTACGCACATAATTACCTATACAAAACAAGAAATAGTTATTTGTTATACAAGAGTGCAAAGTTGCTTTTTAACCGCGTGTTCAATTTTGATGACCGAGCAAGCGAAGGATTCTAAAATTGAATATACTTTGATACTTAGATCATTATAAGTTATTGTAAGTATCAAACCACTTTAAATTTAATATTCGTCACAAAAATGCAAAGCAACGCATTTTATTAACTCTACAGTTATTTCGAATTAGATTATTGAATTAATATTGTAATATTAAAATTCTGATCGTTATGTTAGATGTTAAATGGATTATGTTAGTTAATTGGACAGCAGGGGTCCAAAAATATACATATACGTATTATTTGCTTCTGGGAGATTTGAGTAGATTTTTGGTTTTTAGAACCAGTTGGGGATAGTCAATGCACATAAAATTAACTGTCTTTAACGAAGCGTACAGGTCCACGAATCACTATCGTCATAACGTCAGAACTGACACTTATTGCATAATATAAATGTCAGTTTTGACGTTTTGACGATGCGATGACAATACGATTCATATTGATTCGACCTACTACGAAGTTATGTGCCTCGGCAAGTCTAGTTTGTCTATGACTAGCCCTTGACTTCACTCGCGTGGTACCTGGATAAAAGTATTCTATATACTGTTCCAGGACATAAAATGTACCTACCTATATTCTAAGTTTCATCCAAATTTTCTAAGGAGTAAATAAATTATTATTAGTTTTTCGTATGTATTAGTTTTGTCGGTAATATATATTTTATTATACGTTCATAACTTATCTACGGTAAATACATTAAGTAGGTATAAGTTGTCATCAACCGACATAAAAAAGGCAAAGTAAGCCATTATTAAGTAGGTAATATTAAAATGATGTCATTCATAATCCGCAATATATTCATATAGTAGCATCACTGATCTTTAATACAATTTAAATAAAAATCACCAAATTATGTTAAAATCAACAGTTCTAATTGTCATTGTTCAGGATATCATAAATAATACAAATATTATACCTACGAGATACATGAATAAAAAAAACATGAGGTCAAATATTAAAGCGCTCAGATTTTAAATGTATCATTCCTAAAACATCAGCTACTTCATGTTAACTTTTAAATATACAAGCCCTTAACTAAACAAAGCTTGTACTATGGGAACCCGATTACTGATATAATACTTATATACTTTTTACAAGCTTTTATTTAACTTGCAATGTATGTATGTTACTATGTGTGTTAAGGTGGAATCTTGCAACTCAATTTTGAAGCAGTTATCTTCAACCGATTGAGCAGAAATTTGGTATACTTATGTAACTTCGGTGACAATACAATAACATGTTAACAGCGTGCTGATCTGATGATGGAGTCAGGAGCTTTTTAACAGTCAATTACAACGGAACTTCTTAGTAAACTTTGTATTCTTGTCAAGTTCCGATGACAAATGTTATTATGATGTAACAGGTGATAGCGCGCTGGTGCTCGATGGTTGATTTTCAAAAGCTTGTCAATGATAAATATTTTTAAACAAAAAACTTATTTGACTTGACTTAGAACAAACATCCATATTCATCACACAAATGTTTGTAACTGTACCCTAACTAGTCTATTATGTAGCCTATATTCATAAAGAATCCAATCGTTGGCATGAATGAAATCGACCTCTGAAGATATAATTTATATTTAAATCACATTAGACAGGATCTTGATATATATCACAGCGTGTAGGAAAACAGCTGGTACAAACCACAGAAAACCTTTACAACCAACTTTCAAAACAGTTAAGATATTAAAATTAAACAGGACCACGACTATACCACGTAGACATTTTCTCTTATCTCCAGGCACTCAGACCCTTGGTTATTTCTGAAAGGAGTCGTCATAAGGCACGGGGAAACATTACATTTGGGACTTGCCCATATAGCAATCTATAAGTGCAAGGTTGCAAACCTGTCGCTGCTTATACGAATACTAACGTTAACTGAAAATAGCTCGAAAAGTCAGCCAAATATGATTATTGACAATACATCTATATATATCAAAATCAATGCCACTTTTCGTTGTAATTTTATAACTCAAGAACGGGCTCACCTATCCAAACCAAATGTTTAGGCTTTGTTCAGACTATTTAGTTGATGGTATGTGAAGTTTGCCCAAAATCGATAGACTTTTTATCCAGGTACCACCCGTGCGAAGCCGGGGCGAGCAGCTAGTGATTTTATAAATTGGTAATGTTGCCAGGAAATTTATAAAAAAAGGAAACAATAAAATTGTATGGGATTATTGAAAGGGTAGGACATAGTCTGTAGGTTCAGCTAGTTTCGTAAAAGTCACTACATATTTGTAGGCTGCTACGTCGTAGATCTTGGCTACGAGTATATTGAAGTATTTAGTTTGTAGAAAATAGAAGTTTCAAATTTCCCTATTATTATTAAACACATAATAAAAAGTAATCCAGCTGCTATCTAAACAAGCTGTGGTATTTTTCTCATCACATAATTATCTTATTTATGTTGACAATTTCGAATGTATTTTAAATTAATTTTATTCCTGTCTCCGGCACCCACAATTTTAATTTAAATGTAGCATCTCTTAAACTAATTTCACGTTTTGCCCACGTGCTGTACCGACCGTGATAATTAAGTGGGTTATAAATTAGTGATAGTCGTCGAAAAGTGAGCTAATTTAATTGCTACCTCTCATAAACATGGGTTATTTTTCGTTTAAAATTCTAATGTCGGTTACTATGCTTGCTAACTACTTGCTTTAGTATATCTACATGTTGGTTGGGTAACTGCTAAAATAAAGGTTGAAGGAAAAAGAGGTCTTCCTTTTTTTTGGAAGACGTGACCTTTTGCCTATTTAATTGATGACCAAAACGTTTACAGGGTGTCCCAAAAAGATGTGTCAATTCTAGAGTTAGAGCACCCAAATCTTCGCTATGTAAGTTCCTATGTTTTGTAATTCTATGTTGTTTTCGATATACAATGAGAACATGCGTTTTTTTTAAGTGAACCTATTGGATAAATTTTAATAATAATAACAAAAAATATGGAAAAAACCAATGTGCAAATAAACAGACGAAACCCTGGAGAGATGGAGGAGAGGAGGTATGGAATTGTTAAAAATATTAAATCCTAAATGTGTATGAATTCTTTGAGGCCTTTTATACATTGGGGTGATTTATATCTACCTCTAAGGGTGCTATATATCTGGACTACCTTTACACATATTTTTTTTATTCAATATATTTGTATCCTATTAATATCACTCTGATTATATAATTAAAACTATCGTGGTTGTTAATCATTTATCATTTATACCAGTATTCGCCGATCTGCCGTTGATCGCGGTCGCGGGCGTTGCTCATGATGAAGAGCATCTGAATTGTCTCGAAACGTCAGCAATACAAGTAAAAACGTGGTAATTAGCCGTATTTCTATTTAAAATCACTCTGATTCCTTAAAGCCTTAAATGATCACCTTCTCAATGACTACTATACTAACGTGATGTCTTTCTAACACATCTTCTTGTTCCTACTAGAGTAGCTACTACCTACTACCTACTACATACAAACTTAACTACCTCCCTATACCAAAAGAGCAATTTAACAAGTTCACTCCTATTTCGGACAAAATTAAATTGGAATCTTTGTCACTATGCGTATCGAACAAAAGCAATATTCTAAAAATAAAGTCATTAGATAGACATTAGTGTCCATCAGTTGCCATCAAAGTGGGCATAAAGGGAAGACAAATAGTTCCACTGATCCTTTGACACAATTCTGTGAACTAAAGCTGTAAAAGGATTTTGAACCCTATTTGAAGTACATAAAGGTGGATTCTGTCTTGTGAATGGCGGATGTGTTTGATGAGATTTTATGAATGTTTTTCAGACAAGCTATTGAAGTGTGGTAGACAGGAATGGCTAAAAGAATGCAGCTATTAAATAGGTTAAGGGTGACCGTAAGTTTTTACTTATTATGTAGATTTCATACAATTAATTTTAATAAATTACATAACATATTAATTCAAAATATCAATAGATTTTTCTATCCTACTTACTAAAAACGGTAAAGAAACAAATTAGTATAATTTATTTATTAACCGACGAACCGAATTTTTCTATGCAATGTCATCCAGCCTCAAATTATACAAAGCTACTAGAGGAACCAGATAACTAATAGAAAACTTATTTATAAATACCTTTTTTGTAAATAGTTTACAGCGCAGAAGTTAATACCAACCGAGCTGTGAGGCCAAATCGGAAGTATAGCATTCAATTTATTAGTAATGTAATAGGCTATTTGACAAAATTTGAAAAACCATTTTAGATAATTCAGTAGTGACTGTAGAATCCGTCAAAAATATTATTTTCAATTCTGGTCCTATAAATTTTAAATAAATATTGTCAATTTATATAACCCGCAGAAACGCTTCTATATGCAAATGGCGTCGCATTCGTTTCTGTGACGTCACATGCTTGTCAACAAGTAAACAAACGTCAAGTTTTTCAAGGCAGGCGAAGACATTTTGACAGGCATCTTATCAGTCATCGTCGATTCGATCACCGTTCACCACCATCCTGACAGTTTTGTGTCACGTGACTGGCGTTTAAAGATAGATAATTTTAATTATGGGTTTTTTAATAAACTATTGTTAATTTCTAGTTATTTTACTCAATAACACTTTTTGAAGGCATAATTTACATAGATTACTATCAACAACATTTTATATCTTATACTGTCAAGTAGCCTATTCTCCGTCAGCACGCCTTCCGGAGCGGTGCAACGTGTAGAAGGCTTTACCACCCAAACGGCTTGATGGATTTCGATGAATGAAATCGTTAATCTCGTTTCGATCCTGAGAGTAAAGTTATTGTTATTTTATGATGTCTTGAGCGTTCATCTGATATAAACACAATCTGCATATGTTAAGAAACATTCTTATAAGCGGCGATGGGCTTGCAACCTGTTACGTATTATATGCTAGCTACTGCAAAATGTGTGCATGTGCCAAATTCAATGTTTGGAAGCGCTTCTGACTACCCCCTCTTGACATCTTTATGAATCTGAGCGTTATTGTAAAAAAAGATCGTGCTCATCCTACATGTAAAACTTTCGGAATCAAAGTAAATATTGCTTTAACTGTAGATTTTTACGCGGGATTTTTCACGTTTCGACCGTGAAAAATCTATGTATACTAATGAAATGAAATAGGATCACAACTGCAGTCCCCAAGCACAGTAGACATCCTCTCAGAACTCCAGGCACTCCAGGCAGATCCTTGAAGATATCTGAAGGGGTTAGTCAGAGGCACGCCCAAACATTACATCTATCTATCTATATTTGGCACATGCCTACATTTTGCAGTAGTTAGCATTCCACTCGTGATAGTTATTAAAATATTGGTTTGTCCTGAATCATTTAGTGTTGACACCATAAACTACTGTTTTGGATGTGCCGTGATACGGACGAGTCCACTCATCTGAGGGCGATTTATGATAAGTAGCTGTTCTGTGATGTAAAGGAATTGGATGGTGGACATCTGGAGCTTCGAGCGCTTATTTATATTATTAGCTAGTTTTGGGGTCATGTTTCGTCTGATAGCGGTGACGACAATACAATGAAAACATTTAATATAATTTTGCTCTTAATCTTTGCACTCTTAGTGGAAACCCATTCACGTAAGTTATTTTCAGACAGACTTGTACCCCCTTAGGGGTTGAATTTTGGGAATTCCTTTCTTAGTGCATTTTCCATTATATTACCTACATCATCCCAATTTCAAATTTCTAAGATGAGCTGTTAAACAGCTCATCTTAGAAATTTGTGTCAAGCTCATCTTAGAATGTGCTGTGCTGCACACTCGAACTTATTTAGATAACAAATTGAAGTAGCAGGGTTAAGTATACGTTATTTGAAATAAAAACTATTGAAGAAAACATAGCATGGGTCGATCATGTATTTCTTGTGATGAAGATGATGGTGAGCTAGTCTACACCATATAAAACTATATCCACACTACACCGTTTCGTGAATAAAAAGTTCCAACAGGCATTATAACAATATAATAGATGTAGTACCCAGGTAATTGTAAAAACTTGGGGCCGTACTACAATCTTTAAAGTAAGGCTAAAGCAGTATTACTCGCGGTGCGAAAGTGACGACGCCGTACGTGTTCGCATTGTCATTTTCGCTCTTAAAGTAATTTTGCTTTAGTCTTACTTTAAAGACTGTAGTAAGGCCATGTTGGATCTTCCACGTGGCGTGGGTTTCTTCTAAGGAAGGGTTCCTTCCTCTAGCCATATTTAAACACGAGTGCAGGAAATTAAAGGCCAGGTCAGACAGGATGACGTGACACGTGACAGCTCCCATTATTTGCGTGTGTATACCACGCATCCAGTCTGGCATCTTTCACAACCGGTACGTGCGCACGTCACACATACCACACGCACCCGGTCTGCGCCGGCCTTTAAAAGGAAGTGTAATGACTTTCTGACATACGTAACTAAAATGGTTTCTGTTGAAAAATATTAATCAATGACAAGCTTTTGTAAAATCATTCAAACCATCGAGCACCAAAAAAAGATTTTACTCAATCGAAGTATTTACTAAGGAGTTTCATTATGAGTGTATGTTGAACAGCTCCTGACTCCATCATCAGATCAGCTCACTGTCACCATATTATTATTATTCAATTAAATTTAATAAAAACTTTGAATACCTGTCAACGTCTAGTTCCAATGACATTGTAATATTAAGTAACAGGTGATAGCGCGCTGCACTGATCTCTTGCTCGAAGGGAGGTTTTACAAAAACTTTATTTTGATTTTTAATATTGTTAATTGTGAATATCGTTCTAGTAGATGACAACCGGAAATGTTTTGCCGAGAAAAGCAAGAGACAGGGACCAGTGGAAATACTTGGAGGAGGCCTTACACCGAAACCCAATACAATAGATATAAGATAGTGAAATATTTACGCATTACAAAAAAAATTGTTTAATAGTTGGTAAGGAAATAAAGTTTATTTTATTTTATTTTATTTTCGAGATGACAGACGCTCTAAAAACAAAATAAATAAGGTTTTATTGGATGGATTATATTATCTGTCATGATTTACTCGCCGGTTAAGTAGTACCATAGGCTAGTCCCATCATAATGGAACTCTGCCAGAATGTCAAAGGTATAAAATTTTCAGTTTACAGCCACATGTAGGTAGAAAATCATAATTTATCCAAACGATAAACGTCAGTTGACTTATAATAAATTTGTTTGCATTAAGCCTATGACTTTTTATTCGCGTTGTAAATTAATTTCAGACAAGTTCAGTGATAGATCAAAAGAAACAGTCAATTTGTAGTTTACAGGATTATGTTGATTAATTGACCATTATTCCAGGTCAATTATATTTTCTTGTAAACAAGGTTTATGATTTGAAAAACTGAAAAATTACTGATTTAATTCAAGCAAATTGGCTCGTAGAAATTTGATAAATTATGATAGAAGAATTTCATGAAGTAAATTATGTTTCAAATGTTTTTTTCACATACCTAATATTCTATCCTCCATTTCAGCTTACACCAAATCTGTAAAAGATAAACAAACAAACATCATTTACAATTCAGAATAATAATAAATGTCCTAAGGCCGCTTAAAAATATTAAAATAAAATGTTTGAATATACATTATTATTACTTAATACATTTTATATTTTTATAAGTGTTTTTTTATTACGCGAGTACCTATAACATTAACAAGGTGCATGCTATTTTAAGACAGTTTTTACGAGCAAAGAGTTTTTACTGGTTTTATTAGTATTTAGGTTAAAAATTAATGATTTTGTTTCAAATTATATATATTTTTTTACATATTACCACATCAATATAAACGATTCGATGAAATCGCCAATCTACCGTTGATCGCGGTCGCGGGCGGTGCTCATGATGAAGAGCATCTGAGTTGTCTTGAAACGTCAGCAATACAAAAAATAAGGTGGTAATTAGCCGTATTTCTATTAAAATTATTAATAGCCACGATAGTTTTAACTCTATGATTCAATGGAAGTTATAAACTTTTATAAACTCTCTATCGATACCTTTCGCATTAAATATGTGATGATACCATAAACTATAACGCTCAATTGAGCATTAAAAGACAGATTAATATGTTAAAAATGTTTGCTTAGCTAAGTGTCTGATAATTATTGGAAAGATTACTTCAATTCACGTCAATCGTATAAGATAATTGAAATCAATCGGAATGCTAAGTTTAAACGAGAAACTTGTTTCTTAGCAAACTTCCTTTGTGAGTTTTGACATTAATTTGATGAGATTCATTAATAAATATTGGAGGACATTATCACAGAGCGTCATTTAGCCGTAAACTAAGCAAAGCTTGCACTATTGCAACTAGATAACTGATAGAATACATCAATATTTTTTTTTTGTAAATACATACATAATGATACATATAACAACCAGGTACAGAACAAACATGTTCGTTACACAAATATCCTGGGTGGGGGATCCTGGGTGGGGATCGACTTACAACCTACAGTTTTTTTTTTTTGAGCTACAACCTGGCAATGCTGTGAAGCCAGTCCGTGGCAGTGAGGCTGCAGAATTGATACAAAACAATACATTATAATGTATATACGTTTTAATGTACTTGTAGGTATTATAAGTTGGTAGGTATGTATTCACAAACAGTTATAATTTTTTTGATAACTACTGCAACATGTGGGTATCTGTCAAAATGGTATGTTTAGAAGTGCCCCTGACTAACTCCTTTAGACATCTTCAAGGATCTGAGCGCCTGAAGATCTAAGAGTAGATCTACTGTACTTGGGGTTTTTTTTTATGTATTAAGTATGTTATGTAAGTATTTTAGCAGTTATCCCGTTCCCATATTAAGTACCTAGTTAAGAGCTTGATGGCACTGTGTAAAATATCCGTCAATATTTACTTATTAATTAATGTACAATCAAAGCTTGCACAAGTCTAGGGGCAGGTGTCAATGAACGAAACTATACCTACTCCTGGTCACCTTTATGTTTACATACCAACATTGGCTTTTCATTGTTTTACATTTATAAAAACTGCATTTCGATGCATAAGGCATTCTACACACGCGCGGACGATTGAAAGCGGAGTCGGCGGGCACCGTCTAGACGTACGATTTATCGAATATCGATAATCGATAAGTATGCGACGAGTCGCTTCAATTGCCCCGCAAATATTGGACCACCGGCTTTGCGTGTGCCGTCAAGATCCTACTGATTGATGATCTCCTGGTACTAACACTCGAGGAATGACCATGTTTCTTGAGTGATTAGCCTTCTAAGAAAGCTCAGTGAAGTGTTTGAGAAATTCACTGGTGCAAATGTGTTGAGTTTATCACAAACACATCTAAGGAAGAGAATGATATGGAAATAATCGATTATTTGATAGACGGAGTCCTTTTGATTTATCTGCTAATTCATAAAGATTATTTACTTGCTTACTCGAAACTATTAGAGAGAGTGGCAGCACAGGAAAACTAGAAGCAAAACTTGAAGTAGTACCTATTAAAATCACAAAATTCTACGTAAAATCGTTGGCCAATTGAATTTACGCCAAAAAAACAGACAAATTAATACGCCATTAAATTCAGTTATGCTTCAGCAACGTGACATCAAACCCCTTCAGGCTTATGGAGCGCCAATATAAGCTCGACTTCCTTGCCAGGAAAGATAAACCATTTATCACCTTCACGCCAGCTTTTACGACAACGCACATTAAGCAGTTCTACACGTCTGTCATTCTGTCATAAACACCATTTGTTCGTGTAATAATCGTCTAAGTGTCAAGGAATGTATGCTGGACGTCTCACTAGCCTTTGGCGCCACCTCCGCTCGCTTGGTTAATCTTGCTGTTGGGATTAGTTTTCGCACTCTTATTACCAAGGCATAGGGTAGCATTTCGCAAGGTGTTCTTGGCACTGTAATGTCAGTTGATACGCGAACAGACTTCGTTGGAGCAAAATGGTGCACCCACAAAGTATTGGCTCGTTTTGGAACGAGACCAAACATACAAATAGCATATTAAACATCGATTTAATCCATGCCTTTCCTTTTTACATTCGTCATTGTGTGTCACTTGTTTAACAACGGGATGGCGATCGGCGTTTGGCAAATCGATTTTAGACGTGAGTTGCGAACTGATCGTATCGATGCTATGTGGCGCTAGCTTTACAAGGTTTTGTCAGTTTGAACTCCTTACTATACAGATTTCCCGAAATATTAACGCGTCTTGCAGTTTGTTGACGTAGTATTTCCTACTCCAGTAAGTATTGGAAAGAGGCGTTCATTTTGTACGATGGTTTTAAAAATTATGATAGGTTCTACAGTTAGCATAAGTACAGTAGACATCCTCTCATCTACTGGCACTCAGATGTCAAAGGGGTTAGTTAGAGGCACATTCAAACATTGCACGTGCCCACGCATAGGTCTTTCCAGTTCGTTCCGGTCTCATTCTCACTCGCCTTATATGTCCCGTTTTGTCTTCTTTCGGTCATTCTCTACATACCCAAACCATCTTAGCATACTTTTCTCAATCGTCATCACTAAGTCTTCTTTCACTTCACAACATTCTCTTATAACACTGTTTATTTGTTACTATTTTTATTTACATTAAAATAACAAGATAAAATTTGAGCTCTGTAATCTGATAACTTTAATCGTAATCCTACATTTAGATCTTGTCCAGCCCATCTTGGTTTTAAATGTTCTTATTAAATGCCAATTCAATACCTGTAATAACATTATCAAGAGACTAGACAAGGTTCTGTTCATACACCCACGCTACAACCTTTTACGAAGCCGGTTTTGCTATTGAAAGAGCTATTTTGTTCCAGTTTTCATTGCTTACGTTCATAAATTAGAATCTTGTCGCGTCGTGCAAACATCATTACTTCAAAACGCTGAGCTTTAAGAAACGGCTACCGTTCTATGATACATAAAGACGCGATATACGTTATAAAACATATCATAGAATCACGACTGTAATCCCCAAGTATCTACTGTAGACATCTTCTCAGATATCCAGGCGCTCAGATACCTAGATGTTTTTTAATATGGGTAGTAAAAAATACGTCCAAACATTACATTAGGCACAAGCCCACATTTTTTATCTAATGGACTAACTATTCCGAACGACGGACGTCTTGTCAAATTTCAATAATCCCTCAGAAAAAAACATTTTCTGTTTATTTCGAACCTTTACCACTTAGGGGTATAAAAAATACCCTTCGACCTATTCTCATACCTACCAAATATACACAAAATTTTATAAAAATCAAGTCAAGCCGTTTCAGAGAAGTTTGGTTACAATCACTGTGAAAATTGGATGTTTGATGATATTCCATCAAAATCATTTCAGAAGGTAGTATTAATATAGACAAAGACATAATACTAGACAAGACGCTACTGTATTTGTGGGAAGCATAATAATCTGTGCCACCTATCTACATAACTAACTTTACTAACAATATTTTGAAGGATTATCCAGAATTAATTTGCCAGTCTACATGTTCACCTTTATCCCCTTCACATAAGACATAGATTCTATTAGTTTTATGTCGTCGGCGAACGAGGTGCCAAATAAATACACAAATGTTACCGTCGCCCACAATTTGGCTGATATAAAATTAGGCTTATTTAAATCCTTATTTATGGACGTACATATCAATATTATATATGAGTTTCTATAAAGTTATGATAGCTTGTGTTAGCAGGTTAGTTATAACATGACTAGAAAGCTATTTCAAAAGAAGGGTTACTCCCATCAAAAAAAAAAGCCGTGTTGGCCGAGTGGGGAGGTACCTTGACTTTCAATCTGAAGATTCTAATCCCGGCGTGCATCAGTGGATTTTTCTTTTCAAAAAAATTATATACGCATCAAAAACACGTGCTCAAAACGGTGAAGGAAAACATCGTGAGGAAACCAGTTAGTATTCTTATAAGCGGCGATGGGCTTGCAACCTATCACGTATGGAATGCTGACTACTGCAAAATGTGGGCATGTGCCAAATATAATGTTCGGACGTGCCTCTGACTACCCCCACTCGACGTCTTCAAAGAATCTAAGCGACTGGAGATCTGAGAGGATGTCTACCGTACTTGGGGATTACAGTTGTGATCTTATTTTTTTTTTTTATTTAGGTTACATCATAAATTACATTATAGCCAATCAGGCACAATACCTATGCCTCAAGTTAACAGATGCAAGGCAGTACAGCAGGGTTATTTTGTAAAAAACATGATAATCATGTTATGATGTTGAATGCAATACCTAATGTTAGAGAATACCTTATCTGTTCACTTTTCATAGTAACTATTCACAGTTTATGCACCACGCTTCTGCAGGTATTGTATTGGAGGCGTAGGTATAGGGCCTAAACAGCATAAAAAGCGTTTCAGTACCAATAAATATTGATATGAATATCGTAACATGATTATCATGTTTTTACAAAATAGCCCGCATAGGGTGCATTTTAACCTGTAAGATCATAGGCGATGCTTAGCAGCATAGTTATCTGTTTGTTATATCTTATTATAACATACCTACATAATATAATCATCTACACTTCTTTAGATTATCTTAGAGAAAGAGCTAAAAATTGTATTTTTGTATTTTTTGTGGTAAATAATATAAAAACTAAAGGAGCAATATTTTAAAATTCTTTCTCCTGTCAAAATCTTCATTAACAGAGAATAAGAAAAAGACTTTATTCTTAAAAAAATTGAGTTTATCTCTAAAATTGCAATAATGTAACATAAACTATCTGGAATCTTCTTCACACTGGATTCACTGTCCCGTGGGTATCAGAAACTACAAGTACTAACTGGGTACGAAGTACGGGAACCTCGTTTTGCATCTAAGCCGACCTTTCACCCCTCCACTGAGATCATTGTACGAAAATCAGGAGCACATAGGATACAAGGATGTGCCACTCGTAGTTCAACGTGTCTTTGCGTTACTGACTGACTGATCTATCAAAGCACATCCTAAACCATTGGTCCTAGAAACGAATTATCTTTTTTGTGAAATATTATACCTTATTTCTATTAGATAACTTGATATTTTTTTTTAAATCAGCTGCCGTTCGTTCCTCCACTGTGCGCACGGCATAAGGGTCCAATAAGAAAGGAATTCCCGAAATTCTAACCCTAAAAGGGAGTTGAAGTCTATTTAAAAATGTCTTCCCTTGAACGAAGCGAGGGTTTCCACTAGTCACTAGTTTTGTGTAACATTTGTCTACTTTAATTATTTTTATGCAAATAGTTCTTTTATCTTTAGGTTTTATTTCTAAATCAAGTGTAGCGTGTGCTGCTTTTTGAATTTGTGCTGAAGCTCTTTAGTTATTTTTTTTATTGCTGTATGTACTTGAGTAGTAGGTACTTTTAATTATTATTCTTGTTTGAGCCTTCACCTTGTTCGATTGGCACCACACTGGAGCTCTCTACATAGCACCATTAAAAAAAGGTAGAACCCTAGCCGTGCTTGTTGCCTGATTCTTCTAGGCTTGATCGCGTGGAATCGGCGTAGCTTTACCTAGTTCCTAAGACGTTTCAAAGTGATCCTTGTGATTTTATTGAAATAAATGATTTTTGAATACAGATTTTTTTTTGAGTCATATTATAAGATCTTTCATAGTTTCTTATTTGTTGGACGTTATTTTCGTCAACAAATTCGATTTCACCATTGCACAGGTCTCATGCTCCAATAAAGATTGTATGATTGCATTGTCTTCCTATCAACAAAGCTTGCCATCTACCAGGTTAATAGGTGAGTGGTACATTGTTGTGTCTAGACAGACCCGACACCTGTTATTGGAAAGGACAGAAGTTTTGTAATAAAAGCCTATAATAGTATATTGTGAAACTGGTCTGCTTTAATATGTTCTTTAAGATCGTAGCCTAGTTTTATTATGAATCCAAATTATAATACACTAGCGGCTAGTCCTGGCTTCGCAAAATTACTCAGAGATTTCAAGTATTCTTGAAAATTGAAATATAATAGAATGCTACATTCTAATGGTGACAGAATTTTTGAAATCAGTCCAGGGGTTTAGTATGAACCAGTATCGTATCGACAACGTATCGTAACTAAATGTCAAAACTGACTCTTTTTGTATAGTAAAAGTGTCAGTTTTGGCATTTGGACGATACGTTGTCGATACAATAATGGTTCGAGCTCAGGCCACAGTAGTTTTTGCGTTTATTCGTTACAAACATATCTAAAATACAAATAATTCCTGTTAATAATAAAATTGTATAGATATAGATATCGTCACTGCATTATCAAAATCCTTTCCCAACGATGTTTCTTGCAATTAAGGCGCTCCCAGTCGACGATTATTTTTGTTCGAAACGAAAAAAGAAATACTTCTGAACAACCCACATCTCCTATTTTATAATGTATAGTACATGTGAATAAAGATGTACCCATCTTTAATCACTTCGATAAATAATCCTACCGACCGCTGTAATGACGACAAACACACGTCAGCGCGTGGACCGCCTTAGCTTTTCGAATAAATTAATGATATAAATTATGTATAATTACTTATCAAAAATCTATTCTAATAGAAATCTAGATCTACATATTACCTATCTTTAACAATAAATCACAAGTTGATTTTAATAGTAGGTATATAAAATATTTCGATCATAAATTCTAAAACGTATAATTTTGAAATAATATCTTTATCGTGAAAAGTTTCTGCTATTATGTTTTCAGCTTAATATAAATCTAGGTAGGAACCTGAAGTAATATACTTATAAAAATAGGAGATGTTCAGAAGTATTTCTTTTTTCGTTTCGAAAAAGAGCAATCGTCGACTAGGAGCCCCTTAAGTGGCTCAATTTAAGGCGATCTCTATACGTCAGTAAAATTACAGTTTTAGAACTTAAGAAGTTTTTTATAGATAATGGTACGGAACCCTTCGTGTACTTGGCCGGTTATATTAATTGTAAGATAGTCAATAATACAACAGTTTTACATACTTATTTATGTAATTTCAAACGTGTATATACAGATTCATACACGTTGCACGTGCTGACATTAATAATGAGATTGTATCCGGTATTAGTAGTGAATATTTAGATTTCAGTAATGATAGTGCGCGCTTGGACTTGACTCTGTCAGAAGTATTACTGTATGAAATATTGCATTTCGTTCTAATTTTGCGTCGTTCTTAGAAATCCTTGTAAAATTACATGCGTAAATTTATACACATACAAACAAAACTACTAAAATTACTATTTCAAAACTAAAAAAAAATTTCAAATTTTCCGACCAATTGAAAAGTCAAGAGACGATAATTTGTTTTTTAAGTTATATGAAGGAACTATTAATCCTACTTAAATACAATTTAAATAGGACAAACTTTAAACTATTTACTACACGATAGAAAAAAACATTCATAACGGATCACCAAGTAAATAGATATGCACATAAAAAAATATGTTATATACACGTTGAATTGAGAATCTCTATTTTTGTCGATTGAAAATACATACGAGTACCTACCATAGACGGAAAAGTTTTAATTCCATCAAAGAAAACACAAAATTCAAAACATGCCATTGGCTTTACAACAGTCTCTCACCAAATACTCCATTAATCTCAAATGTGAACATCCACTAGTAATAATCACTTCCTAACTAATAACTCATTGACCGCTTTATCCAAGCTTAGGATACTGTCGATTGACACCTCTGTTTTATCTTCAAACACTTCAGATTAGATCTTTATTGCCCTGGATTTAAAGTTCAAAATCGCTTGAGTCTTTGATTCTACTCTTTCTTCATTCAATTCTTCAGTAGCATCTTTATCTTATCCTTTGAGATTATAATCATTTACATCGTATTTTATTGTTTTATGGAAATTACGTCCTTATTGCATTCTCCATTAAGTTGAGAGTTGTTTACTTAAATATTTATTATTGTGAAAATAAACTCTCTCAAATCTCTTAATCAATGTGAACCCAACAAAGTCATGCGCCGAAGTATTAGTGTTTACTTTTGTAATTTTGTTGTTTGTCTGTTTGTATTACGCAATGGCATGATGTTGTAAAAAAATTATCACTTTTGATATTGCTGTTTGTCTTTGAAAAGGTCCGTATGCTTTTTATCTGTCGATAATTGTTCTTAATATTGTTTTTAGGTTATATAAAAATATTATCTGGTTACAATTCTATTATTCTTATATTAAAGTGCGTTTGTATGTTTGTTTGTTTCTTCGCAGCATAGGAGCAACGGAACGACATGATTATTTGCATTTATCACGTACGAAGCCGTGGGTAGAAGCTAGTACTATTATAAATGCGAAAGTTTGTTTGCTTGTTTTTCGATCAAGCATTAGCAAGAAAGTTGGGACAGACAGTTGGGATAATTCGTAACTTGCAATATCATATAGATCACTTAGGAATTAGGTGATGCCGTATACGCATTTTTAGGGTTCCGTATCTAAAGGGTAAAAACAGGACCTTATTACTAAGACTCCGCTGTCCGTCAATCTGTTCGTCTGTTTGTCTATTACCAGGCTGTATCTCATGAACCGTGATAGCTAGACAATTGAAATTTTCACAGATGATGTATTTCTGTTGCCGCTATAACAACATGTACTAAAAACTGAATAAAATAAATATTTTGGTGGGGAATTACTAATTTTTCCTTGTATGGAAACGTGTTTTTTTTGCCTTTTTTTATATATAATGGTACGAAACCCTTCATGCGCGAGTCCGACTAGCACTCGGCCGGTTTTTCTTATAAGTTTGACTCTAGTGCAGTCATGGACTGCCATGGTAAGTATACCAAAGTTGTGAGAAACATTTCGGTTACATCTTGTCCGTCTCATCTCGACTACATTCGAACGTGGTGTAAACTTATACTAGAAAGTAGAGGTGGGTCGTACTTTTGTTTTGATGTACCAGGTCTCAGAAATACCACCTCAAACAAATACCAGGTTGATAAATCAGGTTTTTAATACTTAATTTATTTTATTATTCCCCCCCGCCCCCCTAAAGGCGAGACAAATTCCATTGAACAACATGGAGTAAACAAATAATACAAGTATAAAAATACTTTCAAGTAGGTACAAAAATACTTTGAGTACTTATGAAAATACTTTCAAGTACAAAAATACTTTAAAGTACAAAGCGTTCATACTGTGACGTCATACCTGGTACGTATTTTTTATGCCTAAACCAGGTTTACAAACCTAGTCGAGTAAATACCTCTACTAGAAAGCGAGCTAAAACTCTATATCTTGAAAATTCCGTCACTTTAAGGCGCTGAATGATGAAACGTACATTTTTGTGCGTCTTAAAACAATAAATCTGTATATTTACTCAACAGGTTTCCATGAATGAACCGAATTGCGTAATGTTTTCAATTAGGAAGTGTTTCAGTAGTTTGCTGTAAACAAGCGCTTAAATCAGACGTTATAAAGATAACGTGGCTAAAAATAATCTTATTCCACTATCCTACTTAATATTATAAAACCGAAAGTTTGTGAGGATGTTTGGATGTGCTTCAATCACGACCAAACGGCAGCCCCGGATCTAGAGGGGGGGCAAGCCCCGGGCGGCAAGTTCAGGGGGCGGCCAAACATGGACAACTCATAATTTACTTAACTTTGTCTTACACTGGGCACACACATTATCAATTTTTTAGGGGGGGGGGCAAACACTGAAAGTAGCCCCCCCCCCCCCATTTAGTTACAGTTACAGGGGATATAAGATTTATTTCCTTATTAATAATTTACCAAAACATCGAAAGAAGTAACTTAATGTAACTTTTTCATTTAAGTGGGGGGCAACTGTAAATAAGTGGGGGGGCCACATTTTTCAGTTTTTACCCTCCCTAAAAAAAATTGAAGATCCGGGGCTGCCAAGCGGATTTAAAATAAATAAAATAATAAGGAGTATTAACACATAGCCTATTGCCCTGGAATAGCAAATAGACTTTTTATCTAGATACTACGCGAGCAAAATGATGGAAGCTAGTATTTAATAAATAAACATCTAATGAGAAAGCTGCCCATTTATTTTTATTCTCACCTTTAGGTTAATATAATCGCAAACATTAATTACAAGCAGGTAGGGCAAGAGTGCTGGTTGTGGGCACTATTACAACATTGTAATTTTCATATAAAAAAAATAGATCATCACAACTTTCATCCCCAAGCACAGCAGATATCCTCTCAGATCTCCAGGCGTTTAGATCCTTCGAAGGTGTCTAGTGGGGATAGTCACAGGCACATCCAAATATTATATTTGGCACATTCCCACATTATGCAGTAGTTAGCATTCCATACGTGACAGGTTGCAAGCCCATCGCCGCTTATAAGAATACTAACTGGTTTCCTCACGATGTTTTCCTTCACCGTTTTGAGCACGTGTTTTTGATGTTTTTGCACGCCAGGATTCGAACACACTACTCTCACTCTCGACTTTCATTTCGAAAGTCGAGATACCTCCCACTCGGCTAAGACGGCTGTGTTATATAAACTAAAATATTTAAATTTGTTAATAATCAAAAAAATTATTAAAACGACGATTTTTAAACAACATAAAATAGAGTATTTATCTATCTCTTAAGTTAAGATAAGGTTTTGTTACAGGCGATATTAATTCATTAATTGTTCATATTTAAATAGACAAAACGGGAAATCATTGGTTGTGGCCGCACCACAAATGTCACTAATCAAAACGGACCATAAACAAAGAATTGTATTAACTATAGATTTTTAAACAAGTTTGTTTTCTATGCTTAGTTATCAACTGCCTAAAGTCGGGGTAGGCACCACAACCGGGTATATAACCCTACCTACAACTCCATTCTACGGTACAGATTTATCTAACGACACCCATAATTGTTATTACATACAAAAATCTGATACATCTGTCTGTCCGACCGAAAAATAGTGGTATAGGTGCAAGTTCTTTAACTGTAATTCGAATCGTCAATTTTGTTAATTTGACTTGATAATGGAGATATAAAATCGAATGGGGCCATTCGTTTTTTTTGAGAAAATCTATGACATTAGATGCACTTTGAAACCACACTTAGATGTACAAGATGTATAAAGATTACTCTTAACTGAATGTGGATGTTCAGACCATGAAACTTGATTGATTATCTCGGAAAAAAGAATATAAGAAAAGTGTAGTTGTTTTTTTGCATTATTCCTAAATCTCGATGCCTAAATTAAGATTATAATGATTAAGTTTATTGCAAACTCTAGTATAAAAAGAAATATAATTAAACAAGATTTTTGAAAAAACTTTATTTTGTTTTTCGCATTGATACAAAAACAGTCGTAACTTGAACTAGCTGAACAATCTGAACATCCTTAAGACGCTGCCAGTCGACGATTATTTTTGTTCGAAACGAAAAAAGAAATACTTGTGAACAAGCCACATCTCCTATTTTATAATGTGAATAAAGATGTACCCAAGTACCCATCTTTAATCACTTCGATAAATAATCCTACCGACCGCTGCAATGATGACAAACACACGTCCGCGCGTGGTCCGCCTTAGCTTTTCGAATAAATTAATGATATAAATTATGTATAATTACTTATCAAAAATCTATCCTAATAGAAATCTAGATCTACATATTACCTATCTTTAACAATAAATCACAAGTTGATTTTAATAGTAGGTATATAAAATATTTCGATCATAAATTCTAAAACGTATCATTTTGAAATAATATTTTTATCGTGAAAAGTTTCTGCTATTATGTTTTCAGCTTAATAGAAATCTAGGTAGGAACCTGAAGTAATATACTTATAAAAATAGGAGATGTGGCTTGTTCAGAAGTATTACTTTTTTCGTTCCGAAAAAGAGCAATCGTCGACTGGCAGCCTCTTAAGAGTGATGCAATTGTTTTTACTAGTACATTGGTAGGGGCTAATGTACCTTGTTACCTTGTAGTCTAATTAGCTTCCGCGGGTTCAATTTTGTAAGTTTAATCACTAAGCAATTTTATCACATCAAAATTGCCTGCCGTACCGGCAGGCAATTTTGATGATGTCATAGGAAGGTGAGCCAAAGGAACATCAAAAAAATAAATTTCCACATTAAAGCTAGGAGCTAGGCTAGCTAGGAGTGCTTCATGATAATCACATATGAACCTAATGGCCCTTCGGTTTGTACGCTATAATAAGGATGCAAAGCCGAGTGGTCATTCAAAATAGCAGCAATAAGCACTCAGTCAGAAATTCCCATCTCGTTTTGCTTATAAAGTGGTTGGATTTAGCTAACGCTCGATATTGCTGTTGTGGGTGGGCGGCAGGGTTGCCTTGCCTACACATCAACTGTTTAGTCAATAACCGATTTTACTGCCCAGTCAAAGCCAAGGGTTTCAAGGTTTATATTTGCTAGGACCGTCCGTCGCTTCCAAACATTTGTTGATAGTGTCTGAGGTAAGTTTTTTTATGGTCTTGGTTTTTTTGAGTTGCTCCTGTAATAATATGCTGATAATTTTATTCTAAGTTGCAACTCACACTGACGTAAAACTGAGCGACTGCTATCAAATAGGATTTAGGGTGAGTTTCTGTGTGTGCTGTGCGGTGCTGCGCTAAGTTGTGCGGAGCGGG
Source organism: Hydriomena furcata (assembly GCA_912999785.1). NCBI lineage: Eukaryota > Metazoa > Arthropoda > Insecta > Lepidoptera > Geometridae > Hydriomena > Hydriomena furcata. The sequence goes on from OU538834.1 coordinate 13,665,240, forward strand.
CCAAACGCAGCGCTCGACATTTTGAAACTCAAATATTTGAGCGCTGTCAGCTTAGCGTAGCCCCGCAAAACTCCGCGTAGGTGGAAACTTAACTTTAAGAAGCTGATCTTTTGTGACAAATGTCTCAAATTCCAAGAGAGCTTAACGTGTCAAAATGGTGTTTTACTAGGGTAGTTTTGTAACAAACCAACGTGTTCCAAAAATAATGTTACTAACATAAAGAGCCACAATAGTTGTGTTCAAGTACCTACTTGCACAATTCCTGTGGATATCAGATATTAGAATAAGGAGCCTTAGGATTTTACGAACAAGTCCCACTGAAAATCAATTCCATACCTTTTGTGTCTAGCCTCAGAGATCCTCATATTAACAGAGCACCTCAAAATAATCTAGTCTGCTTTAGGACAGCCCTAGTCTTAAATTCCTATTCTTATGCACACAGGCACTCAGATTATGTGTGTTGAGCACTATTTATACAGGGATCCGCAAATAATGATGTCTTTACGAATACGCCATTGAATTGAAACATGGAGGTGGTACTCAAAGATTACTATTATGGAGGTAGTCAATGGTATTGTTGCCTTCATTCATGGTAGGTGCTTGCATCTGTATTGTCCCTCTTGAACCTCTATCTAAATCACTTGTTCTTTTTTGCCGTATTACATATTTAGGATTATCCTTTGCCTACTGTCTATCCGTCCGATATTTTATTCGCGGACTATTTGTCAATGGTTAAGTTAATGGTAAATATATATATTTTTTTATGTTTGGACGTGCCTCTAATAACCCTCTCTAAACATCTTCAAGGATTTAAGAGCCTGGATATCTGAGAGGATGTCTAGATGTCTACCGTACTTGGGGATTACAGTCGTGATACTACTTTAAATTGTAATTTAAGCGTAGGTAATTATCCCGTCGGCGTCGTGTGGGATATCGTCATAATACTCATATTTAGTAACCTGACAGATGACCAGCATAATTATACAAAATCTCTATCAATAAATCTCATTTTACTAGACACGGTCAATCATTTGGTTTGGTTCTGTGTTAAATCACAACTTAGTCTCTGATTTAAATCTACTATCTTAATACCTCGTAAGCGGTAGTTTTAAATGATAATTTTGACGCATATTTAAGCTAATAAATAGTTTAAGTTTAAGTTAGTAAAGTTTAAGGTCAATGGAGGCTTGGAAATTACAGTTTTAAGCTTTTTTGTTTGTTTTTATTTCAATATCTAAGTCTTATATTTATTTATTTGCATCATGTACAATACATAGTAGGTACCTATAGGTCTTATGAATAGAGTAAGTAGTATTAGTACTTTATTATTTAGTGTATCAGCGCGCTGTTTGGCGTTCTAACACAGCAGAACAGCTTTGGATTTGATTCTTCTGCCGTGTCATCATCTTCCTGCCTTCATCCCACTTAAGTGGGGTCGGCACAACATTGTGTTCTTCTTTCATTTTCCACTATCAGCCGTCATCTTATCACTCACTTCTTTACCCATGTCATCTTTCAAACAATCCATCTTTTCTTTAGCTTACCTCTACTTTTACATCTATCCACATTCATTCCTAACATTCTTAACGTCACATGACATTCTTCCTTCTCTTGCTTTTTCTATATTAATTGGACACAAATAATCATAAAACCCTACTGATATTGTAAGTCAGAAACTTTTTGGGGATATGTATATATATATCCGAAACAGTTGCCCAAAAAATAGTTAAGTTTGACAAAAACTGAAAGTGCTTTGCCGTCGAGGCAGCTAGTAACAGATATTTATGCGTAAAATGTGATGGTACAACAAAAAGTGGAAACAAAGTTTCAAAATCTTACTTTTCAAACTATCGTGATTAAATTGATAACAATTAAAAAAATCTAAAAATTATTTTAAATCTTGAGAATTAAATCGTAGGTAAAATACCGTGAAATCTCGAAACATACAAAGTCAAAGAATACGCAGGTACACGAATGCTAGTCCAAACATTTCCATTTAAACCCGCGTTTTAAACAAACCAGTAATCTGTAACCGATCAGCGGTTTCTCAATATGAAAACAAACTCCTAAATAGGAGCATCAGTAGATAGTCGGCAGTCGAGAATAGATGGCTTAAAATAGGGTAAATACAAACGCTGATTGAAATATGCTCGGATCCGGTAAGTCTGTTTGGTATTTACTTAGAGATAAGTTTATAGATGGGACATGAAATTATTTTATTGCCTACTATAATTTTCTGGTTTTGGCAGTGGCAGTTTACTTATACCTAGGGAGTCTATGTAAATTCTGCATAGGTAGTGCTTCTACAAGCTGAATGGTGACTGATTTTGGGTTTTATTAACTGTGTTAGGTGTAACAACGTTGCGCATACAACTGTCACTAATCAAAACGGACCATAGACAAAGAATTGTATTAACTATAAAACAAGTTTGTTTGCTATGTTTTAGTTAGCAAAAATTGAAAATTACCAAAGCTGAGGTAGGCACCACAACCGGGCCTTTGACCTTTATATAATTGTTTAGTGTTTATAATATTAGTTTGTCATGAGGCCCAAAACAAATATTTTTCTATTTTATTCAACTAGTAGTCGAATATTTCTATTCTAGGTATTGTCCGTAATTGTGTGCGACTTCATTTTATTGAACTTTTTGATGATTTAAATATAAAAAGACGCTCTTTAAGTACCTGTTTTTAGGGTTCCGTACCCAAAGGGTAAAATCGGAACCCTATTACTAAGACTTCGCTGTCCGTCTGTCTGTCCGTCTGTCTGTCCGTCTGTCTGTCTGTCACAGGGCTGTATCTCATGAACATGATTATGTATTTCTATTGCTGCTCTAACAACAAATACTAAAAACAGAATAAAATAAATATTTAAGGGGGGCTCCCATACAACAAACATGTTTTTTTTGCCGTTTTTATAAATAATGGTACGGAACCCTTCGTGCGCGAGTCCGACTCGCACTTGGCCGGTTTTTTTTATTAAATATTATTATTATATTATATATATAGGCGCTCTATTCTTGGCAATCTTTACAATCTGAATTCACGACCACACCACACTTTATGACGTAAAAATGTCAATAAAGCCCTGTTGAACATTTAATTTATGGCCTAGAACACTAAAGCTAGTGTTAGTGCATCATAAACAAGCACTATTATGTCCTATCTGTTTATTATTCTATATCAAAAAGAAGAATTGACTTCCATGGACTTTTACGCGTTTGTGTTACCCAGCTCCCGTGTTGACTTGATTCATTATTTATTAATAGCTTTTTTGTACACGTGTTTTTTTCACAAACCGTACACTAAATAAACCTTTTGTGTACTTACATGTGCTCAACCATGGTAAATGATTATGTACTTCTTCTTCTTTTCGTGTCGATGCTTCATTTTATTTTTTATTGTTTTTAAATTGTTTTCGAATAGTAGGTGGCCACCACGACCGCTCTATCTGTAGCCCCGTTGAGATCCTCCCTAGTGCAGGTGGTTGTCATGCAAGTAAGTGTGGCATGGATTGATTGGGAGCACCACAATCGCATTGGGTTAGCATAGGATCCCTGTAACCCCATTTGCACATGATGGATCGGCAGAGACCAACTTTATGATTATGTACCTACTAATATTTAACTACTTACTACTGCAAAATGTGGGTATGTGCCAAATGTAATGTTTGGACGAGCCTCTGACTAACTCCCTTTAAGGATCTAAGCGAATGAAGATCTGAAAGATTTCTACTGAACTTGGGGATTACAGTCGTGATCCTATTTATTTTTTTATTTCATTGATATTTTGTTTAATTTAGTACAACGTATGAAATGCTAACTACTGCAAAATGTAGGCATGTGCCAAATATAATGGAAGTGCCTCTGACTATCTGTATGATCTGCGCTTCTGAATATCTGAAAGGATGTCTAAGTAATAAAAATGTAGAACAAATACCATTGAAAATCACTACATAGTATAAAGCAAAGTCGCTTTCCGCTTCCCGCGTATGTATGTTTGCTTATATCTTTAAAACTACACAACGGATTTTGATGCGGTTTTTTTTAATAGATAGAGTGATTCAGGAGGAAGGTTTATATGTATAATAACATGCTACCCGTGCGAAGCCGGGGCGGGTCGCTAGTTACTTATATAAGGTTGTTAGCTCTGCAATACAAACTACGAAAACCTACATTGCGATTTGCGCGTGACCCGACACGCACTTGGGTCGTTTTGCTTAAACAGTTTGTTTAGAATGGAACATGAGTTTCTCCGGTAGTATGTACCATCGACCATGTGTTCGATGGTAGGGTCTTATAATATATTAAATAAATACATATAGGTATAAAAATTATAATAAGGTACCTAAATTACATACAAATCTAAAGTTTTCGCATACATTAAACTCCGATAAAGTAATTCCAATTAAATTACAGACATTATTATAAACAAAACTTGTATGTACTACCTACCATTGCTTAATCATTTTATTTTATAACGGACAAGCGGTGGGATTAGATATTTAGTAATTACTTATTAAGAGTGGTTTATTTGCCATGTTAATAGGATTGTGTAAATATTGTGTGTTGCAAGGTATTTATGATACGTGTAGGTTTCGAAATTAATCCGAAAACAAAAACAAATCACTTGAGAAATAAATTGAAGCACTTTAGGCCGTATTACGACGAGTAATCAATGTTTTTGATGAATGCAGAATCGATTTTTCTCAATAACCGCAAAACATATAGTTTTGTTTTTATGACAAAGATAAGTTAAGGATATAATCTAGATAAATTATAGACAGAAACACGATTGGTGAAACTTTTCTCGATAGATTTATTATTCAAAGTTGGCTCTTCAAAAACACTAGTTTCGTTTTTAATCAAAACTATGAATACCTAGCTAAACAGTTCATTTTTAGGGTTCCGTACCCAAAGGGTAAAAACGGGGGACCCTATTACTAAGACTTCGCTGTCCGTCTGTCTGTCTTAGTAATAGGGACAGCGAAATCTTAGTAATAGGGTTCCGATTTTACCCTTTGAACCCTAAAAAAGGAAACGTCCTGATGTTGTTTACACTGTTTCTGAGTTAATACATCCACTTATGCATCCATAATTCTTAATTACATTGGCAATGTATCACGATCACCTTTAACGTTTGCCAGTTAATCAAAATATTATTTTTATTCGCGCTTTACTTTGCATTTTTGACAATATAAGAGACGCTTCAGACTGGTAGTGATCTGGATCAGTTGAGATACCTTTAGACTATTTGGAACTGTCTTTTTATCATAACTAGTCTAAATAAATAAATAAATAAATACTGGTGGACATTTTACACATCGCCATCAAGCCCCAAACTAAGCAAAGCTTGTACTATGGAAACTAGATAACTGATAGAATACTTATATATGTTTTTTTTTTTGTAAATACATACTTATGATACATACTGCACACCCAGACACAGAACAAAGATATATGTTCATCACACAAATATTTGCTCTGGGTGGGGATCGAACCCACAACCTACAGCGCTGAAGGCAAAGTTACTACCAACTGAGCTGTGAGGCCGTTTTGAACTATTTTGTTTTAGAAAATTATTTATCGTCAGCCGTGTTGGCCGAGTGGGAGGTACCTCGACTTTCAATCTGAAGGTCGTGGGTTCCCGGCGTGCATCAATGGATTTTTCTGTTCGAAAAAATTATATGCGCATCGTGAGAAATAAATACTAATTAGTATTCTTATAAGCGGCGGTGGGCTTGCAACCTGTCACGTATGGAATGCTAACTACTGCAAAATGTGCAAATATAATGTTCGGACGTACCTCTGACTACCCACATTACACATCCTCAAAGAATCTAAGCGTCTGAAGATCTGAGATCCTCTCAGATCTCCAGTCTTCCGAAATTGGGGATTATATTCGTAATCCTATTTTGTTTTTTTTTTTATTAAAATGTGTTTTTGTAAATAAATAAATTTAGCTGGATCTATGAAATAAAATGAAAATGACATAATGTTTATCTTGACATAACGAAAACGATGACCTAAACAGATTTTTTATTGGTTACCTACTTACAAATAAACAAATTATATTAATATTGTTAGCCTCCTGTCTTTGTTAGTCAAAATAGGCTCAGTCTCAGCATATATGGCGCTACACATTAAGTTATGCAGCAGCGCTGGTTTTCAGGCTATTCTGGATTAAAACATAAAATACCTACTTTTAACCGATCGAGCAAAACCGTGGGCGGATACTAGTTTAATAAAAATCCAACCGCAATTTATTTCAATTAGTCGCTAAATCCTTCTTTATTCTCGAGCGAACACGATTTATGATTGTTATTCTTTCAGAGTTGTCTGGGTTTATAAATAAGTTCCAAAATGTCGCCGTTTTTTGCATACCTAACCCGGTAATTCATTTAATTAACGATTATTCACGCTTAAAGGATTTAACGGAACAAGCAATATATCAGCGAATTTCAAAATATCTACATCTCTAGCAGAGATTCTCTACACTACCATTATAAAAAAGTAAGTTTTTATTTTTGTTTTTAAACTAAAAAATCGGCCAAGAGTCGGAACTCGCGCACGAAGGGTTCCGTCCGTACCATTATCTATAAAAAAACCGGCCAAGTGCGAGTCGGACTCGCGCACGAAGGGTTCCGTACCATTATCTATAAAAACGGCAAAAAATCATGTTTGTTGTATGGGAGCCCCCCTTAAATATTTATTTTATTCTATTTTTAGTATTTGTTGTTAGAGCAGCCACAGAAATACATAATCTGTGAAAATTTCAACTGTCTAGCTATCACGGTTCATGAAATACAGCCCTGTGACAGACAGACGGACAGACAGACAGACAGACGGACAGCGAAGTCTTAGTAATAGGGTTCCGTTTTTTCCCTTTGGGTACGGAACCCTAAAAACGGTAAATAAACACGTTTGTTGTATGGGAGCCCCACTGAAATATTTATTTTATTTTTAGTATTTGTTGTTATAGCAGCAACAGAAATACATAATCTGCGAAAATTTCAATTCTCTAGCTATCACGGTTCATGGGATACAGCCCTGTGACAGACATACAGTGAAGTCTTAGTAATAGGGTCCCGTTTTTACCCTTTGGGTACGGAACCCTAAAAACTAAGCTACATTAAATTAGCGAGTAAATCAGGTAAAATATTATTAAAAAATATTAGATACTGCTGAAAATTGCAATACTGTAACCTAAGGTACTAAACATTTGCCTAAAATCTTCATTAGTACCTACACCCGTGCGAAGCCAGGTAGGTACAGCTAGTCATAATAAATGCGAAAGTTTGTAAGTTTGTTTGTATGTTTGTGCCTCAATCAGGCCTAAACGACAAAACGGATTAAGACGAAATTTGCCTTATAACTATGTAGATATAATTCCCGAATAAAACATTAACAAGGTACTTTTAAATACAAAAAATCATTTCCAAAATGATAAAAAACGCAAAAGGTGATTTTGGTATACAGATGGCGCTGGTGTGCAAAAAAACTGACATCATTGTTGACATCAGTCGTCATAGCCACGTGCGTTACTCTATGCAATTATTGAAATTAGGAAAGGACAACGCGGTCTGTCGCGGGTATAGCATACTAACAGTATTAGATAAACTAGAAATGTCAGTATTTGAACGGGCGATTTAAACTCCACTATTCAAGGTAATCTCTGAGTTGGACAGAAACGAGCTCCATTGATAGTCGCTCCATAGCTCTATAGAATGGTGCAATAATTTTAGTTGCTCGAGTAGAGACATAAATTATCTTATATTAACTATTAACCTTAGTATAAGTATTTATTCGTTAGGTATCTAAGCTTTGCTTGATTTCAGGCTAAATGGCATTGTGATATATTTATTTATCATTGTACTGAACTGAAATTTATTGAATATTTTAAGAAAATTATTTTTGAAATCGCACTACACACACTACTTGACGGATTTTGACAAAAGTTGACATAGTGGTTGTCTAATGACAAGCTTAATTTGTAAAATCATTCAAACCATCGAGCACCAGCGCTAGCTATCACCTGTTACATCATATAACATTGTCAAGTTTTTACTAATGATCAACTTACAACTAGCAAAATTTTGCAACTTACAAACAAACAAACGAACAGTGCAAGTTAATATAAAGCTTGTAAAAACAGACCACCCAAATGACGGTTAATAAAAACAAAATGCACGTCTAGTCAATAGAAAATAGAAAATAGAAAATAGTGAGTTACCGTGTGCAGTCAGACAGAGGTCATCAAATTGTAACGTATTGACACAACGTCTGCCAAATAGAGATTAGTAACGCGAAAAAAGACGGCGCCGTCGACAACCGATATTTTCGGATTACCGAGTCATCACCATCATCATTTCAGTTGTAGGACGTAACACTGCTAAATTATGTATACAGGGTGTATTATGGACTACTACTAACTACCGAAAAGTGGAATTGAATGGTCAGATCATGCATCTTCATCACCGAAAAAACAATAACTTGTAAATAGCAAATTTTTGACAATATATTTTGCCTTTTTTCCAAAAACCGCGATGACTGATGATGATTATATTTTTTCTGGATTCAGTTCATTAGCGGGCATAAATTTACCTCTAAATTGCCTCTAGCATTGCTATTACAGCTATTAGCATTGATATTACATAGACTAAATTTGCATTTAAAAAAAAAAATCTACGAAAATTGCCTATGTAACCTGAGGTATCAACAATTTGCCTAAAATCTTCATTATTACACCCATGCGAAGCCGGAGCGGAACCTCGTAGTCATCTATCTGATTGCCTAGTGATGATTACCTAGTCAGGACGACTAGATCAACTTCAGCGCGGTCCCTAAAACAACCAAGTGCTTTCGAAGTCACCTTAAAGATCTAATTCTTGACTATTAACGTCGTTAAAAAATGATGAAACCATGTTTGTTGCCTGATTCTTCTAGGCTTGGTCGCGAGAAACAGGTGTAGCTTCATCTAGCTACTTAGACGTTTCAAAGTGATCCTTGTGATTTTATTGATAAATGCCTTTTGACTCTGTCTTTGCTAAGCCACAAAGGAGGCTTTCGAGCGGCTTAAAAACGACATCACTAGCGTAGTAAAGTAGCAGCTTCCAAAGAAAACTAGGCTTGAACTCTTCAGAATTGACAAGTGTGACAGTCTTCGCTAGCTATTTATACGCGTCGAAAACTGGTGTTAAAATGGATGAACTCGATTCAATATTATCAAAGCGTAGCCTCCAGACGATGAATGTTTTCATTCCAATGGCTTTATATCAACAGTTACAAAGTCGTAAACCAAGATATAAATCAATCCGATTGTCTGTCGTATTTCACATACTTTTTCTGAGTGGTTTTCCCACGAAGTTTGTGGATAAACAAAAATTTAAATTTTAGTTTTTGTGATATAAACTTCAAGTCTAGACTGAGGAGGCGGCTCATAAAAAATATTAGCTACTTTAAAATCTATAAAACTAATTTGACACTTGTTTAATTTATTGGCGTATCAAATGTTTGTTAAGTGTATAATCTTTTGTGATTTATGTATTTTGGAAGATTAGATCACTAATTAGTGAAATAGGATTTTAAATACAGATAGATACACGACACGTGCGACTTTGTTTGTGTATTTCGTTACAAACTTCAAACATAAATGCTGGACACTTTTGGGTAGAACAATGAAAATGACAATTATTGCAAAATGTCATGTATCCAATGTAATATTTGAATGTGCTTCTGACTAACCCCTTTAGACATCTTCAAGGATCTGAGCACCTGGACATCTGAGAGGATAATGTCTACCGCTGTTAGGGATTACAGTCGTGAACCTATTTGTTTTTTATTTTTAGAACATAAAAATCTTTTTTTTTATTTTTAGAACAATGATAATAAAAATCATAAGTTTACTACGTAAGGGTTCTTCACGTTATGGCTTTAAAGTTTTTTGAAAAAGTTTTAGACATAAATAGAAAAGAAGAAAGAAAAGAAAAAAAGAAAAAACATTTATTTGCTCCAAAAGCACAACACAATTAATGAATAAAGAGAACAAAAAACAATGAACAGCAAATTGTGCCATGTGGGGGCAAATAGGTCCCCGTCTCAGCATTGAGCCGCACAGCACCGAAAAAATAGGATATATATATAAATAGGATCACGACTAAGTATGGTAATCATCCTCTTAGATCTCCAGACTCTCAAATCCTTGAAAAATGTTACACTTGTCACATATCCACATCAGCACTTAGCATTCCACACGTGACACGTTGCAAGCCGCTAATAAGTATAGTCAAATGTTTATAATGTAGAATTAAAACTATCGTGGTTGTTATTCATTTAAAAAACGGCTAATTACCACGTTATTTTCTTGTATTGCTGACGTTTCGAGACAATTCAGATGTTCTTCATCATGAGCACTTCCCGCGACCAACGGTAGATCGACGAATACTCCGGTCCGACGGTGATCATGATGAAGAGCATCTGAATTGTCTTGAAACGTCAGCAATACAAGAACATAACGTGATAATTAGCCGTAAATATATTTAGAATGTTCTAATGTAGTCAAAAAGTATAACAAAATGTTGTAGTTGACAGTCTATAGCTATATTGTGTTTATGTCTGTCTGTCTGAGGTGGTGTGACCGTCTAGAGTAAGACTCTAAAATGCTCGTAAAGATCGGCCACCTCGGAGAAGTGCCAACCTGTAACCTTAGCACTAGTAATTTAGGTAATCGTTAGCGAGCTCGCCAGTGTCTGATTATAAAGAGCTCCGTCGCCTATGCAATTGGTAAACTCACTGTTTGTGATAGAAACGTGATGATTGAAAAAAGTTGTGCTAAAAACATAAACGCACAGAGAAAAATTATTATCCTTCTTCTGAGTAGTCGAGTTAAATATATCGAATTATTTTGTTTAGTGTTTTATACAAAAAGTTGTAATTTAGCTAATACCAATACATTTACAAGCGTTTGGTAGCTTTCTTTTTTTTAATTGTGTCAACTCATATACAAATTTAATATTATTTGACACAGAACAGGCCGAAAAAGCCGTGTTGGCCGAGTGGGAGGTACCTCGACTTTCATTTCGATGGTCATGGGTTCGAATCCTGGCGTGCATTAATGGATTTTTCTGTTCGAAAAATTTATATGTGCATCAAAAACACGTGCTCAAAACGGTGAAGGAAACCAGTTGGTATTCTTATAAGCGGCAATGGGCTTGCAACATGTCACGTATTGCTAACTACTGCAAAATGTGGGCATGTGCCAAATGTAACGTTTGGACGTGCCTCTGACCATACCCTTTAGACATCTTTAAGGATCTAAGAGCCTGATTTAATTATCTGGAAGAATTTCTACCGTAGGTACTTGGGTATAACAATTGTGATCCTATTTATCAAACCCACGACCTTCGAATTGAAAGTCGAGGTAATTACCACCCACTCAACCAACAAGGTTGACGAATGATGTAACGCCATAAATAGTCAAACCATCCGGTAAAACGTATATATATCGAAAGATCAATAAATATATCGCAGATAAATTAACGTATTTGAGATATATGATCGCATGTTATTAACTCGCAAATCAACATTCCACATTAAAAAGCTTACCTACATCGATGATATTATTCAGAAGCTTTTAAGGATATGGCAATGTCCTTAAATCTAAGATCTTATAAGCGGCGATGGGCTTGCAACCTGTCACGTATGGAATGCTAACTGCAAAAATGTGAGCATATCGATACCGGAAGTATCAATTAACGTAAGGGACATTTTGTCGAAAATGAGTTAAATATGCAGTTCGACCTAAAATCACGTACTCTATCATCGACTACATAGCCTAATAGACGCCTAATGGCTTCATTTCTTCAAACAAACAACTCTGTCAAGTCAGTGAGGTACGGGGGGAGAAAAAGCATTCTAATTTCAAAATGACGTGATTCACTAGGGATGGGAAGTGTTGACATGAGTTGTCGATAGCAGTCAGAGGCACGTCCAAATATTATATTTGGCACACACCCACATTTTGCAGTAGTTAGCAGTCCATACGTGACAGGTTGCAAGCCCATCGCCGCTTATAAAAATACTTACTAGGTACTGGTTTCCTCACGATGCGATGCTGTTCATATCAATTGCTGTTCGTTAGTCTCGCTAAAACTCGAGAACGGCTGAACGGATTTATTTTATCTTGGTCTTTAAATATTCGTGGAGGTCTATGAAGGTTTAAAAGGTGAAAAAAAAATCGAATAATTGCCGGGAAAACCTAAAAACAGCCCTTTTCTTTTTCCCATACAAAAGTTAAAAAAACGTAGAGTCCATTTGAGCTTTATTAGGTTTGATAGTACGGGAACGGGAACGGGATCGGGATCGGGATCGGGATCGGGAACGGGAACGCGAACGCGAACGCGAACGCGAACGCGAACGCGAACGCGAACGCGAACGCGAACTAATTCTAAAGCGATAATATGATAAATGCGAATAGCAAATAGGTTACTTCATATCCATGTAGGTACAACGCGAGCGAAGCCGCGGACGGAAGCTAGTTGGCAATAAGTAGTTTTACTAGTTAGGTCCAACTGTTGTTGTTACTACTATGTAGGTTTATCGATCATCAATTATTGAGTAGTGATACAACACTATTGACTTTCGACAAGGAAAATAACCAGTCTAACTTGAGCTTGTGGTAATGGTTTTTTAGCATAAACAGACGAGATGTGCACGGGTCAAGGAAGTGGTCGGTACTACTGCAGGTTTGACGCGCGGTATTTTTTATCGGCCGTATAAGACTGATCTTTTGGATGTCAATGTTCGCCTTGCATGTCTTTTTGGGCTGTGTAGTCGATGTACTCTATCGACTGGGATACTTAGAATTTTGATATCTTTAAAAAAATGTCCCAAATTTTTTTGAAAGTTCTAGACAGGAATAATTTAAAAACGATAACGTAACAGGCTTGTAAGTCCAGTTCTTCATTTTGATTAAAGTAAGTGTCTTCAATCAAATTTCACTCTAAAAGAAAACACGGTTATTATAAGTAGTTTTTTTGTTTACTTACAACAAAATCAATACTAGTTAGAGACCTTTACGTTTAAAATATGAAAGATACTAAAAATCTAACACACTTTGCTCTTGAAAGCATTTCAATTTCAATAGGACAAAAACAGACAACAGGAAGAAAAAACACATAACACATGCTAAATTATGTTTGGACGTCTGGGTAACCCTTTAGGTATAATCAAGGATCTGAGACCTGGAGATCTGAGAGGATGTCTACCGTACTTGGGGATACCAGTCGTCATCCTATTAAAATTCTCTCCCGAACTTACGACACAGAAACAATGCCAATGTCAAATCTTCATGAGATATAAATAAATATTGGTGAACATTATCACACAACATCTAGCCTCAAACTAAGCAAAGCTTTTACTATGAGAACTAGGATAGATTATACTTATAATGTTACTGTGCTGTTTTTAGAATTTGTGCTGAAGCTCTTTAGTTAATTTTATTATTGTTGTACGTACTTATTGAGTAGTACTTTTAATGATTATTCTTGTTTGAGCCTTCACCTTGTTCTTACGGCACCACACTGGAGCTCTACATAGCACCAAGGAAAGGATCATTGAAATAAAAGGCCCCAAGCCGTGTTTGTTGCCTGATTCTTCTAGGCTTGGTCGGGTGGAATCGGCGTAGCTTCACCTAGTTCATAAGACGTTTCAAAGTGATTTTATTGAAATAAATGATTTTTGAATTTGAATTAGAATTTGTAATACTTTTTTTTGTAAATATATACTTATAATAATACATTATAACACCCAGACACAGAAGATGGGTGGGGATCGAAGCCACAACCTACAGCGCAGAAGACAGAGCTACTACCAACGGAGCTGTGAGGCCAGTCAATCCCAAGATGCAAGCGATATAGCCAAACTTGATGGCAAAGCTGATCCGTCGTTGTGCCAAATAGGAGCCAGCTCTTATGTTATGTGTAAATCTTCAGTATTAAAGCATAAGTTCATCAGAATTTAATTATCTTGTAATTTATCGGTTTAACACAAAATCAACCGATGTCTAATACCGAAATTACGCATGTTTATGGATATAATGTTGATTTATTCGATGCTTAGTGCATTCAACCTTTAATTGACATGAAATATTAGAAATTTATGTGAACTTAATAAATACCCATCCAGTTTAAGATCTCTTGTATATTATTGCCTTAAATTGGTTTAGTTATGTAATGGTCTAATTTTTGATCATTTTTTTAATTTAGAGCCTTATAACCTAGTCAATGGCCTAATGAATGACCAAAAAATAACCATAAAATAAATAAACAAACATCATTTTCATTTACATGTAAGGGTATTTTATCCTGTAGAGCAGTTTGTTGTCATTTGTATCGATACACACGCGCGATAGCTTTGCGTCTGTATCGCTTCACATGCGCGTCTGTAGGTAACGATTCAAACGCGCGTCGATGGCACGTTTAAAAAACCGGCCAAGTGCGAGTCGGATTCGCGAAGGGTTGGTTCCGTACCATTTTCTATAAAAACCGGCAATAAAATCACGTTTGTTGTATGGGTATGTATGTAGGCCCCCCTTAAATATTTATTTGATTCTGTTTTTAGTATTTGTTGTTATAGCGGCAACAGAAATACATCATCTGTGAAAATTTCAACTGTCTAGCTATCACAGTTCATGAGATACAGCCCTGTGACAGACAGACGGACAGATAGACGGACAGACTGACGGACAGACAGACGGACAGACAGACGGAAAGACAGACGGACAGACGGACAACGAAGTCTTAGTAATAGGGTCCCGTTTTTAAACTTTGGGTACGGAACCCTAAAAACGTGGTGTGCAAATATTTACACCTACAGTTTGCGTGTGACTTGCGTGCGTATCGCGTCAGTATCGCTACAAAACATGGTGTGCACAGGCACTAAATTGTTGCCTGATTTGATATTTATTTTTGAAGTTTTCTGTCAAAACTTCCCTCTCCTCAACTAAAAATACAAGCTCTAGTCTTGTGTGGTAAAACTAAAATCCATGTTCGTATATTCTCACGTTCAAAGCTATAAAAACAGTTTTTATTAGTTTTTAAGTAAGCTTTCTTTTACTCCTGTTCATTAATTAGTAGTCATGTTCCGCACGATGGCTCATAAACAATTCCTCGGTCATATTTCACGAATGAATCAACTTTAATTTGCGAAATGGTCGCAAAATACTTGATAGCTTAGCACTAGTACGAATTGTGCATTATACATACTTACCTACAATAATTTGCACACCAAAAGGCACCCAAAAAAACAATTTTTGAATCAGGGGTCTACTCTTGAAAACGATCAACGATATATCGGGCCAAACGTCATATCGTTTCCGACTATATTTTTGAAGATGGATCGATCGATATTACTTTTGACAATTGACATCATCATTCTTCCTCGACAGACGATGATTTCTATGAGTGCAGTTTGGCCGAATAATCGGAGCACTGTTAAAACGTTTCGCCAATGTCGTTTTGCAGAGTAAAGTACTTCCGGGGTAATTACGCACGTGGTATAAAGGAGGATGAGAGATCCATTAGAGGATCCATTGCGATTCTGACCAATATATCCTAGAAAAGTCGCGATGTAGTTACCTAGATGAATCTATTGGTTGGTAAATAAAATAATACTAATTAAGGATTCTCTTGTGCTACTTGCACTACCTAATCAAAAGTATTTTAAGGAAAAATTTATATGACAGCAATTGCGATGATTATGTCAATGTCATCTGTCAGATTAAAGTGTGACGCGTTTTTTTTTTCTTGAATAGCTAACGATTCAACATTCAAAATTGTGCTAACCAGCCAAGTGCAAGCCTGCTACTGATTCTTTTACTTTTAATTTCATTCATAGCCACATGCAGCGTTCAAGCCTGAATGCTGCATCTCGCTTTCTCCCGTTGCAACGAAAGAGAAAGATGAGTCAATGAGTTGAACAGGTTATAATGAGCATCGTAAGGAACGAGGAAATATAACTTGGTATGTAAGTGTATGTATGATACCTTGTAGCTACAAAATGAATTTAGCAAATCGTTGGCTCGAGTATCTTTTGCTTAGTAGTTTGTTTTAGGATAGAATGGTTACGATAATAATAATATCCAGTGAAGATGACTTGGTAGGGATTCTGGAAAAATCAACTGATTCGTTCTCGCAAAAGCAACAGAGATTTCGTCAACTGTTTCACCCATCTAACCCCAAACAAAGCCACGCTTGTATATGCAGACATCATGTTCATCACACAAATGATGTGAAAATCTAACCTGTCAATCTACAGTGCAAATGATAGAGCTGCTATCAACTGAGTCTTTAAATCATACAAATAGTCAATTATAAGTAGGTGTACGTAGGTGTTTGGTAAAAATACATGAGAGAGGAAAATGCAGAGTTTAATCGGAGCCGTTCCTTAC
This sequence comes from Hydriomena furcata, assembly GCA_912999785.1. Classification (NCBI taxonomy): domain Eukaryota; kingdom Metazoa; phylum Arthropoda; class Insecta; order Lepidoptera; family Geometridae; genus Hydriomena; species Hydriomena furcata. Next base: position 13,681,686 of record OU538834.1, read on the forward strand.
GTTTTTATGGTCCAAAACTTGGTCTTTCTCTGTCTAAAACACGTCAATCCAGTGTTTTTTTTTTACAATTTTAACTAAGTATATAAATTCGGATTCTACCTACATCAAATAACCATCTAGGTGTTATATTTACTTTCACCTAGAAACCATGGGCACTAAAACTTATGCAAATTAATGAAACTAGTTTTTGGAATCCGGTATACATTTTCGACATTTTAGCCTGACCTTATGATACAAGGAGTTCGATCAAATAGTAAGAAAAGTAATCTCCACCATCTACCAAGTTCTGGGTGCCTGGTACTTTTCATTTAAATCATAGGTAAAGTAAACAGCTAATCTATTTGAACAGACATCTATTATATTTTACGCAATTATTTTAATTAAATTATGGTGTCAATAATGTTAAAAACGGCATAATATGTATGTACCTACGGGTAATAATCGTCTGTACCTACTTAATATTGTAATTATTTAATCCGTCCTCTTCTAACTAAACTGTATTTCTTGCCCTAGCCGGTTGGGTCGGTCACACACGCACGAAATCGTATCGTTTCCCCATACACTGCGCCTTCCCTTCATAAGTCTACATTCAAACCGACGCGAATAAGCATTCTACTTTACCTCATGTCACCAGGTTTCAAAAAAGGGCTAGTGTCCATCGCCGTCTTTCCCGCTTTGCACTGTAGGTTATGAGTTCGATACACAACCTAAAAACAACGCAAACCCGGATAAACATTTGTTTAATGAACATAGATTTTGTCTGTGTCTGTGTGTTTGTACAATAAAGTATTATAAATAAGCATTAAGACGCTCCCAGTCGACGATTATTTTTGTTCGAAACGAAAAAAGAAATACTTGTGAACAAGCCACATCTCCTATTTTATAATGTATAGTATATGTGAATAAAGATGTACCCATCTTTAATCACTTCGATAAATAATCCTACCGACCGCTGCAATGATGACAAACACACGTCCGCGCGTGGTCCGCCTTAGCTTTTCGAATAAATTAATGATATAAATTATGTATAATTACTTATCAAAAATCTATCCTAATATAAATCTAGATCTACATATTACCTATCTTTAACAATAAATCACAAGTTGATTTTAATAGTAGGTATATAAAATATTTCGATCATAAATTCTAAAACGTATCATTTTGAAATAATATTTTTATCGTGAAAAGTTTCTGCTATTATGTTTTCAGCTTAATAGAAATCTAGGTAGGAACCTGAAGTAATATACTTATAAAAATAGGAGATGTGGCTTGTTCAGAAGTATTTATTTTTTCGTTTCGAAAAAGAGCAATCAGCGACTGGGAGCCCCTTAAGGTATTTACATAAAAAGTACATGTTCTATCAGTAATGCATTAATTTGGGGCTAGATGACGCTGAGTAAAATGTCCAATAACATTATAAAAAAATTATAAAAAACACCAGCTTTCTTGCGTCAGTTTTAGCGAATCTTCAACCCAGTCAACTTAAAGTCCCACAGTGTACGACTGTCAAGTTATTGGTCGATCACATATCTTGCTGGCCAATCAGTTAACTTGAACACGGCAAAAATGGCGTTCGTAATAAACACTAACACAGTTTTTTTGTGATTGGTTGACAACTCAACTCACACACACACGTGATTGATTAACACAGGCAAGCAATTATGTAGTTTTATTGCTTGTTTAGTTACTTTGTCCTTTAAACGGTACACCTACACGTTTATGAATATGGAGGGACGTAAAACAATCATTGGGTGGCAAGGATTAGGCATAAAGATGGCTCTTAATGGTTTTGGCTTAGAGCGGCTGCTTTTGACTAGAATGTTTAATCAAATAAGTTATGTCGGAAATGCAGCTTAAAATAACCAATCTTAGGTTAAGCAGGTCGTCTGGAAGAAATCGTTAAATTGTTAAGGCCGTCTACTGTAACATAAGTAGATATCTACATTTGCTTACATTGTGTTACAGAAAATAATATTTTCATTTCGTTTTATTTCAAGCCTGAAAGAGTCTGGAATACAACTTAGGGCTTTTTTTTCGATGATTCTTTTTGGAAATCGTACGTAGAGCTTTAGTGTGTTACCGATCGATTAAAGTGAAGGCTCAGATTATTAATATATTATATAAGAAATGGTCCCATTAATTATACAATGCCATTTGTTCTACACCCACAGACAAAACAAAAATCTTCAAATCATATTCATCACACAAAATGTTTATCTAGGAAAGAATCGAACACACAACGTACAGCGCAGAAGGCAGAGCTACTACCAACTGAGCTATGAGGTCAGTCAATATGGTCACGTATAGACTAATATTAATTAGACTCCAGGTTATAAAACCGTAACCATAATTTTTAGGGTTCCGTACCCAAAGGGTAAAAACGGGACCCTATTACTAAGACTTCGCTTTCCGTTTGTCCGTCTGTCTGTCACAGGGCTGTATCTCATGAACCGTGATAGCTTGACAGTTGAAAATTTCACAGATAATGTATTTCTGTTGACGCTACAACAACAAATACTAAAAATAGAATAAAATAAATATTTAATAGGTGCTCCCATACAACACACGTGTTTTTTTTTAGTTTTTAATAGATAATGGTACGGAACCCTTCGTGCGTGAGTCCTACTCGCACTGGGCCGGTTTTTTTCGATTTCGTAACGTCAAATTTATAACGATGTTGAAAACCACAAACGAACTTCTCCAAAACGATCTATCGGTTAGTAATTAGTCGTTTGGTTAGCAATCAGAGAAATCTTGACCATAGATAAGGTAAACTAATATTTCAGAGCATTGGTAGGTATATGTTTAAAATTGACTGGAAATTTTAATTAATTTTGAAGAATTGAATTCAAATAAATTTTATAAATTTATTGTAAGCCGCGATGATGGAATGAAAACTACTGCAAAATGTGGGAATGTACTAAATGTACCCAATGTTTGAATGTGCCTCTGACTAACCCCTTTAGACATTTTTAAAGATCTGCAGAATGCTTCGAGAAAAAGTTTGGTGCGGCCATGCTTTTTTGCTCGACTTGGCGGAGGCACTGCCGTGCCCCCAGATAATTCACAAAAATATTTTTTTTAATTAAAATACTAACGCGTACGAAGTCTAATAACAGCTATTATAACATATTTTTTAATATTTTCCTGTGTTCATAATAAAAATAAGGTTATCGACTGTAATCCGTAGACAGTTCAGGCGTTCTCCAGGCGCTGAGATCCTTGAACATGTCTAAAGGGGTTAGTCTAAACAACACATTTGGCACATGCCCACACTTTGCAGTAGTTAGCATTCCACATGTGACAGGTGGCAAGCCTGTCGCCGTCGTGTGTTCATTGATTTTATATTTGCAATATTACATAACAGTAACTACAGTTTACAAATTTAATCGCTACACTTTAATGTTGTCTCGCCTCAATAAAACTGAATAGAAGGGTTAGTTCCGCTATGCTCGATTCCCGCTATGCTCGGATTCTAAAATACCTAAATAAAAGTCGAACCGCCTTGACTGTATTGGTTTTGATAAGTTGTTTTGTTTTGATTATGTTTGTTATTATTGCAAATATGGAATAAAAAACAGGCCAAGTACCATTATCCATTATACCATCTATAAAAAACGCCAAAAAAACACGTTTGTTGTATGGGAGCCCCATTTAAATATTTATTGAATTCTGTTTTTAGTAATTTGTAGTTATAGCGGCATTTCAACTGTCTAGCTATCACGGTTCATGAGATACAGCCCTGTGACAGACAGACAGACAGACGGGCAGATGGACAGTCAGACGGACAGCAAAGTCTTAGTAATAGGGTTCCGTTTTTACCCTTTGGGTACGGAACCTTATAAAATTGTTATAATCAAATAACATCTAACCAAACATCTACTAGAATATTTACAAAAAACACAAGAACCAGTTGATCAAAAAATAATAATATGTACCTATACTACATTAGAATCCTAGATTAGAACAAATCAAATCCTAATAATATTATAAATGCGAAAGTTTGTGCATAATTATGTTTGTAGCTCAAACCTAATCAAACCAAATTGTTTTTTTTTTATAGAAATTAATAGATAAATTTTGATTATGGAACACTTTTGCTTCATAGTAATTATTTACATACCTAATTTGAATTAATAGAGCTGTCCTCCTACCGGGGCCGTACCACAAGGTCCTAAAGTAATATCAAAACAATATTACTAACGTTGCAAAAGTGGCAACACCATACGAGTTTGAAACGTGAACTTTGGAACTAGGTGAAGCTACGCCGATTCCTCGCGACCAAGCCTAGAATAATCAGGCAACAAACACGGCTTGGGTTCTACCTTTTTTTGCAATGATCCCTTTCCTTAATGCTATGTAGAGCTCCAGTGTGGTGACCGATCGAACAAGGTGAAGGCTCAAACAAGAATAATAATTAAAAGTACTACTCAAGTACGTACAACAATAAAAAAATAACTAAGGAGCCTCAGAACAAATTCAAAAAGCAGCGCACGCTACACTTGATTTAGAAATATCCGCATTCACCTCAGACTGACATTGTCGGTGTCTATCGACAATTAAATAAAAATACGTGTGTAATTTCCCGTTGTTGACATTACGTGAGTAATATTGTTTTGATATTACTTTTGATCATGTGGTACGGCCTCAGTACCTAAGTTATGAAAGTGTCCAGAAACGGTTTTTGATGTTGTTGCTAACGATGTTGTAAAACTGTCAACGGACTGTTCACACTCAAATTAATTGGCGATGGCGCCATAGTAAAAAAACCATTGTGGTGGAAGGTTATAACTATCACCAGTGTAACATGAACTTCGATTTCCGAGAATAATAATGAAGAAACAGTTCAGAATAAATTAGTCTCCAAAAATATTTGGTTTTGAAGATAAGAACTAATAAGTACTAATATATCACAGAGTATTTACACAAGAACCAGTTGAGCTACTTATAGACTGTTTACAACAGTCTTTAGATCCAGGTCTCCAGGATCCAGACCAGTCGGATTCCCAAGATACTGGCGGCATTGTCACGCTGGACGGCAATGCTTTTTGATTTTGTGCTGAGGCTCTTTAGTTATTTATTTATTTATTTTTTATTGTTTGCGTACTTGAGTAGTAGGCTTGGTCGCGTGGAATCGGCGTAGCTTCACCTAGTTCCTAAGACGTTACAAAGTGATCCTTGTGATTTTATTGAAATAAATGATTTTTGAATTTGAATTTGAATTTGATCAGTTGTTCCAAATGAGAGCCAGCTCTCGGATCATGGATCTTCGGTTTTTGTTTTATATCTATAATTTAGAAACTTTGCCAGCGATACCGAAATAATTCAAAATTATTTATTTGAATACACATTTATTAAACACACATTCACGTTTTTTTCTGGTATTGCTGATGAATTGAGCCAATTCAAATGCTCTTCATCGTGCTCTCATCAACACACATATTTAATATTCATATTTTTTTTTCAATACTTTTACCCTTTTTCTTACGACTAGAGATACTAATATAGGGTGTGATATGAAAATAGGATCACGACTGTAATCCCCAAGTACTGCAGACATCCTCTCGGATCTCCAAGCGCTCAGATTCTTGAAGATGTCTAAAGGGGTTAGTCAGGCAAGTTCAAACATTACATTTGGCACATGCCTACATTTTGCATTCTACACGTGACAGGTTGCAAGCCCGTCGCCTGTGAAATGACAATGTCATTATTATGAAATCATTTCCGCAACATACGATTGTAAAATGCTTTCCGGTTTATTTTGCAACATCAACTCGTTTTCCTTTGTGGATCATTGTCATTGGATCTGCTACATAAGGAGTTCCCAAAATAAACAGTCGTAAAAATACAATTTAAATAGGACCAATTTTAGATTATTTTATACACCAGGCTCACCAGGTAAGAAGATAATGCGGTCATATATAAAAAAATATACAACCTCCCTTTGTCCTCGGTTGAAAAATAAGCAAGGGTCTCTGTCAAAAACAAACGGATACGTCAAAAGGTCATTCAACCCTCCACGATCCCATAATATACCAAAAGAATGCTATTCAAATCACAAAATGAACCGAAGTCGTGTTTAATCCGTAAATTCGATATATTAAACGAACTTTCACCTAATTATTACGGACTCCCATGGGCGTAGCAAGGTAAGGGCAGATTCTGATGTCCCCCTCTAGAAGAGCGGTCGGTCGCTGATAATTTTTTTTCCATTTTTCTTACTTCAGGCAATATCACTAATATAATTAAATAAATAAATATTATTGCGGACTTTACAAGGAGCACTTTCGAGCCCCAAAATAAGCACAGCTTGTACTATGGTAACCTGATAACTTATAGAATACTTAATACTTTTTTTTTATAAATACATTCTTATTATACACTAGCCGACCCGTGACAGACGTTGTCCTGTCAAATTTCAATAATCGAATAGAAAAGACTGAATGTTTATAGTCTGTGATGTCAGATTTGTTGCACACCAGCGCCATCTATACAGAAATCATCCCTTTTAAGTTTTTTTTATCGTTTTGGGGATGTCTTTCATTTTTTAAAGTAGTCTATTATTTATTCGGGCATTATATCTACATTTACAGCAAATTTCAACTTAATCCGTTTTGTCGTTTAGGCCTGATTGAGGAACAAACATACATACAAACTCACAAACTTTCGCATTTATAATATTATTAAGAATTAAGACATTAACACCCAGATGAAAAGACTCCACAAGGATTTTCTTTGTCAGCCTCCCCCCCATAGGGAATCCTGGCTACGCCCTTGCGGACGCCAGAGTATAAACTATTAGATTTATTTTATCGTCGCATTTTTCGTCGCTTGTGTGTGGGAGCTGATGTCATAGAATGACAATTTGTGTTGTTACTTTCGACTTCATCGTTCTTCATTCGTCTACGGCCGCGTTGGCCGAGTGGGAGGTACTTTGGCTTTTAATCTGAAGTGGGTTCGAATCCTGGCTGTGCATGGATGGCTATGTATATATACTAATGGGGGGCAGTCTAAGGCACATAAAATTATTAAATTTAGGTACAGTCCACATTTTTGAATATCCATCGCTTATAAGAAGTCAAATATTTTTCGAACTATTTTGACGTGTATTATATTTTTTTTTAATAGAAAAATCTTATAATGCACGGAAAGGGTTTGAACCCACGACTTTCGGATTTAATATCGATGTATCATCTTCGCTAAATCGACAAAGCCAGAACCGATTAGCACTATCAAAAATATCTTGTACAGTCACAAACAAAACGTTGGTCTAAAAAACGCGCGATTCGTTTCATCAAATGTTGCCCCCTCCATCTCCATACATATTAATTGATTATGATTTAAATGCTGATAAATATTCCAGTTTAATGTTATTGAGTTGCTACTGTAGATTGTCGACCACATAGCCCAATAGACGCCTAATGGCTTCATTTCTACAAACAAACAATTCAGTTAAAACGTTGTGGTGTGCGGGTCAGGGGGAGCGGTAAAAATTGCATTCTGATTGGCCGGTTCGATGTCACAGACAGCCTCGGGGCGCGTCGTGAACCGTGCTTGTGTTTACACTGGATGTGTAGCCCTTAAGTGTTGTCTAACAGTGTTCGCCTTGCATGAGGAGTCTAGGTTGTGTGATCGATGCTGTAGATATTTGCCTGCAAACAAGCCAATCGTGTCAAATTTGACGTGTGATAGCTCAAATTTACGAGGTATAAATAAACATGTTCATTTGTTAGGCCCTGCTGGACGCAATTTAATAGCCTAGCCATTTCCGTTATTTCTTTAATGCTAGAATACTAAAATAAGAATGGATACTATTTTATGGCCTACTAGTGGAAACCCTCGCGACTTCGTTCACGTTAAATTATTGATGTGAAACATCTATAGCATTGGGTCAGACCGATTGTTGGCTTGACGACGCGTCGCCGCGAACTACACGCGGTTACGCGAACTAGATGAGTTGCTGCCGAAGAAGTGCCTACCGCGTCACGCTCTTTTGTACTAAAATAATGTTCATAATATTTTAAATAATTTTGATGTGTCACATCTACCAGGCGTCCCGGGACGGCTCACATTTATTTTTCAATCAGACTCTAATCATCGCTGCACGATAAATAGGGGATGCATTTCAAGAATTCCTTTCTTAGTACACACCACGAGGAACACACCCTCCAAATTTCAAATTTCTTTGACCAATGTTTCAGGCTGTTCGTTGATTGATCAGTCAGTCAGTAAAGCAAATTTTTTATTTATATACGAGTACTAGCCGGGACTTCATATCAGAAAATATTAAAGTTTCTGAAAATCACTATCTACCATATTATGAAATTTATTAACAACCGGCCAAGCGGTTTGCCCGTGATGACATGACGTCACAAACAGAGATACTTTCGCATTTATAATATTAGTTGGTATAGATAGACAAGTTAGTATTAGCGATTTTTCTTACGTCGTACCGCGGCTTCCACTTCATTCGTTATTTATATTTACATGTCACATAACGAAAATCGTAAATTTTATCAAAACTATCCCATAATTGATTGATTCAGGCGTGACTTTGCGGAAATCCATTTTAAAAAACTAAACGGACAAAGATATATAGCAACAAATTCCGCCAATCTGCTCCCAAAGAGTTCAACCCAATGTAAAATACTCCAGTAGAAAACTGTCCTGGAAAGAACCTGGAAAAGTACAGTAAATTGGTACAATAAAATAAGAATACAATAGATAAGAAAATAAATGAAAATAAAATTAAATAAAAACTGTAAATAAGACAATAAAATAAAATAATACAATAAACAAGATAATAAATACACTAATACCCAAGTAAACAAAATTAAATAAATAAATTTAGATAACCTGAAAAAAGTACCACAAATTAACCGCACCTCCCTACCAGAAAACTGAAACTATGAAGTAGATACTCTTAGGAAACTACTCAACTAGAACCCCAAAGAGTCCCACCTAAGGTAAAATACTCCAGTACAAACTTTCCATCAAAGAACCTGGAAAAGTACAGTAATCGGTACAATAAATTAAATACAATAGATAAGAAACTAAAATAAAATAAAAACAAGATAAAACAATAATAACAAATAAAATAATACAATAATAAACAATATAATAAATACACGAATACACAAAGACAAAAATAAATAATAAATTTAAAGAACCTGAAAAAAGTACCACAACTTGAACCGCACCTCTCTACCAGAAACCTGAAACTATGAAGTACATACACTTAGGAAATTACTCAACTAGAACGACACGTGTTTCGCTTCTCTACGAAGCATCATCAGGAACTTGACTCACTGCTTGCTAGCCTGAAATGGAAAACAACAACATCGCAGGACTCCGCATACGTGTTGCTTCACCGAGCGCCCAACAGAAAGTGAGCGAGTCGCACCACCATCCCCACTTAAGTAGTGCCGGCACCGTCATTGCCGACAACGAACGAACTAGTACGAGCGCTATCCGAGCCATCTGTCACAAAGATTCTCAATAAAGGCGACCTCGGAATACCTGTATTCAATTCGTTCAACAATGTAAATGGGCTGAAATTACTTTTTGTTATCTCTAGACTTTCTAACACTGACATACGAAAACCTTTATTACAAGTGTGTAAAATATTAAAAGTATGATTATTATTTAATGAGTGACCGGAATCGATTAAATGTTTAGCAAAATGAGACCTATCTGGATAATTATTTCTGTAAGCTGCAATATGTTCCTTATACCTAATCTGAAAATTACGACCTGTTTGCCCTACATAAACACCGCTACATTCATCGCAAACTAACTTGTATATACCGGATTTTTTACAATTTTCTAATTGATCTTTCCCGTTACAAATCTGTCTCAATGAATTACTCGTTCTGAATGCTACTCTTATTTTATTCTTAAACAAAGTTTTTGAAACCCTATCACTAATGGAACCCAAATAAGTGAGACTACCTACATACTTTTCTAGTCTTTCAGGAAGCACTGGATACAAAAGAGATCGAACTATTTTACGACGTTTTCCTTTAATTAGACCGTCAATCATCTTCTTATCGTACCCGTTACTCTCTGCAATGTGATAAATAATATTAAGCTCCCTTAAATAATTAACCTGAGAAAGTGGTACCGACATTAATCTATGAATAAAACTACGATACGCTGCTAATTTATGTTGTAGAGGATGACAAGAAGACGCAGGGAGACGCACCAACTTACACAGACGTTACTATCCCTGCGTCTTCTTGTCATCCTCTACAACATAAATTAGCAGCGTATCGTAGTTTTATTCATAGATTAATGTCGGTACCACTTTCTCAGGTTAATTATTTAAGGGAGCTTAATATTATTTATCACATTGCAGAGAGTAACGGGTACGATAAGAAGATGATTGACGGTCTAATTAAAGGAAAACGTCGTAAAATAGTTCGATCTCTTTTGTATCCAGTGCTTCCTGAAAGACTAGAAAAGTATGTAGGTAGTCTCACTTATTTGGGTTCCATTAGTGATAGGGTTTCAAAAACTTTGTTTAAGAATAAAATAAGAGTAGCATTCAGAACGAGTAATTCATTGAGACAGATTTGTAACGGGAAAGATCAATTAGAAAATTGTAAAAAATCCGGTATATACAAGTTAGTTTGCGATGAATGTAGCGGTGTTTATGTAGGGCAAACAGGTCGTAATTTTCAGATTAGGTATAAGGAACATATTGCAGCTTACAGAAATAATTATCCAGATAGGTCTCATTTTGCTAAACATTTAATCGATTCCGGTCACTCATTAAATAATAATCATACTTTTAATATTTTACACACTTGTAATAAAGGTTTTCGTATGTCAGTGTTAGAAAGTCTAGAGATAACAAAAAGTAATTTCAGCCCATTTACATTGTTGAACGAATTGAATACAGGTATTCCGAGGTCGCCTTTATTGAGAATCTTTGTGACAGATGGCTCGGATAGCGCTCGTACTAGTTCGTTCGTTGTCGGCAATGACGGTGCCGGCACTACTTAAGTGGGGATGGTGGTGCGACTCGCTCACTTTCTGTTGGGCGCTCGGTGAAGCAACACGTATGCGGAGTCCTGCGATGTTGTTGTTTTCCATTTCAGGCTAGCAAGCAGTGAGTCAAGTTCCTGATGATGCTTCGTAGAGAAGCGAAACACGTGTCGTTCTAGTTGAGTAATTTCCTAAGTGTATGTACTTCATAGTTTCAGGTTTCTGGTAGAGAGGTGCGGTTCAAGTTGTGGTACTTTTTTCAGGTTCTTTAAATTTATTATTTATTTTTGTCTTTGTGTATTCGTGTATTTATTATATTGTTTATTATTGTATTATTTTATTTGTTATTATTGTTTTATCTTGTTTTTATTTTATTTTAGTTTCTTATCTATTGTATTTAATTTATTGTACCGATTACTGTACTTTTCCAGGTTCTTTGATGGAAAGTTTGTACTGGAGTATTTTACCTTAGGTGGGACTCTTTGGGGTTCTAGTTGAGTAGTTTCCTAAGAGTATCTACTTCATAGTTTCAGTTTTCTGGTAGGGAGGTGCGGTTAATTTGTGGTACTTTTTTCAGGTTATCTAAATTTATTTATTTAATTTTGTTTACTTGGGTATTAGTGTATTTATTATCTTGTTTATTGTATTATTTTATTTTATTGTCTTATTTACAGTTTTTATTTAATTTTATTTTCATTTATTTTCTTATCTATTGTATTCTTATTTTATTGTACCAATTTACTGTACTTTTCCAGGTTCTTTCCAGGACAGTTTTCTACTGGAGTATTTTACATTGGGTTGAACTCTTTGGGAGCAGATTGGCGGAATTTGTTGCTATATATCTTTGTCCGTTTAGTTTTTTAAAACTATCCCAATTTAAAACTGTCTACCGTCTACAGCTCATTAAACTTACATTTAATGTAGGTAACTATTTATAACGTAAAAATCAAAACCAATATCTTATATATAAAATTTTCGTGTCACAGTGTTAGTTACCTTACTCCTCCGAAACGGCTTTACCGATTTTTACCAAATTGGATATGCATATTCAGTAGGTCTGAGAATCGGTTACTATCTATTTTTCATACCCCTAAGTGATAAGGATGGCGTAAAGATCGGGAAAAACGGAAAGTGCTTTTTTCTGTGGTATTATTGACATTTGACAGGACAACGTCTGTCGGGACAGCTAGTAATGATATAAAATAAACATGCTTCAACGCAGAATTATTTTTGTTCATAAAATGAAAAGTACTTAGGTATAATATACCTACTCGTACCTAAAGATTTAAATCGTATATTTTAGTTCAGATTCGAAAAAAGAGTTACGTACCGGAGGAATACACATTTAAAAAATACCAACGAATAGATTAGGTAGGATACCAAAGCCCAGAAGAAATAATTAAAAAATAAAAATAAATAGGATCACGACTGTAATCCCCTAGTACGGTAGAAATCCTCTCAGATCTCCAGACTCTTAGAACCTTTGAAGATATCTAGTGGGGGTAGTCAGAGGCACGTCCAAACATTATATTTGGCATGACCCCATTTTGCAGTAGTCAGCATTCCATACGTGACAGGTTGCAAGCCCATCGCCGCTTAAGAACACATTTAAGAACATTTTTTTTGAGAATAAATATCTATGAACTAAAGAACACTAACTGGTTTCCTCACGATGTTTTTCTTCACCGTAATTGCACGTGTTTTTGATGCACATATAAATTTTCGAACAGAAAAATCCATTGATGCACCCCGGGATTCGAACCCACGACCTTCAGATTGAAAGTCGAGGTACATCCCATTCGGCAAATACGGTTTTTTTTTTTTGCTTTTATAAATAATTTGAACTCATTAATTTTGAACCCGTAACCTAGGAGAAGGTACGGGTTCAAAATTCCATTCTCACATGGGCAATGACGTGTTAAGATCTTGCAAAAATCTTTTTGGATTCCTGATACAGTTGTTTTATCTCACAAAGGCGGTTTGGTTTTAATTGTGTGTAGTGCTCAGTTTCGTCCAAACCGCATTCAGGCACACAAACGCGCGTGCCTAAACACATCATAACTACAAGTACTGCTCACCCGCCTTCGTCAGATAGAATAACTGTAGACAAATGCCTCTATAAGAAAAAACAAACAATATTAAATAAATAAATATTTGCGACCTACGTATACTTTTTTTGTGAATACATACTTAAACATACATATTAACACCCAAACACAGAAAAAATATCTATATTTAGGTAACACTTATTTGCCCTGGGTGGGGATCGAACTCACAACCTACAGCGCAGAGGCAGAGTTACTACCAACTGAGCTGTGAGGCCAGTCAATTATAATTAGCTACAGGTATTTATTGTTTTCACATGCAAATTTCTCTCCTACACGTTTTCCTAAAAGCTTTTTCGCTTCACCTGTCCACCTTTATGACTTTAGACATGCTGAAACATTGCCAATCAATGTTGAACACGATATTAAATCTATACGTCTTATCCACTAATTGAAACAGATTTTTATTAGTTTTTACAATTTTTTTTTTTTTAAAGTTTCGAGCATGTGATCGTAATTCTATCGGAAATTAAATTAGGATGTTTATGAGTAGGTACTAAATTCTAAAAGTAATATTAATAAACCTGCCAAGTGCGAGTCGGACTCGCGCACGAATGATTTACAAAAAACGTCAAAAAAATCACGTTTGTTGTATGGGAACCCTACTTAAATATTTATTTTATTCTGTTTTTAGTATTCGTTGTTATAGCAACAGAAATACATAATCTGTGAAAATTTCAACTGTCTAGTTATCACTGTTTATGAGATATACAGCCTTGTGACGAGATTGTGACAAACAGACAGACAGACAGACAGCGGACGGTTTGCGGTTTGGCCAAATTATATCAGAGCACTGTCACTGTCGTAGATAATGTCAAAATAGTATTGCAAAGGGCCCTGAACATGGGTAGGTGCCTACTGCTCGAGTGAAGTCGCGATCAAACACTAGTACACCAACAATATCAATTCACACGCGTTTTATTTCCAGACACAATAGGTACCATTATAGATTATTTGCAGATCCAATCGGATGACATTTTTTTGTGAAGATGCCTGGCACCCCGCCAACCGTCACAAACAAAGCCAGCGCATCTTGACCTACGATACCACAGGTGTGAAATTCTATTCTGGTTCATTGTACACTGGTTGTTTTTAGGTTCGCCGAGTTTGATACTTCTTAATTGTCTGAGAGTTATTTGTCGGGCTGTGGTTTTGCTGCTTAGTTGCTGTCAAATCAGCTTTTTGTCCTGTCAAATCTTTTTAGCACTTGTCAACCGATGAGAAAAAGGAGGATATCAATTCGACGCGTTTTTTTAGGGTTCCGTACCCAAAGGGTAAAAACGGGACCCTATTACTAAGACTTCGCTGTCCGTCTTTCTGTCACAGGGCTGTATCTCATGAACCATGATAGTTAGACAGTTGAAATTTTCACAGATTATGTATTTCTATGGCTGCTCTAACAACAAATACTAAAAACAGAATAAAATAAATATTTAAGAGGGGCTCCCATACAACAAACATGATTTTTTTGCCGTTTTTATAGATAATGGTACGGAACCCTTCGTGCGCGAGTCCGACTCGCACTTGGCCGGTTTTTTATGTATGTCCGTAAAAATATCTTATTACCCGTGGATCCAAATTTGATGTTATTTTTTTTGTGTAGGTAACATAAGGTGGTCTTAATAGTTCCTTCCTAAAACTGAAAATACATCGTCTCTTGTTATTTCGATTGGTAAAACATTTTTTTTTTATTATTTAAAGATATTTAAAAATAAAACCGGCCAAGTGCGAGTCGGACTCGCGCACGAAGGGTTCCGTACCATTATCTATAAAAACGGCAAAAAAATCATGTTTGTTGTATGGGAGCCCCCCTTAAATATTTATTTTATTCTGTGTTTAGTACATATTTGTTGTTAGAGCAGCCACAGAAATACATAATCTGTGAAAATTTCAACTGTCTAGCTATCACGGTTCATGAGATACAGCCCTGTGACAGACAGACAGACAGACGGACAGACAGACGGACAGACAGACGGACAGCGAAGTCTTAGTAATAGGGTTCCGTTTTTACCCTTTGGGTACGGAACCCTAAAAAATCGTAGTGGCATATAGAAAATTCGCTGTTGAAATCGCTTTTTTAGTTTTTAAAGCATTAATTATTATTATTGTTTCTTTTTGAAACGTCCGTTTATAACACACTTAACAGCAGTATGTTAATGATCTTTTGTTTTGTAAAACAAAGGCTTAACGACGTTATAGGAATTATGAAGGTAATAATGGCACTATTTCAGTTTCTAAATAGAAATCTGACCTTAATGGACTAAAGATATTTCCTTATGCAAGGTGTGTGACCCCGATTTTCAAGAATTCCTAGTTTGTTAGGGGCAAGTCAGACAGAAGAGACGTTAGACGAGGACGCGTCGCGGACGTGGCGTCACTGGCGTCATCAAAATGTACTTTCATAAATAATTACGTCTAAAAACTAAAAAGAAAACCGACGACAATGTATCGACCAAACGAAAGTTAAGGGACGATTATTAGTTTTTCATCAAAGCAGAATTTGGTTATTGAAATTTTTAGACCATTTTTAGTTTCAGTGGAAATTTCTCATGTTGCCTAAAAACATGGCTTTGTTTGCATTCGGAAAAGAGTTGGATCAATTACATTGCAGAAGAGACTGCGTATGCACATTAAACACGTGTTTAAAACGCAGGGATTCATACTCACGACTTTCAGATGGTACCTACCTCTCGACTAACGCGGATATATTTTGAAGACGATAGTGCTATTTTTTAGTAAGTAAATATAAATGTATTCTATCAGTTATCTAGTTCTCATAGTACAAACGTTGATTAGTTATGGGCTAGAAGCGCTGTGTGAAATGATGCAATATTTATTTAGTTATTTTATTTTTATGTCCACCGACCACACAGACTGTTTAGTCGACTTGCCAGTTCGGTGGACAAAAACGCCTAAAGACGAACAACTGACCTGCAATTTCACGATGCGCATATCACGTCTGGTAATTTGTGAACATGTAAGCGATGTGGAGGAAAACAAACTGTCGGCCGTACCCTCCAATTCCAGTACTGTACAATTACCTCGTGATCGGCTGGGGGCACAGTGCGAGAGGTAAGAGAAGCTGTTTTTGACGCTTACGCGGTGAAAGAACGCGTAGTCAAAACAGCGCGCATAGACAAACACGTGATGTTTCTGAAAACGTTGTGTGTTTTATGTCGTTGTTTTACGGTACTATCAAATGCACAATGTACTTTATGTAATGAACCACACATACGCTATTTGCGAGAGTCAGTAAAAATAGTCTAATGATGATACTCAGAGCAATTTGACACTACGTCCAGTATCGACTGTATGTTTCGAGTGTACTTTGGTCATGGTCAATGCTCAATTCTTGTGATCAACTAGTTCACAGTTCTTAAAAGGCACTAAATATTTGACAACAATGATCTTTTTCACACAGAAAGCAAACAAAGCTCTTACAGATGTAGGTCTGTACTCGTGTACATATAAATTAAATGGGCCAACTTTTTAATTACAACTGACTCGTTATCTAAGCAAGCCAGTAAGAGTAAAATATGCACATGAATATCAGCTGATATCCATAAATCAGGGAAGCATGCGTCGCGTTCAGACGGGCCAGGCCCCGACACCAGCCCGCAATTATGCCGCGATAATGTTTGACGACGCGTTTAATATTTTGTACAGGGCTGTCGTGCAACAAAAAAATATTTCTTCGAGATATTTATCTTTCAGACTAAAACTGGTTCCAAGATATACCCACGAAAAATACCTAATAGAAACAAATATAATGTTTTTTATGGACCTCTTTTATTATCATCATCATTCTTTGGTCTGAGTTTTAGTAACTTTATCAAATTTGTAGTATATTGTATAGCTATTATGTATTAAATTAATGAGTAATTTCTACATAAAAGTCCTAGATTCTATTTTATTATTTTTTCACATAAAAAGTATTCGAAAAGTCGAACCTATCCATAGATAAAACCTACCTACCCCTTTTGGAAAAAGGCGTGATTGTATATAAACAAGTAGATATGTATGTACTCGTATCTACAATAAAAACGTTAAAATATTTATTCAAATGTTGAAAAATTACCGTAAACACTATCGATTAATCGGAATCCAAAAATAAAGAACGATTGACGTTTAATTTACCAAATATTCGTTCTGCTTATCCGGAAATGAAGAAGCCAATTAACATATCGCCTCACCAACAAGAACATAATAAAACCGGGTGTAAATCTAGTCTCTTTATGCGATTTAATAGAAAACGTCGTAAAAGTTTTAAGAGAGGAGAGTGGTTGAAGAATACAGAGATGGCATATTTAACAGTGTTGGACTGCGAGCGTAAAAGTGATTTACTTCATGTCAATTTTCTACTTGTTAACTTCACCAAAACTGCCAAAAGCTTTCACGTGTCAGAGTTGCCTTTGACACTTAGGTATGTCAGGGAAAGCTAAAAGTTATTGCTTATTTATAGCTTCTTGTGTTCGCAATGGATCAGCTAAGCACAAAGATGCTAAGGTTAGGTTTCAAATTAAATGTTCAGGCTATGGGCCAAATTGCCAATATAAATTAATAATACGAAACTTTCAACTGCATCCTCACAGATTACATGTGTTATTAGAAATTGAAAGTGTTTTCTTACTATAGTTACATACAATAAAGCTAATCATTTTCTAACTCTAACATCCGTTTTATGAGGCCTGAAGATACAAAGCCGGTTAAGATTGTATCTATTTTAAACGAATTTTCGTGTTAATAAAAGCTGTTTTTTAGGGTTCCGTACCCAAAGGGTAAAAACGGGACCCTATTACTAAGACTTCGCTGTCCGTCTGTCTGTCCGTCTGTCTGTCACAGGGCTGTAACTCATGAACCGTGATAGCTAGACAGTTGAAATTTTCACAGATTATGTATTTCTGTTGCTGCTCTAATAACAAATAGTAAAAACAGAATTAAATAAATATTTACGAGGGGCTCCCATACAACAAACATGTTTTTTTTTGCCGTTTTTATAGATAATGGTACGGAACCCTTCGTGCACGAGTCCGACTCGCACTTGGCCGATTTTTTAATAGAAATATGCCTACGTTCAAACTTAATTTGCGTTTCGAGCGGTTCAAGGGGGTTAGCATGAACTAGTATCGTATCACTTTTTGTATGATTTAAGTGTCAGTTTTGACATTTGGACAATACGTTGTCGATACAATAGTGGTTCGTGTTCAGGCCAATGCTTTTTATTATGAGCATTTCAACTTATTAGGGTTAATAACTAGAATTAAAACATAAAACTATCGTGGTTGTTAATCATTTTAAATAGAAATACGGCTAGTAAATTTAGTTTAGTTACTTTAAAATTACAGTTATTAGTCGTATTTATATTTAACTACGAAAGCCTAAAAAGGGTAAATAACAATATTTAAGCTGCATTTGTAGTTTAAAAGTAGTACTTATGATAACTTTGATTAAATACCCGTATAGTGACAGTTATAGCTAGACAAATACATAATATGTGAAATTTTCACAGATTATGTATTTCTGTTGCCTCTATAACAACAAATAAGTACTAAAAACAGAATATATTTTTCTATTGATTTTGAATTTACGTTCCAATACAACAATCGTGTTTTTTTTTGCTGTTTTTATAGATATTATATATTTCTATTATATTTATTTGTATTAGGTACAAGCTGACCCCGCGAACTTCGTATCGCTTTAGAATTAACTAAATTTCCGTTCCCGTTCCCGTTCCTGTTCCCGTTCCTGTTCCCGTTCCCATTCCCGTTCCCGTTCAATAGTTTTTGTAGCGCACACGAAGAAAGCAAAATTTTTAGCAATTTTTTACACCTTGCTTCAAACTATCGTCATTCTTATAAATAATTTATTATTTTTTCAAAATAAAAAATAGCGTATGTTACTCAGGGATAATGTAGCTTGGTAATGGTGAAAGAATTTTTTAAATCGGTTCAGTAGTTTTTGAGTTTATCCATTACAAACATACAAAAAAAACAAAAAAACAAAAAATCAAAACTTTTCTCTTTATAATATTAGTATAGATTTCAATGAGTGGCAGCCCTAAAAAATATATGCAGGTTATGCTGAACTCGTGATTACGAACATCCTTCCATCGATCGATGAATATAACATGAAGGCGTCTTGTTAAAAACGCGTCCATCCACTATATTGTTGGTTTATAGTCTTGCGAACGAAGTGTTAATTACATTAATCTATCGACATGCCTTGATTAATACTCGTATATCGATACGGGACAGCACTAGCATGGAGGAATTTTATCAAGCGTAGTATTACTAGCTGCTCGCCCCGGCTTCGCACGGTTGGTACCTGGATAAAAAGTAGCCTATGTGTTCTTCTGATGTATAAGCTATATTACTGTAAAGCTTCATCTAAATCCGTTCAGTAGTTTTTGCGTGAAAGAGTAACAAACACACAACCACTCACAAACGTTCACATTTATGATATTAGTATGGTATGTAAACTTTGAAGACAGTAGGTAGAATAATAATATTAGGAATGCGACTGTAATCCCCGAAATCCATCTCAGACTTTTCCCAAGTAACCGTACTGGGAAAAATCCCGAGATTCGAAATCATCGAAGATTTTTCCCAAGTACGGTTACGATTTTCAAGCGCGTAGACCCTTGAAGATTAAAGTGGTCTGTGGCACGTCCAAACATTACATTTGGACATGCCCACATATTGCAGTAGTTAATGTAGAATAATGATAATTATTACTAATAAGATTATTTACCCAAAAAAAACAACTAAATCGGATGAGCAGGAGATAATTAATACCTACCTACGCGTCGAATTGAGAACCTCCTTTTTTCGTCGGTTGTAAAACAATCACAAATTAAAATAGCATGACAAATAGCAAGTGCGGGTCAATGACACAGCTACAAGCAGAATCCAGTAAAATGCGTTCATAAAATGCTTACTTTAATACAGAGAGTTGGCAAGGCAAACTTAATGTCCCATTGTAATAAAGCCACTAAACGGCAAAACTAACTATTTTATGCGCAGCTGACTATAGATGCAAACGGAATATTAGGAGAAAGAGGGCAGAGTGAGATCGAGGCGTTATGTCATCAATTTTTGAGTACTACAGCACTTACTGAATGGATTGGGTTGAAAAGCACTCCGAGTGTCTGGATATAATAATAATAATAATAATAAAATAATAATAATAATATCACGACTGTAATCCCCAACATCCTCTCAGATCTCCAGACGCTTAGATCCTTTTAAAATGTCTAGTGAAGGCACGTCCAAACATTATATTTGGCACATGCCCACATTTTGCAGTAGTTAGCATTCCATACGTGACAGGTTGCAAACCCATCGTCTGGATATAGTCTAGTGGCAAATATGACCAGAGTATAGAATTAAAACTATCGTAGTTGTTAATCATTTTAAGAGGCTGCCAGTCGCTGATTGCTCTTTTTCGAAACGAAAAAAGAAATACTTCTGAACAAGCCACATCTCCTATTTTATAATGTATAGTATATGTGAATAAAGATATAACCCATCTTTAATCACTATTAAAGATGGGTTATATCTTTATTCACATATACTATACATATACTATATCTTTAATCACTATTAAAGATGGGTTATATCTTTATTCACATATACTATACATTATAAAATAGGAGATGTGGCTTGTTCACAAGTATTTTTTTTTTCGTTTCGAACAAAAATAATCGTCGACTGGCAGCGTCTTAAATATAAATACGGCTAATTACCACATTTTTTCTTGTATTGCTGACGTTTCGAGACAATTCAGATTCACGGCAGATCGGCGAATACTCGCCGATCGAGTATTCGCCGATCTGCCGTTGATCGCGGTAGCGGACGATGTTTATGATGAAGAGCATTGGAATTGTCTCGAAACGTCATCAATACAAGAGAATCAGGAGCTGTTCTACGGAACTTCTCAGTCAATAGTCTGATTGTTACTAATATTAGGTATAAAGTGTATGTGTGTAGAGTTCTAATTAAAGTAATACGGGAGCAAAGTCGCAGGCGAAAGCTAATACAACATACCAATTGACATAACTTAGCTTAACCTGCCCCTGCCCTTATTTTGACCCTGTTTGAACATTAGAAAGTAGAAACTATAGATTTGTGATTCTAAAACATGAAATCGGGGTCGTTTTTGTTATTTATTGGCAGTCAAACGGACCCTTATGGCTATCAAATGGACCTTAACCTTGAACTTAAATAAGCTCATTGTGTATACACATACATACATAAATAAATCATGTCAGTTTCCCAGAGGTGTAGGCAGAAACCACGGCTTTCCACTTGCTACGATCCTGACTTAATTTACTCTCAACACATTCATCTTGCATGCTCGTCGGTTTAGACTTAGTATTCTTGACCTGGACTTTTTTCAAAACGTCACCATTTTGGTCCAAGAAAATAAATAAATAATAAATAAATAAATATTGGCGGACTTTACACACAGCGCCATCTAGTCCCAAACTAAGCAAAGCTTGTACTATGGGAACCAGACAACTGATAGAATACTTATATACTTTTTTTTTGTAAATACATACTTATTATACATATTAACATCCAGACACAGAACAAACATCTATGTTTATAACACAAATATTTGCCCTGGGTGGGGATCGAACCCACAACCTACAGCGCAGAAGGCAGAGTTACTACCAACTGAGCTATGAGGTCAGTCAAATACACTGAGGTCTTCCTCTTCCAACTCTCCCATTCACACTCCACTTTTATACCAGTATATCCAAACCGCAATATCAATCGTTAGCTTTCCAGCAATTTCCACTGCCAAATGTGGGAATGTGCCCAATGTAATGTTTGGACGTGCCTCTAACCCCTTTAGATTAAAAGTAAAAATAAGTAAATAGGATCACGACTGTAATCCCCAAGTACGGTAGACATCCTCTCAGATCTCCAGGCGCTTAGATCCTTCGAAGATGTCTAGTGGGGGTAGTCAGAGGCATATTATATTTGGCACATGCCCACATTTTGCAGTGGTTAGTATTCCATACGTGACAAGTTGCAAGCCCATCGCCGCTTATAAGAATACTAACTGGTTTCCTCACGATGTTTTCCTTCACCGTTTTGAGCACGTGGTTTTTTGATGCGCATATAAATTTTTCGAACAGTAAAATCCATTGATGCACGCCGGGATTCGAACCCACGACCTTCAGTTTGAAAGTTGAGGTACCTCCCACTCGGCCAACACGGCTATATTTTAGACATCTTGAATAATCTGCGTCTACTCCTCAAACCGATAAACAATATTATATCGGGCGTTTGTCACATCGTTTCCGACACGATGTAAAGACCGACATTACTTTGACAATTGACATCATACATTCTACTACGACAAACGACTGCGGTCGAATATATCGGAGCACTGTCGATCAAAGTCGTTTTGCGGAGTAGACGCTCGGAGCGACTGGAGATCTGAGAGGATATCTACTGTACTTGAGGATTGCAGTCGCGATCCTTTATTCTAATAGCTGGCTATATTAAGATGTCTGTACTCTTAGTTACCTACTCGTACAACATTATTAGATGAGTTTCTATACCTATTGCTTAGTTGTTTGCAATCCCTGAGTTTATTATTCCAGTAATTCTGGTTTCTCGATCGTGATAAGGCGGATTTGCCCCATATTGGTAGAGGCATACATTCGAAGCTTATTCTTGACAAAATGTAGGTAATTTCTTGAGCTTTTATTTTATTGCAAGTTGGAAATTTAAAATAAGCGACAATATTTTGAGCGATGTCATAGTATATTTTTTTAATTCTGAGATTGGTCGCTCCAATTCAGACTGGCCTCATAGCTCAGTTGGTAGTACCTCTGCCTTCTGCGCTGTAGGTTGTGGGTTCGATTCCCACCCAGGGCAAACATTTGTGTGATGAACATAGATGTTTGTTTGTGTTTGGGTGTTATTACACTCAAAAAAAAAATGGCCGTTAAAGGTCCAAAATCCCTTTGTCGATTTTTTTTTGTGCTCCTGACGTAGCTTTTAGGCCATGCGTTCGCGGAAAGTTTAACGCGACGGTCAATTTTTTTTTGTCGAACGCATTTTTACGACTTTTTGTCACTGCGCACACGTTCTTTTGAACGTAGCGTAATATTTTTTTATTTTTTTGTGCAATTTGACGCAGCCACATAAGCAAACTAACGCAGAAACTGATGACATTTAAGTATTTTGTCATTTCGTTAACTTGACATTGTGCCTACGACAAAACACTCTAATATGAAAAGTTGTTCAACTGACAAAATTACTATACAAAATTTTGTTTTGTGCTTCTGACATAGTTTTTAAATCGTGCGTTCAGGTAAACATTTACGTGACGACAAAGTTTTTCTTTTCAACGGCTTTTTGTTACTGCGTTGACGCTACTTCACACGTAGCGTCATGTTTTTTTTTTTTTTTTACTACGACATAAAAGCCTAAACAATCCGTTAAAAGCGTAATATAAGTAAACTGTAACGGGGAAACAGAGCAAATTTATTGCTTTGTTACTCTATTAGCTTAGCTTGCCATTGCGTCTATGGCATAACACAAATACTGAGATAAAAAAAATATTCAACTAAAGAGTTTCCTTTGTCGAATTTTATGAATTTTATTTTGTGACCTTGACATAGCTTTTAGGCTGTGTGTTCTATTATACATAGACTCCGCCACAGAGTATTTTATAAAAGTAATTTGTCCTCGTGATAATTTTCCTGTGTAGGTACCTATGTAGCGTCTAGCTATATTTTGTTTTTAGGTACTTATCTACCTACCTAGTTTATAAAATTCATAGATAGACAGACCTAGACCAGCTTAATTTACTTAAATACAATACAGCTTAAATACAATTGTACCTGGTCTACCCTATAGTCTGTAATTGCAAGTAGGTAAGGTATGTATCTGGTAGGGCTAGGTAGGGCTTAGAATCTGAAGCAGGTGTTGGGTTGGCATAATGGGTTAGGTAGGTACATAAGTTAGGTACCAGACTACCAACATAATACAAAAATTATGTTGGTAGGCTGGTATTAATATGCAAGTAGGTAAGTAGATACCTACCTACCTAAGTAAGTATTGTTTGTCTTGAGACACGACCAGTCTAGAATGAGTACCTACCTACCTAGTTTTGGAGATACCTATGGTTTTTGAAGTGGATATTGTACTAAGTAGGTAACATTACTTCTCTGGGGGCAATGACGGTTTCAAAAGGGAATTATTATGAAACCATCATTGTCTGGGCCTCTGGGGGCATCTTTATCTACAAGAATGAAACACTTAGGCCGATACCTACCTACACATCTACCTACCTACACACCTACCTACTTACTTATTATAATCCTACCTATCTACTTACTACCTATCTAGATACCTTTGTAGTAACAAATCCAGGTAAGTAGGTACAACAAACTAGTTTGATCTTGAGCTCTGGAGCTACTACCTGGAGCCCTACGGTTCCGCGGAGCACACTTTGAGTAAGGCTACTCTAGGTGAAAGCAATCAAAGCACATTTTGTCCGTCGTTGCGGACTAATAGGTATTAGCACAGAAGAAATAAATAGCAGACCATGATTGTATAAGTAGGTATATGATATAAGCTAAGGTAGTAAGCCTAAACATATAAACCACCTTCCTCTTGAATCACTCTATCTAACTAGTGGCTCTGTGAGCTGTAGACCTCGCGAGCACACTAACACTTATTGAACCGTATAACTAAAAAAAAATGTTAGGAACCTAGGCACCTATTTATTACCTATTTTGAAGTTTTTAGTTTTGAGCCATAACATGGTAAATCTTATCACTAGCTATCATGATAAAATGCGTACATAATACACCAAATTTCATGTGTGTGCTGTTCACCGTTGAGGAGTTTCCTTGCTAGGAGCCATCCTTGAGTGCAGCAGTAGCCATATCATGGTAAAACTAAAAATCGGCTATCATGTGATAAGACTTAAAGAAAATTTCGTATCTGTGCTGTTAACCGTTGAAGAGTACACTCCTAAGGAGCCAATCCTTAGAGCAGTAGCCATTTCATTGTCAAACTTATAACCGGTCGTCCTAACAGAATGAGTAGGTACACAAAATTTCATGCCTTTACTGCTGACTGTTGACGAGTTGAGTAGGAACTGCTTATAGATGCTTATGGTGAATGCTCCAACCAGCCCGCGAAATTCAAATTTTCTTACGTTTTTTGCAATTTGCAGGCCAGTGCTAGTTTGTATGTTGATTAGAATATTAATTGCGGCTGTAAGACGTATATACTCGTAGTTACAGACTTATAATCATCAAAATCATCAATACAAGCCTTCAAGTTCCATATAGGTGCAGGAACTTGAAAAAGTCATTTTTACACCTTAATGATCTTAGAGGCTTGTATTGATGATTTTGATATTATAATTCTGTAACTATATAGGTACGGCTTGGTTGTGTCGACCCCATAGTACACAGTGGCTCATTTCTGACTTACATAAACAGTTTTTTATTTTTTCCTATGCCATTAATCAATAAAATAATTATACACAATCAAACTAGCTGAACTACCTACACTATGCTCGTTTTCAATTCCATTCCAATGTCATAACAGAATTATAATCATCCTCCAATAAAGGTGTAAAAATTACTTTTTCAAGTTCCTGCACCTTTATGAACTTGAAGGCTTGTATTGGTGATTATAATTCTGTAACTACATACGTCTTACAGCCGCAATTAATATTCTAATCAACATACAAACTAGTAATGGTCTGCAAATTGCAAAAAACGTAAGAAAATTTGAATTTCGCGGGCTGGTTGGAGCATTTACCTTAGGTGATTATTAATAAAAATACTTAGGAATAAGTAATATTATATTACGACGTGAAACGTTATGGTTTACAGTACTATGTTTCTAATTTTTTGTTAATAATTAATTCTACCTTTAAATACCTACATAAGATAAAAAAATATTTCACAAAGGCCTTTGTCAAAATGTTAGATATGTACCTACCCACCAAAAACATATTTCACAAAGGCCTTTGTCATAATTTTAGGTACAGCAACGCAGCGTTAAAGTACTGTTGTGACTTCGTATAAGTTAATTGGCAACATTGAAGTTTGAACAACACGAATAAACGACACGACAATAGCACATTGTCAAATCTCAAATCGTTCACTGTTCACACACGAGACGAGTCAGAACTCGACGAGTAATGAGACAGTGAGACGACTCCATCATTGCATTCCACGCGTTGCAACACAGAGCATCTTTATCTTTAACAGTTACATTCATTTCTATATAATTTGTGTTTAGCCCACTGTGGCCCACTGCATGTCTTCAAAAAAAGTTAAAAAAGTAGTTTATTTAAAACGTTGGTATAAAACAATTAAAACAATTAAAACAGTAAAACCAGTGAGTAACAATATGTCTTCTCCGGAACTACTTGAGTTTTTACGAAAAGCTGGATTGGAGCATCTGTATCAAGTATTTACTGGTAAGTACCTGTGCCATAATATTAATGTTATCATTTCCTTCTCGGTTGGAGGGTAGCCATTTGCAATATGGCGCGAGGACTTAGAAAAATTTAGCCAAAAAAGTGTTATTTTCGTAAATCGTTTATTTACTCGATTCTATCTTTTCTAACCACTTGCGGCGGGGTAACCGTTTGTCGTTAAAACGATGAAGAAGGGATCCATAGGTTAATTTAGGTTAGAACTGTGACTAACTACCTCGAAATTGGTCGCTGGGCAATGGCTTCCCTCCATTTCCTCCATTCTGTACAATCATTTGCAGTGCATATGCTATAAGTCCGCCCCTAAGATGACCCACTGACCTTTTATTTATTACTTTTCTTAATAACTCGCAGATGAGGGGATGGATCTAAAATATTTGCTTCTGGCAAATGAAGAAGATTTAAAATGCCTTGCACCCCGCATGATTGATAGAATCAAACTCAGGAATGCTATGGTTTGTTGCTTCGGCTTACCTTGAACTGATTTTACTATTATGAATGACTTGCTCCTCTTTTCATTAGATTAGTAACTTCAGTCCTAAATTAAAAATGTCCACTTGATGCATTGTGTCCCAGTAAAATAATATCAAAAAATAATTGCCAAGATGTAAATGTTGAAGTATTGCAATTATTATGGATCATCATTAATTTAGATTTTTTTTTAGGCGGAAACTGACTCTAAACAGAAATCTCTGGTGAGGAAATTATACATTTAATTCACATAATGGTACATAAAAATAAGATATTGATTTTAACAATAGTTTCACAACTTTTTAGGACTCTAACAACATCATCTTACCTTCCGCATCAGCTGGAGAGGGCTCCTGCGAATCACCCTTGTCAGTGGTGAGTTTTTGAATTCTTCTAAGGTCTAATTTTTCAACAGATAAATTTATTCGTCATATAAAAATATATCCATCTCTTTTTTATGCTTGTCAAACACAAGGACTGACATTTTTTATTCGACAAATAGCATTATTCCATAGGTGGAACAATCAGCCCAGCCCCAGTATTTATTTTTTTGTAGTAGCTCGATATGTGACTGACATGAACATGAACAAGCAAACGCTTGTATATCAATTATCTTTCTTCTATTTTTTAGGAAAGGAGCTTTATTTTACTGAGAGCTCAAGTTGCGAGAACTCACCTTCCGTGTTACCCGGGGAGGACATTTCTGTTACAGAAATACCTTCATTAGTGGTGAGTTTTTGATTCTTATACTTATTCTAAAGCCACTTTTAGATGCATAGAACAGACTTTCTAGTTTAATACTTTTAGGGTTTAATAACAAAAGGTTCATTATCTGTTTGTCTAGCTTTTGTACCCAGATAAAAAGCCTATGTCCTTCTTTAAACTATATTAAATAAATAAAATATAAAAATAAAAATGTTTATTTCATCACATAAGGAAATAACTATGTTAGGTTTGGAGTCACCTTATAAGCAAAGATTTGCTTGTATTAGGTGGTTCCGCTCCTCCAGTTTACAATAATTCTACATTGCGTGAGAAATAAGCAAAAATATTAATTTAAAACTAATTAACATTTTATAACTTATATAAAAGTAAGTGAGCGCACTGGGTGTAGGGTATGTTTGTGAGTGTGTGTATGTGTGTGAGTGTGTGTATGCGTGTGTATTAGCATGGGGGGGTGTGGGTATGGTGTGTTTATGTGTACAAATTATATGTGTTTCTTAATTATGTGATCTTGTAACTTTTGCTCTGCAGCCATTCAGTTAGACTTTTTTTGCAGTCACGGTATGTCATAGAGTAGATGGCTTATTGTTCATTGAGAGTATTATATACACGGGAAGATTGTTTGGTAAATTGCCTTGTAGCAAATGTAGTTCTCACTGGACAATCTTCAGCTACTTTACTTTCTATATTATGTTGCTACTTAAGGAGACGTTAAGTGATTAATTTTTATGAGTACTTATGCTTTCTAATAATAATATGATGTCTATCAGGAGGTTGACAGAAGCGTTGGCCAATCCACTCCTCTACCGTTGCCTGAAAGCATTGGCCAATCCACTTCTCAACTGTTGCCTGATAACAACTCCGCTAGTTCGTCGTTGATGGTCGTAGGTGGCGGCGTACGGAACTTGACGGTAAGCAGTAAGCAACGTGTATTTTATGAGTCCATTCATAGGCATTTATGGCCCACCTGATGTTAAGTGGTAACCATCGATTATAAAAAATAATTGCCTCGTAGGTCACGCACGTCAGGAACGTGCCCTACGATGCACTGCTTGGCTGCAGAAATAGGGATGGTGGTAGTACTTCCCCGGATGAGCCACACACAAAAAGCTCTACTCATTATAATTATTATCAGCCACTGCTAAACATAGGCCTCCCCCAATCGAAGCCGCAAATAGTGGTCCTGTCTGTCCATCGACATTTTTTTTGACATAGTTTTTTTTAGTGTCCCATACATGTAAATGAAATCAAAACGAGTGCTTTTTTCCCTTATCCGAACCATGCTTTAACTGTAATACTCTTTCAGGATTGGGTACAAGAAGAGTGGCAGTTCGTGCAAGAAATTGGCCCTTTGGAAGACAAAAAACATCTGAAAGAGTTACTAGAGCTCACAACCTTCGGAAAGTGTCTGTTGCAGAAACAGGGTCAGCCACTCACTCCCAAAGATCGAAAAGGTCTAGTGCAGTTGATCGTGGAGCACGACAAGCCAAAAAGTACCTTATGTCGTTAGACTTAAGGCACTTTTTTGCTTGTTCGGCTTGTCGTCTATACGTGACTGTGGCGCTCAAAAGGTTAAGAAGATAATCGTGATTTATATTACCTAGTGTAACTAATCATCCGACTTCAATATGGATCATCTCTGTCTTCTATTTCATAATATCACAATTTGTTAACGAACTATGTTTGTACTAATTAATATAGACTAAATTGACTGTGTTTAAATAATTTTATTGTAATGTAGGTCTTCCAAAATATTAGACCCTTCTGTTTTTATTGTTCATTCTCTATCTATGTATAATAATTGTTTATGTAAGTGTTAAGGTAGACGCGTACACTTAGTCTTTCTTATGTTTAATGACATTTCTTTAATAATTAATATAATTGTATTTAAACTATCTAAGTGTTTTCATTTATTTTGCAGGTCGAACGAAGCGTCAGAGGTACATTGTCGAAGTGACGACGCACCTTAGACATGGAGACAATGTACCTTTGTGATAGGGACATAGTACCTTAGACGTAGGGACAAAGGTGCAAATGCACCAAACGAAGCGTCAGAGGTACATTGTCGAAGTGACGACGCACCTTAGACATGGAGACAATGTACCTTTGTGATAGGGACATAGTACCTTAAACGTAGGGACAAAGCCACAACTGCACCAAACGAAGCGTCAGAGGTACATTGTCGAAGTGACGACGCACCTTAGACATGGAGACAATGTACCTTTGTGATAGGTACATAGTACCTTAATCGTAGGGACAAAGCCACAACTGCACCAAACGAAGCGTCAGAGGTACATTGTCGAAGTGACGACGCACCTTAGACATGGAGACAATGTACCTTTGTGATAGGGACATATTACCTTAGACGTAGGGACAAAGGTGCAAATGCACCAAACGAAGCGTCAGAGGTACATTGTCGAAGTGACGACGCACCTTAGACATGGAGACAATGTACCTTTGTGATAGGGACATATTACCTTAGACGTAGGGACAAAGGTGCAAATGCACCAAACGAAGCGTCAGAGGTACATTGTTGAAGTGACAATACAGTAAAAACACACCGTTATTAAACCTTTAACAAATTTACAATACCCCGTATACGAAGGAACAAAGTTACCTATCGATGCTTTACCCATCATTTATTGCATTGTCATGTGAACAATGTCAAAGTTTACAGCGCTAATACGAGGCGACAATATATCGCGTCTAAGTTCCTTTGTCGGTGACTTGGTTAAGTGTTCAAATTTCCTCTGACGCGGGATCTGAGGCCTTTAGACGGCTCCCATTTGTTAAGGGTTTTTGGTCGCCACGTTTAGAATTTTTTTTGAGTGTATGTATAAGATGTATATATTAAAAAAAACGTATTTAAGTATTCTATTAGTTATCTGGTTCCCATAGTACAAGCTTTGTTAAGTTTGAGGCTAGATGGCGTTGTATGTAAAGTCCCTCAAAATTATTTATTTATTCAATATTACAAAAATATAAAGTACTAACTTTCAATCGCGTATTACCGCAATAAAAAGTATCCTGGTATGCATATTACATAAGCTGTGTAGGTATATTCTAAGTTGCATGCAAATCCGTTTAGTCGTTTTAGAGTGTTTGAGCCTCAAAGATCCGAATATTCTTACAAACTTTCGGATTTTTAATATTAGTAAAATTCCACAAGCATCTTTCAATATTTTGACTTGACTCAAAAATGTTAGAAGCGCAGGATTTTATTTTATGAACAGACCTAAACTACGTATTATGCAAACACATGATATAAACTTCTAGACAAGGGTGATCTAAAAATACCCATTATCTTTACCAAAATGTCAATACCCTGCACTACCAAAACCAATTCTATATCAGCCAAGGGAAAAGCACTCTTAATAACCAGGCAATAAAGTAGGTAACAAGCGAATAGAAAAGTTTGTAGACATCAGACCCCCACACAGTCCTAATCCCTAGGGATTAGACAATAGTTTTTAGAATTGCTTCCTTATGTGTAGTGAGTACGAAAATAACGTAACTAGATGAGACAGACAGACTTGTAGAACAATTATTTCTACGTCAGTAAGATAGGATCACGACTGTAATTCCCAAGTACGGTAGACAGTAGACATCCTCTCTGCAGGCGCTCAGATCCTTGAAGATATCTAAAGGGACTTATCAGAGGTACGTCCGAGCATTATATTGGGCACATGACCACATTTTGCAGTGGTGGCATTCCATACGGGACAGGTTGCAAGCCCATCATCGTTTACGTACCGTTTTGCGCATATTAAATATAAATTTTTCGAAAAGAAAAATCTATTGATTTTTATCTATTAAAAAATCTCATCTCATAAAATAGTTTTAAGTAAACTGCAGTCATTGACAGAGATACATACCATAATTATCAAATAGCACAAAAACATGTTTAAATCACCTTTAAATATGTTTTTGTGCACCTTTGAACATCTACAGGTACAAAGCGTTTTTTTAGTAACATAGTTACTGCGTACTATTTTCTTGCAATAGTATAAATAGTAATAACTTACAAGTATCATTGTGTTTCAGTGTCAAAGTACTTCGCGTCACAAATGGCTATTCATTCATACCGGCCATAGTAATTCGCGACATCAATAAGTTGATTCAAGCAACTCAATGGCCCGTGTAAGAACATTTAGAAAGCTGCTTACGCTTGACAGGTAAACTGTCAATCACACTGTTGTTTATTACTACACTTAGGTGCATAGCTCGCCGTAATATTGCCGACAAGATCAAAAGGTCTGATGGAATACAAAGCATCATGTCATTTGTATCCTGTTATTGTGGTATTCCACATTTCAGGTTCATTATCAACCCTGGATTCATTGATTCCTTGTGTCATGTAGACATATCTGTGGCCTGGGCTAGCACGAACCACTACTACTATCGACATCGTATTGTCGTAATGTCAAATCTGACACTTTTGTATTGTAAAAGTGTCAGTTTTCTACTTGTGGACCTTCATTGTCGATGCGATGGTGATAGAAACTATGAGAATTTAATAAGTTTTCAGTTGCACTTTTTTTTTAAATAAGCTTTTGTAATATCCTTCAAGCTAGAGATCAGTAAAGCGCCCTGTCACATAATCGGGGGGCACGGTAGTGCCCCCGCCAAGTATAGTTAATGGTGTGATACAAAAATCGCAGTAAGGAACCTCAGACTTGGCACGACTTTGTCTAGATTTCATTACTTTTTAGAGATAAACAAGCAGCTACATCGAGACTTGGCTAGTTTTTTACAGAATGTTTTTGGTGGGATATTACTGAAAGCTGAACTGGAGCAATCGTGGAATCTACATACAGGAAGCCTATCTGAGTCATCTACGTTTCGCCGACGACATAGTAATATTAGCTGAGAAAAGCTCACAACTGCAGCTCATGATTGAAGATCTACAAAGAGCCAGCACCAATGTAAGTCTTGAAATCAATCTCTCAAAGACCATGGCAATGACTAACAGCTACAAAAAGCAAGTACAAGTGAATGGAAAGCCTCTGGAATACACAGACAAATACATTTACTTAGGAAAAACAATCAGCTTTGAAAAAGAAAACAACGAGTTAGAGATTGAAAGAAGAGTACAGCGAACATGGAACAGATATTGGAGTATGAAAGAAATTTTCAAAAGTAACATACCAATAGATTTAAAAACTAGGACGATGAATTCTACCATGCTTGACATATGGGTGTCAAACATGGAAATTCACATCAAAAGCCAAGCACAAAATCACGGTCTGTCAGCGAGGAGCCCCCACTCGTTGGGACGATGAGATCAAAAAAGTTGCTGGCTCAAATTGGTGGAAGATAGCACAGGATAGAGAGAAGTGGGCACCCTTGGAGGAGGCCTTTACCCAACCTGGGGACCTCGCTTTTTAGAACATACTTTTTTATTATTAAAACTTGAAATAAGTTACTTAGGAATATTAATTAGAAGAAGTATATACGTATATATACCTATAATTTAGCAAATAAACGTACTAGTAACTAAGATTTATTGTAGCAGGGTCAAATAAAGGCTTTTTTTTTTTTTTTTTTTTTTTTTATTACTTAATTGAACTATTTACTAAAGAGTTCCGTTGAACAGCTCTTGACTCCATCATCAGATCAGCTCAAAATATTATTGTATTGTCACCGAAGTTAGACAGGTAAGTTAAATTTCAGCTTAATCGGTTGGATGGAACTAGTTTAAAATTCAAACTAACTAACAATGCAAGTTAAATAAAAGCTTGTAAGTAATATTGTCAATTCATGCAAAAAAAAATCCTGTACCGTGGGGATCTTGTAACCCAACGAGGTTAACGAGGCCAAAGTCAAAGGGAATTTATTTCAATAAAATCGCAAGGATCACTTTGAAACATCTTAAGAGCTAGGTGAATCTACGCCTGTTCATCGCGACCAAGCCTTGAAGAATCGGGCAACATACAATAGGTGTTTTGCCTGTAAAGGTGCTGTTTTAAGCTTGTTACATTAATTCACATTCAATGTTTTTCACCTCCAGCATTTGCCAGCGAAAAGAATGGAGTCGTGCCTCAATAAATTCTCATTAAAAACCTAGAAACTGTTCACTTGAATTGTTAATAGTTCCATGTCAACGTCTGGGGCCTGTTCCTTAACATTTACACAAGCCGCAAATAAATATACACATCGGTATGAAGACTTTGATATTTTACGAGTATTTACATTATGTAAAGGCTTAGACGGGCCTGTAGTGTCTTTTAATTAAAATAAACACGTTACAAAAAGATGATGATTTGATAAATACGTTATCTAATTAAAAACACCCATAGCCATAAATTCATTATTCAAACCTCTAACATACTAGTCCTAAAACAATTGGTATGTAACTTGAATAGCAATTCCTGGAATAGAATTTAAGATACTTTTCATCTAAACTACTTAACCGATTTTAATCAAACTTTGCACACCGTGTGCAGTTTGATCCAACTTGAAAGATAGGATAGCTTACATCTCAATTTATAGTTGCAATGTTATTTTATTGTAAACTGTTGACACAGCAACGCGTAGCCGGGTCTGCTAGTCTTGTATATTTTGTGAAACAGGGGCCTACCAGTTGGTAATTCTAAAAGGCATTTGACATTTGGTACAATTGTAATGTTGTGTTTGGTAAACTGGGTATAGCATGTGCACCAGTTACTGACATGGTGATGGATTGTTTTGGTTTGTGAAGTAAAGTGGAAACCGAATGTTTTGCTAACTTACTTCATTAACTTAAACAACTAAACGTTGAAAGAATTCAGGAATCATAAAATATGCCAACCTTTTTACAATTTTTCACTGTTAATTTTGTTTTAAAAACAAAAAGTAAACCTACAAAATATAATTTTAAAAAAATGTGGTGATAATGACCTGTGTACAAATAATGACTGAAAAGAAAACCGAGATTCGGAGATCAGGAATGAAACTATTATTATTTATTATTAACTGACCCTGAAAGGATTTAACTAAAAAAGATTAGAAGGTTGTCTGGTCTGCTCCTGAAGGGTAGTCTTTCAGGTCAATATTATATTCATTTTAATAAACAATTTCATCGGTGTCAAGGAATAAAATATATTATTATATAGGTATGTATAGTGAAATACCTACTTATCATATTCTTCGCAGATTTTTCGAGGGGCGTCGAAAGAGTTTGAGTCAAGGTAGAGGCGAGGTTACAACTAAGAATATGGGGATAATTTTATCCGGTTACCACGCGGGCTAAGCCGCCGACTGATGCTAGTACTCATTATTATAGTATATCCCTTCAAGTATAATCATAGTAACTGTATTACGCTGAGTAAACCACTCGATAAGAAGCAAAGGAACAAAGCTTGTTAAATGTAAAACTAAATATTTACTCTTTTCACAAACACTTTGCAAGTATTTATACCTGTTATATTAGACCTAGTATAGTTGCAAGGAAAACGTTTACGAAAACGTAATGTTTTTCGAGCGTTTTCCTTGATCTATTACAACATGAGGTGTCGTTGGATTAATCTCAATTGTGGGAGTGATATAGGCTATTATATTTTTTTAAATAATGGCTTCCCTCCCCAAGAAAGGAGGGTATAAAATTTTTTTTAGATTATACTTTAGCAGACGGATTTTATGTTTTTTAATAAATTGTTTTATCTCGTTACTATTTCTGTCTTATCCAGCTTCTGAATAATTTAGGCAACGGCTGTCCCGCGAAGAAAGTTGCTTAGGATTTATTTACTTAGGCACTGTGAATTCTTGATAGAACATTTAATTTGAAACCTTCTGTAAAAATGCAAGATCAGTATTTATGATGACGTTCTACCTAGTGAGACGCAGAGGTACCTAATTTAATATTTATTACGAATATAGATTGTGTTACCATATTTTAAGTAAGTACTATCTATTGGGTAGAAACATTTTGGGTTGTACGAGGAAGCACACCTAATCGCAACTTCACCTAGCTCTTGACATTTCAAAGTGGTCCTTGTCATTTATGCCAAGTAATAAATGCTTTTTGACTTGACTTTGACATTTAGTTTCTGATACCCACGCCAAAGGGAATGTGTGGGGTCAGTAGGTATGTATCTCCGTGACTTTTGTGTCTTTTCATTTTAATGTTTTTGCCTACGTACTTGCGTTTACGACGGTATAGAAGAAAGTTACTTAGATTTATTTACTGTGACTTCTTGTTAGGCTGTTTCCACTGATTTATTGTAATTTATTCTTATTTTGTTTATCCTCTCTGCTGCGGCTCATCACAATAAACTATGAATTAACTATCTATCCACTTACCCGCCTACACCCGTATCTTGAGTATTTTTGAGGAAACTTCAAACTCACTCAATCGAACTTTATACGAAATTCGAGGAAAATAACGTCAGTTTAGTGTAGGCAGGTATCTAATTAATCTGTTGTCTGAGTGAGTCTAAAATGTGCTCTGGTTATGAAGAGTGTAAAAATTCTAATCTATATCTATACATAGTATTGTAAATACGAATGTAACTCGGTCTGTTTGTCTGTCTGTGACGTTATCACGGCGAACCACCAGGACGATTGTGATTAAATGTCATATAGAGATTAAAGTCTTAGGACGAACATAGTCTACTTTTGTCAACCAATTTTTTATTTGATCTTCAGGATTTTGAATATTTTACGATAAGTCGTTAAGTCTATAATTCATATGTATGGTAGAGATCCTATCGGATCTCCAAGCGCTCAGATCCTTGAGGATGGAGGATGCCAACAGAGAGTTAAAGTCAAAGTCAAAAGGTATTTAATTCAATATAAAATTACAAGATTTGCTTTAAAACGTCCAAGATGAAGCCACTCCTATTCTCCGCTACCTCATGTTTTCGAGCCGTGTTTGTTGCCTGATTCTTCTAGGCTTGGTTGCGAGGAAAAGGCGTAGCTTCATCTAGCTTCTAAGATGTTTCAAATTGATCCTTGAGATTTTATTGAAATATACCTTTTGATTTTGACTTAGTACTCCTAATTCCTCATATTTTTTCTCAAGCTCATCTTTGGTGGATTAGCCTGAGGTGCCGTTATAAAGACCAATCTACGAGTAACAGTGATAATAAGATACCATGTCACGCCACGTGTTAGGTACATCTCTTCATTATGTCATTGTCAAATGAGTCTAAAAGCCTTAAAGTTTCCATCTTCAAGTCCAAAAGCATAATGCTCTTATATAATAATCATAATAATCTTAAGTACTTTAAAAGTCAGTCACAATAGACTGGTTAAAACTTTCCAAAGAATTTTCAACGAATACTTCCCTACGGACAACTATTTTAATTTGAACACTCGTTTTTCTAAGTTTAAGCTACCTAGCTGATCACTACATAGTATAAAGCAAAGTCGCTTCCCGCTTCCCGCGTCTGTATGTATGCTTATATCTTTAAAACTACACAACGGATTTTGATGCGGTTTTTTTTAATAGATAGAGTGATTCAGGAGGAAGGTTTATATGTATTAAACCCGTGCGAAGCCGGGGCGGGTCGCTAGTATGATATGGTGTATAATG
Organism: Hydriomena furcata; assembly: GCA_912999785.1. Classification (NCBI taxonomy): domain Eukaryota; kingdom Metazoa; phylum Arthropoda; class Insecta; order Lepidoptera; family Geometridae; genus Hydriomena; species Hydriomena furcata. The sequence continues at coordinate 13,718,976 of OU538834.1, forward strand.
TGGTGAGGTTATAGGTACTTATTTTCAAAATAAGTAAGTACTCGTACTTACCTCAAAATTGCCCATATTGCGTGAATCAGTAAAAAACAAGTCACTACACTTCAGTTTAAACACTTCACAGAACTTCACTCACTCACTCGAAAATTTGAATTTTTTCGAAATGTTTTTTGAAAATGAAACGTGTGACGGTTCTAGACGGTGATAGGTGGGATGTGGTGATAGCGGTGCGCGCGCGCCGCTCGCGTCCGTTTCTCGCACTGAGCCCGCTGCGGGACAGCAATAACCACCTCGAGATTTTATTTTTTTATTTTTACTGAAAATCTGCAAGATTGACGCTGCCTCGCGGTTTTCTTTGATACTTTTTAAACGTTTTTGCGGTACTTTAGAGCGTTATTTCGGACGCCCGCATGCCTGTTTGACGGGCAATCTGAGTTCCACTCAAACTTTTGCTCTCTTTTTGGCTACACGTTACTAAATAAATGTGGATGCATTTTGCCATGTTAATTGTTTCCGTGTCTTGAGTCTTGACAAAATGGGCCCGGAAAAGAGCAAGAAGAAATTTAAGCTAAAATGTATATAATGTCCCAAGTCAACTCATGTTTGTGAGGATGTTTGGATGAGTGTCGTTCAATCGCGACTTGTCATCAAACAACATTTGCATGACCTTTTTGGGTATATATTGGTTTCAACTATCAAATTTCTATTACTGTCAAAATACAATCGGATTTTTACCAATAGAGCTTAAATCTATATCTATACTAATATTAGAAAGAGAAAAGTTTTGATTTTTTGTTTTTTTGTTTTTTTGTATGTTTGTAATGGATAAACTCCTGAACCGATTTCAAAAATTATTTACCAAGCTACATTATCCCTGAGTAGCATAGGCTATTTTTTATTTTGAAAAAGTAATAAATTCTTTATAAGAATGACGATAGTTTGAAGCAAGGTGTAAAAAATTGCCAAAAGTTTTGCTTTCTTCGTGTGCGCTACAAAAACTATTGAACGGGAATTGTAACGGGAACAGGAACGGGAACGGGAACGGAAGACAACATTTGTTAATTCTAAAGCGATACGAAGTTCGCGGGGTCAGCTTGTGAAATATAATTTTACTTTTTATTCGGATCTCACACGGGTGGGAGCTATTATTTAAGACGTAGGGGTCAAAGCTAGATCAATTTAAAAGGAAGTCAAAATAATTACATCGGTGTGGGTAACTGTAAACTTTTAGATAGAATAAACTTTAAAAAGAAGGTATATCTACCTATTTTGATAATAGCTTTTTTGTTAATCTCCGCGACTCTGGCAGCCAACCAATAACTATAAGTCGTCAATTCCTAGATCGAAGAAACAAAGTAGCCCAACATCTGTTGTGTCATTCTGATATCTTCAGCTAATCTGAGGAAGTTCGCATTCTTCCGAAGTTTAAAATATTCGAAGCGATTTACCTAAAAAACGCCAGAGATTCTTTAATATAAAACGCGCGTTCTCGAGTTGGAGATTTACACGTTTTTCGGGTCATCTGTAGCTTATAAATGTACAGTCGGCTTTTGGTTTGAATGCGTATTTTTTAAGCACATATTTTTTAGGACATTCTGTTGTCACCACACTAATTTATAATTTTAAACCTATGATAGATCTTATCTATTCGCGTCAATATATAAATTAGACTAACCTTAGTAGAGTGGCAGTTAAAAAATTGGGATAGCAGGTGGATATTCGTTTTAATAAGTAACTTTTCAAATAATTTAAACACCAAATTATTATCGATAGATTGTAATTTGAAATGAAGATGTAGTTTTTTTAAGTTTTATAAAAATCTACTGATTTATCGTAGATTAAATTTATAGAACCACCGTTATATAGTAAACACTATATAATGAAATATATCAGAATCGGTTAATTGGCAGAGATATCCATTAAAAAAGTAAAAAAAACGAAAATCTAACTTAGGTAGATCCTAGCCTAGGAAAAGTATCAAGCTATAACGAAATAGAAATACTAAGATAAAACAAGGATAAGAGTTCAGTGTTAGGGTTCCGTACCTTAAAACAAAAAACTAAACCCTTATAGGATCACTTCGTTGTCCGTCTGTTTATTTCAAGATTGTTTTCTTAAGAACGCGTAGAGGTATAAGTTTACATAGATATCAAATAGGTTTATTATCCCTATGCTGTAATTGTTTTGCAGTGGGACTCGCATTTTCCCGGTTATTTCAAATAACGACTAAATGGCAAAATTGGCTTGTTGTCGGTTATCACATGTATCTACAGCTGACTGTACCTACATACTTATCTAATATTAAAAGTCACGTAATAAATTAGAACGTTTATCGAGATTTATGTAATACTTAATGGCTATTTAATATGCAAGAAACTGTGCGACACAAGGAAAGAGCCGACTGCAGACGGTAAGTAACCACAGTTTTCTATAGTATACCCAGTTAGACGGAAGGTAATGTTTTTATAAAATAAAAATGAATAAATAGTATTACGACTGTAATTCCCAAGTACGGTAGACGTCCTCTCAGATCTCCAGACGCTTAGATCCTTTAAATATGTCTAGTGGGGGTAGTCAGAGGCACGTCTAAACATTATATTTGGCACATGCCCACATTTTGCAGTAGTTAGCATACTATACGTGACAGGTTGCGAGCCCATCGCCGCTTATAAGAATTCTAACTGGTTTCCTCACGATATTTTCCTTCACCGTTTTAAGCACGTGTTTTTGATGCGTATATAAATTTTTCAAACAGAAAAATCCATTGATGCACGCCGGGATTCGAGCCCACGACCTTCAGATTGAAAGTTGAGGTACCTCCCACTCGGCAAATATATTTTGGTAATAACTGGATTCGTCTTTATTAAAAATATAATGTCAAGATAAGCAGGTAGGTATGTATTTTTTATAGTGTCTAATTATTATTAAAACGAGATGCAAAAAAAAAATCAGCGTGAATCTTAGTAATAAAAATAGGATCACGACTCAGATCTCCAGGTGCTTTGATCCTCCGAAATGTCTATAGAGGGTAGTCAGAGGCACGTTTGCCATTTGGCACATGCCCACATTTTACCTTTTATTCCATACGGTGACAAGTTGCAAGCCCGTCGACTCTATCACTAACTTTCTTTCACAGTTTTGAGTATTCGTAACAAAATCCATCAATGCACAGCCGGGATTTGAACCCACGACCTTCGGAATGAAAGTCAAGGTACCCCTCTCGACCAACACGTCTGTATCTAAGTTAGACGTAATAGACGGCTCCATTCGCTTAGGAAACCGCTACTTACCATAGCAAGTTCTAGTCCGGCTTCGAAACAACTGCATTCTCGGCGCAAGCGCATCTGCCTGAATCTTCCATTTATTTTATGCTCTTGTCCATAATTAACGTATACCTGGGACAAACAATCCAGTTAGGTAAGTCCAACTTCGAGAAAGAGCCGACGAATTCAACTCGGCGTTCGAGAAATTGCGTGACGTCATCTATATACCTCCAACCCGCAATATAATATATTACTAGCAGTCCGCCCCGGCGCGGCGTCGTAGATCCCTAATAGTTAGACATATAGTATTGCAGACTTTTTTGTAGATATTGATGTCCTCTTTAAAATTGTAGTACATCACTTTGCTCTATTGTCAACAATTTCCGCAGCGTACGCGATATAAGGATTATTTTTGGATTTTTTATCACACGTTGGGTTACATTATCGAAGTTTTTATACGGATCCCTAACGTTTTTGAAAATATTCTATAGCCTATGTTCATCAGGGATAATGTAAGATTCTAATGGTAAAATAATTTTTCAAATCGGTTTAGTAGTTTCGGAGCCTATTCGATGCAAACAAACAAACAAACAAACAAATCTTTACTCTTTATAATATTAGTATAGACTGCTAGTGTGGATAACAGACAATGATTTGATTAATTTTGACACTTCAAGCAAGTAAATAAATTATAAGTAACTTGAAAGTGGTGAGTAATAAATAAAGAAAAATACCTAAAATAGTAGTTTAATAAATCCTTTTTAGTTAGTTTAAATGAAATTTATTAGATTAAGATAACTAAAGGCGGTTTCAAAGACATTACATTTGGCACATGTCCACATTTGGCTAGTGTTATATATATTTTTTTTCTTTATTTTCTATTTGGGCAAAGGAAAGCAAAGTTTCTAAAGCATTCGTTTACAGAAAACAATGACTTGGTGATTTTGCTTTCCACATCAAGTCACTTGTTTCAAAACAACGCTGTGGGTGAGACACGTCCACTCTCGATGCCATCTGTTGGGAAACTGAAATTGTTTTTTTAATCACCCCACCACAGCAACACATACCTTATGTTTACTGCAAAATGCATGTTTCAGAAACAGATTTTTTTCAAGGTAACTAGAAATGATTGCTGAAATTTCAAAGTCAAATTTAAAAGGTATTTATTTCAATAAAATCACAAGGATCATTTTGAAACGTCTTAGGAACTAGAACTAGGTGAAGCTACGCCTGTTCCTCGCGACCAAGCCTAGAAGAATCAGGCAACAAATACGGCTTGGGGCCTATCATACAAGGTGTCTCAAAAGTAAGTTCACATTTGCTTATCTTATTACGCGAAAACTATTCTGAGGGGCGCGGGGGGTATGTCAGTCGGTAGTCTGGCTCTTGGGATTTTAGTCGCTATGGAGCGTTTCTCTGGTGCGGACCGTGCGTTGTGCGTACGTGAGTTTTACAAAAACGGTAATTCGGCGACTGTAGCGCCTGCCTGCCGAGCTGTCATAGGCAATTTTAGTGCCCGACTAAATGAATGCCGAGAGCGCAACGGTTTACATTTGGACGATGTTATTTTTAAAAAATAAATTCCCAAACAGTGTACTTCAATATATAATAAACATTTTTTCAATAAAGCTAAGACTTTTCTTTTAAAAAAAGATTTAAATGTGAACTTTCTTTTGAGACACCTTGTTGTTGTTGTATTTTTGAATGATCCTTTCCTTAACGCTATGTAGTTTCAGTGTGGTGACGATCGAACAAGGTGAAGGCTCAAACAAGAAAAATAATTGCAAATGACGAAGGGTGATGTAGAAAAACCGATGAAGAATTTGATGTGCTGACCCCACTTAAGTGGGATAAGGACAAGTATATGATATGAGTTTCTTAAAACATACAAACTAAATTGCAATCAAGACAAGCCCTTTCATCTCGGCCTACTTAGCCGACTGCAAAGTAGCCAGAGGGGTAATGAGTTCAGTGGTTTTGTTTTTAGTTCTGTAAACATGACATGAAAGATTGTGAAAGTAAACATTTTTTATAAAATACCTTAACAAAATCAATATTATAATTACGTTTAAAAAAACTAAATAGAAAACCGACGAATATTTCGACCAATCGAAAAGTCAAGGGACGATATTGGTTTTTATAGATTTATAAAAGAACTATTAGTTCTACATAAATATAATTAAAATGGCATAATTTTGGATCTCTCTGCACAATCGAAAAAAAACCATCGAAAACGAATCACCAGGTAAAAATATATGCGCGATAAATAAAAATAAAAAAGCAATAATTTAAAAAAATATATACACATTATCTTGAGAACCTCCCTTTTTAGTCGGTTAAAAATAGAAGCGATTTGAGATCCTCCTTTTTTGAAGTCGGTTAAAAATAGTAGCGATTTGAGAACCTCCTCCTTTTTTGAAGTCGGTTAAAAAAGGTATATTTCAAAAAGTAAGTTTATATTGCAATAATGCGGACCTCAAAAGAAGTCAAAAGTCACGCGTCACCCGGAGGCGTAAGCTTGTATGGCGTCAACCGATTACAACCTACAACCTGGGATTTATAACAAACACTGCAAAAACCACCCTATTCCCTACAAAATAAGGGTTATTCAATTGTAAAAGCATTATTGGTTTGGACAAAAGATTTATTTGCAAAAATTGCAAGGGAATTTGTATTGCGCCAATTGTTATGTTTCTTTGTGGCCAAATAATTATTAATTTTCAGGTTCATACAAAGTTGACCTGGAAGGAAAGATGAGGAAATAAATAAGCATTTTTTGTTGGTTCTTCGTGTAGCTCTGAGAGGCTAAAAAAATACTTTTTACTGATACTTCACTACATAGTATAAAGCAAAGTCGCTTTCCGCTTCCCGCGTCTGTATGTATGTATGTACCTATGTTTGCTTATATCTTTAAAAACTACACAACGGATTTTGATGCGGTTTTTTTAATAGATAGAGTGATTCAGGAGGAAGGTTTATATGTATAATAACATGCTACCCGTGCGAAGCCGGGGCGGGTCGCTAGTTTTGCTATAAAATTACAATGACTGACTGACTGATAGATCTATCAACGCACAGACACCATTGGTCTTAGAAACTTGACATTTGAAGGATGTAGGTATATTATGTGTGTAAGGGTGCACTAAGTAAGGAATCCCCGAAATTAAACTCCTTTGATGGTAGTGTGTAGTGGGGGTAGATGTCTGTTTGAAAATAACTTCACGTGAACAAAGTTGCGAGGATTTCCATTTTTAGGGTTCCGTACCCAAAGGGTAAAAACGGGACCCTATTACTAAGACTTCGCTGTCCGTCTGTCTAACCGTCTGTCTGTCGCGGCTGTATCTCATGAACCGTAATAGCTAGACAGTTGACATTTTCACAGATGATGTATTTCTGTTGCCGCTATAACAAAAAATACTAAAAACAGAATAAAATAAACGTGGGGGCTCCCATACAACAATCGTGTTTTTTTGCCGTTTTTTTACAGATAATAATACGGAACCCTTCGTGCGCGAGTCCGACTCGCACTTGGCCCGTTTTTTTATATTTTTAAGGAAAAATTCAGCATGGCCCATTTCGAATCCACGCTTAAAATCTATAAATTCGTAGTAATAAGTAGCTTTTCAGCAAATGTTTTGTATGGGTTCCGTCAATAAATTAAGCGCTGGACGATTCATGGCTAAAGAAACCTAGTCGATTCATTTACGAGTATTTAAATGAGATTTGTGTTGTCTATATTTATTTTTGGCCGGATGGAGTGGGCTTTCCCGGCTTTTTCGTAGTAAAATAATACATGTAAGTACCTACCAGTATTTACTGATCAACAAAAAGTATACAATATGAGCATTTTCAATTGCTAAATATACTGACGGACTAGTAATCAACTATAAGTCCTAACAGCAGGAAATTTAGAGGATATCTTATTTCAGCAAGCTTTTATTAACTTGCAATGTATGTATGTATGTAACTATGTTTGTTAAGGTGGAATCTTGCTACTCAATTTTGAAGCAGTTATCCCCAACCGATTGTGCTGAAAATTCGCATACCTACTTATGTAACTTCGGTGACAATGCAATTATATGGTGACAGTGAGCTGACCTGATGATGGAGTCAGGAGCTGTTCAACAAACACTCACAATGGAACTCCTTAGTAAATACTTCGATTGAGTAAAAACTTTGCACACTTGTCAAGTTCCGATGACAATGTTATGTGATATGGCAGGTGATCGCCCGCTGGTGCTCGATGGTTTAAATGATTTTATAAAAGCTTGTTATTGAAAAATATTTTTTAACAGAAAACTTATTATAGTGTAGGTTTTACTAACGAAGGATTCCAAAAACCAGCGGATGTTGTCTGTTTGAAAATAACTTAATTTAAATTACCTACGGCGGGGTTTCCTATGAAGTAAAAAAATACAATAAGGCTTTTTTTTAAACGAGGATAATTAATTATATATCTTCGCTGATATTTTCGCTTTTTTTTCACTCAAGTAGTAATAATATTAGGAAGTAGGTACATGTAAATGAAAGTCCGTAAGGACCAATGAGGCAATATTTTGTTTAGCCTCGTTTATCGATTATAGTACACAGGAATATGCAGTAATATAATTATATTAATACATATTTCTGCCGGCAACAACCAATAAAATAACATTTCTTTTATTTTTTAATTTTTTACAATGACTCCATTACACTATTATTTAAATTAAATAAAATAAAATACCTATCACGACATCCTATCAGGCGCCATCAACAGGCGCGCAGATCCTTGCAGATGTCTAATGGAAGTGGTCAGCGTTCTAACTAAACTATAAAAAATCCGGCCGTTTATTTGTGTCGTCTCTATGGGAAACGGAGAAAGTTGTGTTTTATAGGTCAGCTACACGGGATAGAACGATCTTGATTTAGTGTGTTGAAAGAGTTTCAATTTTAGAATTAACGTTTATTTTGATGTAATCGTGATAAAATACTGGCCAGATGCTAAGAAACTTGTACAGAGAGCGACAAAAAGTAAATTAATAACTACGAAGATTAAATATAAATATATGAAAATCCGTAGGTAAATCCATCGATGTTTTTTAGCTAAAAAGGTAAGACTAATAAATAGATTATCTTGTATAAACATATGACAATAAAATCAGGATAGTCTGTAGGCATTTTAGGAGGTAAACTAACGTAATATATCACTAGTTTCAAACCTCCCGATTTCCCTTCGTGAGATTTTTTAAACATTTTTTGACGAACCATTCCAATCTTAGCTAGTCTTTTCAGATAAAAAGTATTCTATGTCTCAATTCAGGTCATAACCTATTTAGACACGCTGCAGCTTGTCCAGCCAAGTTCAAAGAAAAAGGAACTGATGACGCAGCGCCGTGTGTAATATTACACAAACCATTTCGAGCTACTTTTGACCCCTTCAACTCTACCTACTAAATTTCATTGAAATTGGTTCAACCGTTACAAGAGTGATTAAGAAATAAACAAACATTTGTATTTACAAAGGGGATGCTGTCATCGATGAACCTGTGTAGATGGATAAACCAAGGTAAGCTCGAACCAACGACCTTCGGGTCTAAAGTCAAAGCACCTCCCACTATGCCAACATTAGGTACCCACTCAGCTAACTATCAGGTTGAAGTGGCAATAAATTGGCGTCTGTTCAAGTAGAGCATCAAATGGAGCATGCTAATCACAAATTGTGTAGTGTGGGGTGATCATACGCGTGCCTGAATGCGGCGCCGGCGCCAACGCCATTGACCATTCTATGTATTCGTAGGATGTTTTATGTATGGTTTATATATTTTATGTAGCTTCCGAACGCGACTTCACTTAGTACAAAATTATGCAATTTCAGGACATAAGCAAAGTTTCAAGAGGGTAGAGAATCACTATCGTATCGTCAAACCTGTGACTACTGGTGACACTCAATTCCAGAGCCTCAAGTGGAACATGACAGCATACGGATCATGACATGACATCAGACTAATGACGTTTGTTATTCATTATTTTTATAAAACATCATTGTTTTGTTAGATTTTCTATCAGAGTTTAAGTTTTGATACATCCATTGTTAAATAATTACCACTTACATCACGGATATGATGATGACAGATGTATTGTAGGTTCTTAAATGCTAAATAAAAATAAATAGTAGTGTTGATATTTTTAATACTTATATTTCATTGCAATATAAATAAATACTTGCAAAAAAAAGGTTTGCAAAATATCGGCGGGGTGCAAGCTTGAATAAAAGGATAACATAAAAAAAATATTGCGTCAAAGATATAAATATTGTGAAGTAGATATACATGCATACCAACATACCGACTTAGAAACGAAACTATCCTATCTAAACTACACTACAACAACTCAAAATCTAAATGACAAAATTGTATTATAAAATTAGCACGTCTCTGTGTCTCTCTCCATAATTTGCATACCGATATCGGTTAAGATAAGTAAGATAAGATTTTAAGTAAGATAATTATGAGGTCCACGTTGAGAAACTCTGTGATACAATTAAGAACATTGTAACCAACTGTAGCAATAAATAAATGAATAGGAATATATGAATAAAACATATGACACAATTATTATTTAATAACTTTGATCTTGCATGCAATGTAACCTACACCATGTTTTAAGCAAATAAATTATCTTTATCTTTCTTTAACCTAGAAACTTGAAATTTGAAGGGTGTAAGTCATCGACATTGTCGATGTGCTTGGTGCATCGACTACATAGCCCAGAAGACACCGCATGCAAGGCGAACACTGTCATCCAAAACATCAGGCTTATACGGCCGATAAAAAATACCGCGCGTCAAACCTGCAGTAGTACCGACCACTTCCTTGACCCGTGCACATCTCGTCTGTTCATGCTAAAAAACCATTACCACAAGCTCAAGTTACACTGGTTATTTTCCTTGTCGATAGTCAATAGTGTTGTACCACTACTCAATAATTGATGATCGATAAACCTACATAGTAGTAACAACAACAGTTGGACGGACCTAACTAGTAAAACTACTTATTGCCAACTAGCTTCCGTCCGCGGCTTCGCTCGCGTTGTTCCTACATGGAAGTAACCTATTTGCTATTCGCATTTATAATATTATCGCTTTAGAATTAACAAATGTTGTCCTATGTTCCCGTTCGCGTTCCCGTTCCCGATCCCGATCCCGATCCCGATCCCGATCCCGATCCCGATCCCGATCCCGATCCCGATCCCGATCCCGATCCCGATCCCGATCCCGATCCCGATCCCGATCCCGATCCCGATCCCGATCCCGATCCCGATCCCGATCCCGATCCCGATCCCGATCCCGATCCCGATCCCGATCCCGTGTTTAAAACGGTGGAAACCAGTCGCATCGCATCGCATCGCGAGGAAACCAGTAGTTAGTATTGTTATAAGCGGCGATGGGCTTGCAACCTGTCACGTATGGACTGCTAACTACTGCAAAATGTGGGTATGTGCCGAATATAATATTTGGACGTGCCTCTGACTGCTATCGACAACTCATGACAACACTTCCCATCCCTAGTGAATCACGTCATCTTGAACCGGCCAATCAGAATGCATTTTTTCCCACTCCCCCCGTACCTCATACCTCACTGACTTGACAGAGTTGTTTGTTTGAAGAAATGAAGCCATTAGGCGTCTATTAGGCTATGTAGTCGATGGCTTGGTGTGTAGAGGTGCTTATTGCACCTCTTACAAAAGTAATTTCCGAAATTTATCAACTAAGGAGGTGCAGCGGGGGTTAAAGTCTGCTTGAAAATAACTTCTCGTGAACGAAGTCGCGAGAGCTCACTAGTTGGGAATAATCGGAAGACTTGCTGAAGAGGAACAAGCAGATAAGTATATTTTCGTTCAAACATTCCATTAGTACATTTTACAGTAGTTAGCATTTCACACATGACAGGTTTACAAGAATACTAACTGCCTCTGACTAACTCCTTTAGATATCATCAAGGATCTGAGCGCCTGGATATCTAAGAGGATGTCTACCGTACTTGGGGATTACAGTCGTGTCTTGGTCCTATCCTATCCTATCCTTAAGTATATTTTCTTTCCTATCTGTCTTTTCTATCTACGCTATTCCGTAGGATGTACTCACCCACTTAAGCAATATTGAAAGCGCAACGAAATGCGTCGGCAACATCGCATTACGCATAGAAATCGCTGGCAATCAGTTACAGTGGAATCACTAAATACGTAGCAACTTCCTAGTGCATTATGCTCGCCTGGTACCTAACTGCCACAAATGCTGTCAAGGTAGAGTACACTCTAGGCTTCAGATGTTTCTCTCACAAAATGTATTGTTGTCAAGGTTAATGCTATTTCTAACAGAGTTTTAATCAAATATTTAAAAAACTCTGCTGTCAAAAATTTGCCTACTTATTTTCATACTACCCGTGCGTGACAGGGGCAAGCATCTAGTTTTGGATAATTTTCTCCCTCTCCTTAATTTTCTCTAGTCTTAGTCATTTTTAGCCTTACAGCTCCCTCTCTTGATCTTACAAGGACTTTCTATCAGGGTATCATTTACCGCAGCAGCTTGTTCTACAGTACATTATGCTTGCCTTGTATCTAACGAAGGCCGCTGTTTAATAAACGACAATGTCTGTGTTAACTGTGTTACTGATTAGACACGGTTATGAACCAATCACCACAAATAGAGTTAACTGTGAAACTATCGTAGCTACCTATATTATGAAATCCTAGTTAGTTCTAATCTCATAGTTGGTAGTAACTATGCCTACTGCGACGTAGGTTGTGGGTTTGACTCCCAATCAGGGTGAAGATGTGCGTGATTATGCTGTCACGGTGTTATGCGAGTAGGTATATGTAGTTAATAAGTATATACCTACCTACATAAAACAATATTGGTAATTAACTATGACAAGAATACACGTCATTTAATATTATCAGCGGCGATGTTGCGATGTTAGCAATCTGTCACGTATGAAATGCTAACTACTGAAAAATGTGGGTATTGTCCCGAATGTTTAGACGTGCCTATGACTAACCCCTTTAGACATCTTCGGGGATCTAAGTGCCTGAGAGGATGTCTACCGTACTTGGGATTACAGTCGTGAGCCTATTTTTTCTTTTGTCCTATCTGGTTTCCGTACATAGAATAAACTTCGCTTAGTTTAAGACTGCGAAATGTCCACCAGTATTTTTTTTAAATTAAATTATTTAGCTACCTAGATAAATCAACAAGCGTCTGGGTACTGATTCTAATCTACATACCGAAAGGTAACCTAAGTACCTAACCTTTGCCATGTAATTGCAACTTGGAGTAGGACATCGCGGACCGTACATCTCATAATGGCATAGAGTTGCGCAGTAGATCTGTCTAAGATGAGTCACTTTGACCATGAAAGAACTAGCATCCTAAGACGTTTTAAAGTGATCCTTTTGATCCCTAGATCTATGGAAACTAAAAAAATCCGTGTTGATCGAGTGGATCAACTCTAAATCCGAAGATTGGATTTTATTGTTCAAAATGTTTAAATGAGCGTACAATGGTGAAGGAAAACTTCGTGAGGAAACCGGTGACGGGCTTTCAACCTGTCTAACTACTGCAAAATGTGGGCATGTGCTAAATGTAATGTCTGAATAACCCTCTAAACATCTTCAAGACTCGCGCCTGGAGATCTGAGAGGATGTCTACCGTACTTGGGGATTACAGTAGTGATACTCATTCTTTGCACGAGTTCCTATGACCTACAATCTACATGAATGGAGCTCTACCCAACACATACACGTAAAAAAAAAAAACGATACAGCCATTCTTCTTAGTAGGTGTAGGTGTCGAGTCGCGTTATCTGCATCGATGCGATCGCGCGATTATGAGCTAAATGTCATCGCGTGCCGACGGCTTTATTAGCGGAGAATTGACACTTACTGAATAAGTTAAGATACTCCTAAGGCCCTGTATGTCAACGATTGCTCTTTTTCGAAACGAAAAAAGAAATACTTCTGAACAAGCCACATCTCCTATTTTTATAAGTATATTACTTCAGGTTCCTACCTAGATTTCTATTAAGCTGAAAACATAATAGCAGAAACTTTTCACGATAAAGATATTATTTCAAAATGACTTTATGATCGAAATACTTTGATACCTACTATTAAGATCAGCTTGTGATTTATTGTTAAAGATAGGTAATATGTAGATCTAGATTTCTACTAAGATAGGTTTTTGATAAGTAATTATACATAATTTAATAATTAATTCACGCGCCGCCCATGGATCAGTACCACCGTGACTACTGTCAACGTCAGACGTGTGTTTGTCGCATCGACTACATAGCCTAATAGACGCCTAATGGCTTCATTTCTTCAAACAAACAACTCTGTCAAGTCAGTGAGGTATGAGGTACGGGGGGAGCCGGAAAAAGCATTCTAATTTCAAAATGACGTGATTCACTAGGGATGGGAAGTGTTGACATGAGTTGTCGATAGCAGTCAGAGGCACGTCCAAATATTATATTTGGCACATACCCACATTTTGCAGTAGTTAGCAGTCCATACGTGACAGGTTGCAAGCCCATCGCCGCTTATAAAAATACTTACTAGGTACTGGTTTCCTCACGATGCGATGTTTTCCTTCACCATTTTAAACACGTGTTTAAAATGGTGAATGTATAAATATCAATTGCTGTTCGTTAGTCTCGCTAAAACTCGAGAACGGCTGAACGGATTTATTTTATCTTGGTCTTTAAATATTCGTGGAGGTCTATGAAGGTTTCAAAGGTGATAAAAAAATCGAATAATTGCCGGGAAAACCTAAAAACAGCCCTTTTCTTTTTCCCATACAAAAGTTAAAAAAACGTAGAGTCCATTTGAGCTTTATTAGGTTTGATAGTACGGGAACGGGAACGAGAACGCGAACGCGAACTAATTCTAAAGCGATAATATGATAAATGCGAATAGCAAATAGGTTACTTCATATCCATGTAGGTACAACGCGAGCGAAGCCGCGGACGGAAGCTAGTTGGCAATAAGTAGTTTTACTAGTTAGGTCCAACTGTTGTTGTTACTACTATGTAGGTTTATCGATCATCAATTATTGAGTAGTGATACAACACTATTGACTTTCGACAAGGAAAATAACCAGTCTAACTTGAGCTTGTGGTAATGGTTTTTTAGCATAAACAGACGAGATGTGCACGGGTCAAGGAAGTGGTCGGTACTACTGCAGGTTTGACGCGCGGTATTTTTTATCGGCCGTATAAGACTGACCTTGTGGATGTCAATGTTCGCCTTGCATGCGGTGTCTTTTTGGGCTGTGTAGTCGATGGTTTGTCGTCATTGCAGCGGTCGGTAGGATTATTTATCGAAGTGATTAAAGATGGGTACATCTTTATTCTCATATACTATCTTAATATATATAAATCTCCTGTCACGATGTTTGTCCGCGATGGATTCCTAAACTACATAACCGATTTTAAATTAAATTGGCACACCGTGAGCAGTCTGGTCCAACTTGAGATATAGGATAGCTTAGATGTTTAATTATAGTCGCAATTTTATTTTATTGCAAACTGTTGACACAGCAACGCGTGGCCGAGTCTGCTAGTACATTATAAAAATAGGAGATGTGAGAGCTAGATGATGAGGCTTGTTCAGAAGTATTTCTTTTTTCGTTTCGAAAAAGAGCAATCGTCAACATACAGGGCCTTAAGTAAGTAACCTAAGTCGGTAATAAATTCAGTCTATAGTTTTAAAACCCGACGAAAATTATGTCGTCGAGTCCAGCCATAGCAAATATCACTGGCGTTGTTTGAATGCATTTGACATTTTGACAGTGAACTAGTAGACTCACACTGACAGATGACAGATCAAAGTGGAATGATGAGTGAACCCGTTTTCGCAGTAGCGCGACTGGCGCAAGCAACACTTTCGCAGTAGCCGATGTGTTGAAAGAATTTGATTTTGATTCGGGGAACTTTTGCAATTTGCTCACACCATGCAAGGTACCTACCTAGTACGAGACGAATGGGTATTTTGATCAGTCTGTACCTACCTAGGTAGGCGACATAGAGTTAGTAGGTACAGAAATCAGATCTTTGCGTTTATTCTTACCATTGTATCATGTGGAATTTACACACAACGGCATCTAACCCCAAACTGAGCAAAACTTGTACTATAGTAACCAGATAATTGATAGAATACTTACACCTAACTTACCTACTTTATTTTAAAAGGTCTATTATGATGGGGCAGTCTAATCTACATACGTAATAATCTAAGGACGTAGGTAGGTATCAATGACACCACGATATTTTTTTCTGTAAGTCAGCTCATATTCATATTCATATTCATTTATTGCTCCAGTTGGTACAATGGTCTTAACATATTTGTACAGAGTTTCTCAACATGGGCCCCGCTAGGGCACTACAATAATATATTATTCTAATTACATACTAATTAAAATAATAATAATAATAATATATATTTATATAACTAAATATATATAATTAAAATAGAAATCTTTGTTTATTAATTTTTAACCATAAATTCTTTTATATTATAGAAACATTTAGATACTAAAAAGGTTTTAAGGTTTTTCAAAAATATTGAGTTTTTTTCTATTGATTTTAATTTTGAAGGGCGCTTGTTATATATTTGAATGGACATGTGATATGTTCCAGTTCTGACTATTATTCATCTTGACCTTACGGTATTTGAAGCAACATTTGATTGCGATACCGACTCTATTGAGTCTAAATTTTGCAATTTTGCAATTTTATCAGGGACTATTGCGTTAGAAGGTAAAGTAGTTTTATCTTATTTAAAATTTATTTCGAACCTTTATTCACTATATCTATTTATTTATTTATTAAAAAGGATACTACCCAACACAGGTGTACACATTCACATTCAAGAAAAACCGGCCAAGTGCGAGTCGGACTCGCGCACGAAGGGTTCCGTACCATTATTTATAAAAACGGCAAAAAAAAAAAACATGTTTTTTGTATGGGAGCCCCCCTTAAATATTTATTTTATTCTGTTTTTAGTATTTGTTGTTAGAGCAGCAATAGAAATACATAATCTGTGAAAATTTCAACTGTCTAGCTATCATGGTTCATGAGATACAGCCCTGTGACAGACAGACAGACGGACAGCGAAGTCTTAGTAATAGGGTTCCGATTTTACCCTTTGGGTACGGAACCCTAAAAAGTAATACAAAAAGTTAAAGCAAAGTGCTCCCGCAATTATAGGGTAGGTATCGAGAGGGGGGCGTTGGTGTCTGCGACACAGTCTAACACTTCTGCAGGCATCGTCGTTTTTAGATTTGAGAAACTAGAGCATAAAACGAGTGAATATTTTTACAGAAAGCCTCCGTGTAAATCTCAACTCAATATCCTCCCCATTAGCATTGAGATCCACGTAGTGATACATCGTGTCACCTCATTCATCACCGATGGACGTGCGCTGTACAACGACATCGGACGTGAGGTATTTTTGCAGTGGCCAAAGAAAAAATGCACTCGTGATTTTTGCATAGGTGTCGGTTGAATTGACAATGAGTTGTTATTGTAGCTTTTATGAGATAGCTGGGCTATTCAATCGAGTTTAACATTTTATTGAATACTAGCAGTCCGCTCCGGCGTCGCACGGGTGTAATGATGATGTTATGGCAATTTTTTTTACACCTTGGGTTACATTATCGAAGTTTTAATAGGGATCCCTAATAGTTAGACAAGACAAATATGATATTACTGACTTTTTTGTAGATATTGATGTCCTCTATAAAACTGTATTATATCAGTTTGCTCTATTGTCAATAATTTCTGCAGAAAACGCAATATTATGTTTTTTTTTTCACACGTTGGGTTACATTATCGAAGTTTTCATATGGATCCCTAACGTTTTTGAAATAATCTATAGCCTATGTTCATCAGGGATAATGTAGGATATGGTAAAATAATTTTTGAAATCGGATCAGCAGTTTCGGAACTTATTCGATGCAAAAACATACAATCAAATCTTTCCTCTTTATAATATTAGTATAGACATAGACATGACAAAAATCGCTAGGTCTAAACTGTAAAAACTCGTAAAAAGTAATGCCCGATTCTTGAATGTTTTAATCACCTGTCGACTGTCGGTCACTGGAAACTACGACACAATTAGGAATTTGCATTTTCTTTTTCATATATTTTTTTCTGCATTTTCAATGTTTTATTTTATATATGATTTGTACATAATAAAATATGTCTAATGTCTAGGACTCTAGGTAAAGACAAGGACCTACCTATTTCAGTTCAAACTAAATAAATGAATACCTATTATCTTCAATAATTATAAATGCAATAACCAAACACAAACCTTTAAAAACATTCTTGGCGACATTTCCAGGTACTTAGGAAATAACTGTAACTGTAAAATAAGGTATTAATTGAAAAAATCGAATAGTATCGCTACCCTTATACATTGCCCAATGCCCCAACTGTCCTCTAAAAGCTGTGCGCTTATGCACCGGTGGGAATTGACAAAAATGCATTCTGTTAACGTGGAATTTGCAATGGAAACGTTGGCATTTCACATTAATGTCGCACCATATCAGGATGTGGGCTCGTGTGTGAGCGCTTTTCAGATTAGAAGCCGACCTACTTCACTTTGTTCACTTCAGTAGATACCTACTTATATAGGTAGGCACCTACACGAATCAGAAGTATGCTCTTCCTGCTCTCGAAATATACACCCTAGGTGTATATTTAGTAGCCAGTGGCCTGGTGGCTTATTTCGTAAAAATCAATGATTTTCATAGCCATAGCTATGAATATCATAAATACATTTCAGAGAATACCAACTTCATAATATTATGTAACTTATATAGAATCTATGTAGGTAACTCCCTAATCTATTCTCATAGCTATATACCTACCAATTTCATAGTAACTATTAAAGAATTTATGCAGGTAAGTACCTAAACTGCATTTAAAGTCATAATAGTTAAGATAATCATAGTTTTTTACGAAATATGCCAGTATGCTGGCTGGCTGGCTGGCTCTCGACAAATAGGCCTATCTGTTTTAAGTTTTATACAAATCGGTTCAGTTCAGCGATTTAAATTACATAGGTACTTACCTTCTTAGGCTGATTGGACGAGTAGGTAGATTACTTACCTAGTTACCTATATTTAACCACTTAGCTAGGTAGGTAAGGTACCTACCTAGACAATTTAGGTTACTTACCTATTACTTCACTCCTAATTCGCCCATAAACATTCAGCGCAGTCTCCCAATAAGCATAATTCGCGGAGATGATCACGACCACCGCCGATCAGGCAGTCTTTAAGCTATAATAATCACGGATACGGATTTGTCATTGTCGAAGGACCACCGGCTTTTAGAACTTTGAGGTAGGTAGAGCGACCACGGTGGCCACCGCACATTATGATGAGTAAAACTAAACATGAAACTTTAGACTGCCTAGTAGATAAGTACCTGCGTAGTTATACCTACTACCTATACAACACCTACAAAAAAATGGTAGTCTGGCCTCATTGTGTCATTATGTACGAAACTGTGTGTAGCTCTGCGTTTTTGAACTACCTACATACAATATGATTATCTACCTAGGAAATTAGCTACTTACTGCATAATAAATCCGTCCATAAAAACGAGCTCATAAAAATATTCAAGTGGCCTAAGCCTAAGGACTTCGTTTCGTTCATTATGTTTTGGTTTTTGAACTTATCGAACTTGAATCTCTCTACAAACAGCACAACTACTGCCATCTAGCGACGAGCCATGGAGGTACGTAAAATCTGATACTTACATGGCAACATTATCAGACTGTCAGAATTTGTCACTGTCATATAAAAATATGACACTGTCATTGTCATGATATCCGTCAACGTGACTGCTGGCTGATCCGCCATTGTTATTTTCTTTTTTGACGTGCTGTCTAGCTAAACACAGCACGTGTAAATTGCGCAAAAATGCGTATAGAAACTTGTTACTTCTGCTCGTCCAGGGTATATCCTGGACACGGGATCCAGTTCGTCAGAAACGACTGCAAGGTAGGTTGCTCATAGTTTTTTTTGTTATATTTTGCAAAGTTGTGTCATTACGTTAACCGCGCTGTTCGTTCAGATTTTCAGATTTTGCCGTTCAAAATGTCACGCCGCGTTCAAAAAGAAGAAGAACCCGCGTAAAACCAAATGGACTAAAGCATACCGCAAGACTGCAGGCAAAGAACTGGCTATCGACCCTGCATTTGAGTTTGAGAAGAGGAGGAATGTGCCAGTCAAATACAGCCGAGATCTCTGGAACAAAACCATTGAAGCCATGAAAAGGGTTGAGGAGATTAGACAAAGGAGGTCAAATAACCACATCATGCAGAGATTGAGGAAGGGCCGGGAGGTTGAATGGCAGAGGGATGTTCGGGAGGTACAGAGGGATATCTCATTGATCAGGTAAGCTTTCAGAACATAATCTTCCTATGAAAAGTACCTACGCTATGATAATATTTCAGATAATACATTACATGTTCTTAGGAAGCTAAAAAACAAACTAGGAAACAATAAAAGTGCTTGTTTATTAAATATGTTGCAAAAGATTACAACATTAATTGAGTGACTAAAGATACTTTGTGCCCACCTTTTCATAAGTTTGTTATCAGTATTAACCTTACTAATTATGGTCGGTGAAAATTAGTTTATGTGAAGCTAGTTGTGTGACTGCAAATATGGTATTGTGTCTCTGTCAATAAGGTTAAAAAGTGTCTGCTATGCTGCCAAACAGCTAACTTTCTGCAAACCATACTGTACTGTTATAGAAACCTAAGTAAAGTCAGTCAATGGTGGTGGGTCTGTTGTGTTGTGCTCAAGCTAAAGCTAAAATTTTGTAAGTAAAACTATTTCTTTTATTCCTTTATGTCTAAATTAGCGTAAGAAATAAGATCAATATTTTTTTACCAAATCTTGGACACAACACATGATTCACTACCATTACATAAACTAACAAATTTTACTAAGTTTCTAGAACCATGTGGGTTCTAGACTTCTGGCTTGTAGACACTAAAGTCCTACTATCTTCACTTCAGATCACCAGCAGCCGGTCTAAAACAACGACAAATGGAAGAGGACAACGAAATGGAAGTTGAGCCAGAGACAATCCAGGTCATTGACTCCAAGGGTCGGAAGACGACAATCGAAGCTCCAGTCATGGTACCAGCTGTCGGAGAGATGATTGAGGATGGTGGTGATATTGAACTTTAAAATGTCAAATACGTAAGAGCACCAGTTTTTAATGTCCGCTCGGACTTCTGTAGAGCTGTTCTGTATGCATATCTTGAACCTGGAATGCTGAATGCACTGTGAGTTTCTATGCTATAGCATATAAAGTTGCTGATTAAGCTTTCTTCTTCCTCCTGACCTTATCTCACTTCTCGTGGGGTCAGATGTTGCAAATAGATTTGTCTTGGGCTGTTTTACAATTGACCGCCTGCCCAATGTCAACCCTCCTTGGGAATAATAGCTTTCAAGGTTTAAAATATGTTTACAAAATATGTAGGCAATAAATGGATCCTTTAATAACTATTTTATGGTTATGGTCCATCAATTTGTGATTGCAACTTTGTAATTAACTAAAATAATACAAATACCACAATAGAAGTTAAGTTTGTTACATTTGATCGACTAAGTTTCTAAACGCAGTAAAAGCAAGACTATAATTTTTTTTTTATTATTTTCTTCCATATCCTAATTTTCCTTGTACCGACCTTGCTCACAATTTAAGAAATTGAAAATAATTTCGTAGCCAAATCATGAAACAAATATTCAGTATATTTAAGGCAACTAACCCCAATTTGGTATAGCTAATCTAATGAAGATTATAGTAAATTATTTAATACCAAATGTTACGTTATTACAATTTTCAAGGGATCTCTAATTTTTTTTTAATAAATAAATATGTTACTTAATTTTACTATAACAAGAGATGATAATAATGTTCTTTGTAATTTTCTAAAGCTTAAATTAGAATTGGCCATAGCTATAGGAAAACATCACCAGACCCACCAATCATTTCATAAAATATGATCTTCAATAGGAAGGTAAAAAAAAACGTACAGGCGAATTGATAACCTCTTCCTTTTTGAAGTCGGTTAATAAATGGTTCATTAAAAAAAAAACAACATACAGGCGAATTGATAACCTCCTCCTTTTTGAAGTCGGTTAATTAATGGTTCATTTACCTTCTGTATTTCCTCAGAGTATAGAAAAATTAACTATAATTATAATGCTGATTGACTTTTTCAGAAGGTATACCTTTGGGTATACCAGCTTCGAAACAGAGTATCTACTCGGGAATTGAAAACGCAATTTAGTGACAATATTCGTTTCAAAATTACATCGTTTCGACTAAAATTAGAACGATGGAACAACCGTAATTACTTTTGACAATCATCAATATTCGTAATTCTTCTTACAAATCAGTTCAAACTTTAGTCGAAACGAATATTGTCACGAAATTACGTTTTCAGTTCCCGATTAGACCCTAGGAACAATGTATGTGATAACTTAACATCGCGTGTTATATAATTATAAAGATAGTATTGATTCACTGGGTGTGGATTTACTTTAATCCACCTAAGTCTTCTTGCAGGGATAGCAAACATTTTGTTAATTTGTCCCTCTGACTGCTCCAAAGAAAATCATGTGATTTTTTTTCCTATACCTACTAGACAGGTGTTCCACAGGACCTGCTGGTTCTGTGATTATATTATTTAATTTTGCTAAATTAATTTGATGGCTAAAATATAGTATCCTTGTTTTTTTGGTATTTATGAGAGGAAAGGCTACATTAACATAACTGCCACCGCTATGTAGGTAAGTATCAATGATTTAAATGCATCTTGTAACTCAGCCAGTTTTTTTTTAATAAATTAATTGAATACACCCGATCCAAATTTCCATACGTTGTGGTTATCAAAAACTATGAGTTCCATGGTACCACAAAAACCCAAGAGCCGGAACAAAAAATTGCAAACTATGCAATCCTTTGTCCTACCTCTCTGGGATCGAACTTAGGTAGCTGATATGCTTATCTAAAGATTTTTACACGGGTCTTTATCACTCCCAGAAGTTATTTTACCCGTTTAAAAATTTATAGTTATGTCTACGTATCACGATAGTTTAAAAAATAAATCTAACATGCTTGTAGTGCGAACCACAAGTTGTTGACCCCTGAATAATCCAATTACACTACCATGTCTTCTATTACAAATTGAAACATTACAGAAATCAGGAAGCGATCGGAAGTCCCCGTGGGGAAATAAAATGGCTATTTACTCGGCCGTTTTCGTAGCTTTTATAGCTTGCGCATCTTACGTAGCCTATCAAAAGTATGTGAATGTGTACACAAGCTTTATAGTGAAACCGCTGAAAAGTTATGACTACGTTATTGGTAAGTACCTACCTACCTAGTATTTTTAGGGTTCCGTACGTACCTAGTTTTTGTGTTAGCGAATTGTGATATCTACCTATTGATTTCTGTATGAAATAGCGCCTATCGAAAAAAAAATACCTACCTAGCATGTTCAGTGTCCGAGTTTGCTATGACTATCTTGGTAGGTACTAGCTCTATGTACTGCTTAGCAGGTAGGTAGATTTTAGCCAGTTCCTGTGATTAGGGATGCAAGTGATCAGGTAAGTCGGAATCAAACGGAATCTTATATATGCCTCCGCTGTCTGTCTGTCAAACAGGGTTCTAAGAGTTCTAACTCTTGAACGGAAATAGGTAGATAACTGAAATATTCACAGAATGCGTGTTAGTGTGGCCGCTATCAAAAAAAGTTAGAACTCAAAGTCTCCCCATACAACAATTTCAAAAAATGAGTATTTTTTTTACGTCTTTTCCAGCGCTCGGTAGTAAAGAACCCTGTGCGAGTCCGACTCGCGCTTGATCGATTTTTTAGTCTAGTCTAGGGCACTGTGTGAAATGTCTACCAACATTTATTTAATTTAATATATAATTAGTCGGTGCCGGGACGGCCGGCTGCGTTCTCGCCGCTCGTCTCTCCGAAGACCCCAATACCAGAGTCTTGCTGATCGAAGCTGGTGGCCACATGGGATACTTCACAAGGATCCCACTGACGGCCACCGCTGCCCAGCAAGGGCCCAACGACTGGGCCGTTAAGACTACACGACAGAGATACTCGTCTTTCGGCATGTGGAATCAGGTCAGTAATTATTATTTATTTGCTAGCAGTCCCGACAGACGTTTCAATAATCCCACAGAAAATAGCAGTTTCAGTTTTTCACAAACGTTACGCTGGATTTTCCAAAAAGCGGTAGGTAGGTACGATTTTTTTTATTATATGATTTATTTGACAGTTTAGTTTTCTTTTTTATATACTTAACACACTATATATACTACTATACTTTTTAGTATACTATACTTTTTTAACATTGTTAGGTACCTACTAGTTATATTCGGAGGAGGGCGTTGATATCTACAGCTTCATTACTACTGCAGGTGTCATCGTTTTTCAATTTTACTGTTTTGGTTTAGGTTTCAAATAAAAACTTTATTTATTTATTTAATCAAAACGACTTTAATATATCAAATTAAGGACACATTTACATACTTATAATAGAAAATATCAAATAGTCAAAAAAGTAATATTTAAATTAAGTAAAAAAAAATGAATTAACTAAAAAAATTTTAACGAAATAATTAGGTATTAGAGTAAAGCGAATGGAATCATCAACTGGTAAAATTGCTGTTTTTAGGGTTGCGTACCTCAAAGGAAAAACCTTTATTGGATCACTCGTGTCACGTGTATCTGTGCGCCCGTCCCTCCATGACAATAAATGTTACTATGATATTAATGAATTTTTAAATGACTCATTTTAATTATAATGCTAGCACACCCTCTGTCCCTGCCTTTATCATTTGCACAATGATATCGTTAAAACATGTGACATTATTATTTTAAAATTATGACCTTGCATGTACCTACCTAATGTACTGACGTAGGTAATATAAAACACTAGCGAACCGCCCCGGCTTCGCACGGGTAGCATGTTATTATACATATAAACCTTCCTCCTGAATCACTCTATCTATTAAAAAAAACCGCATCAAAATCCGTTGTGTAGTTTTAAAGATATAAGCAAACATACATACATACATACAGACGCGGGAAGCGGAAAGCGACTTTGCTTTATACTATGTAGTGATATATCTCGAAATTTCATGAAAATCGGCCCAGAGCGGTTGGACCGTGATAACATCACAGACAGACAAGCGTTACTTTCGCATTTATATTATTAGAATACTTAGATAATATTTTTTAACTCTAATTTACTTCTCTCCAGACTCAGTTCATACCCCGTGGCAGGGGTCTCGGCGGTTCTGGCCAGATCAATTTCCTTCTTCACGGCTTTGGCTTGCCATCAGACTTCCGCTGGAGCCAACTCGGCTTCAAAGGCTGGTCTTACGATGAGTTGAGGATATATTTTATGAAAGCTTTCGGTACTGTGAGAAGTGAGTTTGATTCGGAACACTGCCCGGCTGCCGGGGAGTGTCCAGGCGAGAAGGTTAGTGAGTTTGTTCTTCATACCAAAGTAGTCTGTAACTGTGTGAAAATAGGGTTAATAACCGCATGAAGAGCGCGAGCCCCAGCGTTCGCTTGGGGTTTAACGGTATTGCGCAGTGACGTCACAGCGCGAGCGCCGGCGCTTGCTCGGGGTTTGAGAGGTTTAAACATTTGCCGCCAGCAGGTAAACTATTTCTTCAGTATGCTTCTTGGATTACTGTAATCCCAAAGCACGGAAGACATTCTCTCAGATCTCCAAGCGCTCCATGATATCCTTGTAAATGCCTAAAAGGGTAAGAGGCACGTCCAAACATTGCATTTTGCACATGCCCACATTTTGCAGTAGTGATTCTACACGTGCAAGCCCGTCGCCGCTTACAAGAATACTAACTGGATTCCTCACGATGTTTTCCTTCACCGTTTTGAGCACGTGTTTTGATGCGCATAGGTATGCATTTTTCAAACAGAAACGCCGAAGGCCGTCTGGCCGTCTGTCTGTCACAAGGCTGTATCTCATGAACCGTGATAGCTAGACAGTTGAAATTTTCACAGGTGATGTATTACTGTTGCCGCTGTAATAACAAATACTAAAAAGAGAACAAAATAAATATTTAAGTGGGGATTAAGTGATCCTCACGAAAATTGCAATAATGTAACCTAAGGTATCAAAAATTTGCCTAAGGCCGTTTGAAGCCGGAAGGCGGAGTTTTGAAGAGAAGCTAGTTTTTATAATACTTTTAAACCTGTTGTACGAACTAGTTATGTAGTATAGGTTTGCTTCGAAACGTACACAAATGTGTTCAGTTCATATCCGCTTATCAAAGAAGACGCAAACATGGAAAACATAGACCTTACGAACGGTGATTCGCGACTCAAACAGCAGAGAAGAAAACGCCTGAAGCATATCGTTTTAGATATTTTATTGGACTATGCCGCAAACTCCAATCTACATGGTCTTCGGTACATCGCGGAAAAAAGCATCACAGTTATTGAGAGACTCTTCTGGCTAGCCATCTTCATCATTAGCATTGTCCTCTGTTCTTGCCTCATCAACAACGTGTACGTGAAATGGAAGACCAGCCCTGTCATCGTCTCCATCAGCGAAAAGCTAGTCCCTGTCAGCAGTTTACCTTTTCCTTCCGTTACCATCTGTCCTCAAATCAAGAGTAAAGCCATGGTCTACAACTACGCTGAACATCGAAAAACACACTTGAGCCAGGAAAATTTCTGGAATAAATACGAAGGCCTTGATAAGTTCGAAGATGTCTCTGCGGTTTGTGGTTTTAACGTTCTCGGCTATCAATTTAATAGTAACACCAGTCGAACCTTCGTCAATTCGTCTATCATTGATCATTTAACTGAAGTGGCACCTACCGCCTTCGACGTGTTAAACGAATGTCGATGGCGAAATCATAGAATAAATTGTAATGATTGGATTAAAACCGTATACACGGCTGAAGGAGTGTGCTTCAATATGAACGGACTCGCAGCGGACGAAATGTTTCGAAACACAATACAGCGAGACTACAATTACTCTAAAAGAGCTGAGCCCAGTCGAGGATGGTCTATCGAAAAAGGTTATTACTCCGATGATCCGTTTCCTAAACCAGGATACGACACTGGTGCTACTCCAGATTTTTCTGTCACTCTGACCAGTTTAGCTGAGAACTTCGACGGAATCTGTAACGGGGCGAATTCTGGCTACAAGATATATTTACATCACCCTGCGGATTTACCTGAAGCCTCGATGTATTACTATGCGGTGCAGAAAGACCAGGTTGCGTCGTTGGCCGTAAGCGTCGACGTGACAAGCACATCGAAGGCGCTGGCCGGCTACTCGCCACAGATACGCCAGTGCTACTTCCCTGAAGAGAAAAATTTACACTACTTTAAAATATACACAGCTAAAAACTGCCGAGCAGAATGCTTATCGAACTATACTTTTGAGGAATGCAAATGCGTGGGATTCTACATGGTCCACGACAACAGCAGCCAGATTTGCGGACAAGTTAAAAAAGAATGCATGTTGAAGGCCCACGAGACTATGGTGTTGCGTGAACTACGCTTGGAATCAGACGGTGGCCCAGGCTGCCGCTGTCTGCCAGCATGCGAAAGTCTGGAGTACGACGCGGAGGTTCACAAGACAGATTTCAATTTCCACCAGCAATTGGCAACGTTAAGCTACGCACAACCGGGGTGGCAAGGCACGTTCAGGGTACCAAAAGGGTTGCAGTACTCGAAGGTCGACGTATTCTTCAAGAAATCTCAATTTATGTCCATACAGCGTTCGGAACTGTTCGGACTAACTGATTTCCTCGCTAATATTGGAGGTCTACTCGGTGTGTTTTTAGGTTTCTCATTCTTGAGTACAGTTGAAATAATTTATTTCTTTACTTTGAGACTTGGTTTTGTATTGAGGCGAGATTTAAAGGAGGAAACAAAGTGTCATGTTAATCTTGAAAGTCGAGGAAACATTGAAAAGGGAACAAACAGTTCCTAATAACCGCGTTTACACATTGTTGTTTAAGGCCCTGTATGTCGACGATTGCTCTTTTTCGAAACGAAAAAAGAAATACTTCTAAACAAGCCACATCTCCTATCTAGTATAATGCACTATACAAATGTAAGTAAGTACCTAGTACCTACATAATTTTATGTAATTAATCTTTCGAAATTTTATCGTCACCATTATCTTGCACTTATCCCACTTTTTTATAATATGTCAATGAATGCTAAAAATAAATTGTGCTGAAAATTATTTACGTTGTTTTGCCTCCACGTGGAACAGTAGTAGGTCCTGCGCGTAGATTTTTTTAATAATCCCCTAAAATGTTTTATCATTGTCACTTTCATGTCGACTAAAAGAGATTGCATAGATTTATCAGCCATTTTAGCTATTATGAAAGATGGTGATGATCTTTTCTCAATCTACATTATTATTATTATCACATTAGGTATATAAGTGTAAAGAATACCAAAAACAAGTTTTTAGACTTGAGATTAGGTAGATTTCAATCATCGCACGTGTTTAGGCAAATAAATACCACAGAACATGTTCCTCCTCCCCTCTCCCCCCTCCACGCTCGCGCACGTCGATTCGCATTTTTACCTGCCTTGTGCATCTTAAAAAAATCGACCAAGTGCGAGTCGGACTCGCGCACAAAGGGTTCCGTACAATTATCACTACATAGTATAAAGCAAAGTCGCTTTCCGCTTCCCGCGTATGTATGTATGTTTGCTTATATCTTTAAAACTACACAACGGATTTTGATGCGGTTTATGCGGATAGAGTGATTCAGGAGGAAGGTTTATATGTATAATAAGCATGTTATTATACATATATGCATGTTATTATACCCGTGCGAAGCCGGGGCGGGTCGCTAGTTATCTATAAAAAAATCACGTTTGTTGTATGGGAGCCTCACTTAGACATTTATTTAATTGTTTTTATCACGGTTCATGAGATAAAGCCTTACAGACAGACAGACAGACAGACGGACAGCGGAGTCTTAGTAATAGGGTCCTGTTTTTACCCTTTGGGTACGGAACCCTATAAACGGCAAATAAATCACGTTTGTTGTATGGGAGCCAAACTTAAATATTTATTTTGTTTTGTTTTTAGTATTTGTTGTTAGAGCGGCAACAGAAATACATTTGTGAAAATTTCAACTCAAAAACGACTTGGCCGATTTGGATGATATATTTTTGTTGTATTCGTAATTACTAGAACAAGATTTATAATGGAAAAAGTTCCCGAAAAATAGAACAAAAAAATATATTAAATTATTGAAATTTGGGCAAGACAACAGCTGGACAGCTAGTATGCTTATTAAATTTAAAGAAGATTGTGAAATGCATGGAAAAAAATAAGCCGGACATAGCTTACACAGCGCCATCTAGCCCCACACTAAGCAAAGCTTGTACTATGAAAACTGTTCTGATCCCAATCTGACACACACAGAAAATAATTCCCATATTCTTAGTTGTAACCTCGACTCTACCTTGACTCAAACTCTTTCCGAGGCCCCTCGAAAAGTAG
This sequence comes from Hydriomena furcata, assembly GCA_912999785.1. NCBI lineage: Eukaryota > Metazoa > Arthropoda > Insecta > Lepidoptera > Geometridae > Hydriomena > Hydriomena furcata. The sequence goes on from OU538834.1 coordinate 13,747,851, forward strand.
GTACCTCATGTTTGGTATCTTAAATCGATATTTTGGAGGTTCTTCAATTACGTCATCAGTCGACGCGCTGAAATATGTTTGAATTCAAATTCAAATTCAAAATTCAAATTCAAAAATCATTTATTTCAATAAAATCACAAGGATCACTTTGAAACGTCTTAGGAACTAGGTGAAGCTACGCCGATTCCACGCGACCAAGCCTAGAAGAATCAGGCAACAAACACGGCTTGGGGTCTACCTTTTTTTTTATGATCCTTTCCTTAATGCTATGTAGAGCTCCAGTGTGGTGCCAATCGAACAAGGTGAAGGCTCAAACAAGAATAATAATTAAAAGTACCTACTACTCAAGTACGTACAACAATAAAAAAATAACTAAAGAGCTTCAGCACAAATTCAAAAAGCAACACACGCTACACTTGATTTAGAATTAAAACTAACAGATAAAATAACTATTTGCTTAAAAATAATTAAAGTAGACAAATGTTACACAAAATAAAATTAAGTACCTAAATTAATATTTAGCTGTCGAGTGGCAGAACGACATCAGGCCACGAGGATTTATCATTTATATAATCATCTACAGTATAATACGCTTTGTTTATAAGATTATTCTTTATGTAGGCTTTAAATCTTCTAACGGGAAGTTTTGTTGCGTTTTCAGGAAGTTTATTATAAAATAGTATACAATTCCCCATAAACGACCCCTTCACTTTTTCTAATCTAAATTTGGGTATGTACAATTTGTTCTTATTTCTTGTGTTAATACTATGTACATCACTTTTTTTCTTAAAGAAAGCCATATTCTTACAGTATATATTCAGTATACAGTAAGTTTTCATATATATGTTGTGAGATTACTGTGAGAATGTTAATTTCTTTAAATTTTTGTCTCAAAGAGTCCCGGGACTTCATTTTATAAATGGCACGTACTGCCCGTTTTTGTAAAACAAAATGTCTGCTGCCTTACCCCAGAGAAGAATTCCATACGACATTACACTATGGAAGTAACTAAAATAAACTAGCCTAGCTGTGGCTTCATCGGCCAGCCGCCTAATCGTGCGGACTGCATAAGCAGCGGAACTAAGTTTACCAGCAAGTGTTTCAATATGAGGTCCCCATTGTAAGTTTGCATCAATATTGAGACCTAAAAAAGTAGTCGAATTAACAAGCGTAAGAGCCTCTTCATTTATTTCAATATTTTCAATGTTAGTCGGAGTATGCCGTACACTAGGCAAAGAGAATTTAATGCATTTTGTTTTCTTAGAATTAAGCAATAGGTTGTTTACAGTGAACCAATTAAAGACTAGCGACAGTGACGCATTTATGTCATCGAAGTTAACTTTAGATCTATCGACTTTAAAAATAAGCGACGTATCATCAGCAAATAGGACTATGTCACAAATGTCTTTTACATAGAATGGGAGGTCATTAATGTAAACTAAGAATAAAAATGGACCTAAAATCGAGCCCTGTGGAACTCCCATTACAATAATTGTGATTGTGTGTGTAATTTGTGTCTGTAGGATGCTATTTATTACTTTTAGGCTCCAATGAAACTTAAACTGGGTGACGAGCACAATGAACTAACCTTCACCTTCAAACAAGCTTCCTCCTTACTCCAAGACAATCAGACCAGGTTCAAGCGAGCTACCGCGATGGTCAAAGATGGCAGCAGACATTCGAGCTACGACGGATACCTAAAGCCGGCGTTGGGAAGGAACAATTTGCATGTTTTGTTGCAGACCCAAGCGGTTTCCGTAAGTTACATAAATAAATAGACAATTTATATAAATAAGACTTGCTTTTACCCGCGACTTTGCATAGATCCAGGAAATTGATTTTCACAACATTAAAATTCATTCAAACATTAAAATTCCTAAAAATTAAAATATTTTTTGGGGAAAAAAGTAAACTATGCCCGTCCCAAGACTAAACTATCACATTCGGCCCAGCAGCGGTTTGGCCGTGATAACGTCACAGACAGAAAGACAGAGTTACTTTCGCATTTATAATATTAGTATAGATTTGGAGATGTTCAATAATATTGCAGTGCCTGAACCGATATATATTTCAGCATTTTATGTTTGAGACTCGGAGGTTTAATTTTATATTTCAGGACGGCAAGGCAATTCTGTTGTGTTCACTTACCCACAAGCTGAAATGTCGTAAAAAAAGATCGCTCTTATTCCTTCTTCCAGTTCTTTTTCCTCTCCTCCATTCCTTCCTAAGTTTGGAGTCGTGAAAAAATTCACGGTAGTAGCATATACCTACTGATGTTAAAAGCAAAATTATCACAGCTAAGTAGGCGTTACGAGTTAACGAGTAATAGACGACCAACTTGTAAAATGGACTTGGAGAAGTACCTAATAATAAAAATGTAGTACAAATATCATTAAAAATTACTTATTTATGGGTATTAGCTGTGTAAACTACGAAACCTTACATTGCGCGTGACCCGCACGTGGTCCATTTTTTGCATTTTTTAAATACATTAGCTATTGTATTAGCTAGCTAGTAATTGGACTCAGAATTTCCACCATTGTTTCAAAATGTCATAGTAATTACCTATTTGTAACCCTCTCCAGATTCGCTTTGAAAGTAACATCGCATCTTCCGTCTACATTCTACAAAATCATCGTCGATTGGACAACATATTTGTGAACAAGGAGATTATTCTATCAGCTGGCGCCATCAAAACTCCACAGATTCTGTTGGCTTCGGGAATAGGACCTAAGAAAGTTTTAGAGAAGTAAGTCAATGTCAAAAGGTACCTATTTATTTCAATAAAATCAAAATGATTCATTTGAAACGTCTTAGCAAAATGCGTTTAATAACCTTCCCCTATAAGATGAGGAATAAACGTTTTTGATGAATGCAGAATCGTTTTTTCCACAATAACCGCAAAATATACCTACAGTTTTGTTTTTTATGACAATGATAACTTAGGGATATAATCTACATAGATAAATTGTAGACAGAAACACGATTGGCGAAACTATTCTCGATAGATTTATTTTCCAAAGTTGGCTCTTCAAAACACTAGTTTCGTTTAATCTGGAACTGTGCTGTGCCCTACCTTCGGAGGAGGGCGTTGATGCCTGCGACACAGTATTTATACTTCTGCAAATGTCATCGTTTTCTACTTTTAATGTGCTATTGTTGTTTTAGTTCCAAATAAATAAATAAAAAAAAAAAAAAAAATCAAAACTATAAATAGCTAAACACTCAATTTTTAGGGTTCCGTACCCAAAGGGTAATAAACAGGACCCTATTACTAAGACTTCGCTGGCCGTCTGTCCGTCTGTCTGACGACAGACAGACAGTGTCTCATGAATGAATGTCTCATGAACCGTGATAGCTAGACAGTTGAAATTTTCACAGACTATGTATTTCTGTTCCGCTATAACAACAAATACTAAAATCAGAATAAAATAAATATTTAAGTGGGGCTCCCATACAACAAACGTTTTTTTTTACCGTTTTTTATAGATATTATTATTTATTTTTTATAGATACGTACGGAACCCTTCGTGCGCAAGTCCGACTCGCACTTTTAACCGAACGGTTTTTATATAATTCGTACAACGTTACTGGTTATTCGATCTATTCCTGCTAGGAGGTTGTAGGGAAGGTTATTTCAGTTGAATGAGACCATTATTGTTCTAGTGCGAAAGTTATACACATTATACACAAAAAAAAAACATAAAAATCGGTCAAGCCGTTTCGGAGGCGTTTGGTTACAAACACTGTGACGCGAGAATTTTATTATATCAGATTACTAGCAGACCCGCGACAGACGTTGTCCTGTCCAAATTTCAATAATCGCATAGATTAACACACGTTGCTATGATGACTGATGTCAGATTTTTTGCACACCAGCGCCATCTAAACCAAAATCATCCCTTTTGCGTTTTCTTATTTTTTTGGGGATGTTTTTCGTATTTTAAAGCAGTCTATATTTTATTCGGGCATTATATCTACATCTACAGCAAATTTTATCTTAATCTGTTTGTCGTTTAGGCCTGATTGAGGCACCAACATACAAACAAACTCACAAACTTTTACATTTATAATATTATATATTTCAGGTTGAAAGTCAAGCCTATAGCAATCAACGAAGCCGTGGGTCAGAATCTCCACGATCACATGAACATGCCTATCTATGTCAGCATTAAGAAACCTATAAGTGTCACCCTATCCAAGGTGTTCAGCGTTAGAACCGTTTGGCAGTACTTGTGGACTTCGAATGGCAAGTTTTTATGAGATAAGCTAGCCCTGTGGCTTGGGGGTCTACTCTTAAAAACGATCAACGATATATCGAGACAAACGTCACATCGTTTCCGATTATATTTTGAAAGATGGAACGATCGACTTTACTTTTGACAATGACATATTCAACTACGACAGACGACGATTTCTAAGAGTGTAATTTGGCTGAATATATCGGAGCACTGTCACTGTCATCGATAATGTCGAAATCGTTTTGCAGAGTGTGGACCCTAAGCACGAATCACTATCGTATCGTCCGAATGTCAAAACTGACACGTAAATGGAGTGACGGACGGACAGACACACGAATGATCCGGAATCGGAAAGACGGAACCTATACATTTCCGTGTTTTCCTTTTGAAGTACGGAACCCTAAATAAGTTTTCTGTTGAAAAATATAAAATATTTCAATGACAAGCTTTTGTAAAATAATTTACCATCGAGCTCCAGCGCGCTATTAACTGTCACATCATATAACATTGTCATCGGAACTTGACAAGTATGCAAAGTTTTTACTTAAGGCGCTCCCAGTCGACGATTATTTTTGTTCGAAACGAAAAAAGAAAAAACCGGCCAAGTGCGAGTCGGACTCGCGCACGAAGGGTTCCGTACTATTATCAAAACGGCAAAAAAATCACGTTTGTTGTATGGGAGCCCCCCTTAAATATTTATTTTATTCTGTTTTTAGTATTTGTTGTTCGAGCAGCAATAGAAATACATAATCTGTGAAAATTTCAACTGTCTAGCTATCATGGTTCATGAGATACAGCCCTGTGACAGACGGACAGACGGACAGACGGACAGACGGACAGACAGACGGACAGCGAAGTCTTAGTAATAGGGTTCCGATTTTACCCTTTGGGTACGGAACCCTAAAAAAGACGACAAACACACGTCGGCGCGTGGTCCGCCTTAGCTTTTCGAATAAATTAATGATATAAATTATGTATAATTACTTATCAAAAATCTATTCTAATAGAAATCTAGATTTACATATTACCTATCTTTAACAATAAATCACAAGTTGATTTTAATATTAGGTATATAAAATATTTCGATCATAAATTCTAAAACGTATCATTTTGAAATAATATTTTTATCGTGAAAAGTTTCTGCTGTTATGTTTTCAGCTTAATAGAAATCTAGATAGGAACCTGAAGTAATATACTTATAAAAATAGGAGATGTGGCTTGTTCAGAAGTATTTCTTTTTTCGTTTCGAAAAAGAGCAATCAGCGACTGGGAGCCCCTTAATCGAAGTACCTAAGGAGATCCAGTGTGAGTGTCTGTTGATCAGCTCCTGAATCCATCATCAGATCAGCTCGCTGTTACTATATTATTGCATTGACACCATACTGTTGGGGATACTGCTTCAAAATTGAGTTGTAAGATTCCACCTTAACAAACATAGTTACATAGTTACATACATACATTGCAAGTTAAATAAAAGCTTGTAAAAAGAACTTGTGTGCTAATTTATTCTAGGACAGAACTCTAAGTGCGCGACTCGCACTTGTCTTGACCGATTTATTTTGCAGGACTCCTGTCTTTCCCACCTGTAGCCGGTTTTGAATACCACGGCAAGTCTTCGTTGGTTCTATTCTCTATGGGCACAACTAGTGAAAGGCTACTTCGAGATTTATCTAACTACAAACCTAAGGTAGATCAATATCTATTGGACATACGCACAGCGCTACATAGCCGCAAACTAAGCAATGTTTGTAGGTACAATGGAACCATATAACCTATAGAATACTTAGAAGTACCTATACATAATAATATTAATAATCCTCGCGATGTTTTCCTTTATCATTTTACAACATTTTACGACTGGCCTCACAGATTAGTAGGTAGTAAATATGACTACTGAGCTGTAGGTTGCGGGTTCGATTCTCATCCAAGGTAAACATTTGTGTGATGAATAGATGTTCTGTGTCTGGGTGTTATCTATCTTGCGTATGTAATCACAAAAAAAAGTATATAAGTGTTTTATCAGTTATCAAGTTGCCATAGTACAGGCTTTGCTTATGCCGGAAACACACTTATGTGTCGTGGCGTGGCGTTTCGCGCCACTAGCCAATCGCAAGATAGCGTTTGCGACACGACACAACACCCACATATGTCTCTAACCATACTAAATGTATGAAAGCGATTAGCTAGTGGCGTGTCGCGCCACGACACGACACGACGATGGCAATGTGTGAAATGTCTACAAGTATTTATATATTTTGAAATATCATTTGACTTTGACTTTGACAACTGTAACTTCCAGGTGTTCCGTGACACATACGCGTTCCACAATGTGTCTTCTAAAGAAGGCTTCATGTGGCTCTGCAGCTGTCGCCAGCCTCGAAGCCGCGGTGACGTCACTATTAGTGACGTGCGCACAGTGACGCAGCCGAGCGTCAACTTCAACTACTTGCGCGATCGACGTGACGTCGCCTGCATTATCAAAGGTATCATCAATATCAATATCAATATCAAAAGGTATCACCTTTCTCACTTAACACGACTACACGATTTTAGGCAGATTGTAAAAAAAACCGGCTAAGTGCGAGTCGGACTCGCGCACGAAGGGTTCCGTACCATTATCTATAAAAACGGCAAAAAAATCAAAAAAATACAAAAAATTGTTGTATGGGAGCCCCCCTTAAATATTTATTTTATTCTGTTTTTAGTATTTGTTGTTAGAGCAGCAACAGAAATACATAATCTGTGAAAATTTTAACTGTCTAGCTATCACGGTTCATGAGATACAGCCCTGTGACATACAGACGGACATACAGACGGACAGTGAAGTCTTAGTAATAGGGTCCCGTTTTTACCCTTTGGGTACGGAACCCTAAAAACGGCAAAAAACACGTTGGTTGTATGGGAGCTCCACTTAAATATTTATTTTATTCTGTTTTTAGTATTTGTTGTTAGAGCAGCAACAGCAATAGGTCTTCTTCTTCTAACTTAAGAGCTGTGCTCTTGTCGGTGTAATTGATGCAGCTCTCTCCATCTATTTCTCTCCAGCACCGTCTCTTTAACTTCCTTATACGACACGACAGCTATTTTCTCCTTTATCTGGCTCATGTAGCTTATTCGTGGCCTTCCTCTTCCTCTCTTCCCTTCAATCTTCCCTTCCATTATCCGCTCAAGACACCTTGTTGTCAAAAGTCACCAATCAAAGCGCGTCTGAAAGCACCGTGGTGACTTTTGACAACAATTTTAAATTTTCGCGGTCTCCCGCTGCCTCTTTCGACAAATCCATCTGTCCTGCTTTTTCTAATTAGAATCTCGTAAGAAACGATTTGCCATCCTTTTCGCACTGAATTGACCTTCATTTACATGTGCACCAACCTAAATAATCAGTTCAAACGGTTGACAGAAAAAAAAAGAAAAAGTTTGTCTAGATAGAAACCTCCATTCAAACAAATATTGTATTGTTCTATATTATCTTGTAAATAACTATTTTTGTACTATTGAATGTTTTGTTTTGTGTTTTTCTGCTTCATATTGAATGTATTAACTCATATAATACATCTTAAACATAGGATATCCTTTCATTTTTAAATTATAAATCATTGTATTCCTAAAAGTATATTTTTTCAGAACTTCGAAGTTCTGAATTATTACATTGCGTAATCTGCCTTCACTTAATACAAATAATGTGTCATTCGAAGCATTAGCTCAACCGTAACAATAAACCTTAGAACAAGTAGGGTCTAATTTCAATGAGCAGAGTCTTGTTTAGTTTTGAACTGCGCGATGACTCATCCCGCGCCGTCATCAAAAAAAACGGTCGGCGTGTGGTGTTTTTAGGGGTACGGCGCGCGGGAGGCAAGTGCGTCAAGCGGTTATAGTCTTTATAAAACTGTTGTGCCGTATAAGGTGGCCAACCATCTTCCCTCTTCTGTTCTCAATCGTTGTTAATAGGATCCTTTTTTCCTGTATTCTACGTAAAACCTTCATATTTGTAATTTTTTCTGTCCAGCTTATCCTTTCCATAGGTACGTAACCCTATTTATGGATCGATTTTAATTATTTTTTTAAGAATTGCAATAAGAAAGATTTGGCTATAGGTACCTTTATGTTTCTCTTAAATTTTGTATATTCGTCAAATTTGATTTCTAGACGTCAAAAGAGGGTGATAAAACTGGGCATTTTTGTGATTTTAGACGGGGCATGCATACAATTATCTTCATGTAAGAAAAATAATTGCTCTAGTGTCATTATCTAGGGAGGAAACAGGGGAGTACGTTTGTATAGACTAACGCCTGAACGCTAGCCCAGCAATGCTCTTATGCGCGGGTTTAGATCAGTTTTCCGCAAACATTTTGTGTCCAAGGTACATTGAGGTAAAAGATTTTTTTTGAGGTACACCACAAATTAAAAATCAGTTTTTATGTAATATTAATCAACATTTATTATTAATCAACGAAATAATATTTTTTATTAATCAACAAAACTAAACTTTAAATTGCAGGTATCTAATGCGAAACATGAGCCTGTTTAATTGAGCATAGACGGTCTAAATTTGGAGTAATCGTTGACAGGGCTGCTAAAAATACGTTTATAAGATATCCTTATTTTTTCCAAGGCACACCAACTAATGACCACGGTACACCAGTGTGCCGCGGTACACACTTTGCGGAACACTGGTTTAGATCACACAGTGCTATAAAACTTATGTTCAGTTCACCTACGTTATTCTCACAGCAATTCGCCGCGCCGAGTTGCTATTAACAACAAAGCCATTTCAAGACATCGAAGCTGCTATGCACTGGCCGAGGCCGGAGCGATGCTTGACTTATTGGAACTACTCCTCCGATGAGCAGAAGGGTGTCAAGAGAAGGAGGCGATTGTAAGCATATCTGCCTCCCGACCGCAAGCTCTAAAGTAATATTAAGTTTCGCGGTGCGAAAGTGACAACGCCATACGAGTTTGTATAGCGTTGTCGATTTCGCACCGCGAAGAAAAAAATAAATAAATAAATAGGATCACGACTGTAATCCCCAAGTACGGTAGATATATTCCCTCTCAGATTCCTCACGATGTTTTCCTTCACCGTTTGAGCACGTGTTTTTGATGCGCATATAAATTTTTCGAACAGAAAAATCCATTGATGCACGCCGGGATTCGAACCCACGACCGCCAGAGTGAAAGTCGAGATACCGCTCACTCGGCCAACACGGATCGCGCAGAATAATGTTTTAATATTACGAGTTTACGAGCTTCTAGTATGGTCCCTGACTGACCTCACAGATCGGTTCTCTGCCTACTGCACGGTTGTGGGTTCGATTCTCACCCGGAACAAAAAATTGTGTCATGAATGAACATGGATGTTTGTTCTGGTTTGGGTGTTATAATCATAATATATAAAACTTTTACGGTAATGAAAAGATTTGGCTTGAGGCTTTTACAACCGTCCGCCTGCCAGACGTCAACCCACACGTCAACGTTTAGGAAGCTCCCTATGCATTACAAAGAAATATACAGAAATACAAATGTTACCTCTTTATTTATAGTAAAACTAGCGACTACCCGCCCCGGCTTCGCACGGGTAGCATGTTATTATACATATAAACCATCCTCCTGAATCACTCTATCTATTAAAAAAAACCGCATCAAAATCCGTTGTGTAGTTTTAAAGATATAAGCAAACATACATACATACATACAGACGCGGGAAGCGGAAAGCGACTTTGCTTTATACTAGCTGACCCGTGCCCGCTTCGCTGTGCGTAAGACATTTCTAATACCATCGTGAAATTTTTGTAGACGTTTTTAAGGTGTACAATACTGTAGTACATTATTTTGATATATCTCGTGGGATTCAGCCAGCATTTGCAATGTAAGCGCAAAAAAATGTGTTTATTTACGACATCACATTAGAAACCTCTAAAATTATCAGTGTTTCTCTACTATATTATGCATGTATTATACATATAAACCTTCCTCTTGAATCACTCTGTTTATTAAAAAAAACCGCATCAAAATCCGTTGTGTAGTTTTAAAGATATAAGCAAACATACATACATACATATTACATACAGACGCGGGAAGCGGAAAGCGACTTTGCTTTATACTATGTAGTGATGTATGCCATCAAAAACATAACTTGTAAAAAAATCCAATTCTCGCAACGCAACTCAGTTCTTCTACCGTAAAAAGTTGTGAGATCCATGTAATACCAAGTCGGTTAATTTATTCAGTCCCTACTTTAAGGGTCCTTCTGTCTTAAGTTATAATGTAAAGGTTAGCTAATTACGTAATAACATAAGGCATCTGAGAAGATGTCTACCGTACTTGGGGATTCAGTCGTGACCATATTTTATTTTATTAGTAGTGTCTAGATGGCACTGTGTGTAATGTGTAGATAATTATTACACACTTTCCGTTTTCAGCCGCAAAGACCAAGTTAGCCAACCAACCCCAAAAACCCCCAAGAGTCCACCCGACGAGTACCTCGAATGCATCATCAGAGAGGTCGCTGTGACCGGCCACCATGCTGGTGGGACCTGTGCTGGTGGGAAAGTCGTTGATGATATGCTAAGGTTAGTTTTTGTTACGTGGCGTAGTGAAGCCTTTGTAGATTGACATATGGGTTCGATTTCCACAGACAAACATTTGTGTGATGAACATGGATTTGTTGTGTTTGGGTGTTAATAATGTATTTACCAAAAAAAAAGTATAGTATTCTATCAGTTATCTGGTTCCCATTGTACAAGCTTTGCTTAGTTTGAGGCTAGATGGCGTTGTGTGTCAAGGCCACCAATATTTATATATTTATATTTATATTGTTGGCAATTCTGTTGTGTCCGCCATCTAGCTAATATTCTGTAAAATATGATCGCTAAAACTTTAGGTAGGTAGTTTTCAAAAGTTCTCCCGACGAGTACATGGAATGCATCATCGGTCGCTGTGACCGGTTTAAAAATAACTTTAAACCATCTAACCCGGCGAACTTCGTATCGCTTTAGAATTAACAAATGTTGTGTTAATTTCCCGTTCCCGTTCCCATTATAAAAATCCTATGTACGTCTCCTGGTTCTAAGCTAGGTACCTCCCCACCAATTTTCAGCCAAATCGGTTCAGCTGTTCTTGAGTTATAAGTGTTGTAACAAACCCGACTTTCTTTTATATAGTAGAGATATGTATAGTAGATAGATTAAAGAAGTCACGGTTCCATTACTTAAAAATATAGTTTCCTGTTTAACTTGGTATTTGTTATTTCCAGGGTGAAATCAGTTTCCGGCCTTCGCATAATGGACGCAAGCGTGCTTCCGTCTCCCGTGTCTCTGTACCCAAACTCCGTGATCATATCAATGGCGGAAAAAGCTGCAGACTTCATACGAAATGTAGATAATTAAGGTATTATATTAAACAAATTCAAAAACAAAAATCATTTATTTCAATAAAATCACAAGGATCACTTTTATACGTCTTAGGAGCTAGGGGAAGCTACGCCTGTTCCTCGCGACCAAGCTTAGAAGAATCGGCAACAAACACGGCTTGGGGCCTATAATTTTTTTTAATGATCCTTTCCTTAAGACGCTGCCAGTCGACGATTATTTTTGTTCGAAACGAAAAAAGAAATACTTGTGAACAAGCCACATCTCCTATTTTATAATGTATAGTATATGTGAATAAAGATGTACCCATCTTTAATCACTTCGATAAATAATCCTACCGACCGCTGTTATGATGACAAACACACGTCCGCGCGTGGTCCGCCTTAGCTTTTCGAATAAATTAATGATATAAATTATGTAATTATACATAATTTATTCAAAAAGCTAAGGCGGTAGGTATATAAAATATTTCGATCATAAATTCTAAAACGTATCATTTTAAAATAATATTTTTATCGTGAAAAGTTTCTGCTATTATGTTTTCAGCTTAATAGAAATCTAGGTAGGAACCTGAAGTAATATACTTATAAAAATAGGAGATGTGGCTTGTTCAGAAGTATTTCTTTTTTCGTTTCGAAAAAGAGCAATCAGCGACTGGCAGCCTCTTAATGCTACGTATAGCTCCAGTGTGGTGCCGATCGAACAAGGTGAAGGCTCAAACAAGAATAATAAAGTACTAACCAACGTACACACATTGTACATGGCTTACAACAGTAATGAAGGGTTAGATAATGTTTCTACTCGGAGCATGTGCCCCGTTTATATCCAGCCATAATATTATAACATTTCTATAAATAAATCCAGCAAATCCGGAAGGTAGGTTTATAAATAAACGATACCTTGTACTTTAGAATGTTGATCGACTCTCAAAATAAGACGGAAAATACTCAATGTAGGAAAATACATTTATTGGTATCAATGTTAAATATTAAGGCGAATAATCATTTTTTATATGATGATTTTTATTTTTTACCGACGAATAAAGACGGTATATTCGACATTAATCTATATATTTTTGTTGCTATTTTTATGTATGACCGATGTTTTTTTTATTGTGTGTAAATTAGTCTCAAGTTGGTCCCATTTAAATTATATTAATGCTGGACTAAAAGTTCCTCCATAAAACTTAAAAATCTAATATCATAGTCCCCTGACTTTTCATTTAACATTTCGTCGGTTTACTTTCGTTTTTTTAACGTAATTATCTTGGGAGATTGTATAACAGAAACTTACAGTTAGGTACCGAACATAATCCTGACACTCAACTAGAATACTAGGTATCGTCGTACCCAACCACACAGACCTAGAACAAATATTTGCAGATAATGCAATAAAATTGTCCTACTAGGTATATATGGAACGAACTCGCATCTCAAAAGTCTCAGCCGGGTACCACGCTACCAAGATCATCTTTCAGGTTCATCATCAATGCGCAATTTCAATAAGGCCAATGATATTGACATCTGCTACATTAGTGTCATGTGACAATAAAATCAATAAAATCACAAGGATCACTTTGAAAAGTCATCGGAGCTAGGTGAAGCTTCAACTGTTCCTCGCGCGACCAAGCCTAGGAGAATCAGGCAATAAACACAGCGCAAGTGCCTATCATTTGTTTCGATAAACCTCTTTGCAAAAACTACATAAAAGCTCTAAGAAAAATGCTTTATTTCATCCGAATATCAATAATAATATTAGTTGGTTCTGTGCACGGCTTCGCACGGGTGGTAACCGGATTAAAAGTCGCAAAAGCCTATCCGAAGTAATGTACCTTTCAAATGGTGAAAGGACTTTTAAAATGTTTTTCCGTGGTTCCGGAGATTACCCTCTACATACAAACTCACAAAATTCGCACTCTTTCAAACAACTCGCACGCGGTTGCCGAGTGATCTCAAATGATCTCACTTTGGAGTCATCAAATAAAACGAATAAAAAAATAGGCAATTAAACAAATAATTATTGTTAAAACCGATAATGGGGTTAAATTGCCTATATCCTATTATTTTTTAACATAAAAAAAGCGAATTACAACTTTAATTAAATGGTGCTACGGCTGGTATTCGGCTGATATTCTTTTGAGGAAGTGCCTTAACTGTAAACACATAGTCTAATTAAATAGCCAACCTTTAAGATTAGTTAGTACAGTCGCTTTACTGACACGGTCAGATATAGTAGTCTATACTCTAAAATGTGTGAAACCAAAGCTAGGCTAGTGGGAAAAGTGGCCATTGTTACCGGAGGCAGCTCCGGAATGGGCCTAGAAGTGGCCAAGGACCTGGCATATCGTGGGGCTAGAGTCATCATAGCCAGCAGGAACGAAACCAAACTGCAACAAGCCAGAGACCACATCAGAACCGCAACAGGCAATGAAGACGTCGACTACAGATTGTTAGATTTGGAGTCTTTGCAGTCAGTAAGACAGTTTGCTCATCAAATCGGAACAGAAAACAGACTGGACATTTTGGTGAACAACGCTGGGGGTGTTGGACTGCCAGATAGATTGACAGGAGACGGACTGAACCTGATGATGCAAGTGAACTTCTTCGGTGTATTCCTTCTTACTTATCTACTGTTCCCCTTAATGAAATCATCAGCACCGAGTCGTATAATCAACAGTTCAGCTGTAACCATGTATTTCGGAGATATTGACTTCGATCACTGGAACGATATTGGAAGGTACAATATAGTCACAGCATCAGGGAATTCCAAGCTAGCTGAAGCGCTGATAACCCTTGAATGGGATCGCCGGATAAAAGGCACAGGTGTAACAGCAAACAGTTACGATCCTTGGATTGTCAAGCAGACTGATGTAGCCAGATACATACCTGCGCACTTGAGAGGTTTAGCGAAGACCTTTCTAGAAGTGGTAGGTCTTCCAAGGAAGGAGGTTGGTCAGCAAATTGCGTACTATGCAGCAGCTCCAGAATTGGAGAAAGTAAGCGGAACTCACTTCAAGTTTTGCATAAGATGGCCTCATCATCCTTTGGCTAATAATATTAAGTTGAAAAGAAAGCTCTGGGATGAAGCTAAGAGAGCAGTGAAGATCACGCCTGCCGAGGATTGGGAGCTCAACGGACTTCTTAAAGTAAAAAAATAATAATCTGCATTAATTTCAAATTATTATGTTGTATTAAAACACTCGGTAATCCATAATTACTATAAAGGGTGGTTAAATTTGAAGGGCCGATGTTGACTTTAAATAAAACACAAATTATTTAGGAAATTATTGTTATTTCTTTTTATTATTATATATTGGAATGGTTCAATTATGTATGGAACAAAATATCGGCCAAATGGCCGCCGCGACTTCGGCGGCACACCTCCATCCGGCGGTCCAAATTTTCGATGACGCTGAGGCATAATTGAGGTTCTATGCCGTTAATGTGTCGAATTATCTCATCCTTTAGCTCTTCAATTGTTGCTGGCTTATCGACGTACACCTTTTCTTTTAAATAACCCCATAGAAAGAAGTCCAACGGTGTCAAATCACATGATCTAGGCGGCCAATTCACATCGCCACCACGTGAGATAACACGGCCATTGAATTTGTCGCGCAAAAGAGCTATTGTGTCGTTAGCTGTGTGGCAAGTGGCACCGTCCTGTTGAATCCACATATCGTCCACATCCATATCTTCCAATTCAGGCCATAAAAAGTTCGTTATCATCTCACGGTAGCGATAGCGGCCAAGTGCGAGTCGGACTCGCGCACGAAGGGTTCCGTACCATTATCTATAAAAACGGCAAAAAAATCACGTTTGTTGTATGGGAGTCCCCCTTAAATATTTATTTTATTTTGTTTTTAGTATTTGTTGTTCTAGCAGCAACAGAAATACATAATCTGTGAAAATTTCAACTGTCTAGCTATTACGGTTCATGAGATACAGCCCTGTGACAGACAGACGGACAGACAGACGGACAGCGAAGTCTTAGTAATAGGGTCCCGTTTTTACCCTTTGGGTACGGAACCCTAATAATGTATATTATAGCTGTTGAGTGTGGTCTCGCTGACGATTTCTATGAAAAAATGTAGTACTGTAATGAGATGTATCGTGCTATAACTATAATGTACATCTTTACATTATAGCTGCTGTGTGTAAAACCCTTTACGTCGCCTGATTAGTAAACCATATTAGGATGCCGGACACGGCTCATGTGCGACCAAGCTAAGTAATTATTTACTTTGCAAATCGAGTTGAGGATCAGTTATAGTTAAGGGTATAAAATACTAAACGGACAAAGATGCTCCCAAAGAGTACAACCTAAGTTAAAACACAAACACACTACAGTAGAAAACTTCCCAGCAGAGAACCTGGAAGAAGTATAGTAAATTAATAGTACTCCCCAGTCCCCTGCAAGAAACCTGAAAGAATGAAGTAAACAAGAAAACACTTAGTTAGTTTGTTATATTACATACTAGCTGACCCGTGCCCGCTTCGCTGTGCGTAAGACATTTCTAATACCGTCGTGGACTTTTTTGTAGACGTTTTTAAGGTATACAATACTGTAGTACATTATTTTGATATATCTCGTGGGGTTCAGCCAGCATTTGCAATTATATTATTTATTAGCAGACCTGGCCACGCGTTGCTGTGTCAACAGATATCGCCATCTGTTAGAATCTTTTGGAGCTAACAGATAATTGTGACTATAAATTGAGATGTAAGCTATTCTATCTTTCAAGTTGGATCAAACTGCACACGGTGTGCACGTAGTTTAGGAGCTCATCGCGGACAAACAAAGTGACGCGTAATTTATATAAATTAAGATGACAGATTACAGAATATTTATAAAATACATAAAAACTAGTTGAGCCACCTAAATACCGTTGCAAACAGTCTATAGGTAGCTCAATTGATCCAGATGTCTACCAGTCGGAAATGTATCCAAGATACTGGCGTAAGATAATTATCAATTATATTACAGGTGAAACTAATAAAAGCGGGTTAAAATGTCCTTACACTAGGCTGTTTCTTGTTCTTTTATGCGTGTGGAGTGGAGTGGTTATTGACACAAAACGGTAACTTAACACAGAACAACAACACGTTCTGAGCTACATAAATAAAAGGAAATAAATATAATGTATTAAAAAACCAGCCAAGAGCCTGTCAGGCCAATGTAGGGTTCCGTAGTTAACTACGGAACTACTATCTCTAACAAAAATTGTCACTTTACAGCTTAATATTTCACAAACGGATCCCAAATCGAACAATCGTTTTCATAAACTCGCAATATTTTTAAAGACCTATCAACGGCACTCCACATTATGGGGTACGCGAGAAAAAAAACATCCCCACTTAATGATGTACCATAAAAAAGATTTGATTTTACCACTTTGTCGACGTGACTGATAATATTAGATATATTCATGCCAAATTACGGCTTTCTAGTAATAAGTGTCTCGAGCTAAGCTGCGGCTAGAAGGACGGGCGAATATGACGAAACTACAAGGGTTCAAGGACTACGGAACCTTGTCAAAATAAGCATGGGCAGGAAACTGTATTTTAGAGGCAATGAACTCAAGAAACCGATTTCCAAAAGGCCAAGAGCAATGACATTCCTCTACTAATGGCACTATCGAGTTAATCTCGATGCTTTCAAGAATAAAACAGCTCAACGCCAAACATCGATTCCTTTTATAAATGTCGTTCCTATGATATATTTCACAGAGCTTTCTTTATCACCAAGATTTAAAAATATTAGGTTCATTTTTCGCTAGTTGGTTAAAATTTGTGCTCGAAAATATATAATAGAAAACCCTTGGTACCACAATCCACTTTTTTATTTAGCCTGAGACTAAAATAAGATCAAAATGTATTTAATAGGCTTAAATACACAGTATCCGTACTGACTCAAGACTAAGTGGACCTTTTCAATATGTGTAAAACCAACGTAAAGTTACGAGGCAAAGTGGCCGTGATAACTGGAGGTGGTTCAGGCATGGGCCTGGAAACTGCTAAGGATCTTGCGTATCGTGGAGCCAGGGTCATCATCGCCAGCAGAAATGCAACTAAACTAGCCATCGCTAGAGACCACATCAAAGCAGAAACAGGCAACCCTAACGTGGACTTTAAAGTCCTAAACCTTGAATCTCTAGCATCAGTCAGAAACTTCGCGCAAGAAATGGGGAACGAGAGCAGATTGGATATGCTGATCAACAACGCTGGCGGAGTCGGCTTGCCAGATGAACTAACCGAAGATGGGCTTACCAGGATGATGCAAGTGAACTATTTTGGACCGTTCCTGCTTACATACTTACTTCTGCCCATGTTAAAAGCCTCATCACCGAGCCGGATCATCAACAGTTCAGCGATCTCCATGTATTTCGGGAAGATAGACTTTGATCATTGGAACGATATCGGTGTAAACGGAGTTCTCTTGGCTTCAGGGAATGCTAAGCTCGCTACAGCTCTGGCCACCGTCGAGTGGGACCGAAGGTTAAAAGGCACTGGTGTAACCGCAAACAGTTTTGATCCGTTATTCGTCAAGGATACAGACATACTGGGCTATCTTAACAAAGATATGACAGAGGCATCACTGCTTTTACTAGATTTGGTTGGTCAACCGAAGGATGAAGTTGGGCAGCAAATAGCGTACTATGCGGCCGCTCCAGAGTTAGAAAAGATCAGTGGAGCCCACTATAAGTTCTGCTTAAAATGGTCACACCATTGGCAAGCTGGTGATCTGGAATTAAGGAAGAAGTTATGGGATAAAACGAAGAAGGCTCTGAAGATCACGCCTGATGAAGACTGGGAAGCTAAGAAACTTGTTGGACGGCAGCCATTGGCAATATTAAATTCGATTTTAAATCTGAATAACCATTAGTCTAAAATCAGGTCTCTGTTGACTGTGAGTAAATTATAAAAATTATGTGCAAGCAAATAATTAGGCTTAATAAACAAATAAAAAGTAATGAGCATATAAAACTATTTGTTTATGGTTTTCTGGTCCACGACCAAACCACAATTAATTTGGTACTTTAGTTAAGTAAAAAAATATATGATCATCACCTTGAAACAATATAAAAACAGGAAGTTGTTGGTTTGTTTATTTTTACCGTTTTGCAGAATTATTTTAATGGAAACATTTAATTTACAACTAAGTAGTAGGTATAAGAAAAAAAATATTAATTAGATGTACCTATAGGCAGTGCCGCTTCACTAATAAATATGCTTTTTGTAGGTTTGAGCTCGCCACAAATTATCATAAAAAGATGATACTCATGCAATACACGTAACTTCTTGCCATAATTAGATATGACGCGGAAATTGAAATCTCAATCAACGGAACGGAACCTTTTTACCTTGATATTATTTATAAGTATCAACATCGCAATAAGGATTACAATATCGTCATGACAGTGTACCGGTAGACTCGAGTCTGGAACAATGTGCGACACAGACGCTAAGTTGCACGACAAAGTTGCTATTGTAACGGGTGGCAGTTCAGGTATAGGACTGGAAGCGGCAAAAGAATTAGCAAAACGAGGTGCAAAAGTGATAATCGCCAGCCGCAATGAAACTAAATTGAAAATCGCTCGGGATCACATCCAATCAGAAACAGGAAACCCCAACATCGCTTACAAGATGCTCGATCTGGGATCTTTGAAGTCTGTGAGGCAGTTTACAAGTGATATCGCAAGTGAACCGAAGCTAGATATTTTGATAAACAACGCTGGAGCTGTGGCTTTACCTGACATATTAACATCAGACGATCTAAATCTCACAATGCAAGTGAACTTTTTCGGGAGCTTTCTACTTACGTTTCTATTGCTGCCTCTTTTAAAGTCATCAGCGCCGAGTCGGATCATCAATGGCTCAGCAGCATCAATGTACTTAGGAGAAATGGATTTTGATCGCTGGAACGACATCGGCAGGTACAACTTGGTCTCATCTTTATCAAATTCTAAATTAGCTATGGCGTTGTACACTGCAGAACTGGGCAGACGGTTGGAAGGCAGCGGTGTTACAGCCATCAGCTATGACCCATTCGTTGTCCGTGACACTGATCTGCTGACGAACATTGATGGTGTTTTCAAGAACGTGACGCAGTTTGTGGTAGATATGGTTGGACAGAGGAAAGAGGAAGTTGGTAAGCAGATAGCATTTCTAGCGGTCGCGACGGAGTTAGAAGGTGTGAGTGGAAAGCATTACAAGTTCTGCAGACCATGGTGGAGTCACTGGTTGGCGAATGATGAGCAGGTGACGAAGCGGCTTTGGGATAAGGCAAAGGAGCTTGTGAAGATCACGGAGAAGGAAGATTGGGAAAGACACTGAGTAGCCTATAACGAATACGATTTACAGTAAGTCTAGATAGATAGAAAGAAAGAAAGAAAAATCATTTATTCAGCCACTACAATATTAAAAAGAAAAAAAACATGCTGCTGCGCTGCAGGGCTATTTTGTAAAAATATGATGTTGAATGCAATACCTAATTTTAGAGAATACCTAATCCGTACACTTTTCATAGTAACTATTCACTGTTAAAGCACCTATACCTACGCTGCTGCGTAGGTATTGTATTGGAAGCGCAGGTATAGGTGCCTAAACAGCATAAAAAGCGTAGGTATTATGGCGTTCAGTACCAATAAATATTGGTATGAATATCATAACATGATAATCATGTTTTACAAAATAGCCCCACAATTCTTCCGCTGTAGTTAATGTTAATCACGGACATCTTGATCTTGATGTGTTACACGCATTTCTCATAGTGCGTGGCCGACATAACAGTGATATTGACCTAGGTTATAGTGCTACTTTCGTTTTAATCATGTAAAATTTATAATTTTCGCGCATTTAACTGTTTATCTTTTAGTCTTAGAGTGTTTGCATATTAATTTACCCAAAGTGAGGTATTTGGTCAGGTCAACGTACTACGAGTATCTCGTCATCTCAAACAGGTTGTAGCACTTATAATAAAGGCAAATAATATTTGTATTGGTTAACATTTTGTATATATGGTTGTGTAGTACTATAATTAAAGCACTAGTAATTTGACGGTATTCATTTACTTCATGTCTCTACTACTATAACCTTTTAAATAATTATAAATAATGTAGTTATACTACGGCCGTTCAGAGAATGCGTTCCTGACACGTCGCGATTGAACTGACGACGTAACTTTGTAATGGCGTTGCAGTTACGATAAAAATATTATTGCTGGTTGTTTACCGTTTTAACAATTGATGAGCATTAAAACAACATTATTATATTAATAATCAATTAATGTTATATTTTTGTGCCAAACTGAGTGTCAAATAACTTGGTAAACAATATTTTTCTAAATCTAAACTGCGCTATTACAAGGTTATGTCAGCGCTTTATATTTGTAGTGCTGTGCTAACAATAACAGGCAATAATAGTATCGTAATCTGTTCTTAGACAGTTATACTTTATAAAATAATACCTACGTTTTGTTTTTCTTTTGAAGAATTTGAAAATAATGGACTATATGATAACTTTTATTAAATATAAAAATAAAACTACGACCAAACCGAACGATTCCGCCAATTTAAAACGAAAATAATCTTAAAAATAACGCGGCGGTTCATTTTGGAGGAACGGTAACGAACTCAGTGTTATGTTGTGCCCATCACTAGTCGTGACTAACTGATAGGTGTCAGGAACGCATTCTCTGAACTGCCGAACTATAGTAGATGTTAGCGATGTACCTATAGTAGTAGCTAGTAATGAGTTTGGAGTTTATATCAAAAGCGCCTGTCGAATAATAAATACCTTGCACGCTCACCTCCGAGATTGCTACGATTATGTTGGTAGGTACAATACCTAGTAGATGAATAAGCAGGTTTTTTCCAGTTCATTGCAATACCGTCCACCACTTCAAGTAAGTACGTTAGATGTAGGTAAGTACCTACCTATGAGTTCCATAGATCCTGCCACAAGGCGGGCCACTTCAGCCGAATGGAACCAAGCAAATGGGCGAATGCCATAACACCTTGGCAACCAGACGGTAGGCGAGGTCGTGGTCGGCCAAGAAAATGCTGGAGGGTTGATCTCGTCTCCTTCGAGAGTGCATGGTGGGAGAACTCGATAGATAGAGATGGTTGGAAAATTTTGGGGGAGACCTTTGCCCAGCAGTGGGTAAGTCTTCTTTATATTTTTTCGTTAAACATAACATTGGATACTAAGTGTAAGTTGTATCATTTAATAGTAAAAGTCAATAGGTATTTATTACAATAAAATCACTGATACATCCACAATCAAGAAATCAGTGTGATTTCAAATCACACGCCAGAATTCTTGGCGAGACTTCTCGCAGACTCGGGACACTAGTTGTACCTAAGATTTGACCCAACCCCCACACATGCTAACTAACTAACTAACTTATTAACAAGGCAAATTAACAAAAAACTGGTAAAAATTATCACGACTATAATGGGGTTATAGTAAAGTAGAAAAATCCTCTTGATTTCTTGCGCTTGAAGAAGCGCCTTGACAATGTCTTATAAGAGTAGGCACATTGTACAGTAGTCACAATATTTTCCACGACGTTTTGAGCACACGTTATAATGCGCATTTAGACTTTTCAAACTAAAAAATCATTTGATGCGCGGCTGGGATTCGAACCCATAACCTTCTGATTGACAGTCGAGCGAGGTACTTTCCACTCGGAAGTCTTATCATAGTTTTCATACTTGAATTCTTGACTTTTCTTTGTGTTAAGATTTTCACAAGAAACAATAAAAGTCTCCACTAAGTAGTATTAAATTTTTCATCAAAACAAATTGTATTCATTCCAGAACCTTCCAATTTCCAATATGCTTTGCCGTAGTATGTGTATAAACAGGTGTAGGTACTAGCAGGCTTATTGTGTAAAAATCGATCTTCATCCGCTGATTTTCATTGCCGCAGCTTTTAAATTTAGAGAATAGGTACTATTTTTATAACTATTATACCTAGCATAATTCCTTCTAGCAGGGCTATTTTGTAAAAACATGATTATCATGTGGTACTGAATGCCATAATACCTACGCTTTTTATGCTGTTTAGGCACCCATACGTCTACGCTGAAGCGTAGGTATATGTGCATAAACTGTGAATAGTTACTATGAAAAGTGTACGGATTAGGTATTCTCTAACATTAGGTATTGCATTCAACATCATAACATGATATTCATGACTATAGATTTTGACACGGGTCTTTATCACGTAATTACCTTTAATTTACTTTCCCGACGTTTCGGCTATGTTACAATAACCATGGTCGCGGGCAGACGTGATAAAGAATTACGTGATAAAGACCCGTGTCAAAATCTATAGTTATGTCTACTAATCACGATAGTTTGAAAAATGATATTCATGTTTTTTACAAAATAGCCCTGCAGGTTTTCTAAGATTCTATATTACCTAGTTACCTACTAAGCCGTGTTGGCCGAGTGGGATCTACCTCGACTTTCAATCTGAAGGTCGTGGGTTCGAATCCCGGCGTGCATCAATTGATTTTTCTGTTCGAAAATATATATGCGCATCAAAAACACGTGCTTACAACGGTTAAGGAAAACATCGTGAGGAAACCAGTTAGTGTTCTTTTAAGCGGCGATGGGCTTGCAACCTGTCACGTATGGAATGTTAACTACTGCAAAATGTGGGCATGTGCTAAATATAATGTTTGGACGTGCCTCTGACTAACCCCACTAGACATCTTCAAAGGATCTAAGCGTCTGGAGATTTGAGAGGATGTCTACCGTACTAGGGAATTACAGTCGTGATCCTATTTATTTATTATTCAAAGCTCCGGGTGTCTACTCCGCAAAACGATTTTGACAATACGTCAGTGCTCCGACATTCGGCCGAACCTTCTTAGAAACCGACCTTAAAAACCGTCGTCTGTCGTAGCGTAGTAGAATGTATGATGGCAATTGTCAAAAAATAATTTCGGTCTTTTCATCGTGTCGGAAACGATGTGACGTTTGTCCCGATATATCGTTTATCGGTTTGCGAAGTAGAAGCCCTGGCAATGAAAATCAGCGGTTGAAGATTTTACGCAATAAACCCGCTGGAGCTTATTGCGACGTCCAATCATATTCATGCTTGCGTAGGTACCTAGGTATTTGTATCTGCGATGTCTATAGCTTGCTTACACAGGTTTCAAACTGCAAATAAATAAAATAATATAAAGAGTTGACGTAAGTAAATGAAAAGCATTCACAGAGGTCACCGTTAACAATAGGTGTACCACAAGAATCAATACTAGGAGCTATTATATTCATATTTTCTACATCTACAGTAAGTACCTATACCTAACTAGTAAAGATATGAAATTGGTTCTATGGATTACTAAAAAACTACTAGACTAACTTTAAAAATTATTTTACC
Organism: Hydriomena furcata; assembly: GCA_912999785.1. NCBI lineage: Eukaryota > Metazoa > Arthropoda > Insecta > Lepidoptera > Geometridae > Hydriomena > Hydriomena furcata. Next base: position 13,771,854 of record OU538834.1, read on the forward strand.
TATGAAAAGCTACATTATCTGTGAGTAACATAGGTCAATAAATTGCCTATTATCTTAGTAGGGGAAGAGGGGGCACAGTGAATGCATTTATTTACCTTTACGAGTAGTTATTGTAGTGAACATACAGGCAAAAAAATTGCAACTTGTCATTTACCGGTCCCGAAGTAACTTCAGCGCGCCCTCTCGTTGTCGAGTTAACCGATTCATTGCCCATGACGCACATGGTGCGTCATGAGAAAACCTTCAGTGAGGCCAATGACGCGACAGGTGCGTCATTAGAAAAATGTTGAAATCTCGATTTTTATTGAATTTAAACAAAAAATCCTTGTTTTATAAGTAAAAATGTACACATTATAGACACTATAATAAGTGGCCACTAGATTTTTTAAAAATTAAATTTCAGGGGTCGTCAACCACAGGTTTAATTGTTTATTAATCCATCATTCATGGCCTATGACGCATCTAGCGCGTCATAAGGAAACCTGTCCAAATAAAAATCTAGTAGATTATGGTCTATTTTTGAATAAAATGGTCACACACTCATCTTCGTCTTAGTACAAACAAATGGCCGCGCGGACCTAGAAAGTACCCTATATTAATGGACATAAGGTTTATATTTTGCAAAATATTAATAATCGCATAAAACAAGTACCGTCTATTGTTTTCTGGCCGGTCGGATGTGCCGGTTCATGAATGGGGAGAGTCTTTTGCTAATTAGCACCGTATGATCTTCTGTATAGGGTTTATTTTGGCGTAAAAAGAACTTGCGCTCTGTTGTAAGTATAGATTTTAACACGGGTGTTTATCACGTAAGTACCTTTAATTTATTTTCCCGACGTTTCGGCTATGTAATAATAGCCATGATCGCGGGCAGATTAGAGAACACGGTGCTACCGTCGAGAAGCGGAGACAGTTGACGAAACTACCCTCACTTCTGTTGTGCTTAGAATGCTTGTGTTCTGTTCTTAGGAACCATGATATCGATTTTCATAGCTGTATTAAAAGATTTTTGAAAAGTCGCTTACTAGAGCCGGCACTCGAACCTTTTTTGATTTGCGATTAAATGCGACCCTAAGGTTTACAACACCTGGTGGAAATCTGTAACTTACCTACCATCTCCTATAAAACACGTAGATAGTCACTTTAAAACATTCTTAGCTAATTAATAAAACAAAACACACAGTATCAGGTCTCACCTTGAATTATTATAGCTGAAATTGCTTAAAATAGCGTAATAACATTACCGGGGGCCAACGACGCGCTAGGAGCGTCATCATTCAGGAGGGCCCATGACGCGACATGTGCGTCATTGAATGTTGTATGGGGCCGGGGTGGAAAGGCTCTAAAAATGAAGGTGGCAAGGAATCGGTTAACAGTCACTGATTTAGAGAATAGGCGTTGGGTGCTTCGGCATTTGGCTTGAGGTTGCGTGTGTATGTGAGAAATAGTACATGAGACATAGGTTTTTATCCACTGTGCTCCATTGATCTACTACACCCCCGTCTCCTCAGCTCTGTATGTAGTATCTACGTAAAACATAACATGTGTGTCTAATAATAAAGCCAACCATATATGTAGATTAGTACAGTTGCTTTACTGACACTGTCAGATATAGTAGTCTATACGTTAAAATGTGCAAAACCAACGCTAAACTAGTGGGAAAAGTGGCCATAGTTACCGGAGGCAGCTCCGGAATTGGCCTAGAAGTGGCCAAGGACCTGGCATATCGTGGGGCTAGAGTCATCATAGCCAGCAGGAACGAAACCAAACTGCAACAAGCCAGAGACCACATCAGAACCGCAACAGGCAATGAAGACGTCGACTACAGATTGTTAGATTTGGAGTCTTTGCAGTCAGTAAGACAGTTTGCTCATCAAATTGGGACAGAAAACAGACTGGACATTTTGGTGAACAACGCTGGAGGTGTTGGCATGCCAGATAGATTATCAGGAGACGGACTAAACCTAATGATGCAAGTTAATTTCTTCAGTGTATTTCTTCTTACCTATCTACTGTTTCCCTTAATGAAATCATCAGAACCGAGTCGTATAATCAACAGTTCAGCTGTAACCATGTATTTCGGAGATATTGACTTCGATCACTGGAACGATATTGGAAGGTACGATATAGTCACAGCATCAGGGAATTCCAAGCTAGCTGAAGCGGTGATAACCCTTGAATGGGCACGCCGGATAAAAGGCACAGGTGTAACAGCAAACAGTTACGATCCTTGGTTTGTCAAGCAGACTGATGTAACAAGAAACTTGCCTGCGTACCTGACAGGTTTGTCGAAGATGCTTTTAGAACGGTTAGGTCTTCCAAGAAAGGAGGCTGGTGAGCAAATTGCGTACTATGCATCAGCTCTAGAGCTGGAAAATGTCAGCGGGGCTCACTTCATGTTTTGCAAGAAATGGCCCCATCATCCGCTGGCTAAGGATTCTAAATTAGGAGGACGGCTCTGGGTTGAAACTAAGAAAATAGTGAAGATCACACCTGAAGAGGATTGGGAGCTCAATGGATGCTAAACGACAAAGAATACTAATCGGCACTCGTAATCTAAATTATATTTTATTTTAAACTAGTTGTTCCTGTATCCAGTAATATTTTTATAATTCCATAGAAAAAAACAAAAAAAAAACTTTTTCTGACAATAACGAATAAAAAAATAAATTACATCGTTCCGAAGTTATGGGCGTACATTCATTTCGGCGATTCATAATTTTATTTATATAGATTGTGCCTGTTTAAATGTTACCTTTTAACACCTAAACAGCAGAATAGATTTCGATAAAAGGCAAGGAGATAGATTACATTTTGGGTAAGGACTTATGCTACCTTTTGTTTTGATTTGGGAAATTGTTCATTTAGTTTTGTTTTCGTAAAATATATTCTACATCATAGTTTTGTGTGCACATAGTAATATACTTATATATTAATTAAATATTGTTGTAATGTAAGAAATTTAAGATAAAACGACTATGTAAAATCTTAGCCATCAAAAACATAACTTGTAAAAAAAGCCAAGTCTCGCAACGCAACTCAATTCTTCTACCGTAAAAAGTTGTGAGATCCATGTAATACCAAGTCGGTTAATTTATTCAGTCCCTACTTTAAGGGTCCTTCTGTCTTAAGTTATTACGTAAAGGTTAGCTAATTACGTAATAACATAAGTCAGAAGGACCCTTAAAGTAGGGACTGAATAAATTAACCGACTTGGTATTACATGGATCTCACAACTTTTTACGGTAGAAGAATTGAGTTGCGTTGCGAGACTTGGCTTTTTTTACAAGTTATGTTTTTGATGGCATCTCATTTATTTTTGTAGATAGCCCTACTTTTTAGGGTTCCGTACCTAAAGAGTAAAAACGGAACCCTGTTACTAATACTTCACTGTCCGTCCGTCCGTCTGTCCATCAGTACGTCTGTCCGTCTGTCCGTCTGTCTGTCTGTCGGTCTGTCTGTCCGTCTGTCTATCACAGGGCTGTATCTCATAAACCATGATAGCTAGACAGTTGAAATTTTCACAGATGATGTATTTCTGTTGCCGCTATAACAACAAATACTAAAAACAGAATAAAATAAAGATTTAAGTGGGGCTCCCATACAACAAACGTGATTTATAGATAATGGTACGGAACTCGACGTGCGCGAGTCCGACTCGCACTTGGCAGGTTTTTTTAGGATTTTTACACTAAACACTAATTGTGTTTCAAATTTGAAGCTTCTATGTCTGCTAGAAGTGCCTTAAACTTTTGATGATCGGTCAGTCAGTCAGTCAGTCAGTGAGTGAGTGAGTGAGTGAGTGACAAAATAGGAAACTTTGACTAGTTATAATTCTTAATCTACTGGTTCAAATTGAATGAAATTTGAAATATACCGTGTTTATATAGTGACTGCTTGGTTACTGAAAATTCAGGCTTCTAGTTTTATCCACAACGAAGTTATAGGGGGTCGAAAATGGCCTGAACTGCTTCGAGAAAAGGATGGTACAGCCGTGCTGCTTTATTGCTGACTTGGCGGGGGACTGCCGTGCCCCCAGATTATTTATTCGGGCATTATATCTACATCTACAGCAAATTTCAACTTAAACTGTTTTGTCGTTTAAGCCTGATTGAGGAACAAACATACATACAAAATCACAAACTTTCGCATTATAAATATTATAAGGAAGTTAAGAATCGAAGAAACTTTCATCTTGAGAATACGCGAATTTAGACTTTAACATAAAAGGTTTAGGAATGATTGTATTTTACCTACGTAATTTTAGTCAGTTTGTGATAACAACAGAATTGCCACCAATGTCCACTGTCGGTAAATATTGTTCTCTAGGAATAATTACTACGATAAGCAACGGTTGGACAACAGCTTAGGCGCATCACCCACACAAGCTAGAATCGAGCTTGCTCGCCCTCGCCGTGACACCGCGCCTCCTCCGCATCGCCTGTGCCGCAGCTCTGCAATGTCGAACAAGCTACGCCGCGCCGATTGTGCGCCCCGTCTCGACTCCGACCCGCCGCCGGCGCCGCCTCGCCTGTGCCGCGACTCTATCTCGACGGTCGCCTAGCAACTCTAGCTAGTGGGCGATGCGCCTAAGATTATATTTTGGGCAATTCGGTTCACATACCCACTGACATTGCTTTATCTTCATAACCGACTTTTAATTTAAAAGACTATCTTTTGAATTTTTGATATGAATTTTTATGTTTGAAAAAAAAAATTATATGCGCATCAAAAACTTGCTCAAAACGGTGAAGGAAAACATCGTGAGAAAACCAGTTAGGATACTTATAAGCGGCGATGGGCTTGCAACCTGCCTGTCCTTGCAAATGTTGGTATTGTGCCAAACATAATGTTTAGATGAGCCTCTGACTACCTCCTTTAAACAACTTTAAGGATCTAAGCGCCTTGAGATCTAAGAGTAATACCTATGTCTACCGTAGTTGGGGATTACTGTCGTGATCTTATTTGATTACTAGCTGACCCGTGCCCGCTTTGCTGGGCGACAGACATTTCTAAATGTGATTATTTGGAATAGGTATGGCTATGGTATGGCTTAAATTTAAGATAGGTATCCGCGGATATACTCAAGTGGTCCCGCTGCCGGCCCCGTGAGTATAGTAATTGGTAGCCACGATTTTAGTATCCCGCAACTTTTATATCAGTACATAAGACTCACCCATTAAGGAGTAAACCCGCTGCAGAGCATGCACAAATATAAATAATGTTTGCGCCTATTATTATATAGGTAGGTTAGTAGTAGTTAGGTAGGTACACATGTGCTGCTATCTGTTGAGTTTTTTATGAATTAATGTATAATTCGTAATTCTTTTTTAGAGTTCCGTACCCAAAGGGTAAAAACGGGACCCTATTACTAAGACTTCGCTGTCCGTCTGTCCGTCTGGTAGTCACAGAGCTGTATCTCATGAACCGTGATAGCTAGACAGCTGAAATTTTCATAAATGATGTATTTCTGTTGCCGCTATAACAACAAATACTAAAAACAGAATAAAATAAATATTTAGGTGGGGCTCCCATACAACAAACGTGTTTTTTTGTCGTTTTTTATAGATAATGGTACGGAACCCTTCGTGCGCGAGTCCGACTCGCACTTGGCTGGTTTTATTTTATTCCTTTTAAATGAAGTTTAGTAAACTAAAGCAGTATATTAATATCTCTTATAGATTACCCAAACCCAGACCGCTATAGTTCCACATCTGGTATTCCGATCTTCCAAAATTATAGTCTATAAGTTGCCTAGGACTAATAGCTATATAAAAAAGTTTCATCAAAATCCGTTCAGTAGTTTTTGCGTGAAAGCCTGACAACAGACAGACAGACAGACAGAGAGACAGACAAAAAATTCAAAATGTTTTTTTTTTGCTTGTGTTACTTGTATGAAGACCCCTAGGAGTATTTTTTTTCGTTTTTATTCAATGTACAGAATTGAACTCTTCTACAGCTTGATTATATGTATAGATTTCATTTTTCAACCCACCATTTTGTTTTGCTGTAGTCGGGTAAAACATTAATAACTTGACCTTTATGAAGGTCTACTAACTCCAATGTAAAATCACTACATAGTATAAAGCAAAGTCGCTTTCCGCTTCCCGCGTCTGTATGTATGTATGTATGTTTGCTTATATCTTTAAAACTACACAACGGATTTTGATGCGGTTTTTTTAAATAGATAGAGTGATTCAGGAGGAAGGTTTATATGTATAATAACATGCTACCCGTGCGAAGCCGGGGCGGGTCGCTAGTTATGTTATAAAAACATGTTTATTACAAGGCGAAAATGTCTACAATTTTCGGTCCTGTGATTATTTTGTTTTTAAACTTTTGTGGAAAATCTACAAATCTGTTGTCAATGAAAATGTTATGTAACCATCTCGGAGTCATCCTCTACAAGATGCTAAAACATCATAGAAATCGGACCAGCCGTTAAAGAGTAATCGGTGCACTCACATGTTAAAAATACGCGAACATAAGCCCCAAATTGAGAATCTTCTCCTTTATTTATAGTAGTAAATTATATTTCAATTGAGAAACTCTTTTATCTACATAGTAGAACAGTACATATTCGTTAAAATTCTATTTGCGATTTTAGACACTTTTTATAGTAAAAACTTTAAAAAAATAAATAAATAGGATCACGACTGTAATCCCCAAGTACGGTAGACATCCTCTCAGATCTCCAGACGCTTAGAACCTTTGAAGATGTCTAGTGGGGGTAGCCAGAGGCACGTCCAAACATTATATTTGGCACGCCAACATTTTGTAGTAGTTAGCATTCCATACGTGACAGGTTGCAAGTCCATCGCCCCTTATAAGAATACTTACTGGTTTCCTCACGATGTTTTCCATCACCGTTTAGAGCGCGTGTTTTGATGCGCATATAATTTTTTCGAACAGAAAAATTAATTAATGAACGCCGGGATTTGAACCCACTACCTTCAGATTGAAAGTCGAGGTACCTTCTACTCGGCCAACACAGCGGCCTAACAATTTATTTGAAAATGTTTGCTAAAAAAATAGAATGCCTTGTTGATCGATTTTTTTTCCTCACAAGTTGTGTAACCAATAGTATGTATTCAAAGTGTAGGCAGTATTCTTTCAAAGTTAGAATTTATTGTTCAAAAAGGGTTCCGCATAGCAGATTGCTTAGCTGTGCCGCCAGTTCAATGCGATTCTTCATAAATTCAACCTTATAATTAATTACAATTCACCTTCGGGGCTGTTGTTAGAAGTTAGCCAGTCAGTCGTCAAGTATCCTCGGTATAAAACACACATAATGTTAAAAGATGAGTTAAGTGATTGTGACAATAATGTGCAACTTGACGGTAAAGTGGCCATCGTGACTGGAGCCACGTCCGGAACTGGTTTGGAAGTCGCCAAAAATCTGGCCAAACGCGGTGCAAAAGTCATCATTGCCAGCCGAAATGCCGCCAAACTGGAACAAGCTAAGAACGAAATCATGCAATCTGGACGTGGTGAGGTTGTGACTAGACAAATGGATTTTGAGTCCCTGGCTTCAGTTAGAAACTTTGTTGGTCAGACAGTTCAAACTGAACCGAAAGTTGATATTCTAATCAATAATATAGGAGCTATTGGACTAGAAGACAAGTTGACACAAGATAATCTTCACACTATGATGCAAGTGAATTACTACGGAATGTTTCTCCTCACCTATCTTCTGTTCCCGCTGCTCAAATCATCAGCTCCTAGCCGGATCGTTAATGTATCATCCTTAGGCCTGATCCTCGGCAATCCAGACTTTGACAGCTGGAACGAAGTTGGCAAATACTCAAGTTTCGGATACTATTGCAACTCGAAACTAGCTGAAGTACTCTTTACTGTGGAAATGGATAAACGAATCAAAGGGAGTGGTGTTAGTGTATACAGCTTGGACCCAGGGTTAGGCAAGTCTGTGTTTTTTCGACATTACGACAACACATTGGTGAAAAATTTGCTGAATATTGGACTGCAAATTGCTGGAAGGCCTTTGGACAGAGTTGCAACGATGCCTGTCTTCTTGGCTGTGGATCCAAGAGTAGAAGGTCGCAGTGGGATGCACTTCAGAGATTGCAAGGAGTATTACAGTTCCTGGTATGCAAATAACACGGTATTGACTCAGGGGTTATGGGATCATTCCAAGAAGCGGGTGAAATTGACCGAGGAAGAAGACTGGGAGAATATTCTATGATAGTTGTTGAAATAAATGGATTTTTTTGGTAATGTGTTTTCTTTTATTGGTATGGTCAACTTAGTGTGACTGTTTTCATAGATAGGTCAGTAATTGAGTTACCAATGTCAGTTGATGCATTATGACTGATAGTAAAAGAGCCAATGAGCTAGGAAGACTAGTTCAATTCTACTTTCATGGAAACACCTGGGTGATGATGCGTAAAAAGAATAGTTAGACCTAGAAGTTTGCTTGTGTGGAACGAACTGTGGATTTGACGACACAATTTCCGTATGTCTTCACTTCGTACTGCTATGTAGATATCTGTGGCCTGAGCACGAACCATTCTCGTTACTTACCTTGTAATCTGAAAAATATTGCAATAACTACATTTCATCTACTTATAACAAAGGTAGACAAATGAGAAGACCTACAAGTCCACTTAATTTCATATTATTATATAAACTAATTAAACTAATATTATAAATGCGAAAGTTTGTAAGTGAATGAGTGGGTACTGGGTATATGTCTATATGTGTGTTTGTTACTCTTTCACGCAAAAACTACTGAACGGATTAAAATGAAACTTTACAGTAATATAGCTTATCTATCAGAATAACACATAGGCTACTTTCTATCCAGATATCACCCGTGCGAAGCCGGGGCGAGCAGCTAGTTATTATATAAATATATGATGAATATAGCCTTACTTTGCTTGTCAAACTAAGTATTTCTATGACATTGGACTATCTGAGTTACTAACCTTGGCCACTAAGGATTATTTATTCAGCCTACCTTAATGAGTGACTTCATCGTGGATTTTGTGATTTGTAACAATTTTTGTAATATTCATTTCGTTGATTTATTTTTTTAAGTATATCACTACATAGTATAAAGCAAAGTCGCTTTCCGCTTCCCGCGTCTGTATGTAATATGTATGTATGTATGTTTGCTTATATCTTTAAAACTACACAACGGATTTTGATGCGGTTTTTTTTAATAGATAGAGTGATTCAGGAGGAAGGTTTATATGTATAATAACATGCTACCCGTGCGAAGCCGGGGCGGGTCGCTAGTACAAATATATAACTATCTATTCAAAAATACTAAACGGACAAATATATATAGCAACAAATTCCGCTATCTGCTTCCAGTCTTTGGGGGTTATCATGAACCACTATCGTATCGACAATCTAAATAATCAAATCTCTCAATTTTACTATACAAATAGTGATTTGATATTTGGACGATACGTTGTCGATACGATAGTGGTTCGTGCTCAGGCCACAGTAAAAAGCTTCCCAGCAGAGAACCAGGACAAAGTACCTACAGTAAATCTGTTAAAATAAAATAAAAATGAAAATGTATCTTTAAGAGTACTTAAGAGTATGTATTTACTGACAAAGAAGGTATTAGTGACACGACAGACACAAAACAAACGATAATGAACCAACGCACTTTGGTGGAAAATACTTATTTATAGATTGTATTTTTGCCATTAAGCAAGTAGGTACACATTAATGAGCCTAGGTTCGAGTGTCGGCCTAGTGGAAGGTGGAATGTACCTTGACTTTCGATCCGAAGGCCGTGGCTTAAAATACCGGTCTTGAGCCGTTTTTTATGCGTAGGCGCATTAACATGAGTCGTATTCTGAACAAGAAAATTAGTATTCCAATAAGCGGTGATGGGCTTATAACATGATACTTTTGGAATAAATATATAAACTAGCAGACCCGGCTTTGCTGTGTCATCTGTTAGCTAACAGATAATTGTGACTGTCAGATAATAACGAATAATATTGCGACTATAAATTGAGATATAAGCTATCCTATCTTACAAGTTGGATCAAACTGCACACGGTGTGCAAAGTTTGATTAAAATCGGTTAAGTAGCTTAGGAGTCCATCGCGGACAAACAACGTGACGCGTAATTTATATATTTATTTATTTTGCATCGTCTACGTGTTTTTAACACGCTTTTATTAGCTTGGGTTGTATCTATGTATGTAACGGAATCTTTGAGCTTAATTTTCACCAATTTCCAGAAGTCTGATTAATTTGAAACTTTGCATACATATCAAGGACCGATGACAATGCAATAATTTGATATTAGTTTTCCATTATCCTTAATAGGACCGCCAGGATTAATAAATTATTTTGTAGATCCTGTTGCAGCGCCTACTGAAATTCTACTCGCAACGCCTACTTAATATTAACTTGCCAATTAAATATACCTAGTACGGCTAATTACTATCTAGCTACGTCATTACTTTCACCGCCTTTGTACAACACACTTCAATTGTATATATATTTGTCCAAATTATTAAAATCTTTACCTAATTGTACTAAATCGCATTTTATTTGACAAAATACAAATAAACCTCATTTATTCACGAAAGAATAAACAGATCCTCTGTAGGAGAGTGAGGAAGATAAAGCTAGCGCGCGATCTGCGCATGCCTGCCGTTTCGGACTTGCTCTTTCGTTCGGGGACAACTGAGTGGTTCTTTCTAAAAAATCTAAATAATTTATTCATTCCCCAATTTATGAGTTTGACACAGACTAAAAAATGAAAAATAAAATATAGTTTAAGAAAACTAAAAAAACACGCTTTTATTGCTAATCGAACTAAAAACTAGAAAATAATTTTTGATGACAAAGAGTTTATATAACTGTAGTAGAAGATGAAACAATTAATCATATTGAATCACCTCAAAACAAAAATTTTGTAAAATTTAAGTTATTAACACAATAATTCAATCCAGAGTAAAAAGCGTGTGGTGCATTTTACTGCGGTTCATAACTAGCTACCATACCTCTCATAGATAGTTGCCAATAAAATGATTGTAATATTTAAAAATATCACGCACCCCACTCTTTTTACTCTGAATTGAATTATTGTGTTAATAACTTAAATTTTACTATAATTTTGTTTTGAGGTGATTCAATATGATTGATTGTTTCATCTTCTACTACAGTTATATTAAACTCTTTGTCATCAAAAAATATTTTCTAGTTTTTAGTTCGATTAGCAATAAAAGCGTGTTTTTTTTAGTTTTCTTAAACTATATTTTATTTTATGTAGGTACATACCTAAGTAGGTAGAAAATCAATTATGTAAATATTTAGTTGCTAATGATTCGTACAATGCAGTTATTTGTGAGAATCGCAAAGCAAATCATTATGTCAGACACACTCCCTGGTGGCTTCCGTGTGACTTGCGCAAATGGACGAGGGTGGTACAAGTTGGGAACATAAGCGTGTAAACTATCACTTCGTCTTTAGACATTAAATAAGTTTTCGGTTGAAAAATATTTTTCCAATGACAAGCTTTTGGAAAATCATTCTATCGAGCGCCAGCACGGTACATCATATTACATTATCATCAGAACTTAAAAAGTATGCAAAGTTTAACTCAACCGAAATATTTATTATGAAGTACCGTTGTGACTGTCCGTTGAACAGCTCCTGACTCTACCAGGAAATCTGCTTGCTGTCACCATATTATTATATTGTCACCAAAACTATTCGAGTACATAGTACTTTCAAAGTAAATTTCACCTCAATCGGATACCAACAAATAGTCGAAAAATGCTTTGTGAATTTTGACCGACAATTTACAAACATACCAACAGTGTAAGTAAATAAAAGCTTGTAAAAACAGGACAGTGCGAGTCTGACTCGCACACCGACGGTTCCATAGTTTGTATGTTAATGGTTCGTCCATCTCTAAAATTGGGTGTCGAATATGGCACGTTGCAATTGTTAATTTGGGCAATTGTTAATTCAGGTCATTGTTTAAGAGTAATTATATTTTGAGAAACTTTCTGCAAACGAGCTATCTAGCCCCAAACTAAGCAAACCTATAAGTTACACATTTAACAAGGTAATAGGTACATTAAAAATTTGATATTCAAGTGCATCATTTTCTAAATCAAACGAATATGCTCTTGACAAATTTCCATGCAGGACAACCCTGATTTTCTCGTGTAAGAAAGTATTTGTATAATATCAGTGAAAGGCACCGACACTGTTTAAACAGTTTCAGTTTCGCTTCTTGTACTGTAGCAAAAGGATTCTGTGCAAGTGGGAAAGTGCGCCAACTATCTGAGTTTTCCTTGTATCTCTAAATATTTGCAGTACATAAGGCGCATCTTTTATGATGAACAAGCTAACCCGGCGAACTTCGTATCGCTTTAGAATTAACAAATGTTGTGTTATGTGCCCGATCCCGTTCTCGTTCCCGTTCTTGTTCCCGGTAAAAAGTATCCTATGTCCGTCTCCTGGTCCTAAGCTACTTCCCCACCAATTTTTAGCCAAATTGGTTCAGCCGTTCTTGAGTTGTAAATAGAGTAACTAACACGACTTTCTTTTATATGTATATAGATATTGTGGTGAAAATAGATTCTGACATCTTTTGGTACCCACTTCATTCCATTTAGGTTTTGTTGACTGACATGACTGGCCTCACAGTTCAGTTGGTAGTAGCTCTGCCTTCTGCGCTGTAGGCGCGAACCCACAAGGGTTCGATCCCATCACAGGATAAACATTTGTGTGATGAACATAGATGTTTGTACAGTGTCTAGATATTAATTATGTATAATAAGTTTGTATTAAAAAAAGTGTATTCTATCAGTTACCTGGTTCCCATAGTACAAGTTTTGCTTATTTTGGGGCTAGACGGCGTTATGTGTAGTCTACCAATATTTATTTATTTATCTACGGTACAGATGCTATCTTCGATAGTCGTCCGACACGAATTCTACATCGTTATAAATCATAATGATGCTGATTAAATTTATTCTTTGCAAATATAATGTTTGAACAAATTCGTAACATCTGTGCTACAAAAATATTTAAAAAAGGTTTATTGTTTGATGTACGAATAATATAAAAACCGGCCAATTGCGAGTCGGACTCGCGCACGTAGGGTTCCGTACCATTATCTATTAAAAACGGCAGAAAAACAACGTTTGTTGTATGGGAGCCCCACTTTAATATTTATTTTATTCAGTTTTTTATTATAGCGGCAATAGAAATACATAATCTGTGAAAATTTCAACTGTCTAGCTATCACGGTTCATGAGAAACAGCCCTGTGACAGACAGACGGACAGACCGACAGACAGACGGACAGCGAAGTCTTAGTAATAGGGTCCCGTTTTTACTCTTTGGGTACGGAACCCTAAAAATTGTTAGACCGGAAATAATTGTAAAGTATACTGAATCGTAAGTAGGTATATAAGTAGGTGTTCAAATAATATATTATGTTTTTTTCAGATTTTCCTTTCAATATTTGAATCATAAAAATGCAAAAGCCGCAATATCCATTTTTTTAAATACCGAGAAAAACTGAATTTCTAACCTTTTTATATATCTCCAAGAATCAGTACCTAGCCCTAATAGGAGATTTCCAAACTAAAGTCGCTACCGAGTATTGTTAGCTATTTGTATACGCACGATTAGGCGGCTGGCCGATGAAGCCACAGCTAGGCTAGTTTATTTTAGTTACTTCCATAGTGTAATGTCGTATGGAATTCTTCTCTGGGGTAAGGCAGCAGACATTCAAGTTATTTTTGTTTTACAAAAACGGGCAGTACGTGCCATTTATAAAATGAAGTCCCGGGACTCTTTGAGACAAAAATTTAAAGAAATTAACATTCTCACAGTAATCTCACAATATATATATGAAAACTTACTGTATACTCATAAGAATATGGCTTTCTTTAAGAAAAAAAGTGATGTACATAGTATTAACACAAGAAATAAGAACAAATTGTACATACCCAAATTTAGATTAGAAAAAGTGAAGGGGTCGTTTATGGGGAATTGTATACTATTTTATAATAAACTGCCAGAAAACGCAACAAAACTTCCCGTTAGAAGATTTAAATCCTACATAAAGAATGATCTTATAAACAAAGCGTATTATACTGTAGATGATTATATAAATGATAAATCCTCGTGGCCTGATGTCGCTCTGCCACTCGACAGCTAAATATTGATTTAGGTACTTAATTTCATTTTGTGTAACATTTGTCTACTTTAATTATTTTTAAGCAAATAGTTATTTTATCTGTAAGTTTTAATTCTAAATCAAGTGTAGCGTGTGTTGCTTTTTGAATTTGTGCTGAAGCTCTTTAGTTATTTTTTTTTATTGCTGTACCTACGTACTTGAGTAGTAGGTACTTTTAACTTTTAATTATTATTCTTGTTTGAGCCTTCACCTTGTTCGATTGGCACCACACTGGAGCTCTACATAGCATTAAGGAAAGGATCATAAAAAAAAAGGTAGACCCCAAGCCGTGTTTGTTGCCTGATTCTTCTAGGCTTGGTCGCGTGGAATCGGCGTAGCTTCACCTAGTTCCTAAGACGTTTCAAAGTGATCCTTGTGATTTTATTGAAATAAATGATTTTTGAATTTGAATTTTTTAATTTGAATTTTGAATTTATAGAATCCAGCACAGCGCCTCTAGCGGTAACTCCAATGATCTAAAACCTTCCATACAAATAGCTAACGATACTCGATAGCGACTATAGCTTGGAAATCTCATAATAGAGCTACTGAGCGCCTGGAGATAAAAGCATGTCTACCGTACAGTCGTGATCCTATTTAATATTTTGTAAGTCTAGTTAACAGTTAATTTTGTTTTTTTTTCAATCCTCTAACTGGACCTTTTCGGGTTTGAATTTGTGGTTCCAGATGACGGCCCCGTCAAAAAGTCCGTAACCAGGGGCTATTAAGGCGAGTAATAAATGTTTTTGATGAATGCAGAATCGTTTTTTCTCAATAACCGCAAAACATACAGTTTTGTTTTTCATGACAAAGATAACTTAAGGATATAATCTAGATAAATTACAGACAGAAACACTATTGGTGAAACTTTTCTCGATAGATTTATTTTCCAAAGTTGGCTCTTCAAAAACACGAGTTTCGTTTTTAATAAAGCTATGAATAGCTAAACAGTTTATTTTTATATAATTCGTAAGATAATCATACTAGCTAAATAAATTACAGACAGTTTCCTTTTAAATTTGATGGTTTTCGAGATAATGCAGCTGTTTTATCACTTTTTCCGTCTTATCCGGGTAGATTCAGCCCATACAAAACGTCAAAAATTTCACTTATCACCTTAAAGTAATATCAAAACAATATTAGTAGTATTTTAAATAGAAATACGTTTAGTTACCACGTTATTTTCTTGTATTGCTGACGTTCGAGACAATTCAGATGTTCTTCATCATGAGCACTTCCCGCGACCGCGATCAAAATGGTTAACAACCACGATAATATTGTATTGCTTTGAGCGTAGCCCCTGGAGTAACCTATAGCACAGAATACTCGATTGTTTCATATACAACTTGATTTTAATGTAGGTATTAGCTCATTGAACTAATAAAAACCTATGGACTATGATCATACTAGTCCTAGGTACTATTATAAATACGAAAGTTTGTGAGGATGTATGTATGTCGGGTTCAATCACGCCCAAACGACCACACGGATTTAGATGAAACTTTGAATAAAAATACCCTGGATTAGCATATCTATAGGCTACTTTTTATCAAGGTATCAAGCGAGCGAAGCCACAGGCGGAATCTAGCAGCTTATAAATAAAAGCACCTTACTTAGTCTGTAGTGACATAATAATAAAATCGATAAAGCTTAGTGATGTTTATAAAAGTATCGATAACTTTGCGCAATCGATCACTTTTGACAGATGATTTTTTACGTAAACTAACTTAAAATTGTGAATCTTACTAAGTATTATACCTAATAACTAAATAAAAAAATAAATAATTGCGGACTTTACACACAGGGTCATCTAGCTCCAAATTAAGCAAAGCTTGTAGGTGCTATGGAAACCAGATAACTGATAGAATACTTAAATACTTTTTATGTGTAAACTAAACTAAACGAATGGTAGTATTAATTATTACAACTTGTTTCTTCTTCAATTATGTATGCAAGTTTGGACTTGACACTAATTTATACACCCGAAAGATCTGAAATTACAATTCAAAACATTGTAAACACGTGATGTGGTGAACTAACCCTTATCAGTAACTGATGATGCTAACAAACTAAAATAAGTAGAAGGTCAAAACTAGCTTTGTCTGAAGACATCAAATTTGCCAATTCGGTCAAAACAAAAATAAATAATATTCCTAATGAAAACTATAGGCAATTTAAAATAAAATGTTTTAACAGTTATATGTTATTTGGGACGAAAGCAAATCAACAAATTCAAAATCATGAAATTCGGTCCAGTCGTTTTTGAGTTATAAATGGTGTAACTAACACGACTCTGTTTTATATAAGAACTATCTAACCGTCTAGTTTACCATTTTATTTTTTCAATTTTTTAATATTTATTCGAGGCGAAGACAAATCCAACTAATCAAAAATCATGAAAATCGGTCTAATCGTTAATAATAATAATCATTTATTTGAAACTAAATATTTTTTGAAGTACCTTTTTAGAAGTTACCTTTCACTTTACTTAAATCCACTTTTCAAAACAGTAGTATTAACTTAATAAGTTTGTAAATAATAGGATAAGCTGTTGAGTTTGAATGTAGTAACACGATAAAAACATCGTCATATTTTAATAGAATCTTCTGATTATCGATTCGATTGCACATCACTAGCGACTTTAGCCGGGTCACTGGAAAGTAAGGGCATAGGTTATGGCATCCTATGACGCCACTGTCTCAATTTATAGTGCGTTTTATACAAACACGAACCAACAGACGGCCTCACAGCTCACTTGGTAGTAACTCTGCCTTATGCGCTGTAGGTTGTGGGTTCGATCCCCACCCAGAGAAAATATTTGTGTGATGAACATAGATGTTTGCTCTGTGTCTGGGTGTTAGTATGTATTTACAAAAAAAAGTACCTATTTAAGTATTCTATCAGTTACCTAGTTCCCATAGTACAAGCTTTGCTTAGTTTGGGGCTAGATGGCGATGTGTAAAATGTCCACCAATATTTATTATTATTATTTTTAACACGTTGCTAGGTACTTACTATCCATTTAAAAGTAAAGAAACTTATACACATTAGTTGTCACCTCGACTCGACCTCAAAACAGTGTTTCGGTAGCTTTAGTTGATAAAATTACCTCGAGTTCATGTCTAGTCGAGGATTCCTCAGAACTGTCAACTTAAGGTACCTCGAGATGTACTTTGACATTTCTCGACAGCTTTTGAACGACGCATGCCTGGGACGATGCGGTTTGTTTGATAAAAATCTCCATACCAAACATGAGGTATGAAATTTGAGAGGCATTGAAAGAGTTTGAGTCAAGGTAGAGTCGAGGTTACAACTAAGAATATGGGGATTAATGTATTTTTTTGGTTGAATCTACTAATTGTAACAATAACAACTGAGTAAATAAGATTGGCAGTGTGTATTGAAATATAGGCTTAGGTATATACAATAGGAAGGATACTGTATATTAATTTACTGCCTTTACAGCTCAGTTGGTAGTAACTCTACCTTCTGCGCTGTAGGTGTGGGTTCGATCCTCTCCAAAGACAAACGTGTGTGTGATGAACAAAGATGTTTGTTCTGTACCTGGGTGTTTTATGGTATAGTATTCTATCAGTCATCTATTTCCCATTGTACAATCTTTGCTTAGTTTGGAGTAAGACGGTGCTGCGTTAAATATCCATCAATATTTATTTACATAATAATAAAAAAAATAGGAACCCTACTATAATCCTCAAGTACGGTAGACATCCTCGCTCAGATCTCCAGGTGCTAGATCCTTTGAAGATATCTCGGGGTAGATGCACGTCCAAACATTATATTTGGCACATGCTCACATTTTGCAGTAGTTAGCATTCCATACGTGACAGGTTGCAAGCCCATCGCCGCTTATAAGAATACTAACCGGTTTCCTCGCGATGTTTTCCTTCAGCGTTTTGAGCACGTGATGCGCATATCAATTTTTCAAACAGAAAATCCATTGATGCACGCCGGGATTCAAACCCACGACCTTCAGATTGAAAGTCGAAGTACCTCCCACTCGGCTTTTTTTGATGATGTGAAGAAATGCACAGTAGGTAAACTTAAGTACTTGACACATGTTTTTGTCAATAGTGTAATCACCAGTCATTATAAAGATTAAATCGCGAAAGTCATTACTTCTTACAGAATAAAATTACATCACAGCGATGTGCAGTCTATAGAGTTGCGCTTTGTCCGGCTAAATCTCGGAAAAATAAAGTCGGGAAAATAAATTAAAGGTAATTAAGTGATAAACACCCGTGTTAAAATCTACAGCTATGTCTACTAATCACGATAGTTTGAAAAATAATAAATCTATTATTCTAGCTAGCTGAATTAAAAAAATATACAGCGTGAACTGTGTCAGTCGTCTCCATCGCCGCAACCATATGCGCGAGGAGGATGACCGTCGTCGGACATTCGTGGCCGGACATATCAGCTTTACCATGTTCAGTTTGCCGCCGACAACGACAAAGTACACAACCAGTAAGCATTCCCAAGGAGAGTTGACGTTAGGCAGGCGGCCGGTTGAAAAACACCCCAAGCCAAATCCATTTGTAACATCTGTTCTCATTTGTTGTGCCGACCTCACTAGGTAGTGGGATAAGGTGAAGAAGAAGATAGTGTGAAATGTGATTATTTACAAAGAATTTGTAATTTATAAAAGTTAGAGAAAATATTTAACTTTGAACTTTTTAATAAACTAAGTAATTTTCCCAAGCTTCTGACAACATTGTGCACCTCGCAGCACCTCAGGAAAAACAATGTTTTTCTTAAAATAAGTAATACACAAGATAATAATAATTATAATACATTTTTGCATTATAATTAAAAATTAAATTTAAATGTATTCTAATTCTATATTAACTATCATGTGAGAGAAAAATAATTTATTTTATTATTTAGTATTCCCATAACACAAACTTTTTTAGTTTGAGATTCGATAGCGCTGTGTGAAATATCCATTAGTTTTTATTTTTCTATATATATATTAACAAAAACCTTTTGTTATAAAAACTGTCACTACACAAATATAACTCCTTAACTAAAATATAAAAATCTGGTACGATTACCTACATAGGTTGTTTGATAATAATGTTTTTCCGACCTTTTTTAGTCGGACCAATATAAAAAAAACTGCGCATCCTTATCTGTGACCTAACATAAATGGCAATTTGAATACATTTGAATGCAACTAAGCAATTTTTCTTCGTATTACGAGTATTGAGTGTCCTTAGGGGTCAAAAGTGGTAATTTATTATCTGTCATCAAAGCTTTTGTGTTAAATAATAGTACCTTGTGGCAAAATGATAAAAATAAAAAAACCGGCCAAGTTCGAGTCCAACTCGCGCACGAAGGATTCCGTACCATTATCTATAATAAAAACCGGCCAAGTGCGCGTCGGGTCACGCGCAATGTAGGTTTTCGTTGTTGACACAGCTATTAATGTTATAATAAGTAATTTTCAATGGTAAAGTACAAAAAAAAATATATTCTTCGAATAATTTTATAAGTTGGTCGACTATTACGTCTATTACTCGAAAACTTGTAATGCCTACTTAGCTGTGATAGTTTTCCTTTTAAGTTCGTTATATGTACTACTACCGTGAATTGTTTCACACCTCGAAACCCAATAGTTTCGATTTTAGAGGACACTCGTTTGTAACAAAAATTGGCACTTAATATTTCACAATCGGATCTCTTAATCAAAAAATTGTTTACACAAACCCACCATACTTTTTAAAGACCTATCTAACGATATCTCACACTATGGGGTACGCGAGAAAAAAAAACATACCCAGTTTAGGTGTAGGGGAGTTACCTTAAAAAAATTGTTTTTCAATATTTTATTCTACGACTTTGATGACATTACTAATATGTATCTACATGCCAAATTACCTACAGCTTTCTAGCACTAATAGTCTCTGAGCTATGCTGTGGATAGACGGACAGACGGACGGACATGGCGAAACTATAAGGGTTACTTGTAGACTACGAAACCCTAAAAATGTAGGTACTACTAGTATGACAAAATCTGGAGATCTTTGAGATCCATCTCCAATGATAGTAGACATCATCTTAGATCCCCTAATTCTTTTATTACTGTTACAATATTGTTTTATCTGCTAAAAACATGAGACAATTTATCTATAGCGTCTGTGTATGCGCAATTGATGTTAATTTTGTATTTAAATTGGAAATGAAAGGTGTTAGTAGGCCACACTGCGTCATATTGACCTTAGATTGTATTTTTCTTAGAGTAAAGTAGCGAGTGTGCTGATAAGAGTTAGCGATAACTATAGATTTTGACACATATTTCACCTTTGACGATATCTATAGATTTTGACACGTAATTACCTTTAATTTATTTTAAAAAGCCGTGTTGGTCGAGTGGGAGTTACCTCGACTTTCAATCTGAAGATCGGGGGTTCGAAACCCGGCGTGTATCAATGGATTTTTCTGTTCGCAAAATGTGGGCAAAATAAAGAGGTAGCGATATATAGCGACTAGCCTCTCAGGCAGCTCAGTTGGTAGTAACTCAGCCTTCTGCGCTGCTGCAAGTTCTATTCCCACCCGCGACAAACATTTGTGTGATGAACATGGATGTTTGTTCTGTGTCTGGTTTTTAATATGTATAATATGAATAAGTATAATATTTACAAAAAAAAAGTATTTAAGTAGTATCAGTTATCAGGTTTTCATAGCACAAGCTTTACTTAGTTTGGGGCTAGATGGCGCTTTGTGATACTGTCCATCAATATTAATTTATTTTATTCTATTTAACCTTAGATCTAGCCTTGTGTAGTTCGCGAATGAATCCTTCAATTGGACTACTTCACCTGTATTCCTTCATTCATTCACTATATCTCCTTCAATTGAAGTACTTCAGTACTTCATTTCATTCGCGAACTACACGCTGATATACGCGAACTAGATAGATAGAGATAACATGAGTTTAAAGAGAAGTACGACAACACTCGCCGCGAAGATGTGCCTACTGTGCCGAACCATAAAATAATAATGGCATCCCTCTCTAGCGCGCTAACTTTCAAGCGCGTAAACGAGATGAAGATATTAAAATTTAATTATTATGGGTGAGTTTCGTCTACGCGTCATTTGAAAATTGTATTGTTACACTGGTTGTGTGGTATGGTTTTCGCTATTGGAACATACCAACTATACTAATACCTATCAAACAGAGTTTCAAAGTAGTAGGTACACTGAGCCTAGTACAGGAACATCTACATTTGTGGCGATAAACCACCAAAATTACATTGAACACTAATCATACCTTATTTACTTAATTACCTACCTACTTTTCGCGTGTCCAAACAGATGTTTGGACACGCCTCTGACTAACCTTTACACATCTACAGAAATTTAAGCGTCTGGAGATCTGAGAGGATGTCTACTCTACCTACCGTAATTGGGGATTACAGTCGCGATTCTATTTATTATTTATTTATTTTAGTTCGATGAACTAGGAAAGATAAAAGAACACCTAACAAAATCATCTCTGTTGACCACATAAACTAGATTAATGCAAATTACGATAGTTCAATGCATAAACTAAGAACTAAGCGACAAACTGAACTAGATGAACTAAACGAACTATTGGACTAGATGAACTAAACGAACTATTGGACTAGATGAACTAAATGAACTAGATGAACTAAATGAACTATTGAACTAGATGAGTGATATACTTCACTGAGATGAAAAGACACATATATATCTTTTCACTATAAGGATATATTCTGCGCATGGCTACTTAGATCATATTTTCTTACAGTAAAGCAGCGAGTGTGCAGATAAGCGGTAGCGATATTTTCCCGCTTATGAAGTATGTAGGTATTATTATATCTATTGATTTTTACACGGGTGTTTATCACTTATGTATTCATTTTAATTTGTTTTCTTGACGTTTCGACTACATAATTAACAATGGCCATGGCCGCGGGCAGACAACAATAGGTACATCATGTTGTAATCCGTCAAGTCGTTTGGGTTGCAGAGCGTGCCTAAGAAATGGACATACATACATACATACATCGGTTTATAAGACCTTCTACTTCTACCTCTGATCTATAAATGAAATGAAATGAAATGAAATTATTTTTTTTGACACAAACACACACAGAAGACAGAGGGATACAATATATAAAAAGAATACCAAAAACATCCAAAACAAAAAATAACTAAGGTAAAACAAAAAAATAGGAAGGAATCTACTGTGCTGCGTGGGCCAAAAGGGTGCAATCATTATGTAGATCAGCCAATTTTCTTTCAAAAACCTTAACATGAATTACGCAACGATGGGGATCATTACAACAATCTTAACGATATCCTAAACTTTTAAGACTTAGAAACTTACAAAAAAAAAATTAAAACTAAAAATGTTTAAGATAAAATAGGAAATGCGATAAAAACGCGATTAAAAACTACCAAACATACAAAAAAACTGTCTTTAGTTTCGGTATGTATCATCTATAAAACATTTTTATATTTGAAGCTAAAACGAAAAAAAAAGTATTAACCATTTTCGAATGATAAATATATCTAGAAAAGTTTATCCAATTGTATATTAAATAAATAATACCTTAAAGTTATCTAAACCACAAAATCACTAATTTACAAATAATAATAAAAACACTATCAGAAAGAAAAGAGATGTCAAAAAATTTAACCTCCCCCCCCCCTTCCCCTTTGAAAGGGAACTGCTGGCGTCGGAAAGTTTTTGCATTTAAATGTCCAAAACATTTTTAATATAGTTTTTATAGGATGCTCTCCATCATTGCGTTATCCATGGCCACTATGCTTGATTGCCCTGCTGATTAAAGTAGGGATAAGTATCAGTTTTTAATCTTTTAAGGTCAAAGTTGGTTAAAAAGTATGAGTGCTTACATTATCTCTGGTATTTCGTAAAGCTAGGTACCTCAGTAGAGTCGAATGGGTTAAGTTATAATCTTACAGTGGTTTATTATCTTTTATTTATTCCAAAAACAAATATCAATTTTATGTGAAAATTATCAATGTACCTAAATTACGATTAGAATAATATCTTATTATACAAATTATTAATTATATAAAAATAATACAAACAACACTCAGTAATTTGTAATTAAAATGTCAATATGATCGTAAAAAAATTACAATGTTATATCAACTTTTTTGGTGGCGTGTCGGTTTCAAGTTCTTATAAGAACTTGACTAAGATAAATACATATTAGTGGACATTATAAACAGCGCCATCTAGCCCGAACTAAGCAAAGCTTGTGCTAATAGGAACCAAATAACTGATAGAATTACTTATATACTTTTTTTTGTAAATACCTACTTATAATACATTATAACACCCACCCTCGTATTCAAGAACGACACTATGAGAACACGCACCCACAGTGGACGAAATCTTTTTTCATAAAAATCCCTTTATATGTTATGCGACACTGCATAGTGTGACTAGAGGCACATTGTCGTGTGCCTCTAGCCAAAGTTGAGCTCTAAAGGCACACGGTAGCGTGCGCCATAGTGTCGCTCAACACATAAAATGATGTTTATGAAAATAGATTTCGTCCACTGTGGGTGCGTGTTCTCATAGTGTCGTTCTTGAATACGAAGGCCAGACACGGAACAAGCATTCATGTTTATTATAAACTAGCCGACCCGTGACAGACGTTGCCCTGTCATATTTCAATAATCGAATAGAAATAGAATCGAATAGAATGTGTTTAGTCTGTGATGTCAGATTTGTTGGCTTGAAGTCTTTTTGAAAACAATTTTACGTGAACGAAGTCGTGAGGGTTGGTCAAAAATGGTCTAGGCTTAATTTCGATTGTTTTTTTTTATTACCATATTGTAGGTTTGTACCACCTCAGCCATAAATCTGGGGGCACGGCAGTGCCCCCGCCAAGTCAAGCAATAAAGCGGCACGGCTGTACCATCCTTTTCTCGAAGCAGTTCAGGCCATTTTCGACCCATTTTCGATTTTAAGTGGGGCTCCCATACAACAAACGTGATTTATAGATAATGGTACGGAACTCGACGTGCGCGAGTCCGACTCGCACTTGGCAGGTTTTTTTAGGACTTTTATACTAAACACTAATTGTGTTTTAAATTTGAAGCTTCTATGTCTGCTAGAAGTGCCTTAAACTTTTGATGATCGGTCAGTCAGTCAGTCAGTCAGTGAGTGAGTGAGTGAGTGAGTGACAAAATAGGAAACTTTGACTAGTTATAATTCTTAAACTACTGGTTCAAATTGAATTAAATTTGAAATATACCGTGTTTATATAGTGACTGCTTGATTACTGAAAATTCAGGCTTCTTGTTATATCCACAACGAAGTTATAGGGGGTCGAAAATGGCCTGAACTGCTTCGAGAAAAGGATGGTACAGCCATGCCGCTTTATTGCTTGACTTGGCGGGGGCACTGCCGTGACCCCAGATAAAATTCTCGTGTCACAGTTTTTGTTGACTAACTCCTGCGAAACGGCTTGACCGATTTTTATGTTTTTTTTTTGTGTATTCGGTCTGAGAATACATAGGAATACGTAGGTATACATAGCAGACAAAAAATATTTGTTGGTGGACATTACACACGGCTAATTACCACGTTTTTACTTGTATTGCTGCCGTTGATCGCGGTCGCGGGCGTTGCTCATGATGAAGAGCATCTGAATTGTCTCGAAACGTCAGCAATACAAGTAAAAACGTGGTAATTAGCCGTATTTCTATTTAAAATGATTAACAACCACGATAGTTTTAATTCTATAATTACACACGGCGCCATCCAAAAGCTATTACTATTGCATAATGCGAAGGTAGAGCTACTACCAACTGAGCTGTGAGACCAATGATTCGCTACGAGTGGTCGTTGTCACCTGTGATTTACGCCTCGTTCAACTCTGACCGGGCGTTAGCGAGAGCCGCTTGCGTAACTAACGGTTAGTTTTATGGATTCCACACTGCAATTAACTCATCTTTCTGTTGGGCATTAATGTGATGCTCAGTAATCATTGCGAAGCGTTAGACGGAGTTACGACAAATGCGCACTGAGAAAACCAATTCGAACTGCTAGGGACATAGACACATGCATTCCAAGTTGTGGTATTCCAATGTGTTTAAAAGCAGCAAGTATTCCCAGTCAGTTTATTTGGAATTCCAATTCCAAATAACCAAGCCAAATCCTTTTGCATGTTTTTTACTAAAGAAGTAGAATAAAAAAAAATATTGTGTTGACCACAAGAAAGGCAAGGAGGTGATGATAAAAGCCGTGTTAGCCAAGTGGCAAGTCGAAGGTCTTGGTCTCCGAATCCCGGCCGTGCACCTGAGTTCACCCGACCTTTAGACATCTTCAAAGATCTGAGTGCTTGGAAGATCTGAGAGGATGTCTAACTTGGATACCTATTACTTACAGATTCATACATGTCTTTTCATTTTTTTTATTAAAATGAGAAATAAACTTAAACCAAAGCTAGACTTACTGAAGTTTTAAATAACAGGAGCCTTAACACAAGCTCTTAAAGTAATATTAAAACAATACTACTCACGGTGCTAAGTAACAACGAGGTCGTATAGCGTTATTATTTTTGCACTGCGAGTAGTGAGGTACTGTTGTAATATTACTTATAGAACTTGTGGTAAGGCCCCAGGTCTAATTCAAACAGTGATTACATGGTTCATGGTTTAATTACCCGTTATAATTGCATTGAATGTGCAAATCTATTGCCAAAGTGCTCGTACGTAAGACGAATATAGATTTAACAGTTATTTTCCAATAACTTAGTACGGCCTTCGGTTTTTGATCACGGTCGAATTATATGATAATTTAAATTCAACGCGCGTTTTTCTAAACTGTACTATATTTATGTTGACATAATGGTTACCTATGCATTAGCATAGGTAACGGCTTTTCACTATTTTTCAACTGACGAAAAAAAGAGGTTACAACGCGTTCTTTTGTTTTTTTTTTTAAAAGTCATAGCTAAAAGTTATTTATTTCAATAAAATCACAAGCATCACTTCGAAACGTCTTAGGAGCTAGGTGAAGCTACATCTGGTCCTCGCGATCAAGCTTAGACGAATCAGGCAACAAACAATTTTTTTTCAATTATCGTTTCCTTAAATGCTATGTAGAGCTCCAGAGTAGTGCCGTAAGAACGAGGTGAAGGCTCATACTTGAAAAATAAAGGTATAGTACCTTTATTTAACCAAGTAGGTAAAATAATTAAAAAAAACTTGAGAGGTGTCAAGGGACACCCGGATGGAACGAAGTTCTCACAAAATAACGTGGGACAAGGGAAGGGGAATCAACTTTGACTTCGACTTCGACCTCGACCTCGACCTCGACCTCGACCTCGACCTCGACCTCGACCTCGACCTCGACCTCGACCTCGACCTCGACCTCGACCTCGACCTCGACCTCGACCTCGACCTCGACCTCGTCCTCGACCTCGACCTCGACCTCGACCTCGACCTCGACCTCGACCTCGACCTCGACCTCGACCTCGACCTCGACCTCGACCTCGACCTCGACCTCGACCTCGACCTCGACCTCGACCTCGACCTCGACCTCGACCTCCACCTCCACCTCCACCTCCACCTCCACCTCCACCTCCACCTCCACCTCCACCTCCACCTCCACCTCCACCTCCACCTCCACCTCCACCTCCACCTCCACCTCCACCTCCACCTCCACCTCCACCTCCACCTCCACCTCCACCTCCACCTCCACCTCCACCTCCACCTCGACCTCGACCTCGACCTCGACCTCCACCTCGACCTCGACCTCGACCTCAACCTCGACCTCCACCTCCACCTCCACCTCCTCCTCCACCTCCACCTCCACCTCCTCCACCTCGACCTCGACCTCGACCTCGACCTCGACCTCGACCTCGACCTCGACCTCCACCTCCACCTCCACCTCCACCTCCACCTCCACCTCGACCTCGACCTCGACCTCGACCTCCACTTCCACCTCGACCTCGACCTCGACACAATTAATATATGACTTAATAGATAATAATTATTAATTATATGACAGCCTCACAGCTCAGTTGGTAGTAACTCTGCCTTCAGCGCTGTAGGTTGTGGGTTCGATCCCCACCCAGAGCAAATATTTATGTGATGAACATAGATGTTTGTTCTGTGTCTGGGTGTTAGTATGTATCTTAAGTATTTATTTACAAAAAAAAAGTATTTAAGTATTCTATCAGTTATCTAGTTCCCATAGTACAAGCTTTGCTTAGTTTGGGGCTAGATGGATGAAAAATGTAAAATGTCCACCAATATTTATTATTTATTATTTATTATTATTATTATTATTTATATATTAATAGATATACTATAGCAAAAAAGTGTCGTGACAACTTTTCGTGACAACTTTTCGTAAGATTTTTTTCCGTCTAGCCCCCTTTCACAACGCGCGATAAGGAACTTCGTTCCAAAAAATGAACTGAAGAGCGATCCGATTTGGTTGATATTTTTCTATTGCGTTGTTAAATTATATTTATGTAAGACTCAGTTTCTTCATCTATCTATACATAATAATAAAACTGTAGAAGAGTTCAATTCTGTACTTTGAATAAAAACTAAAAAAAATACTCCTAGGGGTCTTCATACAAGTAACACAAGCCAAAAAATACAATTTTGGAATTTTTGTCTGTCTGTCCTGTCTGTCCTGTCTGTCTGTTGTCTGGCTTTCACGCAAAAACTACTGGACGGATTTTGATGAAACTTTTTTTGTTATGTAGCTATTAGTCCTCGGCAACATATAGGCTATAATTTATTTTGAAGATGGGAATACCAGGTGTGAAACTCTCTGTCGACCAGCGAAGCGGGCACTGATCAGCTAATAAAACAAGATACTGATATCGTCTCTTGACTTTTTTGGGTATGATTATGTATAGATATATAAAATATGCTTTTGTCGGTACACAAGCCATTTTGACAGTTAAATTCGATTACGATTACCAGTGAGCTTAGAAATAAGGCTACAGAACATCGACCACATAGCCCAATAGACTCCTAATGGCTTTATTTCTTCAAACATACAATTCTGTCAAACCGTGCGAGTCAGGGGGAGCGGTAAAAAATGCATTCTGATTGACCGGTTCAATATCACAGCCCGCCGCTGGTCGCATCGTGAATCACGCTCGGTGTCTTTTATCAGCAGTATAAGCCTAATGTGTCGTTAAAAGTGTTCGCCTTGCATGAGGAGTCTATAAGGCTGTGTGGTCGATGCTGCAGAACTAGGCGCACAGTGCATTCAATGACAATTTTCTACATTATAGATTCACGAATTGTAACGCGCAACGTGTAGCGAATCGCAATATTTTCAAAATTCCCGACCCTGACTCTGAAGGTCGAGTGTTGTAACTTTGCCATAGATATTTTCTACTAGCTGACCCGACTGACGTCCTGTCAAAATTTAAATAATCGCTTTTATCCGATTTAAACAAATTTCCGTTGGATTTTGAAATAACCGCCGAATTAGAAAGCTCCTTTTTAAACTGTTCATCACACAAACGTTATCCTGGGTAGGAATCGAACCGACAACCTACAGCGCAGAACGCAGTTACTACCAACTGAGCTGTGAGGATAATCTAATAATTATCATTGGATGAACTCTGTAATTTTCTTTATCAATGCAATGATGAAAAATTTAAATGAATCTAAAAGCTGCATTAGACTCAGATTTTAAATCTTTCGATGTTATATTTAGCCATTAGGCAAAATTTATGAAGCACAACAAGGATTTGATCTACGACCTTAGACGAGTCCGACTCGCTCTTGGCCGGTTTTTTTAGTTTATCCATTCATCATCTTCTTGTCCTTATTTCACTTTATGTGGATGTAGAAAAACATGTTGCATAGGGCTTGGAGTGCTTTACAACCGGCCGCCTGCCTGACGTGAACCCTCTTTAGAAATACTTTTTAGTTTGCCCATTACAAACAAAAATACAAGAAAAACATGTTTCAAAAGGATTTGGCTTATGTTCTACAACCAGTTGCCTGTCTGGCGTCAACCCTCTTTAGGAATACTTTTTAGATCCATTACAAACAAAAATACAAAAAATTTTACTTCTTTTAATGGTTGTGTAGATTGTAACCGTTTCCTAACATAATGATATCTACCTCAATTCAAAGTGCATTGCATCTTAAAATGGTTGTTGCATCGTCATCTGCAAATTGCTTGATCAAATAAAATAGAATTACCTCTGTAATGTCAGAGTTATGAAACAATTTTAAAATAAAAGATTGGGCCATACTATAAGCTATATTTACGATACCGTAACATAGTGAGTGTCATCTCAATCATGTAATTTTTAGGGTTCTGTACACAAAAGTTAGACTCCGCTGTCCGTCTGTCCGTGTCTGTCTGTCACCAGGCTGTATTTCATGAACCGTGATAGCTAGACAGTTGAATTTTATACAGATGATGTATTTCTGTTGCCGCTATAACAACGAATACTAAAACGAAATAAAATAAATATTTAAGTGTCTTCGTACGCGAGTCCGACTCGCACTTATCCGGTTTTTAACATAAAAGACTGGGCCATACGCTACGCTATATTTACGATACCGTAACATTGTGAGTGTCCTTTCAATCATGTTATTAATTTATTAACGCGGTACACGCAAACGTGATGAACGTATGAATTAACTGAGCTGCGCTACAGTTGTACATAGTTGTGAGTTAATATTCGTGTATATCGTGTGCAGCAGTGGAAGTGTAGACCCACGTTGTCAAACAAATGAACACACGCAGCTAAAATGCGTCGCGTACCCGTGCACAGCATGCGTGGCGGGGGTTTTGCGGCTTTAGGTACTTATTAATACCAACCAACGATGTCTTCAACGTTAGCTATACAGATTAAAAGATGCAAGTATTATATAATAGAGTCATGCCGCAATTGCACTAGGGGACATTTGTCGGGCGACAATGTCGTAAGACGTCACACAGAACTTCGCCAGACATCGCAGGCGACATCTACGGGTCGCGGCACAGACGCCATTAGGGTCAAAGACCCGGTTGTGGTGCCTACTCCGGTTTTGGTCATTTTGATTTTTAATATACCGTTTATTTGAAAATTTAAATGTTGTACCCTATCTATGTGTACCTCGACAGTCGCCCGACACGGATTCGACGTCACGCGGAACATCGCCAACCATTTCGTGCTATGTGTCTCTGCGACATGTTCCCTAATGCAAACAGTTACAATGTATGTTTCAGTATTTAAAATATATACTTAGTTGAAAAACGATTATTAATACCAATCAACGATGTCGTTAACGTGTTAGCAGAAGATAAAATATGCAAGTAGAGGGGTTTGATGAGGTCTAATAAAATTGTATTAGCCCACAGACGGTCACTCGCGAGGTTTACACTATTATATAGCTTTTTGTTGAATATACTTACCACTAATATATGCATCTAAACATTTAAAACTCTTACCGACTGACTGACCGATCTATCAACGCACAGCCTATAGATTTTAAGCAAGTTTGTTTGCTATGCTTAGTTATTGAAAATTCCCAAAGCCGGGTATGCACAACAACCGGGTCTATGACCCTATATTATTTTTTTGTGCAAATAAATACAAAAGATACATTCTAACACCCAGACACAGAACAAACACCGATGTTAAATAATAGTCAGTTGAAGATACGAAAGTTTGCAATATAAATCTTTTAAACGTACCTTACCTACATACCCATTACAGTATTAGCATTTATGAATATTCAACGTCTATTTGAAATTTGATAATGGCTTGTAATATTAATTATGTTGGTTGTTAACACAGCTTAGATTCGGTTGCTTCATCGAATAGATATAATATAAAAGTACTTGGATGACTTCATTGTCTGAAAACACGGAAAAAACGACGTTTTATAAAAATGAACGAGCTGTATTGACCGAGTGGGAGGTATCTCGACTTTCAATCTGGAGGTCGGGTTTGAATCTCGACGTGCTTCTTTAAATTTTTCCGTTTGAAAAATTTATATGCGATTCAAAAACACGTGCTCAAAACGGTGAAGGAAAACATCGTGAGGAAAACAGTTAGTATTCTGATAAGCGGCGATGGGCTTGCAACCTGTCACGTATGGAATGCTAACTACTGCAAAATATGGGCATGTGCCTAATATAATGTTTGGACATGCCTCTGACTACCCCCACAAGACTTCTTTAAAGGATCTAAGCTTCTGGAGATCTGATATAATGTCATCCGAAACGAAACGAAAACAAACGGATTAAACGACTTTTTCTAAAAATGAAATCTAGCTTAATCGATTCATCGCCTCCGAAACCCGCTGCATACTAAATTTCATGAAAAAATAACTTAAGACAAAATAACCCTTAAGTAGGGACTGAATAAATTTACCGACTTGGTATAACTTGAATCTCACAACTTTTTACGGTACGGAGTTATGTTTTTGATGGCATCTCATTTCTTTTTGTAGATATTTCTACCTTTTAGGGTTCTGTACCCAAAAGGTAAAAACAAGACCCTTTTACTAAGACTTCGCTATCCTTCTGTTTGTCTGTCACAAGGCTGTATCTCATGAACCGTAATAGCTAGACAGTTGTAATTTTCACTTATCATATATTTCTGTTGCCGCTATAACAACAACTACTAAACATAAAATAAAATAAATAATTAAGTGGGGCTCCCATACAACAAATATGATTTTTATGCCATTTTTAATAGATAATGTACGGAACTCTTTGTGCCCCAGTCCGACTCGCACTTAACCGGTTTTTTCTCTTTCCTGTTTGTATTCTTCTTAGAGATCACAGTCGCGATCCTATTTATATATATTTTCAAACATTAACAAAAAATTTTGTTCTGAGTGGAGATCGAACCCACGACCTTTAACCAACTATGCCACAAAAACTTGTCTAATTCAAGATAACGAGTGGGATTTTTTTGGGTGCAATTAAATTTTATTGTTATTTATGGCTGTTGATAAAATCTTGCTACTGATGTTTTAAGATTGCTTTCCGTTTGCAAGAAGTTTTGCAATTTGAGCTTCAATGGTGATGTTAAGGTGATACATGGTGTTCCGGAATATTAGAGAAATCCAAAAAATAATTATTTTCGTTGTATTTAATAGGTAACGAAATCTAATAAGATTTTAGACTTTTGGGACACGCTTCGCCTATTTATTAGACGTTACTTGTGATTCTATTAAAATGTAGTATGCTGTAAGTATATATAAATAAAATAATAATAAATAAATATTAGCGGACTTTACACACAGCGCCATCTAGCCCCAAACTAAGCAAAGCTTGTACTATGGGAACCAGATAACTGTTAATATACTTAAATACTTTGTAAATACATACTTATTATACAAGTATGCCATATGAATTCCGAACTCTTTTTAGGGTTCCGTACCCAAAGGGTAAAACGCACTTGGCCGGTTTTATTTTTTACTCCTCGTGAAACTCTATTAAGGGGACTCTGACCGTCCAAATGATTTTTAAATATATATTTTCATTAAAAATAAATATGCAAAAATGAGGACCGTCATATTATATAGTAGGTACATAATGATAATTATATTTCAATAAAGGATACTACGCGTGCAATACCGGGGGCAGAAGCTAGTAATAAATAAACAACAAAGAATTCCACAAAAATATAAACAATTCAATGAATATTCAAATATAAGAGAATAATATAATTTCGCAACACAATTTTCGCTTTGCATAAGAATGTAGGAATTAGGCAATAATATTAACATTTGTTTTATTTAAAACGTAATATAAAAATCATAAAATGAATATGGTAAAACATTGAAATTCCTAAAACACAAAGGAAAATTTTGCGACAAAAGTAGCCTATATCCATCTTGAGACTTTAATCTATCTTTATATTAAATTTCATCACAATCGGCCCAGCGGTTTCGCCGTTTTAACGTCACAGTCACAGCGCCATCAAGCACCAAACCCAAAACGTCCTTTCACAGAAATTCATATTTGTATCTTTCATCTTTATTGGTCCGGAAGGATCGGCGAAAATTGACAGTGATAGAAGGACAGAGTAATCCTTTCCGTTTTTCCATTCAGATATACGGAACCCAAAAAAGATTAATTTAGCAGTTTCTAAAATATACAAGGATTATGTACCTCCATACATCGAGAAAGAGATAGATGCATGAGGAATGTGATGAGAGTGAATGAAACAAACGAAGTTGTAAAGGTAACCTGGAAGAAAATGCTAACTATCACTAAGTTCATACATGTTACTGTATTGGGCAATAAATAATTTTCTATCTATCTATATATCTATGTCAGGACCGTAGCAAGTGGCTTTGTCTACCCCTCTAGGAAACAGGCGTGATTTTATTTATGTATGGATGCATGTGTGTATGTATGTATGTACTCGACACGTAGTATGTTCGAGGACAAGACAACGCTCTTGACCCTATGTTTTTCGTAATATGCTTTGAAATGGCCAGAGGTTAATGTATTTCGATTACCTACCCACGTCTTTAATTAATATTCTATGTGATTTAAAAATTAATTACACATTATGATCACTCACGACTCATTTCAGAAACAAACAAATCAACTGCGCAAGCGCATGCCTTCACGTCAACCAAAAATTATGAATCCATTTTTAAATTCGCTTAGTTAATAACCCTCGTATTCAAGAACGACACTATGAGAACACGCACCCACAGTGGACGAAATCTTTTTTCATAAAAATCACTTTATGTGTTGTGCGACACTGCATAGTGTGACTAGAGGCACACGACAATGTGCCTCTAGTCAACCAAAGTTGAGCTCTAAAGCCACTGTGGGTGCGTGTTCTCATAGTGTCGTTCTTGAATACGAGGGTTAGTGTTCTGCTATCATCATAAAATTACCAAAAAGATAAAAAAGAAATAGGTTCACATAATAAAACAAATTCAAAAGAACAGGTAATTCGTTTTCTGTTGAAAAATATATTTCAACTAGCGACCCGCTCCGGCTTCGCACGGGTAGCATGTTATTATACATATAAACCTTCCTCCTGAATCACTCTATCTATTAAAAAAAACCACATCAAAATCCGTTGTGTAGTTTTAAAGATATAAGCAAACATACATACGCGGGAAGCGGAAAGCGACTTTGCTTTATACTATGTAGTGATGATAGTGATGACAAGCTTTACTAAAATCATTTTAAACATCGAGAAGCAGCGCGCTATCACCTGTCACATCATATACATTGACATATTAACCTGACAAGTATGCAAAGTTTTTACTCAATCGAGTAAATACCTCTAAGAAGTTCCGTTGAACAACTCCTGACTCCATCATCAAATCAGCTCGCTGTCACCATATTATTGTATTGTCACCAAAACTTAAGGTGTAAATTTCAGCTCAATCGGTTGGGGATAACTGCTTCAAAATTGAGTTGCAAGATTCCACCCGAACAAACATAGTTACATACATACTCGTACATACATTGCAAGTTAAATAAAAGCTTATAAAAATGGAATGTGTAAATCACCTTTTCTAAGACTTCAATTACGGCCGTTATTTAACGATTGCTGGTTTTTAACCACGGCGTTGGACAAACACGGCTAGATAAACAAAGTTTTTTAGTCCGAGTACGTACTTCACACGTACTTGTGTGGGCGTGACTAAGTTGATACCTAAAATTTAATTCTTAAACTTAATCTAAAAGTCTGACGGAACGAACGAGCCATTAAAATTAAAACATCCTACTAAGATTATTTTAATTTATAAAATACAAGCTAACCCGTCGAACTTCGTATCGCTTTAGAATTAACAAATGTTGTGTTAAGTTCCCGTTCCCGTTCCCGCTCCCGTTCCTGATCCCGTTCCCGTTATAAAAATCCTGTATCCTAAGTCCGTCTTCCCCACCAATCTTCAGCCAAATCGGTTCAGCCGTTCTTGAGTTATGAATAGTGTAACTTTCTTTTTTATGTATTCTTTTATTATTATACTAGCGACCCGCCCGGGCTTCGCACGGGTGCAATGCTGATACTAAATATACTACAGAATGTCTTTATATAAAACGTTTTTTTTCACAGCTTTTTTTGACCCCTTCTAGTACAATTGCTGATTTTTGGAGTACAATTCGTACAATTCCATAGATTTGTAACTGCATTAAAATTAACCCTTATCCACGGTGGGTCCGGCTGCGTAGTATCACACGATTTCTATGATTCTTTTTTTATGGAATAGTTAATAATGTTAACTTTTTAATGAGGGATGACTGAGAGTGTTTTAAACGTAAGAGTAGACACATATAATCAGAAAGCTTCGAACTGCTAAGCTATCGGGAGTTACACGTGTTATTGTAAGTCAACCATAAAAGATAGACATTTATGCTGTCGTGGGATATTTTTTATATAATTTTAAGGAGAACATTTCCGTGATACATGATTTTTGTGTAGCTTTAACCAATAAAGTTGCACACGCGACGGAAGCTTAAAAAATGGAGTAACTTCTCCCGTTTTCCCAACATTTCCCTTCACTGCTCTGCTCCTATTGATTGTAGCGTGATGAAAAGTATACTATAACCAGCTCAGGAGTATGAAAAATAATTGTACCAAGTTTCGTTAAAATCCGTCGAGTAGTTTTTGTTTCTATAACGGTTATACAGACAGACAGACAGACAAAAATTTTACTGATTGCATTTTTGGCATCAGTATCGATCCCTAATCACCCCCTGATAGTTATTTTGGAAATATATTTCATGTACAGAATTGACCTCTCTACAGATTTATTATAAGTATAGATAGATATATAGACTAGTGGAAACTTTCGCGACGTTTCACGTGAAGTTATTTTCAAACAGCTTTCAAACCCCGCTGCACCTTTAGGGTTGAGTATCGGGAATTCTTTTCTTAGTGCACCCCTACACATCAAAAGGTATAGGTGCAATGCATGCATTTTTATTGGAGGATATTTATATTTGGAGGGTGTCAGTCATCAGTCGTTATAGCAACGTGCGTTACTTTATACGATTATTGAAATTTGGACAGGACATCGTCTGTCGTGGATCTAGTTATATATTTCACTTTTTTAGGTAAGATTAAACTATCCTTTCACTAAAACTCTATTAGAAGCACATTATATTTCCGTATTTGAATAAAAAATTAAGCACGTTGTTATTTTTAAATCCATAATTAGCTTTAGGTAATAGACGTTATAGAAAGTAAAAGCAATTTCGCAGAGAATTCACAAAAACATGTTATTGCCTACTGTTCTTTGAATCTTTGGGGTTCCAAAGCGATATGCTAAAAGCGAAACCTTTACTTTGACATTTCGTTTGAAAAGTTTAAAATAAAAAATGTTGGATCACGAACGTGATTCCCAAGTAGGTAGGCGCTCAGATCATTGATGATGCATTTTGCTTTACTTAACATTCCATACAGGTTGACAGGTTGCAAGCCCATCGCCACTTATAAGTATACTAACTGGTTTTCTCACGAACTTCACTACATAGTATAAAGCAGTCGCTTTCCGCTTCCCGCGTCT
Organism: Hydriomena furcata; assembly: GCA_912999785.1. NCBI lineage: Eukaryota > Metazoa > Arthropoda > Insecta > Lepidoptera > Geometridae > Hydriomena > Hydriomena furcata. The sequence goes on from OU538834.1 coordinate 13,808,556, forward strand.
GTATGTCTGTATGTATGTTTGCTTATATCTTTAAAACTACACAACGGATTTTGATGCGGTTTTTTTTAATAGATAGAGTGATTCAGGAGGAAGGTTTATATGTATAATAACATGCTACCCGTGCGAAGCCGGGGCGGGTCGCTAGTTACAAATAAAATACATTTTCAAATTTTTTTTGCGTTTCTTATCTTTTTGTCATGTAACAAAATAGTCCTTTCTCCGAAGTTGGTAAAGATTTAGATTATTTTACTTTTAAAACCTCGTTTTCATTGTTTCATCAGGTGATAATTAGAAATAATAGCCTCTGCTTAGGTACCCTTTAAGTTACATGGTTACAAATCATAACCCTGTCTTGGGCTTCGTGGTAGTCAGGTAAAAAGTATGCGCTTAGACTATACGCTTTTTTATTATTTTAATGTAAAAGAGCTTCCAATAAAAAGTTTGCTATTAAGTAAAATAAATAAATAAATATTGGTGGACATTTCACACATCGCCATCTAGCCCCAAATTAAGCAAAACTTGTACTATGGGAACCAGATAACTGATATAATATTTATATACTATTGTTTTTGTAAATACATACTATTTATACATACACAGAACAAACATTTATGATCATCACACATGTTTATCCTGGGTGGGACTTGAACCCACAACCTACAGCGCAGAAGGCAGAGCTACTACCAACTGAGCTGTAAGGCCAGTCGAAAGTAACTTCGGAACCCTAGTATAAACTGCGACTTACACGGCTTGATCAGTTCATTAATAAATAATAATAATAATAAATATTGGCGGACTATACACACAGCGCCATCTAGCCCCAAACTAAGCAAAGCTTGTACTATGGGAACCAGATAACTGATATAATACATATAGACTTTTTTTTAAATACATACTTATTATACATAATAACACCCAGACACAGAACAAACATCTATGTTCATCACACAAATATTTGCCCTGGGTGGGGATCGAACCCACAACCTACAGCGCAGAAGGCAGAGTTACTTCCAAGTGAGCTGTGAGGCCAGTCATTGTATCTTCACATCACATGGGCCAATAAAGTGATTATTGCTGGCGTTGAACTGTTTTCAAAACATTCAACTTACCATCAAGTCGTAATAGGAACTTAGTTTTTGTTTGTAAAATTGATAAGTTCAATCGCTACTTTTACTTAGATAATTAATATGGAAAAAAAGTAAAATAAATATTTTGGAATCCTATATAAATGTGAAAGTTTGTGAGTTTGTATGTATGTTTGTTCCTCAATCAGGCCTAAACGACTAAACGGATTAAGTTGAAATTAGCTGTAGACGTAGATATAATGCCCGAATAAATAATAGACTACTTTAAAATATAAAAAAAACATCCCCAAAACGATAAAAAAACGCAAAATGGATGTTTTCTGTATAGATGGCGCTGGTGTGCAACAAATCAGAAATCACAGACTAAAAATTATGATTATTAAAATTTGACGTCTGTCACAGGTCGGCTAATAACTAATAAACATTTAAAGATGATTTTAAGATGTAGGTAGGTAGGTAAATGGCTTATCCGATGCCTATTTTATGTTAACATATTTTATTTTTTAACCTAATGACTATAACAATTTTGACAGTTGTTACAAAAAAACCTAGATTTCATTATTCTATAGGTAAAATAAATATATAAACAATTTTCTGTTTTTTTTGTTTAAAATTTTAGCAGTAGTTTCGGAAATAAAGGATGTGTAGAGACGGATGGACGCGAACGATTACACGAGTAATCCTATAAGGGTTCCGTTTTTCCTTTTAAGGTACGGAACTCCAAAAAGGTACTATTAGTTTCAGTAAAACCACAAGGATCTTTGAAACGTCTTAGCGCCTTAGCATGGTGACCACAACCATGGTTGCTTTGAAAATTCCTTGCCTAATGTCAAAAGCTTTTGAACGCAGCTGAAAATGCTATATACAAGGTCAAAGTTTTCAGATACCTACCTCTATATTTAAGTTATAATGAGAAAAAAAGTGACGTAATTGAACTATTATGCTAAGCGACCACAGCAACCAGACGCATCCAACGTCAAAAGATATTTATTTCAATAAATCACAAGGATCACTTTGAAACGTCTTATGAGCTTGAGCTACGCCTGTTTCTCGCGACCAAGCCTAGAAGAATTAGGCAACAAACGCTGCTTGGGGAATAACATTTTTTTCAATGATCCTTCCCTAATGCTATGTCTATGTCTATGAAGAGCTCCAGTGTGGTGCCGATCGAACCAGATGAAGGCTCAAGAATAATAATTAAGAGACACATCCCAACAGTGACTGTGTTACGGACTGTCTTCCAACTGTGAAGGAGTCCGTCGCCTTGCAGTTAGGGGGTTTACTCTTGAAAACGATCAACGATATATGGACGTTTGTCCCCATATATTTTAGAAGATGGAACGATTGACATTACTTTTGTCAATTTTGACATTATACGACAGACAACAATTTCTAAGAGCGGTTTGGCCGAATTTATCGGAGCACTGTCACTGTCATCGATAATGTCGAAATCGCTTCGCAGAGTAAGGGCCTAGTGTCATACTGCGTCTCGTTTAAAAATATTTTTTTAAACTATCGTGTGATTAGTAGACATAACTATAGATTTTTGACACGTCTTTATCACGTAATTAATAATTAATTTGAGTCTGCCCGCGACCATGGCTATTGTAACATAATCGAAACGTTGGGAAAATAAATTAAAGGTAATTACGTGATAAAGAACCTTGTCTTTATAGTTATGTCTCGTTTTGTAAACTTTTGCGACGCGAACGCGTCTCAAACAGACTAATCAGATGGACGCATACCTTTAAATTAGGCTCGTGGGAATGAGTGCCTTTTGCGTAGGTATTGCGTTGGCCATCATTCATTCCAAGACTTATGTGTTTGAAAAACAAGATAAATCTTAGAGACTGATATGTCTTGAAATTTTAATTTGTACATACACACAAACGCGGTTATCTGTGGGGAATCACAAAGTTAGACCTGCAAAAACTTCTCACAAGTTTGTTAAGCAAACTATTTACTTAGGTCGAAACTTATCTGTTTAGGTTGACTGGCCCACAGCTCTGCCTTCTGCGCTGTAGGTTGTGGGTTCGATCCCCACCCAGAACAAATAATTGTCTGATGACCATACATGTTTGTTCTGGGTTTGGGTGTTAATATGAATTAATAAGAATGTATTTACAAAAAAAGTATAGAATATATAAAAGTATATATATTATCTAGTTCCAATATTACAAGCTTTGCTAGGTTGGGGCTAGATGGTGTTGCGTGTAAAAGTTCATCAATATTCAGTGGATCCACTTGAGGAATGGAATGAATTGACCCGATGATAGGAAGGCAAGAAGTCGGCGTTTGTAGCTACAGCTATATAGTATAGTGAGCAGCTGCTCACTAAACCTATTTTATAGTATATATGACTAGTATACCTGGTAAAGACAAGGGGCAAGAATTAGACCCAGTAGCTTCTTCAGGGTCTGAGTTAAATACTTATAAGAATTTTTACCTCAAAAAAGTATTCTACGATTTGCGTTGTTTTATAGGTTTCTTCTCGATATTTACTAAGTTTTCGTTTCGATAATTGAGAGCACGCGCTATTTTTAATCGACTTCCAAAATTGGAGGACGTTCTCAAGTCGAATGTATAGTTTTTTTTCAAGAATAAAAATAGATCGGCTTAAGTTTATGTTGAGATAATATCTTAGAATGCTATTAATCTTTATCTCCTCCTCCATAATCGTTCCCTCATTGTTGAGGATCGTGACTCCGTGCAAGCCATACTATAGAGAAAGTCTATGATATAAATTTTTATCTAGTGACATTTAAAACATAGACAAATAAAATGCCTAAATCAAAAAATATTGCTACAACTGAAACATCTATCACGTTTTTTCTACCCACCTCTATGTAACTTTTACAAAAGGTGAACTTTAAGTATGGACTTTTGAATATAGCTATTCGAAATTTGAGTGGCTCTCAACTTTGAATAGGCATGTCAAAACCTCCTTGTCACTGCGACCTCGGCTCTCATCACGGATCAATCAACAAAAACCGAAAAATCGCATGATGCCCTCCAATTATACAAAACTTCCTATTCGTATGGATCTCCCTAGCTTACACAACTAACCTATCCTTTCTCCGCCCCACCTTGCCCACTGTTTAGTATATATCCAACTCGGCATCCAAACACATCACATTAACTCACTACGTACCGAAGTGACCCATCACTAAGCATCATGAAAGCCTTTGCAGCGGTAAGTGTGGAAGTGCCGCTAGTGAAAAACAATAGTTTGTAGGAAAAAGTGAAAAGTGCCATGTGACGTTCCGAAATCAAAATAGTGCATCGGGATTGGTGGATTTACTCGTAGTGCTGGACCATTCGAACAGTGTCAATGTTACGTTATCCCGTGCACTAGTGTTGATCTCAGAACATTACCGATATCGATAACGGATTTGGATCGGGCCGTGCTTACAAGGATTTGTGTCAAAGTTGGTCAACAAATGAGGCGTAAAATCCTAATTTGAATTCACGTAAGGTGCTGCACGGTCCGAAAACGATGTCGATTGCATGGAGTGATAAACTCGCTTTTAAATTGCCGTGTGCGCGACAAGAACGTTAAATCATTAACTTTATTTCCCTTCAGCCTTAAAAACATATGTCTCAATAAACTTCCAAACAGGCATCCAGAAACATTTTCTTTTAAAAGCTTAAATTCCAATTTATACATAAAATATTATACAACTCTTTAAAATAACCACTAGTTAGCTCGTAATAGGTTTTGCGTTGTAATTGCGTGCGATATAAATAATTACTAAGTTTTTTTTTCTCTGCTGTCAAAACGTCGGCGCATGACGTCGATAGCTTTATCATAAATCAGTCTATTGTAATGTCAAAAGGAGACTTTCTCATGACGTGCGTGCAATGCAAAGCTTTTTTCATGATTAGCTCATTCTCTTCTATTCATAAGACTGTGCCAAATATGAACATTGTATCATGTAATGGTGACAGACATGACAAACTTCAAAGTTAAAATGATTTTTACGTTTAAAAAACTAAAAAGAAAACTGACGAAAATTCAAGGGACGATATTCGATTATAATTTTTATGAAAGAACTGTTAGTTCTACGTGAATATTTTTTTAATGGGTTGTCCCATTGAATTGGTTGAATTGAGACTATTTTAAACATAATAGCAAATAATCATTGAAATCGGATAACCAGTTACAAAGAAAAATGCGCGGTCATAAAATATATAATATACATGTCGAATTTAAAACCTCCTCTTTTTTTGTCGGCTAAAAAGAGTAGATAAGTACTTTAAAAACTCCGGTATTTACTATAAAATATTCCATAGGCAATGCCTATAGCAGTTGTAATAACTTGCAAACGAGATATAATATGCAAGTAGACATTACAGGTCCGTTGCGTTCGCCCTATTGCTTGTGCAAGAAGATGCGCGGGCCAGAGTTCGTAGCGAATCGGTAGCGCATGAAAATTACCCTTAACTATAATTACAAAGTATGCATCTTAGAATGACACATTGTAATTTATTACTGCTTACATAATGGAGAAAAGCACTTTGTTTTACATTTAAAAAAAAACAGACAGCATTCAAATTCCTTCGAAAGTTTAATCCTAATTTTATAAATTCAATTGTCTGATGACTTTAAATTTAGTAAGTATTCAATATACCAACGTGTTAAAAAAATGTATTGGTCATGACATCTCGATTTATTCAGAGCATGATTTGTTTCTGTTTTGTTATGTTAATTAAATTGCAGCGAAATTTTCCTAGAATCACGACTCATATAATTTAAATAAATTATTGTTATTATACCTACATAATGCAGATGTTTGCAAATTAAAAGTTTAATGCTGTAGAAAGTTGTTCACTTTCTAAACATAAAATGTTTAGTTCCCGCTTTGTTCTAAAAAGAGTTATTTTCTAGCATAGAAAATACAAACAGCAAAAAAAAATAGATTAAGTACTGCTAATTAACAAGATACCAAAGACCTTAACCGTAAAGAAGCGAAAAGCCATTTAAGGATTTAAATAATTGGCGTCTACATCTGCCACTCTACATGTCCATTTGTAGCATGTGACCCGAATGCGGCCATTTGTGACGATCAGTGAATCATCGATATGCATCTTTGACTCCTTGGAGCAACACTATTCTACGCACGATTGTCACTTCAATAGATGCGACAATCTTGGTTCGCTTTTCAAATTTCATTAGAACAAAACACTTTTACGGAATGCGAAAGAAGATTTAAAAATAGAACTCTTTCTTTAATATTTCTTTTTTCCAGCTATTGCCGTGGAAAAAGAAAAGAATAATAGAATGCAGATAATTAAACAAAGATAGGCTTAGATTTCCTATCTAAAACTGTACATTCTTCTGTAAAAGCCTAGGATTGTATGTAAAACAACTTTCATGTTAGTAAAACTACTGAACATTTTACAAGTAGCGATAACAATGCTACGTCGTAAAAAAAGTCGTAAAATAAACCGATAGCGACAAAACTCCTCGTAAAGTGGTTACAAACGATCATCACACCTACCACAATTTGTAGTCCTATAAGCTTTTTCACTTGGAAAACGTACTTACTTTTAATCAATTAAGAAAAACAAGATAATTTACCTACCGACTTATTTATAACACTAATTAGCGAAGAACTTTATTTTCACAAACTTCTCAAGCAATTTAGTAAAATTATTCCTGTAAAACTGATTTAATTGCAAAGATCAAATTATAAAGATGGCTAGCAACACAGTGTCATTACTCTGCTTATTGATAACAAACGGTTTATTGGCCTATCAATAAATGTTGAGTAGATAGGTGTGAAATTTGCAAGTGTATTTATGTTGAGCGATAAAAACCTTTACTAAAAAAGATTTAGTTATGTCGTGAAAACAGCGTTAAAGTTATTGACACCATCTTATACCTCGCTGGCCGAGTTACATAATATGAGAAGATTATCTTTGATAATAATTACAGGGTATAGTTTAATAAAAGTGTAATTAAACTATCACGTGCCGGGGCATTAAGCTGCTTAACTTCATTAAGATGCAAACAACTTGAAAGATTTAAAACACTGCTTTTGCTAAATCGAAATATATGCATACATTATTTTATTATTTACCAAAATGAAAATGCCATAATATTGAAGCAATCTGCAAGTTAATTACGATTGAAAATATTTACCTAAATTGGTACTTGTTTATTCTACTATACTTATTACATAAAAAAATATTTTGTAGTCCTTTTATTATGTAAAAACTAGTGTTTGAATCTCCAAGTAAGAGTTCAAATATGCAAGCTCATAATGCCACTTCCGCGAGCATGACTCCAGCGATGGCGCCACTTCCGCAATTATGTAACAAACTCTCAATATCATCTCGAGATCTATGAAATTGGGATCTTCGTATTCTTTTCTAAAATAATTGTTACCTAACAAACTAGTAAAATGTATCGTGAATCGTGATTTATGAACAGCCAATGAAAAATAATAATAGTGAAATTTGCAGCAAAAAATAACGTTTAATTCCTGACCAATATAGTCAATAGACTGGCCGTAGGTTGTGGGTTCGATTCCCACTCAGGACAAACATTTGTGTGATGAACGTAGATGTTTGTTTTGTGCCTGGGCGTTATTATGTATAATATCTATGTATTTACAAAAAAAAAGTATTTATATATTCTATCAGTTATCAGATTCCCATAGGACAATCTTTGCTTAGTTTGGGGTTAGATGGCGCTGTGGCTATGTGATAGTGTTCACCAATATTTATTTATTATATTCTGCGTACGAAATAGTGAAAAAGCAACGTAATGCAAAGTCAAAGTTCACGTTCCCACATAGCATCACATCGTCCGCTGATGTAACACTGCCTTCATTACGACTCTACCTTTGACCTGTGACTTTCACTCGAATCGCATCTATTCTATTGTGTACTTATTCTATGGACAGATTATGGCGTTCTTATTTTAAACTTTTATTTTCTTCCTTAATCATTTCTAGCCAGTCATTTTATAAATAAAAAATTGTGTTCTTATTCTATTGCGTTCTGTTTTTAAACTTTTATCTTTTCGTATCTCCCAGTCAGCTAGTCATTTTAATGTTAGTCACAATCGAGTTTTTCTATGTTTTTGTAAAAAGAATGAACAATAATTTTTGATCAGAATATTTTAGCATTCGGAGAAATGTTTAGATAGTTCTCGTGTCTAGATGCCCACTTAATTAACACCACTTTCGTGAGAACAAAATGAATTTCACTTTTTATCTCGCATCATTTTGCACTTCAATTATAGTATCAATGATCAGTCAAGTCTGACAAGATCTGACCCCGCGGGGATTAAATAAGTGCGTGATAGAAATATACCCGCTTTAACAATACCTAATTACTTATCTAACGAGTATAGAAAGTTATTTCGATACAATAAGCTCGAGAGATATTTATATTATTTTACCCGTGACTTCATCAATTTTAACGACTTTTTCGTAAAACACTAAAATGCCGAAATCAAATGAAAACTTTGGAAAAGCAGCCTATGTCCGTGCCAAGACTTAAACTATCTCTACATGAAAATTCACGACGATCGGCCCAGTGGTTTGGCCGTTATAACGTCACACGACAGACAGACAGAGTAACGTTCGCGTTTGTAACATTAGTATAGAAGTATAGATTTTGGCCATTCGTTACACCATTCAGTAACTAAGATCATCATCTTTTGTTACAGTGCATAGCCCTTGCGTTGGTCGCGTGCGTCCATGCCGAGCCCCCGTCCGGCTACAACTACAACCGTCCTTCCGGCGGTGGTGGCCACAGCGGCGGACACAGTGGCGGCGGCGGCGGCGGCGGTGGCGGCTACCAGGCAGTGTCCTCAGGCTACCAGACCTCGGAGGGCCAGAACGTAGACGCCCAGCTCCTTGAGCAAGTTAGACAGATCCTCCTGAAGGAAGAATCCTCCAGCGGTTCCGGCTCAGGAGGACACGGTGGTGGACACGGAGGCGGTATCTCCTCTTCCTACGGCGCCCCTTCATCGTCCTACGGAGCCCCATCTTCTTCCTACGGAGTGCCATCAGCTCGCGTTGTCGGTCTTCAGCTTGAGGGAGTCCGTCAAGCCATTCAGGTCGCTCAATACGAACAGACCAGCTCCTCCGGCGGCGGCTACCCCTCCGGACCGTCTTCCTCCTACGGCGCTCCCGCCCAAGCTCCCTCCGGCAGCTACGGCGCTCCCTACTAAAATCCAAAAATCTAACAAATTACAGATGCATCACAGGTGACAAGCCTCTCGCTTGTCACCTGTGAGGTAGCTGGACGTCTGTTATTCGGTAGCGCTTGCAAACATCACGAGCGCGGCCGAATGTCTGTTCAGTAATGGCCGGCAGCCACGTACAATGTAGGTGATGCCGGCTGCCGCATTCACACCGCGGCCGAGGCTTGCGACTGTGCACGCACACGGGTGTGACCCTCGCAGCTAGCCAGGCGCCGGCGCCCGATGACAGCTGTCAAAACTGTCAGCTCTGACAGTTGGAAGTTAGGGTTGAAAGGCGAAGTGGCTAGCTGCTGGCTCGACTCATGAATTGTATAAAGTTTATCATAGTATTAGCTTAATTTAATTATTACGTTTTTTTATGTTTTTTACAAAAAATAAATACATTTTGACACCGTACTGCCAGTGTTTAATCTGTGTGACCTACCATACAATTTAGGTCATGCCATGCATCTTCATGATAGTGGTAGGTACGAGTAATAAATGCAATCATTTACGATTGGCCAAGGACTCGCGTTCTAAAATTCTGAAAGTAACTATCAGATATTACAAGCTAGATAGGTACATTCCTACGAATCACTTAGACCTAACCAAAAGTGAAGATTTTAATGATATCAAGCAAAAGGACCACACTGCCTATAGCATAATATAGAATCTGTATTGGTACTTACGCACATGAGTAATGTTCGTAAAAACGCTCTCTTCTAAGCTAATGCAACTTCAAGATCACGAATATTTTTAGTAGCTTGTAGGTACCCACCTAGGTAGGTACATCATTTTTCCACACCTCCAAAGTAGTTAGGTCCTTTTGCAATATTTGCAAAGTTGCACTCAGTCTAGAAATAATTTGATAAATAGTAATTTAGCATCGATGCAAAAGTCGTGTCACGCTAAAAAAAAGATAGTATTTGTTCACTTTTGCTGAGTGGGTATACCTAATACAGTCATACTTCACTTTATACGCTAATTTTAGAAAGGCCACCATACAAGATGCATTGAAGAGAGCATTTATTGACAAAAACACATAATATTTCATCATGCCATTAAAATTTGCTGAGATGTCAATTCAGATGATGATGGTTGGAAAATATTCACCTCTTGATCGTAGTTGCGCAATGAATACGAAAGCGTAGTCATTTTGATAGGTCGAGTGTAGAATAAATAACAAATAATCAGTACCTAATCATTACTAAGTAATATAACAACAATAATAATCACGTTGTGATGACACTTACTCATTTTGAGCTTGTGGTACGGTCTCTGGTAATGTTGTAGGTACCTAAATGCCTACCTATAGTAAGGTCTATTGAGTCTACATTAAAAGTCGCATCATAATTCACGCGTACCTCGAGTGTAGTTACGCTGATTCAAATTGATTCATACTTACATGGTCCCTCCCAATGTGATAGCAACTTTACCTTCCTAAGCTCTTACAAATAAATGTACCTACTTACTATAGCCGTGTTTGGCCGAATGTGAGGTAGGTACCTACCTCGACTTTCAATTCGAAGGTCGCGGATTTGAAGGCCGTACCAATAATTTTTCTATGGGAAAAATGAACTGTGAAGGAAAGATCATGTAGAAACCATTTATTACTCTTATAAGCGGCGATGGGCTTGTAATTTGTCACTTATGGAAAGCTACCTGCCTATTTCATGATAGGTATGTGCCAAAGTGTTTAGACGTAGGTATGTTTTTTTAAACTTATTTAATGTTCTGAGCGCCAGAAGATTTAAGAGAGGACGAGGAAGATCTAAACTATCTGCAGTCTGCCGTACCCCCTGCAAAACTAACGTATTTTATGTGGAGAGTATTTTTTTGTTTACTCTTCTGACTCTAATATTAGACTGACATAATTGTCACCGCAACTACCGTAAAAGATACGACAACTAAGAGGCAAGCCAGATAGAAGAGACGTCAAACGAAAGCACAAACGTAACGTCCGCACCCCGTCTCTTTTGTATGTTTTGCCTCGCGACTCGTCTATAAGTTTTTTGATGAATAACAAAGTCATAGTCAAGAAGTATTTATTTCAATAAAATCACAAGGATCACTTTAAAATGTCTCAGGAGCTAGGTGAAGCTACGCCTGTTCCTCGCGACCAAGCCTAGAAGAATCAGGCAACAAACATGGCTTGGGGCCTATAATTGTTTTCAATGATCCTTTTCATAATGAACAAGGTGAAGGCTCAAACAAGAAGAATAATTAAAAGTAATTATAGTACTTCGGCGTCTTATGTCTCTTATGTCTAGCCTGTTCCAGGTCTAAGTAACTAAGTAATATAAGTATGCCGATGTTGTGACACACGTCATAACTCTCGATCTCGATACGAAGTGAGGAAGCTTCTGCGTTTAGCTTTGTACACTGACTACTCTTCGGTGTGGCTTGAAAATAAGCGAAACAGTGTCAATTACATTAATTGTGTGTAGGCATTATGACAAAACGGGAAATTACTCACGTAAAAATATAATGTGAATTAAGAAATTCTTGAATTGTCGATGATGATGATGTTCATGAAGATAGATGATAAACATTGTCGCTGCCTTCATCGACATTATATTTTTACGTGAGTAATTTCCCGTTTTGTCATTATGTGCAGTACCACTCACGAAAGTTTTGATAGTGAAACTTACATTAATAGTTTGGTAAGTTTGTTATTTTCTAATAGCTAAGCTAGTTTTCATATCAAAAATATTCTAAAGTGTTTTTAGCAAAAATTATACCAAGATCGGCGTGCGCGTTGATGTCTTTTGTATGATAAAACCATTGCAAAGTGAATCCGACATACCTAATTTTTTTTTTATTTAATTAGGGTAGAAAACAAAGTTTTAATATAATTACTTACCTACATATAATTGTAGGTTTGAGTATACCTAAGTAATTACTTGTTTTTTTTACATTTTGTAGATTAGTAGGCCTACCTACCTACCTATTATAATAAGTGCAATACTCTTCCAATTTTTAGTAAGTGAAGTTTTAAGAAGGTTTTTCAGTTTAGAAAAACCCAAAGTGAAAATAAATAAAAACCGGCCAAGTGCGAGTCGGACTCGCGCACGAAGGGTTCCGTACCATTATCTATAAAAAACCGGCCAAGTGCGAGTCGGACTCGCGCACGAAGGGTTCCGTACTATTATCAAAACGGCAAAAAAATCACGTTTGTTGTACGGGAGTCTCACTTAAATATTTATTTTATGCTGATTTTAGAGAAATACATCATCTGTGAAAATTTCAACTGTCTAGCTATCACGGTTCACGAGATACAGCCTGGTAACAGACAGACGGACAGCGGTGTCTTAGTAGTCCCGTTTTTTACCCTTTAGATACGGAACCCTAGAAACATAAAAAATAATTCATAATATCTCGTAACCTACCTATTTACCTAACTACGTAGTTAGCATTCCACACGTGACAGGTTGCAATCCCGTCGCCGCTTTCAAGAATACTAACAGGTTTCCTCACGATGTTTTCCTTCACTGTTATAAACACGTGTAACGCGCATATAGGTACATTTTTCGAACAGAAATATCCATTGATGCACGGCCAGGATTCGAACTCGAAATTAATTGGAAATTAATAATATCTACCTAGGTACCTATTTACCTAACTACATGAATTCAATAATTCAATTTCAAACTTTTTATTCGATCATGTGAAGTACCACCTATTTACCGACTTACTTTACCGATAGTGGTAAAATAGCGCCACCTGCCAGCGGAATCGCAAACCTCTTTCATCTTACCTCTCAAACCCCGAGCGGTCGCATGAGACCGCGAAAAGTACCTATAATACGTAGTAACATCAAATGAAACTAGATGGCGCTGGAATGCAAAAATCAAGTTTGTTGTGTGGGAGCCCCCCTTAAATATTTATTTTATTCTGTTTTTAGTATTTGTTGTTCGAGCAGCAATAGAAATACATAATCTGTGAAAATTTCAACTGTCTAGCTATCATGGTTCATGAGATACAGCCCTGTGACAGACAGACAGACAGACGGACAGACAGACGGACAGACAGACGGACAGCGAAGTCTTAGTAATAGGGTTCCGATTTTACCCTTTGGGTACGGAACCCTAAAAATGGCAAAAATACACGTTTGTTGTATGGGAGCCCCCCTTAAATATTTATTTTATTCTGTTTTTAGTATTTGTTGTTGGAGCAGCAACAGAAATACATAATCTGTGAAAATTTTAACTGTCTAGCTATCACGGTTCATGAGATACAGCCCTGTGACAGACAGACGGACAGACAGACAGACGGACAGACGGACAGCGAAGTCTTAGTAATAGGGTCCCGTTTTTACCCTTTGGGTACGGAACCCTAAAAAGGGGTGTGCTTGAAAACTTACAGGCCGCGACTTCACCCAAACGTGCGTTACATAGCTTATGGCGACGAATTAGTTTAATTCCCTCAAAATAATGTGTTCAGCAGGCCTAAAGAAGTTTTCACTTCAAAAACTCTTGAAAATGCTTGGCTTATAGCCACGCGAAAATGATGGTGCTTCTGATTACAAAACAGCGCGGTCCCACGTCTAATCGGCGATGCATTACATTGCGCCACACCGTCTGCTGGCCAACAATGACGCCTCCTCTCCCGCGGCGTCGCAAGCCAGCCATGTAAAATGAAATGGCGAAATAATTGCTATCTCGCAATTCACGAGGATTAGAAGGCATTTTTCCCGTGATTATGTGAGGTGAAAGGGTCAATCTGTGCCAGTGCCATCGGTGAAAAACGTGCGGTTTTTTTCTGATGCTTAATGTTTACTTGTGGGTAGTCAAGGACCTAGTATGTTAGTGTACAAAACTCTTGATTGACTGACTGATCTATCAATACAGTCTAATCCACTGGTCGTAGTAACTTGAAATTTGGAAGGTGTATTTCTTTTGGTGTGTAGGAGTGGTAAAAGGAATTTCCAAAATTCAACTTCTAAGGGGGTGTAGCGGGGATTAAAGTCTTGAAAATAACTTCACGTAGGTAAACGAAGCCGCGAAGGTTTCCATTAGTACGCTTATATAAACTTCAGTTTAACCTATGATTGACGGCTACCCTATTGTGTAGGTACCTAATGTGCTAACTGTTTGCGTAAAATGATTAAAAATAGGATCTGTAATCCCCGTATATGGTAGCTATTCTCTCGGATCTCCAGTGCTCAGGTTCTTGAAGATATCTAATGAGAGTAGTCAGAGGCACGTCCTGAACGGACTTGGAATGAGACTTGGAATAAACATAGCTAATGCCTAGAACAGCATATTATTACATTTATTTATTATTTTAAAAAAATGATAGGCCCCAAGCCGTGTTTGTTGCCTGATTCTTCAAGGCTCCTAAGTCGTTTTAAAGTGATCCCTGTGATTTTATTAAAATAAATGCCTTATGACTTGGACTGAAGGACTGAAGTAGCTATATAAATAAATACATCTCTACTTGATACTACTACGACTTACCTTTCTTTATATACACAGTTCCACATGAGAATTCCAAGTAGGTAATAAAGACAATGCATTTGCAGTAATTCTCACGCACAATGATGACATCTTTCTGTAACCGTGGAGCTGCGCAACTGGACGTGTGATGACGCTATCTGTCATCAAGATGCCACCTGTCTTTGAAGTTAGATTTCACTTTTGAAAACAATCGAAGAATGCGGAAACAGACAGAACAAGAAACTATGGTAATACACAGCTCAGTTGGTAGTAGCTCTGCCTTCTGCGCTGAAGGTTGTGGGTTCGATGCCTACTTACGACAAATATGTATTTGTTTGACAAATATTTAGATATAGATGTTTGTTCTGTGTCTGGGTGTTATTATGTATCTTAGGTATGTATATACAAAAAAAAGTAAAGAAAAAGTATATAAGTATACTATCAGTTATCTAGTTCTCATAGTACAAGCTTTGCACTACCATTTTTATTAATAAACATGAAGTCGGGTTCACAAGGTTCACTTTGAAACGTCTTAGGAGCTAGGCGAAGTGAAGCTACGCTTGTTTCTCGCGACCAAGCCTAGGTTAGAAACACAAGCAAACCTAGTAGGGTAGAGAACATTTTGCATTATCTTTATCGTTTCTTATCTTATTTAACATTTGGATATTGACGTAGTAAGTATTAAGTTACAGAGGTACTAATTGTCGACTAGTCCCAATAAGTACTCCAGTCTGCCCGCGACCATGGCTATTGTAACATAGTCGAAACGTCGGGAAAGTAAATTAAATGTAATTACGTGATAAAGACCCGTGTCAAAATCAAAAAGTTAGTCCCAAAGGACATTGGTGCATTTTGTAAGCCAAAAGGCATTTGGACAAAGTCATAATGCCCTTTGCCACTACCTCATATGCTAGCTAGATTATACTCACTTAGACACACACACAAGATAAGCTTGTGAAAAACTGGAGTAACTTCAAAAAAAAGAAACCAGAAATAAAGATACAAGCAATAAAATTTCACAAAAAATATATTTAATAATTCCTTCTTCCAACTAATCACTTCGAATCACATTGCCTTATAATATCAACAGCTTGCGTTCATACTTATAGCTAACTTGGCACTTAGTGAGCACATGGTATAATTTACAGTTTATTTACATTAATACGTTATTTATTATGCCAACGAGTAATGCTCGATTACATCCTATTTAAATAAATGTACGAAAAAAGAAATCTTGTCACCACTTTATAAAAAAAACATAAAGAGATAATAATTACTGTTGTAATAGTAATGATAAAATAAACTGCAGTTGGAAAATAAGTTTTGGGTTAAACAAGACTTTTTATATCGTTCGTATCGTACTTATATAAATAAAAATTATACTTGATCTTACAACCAAATAAGTAATATGGCCATTAAGTGGTACCGCCTGGATGTTTTGCGTACAATCATATTAATAATTGTACATTTTCACAACCAAAAATAACGAGTATTTTGCATTTTGATACAATGGACTTAGATTATTCTTTGTCAATAATATAAAACATTTAATAGGGTTTATATTTATATTATTTGTGAAATCATATTTACAGTTAAAATGTACCCATTTTGATGGCCCAATAAAACTTAATATTTATCATCTTAATACGTAACAATTAGGAACATTCCAACAGCTACTTACATACTGTACATTATATAATAAATGCTCCTGCAAAAACCTAAGTTCAAAGTTTTATACAAAAATATCGATTTAATTTGTTAATGTCATTGTTTAAAATATAAGAGCACCTATTTAAGAATAATTAAATAGAAACCATTCATATAATACAGAACAAAATTAAATTAAATCCATTACACGACTAATAATTATGGAAACAACATTAAAAATAACACCCACAAAGTTTTCAATATAGTTCAACCATAGAGCTTTTTATCAGACACAATGTTTTTCAGTAAAATAGTTAATTTGCACCTGAATGCAATGTATATTTGATTAGCTATGTAAATAAATGCAATTTCGAGCATAGGAAAAATCCTTTTGGTTCGAGCGCAATTCGGATATGTATTGTCATGCATCACTAGCATCGCCCAGCCCTGTACTAGCTAACACCCTTCTCTTCGGGCGGCCACAACACTTCAGGATGATTCAACATGTAGTAGGACATGTGTTTTTCGCTTCCATACGTTGAAGCCTTAGTTCCTAAACACATTGTGAACTGACTCTTTTCAAGGTTCTTATCACAATCTACAGAATGAAATTTGTGCACAAAGCTGTCATCTGCTATTCTATAAACAGTTAAATTTGACTTTATAAGCGTTTCGAATAGTTGAACGTCCTCTAAACCCCAACCCTTGATGTTCAAATCGAATCCTCCGACTCTGTCGAAGTCACATTTGTAAATACTGAGAATACCGAAGCCGTACTGTCTGAAATATCCATTATCGTCGTTGATTTCTTTACTGTATTTTAAGTTCATTAAGTCTCGCTCTGTCTTCTCACGTTCAACGATCTCTTCAGTTTCATCTATATCATCTGGTTCTGGTGCGGGTTGGTTAGTTTCATCGTCGAAATGATTGAATTCACGCCCATTGACCACTTCAGGGTTGTACTCACTGAACACTATTGGGAAGTAGACTTGTGTGTATTTTACAGTATTAATTCTAATTCTCCTAAGAGTATTGTAGTTGAACATCATGTCGACATCGATAAAGGAGATTAGATCATCCTTGCCGCACATCTTCATGCCCTCTGTTAAGGCAGCGCCGCGGGAGAATAAGGTGGTGCCCATTTGCACCAATCTGATGTTGTTACTATACAGCTCATTATAATAATTGATAAGTGACTCCGCACTTTGGTAATCTAAAGGACTTTTACTATCTAAATAAAGTACGACTATCAATGTCACAGCCTCGTCGCTCTTTAGCACTATTTCTTCGTAGTTCTTCAAGAATCTACCGAAAATCTCCTGCCTACCTGCGAGTGGTAGAATGAAGTGTATTCGCCTGTCGTAGATGGGATATTGCTCGAACGGCACTTCGTTCCATTTGAGGACTTTGGGTAGGTTCTGTAACTTCGAGAGACCTGACTCTAAAGCCTCCCTAACGTTAAGTTTGCTGAAGTCGAGAAAGCTGTTCTGCTGCTGGTTGGACTCGTCGAAGTCCTCGTAATCGTTAGGGGAGACCTTCATCGTGCTGGGATCCAAGTTTTCAAGGACAGCTGGATCCTCAAACGGGGGAGGATCACCCATCGGTAGTTCTCTTATTTCGATGCCTGTAATGAGAAAACAAATAAAGCTGTAAAAAAAATTTGAAACTTTACTTGATTTTTACATTCAAGATTTATTCCTTAGGGCTGTACCATTATAAAGTACAAGCTAGCAAATAATGTTGGTAAATTCTTATACAAAAATATTGTTGTAATCGACTTTTGAAAAAAAAATCGAAGAATTTGAAACCAAAATTGGATCACGTCTATCAATTCCCAAATACAGTAGTGTCAGTTCTCCAGGCGCATAGAAGATTCTCTTGAAGATGTCTAAAGAGGGTAATCAGAGACATGTTCATAAAGTACATTTAGCCACTTTTTCCAGAAATTTAAAAAGAAAGATAGAAAGAATTCCATAGGTTACATGCTATATATAAGCCCACAGCCGATGATGAAGAAGATAAGGCTGTTAAAATAATTATTTAAATCATTACCCACGAGTTTTTGTTTATAAATGTTGCTCATTTAAAACAAAAATGATCGTACCATCGTTTCTTTTATGTTTACTAAATGTTATTGCTCATTAGATATCGCAAATCAGGAGGGTTAGCACGAACCACTATAGTACCTATCTATATAAATGTCAAAACGGACACTTATTATCATACAATAAGTTTTCGTTTTCACATTTGGTATCGACGTGCTAACCCTCCAGAGCCATAACACTTACCAGTAAAAGACTGTTGCAAGTAAGCATGCCTCCTGACAGCTGCTGTCATCTTCCTCCCGCGGTATCGCCTGTACTTCAGCAGGAGGTCAAGCACATAGTCCACTCCATGCAGCGGCTGCAGCCGTATGTAGCCGTAGAGGAGTTCGTTGAAATCAATCACGCGGCCACGCTGCCGCGAGGGAGCGTTGATAATCTCCATCACCTGAAAGAAGATAATTTAACAAATCATTGTGATAATTTTTTGAACTTCTAAACTTTGAATTTAACAATAAATGATGTATGTTGCGCTAGAATAAATACTTCAAGTTACTTAGGTTACTTAAAACTACCCGATTATATGGGATTTTTTGTCCTTTTTTTTAGAGTTTCTAGTCTACAAGAAACCCTTATAGTTTCGCCATGTCCGTCCGTCGTTTTTGAGTAATAGACGTAATAATCGACCAACTTATAAAATGTATTCGAAGAAGAAATAATCATTTTACAGTACAAATACCATTGAAAATTACTTATTATAATGTTGTTAGCTGTGTCAACTACGAAACCCTACATTGCGCGTGACTCAAACCGCACTTGGCCGGTTTTTCCTTATTATTCTGTTACTTTCTTCACACTCAGTAATTTAATAAAGAAAGAAGTAAACAATTGTTTACTTCTTTCTTTATTACGCGTATATTATGTTCAATGTTCATATCTGCATTATTATTATATCTGTCACAAATAGGCTCTTTCTACACTTATATTATTTACTACTTAATTATATTATTCGTGTGTTGCTGTTGAAAATAAATGTTTTTTTTTATTAAATTTGAACGCGTATTCTGACTTAGCAAAGAGGTTAGCTGAAAAATCGATAGATTTTTACCTTTGTCATTAAGCTGATGAAAAACAGCAGACAAATCGGTGCGCCTTGGAATCGTAAATTACATGATTTTATCTACCATTATCTATCTAAATAAACACCAATTTTCATACACGTAATAAGATCTATGATTCTAACCTCTCTAATGACGTCATCAAGCGCCTCCTTTAGCGGTCCCTCGATCCTCCTCTTCGGGTTAGAGTGGCTCACAGAGTAGATTGACTTGCTGATAAAGTCAAAAGTAACCATCTCTTCTATAGTGTTTCCTTTGTAGCGGTTGAAGTCTATAGGTGCTCCTGGAATGAGATAATTGGGAAAGTTAAATTTCGTTGGTGGCCTTTTGAAAAAATACAACGTGTTTATTTTCAACAGATCCTTAGGTATTTTATTCAAAAGAGTCAGATATAAATCCGAAGAAAAGTCCAGCAGTGTCAGTAGTTTTTAAATATATTTCCTAACATTTTGGTTCTCGAACTTTCGTCTGAATCACTCCATTACTTCTTTAGACTGCTCATCTGCAGGTACTCAGATCAACAAAGATAGGTATTTAGTCATAGTCCCGTCCAAACTTTAGCTTATTTATTTGTCAACATTGCATTATTTTCCTCAATACCAAATAAGACTTTATTCAACGTGATCTCGTTGAGAGCTTATCATGATCTTCTTAGAATTAAAATGGAACCCACATTTATACTGCAAAATGTGGGTATTGAGCCAAAACGTAATGTTTGAACGTGCCTCTGGCTACCACTTTTAGAGTTCTTCAAGGATCTAAGCGCCTTGAGATCTGAGAGTATCTGTCTACCGTACTTGGGGATTACTGTCGTGATCCTATTTTTTTATTTTAAAAAGGAAAAGCAGTTACTAACCTAGTATGCTGTTGTTCCCAAGGTATTCCGGATCTCCGACTTTCAGGGGGAAGAGAGGTACTCCTCCTGGCAGTTCGTAGTCTTCCACCTGGTCGGCAGGGACGCCAAGCTTTTGAAGGGACATGGCGATGTCTCTGTGGAGATCCAGAGAGCTTTCTCTGAGCTCTTGAATGCGCAGGTTCTGAAATTGAGAGGAAAATGGTTACTAGATTTGCTAGCGGGTATGCTGGCTTGCTTGTAGTGCCTACCTAAATAAACATAGCATACTTCTTTTCTAGTTTTGAAATTCCGCAATAATTAAATTATGCTGTCTTCTTTATGTCCACATTTTAAGAATTGACAGCGCTTTTATAAATCTTGGAATCTGATTGATTCAAGTAAGGCACATGACATAATTCATCAAATTATAATTCAAACTAGCTGACCCGTGCCCGCTTCGCTGTGCGTAAGACATTTCTAATACCATCGTGGACTTTTTTGTAGACGTTTTTAAGGTGTACAATACTGTAGTACATTATTTTGATATATCTCGTGGGGTTCAGCCAGCATTTGCAATGTAAGCGCAAAAAAAAAGTGTTTATTTACGACATCACATTAGAAACCTCTAAAATTATCAGTGTTTCTCAACTATATTATGCATGTATTGTACATATAAACCTTCCTCCTGAATCACTCTATCTATTAAAAAAAACCGCATCAAAATCCGTTGTGTAGTTTTAAAGATATAAGCAAACATACATACATACGCGGGAAGCGGAAAGCGACTTTGCTTTATACTATGTAGTGATTATAATTATAATTACGTTTCAGAAAACCGACGAAAATCGAAAAGTCGAAACCAATCGAAAAGTTAAGGGACAACATAAGTTTTTAAGTTTTATGAAGCAACTATTAGTCTTACATCAATATAATTTAAATGGGACCAACTTGGGACTATTATTTACACAATAGAAAAAAAACATTCAAATCGGATCAAAAGGTAAAAAGATATGCGTGGTCATACATAAAATATATATATTGTTAGCAGTTTTTTCATCGGACGGAGAATTGCCGCCTATAAAAGCCAGGCGCACACTTGGTTCGGGGGCAGTTGTTCGTTGGCGTTCGAGGCGTATACATCACTTAGGTTATCGTTGTCACAAGTCGTGACGCATTAGCTTTATTTCTTGTCGAGGGTTATCAATGTTTTGCAGTGTAAATTCATGTAAAGTTATGATTGTGTCGTTTGTTCCATTTTGGTTATTTTTAGTTGAATTACATAAATTCTGTTCAGTAAATTGAGCTTAGTTACAGTGTGTTTTCCTTTACCTTTAATCCATTTCTGATGTTTCTTATATCAGAAGTGGGATAAAGAGCCAAAAATAAGGGCCACAAGTATACACCAAAACGGAACAAAACTAGGTACCCGCAATTCGAGAAAATTTTCAAGTTTTATTTTTGTTGTAAATTTTGGTTGTAAACCTTCACGTAAGTACATTTTTATTATTTCTTATGTGAAATACCGCGAAGTACATCACGTGATCGATCAAAGCATCGCTCGAAAGGAGGCTCTCATGTCCGTGCGCCTTTCTGTTTGCGAGGTTTGTCGTGCTACCGATCACAAAGCGGATCGTACAAGGTCAGGTTCCACAAGCTTTTCTTATGCCACGACGCAACTATGGCATATTCGCGAGATAGGTCCCAATCACAATCATTGAGTGTTGATTGCCGTCACGCCGGAGGCGTATGGAGGTCGATTATGTTATCGTTGCTCATATAGGTCGCAACACTATCAACAGTGTCATCACGACTACCTGATTTTTTTGGTGAATTTATAATTCTAATGAAAGCGATATGCGTTTTGCTTACCTACCTAAGAAGTCTCGTACAACCCCACATTCAAGTTTCAGGTCTTAAGAGGGACGCCAAGGTTTGGTTAGCTGAGATGATCATAATGCCCGCACATGGTCTATAGTTAAGCGTGAGTTAACGCCACTTTGTCCTAGTAAACATATCCAACATGGTAAGCCCTATAAGCTGTAACTCTAAAACGTTTTCTAGTAACAATGAAAAATCGGAATACCCTCTTTTTGTGATTTTCTTTTGTTTGGTCGTGTTTTTCGAGTAAATAACGCGAAATAAATAGATCGCTTCGATCCCGATCGCGTGAGCATTGTTTGCGATGTCCACGACATTGGCGTTCACGTAGCCCGCACTCACGTGGTTGGTGTTCGCGCAGTTTTTCGCAAGGCTACATCCCACAGCGTACATAATGTTGTAGTTCTGATTCCAGCCGTGCTGTTATTCACGCTCGCCGTGAACGTAGCAGGTCGTGAGGGTATACACCGCAACGAGTAGCGAGACGTTGTTGTCAATCGGGCAACATCTGATCGCGAATGAAAGATCAACAAAGGACGGCCGAACGGCTAGTGGAAAACCAGGCACAACAGGATGATGTTGTTAACATAGACAGCTGTTTTTCTGTGTGTTCTACGATTGTGTGATCGTGTGTACATGTTTTTGTTTTTGTCTTCAGGTATGCTATGTCAAGTGAAGTTTGACTCCAGTATGCGAGGGCCTCACCGAGTCGTTAAGGCTCTAAGCTGTGCGGCTGCAAAGTTGATGGTGCCGTCGCGGGGCGTGTGATGCCTCGAGTCGCGCGCTGCAGGCCTGAGCTGCCTACAGTCTTCGAGTCGCGCGCTGCGTGCCTGGGCTGCCTGCAGTCTTCGGGTCTGCGTTGGTCGCAGTGCCCATGCGTTTGTCGTGACCATTTAGCATAGCGCTTAGATGGGTGACCATTTAGCATAGCGCTTAGATGGGTGACCATTTAGCATAGCGCTTAGATGGGTGAACCATTTAGCATAGCGCTTTCAGCGCTTAGATGGGTTAACCATTTAGCATAGCGCTTTTAGCGCTTAGATGGGTTAACAGTTACCGAGGCTAAGGTGGTAACTGGGCGATTACTAAAGGTGGTAATCGTCAGGTCGATACACAAAAGTGTGTTTGCCTGGGTCCATTGGTTTGACAGACTCGTGTGTCGAGTGGGACGCTGCGGCGTCGGGTGCTCTTCAAAAGCTGCTGGCGTCCACGGAGCGGATGCAGCCGGTGAGGAAGACGTCGTGATATCCAGGAGATTGCGTAAAAGGGCCCTGTTTAATTATTATTTTGAGACGTCTCATTCTAATGTTAAGCTTGCAAAGTTTGAATGGTAGCTGATGTGATGACGGACAAATTAAATGAATGAGATAAATATGAGCTGGTGAATGAATGTCATTTTATGAGTCGAAGTATGAATTAAATGAATGATAGTGCAAGATGAGCTGGTGAAATAATGCGTTCTTTTTTATGTGTTGAGTAAACTTGATTTTGCTTACGATGGTTTGTGTGCACGCTCACGATCGTAATGCGAAACTGATTTAGCTCAAAAAAAAAAACTAAACGGACAAAGATATATAGCAACAAAAAATTTTTAAAATGGATTTCCGCAAAGTCACGCCTGAATCAATCAATTAATGATTTAGCTCTTTTATTGTTATTCAGCTTGGTAACGATGTTTTCTATTACAGAAGATGATCAACCCGCTGATGACATTCCAGATTGCGATAAAGCGGTCGAGGACGCCGCGTAGTCAGGAGAGGCCGTGTTAGCAGTTTTTTCATCGGACGGAGAATTGCCGCCTATAAAAGCCAGGCGCACACTTGGTTCGGGGGCAGTTGTTCGTTGGCGTTCGAGGCGTATACATCACTTAGGTTATCGTTGTCACAAGTCGTGACGCATTAGCTTTATTTCTTGTCGAGGGTTATCAATGTTTTGCAGTGTAAATTCATGTAAAGTTATGATTGTGTCGTTTGTTCCATTTTGGTTATTTTTAGTTGAATTACATAAATTCTGTTCAGTAAATTGAGTTTAGTTACAGTGTGTTTTCCTTTATCTTTAATCCATTTCTGATGTTTCTTATAATATATATATATGTATATACGCGTCGACTTGAGAACCTCCTCCATTTTTCGTCGGCATAAGAAAAATGATTCCTAAATCTTTGAAGGTGACTTAAATAAATATCACATAACATTTTTTTAAATACATTTGAACACCCAGAACAAACATCTATGTTTATCACACAAATGTTTGTCCTAAGTGGGAATCGAACCCACAATTGACAATGTAGAAGGCAGAAAGAACTACTTTTGATTAGTCCTCTTGCAAACAGTCAGCAACAGCAGGTAGATATGTCGGATGTAAACAAGATAATACGAGGTAAATGAACGCATTACCGTCAATGTGTCAGTGTGACATTGCTATCGGAGTGGAGATACCACTGGACAACAGCGAAAAAGGAACCCATTGTGAACTGCCCAGTTCGATGTATTTCAAAGTAAAAGAACATTTTTTTAAACAAGCTTTTTAAATGCTCTACAGAATAATATTAACTTAAGTAAATTAAACAGCATTCTATTACTACGACTTCGATGTCCGTCTGTCTGTCCGTCTGTCTGTCCTTCTGTCTGTCCGTCCGTCTGTCCGTCCGTCTGTCCGTCCGTCTGTCTGTCTGTCTGTCCGTCTGTCTGTCACAAGGCTGTATCCCATGAACCGTGATAGCTAGATTGTTGAAATTTTCATTCAATTTTCAAATTTTTGGTTTTTCAAGAGTTTGGTTACAAACACTGTGATACGAGCTACGAATAAACAATACTCAAGAAAGATAAGATACCTATATTTTTATATGATATAAAAGTTTGTCGCGAGAATATAATTTAACACTAGTAATTAAATGATAGTAGAATGTTCAATAAATCCGCTATAAGTACTTGTGGCTGTGGCCATTTTGAAAATATTACAATTTTAAGCACGTCAGTAGAACATGATGCAAAATTTCAGTAAAATCGATTGGGAGAAACTGGTTCTAAATTCAGCTTAATAGATCTGACCTAAACAAACTTACAATCACCGTGAGGCTAAATTAAACTCAAAAACTGGCTATTAAAACTGGATTACCATAAATCAGAATCACTACTATTACCATAACCATTTTTGACGTACTATAGTTGATTTAGTGGCTTTAAACAAAACACACACACACACACACCACACACACACACACACACACACATACACACCTACATACACACACACACACACACACACACACCTACACACACGCACACACACACGTTTAAACACTTTGTATACATACATTTATTTTAATTTCTTTTTCTTTTTGTTTATTCTCATCATTTGATAAACCTACCCATTATTATCTTTTTTTTTTACTTATAAGTTTGTTAAATTTCTTCACTTGAAATTATTGTTAGTGCATAAGGATGGAAGAGGAACTTGATTTCTGAATCACAGGCTATATATTACCTAGCTCAGAGATCAAGGGCTTTAAAAACTACTTGTATATCTTGTGAGTGAAATAAATAAAGTTTATTATTATTATTATATATTATTAATCATTGCAAGTAAAAGCTTGCTACATGAATCGTGCAAATCTTCAAAGCACCTTAAGGGGCTCCCAGTCGCTGATTGCTCTTTTTCGAAACTAAAAAATAAATACTTCTGAACAAGCCACATCTTCTATTTTTATAAGTATATTATTACTTCAGGTTCCTACCTAGATTTATATTAAGCTGAAAACATAATAGCAGAAACTTTTCACGATAAAGATATTATTTCAAAATGATACGTTTTAGAATTAATGATCGAAATATTTTATATACCTACTATTAAAATCAACTTGTGATTTATTGTTAAAGATAGGTAATATGTAGATCTAGATTTCTATTAGAATAGATTTTTGATAAGTTTATTTTTGATACATAATTTATATCATGAATTTATTCGAAAAGCTAAGGCGGACCACGCGCCGACGTGTGTTTGTCGTCATTGCAGCGGTCGGTAGGATTATTTATCGAAGTGATTAAAGATGGGTACATCTTTATTCACATGTACTATACATTATAAAATAGGAGATGTGGCTTGTTCACAAAAATAAAATAAATAAAATAAAAATAGTTTATTTCAGTAGCCAAATATTACAGATACATAAACAAAGTTGGAACCTTCTTTTAAGTACAGAGTACTTGTGCCAGAAAGTTCCGCTCTTCCATTGCCATATTAATGGTTACAAAGTCGAACTATTACAATTATTAATATTATTATTTCTTTTGTGATTTTTTTTATATTTAAACATTTAACATTTAACAATTATTTATTTTTTTCGTTTCGAACAAAAACAATCGTCGACTGGGAGCGCCTTAATCTAAAATCCATTTCATCAGCGATATTTCTACGAAACGCCGAGAATACTCATTTATAAATAGTTCTCTTTACAGATGAAAGGTAGAACAGTTTACGGCCTACCAGGTGCCACACCACAAGCTCTTAAAGTAATATCAAAACAATTGACTGGCCTCGCAGTTCAGTTGGTAGTAACTCTGCCTTCTGCGCTGTAGGTTGTGGGTTCGATCCCCACCCAGGGCAAATATTTGTTAGGTGAACATAGATGTTTATTTTGTGTCTGGATGTTAATATGTATAATAAGTATGTATTTAAAAAAAGGTTCACGACTGTGATACCGGCGCTTAGATGCGCATATAAATTTTTCGAACAGAAAAATCCTTTTATGCACGGATTTGAACCCAAGACCTTCGAAATGAAAGTCGAGGTATCTCCCACTCGGCCAACACGGCGATTAATATTGTTTTAATATAACTTTTAAACTTGTGGCACGGCCTCAGGCACTAAATTAAAACTAGAACTTTGAAACTTCAAAACACTCATTATGGTGAACAGAAAACAATTTATTATACAACTGTTTCTGATTTTATTCATCCAGCAACAAACGATGAAATAAATATGAGTTTATAGGAGAAATATATGGAAATATAGAACTAGTAGAAAACCTCGCGACTTCGTTCAAGTAGAGTTATTTTCAAACAAACTTTACGCTGCAGCACCTTAGGGGTTGAATTTCGGGGTTTTCTTTCTTAGTCCACCCCTACAGACCAAAAGGAATACACCCTCAAAATTTCAAGTTTTTAGGACCAGTGGTTTAGGCTGAGCGTTGAAAGATCAGTCAGTACTGACTAAGAGGTTTATATATATAAACTAGCAGATAACCGCGACAGACATTGCCATGTCCAAATTTCAATAAACGCATAGAGTAACGCACGTTGCTATGACGACTAATGTCAACACTGATGTCAGATATTTGCACACCAGCGCCACCTATACCAAAATCATACCTTCAGAGTTTTTTATCAATTTGGGTATGTTTTTCGTATTTTTTATTCGGGCACTATATCTACATCTACAGCAAATTTCATTTTAATCCGTTACGTCGTTTAGGTCTGATTGAGAAACAAACATACATACAAACTCACAAACTTTCGCATTTATAATATTACTAGCTGTCCCGACAGACGTTGTCCTGTCAAATGTCATTAATCCCACTGAAAAAAGAACTTTCCGCTTTTCCCGATCACTTAGGGGTATGAAAAATAGATAGTAGCCGATTCTCAGACCTACTGAATATGCATATAAATTTGGTAAAAATCGGTAAAGCCGTTTCGGAGGAGTATGGTAACTAACATTGTGACACGAGAATTTTATATATAAGATTAGGATCAGCTGACCCGGCGAACTTCGTACCACCTATATATTAAGAGCACAGCAAATCAAATTTGGAAAACTATCGACAGCAGCGCCACCTCCGGTAGGTGGCGCTGCTGTCGATAGTTCCAATCCATCCAATTGCATTTTCAAACCATCCCGGAACCCATTGAAATATACATACGAAATTTCAACCAAATCGCTCCAGACGTTGAGTTTGGTGACAAACACACGTACAGAAGAATTACATATTTAGATATTGATCTGAATACTTGAACACGACCCATGTAGAGAACTACAAATAAAGTCATTTGCACAATTTATACATCTTTGAGAAAACGATGTAAAATATAAAGGAGAAATAAATGGAAATATGGAATATGTAAATCTGACAGTCCATGACATGTGTTTTAAGAATAGTAGAACTTCATCTGACTTTATACAATATCAATTTTTGCAAGTTGCATTGCTGTGTCCCGGTTTAAAGGGTAGTTGCCGATGAAATAACAGTAGTCAGAGCCACGTCCAAACATTACATTTGGCACGTGAACTCATTTTGCAATGCAATGATTACTACTGCGAGATAGACTTTTATAAACGATGGTTGATGCTTAGCATGGGCATCTGCTTGTTATGCCTCTAAGCGTGTGTCCACACTGCGAGCCTAGCGCGAAATATCAAACATAATGATCATCACTGCACCATCACTGCAGTGTGGACGCAAAGGCGCGTTTCATATCTTTGATATTTCGTGCCCGTCGCCACCGCGCTACAATGGACAGGATCTAACTACATCATCAGTGTGGACAAACACTAAATGGTAGGTACTTATAAAAGAATTAGGAACTATAAATAAAATAACCACGAAATTACTACACCACGAATCACTTTACCGCGAATAATTCGATCACGAACGAACGAATTGACGAATCTTCCCACCGCAAAAACCTACAATTTAGTTAAAGACTTTTATCACTTGCTGTTATTTTTGCGACCCTTCTGCTTCAAACTTAAGGTAAAGCAAGCAAAGGCAACAGTTTACTTAGGATCTTGGCGGGTCGGCAGGACAGTAACCTGGAAAGGTACTGGATGACGGCTCTCATGAATCCATTTAATGAACAGATCTATTATACCAATGAGGTATATTTATATGCCTAATTGGTGTAATATGGTGTGTATAATTGTTTTTAGATGTTTTATGTAATTGAGTTGTTTTTTATTTTCAATTTATTTATTTTTTTGTAAAACTTTTATGGACCCCCATGTTGTCTAAATAAAACAATTTTTTTTTCATGTTAATCTAGTAGTAGGTACCTACGAACACAACGATTTCTATTTATATAGAGACTAGCTTCCGCCTGGGGCTTCGCTCGCGTGGTTACTGCATAAAAAGTAGCCTATGTGCTATTTAAGGCATCCTTATAATATTATAAATGCGAAAGTTTGTGAGTTTGTTTGTATGTTTGTGCTTCAATCAGACCTAAACGACAAAACGGATTAAGATGAAACTTGCTGTAATATGTAAATAAAAAATCAGAATAAATAAAGTGGGAACTTAAAATCCGAAAAACAACCCTTAAATGTATAAAAAAACGCATTAAGGATGATTTTGTAATAGATGGCGTTGGTGTGCATTAAATCTGACATCAGAGACTACTACTAAAAACATTTAGTCGTCATAGCAACGCAGTTTTGTCTAATGAATGATACGCATTCTACCAACATTCGTAATTTATTTTATCAGTACAAGGTTTGTTGGAAAAAAATTGGATGTCTGAAATTGCTTTTTTTGATGCATTTATTGAAATTCGGGCAGGAAAAAGTCTGTCACGGGTCGGCTAGTATTCTATGAATCAGAATAAAAATGTACAACAACACGCAGATTTACACAGAACTCATTCATGTCTGCAAATACCGCGAAACACACATTACTAACACGTGTCTACTGTTACTAATAAGGAAAACGTGTCATATAATCAGCAAAATGTTTTAATTAGGCCTTTTTGAGAGATAAAATTCAATTTACATATTAAATTAGCACGCAATAAATATGAACGAAATCTAAACAAATAGTTTTTTAAATGCTTTGGCCTTAATCAGTCCAAATAAATCATAGCCTATATATTATGCTATTTCAGGTACGTTGGAAGAGGAAGACCTCGGCGTATTTTCCTGGACTAAATTGGTGAAGTTTTGAAAAAAGGCCAGGTCAAGAGTACTTTAAACCGAAGAGCATGCATGAAGAGTTTGATGAGAGCGAATGAAGCAAAAGAAGTATGTCAAGATCGTAGTAAAGTGAAAAGCCGTGTTTCCAAGAGGGATAGGCAGAGCTATCCCTCATGAAAACAGGCGATGTATGTATGTATATAAAATAAATTTATTTTCTTTCATAAACGATTGCAACCCCGAATTCTTGAGCTACAATCAATTCTACGATTTGAATCCATAGAGCAAGGACAACAGCAGACCTTAGGTATACACGGAGTGATACTAAATGAAATCCTTTAATTTTATTATGAAAGTCAGTTGTTACCTTGAAGTAGGAGTGTATCCTGTACATCTGTCTGTGGTCTTTCACTGGATGAAGTGTGATGGCACGATGCACCTCTCTGTTCTTAAGGCGGCCGGTGTAAGCTGCGTTGCCGCTGCTGTTGTGATGGAGGATCGTTTGCATCTGGAAAAAAGTGATGATCATCAGACAGAGATCAAAGTCAAACTCAAAAGGTATTTCTTTAGAGAGATAGAAACGTCTTAAGAGCTAGGTAAAGCTACGCCTGTTCCTCGCGACCAAGCCTAGAAGAATCAGGCACACAAGCCGTGTGCCTGTGCTATGTGCCGTGTGCCTATTATGCTTTATAATGATACTTGATTTAGGTAAAAACATTGCAACTTGTCAAGTTCCGATGACAATGTTACGAGTATATTATGGTGATAGTTTTAATGTTTTTACAAAATCTTATCATTATAAAAATATTTTTCAAAAGAAAACATATTCCTTGGTTGAATATGTAAGGCTTGCAGCTGAGTAAGTACAGTATCATCTATTTTACCTACTAGTTCCATAAACACCAGACTGATCTATAAAACTATTATCTTTATTTGTAAGACCTTGGACTGGGAATGCGCCTTCAGGTGAGCGTGGTACAGAAATAGCAGTCTGCACAATGTTCCGCAACTGATTAGATCAGAGAAACGCTTGTTAAAAGTACAATTTACCTACATACTTTGTTAATGTGTTTCATCTGAGTGACCACATTAGTATGTATTCGGCACTAAGCTCGGACAAAGCTAGAGATTGGTGTGACCAAAAGAAGTCTAGTGAAATATGACTGGCCTCACAGCTCAATTGGTGGTAGCTCTGCCTTTTGCGCTGTAGGTTGTGGATTCGACCTCCAACCGGGACAAACATTTGTGTGAAGAACATAGATGTTTGTTCTGTGTCTGGGTGTTATATGAATCATAAGTATGTATTTACAAAAGATACAATCATTCTAGTAATCAATCAGTCTTAGTAATTTGATTCCCATAGTAAAAGCTTTGCTTAGTTTAGGGCTAGATGGCGATGTGTGAAATGTCCACCAATATTTATTTTTATTTATCATTTTTACATACATATACAGTATACAAAGATTGCGCGTAATGGGTATCAGCTATCAGTAACTAAAAGAACAATAATAGGTACTATCACAACACGGTCTTGGAATAAACGTGTGACATAGGCTACCTTTTCCCAAAATTATCTTTGATTTTCAGGAATCCCAACGTTTGCAATAAAGTCGTCACAAATATATTTCCTGAATCTACGCGAACGAAGTCGCGGGTTAAAAGCTAGTAATATTTTCTCATGAAAGGCGCTTGTCCTTTTTACCGGATGACATAAAATGGTTTATGCAGACATATCCCTGTTATGTTGGAGGCGCTAATTTTTAGGGTTCCGTACCCAAAGGGTAAAAACGGAACCCTATTACTAAGACTTCGCTGTCCGTCTGTCTGTCACATGGCTGTATCTCATGAACCGTGATAGCTAGACAGTTGAAATTTTCACAGATTATGTATTTCTGTTGCTGCTCTAACAACAAATACTAAAAACAGAATAAAATAAATATTTAAGGGGAGCTCCCATACAACAAACATGTTTTTTTTTGCCGTTTTTATAGATAATGGTACGGAACCCTTCGTGCGCGAGTCTAACTCGCACTTGGCCGGTTTTTATTATTAAATTATCGGTGTGGGTGTCCCTCTCATTTAAATGTAGGCGTTTTCTGTGACTCAGATTGTTGGCTGTGCTTTTACGACATTTTTAAGTGTGATAGATACCTCCTATCTAGTACATCACGAGTAAACCAGTATTCTTATGAGCGATGGGCTTGAAATCTGTCACGTATGGAATGATAACTAACTACTGCAAAATGGGGGCATGTGCCAAAATGTAATGTTTGGATGTGCCTCAAACCTCCTTAGAAATCTTTAAGATATTCTATTAGCCGACCCGTGACAGAAGTTGTCCTGTCAAATTTCAATAATCGAATAGAAAAGACTGAATGTTTTTAGTCTGTGATATCCGATTTGTTGCACAAGCGCCATCTATACAGAAATCATCCCTTTTGCGTTTTTTTATAGTTTTTGGAATGTTTTTCATATTTTATAGTACCTAGTCTATTATTTATTCGGGCATTATATCTTACAGCAAATTTCAACTTAATCCGTTTTTTCGTTTAGGCCTGATTGAGGAACAAACATACATACAAACTCACAAACTTTCGCATTTATAATTTAAGATATATTTGCTTCGAGATCTGAGAGGATGTCTAGTCTAGTCTTGGGGATTACAGTCGTGATCCAATTTAATTTACCCACAAAATAAATCCGTGAAATTAACAGTAAATTGATAAAATAATGTCAGTTTGATGTCACAGTGAGGAGAATGAGAAAAAAACCATTCATTTACAGATGCTAATTGCTTTGGCAAATGATCTTTCGAACTGTCAGTATGAATAGTTAAACACAACAACAGGGGCCTTACCACAAACAACCACGAACTATACGAACGAAGCGACTTAAATAGTCGCTTTGTATAGCGTGGTCACAGCAGCCCGTACCTCGCTAGGCCCATGGCTATTACTGTTTTAATATTACTTTAAGAGCTTGTGGTAAGGCCGTGGTTTCTTCAAAACATGAAGATCGCCTTGAATGGAACAATTACAATGGCCTTTCGGAAGGAAACGACAACTTGCGTCTGATTTCACAAAAAAACTTGTTAGGCACTTGCAGTTATATTGCGTTAGATCACTAATAACCGTAATCGATAAACTGTGAAAATCTCATTGTCCTTTGAAGCCGATTAAGATTACCAGAGAGCTTCCGAGCTAGTACTAAATAAGTACAATACGAGTAGGTACTATTGAGTTAGTAGATCTTTGACCTAGATCTAGTTAATCATGAACGAGAACATGTTTATTCTGTAAATTTTGTTTTATTATTTGCGCTAAAACTATATCCAACTAACTCCGTCCCGCGGTTTCACCCGTGAACACTTTCAAAATATATAATTTACTAGGCGACCCGTGACAGACGTCCTGTCAAATTTTAATAATCGAATAGAAAAGACTGAATGTTTTTAGTCTGTGATCAGACTGTTGCAGTTGTAAGATTTGTTGCACACCAGCGCCATCTATACCAAAATCATACCATTTTGGGGATGTTTATCGTATTTTAAAGTCTTTTATTCGGGTATTATATCTACATCTACAGCGTTTAGGCCTGATTGAGACACAAACACAAACAAACTCACAAACTTTTACTCGCATTTATAATATTACTAGCATGACGTAGTATTGACGTGTTTCTGAATAAGAACACGTGTTCAACTGTTTATTATTACAATTTAAGTTTGCTACTCAGACATTTCGGCATTTTGTTTATATGCTCCATTTTTTTAAAGCACGGATGATTTCATTATTCACTTCCCCTGTACTATAAATATTATTTTTCTTTAACAAGTGTTAACCGGGAGGTACCTCGAATTTCAATCTGAAGGTCGTGTGTTCGAATCCCGGCGTGCATCAATTTATTTTTATGTTCGAAATATTTATATACGCATCAAAAACACGTGCTCCAAACGGTGAATGAAAACATCGGGAGGAAACCAGTTAGTATTCTTATAAGCGGCGATGGGCTTGCAACCTGTAACGTATGGAATGCTAACTACTGCAAAATGTGGGCATGTGTCAAATATAATGTTTGGACGTGCCTTTGACTACCCCCACTAGACACATTCAAAGGATCTAAGCGCCTGGAGACCTAAGGGGATGTCTACTGTTGTAATCCTATTTATTTTTTTTATTTTCGGATTGATCTATAAACGTATTCGTCTCGGTCACCCCCACATCCATGATCTTTGATCAACTTTCCCATTCTATTTATAGCTAACAACAGTAATTGGAAGATTGCAACCGCCAAGCTTTGTCTCAGCCTATTTGCACACAATGGTGTCGTAAAAACTGGTCTCGCCAGACTATGTCAGTGTGCCGACGAATTATCTATCACTGAAGCACAGAACATCGGAGTTTTCAACTAGTCTTCGAGACCGTTGTCGACATGAAGAAATTTGGAATTCGGAGAGGTTATTCATTTTGGTGTGTAGGGGTGCATGGAATATCCGAAATAATTTCGTACCGCATTGGTACTATGGTGGTCGTAGTGGCGATAGCTTCTGTTTAAGAAACCACGGCTAAAATACTATCAAAGTAAAAAAAAATGTACTTGTTAAAATAACTCAATCAGCATTCCATACGTGACAGGTTGCAAGCCCATCGCCGCTTACAAGAATACTAACTGGTTTACTCACGATGTTTTCCTTCACCGTTTTAAGCACGTGTTTTGATGCGAATATTATTTTTTCGAACAGAAAAATCCATTGATGCACGACGAGATTCGAACCCACGACCTTCTGATTAAAAGTCGAGGTACCTCCCACTCTGCCAACACGGCTATTCAGTCTCAATCCAAAGAGCATAATATAATCACTACGTTTTAGATCAATCATTATAAATGATTGATGATGTATTTTGTCATTCAAAACGCTGGGTACTGGGTGCATTTAAAAAAGTATGTGGAACCGATATAATCCCATCATATTAGGTCGATCAATACACTTTGATCACAAAAGTACGTCTAGTAGAAAAACGCACTCAAAACGATGATGGAAAACATCATGAAACTGGTTAGTATTTTTTA
Organism: Hydriomena furcata; assembly: GCA_912999785.1. NCBI lineage: Eukaryota > Metazoa > Arthropoda > Insecta > Lepidoptera > Geometridae > Hydriomena > Hydriomena furcata. The sequence continues at coordinate 13,843,771 of OU538834.1, forward strand.
TGCGGTTAGCAAACTGACAGTCATGTTTGGACGTGCTTTCCGACTACCCCCTTAGACATCTTCAAGGATCTTAGCGCCTAGAGATCTGTAAGGATGTCTACCATGTTTAGGGATTACAAACGTAAGCCTATTCATTTATTATCATTACAGAGTAGAACCGTGTTTATTGTGGCCGCGTTTTCGTAATATACAGGTGTCCCAAAATAGTTTCAAACGGAAGTCCAGAGGTAGATCACCCTTAGACATACCCCTATGTATAATAGTAACAAGTTGTACCCGCAAAATAACCTGTGTTTTAGATATTTTAAAAAAAGTATTCTATGTTCATCCCAAGATCCCAAGCTATATTATAAATTTTCATCAAAATTGGCCTAGCGGTGTGCCGTGATAACGTCACAGACAGACAGATAGAGTTAAAATAAAAAATAAAAATAAATATTGGCGGACTTTACACACAACACTATCTAGCCCCAAACTAAGCAAAGCTTGTACTATGGGAACCAGATAACTGATAGAATACTTATATACTTTTTTTTTTTTGTAAATACATACTTATTATACATAGTAACACCCAGACACAGGACAAACATCTATGTTCATCACACAAATGTTTGCCCTGGGTGGGGATCGAACCCACAACCTACAGCATTTATAATATTAGTACAGATTAACATTGTAAATCCCAACGGTAACTGGCTATAACTTGCAAGCATTTCACTATCTTGCTACAAGTAGATTATGTAGCAACCGTCTAACCGCAATTCGTTACAGTAATTGCGCCTCTGCCTACTCCTCAGGAAGGCGCAATATAGCTTGCTTACTCGTTCGTAACAGATCAGCAGTCTCATTTCGTAAGATGATCAATACATACGTAATTGGCTGTGTTTTGACAGTTACATTGGGGGATCTGACAGTTGAAACTGATTACGATTACCAGTGAGCTCACACAATAACCCTCGTATTCAAGAACGACACTATGAGAACACGCACCCACAGTGGACGATATCTTTTTTCATAAACATCACTTTATGTGTTGAGCGTATATAGAAAATAGTTTTTATTATTTTTTTACTAGAATAAGGGAAAACCTATAAGTTTGTACGGAACCCTCGGTGCGCGAGTCCAACTTGCTATTGTCTGTTTTTTCTCTTTATAATACATATAAGTGTAGATAGATTAATAGATCACACAACTGTGCAAACAATCATGATGAAACATTCCTATCAAGTGACATAAAAATTAATTATCTTCTATTTGCTTTACCATTTAGAGCAATCTACCAACTTCAAGAGAAAAAAAATTAAAGTTTGTGTGGTGTCTTGTACCTTTCTAGGGTAAGGCAATAAAATATCAGACTTCCATTATAACAGTCGCAAGCGACCCGCCCGCATCGCTCGGCGTTCGATCGTCAAGTAACGAACTACCCGCGAAGCGGACGGCTCGTTTAGCCGAATCATTTATTCATACTTGTACATCACATCTCTCTCTTTCAATAATGTTTTATAATTATTTTTCTAATCTAGGTCACAAATCAATATAATATATTTCTAAGCTCACAAATCAATACAATATACTTCTAGGCTAATTGTAATTTAAACTTTAGTCATTTAATCTAGAATAATCGAGTACAATAAATTATCGTTTAATTAGCATCTGTTTCCAATTAATTTTCTGTCTTATTTTAGCTTGAATTTTCCATCCTCCCTCTGCCTCCTTTATGTGTATTATATTTCTTCTCATTTCTTTTTGTCTTCGTTTAATTAACCTTTTTCTTCTTCTACTTCTTACTTACTTCTAAATCTATGTTCCTATTCTCTACATCTTAAAGCATTTTCTCTAGCTATTATGGTGAAGGGTCGGCTGGTACAATGATTGCCTAGTTTATCTGGTCAGCAAAGAACTAATGATTTATTAATGTTGGTTAGATAGCATGTACTTTTTAATAAAATGATTCTCTACTCAAAACAATTCTTTAATTCATTTGAAACAAGCTTGCTAACATAAGTAATTAACTATACTTGCACGGATAAGAGATTTCATATGATAATAGTTATTAGTTGTAAATAAACCCATCATATATTTCGTACCTACCTCAAACAATAAAAGTTATGAAAAAGTTTGAACACGTACTTAGAGTTAACAACGCTTTCATATATATATATATATATATATTTTATATAAGTACAAGCCATTCTTGGTTAATTTGTATATGATAGGTAAGTGCATTACTAGATAGGTAATTTAATTTAGAGATCTTCATTGTACAACTGTCGCTATAAAACCATTTATTTATTATTTACATGGCTGTAGTTTGTAAGTACCTAGGTATATTTTTCATGTAGGATGTAGGTAAATTACTAGGTAACTAAATTGTTCATACCAACTGGTTACCCAAATACCCAATTACTAAAAGGGCCTACCTTTAGCTATACTAGAGTAAGGTACTCTCATACCTAACTGCTGAGAATGCATAATTATGTAGATAAGGCGTAGGTTTGTACCTACCCATATAGCAATGTCCAGTTTAACATTATTTGTCTGTATAAGTCGTGATATCAACGCAGACACAGTTAAGTAGGTAAACTACCTACTTATGGAACTTATGCATCCAATCATGCCCTATCAAGGCACAAAACTTGTATTGCATTTTCACAACACCAACATAAAATGGGATATTTGACAAGATTTTGAAAACCATTCTAGATTATTCAGAAGTGACTGTGGAACCCATAACAATATTATTCTCAATTCTGTTAAGTATTGGCCCTAAAAATGTATATTAAATATTGACAAATTAAATAACGGCGGATGACATATTGACAAGCTTGCTACGTCATAATAGATTCGACCAATACTGACCATTTGTGTCACGTGACTGTCGTTTAAAATAGATTTTTTGTTCTTTTTTTTATTTTCAAGTTATTTTACTCTATAACGCTTTATAAAGGCATAATTTAAATAGATCACTATCAACAACACTTTATTTTTCATACTGTCAAATAGCCTATTGGGTTGGAACTTGGGTGTTCCGACTTCACAAATAGAAAACCAGAGTTAAGTGAAATACCCAGACCGCGTTGGTGTTGTTTGCTATATTTATTTGGTTATCTATTTCATTAATAAAGTTTTTCAAAACAATGAAAACAAGTAGAAATGATATAATGCATCAGATTGATTTTCAAAAGTTATTTTAATTCCCTGATCGCTTCACAAAATGTGGTGATGGGAATTTGTCAAGAATTTATCTGACTATCAAGTAAAACAGTGATCAAAATACAATCATAAAACGAAAAATATTCGAAGTCTGTGACTCGCTTTGTTCTTTAGAAACAAAATAATAGTGATGGTGGAAGTGAAGAACCAGTGCAATGCTACTTTAACTCTGATGGAACAAACCGTCCTCGAAGAAAACCTCACACTTGTAACGATGTTGTGTAGAAGCTTTAAAAAGATCGGAAGTCAGTGTTGAAAATGGTTTAAAAATCAGGTACAAATGTGTCAACTTTATAAGTTGCATGTTATATTAAAAGGACTGATTTCAATTGTACTACATTATTCTTTGTAGATTAATATTCTAAAACTGTTTATTTTTATTTTATTTTTTTTTCCGCTTAAGGCCTTCACGATACTGGCCCAGCCTTGTGTGAAATCTGTTGTTTAACCCTTTTTGTTCTGTTCTCTCAACATCACACTTTAAGAAACCTTAATCTTAAGTACTTTGTTAACCTGTTGAATGCTTAATAATATTAATCATATTATTTGTTCTTTGTATGTTTGTTACTTTCTTTCGTTGTTTTGGTATTGCAAAACGCCCACAGGCACATTCGATATTATTATATTATTTAGCTTTAGTTTTCTCTGTAAATTTGTAATTTTATGAGAAAATAAACATCTTAAACCGTATTTTTTTTTTTTTTTTTTTTAATAAATTTATTCGGTTTATAATAGCCGAAATTTAGCACAAGGGCTTTAGCCAATTGTGCACCAGTGTGTGTTAATCTATGATAACTCGTTTTAGGTGGTAACAATTCGGTCGAGGAGTCGTCGGTTTGTAAAAACTTTCTTACTAACACGTATTCCAAATAACTGCTTTTTGTAGAAGAGCGTATACGTATGTTTTGGTAAATCTAACAAATTGAGAGACTGGAAAAACTGTTTGGGAATTACTCCTGTAGTTGAAATGACGATAGGGATTATAGAAACATTTTTATTATTATACTTTTTTAACTTACCATTTTGTTCTTCCTGTATTATTATTATTCGTTTCAGCAGTAAACTTTACTAAGTTTACTGCTGAACACATTTAAGAGAACTGGTTATTTTATAAATCCCTATTTTATTTACCTTGTTGATTATCCAGATAAAGAAACTGTTTATTTTATGTAAGTATCTACCTTATTTTTTTTATGTTAAATGTTAAACAATGATTTTGTAATAAGGTTGATTATTTTTCATACTAAATTGAGTATCTTTTATCGTTTACAAATGCTCTTAAAACATTTAAGGTAAGGTAATAAGGTAAAATGTAGGTAATTTACCTACTTTTCATACAAGTACTTAGTCGATTTTATTATTTTATCAATCATCAGATAAAACACTGTTTACTTTGACTGTATTGTAGGCCGTGCCTATACTAGCTGACATAAAATTGCAAAAAGTTGCATTATACTTATGCAGTATACTTAAGAGTGTATGAAGTGACAATAACCCATTTTAACTAACCGAATATAATTCATTATCTTTTTAACCAATTCGTCAACTTATCGTTAATTTATTTTCTAATGGAATCGGTACTCTATTACCTATAATGTAATATATGGTCGGCTAATTGGTGTTACTGAATTGTCAACTGCTATATTTAGTTGTACGTTCTTAAATATTGAAAACATAGGGTAAGTAATTTACACTAAATTACTTACCCTAATTTAAGGACATTTAGGCACATATATTTCTCTTTGTCTATTAAGTACAGGTGCCGTTTTATATGATGTATTATAATTTGGCATCTTTTTGTTGCGGTCCTACCGCGATTGAAACTTCAAATAAACCAATAACATATAGAGTTTTTTTTTTTTTTTTCATATGCTATGAAAATTGTTGCTGATCTGACGCAATTGTTCTGTGTCTGGGTGTAAATAATATATTTACAAAAATATATAAGTATTCTGTCAGTTACCTGGTTCCCATAGTAACAGCTTTTCTTAGTTTGGCGCTAGATGGCGCTGTGTGTCAAGTCCGCCATTTCAAAATAAGTAGGTACCTATTTAGGTGTAGGTAGATGATACTACTATTATTACAATATGGCAAGTATATATGTATTTGTAGTTCTAACATACATACATACCTATCCACTAGTCCATTTATTAAGTAAGCAAATCATGTACGGTCTTCTCGTACATACTTACCCACTTATAGAATTGGGACTTTTAATTTAACGTATTACTGATATGAATCAATTTGAACTTGATGATTTATTTTATTCATTCGCTTTACGTTGATTTCTGTTTATTTGCCAGATTGTTCTCGTTTAACATTCTGACTTGGCTAATATATATAGGCACATCTTGTTGTTCTATAGATAGTCAGGAGTTACGTCAACTTAGTGCATTACAACAATGGAACATATATATTAGAATAGATATATATTAGCAGGCACGGCAATTAATAATGCTCCAACATTGTATTTTTAATACTTTGCCAGATTGTTCTCGTTTAACATTCTGACTTGGCTAATATTATACAGGCACATCTTGTTGTTGTATAGTCAGTTGGTACACAACTTAGTTTAACTATACAACAATGGTACATAGGTAGGTATATATTAGCAGGCACGGCAATTAACAATGCTTCAACATTGTATTATTTTTACTTTGCCAGATTGTTCTCGTTTAACATTCTGACTTGGCTAATATTATACAGGCACATCTTGTTGTTGTATAGTCAGTTGGTAAACAACTTAGTTTAACTATACAACAATGGAACAACTAGGTATATATTAGCAGGCACGAATAAATTGTACGACTTCATCAAGCGTTATCAGTAAAAAAACATAGTAGGTACTTACTTAGTATAAAACACAAGTTGTTATTGGCATAGGCGATTACGGCAATTAACGCTGCTACTACCTAAATTTTCTCTAAAATTACGACAATGTTGAGACATTGTCATGTTGAGACATTTATACAAAACGTATTAAAAAAAAACTAATAGCATCTAGATGAACACTACAGTTACATCACATTCCCTTTTTTTTTCTAATTACCCACATTTTATGTTTTTCAACTAATAACCTGCCTGCTTTTTTTTTTCAAGTCGTATGGTACTTTTTATGGCATGTCTTACTCACGTTTTTTTATCCTCGTCGCCATTTGTGGTGTCTTGTACCTTTCTAGGGTAAGGCAATAAAATATCAGACTTCCATTATAACAGTCGCAAGCGACCCGCCCGCATCGCTCGGCGTTCGATCGTCAAGTAACGAACTACCCGCGAAGCGGACGGCTCGTTTAGCCGAATCATTTATTCATACTTGTACATCACAGTTTGTATTGTTTAAAAAAAAATTCACTGTTCGAAAGATGCATTATCAGCGAGTAACATCTAGTCGAGCAGCTTGTACTAAGTATATGAATAATAATTAAATTTATAATAAAAAAAAATATTATTTTTCAAAAAGGTTTACACTTATGAATGGCATAAATACTAGGTAGGTTAGGTTCTAGATAATTTCATTTTGAGGAGGAAGTGAGGATGTGAGGAATACCTAGATCCTAGTCACACAAACATCAACAAGCATCAACGAAACATGTCTGTCTGTTGATGTCTCGTCTAGGATAGGATACACGTGTGACCCAAAATGCAGACCTTTGGCATCTTGAGATATTCTGAGAAATTGGCCGATTGAGCAGATATAATTTGGACAAGTGGACGAAATAAAGGATGCTGTGAGGCCGATGAACTCGAGGACGCTGGAAGAGGTTGAAGACCCGAAACTAAAAACAGTAGCCCCGAGTTTTCGAAGGTTCAATTCGCAAAATTGGATGTTGGTAATTCCAAACATGAGTTTAAGGAAAATATAAAAAAATATACCTATTGGTGAACATTGCGAAATGAATTACAATATAGGTACCATTTTTTGCAAATATTTACATATTACATCATAACACCCGGCCACAAACAATAATTGAAATTATATTAAACTAAAATAGAGAGTCTAGAAATGATCCTAGTGATTTCAATAAAGAAACGCATTTTGACTTTGACATTGACAGAGCAAACATATATAGCCTCAACTACTAACAACTGAGCTGTAAGGCCAGTAGTAATAGGTAAAATGATTTTTCATCCCACCATCTCGGAAAGAGTATTTTTGCTCTTCAATATCTAAGTGCAAAAGCCGTTTTTATTCTCTAGAGGATAAAGTAAATTGAATTTAGAACATCGTGTGCACTAAGTTTGTGAATTAAAAAAATCATTAAACCTATTTACTGCTACCTCTATGGTGCCGAATATATCATACAACTTTTTTTTAATTTGTTAAAAACTCAGACTCGGAACCTTCTTGGTGTTCTTTTTTCAATTTGCTTTGTACGCGGTTCTTTACGCGGCATTTTTTCACGTCATTATTAAGATTATTCTGTAATGCTTACCTGTCGTAATGTATTAGTTAATACCTAAACTGAAATAAAAGTACCTATCTTGTGATTGTAAACGTTTTTTTTGCATTTAGTCATTTCCTCGCTGAGGTGGAATGAAAAGTTACGTGTTGCACTCGAGTGCAAAGATTTTTCACCTCGTGCTCTTTTGATTCCCTCGCTAACGCTCAGGATTCTAATTTTGACTTTGCACTCTAGTATAACAAATAACTATTGTCAACATAGTAACATTATGTAGTATATAGTAGGTACCTAATCCTTAATATAGTAGGTACCTAGGTATTATTTATGAGTAGGATTAGGAAGGAAACTACTAACTAGATTATTATAATCTGGGTTTAAAATGATTATGTCTACTATAGTTTTTCAATATTTAAATCCGGAATAACGTTATATGCAAATTTTTATTTAGGCTCCACACGAGCCAAACAGCAGTTAGAAGCTATTAATCTATATATACAATAGGAATTCCCGTTAATATATGGAAAATTTTGTAAGAAACGCACAGTCACACTTTAAATAATTAAATACCAACTATACTACTTTTTATCTAGATACCTACCACGCGAACAAAATAGCGGGAAACAAAACGAATCAAAACCTCGTATTCAAGAACGACACTATGAGAACACGCACCCACAGTGGACGAAATCTTTTTTCATAAACATCACTTTATGTGTTGAGCGGCACTATGGCGCACGCTACCGTGTGCCTTTAGAGCTCAACTTTGGCTAGAGGCACACGACAATGTGCCTCTAGTCACACTATGCAGTGTCGCACAACACAACACATAAAGTGATTTTTATGAAAAAAGGTCCACTGTGGGTGCGTGTTCTCATAGTGTCGTTCTTGAATACGAGGGTTAGTCTATGACGGACTATGACATGCAATTTGTATGGTAAACTATAATGAGGTAATAATTCCAAGTCGCTTCGCTACCCCACTGAGAATCCAATCTGTTTGTATTATTTTCTGCTGCAGAATCATGTGGATCTAAATTCTAAGTAAATAAACAAAACCATGACAGATAATCAACGCACAACGGCTGTATCATCGTCATCATCTTTAGCCATGATACGTCCACTGCAGAACATGGCCCATGTAACCCCCTCATAGATTTTTCTACTTGAGGTACGAAATTCGTGGGTCAAAGACCCGGTTGTGGTGCCTTCCCCGGTTTTGGTCATTTTCAATTTAGTTAGTCAATAACTAAGCAAAGCAAACAAACAAACTTGTTTAAAATCTATAGTTAATAGAATTCTTTGTCTATTGACTAGAGACAGTTTTGATGATTTTCATACCTCTAGATTTGATTGACCACAACTAAATATTTCCCGTTTTGTCTATTTAAATATGAATAATTAATAAATAAATATCGGTTGTTACAAAACTTTTGCCAAACCTAAGAGATAGATAAATACTCTATTCAATGTTGTTTTAATCATTTTTTCAATATAAACCGTTTATTTAAAAATTAAATGATGTTAAAATGGCCACAACCAGTGCTCTCACCCTACTTCGGATTCATCATCGTTTTTTTCTTTTTTAAATTAACACACGTAAAGTGTTAATTTAGTTTTAAGTCTTGGTTTATAGTTTTTTCTCACAAAAGATACATATAACACTAAGCTAAACTTTCACCTGTGCTAGACCCGACATAATTATCCCCTAACAGGCTATGAATAATGATAATTAAATTATTTTTCTAATGTTACGTATATTCGTTACATGACTTTAGTGAAATAAGCATTTAAGAAATGACTTTCAATCTTCAAAGCGTTTACAAATCCAATACACCCATCCTTGGACATAGTAATCTAATCAAACGCCGCACGCTCTATCGAATTGCAAAATTCTTCAAACTGATTGATAAATTGATAAGAATAGGATTCGACACGATAATCTCAAACACCAATCTTAATATACATATATTATACTAGCCGACCCGTGACGGACGTTGTCCTGTCAAATTTTAACAATCGCATAGGAAAAAGCAATTTTCTCACAAAGGCAAAGGTGCTGAGGCTCTTTAGTTATTATTATTATTATTATTTTTAATTGTTTATGTACTTGAGTAGTACTTTTAATTATTATTCTTGTTTGAGCCTTCACCTTGTTCGATTGGCATCACACTGGAGCTCTACATAGCTTTAAGAAAAGGATCATTAAAAAAAAGGTAGACCCCAAGCCGTGTTTGTTGCCTGATTCTTCTCGGCTTGGTCGCGTGAAATCGGCGTAGCTTCACCTAGTTCCTAAGACGTTTCAAAGTGATCCTTGTGATTTTATTGAAATAAATGATTTTTGAATTTGAATTTGAATTTGAATTCAGGAAACTTCATTTTTTTCCCTACAAACCTTGTACTTAAATTACGAATTTTGGTAGAATGCGTATCATTAATTAGTCAAAGTACGATGCTACGACGACTAAATGTTTTTAGTCTGTGATGTCAGATAACAAATCCTCACAACAGAGCCATCTATACCAAAATCATCCTTTTTGCGTTTTTTTATCATTTAGGGGTTGTTTTTAGGATTATAAGTTCCCCCTTTATTTATTCAGGTTGTTTATCTACATACTACAGCAACTTTCATCTTAATCCGTTTTGTCGTTTATTTTTGATTAAGGAACAAACATAGCAGCCTTATCACAAACTTTCGCATTTATAATTATTATTAAGACATTATAAAATTAGCATACTAACCATGAAAAACATGTCATGATCATAATTATTATAAACTAGCTGTCCCGACAGACGTTGTGATGTCAAACTTGCAATTTTACTCTGGAAGAACCTCCTGATAATAACGAATACAATAAAAAAATAGTTAACAAAATCGATTCAGCCGTGCACGCGTGATGTTGTGACCAAGGGAAATAGGGATTCATTTTTATATAATAGATAAAAAGTTAAATACACAAAAATGTAAATGCATGTAGGACGGGACGGAAAGAATCTTTCTTTGCTTACTCTTTCCGTCCAAATTCAAATTCAAAAGGAATTTATTTCAATAAAATCACAAGGATCACTTTGAAACGTCTTAGGAGCTAGGTGAAGCTACGCCTGTTCATCGCGACCAAGCCTAGAAGAATCAGGCAACAAACACGGCTTGGGGCCTATTTTTTCAATGATCCTAATGCTATGAAGAGCATAAAGAATGTTATAACCGCTATACTAATATTATAAAGAGAAAAAATTTGATTGTTTGTTTGTTTGTTTGTTTGCATCGAATAGGCTCCGAAACTACTGAACCGATTTAAAAAAATCTTTCACCATTATAATCCTACATTATCCATGATGAACATAGGCTATAGTATATTTTCAAAAATGTTAGGGATCCGTATGAAAACTTCGATAATGTAACCCAAGGTGTAAGAAAAATTGCCATAAAATCTTTATTACACCCGTGCGACGCCGGGACGGACTGCTAGTCTTAGATAAGTGTAGGTAACATAGATAGGCAACAATTGCCGAGGTGTATAACTTTAATAGTTTGTATTGGGTACTGATTTTAAAGCATAATGACTGCCGCGTCGGAAAGGATGATTGCCGACCATCGCGTCTATGCAATCGAGGAACTTTCAAATTACTTTTACGACTGCAATCCGTGTGTCAATTTTCTTATCTACATGCTAATAGGTCCGTCTGAAATAACAATATTGTAGGTAGAGAAGCAAGGTCGCTGGAAAATCGCATAGTGCATTGTATTTATCATCACCATCAGGCTTACAAGTAGGTAATCCATTTTTTACAGATTCAACAATGCATTGCCAGAAAAACACGTCAATGTCTGCTAAGTACTTACAAGTATCTACCGGGTTTACATGTTTGAGCCTTTTGGGAAACACCGTAGTGGCAGTTCTGTTGTCTCCACGACCTAGCTAAAATTTCGTAAATTCGCTCTTGTTCCTTTTACGTTAAAATCTAAATTAGCGTAACCCAATGTGCAAGAGGCCACCAGGATCGTGTCCCGTACCTACCATCTGGTATCACTTAGCCACCGTCGCCAATTTAATGAACGGAGAACAATCAAAGGAAGTGGGCACTTGCCCCCCTCGCATCGGCAACACGCGAGGAAACGTCAATCTTGGCGAATATGCCGGTATCCTGCGTCTAAGCTTCCTGCATCTTTGGTAACATCCTTCACCTCTGATTGAGAGGAATTTTGTATAAACCCACGTTTGTTTCAAATACATGAGAAGGTTGGATATTTGTTATGTTGGCCTAACAGCTCAGTTGGTAGTAACTCTGCCTTCAGCGCTGTAGGTTGTGGGTTCGATCCCCACCCAGGGTAAATATTTGTATGATAAACGTGGATGTTAGTTCCGTGTCTGGGTGTTAATATTTATAATAAGTAAATATGTATTTACAAAAAAAAAACAAGTTTATAAGTATTCTATTAGTTATCTGGTTCCCATAGTACAAGTTTTGCTTAGTTTGGGGCTAGACGGCGCTGTGTGTAAAATCCGCCAATTTTTATTTATTTATTTTGTTTGAAAACCAGTCTATCATGTGTGGATTTTAAGCTGGACTGCACCTTTCTGGATAAATGATACCGCGTTACCTTATGGAAATCTGTTCTCACTAATTGTAGAAAAGAATCCTTTTATTTTTTATCAAATTAAAACTACATTACAAGAAATTATTATTAAAACAGTAGATTGGGTTAAATAGTAACAACAAAATTGGTCGTCACTCAGCATTGAACTAAAAGGTACTAATTCGCTAATCATTTCCTCATTTATATCGTCTAGTCTAAATTATGTCGGTTTGCTATGTCGACGATTGCTCGACAATCGCGGCGCGTGGCGGCGCGTGGTCCGCCTTTGCTTTTCGAATAAATTAATGATATAAATTATGTATAATTACTTATCAAAAACCTATTCTAGTAGAAATCTAGATCTACATATTACCTATCTTTAACAATAAATCACAAGTTGATCTTAATAGTAGGTATCAAAGTATTTCGATCATAAATTCTAAATCTAAATAAATTCTGCTCTTTAGTTATTATTATTATTATTATTTTTAATTGTTTATGTACTTGAGTAGTACTTTTAATTATTATTCTTGTTTGAGCCTTCACCTTGTTCGATTGGCATCACACTGGAGCTCTACATAGCTTTAAGAAAAGGATCATTAAAAAAAAGGTAGACCCCAAGCCGTGTTTGTTGCCTGATTCTTCTAGGCTTGGTCGCGTGGAATCGGCGTAGCTTCACCTAGTTCCTAAGACGTTTTAAAATTATCCTTGTGATTTTATTGAAATAAATGATTTTTGACTTTGACTTTGACTTTGACTAAAACGTATCAATTTGAAATAATATCTTTATCGTGAAAAGTTGCTGCTATTATGTTTTCAGCTTAATAGAAATCTAGGTAGGAACCTGAAGTAATATATTTATAAAAATAGGAGATGTGGCTTGTTCAGAAGTATTTCTTTTTTCGTTTCGAAAAAGAGCAATCGTCGACATACAAGGCCTTAAGTACTTATTAGTATCTATTAGATATTATCATAGCACAACTATATTTTTTATCGAAGCATATTGGCGTACCTATCTCGAACCTTCTAAAAATACACTTATTGAATTGAAAAGATAGAATATTTATTGCTTTTACATTATATCAAAAACCTTTTGCAAATAGGTTTAATTTATTAATTAAAATGTTTGATTGGGATCAACTAACAAAAGGCTATCTTAGTTGAATTGAAACCTATTTGGATTATTAATTTCTAAGCAGAGATAATGAATCAATTAATGTTTCTAGTTACAATAATTAGTTTTATCCTAATCACGATCAAGGTGATGTAATTAGCGACTGCGTCTTTCTACAGACATTTCGATGTTCAATAAAAAGGTAAAAAAAAAACACTAGACGATTGTACTTTAAAATCTATCTCTACTAATGTCATAATGGACAAAAATAAAAAAAAAATACTTCACTCATTCGATTGAACGAAACGCGCTTATATAATAATAACTTTAAAAAGTTTAATTTTAATAATAAAAAACTGGCCAAGTGCGAGTCGGACTCGTGCGCACGAAGGGTTCCGTACCATTTTCTAGAAAAACGGCAAAAAAAAAAAAAAACACGTTTGTTGTATGGGAGCCCTATTGAAATATTTATTTTATTCTGTTTTTAGTATTTTTTGTTATAGCGGCAACAGAAATACATAATCTGAGAAAACATCAACCGCTTAGCTATCACGGTTCATGAGATACAGCTTTGTGACAAACAGACGGACACCGAAGTCTTAGTAATAGGGTCCCGTTTTTACCCTTTGGGTACGGAACCCTAAAAATAACTTTTTAAATCGTAATATCTATTTGTCCCGACAATTATCCCCAAATTCCGACTTTTTAAGGTACTAGATCTAACCCAAAGTACCAACCTACTAGATATCTTTATCTGCTTAGTACTACTGTATCAACTACTACTGTACTACTGCTGTATCAATTAATTAATTATCGAGTAATCGAGTATCACGACTGTAATCCTCAAGAACACGTGCTTAGAAGGGTGAAGGAAAACATCGTGTGGAAACCAGTACCTATCTAAGCGGCGATGGGCTTCAAAACTGTCACATGGAATGCTAAATTGCAAAATGTGGCCATATGCCAATTATTGTAGGTACATAATACTACTGCAAAATGACGGCATATATACTACCTACTCAAAACAAAATGGGCCCTATTATCTAGACTACTTTCTAGAAATTGAAAAAAAAATTAGAACCCTTTTTGCATACTTTTTATTAAAATTTAAGTTGCATAATAGGTTTGACAAGTTCAGGAGCAACCAAAAATCACAGGAGAGAGAGATACTTACAACAAATATAATTGAAAATAAAAACAAAAATCACTTGATTTTACTGAAATTTGAAAATAAATGTAATGTATTATTACAAGTATACTTAAGCAACAGGTTAGCAATTGAACTGTTTTTTATTTCTCTCATAACGGTATCTCAAACACATTTGCCAAGGTTCGCGTGATTCGCAAATTAATTGATCAATTGAATGTAAAAAGTGGCGTTTGTAATACCTAATGAGTATTCTGATACGCGCAAAAAGTCTTAAAAATCACATAATGTAATGATACGTGAATACTTTGTATGTCTGTACCTACCTAATTTGTGAGACCGATCTTATTCTGGGCCAAAAAAGTTTAGCTATAAAGCTGGTGTTGTACTGCAAGATCGCCTCGAGATTTCGCTTCTAAGTTCCACGGTCTACGAACAGAGACTAAAAAATACCTTAAATTTTAGTGATAATATTTTTTCTATGATTCGAGCAAAATTTCAACAAATTAATTCCTAATTTTACAGAAATTGCGATAAAAACATTTTCGATCTATTAATGTCAGTGAAAAATACACTCGACTAAAAATGCGGGATTTAGTAGAACTAAATGAATCCAACAATGTAGCATATTACAATCCTAACTAGGTAATAAATATTATAAATCCAAAAGTTTGTAGGGAAGTTTGAATGACATGTTTGTATTACAATCACCCCAAAACGGGAACTGAAACTTGGAAAACTTACTTATACATAGTTATTGCACTGAAATAGCAAATAGTTTACTTTTTATTCAGGTAAAACACGAGCGAAGCAAGCTGGTCTTTACTAAATATAACACCTGTAGCGCCTAGGACATGTTCTTAGATGAAGTTGGCTTTTATGTAGGTGACTAGAAAGTTCCACATGCTGTATAAATCATCTGGAAAAGTTGTAAAATGGCCTTACTATTTTAACGAGTGAAAACTTTGTTGTTATCTCGTTTACGTAAATTGACGTGCTATGATAACATTTGCTGATATAAATTCATTATATTAAGGTGCCTGTTAAATTTATGACAGCTCGCATTTTTTGTACTCGGTCGTATTCTGTGGCCGCACACTAAGAATAGTGCAAACGCACACATTGAAGCTACTTCACACTTCATTTACCAAGACTAAATAACTAGTCTTGATACTTGAAAATATTTGGTGCAATAGGTATGTCATATTTGTATAGGTAGGTATGTACTTAATAATTTTATAGGTTGCACTTGACAAAAAGAAAATAAATATAGAAAAAATTAATATATATTATAAGACAGGTTACAAATCGTAAAGTGCTACTACACAGTTACTAATATTTGACTGTGCAAAAAATATTTGTTAGGTACCTACTAATAAAATACATTATGACAAAACGGTAAGTATCGTTTTTTTACATCAAGCTCTTATTTAACTTGCAGTTTATGTACATATTTATGTATGTATGTTTGATAAGGTGGAATCTTGCAACTTAATTTTAAGCAGTTATCCCCAATCGATTGAGTTGAAATTTTGCATACATAATATGGTGACAGCGAGCTGATCTGATGATGGAGTCAGGAGCTGTTCAACGGAACTCTTCACTAAATAGTCGAATTGAGGCAAAACTTTGCATACCTATCAATCTCAATGACAATGTAAAATTATGGTACTAGAGAGCTGGTCTGATGATGGAGGTCGGATGTAGCCATCGGAACTCCTCAACTACACAACATAACCACGTCGCGTTTGGGCTCGTTATTTTTATCTTGACGAGAACTAGAGCACTAGAATTTACAAAAGCTTGATTTAAAAAATATATTTTTAATAAAAAAACTTATTGTCATCTAAAATCGATGACGGCACCGTCAACGTTTCGAATACCACTCACAGAAAGTTTTGAAAGTGAAATACTGATAAAATATGTAGGTATGCTTTTGAATATTGTGTGCGAGCTATGATCTCGAAGATCCATAGACCGCGCGTAGCGAGGGTCAACAAGTTCTGGAATTAAACAGTTATTGTAAAACTTTACTAAATAACCCTCCATAATATTTTCTTTCCAGAAAAATTAAATATGAATTTGTAAAAAGAGATGACCAGCTCTTTTTAAAAATTCATATTTTCCATTGTATTTGTACTAAATGACATCACAAACCTGCAATACTTTTTAAGACCTATCCAAAGACATAGAGAGTATGCGAGAAAAAAAAAACATCTGAAAATATGTATTTATTTCTACCACATTGTCGGCGTGACTAATGTATATTCATGCCAAATTACAGCTTTCTAGTACTAAGAGTATCTGAGCTAAGCTGCGGACGAATGGACGAAAATGGCAAAACTATAAGGGTTTTTTGTAAACTACGAAACACTAAAGAGCACTTTCAGTATTTAGAATTAAACAATTTTTCAGGACACTTTATTTTTTTTAAATTATTTAATTATTTGCATCATGTACTTAAACTTAAGTATATGCCATCAAAAACAACTTGTAAAAATAAAAATAAAAAGCCAATTCTCGCAACGCAACTCAGTTTCTTTTTTTGTCTTTTTTTGTTGGAACTATGCTCGTGTGTAGTAAACTTAACTTGTGAGATATTGTATAAGTAGCCTAAGATGACCAGAGATAATCTGTCGATGTCAGTCTCTCTTCCCTGTTCACTTGTTACGGCTGGTCGTGTTCTATATCTCTACAATAAAGAATCCATATATATCACCCAGATCGTGTATAATTTAACCAAAAACCCATCAGTTCTTCTATCGTAAAAAGTTGTGAGATTTCAATGTCTGTCTGTCTGTCTAAAAAATGGCCTGAACTGCTTCGAGAAAAGGATGGTACGACTGTGCCGCTTTTTTGCTTGACTTGGCGGGGGCACTACCGTGCCCCCAGATAAACCTTGCTTTGATAATAACAAATACCGACCTTTTTAGAAGGTTCAACATTTTTGGTTCAATGCGTATCGTATCATTCGTCAGTCATTCATCAGTCGTCAAAATTGATTAATGCTAGATTTGTTGCACACCAGCACTCGGAGTCTTTTTATAGTTTTGAGGATGTTTTTTAATTAAAAATAGCCTATTTATAAGCTAGAGGTATATTTAAATCGACAGCAAATTTCAATTTCATCCGTTTAGTCGTTTAGGTCTGATTGAGGTACAAACATCCAAACATACTTAACATCCGCACAAACTTTTAGATTTATAATATTAAAGGTAGATAAATAATAATTATAAATTATATTCATAATCTGAAATTTATGTAATTTTTCTAAATCCAATTATAGATAAAGTATCATTTTTTTCCATCCATGTATAAAAAAACACGCTTGGTAATATAGGGTAGATGGGGTCTAAACGATACAGGTAAGGATCATGGTACCTTAGAACTTTCATTTCAAAACAGAAATGTATCAAATCAACATTTATATTTATTTAATAGGACTAATTAGGGAACAGGACACTTCAAAACAGGACACTTCACAGCAAAAGACGTTGTCCAGAAAGTATTATCACTAAAATGGAAATGGGCCGGGCACATCCAAAGATTACAAAATGAGAGGTGATCTAAAACAATTATGAATTGGGACCCAATACATAAAAAACGAAGAAGAGGAAGGCCTGCTATGCGATGGGATGATGACATCGTGAAAGTAGCAGGCAAAACATGGAGCAGAGCCGCTAGAGATCGGGAAAAATAGATAGAGCTGGAGGAGGCTTTTACCGCTGAAAGCGGTCCTTACACATAATTTTATATACCTATGCATAGATACATATTTAAGTTAATTTTATATTGTGCAAGGAAATAAAAGCTTTTATTATTTATTATTAATTAGGGACACAACCAGGTTCACATTTTCCTGAAATTTAATATTTTTATTAAAATAACAATCAAATACGAAACATCGGCTTATTTCGATTTTGCTCCGACGCGACGTATGCAAAAAGGTAAAACCGTATACTATTATCATATTGTTTCGAAACCAAACTCGATGAAACGCATCTTCTACAAAAAAAAACCATCCAACTCTTTCAACAAATCATGCATTGTACCTAACCTTCATCTGTGTGGCTTGCACTAAATTCTTCAAGGCAATATATTATACAAATGTTATCATTAGTTTTGCATGTCCAGTATTTTACCCCGGTATTCCATTATGTAAGACCTCCTCTAAATTCGAAGAAAAATGTGACGTGGACGTGCTTCCCCGAGCGCGTCTGAGCGCTAACTGACGTGCCGACTTGAGGTGAATGTGAGTTTTGTATGGAAAAAATGTATGGAGAAGTTTTATTGCATTTTATATTGTTCATAAATGAAAAAGTAAATTATTTGAAAACAAGATAATGCCACGCGGTATAGAGAAATATAAAATCTACAATTTCGTATTATTTTCAAATAAAAATATGCTGTGGGTCTAAAGATATTGGTACCTAACCAGACCCCATTTTTCGACATTTTCAGCGGTTCTTGCGACGGTAAAAACGTATTTTTTTGAAAATATTGTATAGAACTGGCCAGTTTTTATTATCTACTATTAAAGATGAATATATTATCAGTAATTTTGTATCATTATATCCTCACAATTGTGATTCCTGGTTTTTAAATCGGTACCTGAAAATCATTGAAATACGTGTGTGGGTGTGAGCCGGGCCTTAATAACAAATGTTGTTATGACCCTGTCATATGATGCCATTTTGATTAGAAAGAGTGATAATACTCGTAATTAACGTTTTAAAAACTTAGTTTTGTTTTACTCATAGGACCTACATCTGATTCTATATTTTAGTTTTATTATTTACGATTAGCTGACCCCTCAGATCAAGTAAAAAAAGGTAGATAACTCACGTAGAACAAGAAAATGAAGCCATTTTTTTAAATATGTGTGAGTCAAAGAAGTGTTGCCACTTTTAAAAAAAATGTCCCTTAAAATTGCATAAAAATAGGTACTATGTGCATGCGAAAATAAATGGTTTTTTAAATTACAATAACATTATAAATATGTAGGAGCCGTGTAGGATCACGTTATAAATCGTCTCAATAGATAGTCCCGTCGTGGGTGTGAGTTGCGGAAAAAATACAACAAAGGTTATATAAAGAGTTTTTATTAAAAAAAAAAATATAAGACAAAAAACAAAACGGAATTAATGACTAGAGAAAAAAACCTTTACATGGAATTAAAAATATACTACTTTTCCAGATGAAATAAAAAAGTTGAATTAAAAGTACAACATAGAGCATGGACTTCTAACATAATATTATAGAGGTACTTACATACAACATAAATTATTATAGTCTCTGATCCCGCAATCCCATGCAGCCGTAAGCATCTTCTTGAATCTAACAGAAGAGAAGAGAAACAAAAGAAACAAAACTGTATCTTAATACATATTAACGGTTAGCTTTAGCAAAATGTATGGTATATATTTTTCATGAAAATAATTATGCAGGAAAAATAGAGAACCTCCTTTTATTTGAAGTCGGTTTAAATACCTTTTTTGGATATCCTGTTTTATGTATTCGTCGAAGTCCACGTTGTGTATCGTACATGTCAGTGTTTTCAAAATGTTCTGAACAAACCACACTAGATGAGGTTGGCTGCCATTGTGGGTCATTTCGACTCTGTCTTATAGCAGCTACCCATTCATCTTTTATTATAATATTTGTTGGCAACCTAAAACCAATAATATTTGATAGTAAAAAATAGATGGTAAACACACGATAATGTAAAAAAATATTTTTTTATATAAAATTACGTGATTAAAAAAATAAAACAATAATTATGTCCACTCTGTGCTAATTATTTTGCTATGAATTTGCCTACAATTTACTTACCCACATTTTTGGGTATTAGAAATACGAACTCCTGGCAACACTCTCCCGATACGTCATTTCGGGACATTGACATTATTTATGTCGAATAACCTCAAAATTGTGTTTGAATAACATAGAAAATTATAGTTTTGTGAGTCCTTACCTGTGAAACGTTATTCCTGTAGACTTTATGTTCACTTTTGTGTTGTTTCTACACCATTTTACTGCACAGGACGGCATTTTTTAAGCAAACTTACAGCACGACGACTCGTAAGATACTAGCGAAAAAGTAGCGCAGTTTTTTGCATGTGTGTGCGTGAGCGCGTGTGTTTACTTGAAGTAGCGCAGTTTTTTGGCTTCACTATTAGCAAAGGCCGTGCGTTATCTACCTTTTTTTACTTGATCTGAGGCTGACCCGGCGAACTTCGTACCGCCTAAAAGTCGATTCTTTAATCTTTTTTTTTTAATACTTTTCAATTTGACTTTTAGGTATTATTACGAATCTTTTGTTGAATATAGAAAAGTGTTGTTTTTAGACTTTTTCAGGCAATTTTTTATATTTTTCTCTTCGTAAGAACCATCCTCGTACTTAAAGGAATAAAAAAAGAATTAGCGAAATCGGTTCTGCTGCTCTCGAGATTTGCGCATAGCAACACATTCAGTGATTCATTTTTATATTATAAACTAGCGACCCGCCCCGGCTTCGCACGGGTGCAAAGCTGTTTCCTATAAACCTTCCTCCTGAATCACTCTATCTATTAAAAAACCACATCAAAATCCGTTGTATAGTTTTAAAGATATAAACATACATACAGACGCGGGAAGCAGGAAGCGACTTTGCTTTATACTATGTAGTGAAGTATCAGTTTTAACATTTGTACGATATCGTATTATCGATTCGATAGTGATTCGTTTTAACCTCCCTGATTTCAAGCTCAATATACCGATTTCTATGATTATTTTTATGGAATAGTTAATAATGTTAACTTTTTTAATTAGGGATGACTGAGAGTGTTATAAACGTAAGAGTAGACAAATATAATCAGAAAGCTTCGAACTGCTAAGCTATCGGGAGTTACACGTGTTATTGTGAGTCAACCATAAAAGATAGACATATGCTGTCGTGGGATATTTTTTATATAATTTTAAGGAGAACATTTCCGTGATACATGATTTCTGTGTAGCTTTAACCATTAAGGTTGCACACGCGACAGAAGCTTACAAAAATAGAGTAACTTCTCCCGTTTTCCCAACATTTCCCTTCACTGCTCTGCTCCTATTTATTGTAGCGTGATGAAAAGTATACTATAACCAGCTCAGGAGTATGAACAATAATTGTACTAAGTTTCGTTAAAATCCGTCGAGTAGTTTTTGTTTCTATAACGGTTATACAGACAGACAGACAGACAGACAGACAGACAAACATTTTACTGATTGCATTTTTGGCATCAGTATCGATCCCTTATCACCCCCTGATAGTAATTTTGGAAATATATTTCATGTACAGAATTGACCTCTCTACAGATTTATTATAAGTATAGATGAATGAAAATGTTTTTTTTTTTTAATGGTAACCTACGAATTTCATAGATGTGAAATTATGAAATCACCTCCTAGTCATTGCCATTGCAATATAGATACCTGATAATAACCTCCATATTTGAAGTCAGTAAAAAATTGATTTTGTCTTCACATGTAATTACTTGTATTAGATAATTGCAGGAATTTTGATAGAAGATAAAAGTTTTTATCATTGATCATTATCAAACCTGAGTAATCATATTTCACGATTGGTATTGTTTTAACTTTGTGCAAAAATCAATAAAACTAAACATTAGAAATTGTTACATAAATAATTTGTTTGTTTTTACTTTTTTTTTATTCATTTTTTATTCTTTTTTTTTAGTAGTACTAATTTCATTGTCTTCCCTTCCTCCAACCATCTCATTTATATCATTATGTTTTTAAGGTTCCGTACCCAAAGGGTAAAAACGGGACCCTATAAATAAGACTCCGCTGGCTGTCCGTCTTTCTGTTTGTCACAACACAAGGCTATATCTCATTAACCGTTTTTATAGATAAACATACGGAACCCTTCGTGCGTGACTCCGACTCGCACTAGGCCGATTTTTTGATGTTTGTTCTTGTAAATAAATGTTTTTCATTTCATTTCGTTTTATTTTGAGACATTGGACGGATTCAATCTAAAAATATAAAATTTATAAAAAAAATTATCGCATGAGGACTGCGATAGAAGATAGCAAAGCATAGGAATGTTAGCCTAAAGTAGCGGTCCTTCTGAGTGAAGGCAATCCCCCCAATCTATAGCACGGTCAGTGACCGCGACTCATGCTAAATGCTATCACTTTGTACAAAATTGAAAGTGTGATACAATACAATAACATGGGAAATTAATACTCGGACGCCACCTTCTTATATTGTGCTACCTTTAGGTAGGTACCTGACATTTTTTCAAAATTATCGCTATTAATTTTTGTGTGTATTGGTTTTTTTTTTCATTTTGACAACAGTGGGGCTCTATTGCATTGTGCCGTGGATTAATTCCACTCTTACCCCGTTATTGTTGTCCATAATTTATATACAGCAATCACATAAATTAATACATATATTTTCCTAATTTCATCCTTTAAAAATCCTCCTAAAAAATATAGTATTTTTTTTTAACTATGATGTATTTATTTTCCCGAACATAACATTGTTTTAACATTATCTATAACTTTCTGGGATGGTTTCACATTAACACGCTTTTTAGGGTTCCGTACCCAAAGGGTAAAACGGGACCCTATTACTAAGACTTCGCTGTCCGTCTGTCTGTCACAGGGATGTATCTCATGAACCGCGATAGCTAGACAGTTGAAATTTTCACAGATTATGTATTTCTGCTGTTGCTATAACAACAAATACTAAAAACAGAATAAAATAAATATTTAAGTGGGGCTCCCATACAACAAACTTGTTTTTTTGCCGTTTTTAATAGATGATGGTACGGAACCCTTCGTGCGCGAGTCCTACTCGAACTTGGCCGGTTTTATTTTAATTAGACTAAGTAACGTTAATAATGATGTGTACCTACGCGTACATACATATCGCCGGTCAATTTTTGGACCCTCGCAAATATACTTAGTAGTTTTATGAAGTAGTGGGAATAATATGGGATTTTTTAATAACTGTTTTAGACATATATATTAAGGATATAGTGGGCGGTTCTTCGATTCTGAGAACTACCTACGTCACTTCATTATGATTCATGGTTTTATACTTTCGATTGTAACCTATTAGTTAATAATTTCAACTTAATAGGTTACAATCACGGAGTCATGCCGAATCAATACTTTTGATATTAGTTGAATGAACCGCAGCAGTTTACATTCTTTTTCTATGGTTTTGGTTTAGGACGGAACGCTTGTTGCCGAGTGTTTTGAATAAAAAAAATGTACAAATTTTTGCAACAAAAAAATGGTTGAAACTTTTCCATAAAGTAAATTATTACATTTCTGGAAAAGAAAATAGTTAGGGGCCTCCTTTGTAGCCCCAGAGCCCCAAATTCTAAATCCGGCCCTGGGTCAAGGTCACACTTTCGTACAAGAGCCCCCTTGTACCTACCATAAAAAGGATATCGACCTCGAATAAAAGCAAAAACGTTAATTGCAGCTCCTCAATGCAAAATTACAAAAAGGATGCAATTTCGTGGAACACAAAAAAGTTCCAAATTGCGAGTCTTTAGTTAATAAAAGATGGAAGCTGAAAAGGCTAAGAGAATAAGGTGATTCTCAATCCGATCATTTATTAACCGATTTGGAAAATTCTGTTTTGGTTAGCGACGATAGGTTTGCAATCTGTCACGTGTGGAATGCTTACTACTGCAAAATGTGGGCATGTACCAAATTGAATTTTAGGACATGCCTCTGACTAACCTCTTTAGACATCTTCAAGGATCTGGGCGCCTGTAGATCTAGGAGGATGTCTACCGTAATTGGGTGTGCGTATTTATGTAAATATGTATTTTCATTTCTTTGGCACGCTCTTCAGGCCAAACGACTTACAGATTACAACATGATTATGAGGTGTCGTTGGAGTCGTCTTAAGTGTGGTAGTGACATAGGTTATAATTTTTTAGGGATCCGTACCCAAAGAGTAAAAACGACCCTATTACTAACCCTCGTATTCAAGAACGACACTATGAGAACACAAACCCATAGTGGACGAAATCTTTTTTCTTAAACATCACTTTATGAGTTGAGCGTTGAGCGGCACTATGGCGCACGCTACCGTGTGCCTTTAGAGCTCAACTTTGGCTAGAGGCACACGAAAATGCGCCTCTAGTCACACTATGCAGTGTCGCACAACACATAAAGGGATTTTTATGAAAAAAGATTTCGTTCACTGTGGGTGCGTGTTCTCATAGTGTCGTTCTTGAATACGAGGGTCAGACTTCGTTGTCCGTCCGTATGTCCGTCTGTCCGTCTGTCCATATGTCCGTCTGTCTGTCACTGTCACATCACTTGTCACTGTCTACAAAGGTAGACAGTTGAAATTTTCACAGATCATGTATTTCTGTTGCCGATATAACAAAAACTAAAAACAGAATAAAATAAATATTTAAGTGGGGCTCTCATTTAACATACGGTGATTTTTTTGCCGTTCTTTATAGATAATGATACGGAACCCTTCGTGCGCGAGTCCGACTCGCACTTGGCCGGTTTTTATAATAATTTGTTTTAGCCTGTTATACGTAATTATTTTGTGATAAGAACAAGGAAATGTTGATTGGGCACGGTCGTCAAAAGTCAACTTGTTAGGAAAATGGTTATGTCAACACTTAAGCTTCTGTCAGACGTTGCCAGTCCTGTTTGACAGGATGCGACTGCTAATCAGGCGTAACTGTAAACCTGAGCTCGCGAGAATTGGAAAGGAAATCATTACGGCTTTTCTGTATTTCTACTGATTGGCGATTCCAAAAGGTTTCATTGCAAAATCATGAGAGAAAGAGAGTCCAGGAACTAACCACTAGTGGAAACCTTCACGACTTCACGTGGAGTTATTTTCAAACAGACTTCAACCGCTGCACCCCCTCAGGGGCTGAGTTTCGGGAATTCCTTTGTGTTCCCCTACTCCAAATGGAACACACTCTGCAATTTTCGTTGATAGATCATTCATCGGGAACTGAATACGAAATTTCGTGACAATATTCGTTTGGACTTCGATTTTCGTAATTCTACTTACAAATCATAAAATAAATAAAAATAAATAGGATCACGACTGTAATCCCCAAGTACGGTAGAAATCTTCTCAGATCTTCAGACGCTTAGATCCTTCGAAGATGTCTAGTGGGGGTAGTCAGAGGAACGTCCAAGCATATTATTTGGCACATGCCCACATTTTGCAGTAGTTAGTATTCCATACGTGACAGGTTGCAAGCCCATCGCCGCTTATACCCAAAATAAGCAGAGCTTGTACTATGGGAGTACAAGCTTTGCTTATTTTGAGGCTAGACGGCGCTGTGAAATGTCCGCCAATATATAAAACACACAAATGTTTGTTCTAGGTGGGAATCGAACCCGTAGCCTATACTATAGAAGGCAGAGTTTACCAACTGAGCTGTGAGGCCAGTATCGCGGTGTAGGTACTTCGAATCTGAGGGAAAATGCGCGCTTGGAATGCACTGATGCGAATAATTCGCGCAAAACCTGTATCTGGGTACATTGACTTTACTTCAAACGATAATTTCAAGGTATTTACATAATTAGGGGGTGGCAGAGACATTTAGGAGGTCTTGTCGAACTAAAAGGTACACGACCTTTTAAAATCAAGCGTACCTACTCTTTATGGAAAAAACTTGGCTCGTAATAGGTACGTCGTCATCAAAATTCACTTGAAATCAATTTGTAATGAGGAAATAAAATCTAAAAACTCTATTATTTCACTTTTAGAAGCGCTAAGCTAATAATACAAATGATGGAGGTACAAGTGCCTACGTAGGTAGGTTTGCAGTAGTTAGCATTCCACACGTGACAGGTTGCAAGCCCGTCACCGCTTACAAGAATACTAACTGATTTCCTCACGATGTTTTCCTTCACCGTTTTGAGCACGTGTTTTTGATGCGCATATAATTATTTCGAACCGCAAAATTCATTGAAGCACGCCGTGATTCGAACGCACGACCGTCAGATTAAAAGTCGAGATACCTCCCACTCGGCCAACACGGCTTTTTCGTTTTATATCTGTTATCAGCAAAGTTCAAAAAGTATAAATATGATTCAGATTATTTGAGATAACATCATTGTAGGTACATTGTAGGTACTCGCACTAAATAGGGACTGGGAATCTTATCTGGTTAGTAGATAGCACAAACTGTGTAAACCAGATAGACGCGATGGATAATGTTGATTCATACATTTTGCCGCACACAGCTGCGAAGAACCTACGTAATAAGAGTTTTTAATTTGATTTTTAAGAAGAGTATAAATGTTTTTGATGAATGCTTAATCTTTTTTCTCAATAACCTTTGCGGTTATATACATATATATACATACAGTTTTGTTTTTTATGACAAAGATAACTTAAGGATTTACTCTAGATAAATAAAAAACAGAAACACGATTGGTGAAACTTTTCTCGATAGATTTATTTTCCAAAGTTGGCTCTTCAAAAACACTAGTTTCGTTTTAAATCAAAAATATGAATAGTCAAATAGTTCATTTTTATATAATTCGTTAGATAACCATACTAGCTACCTAAATTAAAGACAATTAATTTAATGGTTTTCAAGATAATGCAGTTTTATCACTTTTTCCGTCTAATCCGGGTAGATTCAGCCCATACAAAACTTCAAAAAATTCACGATAGTTTCCTTTGGCGGTTTCGCTTTCGTGGTAAGTACCTGAATAAAAAGCATCCTATCTACCACTTTTCTATAAATTAGATTATGATTGGAGGAAATGGAAGCGAGATATTTCCAAAAAACTGGCCAAGTGCGAGACAGACTCGCGCACGAAGGGTTTCGTACCATTCATTGTCTATGACTACTGACGGACAGCGAAGTCTTAGTAATAAGGTCCCGTTTTTACGGAACACTAAAAACTAATTTTCGGATGCTTTGCCCTTGAATATCTAAAGCCAAGACGTCGTCGTCACTTTTGTCAATATTTTAGACAACATTTAGAATGTCAAAATAAAGGTCTGTACCAAATATCAGCTCATTAGGTCGCTCTCCTCAACAGCTCAACTGACCTCTTATTTTTGCAAATGACTGTGCTAATATGCTATTCCAGGACATCAGTTATGTTCTAAGTTTCATCCAAATCGAGCCATCCTCACAAACTTTGCATTTACAATATTAGTAAGATAAGTCAAACAATATGCGAAGAGACATAAAAACAAGAAATACCTATTTTAAATGTTGAACTCAGTGACCTCAGTTGGTCCTCTTTAACCAATAACCATTGACTCATGAAAATACATATTTGAAGATCGTTTAACGCTACATGCGCCTGCGACGCTATGTCAATATTATTTAATGATCTATTCTTTATTCAATGACGACATAACAGTGGATTAGGTATGGCTAAAGTACCTACCCAGATTGTGTTATTTTAGGGTTCCGTACACAAAGGGTAAAAATGAGACCCTATTACTAAGTCTTCGCTGTCCGTCTGTCTGTCACAGATGATGTATTTCTGTTGCCGCTATAACAACAAATACTAAAAACAGAATAAAATAAATATTAGAGTGGCTTCCATAAAAGTATTTATTGCAATAAAATCACAAGGACCACTTTGAAACGTTCTTGGAGCTAGGTGAAGTTGATAATATAGTCCGTGAATGAACAACATACAAGCGAATCCGCTGGCATTATTCAGTCGACAATGGAAATTAGTTGGAATATATACTAGCTTTTGCCCGCGACTTCATCCGCGTATATTCAGGAAATACATTTTGGACGCCTCTATCGTAAAACATTGAAATTCCGGAAAAATAAAAGGAAATTTTGGAAAAAAAAGTAGCCTATGTCCGTCTTAAGACTTAAAACTATATCTATATGAAATTTCATTAAAATCAGCCAAGCGGTTTGGTGATAACGACACAGATAGACAGACAGAGTTACTTCGCATTTATGATATTAGTATGGTTAAGATGGACAATTAATTTGCAATAACATATAATTTTACTATTTAATGTGTCAAGGTAGCTTTCCAAGGCACTTTCTAACAAGAATATCATGATAGATATTTACTGTAATATGAACCTTATTGAAACCTATTAAAGTTGTATTGGAGTGCTAAATTTATTTTACGATATGTTTTTGTAGGTCGATTCAACACGTCCCGGTGTTATGGGACAAATCTGTGCACGGATCACGTATTTAATTATTGCTATATATATTATTATATTGTAATATAAATGTAAAACATATAATATATAGGCACAAACATACTACAATGGTTATTCGTTTTATTTAGTGTTTTTTATTTAGATTGTAAATCTGTTTGTTTTCCGAATAAAATAAAATAAAAATACTGTAATACACCCCTGCATATTGTTATATAAACAGGGGTGTATTAAAATTACGCACAAACACTTAAAAAAACACAAACACAAACAATAAATGAAGTTAAACTAAATTAAACTTAACTAAAGACTCTAAATGATTTTAGTGATTTCAATGAATAAACGCTTATTTTTGACTTTCACTTTGACCTCGAAGTGACAGTTCACTAGGTATTTTTGGTAGATAGATTTGGTGATAATTAGCCAAAATCACACACTCTTTGAAAAATGTGATATGAATCTAACTTCACCAACACATTATACTGTTTTCAAAATGAAACAACGCAGTTTAGCGTCAGAAAAAATCGTGTGTGAACTTTTACTAATAGCTCTACAACTACCTTCCGCATATGGCTTGACTCACGCGCCTACGCTTGGTACCTATAAGTACCTGGATAAAAAAAATTAAAAAAAGAAAACAACGTAAGAATTAGCAGGAAATTTCATATTTTTCTCTGCATGACACCTACTACACCTACATGTATCTACTCTACTATCGACGTCGGTTTTTATCTACATACGTTCGGAAATGCCCAGGGCTTTAGTACTGTGATAATAAAAACCCAATAGTAGTAGTCGCGTGATCTACACTACAATTTCACGTTCACTCTGGTCACCTCGTAAAAAGCAATACGAGTAATGTGGCAATGCGGGCCAATGATTGGCCCTAATAAGACATCCAATTCTTTAAGTACTTTGTTTCAAGTGTACAGTCGCCAAAGAAAACCTTTCACCACCTTTATTCTTTTAATAGCAGTACAGGCTGTGGCTTATACAATATGTTTTTTAAATACT
The DNA here is from genome assembly GCA_912999785.1 of Hydriomena furcata. Taxonomy (NCBI): domain Eukaryota; kingdom Metazoa; phylum Arthropoda; class Insecta; order Lepidoptera; family Geometridae; genus Hydriomena; species Hydriomena furcata. Next base: position 13,873,397 of record OU538834.1, read on the forward strand.
AGACCACTAAATCAAGATCACTGACCACAGAGATTAAAACTTTTATACGGACGATGGAAATCGAAAAGTGGTTTCAAAATGCTCAGTTGGTAGTAGCTCTGCCTTCTATGCTGTAGGTTGTGGGTTCGATCACTCAGGATAAACATTTGTGTGATGAACATAAATGTTTGTTCTGTGTCTGGGTGTAAATATTTATAAGTAATAGGTATGTAACTACAAAAAAAACGTATATATGTATTCTATTCTATCAGTTATTTGGTTCCCATAGATTCCCATACAAGCTTTGCTTAGTTTGGGGCTGGATGGCGTTGTGGGAAATGTTCACCAATTACTTATTTATTAAACTTTTTCCAATTTAAGAACATAGATTCCATAATAGTCACTATGAAATTGTTATTCTCTGAACTTAAGAGGAGTAATAAATGTTTTTGAAGAATGAAGAATCTATTTTTTCAATAACCGCAAAACATACATTTTTTTTTACGACAAAGATAACTTAATCTAGATAAATTACAGACAGAAACACGATTGGTGAATCTTTTTTTGATAGATTTATTTTCCAAAGTTGGCTCTTCACAAACCCCAGATTCGTTTTTAATCAAAGCTTTGAATAGCTAAACCGTTCATTTTTATATAATTCGTTATTTTTAATAAATTACAGACGGTTTCTTTTTAAATTTGATTGTTTTCAAGATATTGCAGTTTTATCACTTTTTCCGTCTTATCCGGGTAAATTCAGCCCATACTAGAAGTCAAAAATTTCAAGTATCGCCTTAACTAATAATCATGCTATGAAAATCATAGATATTTACGAAATGGATGGATTCTATTCTACTTATTTAGTGCTATTCTACGAAGACAAGACCGTTGCTTTCATTCAGTCATTGCACTATGATGATGATTGATGACGCCATTTGAATTGTTATATCAAAAGTAACTACCTACTTATTGGTGGTACCTAATGGCAATTCTGTTTCGTCCACAGACTAGCTAAAATTTCGTCAAACACGATCGCTCTTATTCCAGTCTAAATTAATTTGTTTCAACGCGCAAGTCTAGTGGAACGACCAGTCGGTTTTGAAAAACTTTTTTTAGGATTCCGTACCCAAAGGGGAAAAATGGGCCCTATTACAAAGACTTCGCTGTCCGTCTGTCTGTCTGTCACCAGGCTGTATTTCTTGAACGCTTTATTTTCGCGAGTCGGAATCGCGCACGTAGAAAAAAATAAAAAAGGGAGATTTACTCAGAGAAGTGCGTGATTTACTTGCCTACATAAAATCATACCTACCTACAACATAAACAGTAAACTGCCCGACATACAACATAAAACACCAAATTCCGAAGCCAGCAGGTCAACTGCTAAACTAGGGCACAAAATGTGCGTTTGTAGTTATTTGCGTTGAAGTCGGTCTCCACAGTATCGCTGGGCTCAATATGACGTTCGTTATCGCAGTCTTTCACTTATTGGCACTAACCTACAACTGGGCAAAAGATAACTCCATCTAATACTTCAATAATGATAATTTTGTTTTGCAGAAATTAGTGACAATTATTTCAAAGTCAAAGTAAATGGATAAATGCAGTGGTTTTTAATTCGTATCCAAAATTACTATTGTCTCTTTTACTCTAAACGAAACAGAAGGAGATAGATGCCCTTAAGTTTAGTTTGGCACCAACAGAATCGGCACTAGAAAAAAATATAATTCAGTAAGTACACATTTTTATTTAAATTTGGATTGCTAACTACTGGACAATATTTATTTAGGGCGTCCTACAGAAAAATCACTTAATACATCTAATTAAAAACAATTATACTTAAATCGATGGGTTTTCCCAGTTACAGGATGCCACAATATAAGTGTGCTTAATGTTAAACGTGCCTCTGACTACCCCCTTTGGACATTTAAAGTGATCGCCTGGAGATTTGAGAGGGTGTCTACCATTGATTTGAGAGGGTGGGATTACAGTCGTAATCCTATGTTATTTTATTCATTTAATTGAATCCCGTTGCTAAAAGAATTACGAGTAGCATTTTAATTTCATCTCCAATACCATGGCTTGTAAACTCCGTTATTGAAGTTTACCACAAACTCGTACAGACTTACAACCTCAACACAATTATTATTGCGGTCGTAATTATGGTGGTCACCACTTTTTAAGAACGCAAAGCTTTAGTAGCTCGTGTTTGTAACACGATACAACTACCAAAGTAACCTACAATCTACATACCTATGAGTAGATCTATACCAGATCAAAGGCTAAGGAAAATAATTACTTAGTATGACAGCTCGTGAAATGTTTGGTTTTTTGTATGGGCTGAGTCTACCCGGATAAGACGGAAAAAGTGATAAAACTGAATTATCTTGAAAACCATCAAACTTCAAAAGAAACTACTGACATATCTAGTATGATTATCTAACGAATTATATTTTTTACCGTATTGATATAAAACCAGTAGTCGATTTCTATCTGTGTGATTTCCGTGTGTTTCCGAATGATTTATTATCAAGCAATACCTACCTGTATTTACCTATAGCTATGTCATATCAGTGACGGAATAGATGAAGAGGAAATCTGGATAAGGATCCAGGTCCTACTATCCTACGCTACGCTTCCGCGACTGCTACCTACCACTGTTACGCTTGGGATTTTGATCTACCAATTTCTACCGTGGGAACTTCCACACGCTTGGGTACACGCAGGGAGCATATCCAGATTCGGTTGTTCGAGAGCTACCACACCTCGTCCGGAGCTTTCTGCTCGGCGCATTCTGTACCCAGCTGTCATCTTCGAACCACCCACCATTGTGTGTGGATAGTGTGGATAGGATCACGACTGTAATCCCCAAGTACGGTAGACATCCTCTCAGTTCTCCAGACGCTTAGATCTTTTGAAGATGTCTAGTGGCGGTGGGTAGTCAGAGGCACGTTCAATTCAAACGTTATATTTGGCACATGCCCACATTTTGCAGTAGTTAGCATTAATAAAGTAGGATTATCTTAAAGATGGCATGGAAAGGAGTGAGTGCTGAGATGACGGCTAATAGTGGAAAAAGAAACATTATGTGTCGACCCCACTTAAGTTGGATGATAGGGCATAAAGATGTACTCATAAGTAAACGTCTATGAGACCCAGACACTCTAATCAACAGTGTTTTTTTACTTATTATGAACTTGACTGAATATAACATGTGTTACACATCTGGTGCAACTGGGATGTACCAACAAAAGCAACAATGCGGTGTTGTGAGAATTCATTACATAATTAAATCGAGGCCACCTACCTAGGCTACCTACCTCATATTTTGTTTAATAGAAAGCCTGGGACGCACGAGGTGCTATGTGATTTTGCAGGGTTCGATTCCGCGGAACAAACGAGCACAATCTCCTATGACAAATATTTTTTACTTAAAAGGAGATCTCAATATTGTACTAGGTACTATTAATACTGAAATAAAAAAAAAAAAAAAAAAAAAAAAAAAAAAAAAAACTTAACTTAACTTAGATTTTAGTTAGAGAATACCAATTTCTTCAACTATTATAGAATCTATGTAAGTTTAGGTACCTGAACTGCATTGTAAGCCATAATATGATAATCATAGATTTTTACGAAATAAGCCAGCAATGCAGTTAGTTCGGGGGAGGTAAGGTAAGTTTGCACCTCTTCGCAAGATAGGCTTGACACGGCCCTGAGGTCAAGACTAATGTACAATACAGTCGGCGGATCTAGGCAATCGTGAAGGCCGTGAAAAGTAGTTTTGAGTCACTGCATAAGGTCAAAAATTGACTGACAAACGTCTAACTTCAGGTTTGTCTAAATTCGCCGAACATACTGTATAATTTATATGACTTTTAGATGATGGAGATGGATGGGTTTTTATAAACTACCTTTGCAATTAAAATGGTAATAAAGTTTAAATTTGACACTGACGCATATCAGTGACTCAAAAAGGTGTTATGGCACATTGAAGAAAGAAACTAGTAGTAGGTACTTACCTAGTTATACATAGTTCACTCATGTTGGCATTAAACCTACTCGTACCTAGGTTTCATCATTTTCTTCTCCTTTTTAGGGTTCCGAATCTACAAGAAACCCTTATAGTTTCGCCATGTCCGTCCGTCCGTCCGTCTGTCCGCAGCTTAGCTCAGAGACTATCAGTGCTAGAAAGCTGTAATTTGGCATGAAATAGATATTAGTAATGTCCACAATGTCATAGAATAAAATGGACATGGCGAAACTATAAGGGTTTCTTGAAAAAACAGCGAAATCAGAACACCAGGTAAAAAGATAATACATAAAAAAATATATTTAAAAACCTCCTCTCTTTTCGTTGGTTAAATATAAGAAAATGTGCCCAATTGTCTATGCAATGGCTGAATAAGTTAACTGCCGACAAGTGTACTACCTACTTATTTTAAATGAATTCATATCTTCCGCTCATTATCGCTAATAGGCCTATAGCTAAAGATTGTTCTAACTGGGTCACCATTTAACCTACTTTGTTGAGCTACGGAATACGGAATGGTGAGTGCAGTAGGTTGAATAACAAGGTGCTAATAAAAACGTTAGGATTAGTTGGTGTTGAGTGATGAGATGACAACTGATAGAAGGAAATGGAAGAAAAATACATGTTGTGCCGACCGGGAAAGACTGGAAAATGATGACACGAGTCTAATTAAGATTTGAGATGTAACCTCCTGTTTTCGCGGTTGAAAATGAAAATCGAGGTACTACCCAGAAGTCCAGCACGACAACAGACAAATAGAATCACAACGGGGTCATAGGCAAAAGTAGTGGTCAGCGGCACATCCAAACAATACGTTTGTCACAATGGACAAACTCGATGAAATCTCAAAAACGTTCCAACCGACACTGTGATTGTGCATAAAGTAACACAATGTTTAAAGTTTTAAACAAATATGTCTGTTTAGTCAACATGAACTGCAAGGTCGTCTTTCACGTCACAAGACTATTTCAAGTAGTTTAGTTACCGCACCATACTCCAATCCTGCTGGCTTATTGCATAAACATCGATCTTCAACCGCTGATTTTCATTACCAGAGCTCTGAACATAGATCGAACTTAGAGAATACCAATGTCCATAGTAACTATTATAGAATCTTAGAATAAAGAGCCTATGTCCTAGAACAGCATAAGGCTTCTTTTTATCCAGGTGTCACGCGAGCGTAACCGTTGGCAAAAGCTAGTTAGAAATGTTTCGTAAAAATGCTTCAAATTCTTCAGCGTTCAGCGCGACTGGGACAGCTTTGAGCAGCTTTAGGCACAGCGTGATAGCAATATAAATAAGAGTCTGCCCGCGACCATGGCTATTGTAACATAATACGTCGAGAAAATAAATTAAAGGTGTGACCAGACATAGCGCGGCATTTGATCGAGGCGATTCGACGACGGCCGCGCACATATTAACCCTTATATTTAAACTAGTCCTACGAATGCCGCGCTCAAATGCCGCGCTATGTCTGGTCCTGTCTGGTCACACCTTAAAGGTAATACGTGAGAAAGACCCGTGTAAAAATCAATAGTAATGTCTACTAAATACGATAGTTTGAAAAATAAATATGAGTATTGAGTATACCTAAAGATGAAAAGTAAAAACCAATTTTTTTTCTGGCTGCTGGTCTTCATACACCTTGTTTATTTAGAACCTATGCATGTTTAATGAGTTAACCGACATGCTTTCTAACCTAACTCTTACCTCAACAAGCTTGATGGAATTTACCTATCACACTATAATTGCGAAAGTTTTAATGTTGTCTCGTAACTCGTAACGTCGTGCTTAATCAATTTGGATAAAATTTAGTATTATCTAGATTTATAACCCCAAAATGTGAGCTACCTAAGTACATAATGTAGATAAATATAAAAACCGGCCAAGTACGAGTCGGACTCGCGCACGAAGGGTTCCGTACCATTATCTATAAAAACGTAAAAAAAAACATGTTTGTTGTATGGGAAAAATATTTATTTTATTCTGTTTTTAGTATTTGTTGTTAGAGCAGCAACAGAAATACATAATCTGTGAAAATTTCAATTGTCTAGCTATCACGGTTCATGAGATACAGCCCTGTTATGTTACAGACAGATGGACAGACGGACAGCGAAGTCTTAGTAATAGGGTACCGTTTTTACCCTTTGGGTACGGAACCCTAAAAAAATACCATTAGTTTTCATCAAACCCAACACGTCTCTGTTTAGTTATATTTTCTGTCAAAACTAACATAGTTTTCTACTAAACAAAAAGGTTCCATCACCAAGAGTTTTATGTAAAAAGTTCCGTCTTCTACATTCTGTATTGAAACATAGGATACTTTTTGGGTTGACCAAGCGAGAGCTTTTTACGCACGCAATTTATAAAATAAATGAGCAAGTAAATAGAACAAAGTATACGAATAGACTAATAGACGTGTAGGTAACTTAGCTCGCGGCTCATGACCTAGCGTTAGGCGTCACAGTTCGCAAACTTGCTTATCATCGCGAACAGGAAAACAAACTCAAAGTAAATAGCGAACTAGTTATATCGAGAAGGGAATGTTTGAGGTGTGGCTAAATGATATCTTTTGCAACAGATAGTTCGGTTACCTTTGATAGGGTTCAGGGTAGGGTTGCCAGATGGGGATTCGTCGGGATTGTCCCTACATTATCTGGTGTCCCAGAAAGATACAAATTGTCCCGGAAAAATTACAAAACACTAAAATTATTAACAAATTTAAAATTAAGCGGTACTTTCACACATTGCCAATGCCAATTAACTTAAGTTTTAATAATAAAAAAAAACTTTTTAATTCTTAATATTTATTTACCGACTACAATCCCAAAATCCTGCCTTTTTGAAATTTTGCCTAGATATTTTGATCATCTCATCTGGTAACCCTAGTTCAGGGCTCTTACTCTGCAAAACGATTTCGACATTATCAACGACAGTGTGCTCCGATATATTCGGTCAAAAAGCACTCTTATAAATCGTCGTCTTTCGTACTAGAATGTATGGTACGATGTCAATTGTCAAATGTAATGTCGGTCGTTCCATCTTTCAAAATCGTCGGAAACAATATGACGTTTGTCCCGATATACCGTTGATCGTTTTCAAGAGTAGACTTTCAGCCCACCGACTTCGCGTCTACTGGAATTTTCTAAACTTTAAAGGACGATGAGGATTTATTTATATGCACATAGGGTTAAAGCACTTAAAGCTTATAAGTACCACGCGAGCAAAGCCTCGGGTGGATGCTAGCTAATTATAATTAATGAATTATAAAATAAATTTACCTACGTACCCACTTATTTTACAACAGCGGTCATCAAATAGCTAAAATCTTGCATTTTACCTTCAATACCAAAATAATTGCTGATTAGTTTTGAATTTGACGATGCGTTATCATGTAAATCGTAATGTAGGTAATAAAAATAATAGTACGCTTTTATATCCACAGTTATATTACTAATTAGGCCATTAACATTAACACGTATATGTAGGTATTTATGTTGCAAAATAAACCTCAGTAAATGAGTTCATGTATTCGTACATGTACAGTTTGTACATGTTTGGTTTTTTGTATGGGCTGAGTCTACCGTGATAAGACGGAAAAAGTGTTAAAACTGGATTATCTTGAAAACCATCAAACTTAATAAGAAACTGTCTATCATTTACTTAGCTAGAATGATTATCTAACGAATTATATAAAAAGTATACGAATTGTATAACTGACCAAGTGCGTGTCGTACCACGCGCAATGTAGGGTTTCGTAGTTTACACAGCTAACAACGTTATAATAATTAATTTTCAGTGATTATTGTACAAATTTTGAATTATTACTTATTTTTTATTAGTACAATTTTTTTATTATCCAAGTTGGTCGACAATTACTCCTAAACTTGTATAGCCTACTTAGCCGTGATAGTTTTCCTTTTAAATTCATCATAATGTAGTAGTACATGTACCGTGAATTTTTTCACACTTCTAAAACCAATACTTTAGCTGGTAGGAGGGGGGAGGGGGGGGGACACTCGACTCTGACTTAGGCATAACCTTGGCACACCTTGTAACAAGATTAAATTAATCTCGTTGCACGTTCTTCCCACCGAGAGATCTCCGAGATAACAGGATATTATTTATAGACTCTCCCCCACCAAGATTTTCTCCTAGTTTATGCTAGCCGGGTGGGAGGTACCTTGAATTCAAATCCGAAGATTTTTCTATTAAAATTAAAATGCATTTAAAATCTTAAAACAATACCGGCTTAATGTTTGTTGGCCGTAGATGCCCTTTGGAATCTATTAAGTTATGAGTTCCGGTGTCCAACTATAGTTTTCATAATCACTCTGTTCCACAATCAGTTCCACTTCACCAATAATACTTTCTGAATGCAAATGCTTGACTTGTTGCGGTACGGTGTTGTACCTACAATCCTTTCGAATAAAAATCCAAATCGGTTTATCAATGTAGGAGTTCTAAAACGAATTCAGAACCTCCTTCTTTTCAAGTCGGTCAATAGAGGATATGCGCATTAACACGTGCTTATAACGGCGAAGGAAAACATCGTGAGGAAACCAGTTAGTATACTTATAAGCAATAGGCTTAACCTGTCAGTGTGGAATGCTAACTACTGCAAAATGTGGGCGAGCGCCAAATGTTTGGACATGCCTCTGAATACCCAGAAAGATCTAAGCGCCTGGAGATGTAAGGATGTTTACAGATCTGTTTTCGAACGACTACAATATCTTTCAGTGTGAAAATAATACCTAAACCACAGTATAATACTGTTTAAAATATAAATTATGAATTTATTTACTTCAAAAAAGAAAAAGGTTCTCAATTCGATTGTATTTTTTTACTCTGAACTTTCTAGGTTAACCAATTTTATTGATTTTTTTTATTTGAAAGCTGATGCTTTCCGTTTGGTCCCTTATAACATTTAAAACCCCATATTAAATTTGAAAGAAAAAATATCACTTCTAAGGGTGAAAAAATAGAGGATGAAATTTTATATTGGATTTACTCAATTCAATTTACAACAACCTACATGAAGTCGGTTTTGTTTTTAAAATAAATAACTCGTTACCTACTCTTCAAAGAAGTGACAAACATTTTGCGCAAAAATCGTTACTTGCTATGGCGATATAAATATGAAGATACGAAATACAGGACTCAAATCTTTTTAGCTTTTAGCTCTGTATTTTAATACAACGTAAAACAAAAAACGATAGTGCTTTAGTTATGTTTTTTTAGGAATTCCCAGATTACGATTAGGAATTCTGATGCGTAAAATACAAGACTGCAAAAAACCCGAAACCGGTTCACTGCAAAACCGACCCGGTCTGCTCTCAATCTGAGTAGGTACTTGTACACGCACGGGAAATGCTAATTAGGTGATTAATATTGGAAGAATGATCCAGATGATAGTCATTTACCAGGTTCTTGACCTTGACCAAAGCAATGGTAGAGAACTAATACTCGTAGCGATAATAGTGAGGCCCAGAAAACAGTCTTGGGTGAAACTTTTCTTCTAATATACAGGATGTTTGGCACATGGACCGACATGATTTTTTGGGGGGTGGGGGGGGGTCATGTGCTATTTTTCCCCGTGAGACCCAATATCCTAAGTCTCACGGTAGTCCAGATATGTTTTTTTTTTTTTAATTTTTTGAAAACCACACGAAATCTTGCCTTGAAATCGTCCTAACTTTTTTGTTTGTGGTTATAATACCACAAAACCAAGTATGCTTGTATTCTACAATGTTTTTTTATTCTAAATAAATCATTACTTGTTACAATTAATATCCAAAAAAAAAAATCTGAGCTTTCAAAGTGGTAAATCGGTGTAAATGTTATGAAAAGGGACCACTTCTAAATTCATTTAAAAAAAAACTAAAATTCATTTTGAATTTAGCTTTCTTTTAAAAAGTTCTTTACTTATTACCCTTTCCAACGATATGCTACATGGCAGAAATAATACATCAGGGGTCGACCTAAGAGATACTTTGTTGCTAGGGTCAAGATAATGAAAAGACGTTTTTAAACGTTCTAAACTATTAGGTACGGCTTACCAGATATTCTAGTCAAGATAGGACAAAGTCCTAGCGATACAGGTTATATTTGTGAAAAAAACTTTAATAACGCGGAACAAGAACCTAACCTTGGCATTTATTGTGCCATCGATGTTTTCTCAGTGTGTCGTAACTCGCAACATACACAAACTGTACATTTAACGCTTTTACACAAAAAATATTTAATAATTATTGGAAAACCTCGCAACTTCACGTGAAGTTATTTTCATCAGACTCCAACCCCCACTGCACCCTCTGAGGGGTTGAATTTAGAAAATTCTTAGTGCACCCTTAATCACTTAAAGGAATACACACACCACTCAAGATTCTAGGTTTAGGCTGTGCGTTGATAGATCAGTCAGTCAGTAACTCGAAAGTTTTATATTATTTAGATCTCTACCAGACAAAAGCAGCTTATAATAGTGCTCATCAAAATATCTTAAAGTTGTATTATTGCAGAAAGGTTACCAAGTGAAGCCCTTTTATGATTATGATAATTCGATCAGAAGCCCTGATGAATGTTGAGCCCTTAGATATTTTTATTACCCGACTGCCTAGAAGGCTTGGTAGTTGTTGAATTTTTATTATATTTTATTATCTTCAATCAACTTTAACATTTTACAAGCACGTATCTGAATCATAAGTAAAAACAACAAAATACTTTGATAATCCAAATAATATGACCCGAGAGCTGGTTCCTATTTGACACAACGGTTCAGCATTGCCGGCAATACCGCCAGTACCTTGAGAACGCTTCTTGTGATCTGGATCAGTTGAGCTATCTATAGACTGTTTGCAACGGTCTTTAGATGGCTCAACTGGTTCTTATGTATTTTGTAAATATTCTGTAATATATTAGATGTCAAAAATAAAAATAAAATAAACCACTATTATTTATATCGAAACGAAAACAAACATGCAAAAAAAACCTACCAGAGAAAGGAAAGAAGGAAGGAAATCCATGGATCTAAGGATGACCCATTAAAAATCATCTTTTCTTTGTTTGATATGACAAAGATAATGGTTACGAGCTGATAGATCTTATGGCAAATTACAATCTCTTACTCTTTATTCCATTATCACGATGGAACAGACTAATATAAATAAAACGCTGCAGATTGTGTACAAATCGAGATGTTTACCGTGTTATTACCCAACACAATACTTTCAACCAATTAGACCAACCAACAATACGTGGCGTGCCGTGAAACGAAGTTATTGAAGTACTTCGTGTTCAGCTCCACATCAGAACGGAATAAACTAGCAATCATCATATCGTTCCCACAGCATCTACAAATGCATATCGGACGTGAGACTCCAGTGATAACATAAATAAAACATTATGTTAATTGATAGAAATAAGGCATCGTAAAAATTCCAGTCAGTCCGATTTCGCACCTAAAAATATCGTAAAGCCTGGGGGTCTACTCTTTAAAGCGATAAACGATATAGTACAAGGATCAAGATCAACTATTCTAAGTAACATTGTTTCCATTTTGACTGACACTTGTATATTTTTTCTAAAAACTTCGGTAAAACTAGTTTAAACCGTCTCTCAAGAAGGTACCTACAAGAAAAATATAATGGAAACTTAGTTATCAACTTCAAGGCCAGTTATAACTGTACAGACATGTTGGATGTGGTGTGGTAATGTTGGGTAATTAACTGGACAGATGAAGAAAGAAAGTTGTCTTAGAAATTAATACATAGTTAGGAGTCATACGCATTCACGATATTAATACATAATTTGGGTTAGGTAGTCGTAGCAATTTAGGGAGCAACAAGTGAAGAAACTAATATTAAAGAGGTATAAGACGTATATAAGTAGTAGATATAAAGAAAAGTTACCGGTAAACTTGACCGGGTCAAGGAAAGTGCACACGAGTCTGTTCGAAGAGTTGGCGTAGGTACCTACTTCAGTTGAATAGATACAACGTTTTCATTCAATAAGTTGAATTATTCGTCTATTCGTCTACAATATTATAGATATACGCAATTTGGTGATACCATTTAGGGTAGATTAAAAAGATAAAAGGCAATCTTTATCTATATATTTATTTGTACGGCCTTTGTACATTTGTACGATGATCACAATATTGTGTACTTTCAGTAGGTACTTAAAGAAAAGGGATACCCACCATACTTCGAACGAACTTCTACAATCTAGATGTTGATTTCAAAGCAATCATTGTAATAAATATTTTACAGACCAGATTTTTAATATATTTTTTTGGGTCAGATTTTAAATTATTTGAGGTAGGCACCTACCTATCGAAGCCCAACAAAGAAGGAACATGAAGGAATATTTAAATATTATTTAATTTAAATTGGTTTAAAAAAATGTAGATAGGTAGGTAGGTACGTTTATTTTTTTCTAATAAATAACTAATAAGTACGATAAGGATATAGCTTTCAATTCATTTGTACCTAACTCAAATTGTTGATAGTTAAAAATTCAGTAAAACCCATTGATAACGGTAATCTCTCCATAGCTACAGCTAAACAGGGCGGAAACGGAAAAAGAATGAGAGTGAAATTATTAACAAAATAAGATCGAATAAAAAACGTATAAACTAAATGTGAATTTTTAACCTTGAGGTGGTGAATTATCTGCAACATTTAGGAAAGGTACATAAGTTAGGTACCTAGATACTCACATCATAACTCCAAGTGCAGGAGACTCCGGCGAACTTGGCGACGCATCTCCCGAGCTCCACATCCTCGTGCGTCGTGTAAAGGTGCTTCAGGCAGTACTTTATGTGAGGAGCCACTCTCCGCAGCGTCTCCCGAGAGAGTAGAACCCCTGGACCACCCATGCAAAAGTTCTCATTGTAGTCCAGGGCTAGTTCGTCACGTTCGGCCGTTGTCCCTCTTCCCGCTTGCCCAATAAATTGAGGCTTCCTACTGTCCACCGAACGCAAAAACTCCTGTAACTTATCACCGCGCACGTACACGTCATCGTCCGCACGCATGAACCACTCGAACCTGTCCCCGTACTTCTCATACATGTACAGCAACATCATGAAGGATTTCTTCTGCGGAGGGTAGCTATCATCGACGTTCTTCAACGGCACTAACGGCAAATCTGGCGCGCGCGATACTTCAGAACTGAAGAAAGCGATCCGGCCAGGTAAGTCCTTGCTCCAGGTATCGTAGACGGCGCGCGCGCGCGTCGTCAGGTACTGCTCCGCTGTCATCACACCCACGAACACCAGGGTTCGATTAGAGTTCTGCACCGTTTCGTTCGGCTGCAAGCCGATAGCTGCCAGAGGGTCCGCCTCTGCAACCAACCGAGCGGCGTCCGGACAAGCCTCGATGCCTGTTCGGGACGAAGTCCGCAGACAAAGCTTGAGGAACACCCCCAGAGTCACACCGGCCACCACTCCCGCCACCAGATGCATCCACCTGCTCCTCCGAGCCATCGCAACGCAACTAAGAAAGGCTCAAGGAAGGCGCCCACTGTTACCCGGCGTCCACATGTGCGCATTCCGGGAACGGACTTTTTATCCCTTTTTTGTAGTCGGGAGGGGTAGACATTAGCGGGCTGCTTTTTTGTTCGGCTCGCTCCCATCGGCGGGAGCTATCACATGGCGCGCCGCGGGCTAACTGTCGCGATATACGAAATCGAATCGAACTGTATCGCGCTATCGCCGCCAAATATCGGATTCGCAGATGTTATCGGAGCGATCGCGGCGCATGTGGACATGCGAGACGGTCATGTTACGCGACGCTCGGACGGAATGCGTCTCACGCCCGCGCCGTAGGTAGCTGTTCGACTCGAGCGCCGATCTGCGAGCGACTGCACCGAGGAACAACAGTCGGGCAGCGGTAGTTCCGAGAGTGGACACGTCTCGAGAGATCTCGCTCGCTCTCGGCTGGAATCCTCGCGGCGTCTCTGTCTCGTGCCGGCCGGCGCGGTGGGCCAGTGCTGCGATGCGAACTTGTCCCATTGCCATTCATCGTCTGCGATGACAATGGACAATGTGGTGGTCGCCTATTGTCTGGCGGAGGTGGGTCAGCGGCTCGCGGAAACTACATTAGATGACCTATTTGCGAGTCTCCGGGAACTAGATGAGACGACGGAAGTGGTTCCTTTACTAGTACGCATACGCTTGGATTTCATTTGGTACCTACCTACCTACTTAGTCTGCTGACATCGATAGCGCAGGGTACACGAACGCCCTTGATCCTGAGCTCAAGTTCGTCCGGTTTCCGTAGCCTCGCAATTACGAGTTTCATGAATTTTAATAACTTGAAATGTTTAAAATCTCTTACATTCAACAAACTAATCTAAGAATGACGAGGATGAAAAAAACTGCGGAGAATATGAAAGGATTAGACTATAGATAAAACCGCATGAGTAGCACTTGGCATTGACCCGGTACCAAAAATGGATCAAGATCTCCGATAAGAGACGTCCGTATTCCAAAGCAGTAGGATTCAGTATTGCAAAATAAAATGGTTGATTTGTGAGCAGATGTTGACGATATTCATTTGCATGACAGATGGGTTTCGGTGCTCTTCCGGACACAACTCCAACTAAAGACCGTGTAGTTCATACATAGCATAATAAATCAAAATAAGACGGGGTAGAACAAAACTATTTTGTAATTTGAACTACATAACTACACACATAGATACTACCTTCTTCAAATCCGATTCCAATATAAAAGCTAAAAGTTTTTTTTACTATTCCACAGAACGGAATTCCCAGACTAATTAATTTAAATAGTGACTCAAATAACCTGACCTGTAATCAATATTGTGCGTCACAAAATTATTATTTTGATTGAAAAATAGACGGCAAATTAAAATACCTACAATTTTACGTTTTAGCTCCGGGAAACAATATATAACGGACAGACTAGCTAGACCAAACAACCTGGTCCTAACAGGCCTAATCTATACATATAATAAAGCTGTAGAAGAGTTCAATTCTGTACATTGAATAAAAACGAAAAAAAAAGCTCCTAGGGATCTTCATACAAGTAACACAAGCCAAAAAAAAACATTTTGAATTTTTTGTCTGTCTGTCTGTCTAATCTATACATATAATAAAGCTGTAGAAAAGTTCAATTCTGTACATTGAATAAAAACGAAAAAAAAAGCTCCTAGGGGTCTTCATACAAGTAACATAACACAAGCCAAAAAAAAACATTTTGAAATTTTTGTCTGTCTGTCTGTCTAATCTATACATATAATAAAGCTGTAGAAGAGTTCAATTCTGTACATTGAATAAAAACGAAAAAAAAAGCTCCTAGGGGTCTTCATACAAGTAACAGTTAATGTAATGTAACAGTAATGTTTAGGTTAATGTGTGTTATATTT
This sequence comes from Hydriomena furcata, assembly GCA_912999785.1. Lineage (NCBI taxonomy): Eukaryota > Metazoa > Arthropoda > Insecta > Lepidoptera > Geometridae > Hydriomena > Hydriomena furcata. Next base: position 13,888,790 of record OU538834.1, read on the forward strand.
TATGTTTAGCTACTCTGTGTCTTTATGTCCATGAAATCAAAACTGGTCTCAGCAGAATACCAGCGCTGCAACATGGTAACATGTTGTAGTATATGCTGAGCTGAAGACCTTTTCACCACCACACAACTAATAACCGTTTTCTGTTGAATTTATTTATTTATTTTGTTACATCTGTTTTTAATTTATTTTGTTTTCTTTTTATATTATTGTGGTGGTATGAATAAACGTTTTTCTTTCTTTCTTTCTTTCTAACACAAGCCAAAAAAAAACATTTTGAAATTTTTGTCTGTCTGTCTGTTGTCAGGCTTTCACGCAAAAACTACTGAACGGATTTTGATGAAACTTTTTTTGTTATTATAGCTATTAGTCCTAGGCAACTTCTAGACATAATTTTGGAAGATCGGAACACCAGATGTGGAACTATAGCGGTCTGGGTTTGGGTAATCTACAAGAGATATTAATATACTGCTTTAGGCAAAGTTGGTCAACATGCTGTCGACAATCGAAAGAAAAGGAATAAAATAAAACCGGCCAAGTGCGAGTCGGACTCGCGCACGAAGGGTTCCGTACCATTATCTATAAAAAACGGCAAAAAACACGTTTGTTGTATGGGAGCCCCACTTAAATATTTATTTTGTTCTGTTTTTAGTATTTGTTGTTATAGCGGCAACTGAAATACATCATTTATGAAAATTTCAGCTGTCTAGCTATCACGGTTCATGAGATACAGCTCTGTGACTACCAGACGGACAGACGAACAGCAAAGTCTTAGTAATAGGGTCCCGTTTTTACCCTTTGGGTACGGAACCCTAAAAAAGAAATACGAATTATACATTAATTCATAAAAAACTCAACAGATAGCAGCACATGTGTACCTACCTAACTACTACTAACCTACCTTTATAATAATAGGCGCAAACATTATTTACATTTGTGCATGCTCTGCAGCGGGTTTACTACTTAATGGGTAAGTCATAAGTACTGATATAAAAGTTGCGGGATACTAAAATCGTGGCTACCAATTACTATACTCACGGGGCCGGCAGCGGGACCACTTGAGTATATCCGCGGATACCTATCTTAAATTTAAGCCATACCATAGCCATACCTATTCCAAATAATCACATTTAGAAATGTCTGTCACCCAGCGAAGCGGGCACTGGTCAGCTAGTGTAGTATAATTCTTATATAATTTAGTAGACTTTGTTTTCAAAACGGTGAAGGAAAACATCGTGAGGAAACCAGGAACCAGTTAGCATTCTTATAAGCAGCGATGAGCTTGAAACCTGACACGTATGGAATGTTAACTGCAAAATGTAGGTATTTTGCCAAATATAATGTTTGGTCTAAAGAGGGTAGTCAGTGGCACTGACTACCCCCTATAAACATCTTCAAGTATCTAAGAGTATGTCTAACGTTCTTGGCGATTACAGTCGTGACCCTATTTATTTTTTAGTAGACTTACCTAGTAGTACGTAGTACTTATGCCTATCTTAATTAAAGAGTCTTCATATGTTTAATAGTTTTTAAGATTATTACCTACCTAAATACGCTTAATGATATTTTCAGGCTTGTCAGAGTATACGTAGGATACCTACTCTACTTACAAAAACCAAAAAATGTAAGAATCACCAGTTCTCATGGATAAACGATAAGTGCATGTTTTTTTACAAAGTCATTAATTAAAAAGCGTTATCATGTTAACATACATTGTTTGTAGATTGTAAATGTTTGTTATACATGCATTCTCGGATTGTACATAATTGAATAATAATTATACCCTACATAATGTAGGTAATAATTGCGTTATAAAAATTAAAAATAAAACCGACGAAAATGTTTCGACCAAAAAAGATATTCGTTTTTAAGTTTTATTACAGAACTATTACTATACATATAAAAAACTTGAGAGGTGTCAAGGGACACCCGGATGGAACGAAGTTCTTTTCGATTAATTAGTGAAGGAATTGTAATAAAATTTTATTTCTTTTAAGTTAAAATAATATGTTTTTTATTATTATCAAATATAATGTAATATAAACTTAATCAGTAGGCTCAATTTTTGTCAATCTAGCTAGTTAGATGAGAAACAAACGCAAAGCAAATAAATAGGTAAGTACTCTACCTTCCTAAGTAGATACCACCTACCAACTAATGATGTTTTGGTAATCTCCTACTTGCACAATAAGTCGTTTATTAGTTTACAGTTATGTTGTACTGAACACAAAATAACGTGGGACAAGGGAAGGGGAATCAACTTTGACCTCGACCTCGACCTCGACCTCGACCTCGACCTCGACCCCACCTCGACCCCACCTCGACCCCACCTCGACCCCACCTCGACCCCACCTCGACCCCAACTCGACCCCACCTCGACCCCAACTCGACCCCACCTCGACCCCACCTCGACCCCACCTCGACCCCACCTCGACCCCACCTCGACCCCACCTCGACCCCACCTCGACCCCACCTCGACCCCAACTCGACCCCACCTCGACCCCACCTCGACCCCACCTCGACCCCACCTCGACCCCACCTCGACCCTTTCACAACGCGCGATAAGGAACTTCGTTCCAAAAAGTATTTAAGTATTCTATCAGTTATCTAGTTCCCATAGTACAAGCTTTGCTTAGTTTGGGGCTAGATGGCGATGTGTAAAATGTCCACCAATATTTATTATTTATTATTTATTATTATTATTATTATTTATATATTAATAGATATACAACTTGACAATAGATATACAACGTGACAACTTTTTGTGACAACTTTTCGTGACAACTTTTCGTGACAACTTTTTGTGAAAACTTTTCGTGACAACTTTTCGTAAGAATTTTTTCCGTCTAGCCCCCTTTCACAACGCGCGATAAGGAACTTCGTTCCAATAAATGTCAAATGGGACCCACTTTGGACTATTCTTTACAATAGAAAAAAAAACATCTAAACCGGATCATCAGATAAAAAGATATTCGCGGTAATACAACAAAAATGCAACAAAAAAACTAAAAACCGGCCAAGTGCGAGTCGGACTCGCGCACGAAGGGTTCATTATCTATAAAAACGGCTAAAAAACACGTTTGTTGTATGGGAGCCCCACCTAAATTTTTATTTTATTGTTTTTCGTATTTGTTGTTAAAGCAGCAACATAAATACATAATCTGAGAAAATTTCAACTGCCTGTGAAATACAGCCAGATACAGCCCTGTGACAGACAGACGGACAATAAATAGGGGTTACTTTTACCCTTTGGTTACGGAACCCTATAAAGATACGCGTCGCATTGTGAACCTCATCCGTTTTTCATCGGTTGAAAATAATCTAGCACATAAACTTTATAACCGGCCTCACAGCTTAGTTGGTAGTAACTCTGCCTTCTGCGCTGTAGGTTGTGGGTTCGATCCCCACCCAGGGCAAATATTTGTGTGATGAACATAGATGTTTGTTCTGTGTCTGGGTGTTAATATGTATATTAAGTATGTAATTACAAAAAAAAAAAAAAAAAAGTGTATAAGTATTCTATCAGTTATCTGGTTCCCATAGTACAAGCTTTGCTTAGTTTGGGGCTAGATGGCGCTGTGTGTAAAGTCCGCCAATATTTATTTATTTATTTAATTTGGCACTTAAAAAACAGGTGCTTAAATGAAAATAAAATTTCTTTGGATTCGGTTAAAAAGCGGCCATCATTGCGTCTTCTATTGACTGTAACATTGCTATGCTAAATATCATAGGAAATTTGAAAAAATATTTTTAATTTTTTCGAATCGATACAAAACCAGTCACAGGTCGAACATCCTACAGGATTGAACAATTTGGTTTTCACTAGGGGTAAGGTAGGGAAAGATGTGCTTGTGCCTTCAGTATAATATAATATGCCTCTGTAAAATTGTTGAACTTGATAGGAAGAGTAGTTAATTTAAAGCATTCACTGTCATGTAGGTATATCTTTTCGGTTAAAGTCATCCCGAGGAAAATCTATTCGAAGCGTGTGGAAATGTGAATAACTAAGATTTTGATCAAATTCTATCTAAATCTAATTGATCAAGACTGAATTAATTTACGAGTATGATACTTAACTAACTTTCTGGTTATTTTTTACACTACTATTAATAAAAGAGGTAAAACTTTTATTTAAATTAATAATTATTTCACCTAACAAAAACTACATTATCAGCGAGTAAGGCTATATTTTATTTTCAAAAAGATGAGAAACTCCCACAAAATTTGCAATAATGTAAGTTTGCTTATGGTATAAAAATATGCCCATAATCTTCCCTATTAAACCCGTTCAAAGCCGAAGCGGATAGCTAGTGTATTACTAGTGTCTATCTATATCCCAATTTTTTCCCCAATTTCCCTTAGTCACGCAAGGCAGCACGCATGAACGGCTGGACCGATTTTACTAATTCTTTTTAGGGTTCCGTACCCAAAGTATAAAAACGGGACCCTATTACTAAGACTTCGCTGTCCGTCTGTCACATGAACCGTGATAGCTAGATATATGAAATTTTCAAAGATGATGTATTTCTGTTACCGCTATAACAACAAATACTAAAAACAGAATAAAATAAATAATTGAGTAGGGCTCCCATACAACAAACGTGTTTTTTTTTCGTTTTGTATGGATAATGGTACGGAACCCTTTATGCGCGAGTCCGACTCGCACTTGGCCGGTTTTTTTTGATGTGTTAAGTTTTGTCAGGAAGCGGTTCTTAAGGAAAGAAAAAAATTAAGAAAGTTACGGAAAATTTTGGTTAAATCTGGGTTTATTGAAATTTGAAAGGACAACGTCGGGACGGGACAGCTAATTAAAAATAAAACAATTTAATTTAAAATAACATTTTATATTATACATTTTGTTTGTGTGAAGCGGTAAAGTATAAAACCATCCAACTAACAGCAAGCTCACTTACAATTTAAACAATCTAGAAATAAATAAAAAACAGTTATATAATCAAACCTCTCAATACATTATATACTCTTTTATATACATACACGTTTTACACATACAAAAATAAAGTTTCTACACACTACACGCCTAAAATTATAGCTCCAGCTCGCTATGCTCCAATGGTACACGAATAAAAGGTAATTAATATTGTATTATACAGAGTGTCCCAGAAGTTTACGTTATATCGGAAACGGATGACAGACCAAAAGTCATAAAGATATCAGAATAATAAATAAAATAAAAACGTGTTATGTATTTTTGAAAATAATAATAATAATAATTAAATAGTAAATATTCAGTCAGTCAAATAAAATTAATTTATTTGAAACCAAACTAATTATAGTGGTTTTGATGTTTTTTTTTATCATTTATGTACCTTAAAGCTTCCCACGATTTTACTTGTGTAGGATCCGGATATGACCTAAAGCTATTCCAGGTCAAGAATAAGTTTAGTTTGTAAATTACACTTGTGTTTATTTGTTACTTTGTTTGTTAACACACCGTATTGCATCCTAATAGTATTATAAATGCGAAAGTTTGTGAGTTAGTATATAATTATGAATGTACCTTAATAAAACCTTAATGACCAAACTGATTAATATAAAATTTGCTGTAGTATGTAGATAAAAAATCTACTAAGGTCGGTATTCGAAATTTATTTTGTCAAAGAAATCTGACATCAATTTGACTATTGGATGTTACGCATTCTATCAAAATTCGTAATTAATTTTATCAGGACAAGGTTTATAGGGAAAAAAGTATTTTTTTTTCTGTGCGATTACTGAAATTTAGGCAGGACAAAGTCTGACACGGGAAGGCTAGTTTGGTATATAACTATAATATTATGATTTAGATGAAAAATACTTATTCGGATACCATGAGAGCGCAGCCGCGGGAGGAAGCTAGCTATTGCTATCGTCCATTTTTATAATCGATCCCAATCTATTTTTCAGTATTCAGTGCCAAATCAAAGGACATAGCCGATACATGTTGCATTTGCCGCCTTTGATAACTTTAATAGCTATTACAACTATGTCTATTAAATTAATAGACATTTTTATTGCTTTAATTAACGACAAATTAGTCTTTTAAAATGCGATTGTTTGTAACAAGAAAACTAAATTATCTTATCAAATTTTTTTCTGGCGCAGTACATGATTCTAGGAAACAGTATTATTGCGTAAGCTCGCTGGTAATAGTAATCGATTCGATAGCCCTATTATGAGATTTCCAAACTACATGTACTATCGAGTACCTATAGTTGTATGGAATCCAGTACAGCGCCTCTAGCGGTAACTACACTGAACTAAATCTTCCTTTTAAGTATAAATTGCTGTTGCAGTTTTAATTCTATAAAATCTTTCTTACAAATAACTAACGATACTCGACAGCGAATAGTTTGGAAATCTCATAATAGGGCTACAGTTGAAGCCGACTACTATTACCAGTGAGCTTACGCAATAACGCTGTAAATGTAAACTTAATGTAAACTTGTACCTATTTGAATACATTTATGGCAGCCTCAAAAAAAGGAGGTTATCAATTTGCTATGTATTTCCTTACTGCATAAGTGAGTAGGTACTAATGAAGTTTTATACGTAACTAGCTTTTACCCGTGACTACGTCCGCGTACATTCTGGAAAATCGATTTTTGACGACTCTTATCATAAAACAATTAAACATGGGTAAAAAGTAGCCTATGTCCATCCCAAGACTTTAAATTGTCACAAACAGTTTGGCCGTGACGTCACAGATAGACAGACAGGCAGACAGAGTTACTTTCGCATTTATAATATTAGTATATTATATACAACTAGCATTTTATCCAAGTACCACGCGAGTAAAGCCGCGCGCGGAATCTGTGTATAAATATATTATACAGACTACAAACTTATATAATTTTCTATATAATTTTGGTAGTGTCAAAAAACTGGTTTTTGTTGAACTTTTAACATCACAAGATAAGTTTCTATTAGTTAGAGGTGGCAATAATGTTGTCTCGACAACACGATTTGAATTTTTAAAAATAATTTGGAAAATATTGCGTAATGTCAGAGTGACAGTAATAAAAGTTAAGACAGTTTAGTCGTTTTCCTATTTAATTTGTTATATTTTTCACATTCAATTGTCATATTAGTCAACACCAATCTACATAAATGTAGGTTGACATAACTAAATCACATTGCGAAATTTAGTCATACTATCCAAGTTTTAGAACTATCATTGTTACGCTAATTTAGACTACCGTAAACGTAAGGAATAAGAGCGATCATATTTTACTAAATTTTAGTAAAGTCAACTAACTTAAGTAAAGTTAACTAAGTTTAGTTAGTTTTTGACAACAGAATTGCCACCAGTGTCCATGCGAAAGTTGAGCGCTTAACATAGTAGGTACCTATACAAAGCAATAGATAGTTTAGTCTTCACTCTTCATAAGCCCTTCGTCCTATTTGCGTACACACGAGCACACTCACATACCTAATTAATGTGATCTCATAAAACCTCATTTAAAATAACAAATTGCACAAAACTATTTACAATATTTATAGTTTTCTTAGTAATGTTTAAATTTAGGTGATAGTAATTACAAATTGATGTGCTATTATAAATGCGATTGTAAACTAAATCCTACAGGCAGATATCACAATGTACTCAGGGCTTTATGAACAAAGGCTCAGTATCTTCAGAATATAATATATATATTATATATCTATATGTATCTTCTGAAATAATGAAATAATCACCCCTCATTCTTATAGCTATAGTGACAGATAAATCTGTTGACATATAAATTAAATATTTATAGGGCCTGGCTGGAGGTTATTAATGAAGTTATAAGCGCTGTAAAACTGACAGTTTAAAATATGATCAGAAGACACAAAAATAAAAACTACTTTAAGGATAATGCGGCTTTCAAAGCACTTTTGTTTTGATACACTAAAAGTAAAATAAATGTATTATTTCTTTCTTTCTATAAACATAGTTTTCTTTTACTTATTTCTTACTCTAAGGCTAATGGTACGTCGGCCTATAAGCCTTTACGATAATTTAGAAAGATCATAAGACAGACGAGACATCAATTCAGTACGTACTACATTTGATATTAATATAGCTGACAGTTCTGTTGAACACAACCTAACTAAAACTTAGTAAAATACGATCGTTCTTATTTTAGTCATGTTATAGTCTAAATTAGCGTAAACCTTGGATAGTTTAGTATTTTTTCTATAATGTTTTGCAAATTTTAAACATCCAATTGTCTTATTATTCAACATCATTTCATAAGATGACTAAATTTGGGTCACTTTTAAATTTACGCTACTTTAGACTTTAGCGTGGATATAATGAGATAGATCATATTTTCTCAATTTAAGTCGGATTGTGGTTGATTGTCCGATTCGATCCGATTGTCCGGAAAAAGTTGGTGCCTTTTGTATATTATAATCATCTATTTATTAGTTTATATGTTACCAACCAAGGTAAATACTAAATATATGTATTACTCAGCGCAATGGCTTTAGATTTCTAAATTGATAATTCAGAGTTATGACGACATTTGTCTGGCATCTAAATTAGCGTAACCTCAAAATAAAAGTTCTAAAATTTAAGTAATTTTACGATTTACGTTAATTTAGTCAGCATGTTAAATGGTTGACTAAAGTGAAATTTTGACCATATTTTTTTTGTTCATTCGAAATATACGAAAGAAGCGGAATGTCTAAGATATTCTAATTTAAGAACTTTGACTTTAACGTAGAAGAAACAAGAGGAATTTTTAGGAAGTATTAACTTTCGCCTGGATTTAGAAGAATCTCCAACAGTGGTGGCGATTCTGTTGTGTCCTAACTAAAAGTTAAAATTCCTAAAAACGATCGCTCTTATTCCTTTTACTTTAAAGTCTAAATTTGCGTAACATCAAAATGACAGTCCTAAAGTTTAGGATATTTTAGCCGTTTCTCTATTTTATTTCGCATATTTTACACATCCAAGTGTCATCTTAGTCAACACCAATTTACATGTTGATTAAATTTAGCTTGACGTTTCTAAATCACTAACAAAAACTAACATTTATATAAATTAGCGACCCGCCCCGGCTTCGCACGGGTAGCATGTTATTATACATATAAACCTTCCTCCTGAATCACTCTATCTATTAAAAAAAACCGCATCAAAATCCGTTGTGTAGTTTTAAAGATATAAGCAAACATACATACATACAGACGCGGGAAGCGGAAAGCGACTTTGCTTTATACTATGTAGTGACTATGCTAAATTTTAGAACTGTCACTTTGATGTTACGCTAAATTAGACTTTAACGTAAAGGAATAAGAATCATCGTTTTTAGGAATTTTAACTTAAGCGTGGACACAACAGAATCACCACCATTGCCCTCATAAAAATAGGTTTATTCGTACCTAACATAAGTTAAGTAATCGGCGAATATGTATATATAACACAAGTTAATTTCTCGCAACTATAATACAACATATATATAAAATGCATACATTTTGTATTTTACTAAAACTTTTATTCTTCACTTTAGAAATAAATAAACATTTTCTTATTTTTATTTTTTAGTAAATAAATTATTTTTGTTTTATTAAAAATCTTTGAAAACGCTTCATTTTTACCAGTTGACATAAAAGAAGAAGAAGAAGCGCAAACAAGAGCAGTTTTTTCATTATATTTTCAATAATGTGGCAATTCTACTGTCACCTACTAACTAAAATTAAGTAAATTTCAGACATATTAGTTCTGTTTATGCTACTTTAACTTCAAGAATCCTAAAATTAGGAAAGTTTGGTATGTTTTCTATTTTATTTCGCAATATCTAACGAGTCGAAGTATCTTATTAGTGAAAACAATTTATTTACAAATTTTAATCTCAATTTTAAGACGAGTAAAAAGTTTTTGATGAATGCAGAATCGATTTTTCTCAATAACCACAAAACATACAGTTTTGTTTTTTACGACAAGAATAAGTTAAGGATTTAATCTAGATTAATTTTAGACAGAAACAACTTATCTCGATAAATTTATTTTGAAAAGTTAGCTCTTCAAAAACACTATTTTAGTTTTGAATCAAAACTATAAATAGCTAAACAGTTCATTTTTATATAATTCGTTAGATAATCATACTAACTAAGTAAATTATAGACAGTTTCTTTTTATGTTTGATGGTTTTCAAGAATGTCTGTAAACATTATAAGATAGATCTCTGTCCTAACTCCTTAACAAAGTTTTAGTTAGTTTATGGGGCCAACAAAATCGCCACCATTAGAATTCTCAATCATAAATAATGTAGTTGAAATAATTGATAACTTTTTACGTATTTCATATCTATCTTTATCTTACTATTGTACAATGATATTCTCATAGGATCGTAACCTCACATTTTGGCAAATTCTTAAATATAAAAACAATTATAATTTATTTAATATATACTATACTACAGCATGAAACTATGAAGCCACTATCATCCCTAAACTTGGATGGAATCGAACCATTATTGTGAATAAGTAACAAGACCAACCCGCTCCGAAGACATAAGATATATACATTATACATACAGCTTTATGTACACGAGTATCTACTCTATCGAGTACAAAATACGTAACATTTTTGTATGAAACTTTTATCACAATATTTACTTGCATAAGCGTGTGTTAGGAGACGAGTTCGTCCAACGCCTTGTCCCTATTGAATTGGTGCTTGGCGAGGGCGGCTGACACTCGCCCTTCGGAGAAACCGAGGTCCATCAAATCGCCCACTATTAGAAGACCCTCGATCACCTGCAATTTTGACAGAATAATTATACAATTCTGCAAAATGTAGGGATGTGCCAAATGTAATGTCTGGACGTGCCTCTGACTAACCCTTTTAGATATTTTCAAGGATCTGAGCGCCTGGAGATCTGACAGGATGTCTACCGTACTTGGGGATTACAATCGCGATCCTAATATTGGTAGATATTTTACACAGCGTCATCTAGCTAGACGACATATTTATAGAATAGAATACCTAATTACATACTTTTTTTTGTAAAAACATTCACAAATGTGTAGAACAAACATCATTGTTCATAACACAAATATTTGTCCTGGGTGGGGATCGAACCCGCAACCTACAGCGCAAAAGGAATCAAGAATCGATAAAATGAATGAATCAATAAAATCACGACTGTAATACTCAAATACGGTAGACATACTCTCAGATCATAAGGTGCTTAGATCTTTGAAGATGACTAAAGGGGGTAGTAAAGAGGCACTTCCAAACATTACGTTTGGTACATGCCCACGTTTTGCAGTAGTTAGCATTCCACACGTGACAGGTTGCAAGCCCGTCGCCGCTTACAAGAATACTAGCTAGTTTCCTCACGATGTTTTCCTTCACCGTTATAAGCATGTGGCTCCTCAATCACAGTTTTCACTCGTTCGGGAGCTTATGGATTCATTAAATTATGTTCACAGTATATTATGTCAATAAAATAAATTTGAAATTTGTATATAAATTATTCGAACAGAAAAATCCATTGATGCACAGCCTTAGGATTTAAAGTCGAGGTACCTCCCACTCAGCCAGCACGATTTTAATAATTTAACAGTAATGCTATCAAATTATAGTTGTGTACCTACGCTTACATTAAATTCGGTTTATCAACAATATGTAATGTAAACACTGTTAAGTTTTTTTATCAGTAGTTCTGCAATTGCGATGTGGGAGGGCTAGTGCCCGACTGATACGTAAGAGATGTGGGTTCAATCACTTTTCCAGTTTATATTCTTATTAAGTGCAGGCTTGCAACCTTTCACAATGGAATGCTAACTACTGCAAAATGTGGGTATTGTGCCAAACATAATGTTTGGACTACAATCTTTTTACAATCATCAAAGATTTAGGTGTCTCAAGATCTGAGAGTATGTATACTGTACTTGGGAATTACAGTCATCCTTTTTATTTTATTTTATTAATAGAAAATATATTAAAAAAAACATAAACAAACCTTCTTATCACTTTCTCCAACAAGTGTGCAAACTCTTGCTACCCTGTCCAACGGAAAGCCCATTCCGTGAATTTTCTGACACATTTCTTGTAATTTTGGTGACAATTTCTCATATGGATTGGGTAGTTGCTCAGATTTCTTCCTATGCCTTTTCTCTTCCTTCTTCCCACTAGATACTTGTGGGATGCTTTTGGGCGTAGGACTCGGGTTGTACGACCTCTCATTCACTCTCTGTTTAGCTAAAGCTAGTTCCTCATTCAACTCTCTTACAATGTCAGGCACACTCCTTGACCGAGATTTAATTGTATTGTGTGATGTGAGAATTTCTTGGTTTTGGACAGGCAAGTAAGGAGGCTGATAATTGACAGGTATTTGAGGGTATTGACAGTAGTAGGGCTGCGCCATGGTAGTCCCATTAGGCACTTGAACATCTGATGTTGTAGGCATCTGGTAGTACGGATCAATTGTCTGGTAAGGGTTGGGGATATAGTATTGATAGTTTGGGACATACATGTTTTCATTATCAGGAATGTAGTAACCATTAGTTGGGTAGTTTTGGGGTGCATACATCATGCTCGGGCCCTGTACCGGTTGTTCTAGATAAGTAGAAGGCATGTATGTAACTCCTTCGATATGAGATTGGGAAGTGTTAGGTACGGTGTAGTAAATATCCGGGACAGTTTGTTGACTACAGTTATTCGAGGTTTCCAGTTGACTTTGCAAAACTTGAGCAAGTAATTCCATATCATTAATAGTCTTGAGCTCCACATTATCAAATGGACTTGATGTGTCATTTTCAAAATCCCTAAATGTCAATGTGTCAACATTACGACTGTAAGGGGCTGTTTTAACTTTTGAATTAAGCCGTAGATTTTGTAACGGATCTGAAATCGGGTCATCCATTAGACAACTATTGTCATAGTTACATTTCACTTGCACAGGTTGTAGTATATTAATTTGGGAGTCAGTAGGATTGCAAACAGGGAATTTCGTATCATGTATTATTGTCTCGGCTGTATCGTCAGAATTTGCAGGAATATCACAGTTTTTGTCAGCTTTCTCATCAGGGGACAAGGCACTGATCTCCTCGGTGCTGGGGTAGGATACTTCGGAAACGCTGAGTTGCTTGAGCCGTTCCTCATCCTCGGCGGCGGCTATAGCATCTAACTTCTTCTGCTTCGCCTCCTCAAGGAGCTGTAGACGGTGCCTCCTCTCGTTTTTCTTCGTCTCTTTCGCACTACGGAGCTCCTTGAGCTTTGCCAACACGTTAGTCTCAAAAGTAGAGCAGTATTTGGCGGCATCAACAACATTTTGGGCACGGACGGGGCACTCGTTCGCTGAGTAAGGTAACTCAATTCTTGGTGGTCGCTTGTATTTTTCCGATATTTTAACGGGCACACCGTCCATAAAATCCCCGAAATGTGACATATCAGTGGCACACTGCACGATTTAGATAGGGATAATCAAACAATGAGACGACAAAGTTTCTTTTTGCACTTTTAGGGTTACATATTCTTCGTTCAACGTCATCACTCGTCAAATGGATTTTAAGCCTCATAAACTGTATTCAATAACCATCATTTACGAAATCAGATTTATAAAACCTGCGTTCTCTGTATTTATTGGCAAATTTTGCTAATTTTCCAGATGTTTTCCAGCTGCAACAAAATAAATTAATCTTCACTCACATTCTGAAACGTCAAACAAACCAAGCAAACCAATTGTCAAAATCAAATCTGATAAAAAAAAAAAAGCAATTCAAGCTAACAATTATTGAAATAAACGCGGCGTTAGAAAAAGACAAAAAAGTTCATTTATTATGCCGGGAATAGACGTCCGATTTTTTCATCCGACAGTCCGATCCGATTGTCTGATCAGACTATCGGAAGGCGCTCGTGCCATACATTTTGTTTGAACAGCAATACACGTCCGATCCGCATTCTGAAACGTCAAACAAACCAAGCAAACCAATTGTCAAAATCAAATCTGATAAAAAAAAAAAAGCAATTCAAGCTAACAATTATTGAAATAAACGCGGCGTTAGAAAAAGACGAAAAAGTTCATTTATTATGCCGGGAATAGACGTCCGATTTTTTCATCCGACAGTCCGATCCGATTGTCTGATCAGACTATCGGAAGGCGCTCGTGCCATACATTTTGTTTGAACAGCAATACACGTCCGATCCGATAGTCTGAAGGTGCGGTCTGCATACATTTGTATAGAGATTATAGACCAAAACAGACGTCCGATTCCTCCTTCCGATTTGCTACCTGTCTCGCTCTTTTTTACTAAAATAATATTCTGTTTCACTTACTTCCGATTTGCTACCTGTCTCGCTCTTTTGTATTAAAATAATTTTCTGTTTCACTTATTCTAACTTTAGCTGACGCGTCATACATTGCTCGTTATAGAAAGAAAGCTAATTTCAATCTGCCAAGTAAAATGGCAATGTATATTTTTTTTTGTTATCAGTTTAATTGGGTTAATCCAATAACGACGTTTTTTCTTCTTTCGCGCTAACACGAGAAAATATGCAATAAATAACAGTAATTCGTCGTCCATCTTTTCTTGTATGCAAGCAAGAAGCAAGCACTCGCAGCGCAGCTCGAGAACGACTGAGTTCCAAAAATGTCTGACGCAAAAATCGGACGTGTATGGAGTGAATCCGATCCGATAGTCTGATCAGACAATCGGAAGCCAAATCGGACGTCTATTCCCGGCCTTAAGAGGAAAAGAAGGACAAATTAAAATTTGATTACTACTTTTGGAACATAGTACATTGGGTAGATTGGAAATTTCAATGTCAAAAAGACAAGTTTTTTTTTATGTTTAAAACAGGTAAACAGTTTCATTTTTAGTACAGTGGTCACAATAATTATAATTTCCATAAAATTTAATTTGATCTTTAGATATTTCAAGACACTGATATTTCCATGTTAGAATTTGAAACCATCTAAATCTGGAAAAACATCTTGCACTGGCTTGAAAAGGAACATACAAATTCATACGAAAAAGAAATAAAAAATCACGTGTCACGTTTCATTGACTGCCGTCAGATGTCGTTAGTGTTGTACTCAAAAGTCATGGCGGATCTATTTCATTAGATTTTTACAAGATTTGCCGTAATTCGTGGGTAGTTTATTATTACCGGTGCCGAAATAATTATAGCCCGTTTTGTTCGTACTGTGCAAGGCCAGTGGCACCTAATCGATTCGCTACCGACCAGCAGCCATCGGAACGAGCTCGCGAAGACGTCCTACAAGTACAACGTCTCAAATTTCTCTGGATCTAACAAAGTTCTAAAGAAATAATAGTTTTCAACGTCAATCGCACGGTACACCAATTCACTACGCCTACTATGACGCAATAGCCATTTTGTTACGTCGGATTTAACTGTCGAATTGCAGGTCAGTACGCTATACAGCCGCAAATGGAGTGTAGAGGGAGTCGCCGGGAAACTTATTGAATTATAACCTCGCCGGCAGATCGAGGCGACATGGCTGAGGGAGCGCCGATGCTTTACCACGGAGGCGGGGGCTTCGGGGGGCCGGGGCAGGTCTACGTGGTGCCAGGGCAGTTGGAGCGCCAACCGCGCCAGTACCCCTTGGAGGTGCTGCAGATCATGGGCGGCGTCTCGCCGAGCTCCGGCCAGGGCACGCCGCGTCGATGGCAGCCGCGGCGTGAACGTCAGCAGACTTCCAAAGGCAGCGGAGACTCGGCCTTCGGATACGAGTCTGATGATTCAAGCCAGTCCAGTAATGCTTCTGGTTCCAACAAATCTGGAGAAAAAGGAGAATCCATAGGTAAATATCATATGTTAACAATGTTTTTTTTTATTTTGATATTGGATTACAAATGGATTTTTTGGCTTTTTGTTTCAAAGTACCCTCATACCAAATTCTTGTAGAATCATTTACCTACCCAGTACCTAACTTGGCATCTATATAAATAATTTACAATAACTTGTGTTACTGAAACATGACTGTTTATTGCACCATTTGTTTTGTTAAAACTCATTCATGCACTCAAACACAAACTAAAACATTACTAAAAAGTACATTCAATGTTATGTTCTGATCTCTTTAAAACTAGGTTCTTTAATATTTTATCTAAAACATTATCAGTTTTGTCTACCTATAGTAGTAAAAGTAGTTACCCCATTTCCAATGTATGTCATGTAAATAACAAAATTCTAAAACACAAACCAAGTCTGGATTGGAACCATGTGAATTTATTTAAAAGACCTAAATATATGGCATAACTAACTTCCCACCTGCAGCTTCACTTGCGTGGTACCTAGATAAAAAATATTCTGTTTGTTATTCCAGGATATAAGCTATGTATTTTGCAAATTACATCCAAATCAGTTTTGGCATTTGGGTGTGATTGATCCACGAACATTGACAAACTTTCAGATTTATAACATTTGTAGGATGATATCTGACCAAAGCTCTCGTAGGGGTTTATCTAAGTGAATGAGTCTAATTTAGGCTTTCTAATTCCTATATCATACTGCCATTCTCAATTCTACCTAACATATTCATTAGGTAGTATAGTATAGTAGGTAGTTATTACATTTTCAATCATAGTAAAATGAGTCAGTGAGAAATGATGAATGACATCATGTAATGCAATTATGCGAATGTTCTAGTAATATGACTGCAATCAACCAATACTATGAGTATAATGTTATTTCAATTATTTGTATTGATAAGATACTTTCACTAATATGAGTAAAGTTGTTGGTCATGCTTCTTTACAATACAGGTAACATATTTTTGGAAATATGAACTAAATCTATTATAAATGCGAAAGTAACTGTTCTTTCCCAAAACTTTCTTCAGATTTTTTGTAAATTCATTGTTTTACGACATAGTCGTCAAAAATTGTTTTGCAGATAAAAGCTAGTACATTATATTGTTTACCAATATAATGTAATGTTGTTTAACAAGATTGCACTGAATAGTACAAGCTTTGTATGTTTACCATAGCCTGATTTCACTTAGAACATTATAAACTTGTCTGAATGCCTAACAGCTCTGTGCTTTGTTGATCTAATCTCAGTTAACAATATAAGTACATGCTATAAAAAAAACCGGCCAAGTGCGAGTCGGACTGTAAAAAATTTATTAAAAAACTAGTTTGTTGTATGGGAGCCCCAATTAAATATTTATTTTATTCTGTTTTTAGTATTTGTTGATATAGCAGCAACAGAAATACATAATCTGTGAAAATTTCAACTGGCTAGCTATCACGGTTCATAAGATACAGCCCTGTGACAGACAGATGGACAGACAGACAGACAGACATACAACAAAGTCTTATAGGGTCCCGTTTTTACAAATTCAAATTCAAAAATCATTTATTTCTATAAAATCACAAGGATCACTTTGAAACGTCTTAGGAACTAGGTGAAGCTACGCCGATTCCACGCGACCAAACCTAGAAGAATCAGGCAACAAACACGGCTTGGGGTCTACTTTTTTTTAATGATCCTTTCCTTAAAGCTATGTAGAGCTCCAGTGTGATGCCAATGGAACAAGGTGAAGGCTCAAACAAGAATAATAATTAAAAGTACTACTCAAGTACGTAAACAATAAAAAATAAATAAATAAATAACTAAAGAGCCTCAGCACACATTTAAAAAGCAGCACACGCTACACTTGATTTAGAAATAAAACTTAAAGATAAAATAACTATTTGCTTAAAAATAATTAAAGTAGACAAATGTTACACAAAATAAAATAGTGCAGATTAAGTAAATTAATATTTAGCTGTCGAGTGGCAGAGCGACATCAGGCCACGTGGATTTATCATTTTTATAATCATCTACACTACAGTATAATACGATTTGTTTATAAGATTATTCTTTATGTAGGCTTTAAATCTTCTAACGGGAAGTTTTGTTGCGTTTTCTGGCAGTTTATTATAGAATTGTATACAATTCCCCATAAACGACCCCTTCACTTTTTCTAATCTAAAGGGTATGCAAAATTTGTTCTTATTTCTTGTGTTAATACTATGTACATCACTTTTTTTTCTTAAGGCGCTCCCAGTCGACGATATGTACATCACTTTTTTTTCTTAAGGCGCTCCCAGTCGACGATTGATTTTGTTCGAAACGAAAAAATAAATACTTGTGAAAAAGCCAAATCTCCTATTTTATAATGTATAGTATATGTGAATAAAGATGTACCCATCTTTAATCACTTTGATAAATAATCCTACCGACCGCTGCAATGACGACAAACACACGTCGGCGCGTGGTCCGCCTTAGCTTTTCGAATAATTTAATGATATAAATTATGTATAATTACTTATCAAAAATCTATTCTAATAGAAATCTAGATCTACATATTACCTATCTTTAACAATAAATCACAAGTTGATTTTAATAGTAGGTATATAAAATATTTCGATCATAAATTCTAAAACGTATCATTTTGAAATAATATCTTTATCGTGAAAAGTTTCTGCTATTATGTTTTCAGCTTAATAGAAATCTAGGTAGGAACCTGAAGATAACTTATAAAAATAGGAGATGTGGCTTGTTCAGAAGTATTTCTTTTTTCGTTTCGAAAATGAGCAATCGTCGACTGGGAGCCCCTTAAGTAAATTAAACATCATTATATTACTACGACTTCGCTGTCCGTCTGCCTGTCCTTCTGTCTGTCCGTCCGTCTGTCCGTCCGTCTGTCCGTCCGTCTGTCCGTCTGTCCGTCCGTCTGTCTGTCTGTCTGTCTGTCTGTCCGTCTGTCTGTCACAAGGCTGTATCCCATGAACCGTGATAGCTAGATTGTTGAAATTATCATTCAATTTACAAATTTTTGGTTTTTCAAGAGTTTGGTTACAAACACTGTGATACGAGCTACGAATAAACAATACTCAAGAAAGATAAGATACCTATATTTTTATATGATTTTTATATTTTATGAAAGCCATATTCTTATGAGTATACAATAAGTTTTCATATATATATTGTGAGATTACTGTGAGAATGTTAATTTCTTTAAATTTTTGTCTCAAAGAGTCCCGGGACTTCATTTTATAAATGGCACGTACTGCCCGTTTTTGTAAAACAAAAATAACTTGAATGTCTGCTGCCTTACCCCAGAGAAGAATTCCATACGACATTACACTATGGAAGTAACTAAAATAAACTAGCGTAGCTGTGGCTTCATCGGCCAGCCGCCTAATCGTGCGGACTGCATAAGCAGCGGAACTAAGTTTACCAGCAAGTGTTTCAATATGAGGTCCCCATTGTAAGTTTGCATCAATATTGAGACCTAAAAAAGTAGTCGAATTAACAAGCGTAAGAGCCTCTTCATTTATTTCAATGTTAGTCGAAGTATGCACCACTAGGCAAAGTGAATTTAATGCATTTTGTTTTCTTAGAATTAAGCAATAGGTTGTTTACAGTGAACCAATCAAAGACTAGCGACAGCGACGCATTTATGTCATCGAAGTTAACTTTAGATCTATCGACTTTAAAAATAAGCGACGTATCATCAGCAAATAGGACTATGTCACAAATGTCTTTTACATAGAAAGGGAGGTCATTAATGTAAACTAAGAATAAAAACCGGCCAAGCGCGAGTCGGACTCGCGCACGAAGGGTTCCGTACCGTTATCTATAAAAGCGGCAAAAAAATCACGTTTGTTGTATGGGAGCCCCCCTTATATATTTATTTTATTCTGTTTTTAGTATTTTTTGTTGTTATAGCAGCAACCAAAATACATAATCTGTGAAAATTTCAACTGTCTAGCTATCATGGTTCATGAGATACAGCCCTGTGACAGACAGACGGACAGACAGACAGACAGACGGACAGCGAAGTCTTAGTAATAGGGTTCCGATTTTACCCTTTGGGTACGGAACCCTAAAAATGGATCTAGAATCGAGCCCTGTGGAACTCCCATTTCAATAATAGACCCAGAACATCGTTCGCCACCAATATCAACTTACTGGACTCTATTGGACAAGTAAGATTGTAATAGGTGAATTGCCTGGTTATGGATGCCATAGTGTTTTAACTTTGCGATTAGAGTTGCGTAACATATCTAAAGGGGGTAGAAAGAGGAACATCCAAATATTTATTTTGGCACATGCCCCATATTTTGCAGTAGTAAGCATCCCATATAATGTGACAAGTTACAAGCCCATAGTCGTTATTAATCTCTTCCAAAATGAGATAACACATACTGCTTGTTTGATTTACAACCTTGAATTTGTTATTTTGAATTTCAATGAGCTAAAACAGGATCTTTATAAAACAACTATGATATGTTTTCTTTTTAAAGTTATTCTGAAGTCTACGCTTTTGGTATAATTTGCAAATTCTAATACATAATAGCTGCTATATCAGTGTTAGATAATTTTGTAAATAATATCTAACAGGTTTGGCCTTGGCTATGTCAGTCTGTGATAAGCAAACATTTCTGACGACATTCTTGAGATATTTGCTCTAGCATTTCTAACTGGTTTGATAAAATATTATGGCCTCCTGAAAAACTTCGCTTTCTATCATAAACGCTAATTTACAACATACAAAGTTATTCGGCTTCATATTCATTAGCACAGTGTCAAAACAACAACTATAGCACTAGCTACTTTGACTGGCCTCGCAGCTCAGTTGGTAGTAACTCTGCCTTCTGCGCTGTAGATTGTGGGTTGCGATTTCCACCTAGGACAAACATTTGTGTGATGAACATAGATGTTTGTTCTGTGTATGGGTGTTATAATGTATCTTGTGTATGAATTTACATATAAAAAAAAAGCGGCGATGGGTTTGCAAAAGAAGTGAAAATGCTAACTACTGCAAAATGTGGGCATGTACCAAAAGTAATGTTTGGACGTGTCTCTGACTACCACTTTCAGTCATCTTCAAGGATATAAATACCGAGAGGTTGTCTACTGTACTTGGGGGTTATAATCGTGATCTAACTAAGTCGTGTTAGTTGGCTGATTCTTCTAGGCTTGGTCGCGAGGAAGAGGCAGGTAGCTTCACCTAGCTCCTAAGATGTTTCATAGACAAGGATCACCCCTGTGATTTTGACTTTGACTTTGTTGCTTCAGGCGAAGGCTCCTCGTGCACCGAGCGTGCCCACTCCGCGGCGCATGGGGCACGGGAATGGCGCTCCCGCCGAGGCTACAGAGATGTTCGGCCCCAGAGAAGGATAGCACCTGATAGATATCTCAACGCCACATACCCCTTTCAAGTGAAGTTCACTCCGGATGATCTGCTCAATGGTGAGTGTACCATGTATATGAGTGAACCATCATCTCTGTCTTTGCCCACTGCTGGGTGTAAGTCTCATGGTCTTGTCAGGTCATGCGTAAAACTACGTGAAAAATTCGTTTATTAAACTGAGGTTAGCTTTAAGTAATTTAACGATTTTTTTTAACTGAACTAGTATATTTTTTAGTTTTAGAACTGTCATTCTGGTGTTACGGTAATTTAGAATTTAATGTAAAAGGAATAGGAGCGATCGTCTATTAAGAAATTTTAGCTAGTTTGTTGAAGACAACAGAATTGCCACCTTTTTATTTGTTAAAATTACAAATAAAGATCTAAATTATTTATATCTTATCAGCAAATAAAGGATTTTAATAAAAATCGCTGGTAATGCACAGATCAGATTGACTCACAATCAATCTAATTGATCGACGCGGATGTTTGAGTCAAAGACAAGTGAGTTTTTGAATTTGTGCTGAAGCTCTTTAGTTATATTTTTTATTGTTGTACATACTTGAGTAGTACTTTTAATTATTATTCTTGTTTGAGCCTTCACCTTGTTCGATTGGCATCACACTGGAGCTCTACATAGCATTAAGGAAAGGATCATTAAAAAAAAGGTAGACCCCAAGCCGTGTTTGTTGCCTGATTCTTCTAGACAATGGTCGCGTGGAATCGGCGTAGCTTCACCTAGTTCCTAAGACGTTTCAAAGTGATCCTTGTGATTTTATTGAAATAAATGATTTTTTAATTTGAACATTATGTCTACCATTTTACCATTTCACATTTAGGTACAACGATTTTATTGTTATTTCCATTTTGGTTGACTATCCCACTTATCATGATCTGATCTATCAAGTTTAGGATTTTTTTTTGTTCTCATTGCAGGCTCTAAGTATGACACACTATCTCAGGAGATGTGGGACAAATTCGTGAAGTCGCAGCAGACCGAGGAGACCTTCAGGAAAAAGATGAATTTGTGGCGATACCTTTACATCACTATCAAGGTATTTGATAAAACTGCTGTTTTCTAACCGACGAAAAAAGGACGATTTATATTTTTTATTCCTAGCTTTTTACATCTGATTTTAATGTTTTTATTTGAAGTTACTATTGTCGGAATTATAATAATGGTGGCGGTTATCTTAACTCTATATTTTGATTTTTGGACGGATCTTACAGCTTACGCTACTTACATCTTTCATATACAAATGACTAAGGATTTAGGTTCACGCGAACAAAGTTGCGGGCGACAGCTAGCTTGTTTGTAAACGTTGAAGTAACTATTCTTGATTCTCGGTGATTATACATATATGGTGTCCGTGCAGCACCTGAGTGTGTGAGTAATATCACACGAACCATTCCAAGCTACTTTTGACCCCTTTATAATATTTCAGACTCTGGTCCCTCGCTACGGGCTATACGTAGTCGGCTCCACCATGTCAGGCTTCGGCCTAGATTCGTCCGACATGGATTTGTGCCTGTATGTGCGTCCGTTGGACAACCTGGAGCCTCGTGCGCATGCGCTGATCCACCTCAGCCATATACTCGGGTACATCAAGAGCTTTGATCCTGGTGAGTATCAAGTTTGCTAGCGCCAAACTAAGCAAAGCTTGCTCTGTGGGAGCCGGATTACTGATAGAATTGCTTTCATACTTTTTTTTTTGACACAAGCTTATCACTACATAGTATAAAGCAAAGTCGCTTTCCGCTTCCCACGTCTGTATGTATGTATGTATGTTTGCTTATATCTTTAAAACTACACAACGGATTTTGATGCGGTTTTTTTTAATAGTTAGAGTGATTCAGGAGGAAGGTTTATATGTATAATAACATGCTACCCGTGCGAAGCCGGGGCGGGTCGCTAGTATTATTATAAAACTCAGACGCAGAACAGACATCTATGCTCATCGGACTAATGTTCGTCCTTGGTAGGAATCGAGCCCACAAATTACAGCGCAGAAGGCAGAGTTACTACCAACTGAGCTGTGAGGCCAAATAAAAAATTCTAATTAGGATTTTATTTACTTATTAATTCTTGAAAATTCAATAAAAAAACGAAATTATTTGAATGTCCCATACTAACATACAATGATTGATGGTTTTAAATGATGTTTTATAATTTTTTGTTTATCAACAGCCGCAGAGCTGATCCAAGCGAAGGTGCCGATCCTCAAGTTCCGTGATGCCCGTAATGGTCTGCAAGTGGACCTCAACTGCAACAATGTTGTTGGCATCCGGAACACCAATCTGCTGCATTGCTTCTCAAGAAGTGAGTTGATATCAGATCCATGAGTCAGACGATGGTAGGCCAGTATGCTAAGTCCTCTCATTCTGTGTTGGAACGGTACACCTGCCTGCAATTATTAAGATGGTATGTTTCAAAATAAAAAATCAGAAAAGTGCGAAACGGACTCGCGCAGTGAGGGTTCCGTACGTACTTCTTATAGGTTTTCCTGTAAAGAACAATTTTTTTTCTAAATTTTAGGAGATAAGAGGGGAGAGAGGGTGTAGAGACGGACGAGACACACGAGTGCAGGAACACAGTAAAGGAGGAAAAATGTTTAGTCCTAAAAATAAATTGCACACATTATATAAATGGTTTGGTTTATTCCAGTGGATTGGCGCGTGCGGCCTTTGGTGGCTGTGACCAAGCTTTGGGCACAGGCGCATAACATCAATGATGCAAGACAGAGAACATTGTCTTCCTACTCCCTCACACTTATGGTCATACACTTTCTGCAATGTGAGTACCTTGACGTACCTTTTGCTTTATTACCCGTCTACCCGTCGAAGAGGTATGTCTTTAGCCTGTATGTTAAGAATTAATTCATGTCGCAGAAAAGGTATGCCAAAGAAAAATATGGATGGACTGTGTGAAAGATGATATCACTACATAGTATAAAGCAAAGTCGCTTTCCGCTTCCCGCATCTGTATGTATGTATGTTTGCTTATATCTTTAAAACTACACAATGGATTTTGATGCGGTTTTTTTTAATAGATAGAGTGATTTAGGAGGAAGGTTTATATGTATAATAACATGCTACCCGTGCGAAGCCGGGGCGGGTCGCTAGTAGGTAATAAAGGAGTGAGTGATGAGATGATAGAGATGGCTGATAATGTTTGTAGAAGGAAGTTGTTGTTATGAATCCCCATTCCCCATTCCCCAGGTGGCACCTCTCCAGCCATCCTTCCTCGCGGAGTAGCTGCTTGTGGAGGCGCGGGCGCACAACATAATCGCGCCTCTTTGGCTGAACTCTTCCTGCACATGCTGAGATATTATGCTGAGTTTCCGTGAGTATATAACTCATAACTGACATTTTAAAGAACGATAGATAATCACATGTAACGTTTGGCACATCCACTGTCTGCAATACTTAATACCATACATGACATGTTAATACCATACTTATACCATACTTAATACCATACATGACATGTTGCAAACCTAACCTGCGGTTTTTTCGATGCGATTTTTTATTACGATCATAGTCGAACCTATTTCTAGTAATAAGACTTTCGTAACAATGTTGGTTCCGCATTTATTAAGCTAGCTATACATGTTGGCCCAACGTTGCCGAGCGAGGGCCAATACCAACGTGTAGACGGCATGTTTGCCTTGCCTTGCCATCGCTCGGTGTCGCTCGCCTAGCTGGCCGAGTGAATACAAGCGCCAACGTGTATAGAGGCCATTTGCAATGACTTGTCACCACTCGCGGTCGCTCGCGGCCACTCGCCTCACTTCGGAGCCGTGTCGGTTTTTTTGCACAAATCAAAGGCGCTTGTCTACGCTCGGCCAATCGTGTCCACATGTTTGTCAGCCCGCCATTACGCGTTTGGTGTCGGTCATTGCAATAGTTTGCGTAAACTTGCCGAACGTCTAGACGGTAGCACTTGCCTTGCATCGATTTGCCTACGCTCGCGTTGGCCATAGCTCGGCCAACATGTATAGCTAGCTTTAGTAATATATGCTTACCCAAATATAATTGTAATTGTTCTCAATTTCAAAAACCTCAATAAAATGTTGATTATTAAAAAGGGTATTTGTTTACTTGTTGCAGCTACTCTCGCATGGCGGTGTCCGTGCGGGCAGGTGCCCGAGTGCCAATTGCCGAATGTCGGGCTGTTCGGGCTCTTAAGAACGATCCACATCAATGGAAGCTGCTCTGTGTAGAAGGTATTTATCCTATCCAGTATCCACAACCATAGAACAAAAATTTATTTGAATCTCGTAACTCTCGCTTTGCAGCTCGGTTGGTAGTAGCTCTGCCTTCTGCGCTGTAGGTTTTAGGTTTGATCCTCACCCAGAACAAATATCTGTGTGATGAACATAGAGGTTTGTTCCATACTGTATCTTAAGTATGTATTTACAAAAAAGAGTATATAAGTATTCTATCAGTTATCTAGCTTTGAAGCTAGACGGTGCTGTGTGAAATGTCCACCAATATATATATAATATATAATTATTTGCAGAGCCGTTCGACCTAACAAACACAGCCCGATCAGTGTACGACCCTGACACATTCGACCGCATCGTGCTAACCTTCCGTACATCATTCCTGCGCCTCTCTACAGGTCTTCGTCTCTCAGACGCATGGCCAGCTCCAGATCTTCGTCTTTCAGACTCCTGGCCAGCACCAGATCGGTGATGTTGCCAACCATCTGTACCTATACTCTTCACTGCACTGTCGTCTCGAGCCTCAACTCGAATGACAACTCTCAAAGCCATAGAGTTGCGAAACAGCTGGACCGGAAGGAATCTGTTGTATCGTGTGGAGGGAATCCGTTGTGTTCTGAAACCAAAGTTTCACTGTTTTATAGTGAGAGTCGGTCGTCCGAACGTTTAAACCGTCCATGCAAAAGTTCAGTTCGGTGTAGTGCCTATATACCGAACGATTGTGATACGGATTGGATCAGTTTTGCGATTTTCGAAGCAAACCTTTGTTTGTTTTTCTCGTGAATTCGCATCACTTCCAGTGCGGGTTGAATTATTACGGATGAGTGCGCTACTCCAGATCGAATCCAGTGAAATATCCCAGTGGCCTTCGACTTGAAGGCGAACAGACAACAGTGCAGCTGTATATAGCGGACAATTTAAGTGCCCTTAAGCGCCAAAATCGGCGTTAGACTGATCGTGGGTTCACGCAGACGTTTATTTATCGCACAGATCATATATTTATACCGTTGATAGTATAGAACAAATGCCACTATGAAAATTATATGTTTACATTCCATAGTGCCATGTTGTCTAGTTATTGTTTTAATGGATCGGTCGCCGGTTTTTGAGTAAGTTTTTCGGAGATCTTCGTTTTGTAGTGATTTCTTTTTTAAGAAGTATGTTTGAGGGTCGGCTCGGAGGCTCCTTAGGTTGAGCGAGAGACGTTAAGCGGTGATTATTCGACAGATCCTAACCAAAGTGACGCTTGACGCACGCAATATTGCAGCTGTTTACCGAATACCCGCCGCTGAACGCAAGCCGACTACGTCTTCGCCGATTAAATAGGAAACGGAGCGAGTTCAACCAAATATAAACCAAATACTCCACTAATTTATTGTCTAAACTCGCTCCGTTTGAATGTACATCGGTGGAGACTCGTCGGCTGACATCCGGCCCGTCTTGTTCACAAATCGTTAGTTAGGCCTCAAGGGGCCTGCGGGCGGCCAAACTGGCTGCAGCGCGGACACAAGACTGAATTAGCGATCATCGAAGCAAATATTAGATTACGTCAGACAATACGCTAGAGATACCGAATAGTCGGACGCAAGGAAGAAAACGGCCGACACAAGGCAAATGTCTAATTGAAACAACGCTGCCTCACAAAAAAAGCGTCCGTTCGTTTTTAATATATTTATTATTGTTTGTTTGTAAGTTATTTAATGTAAATATTAAGAAATGAAAAAAAAAACATAAATATTCGTTTTAATGTCGTGTTCGTTTTTGTAAATAGTATTTTTGTGAAGAGTAAAGAAGTAAATGACAAAAAAAAATATATACATGTAGAAAAAAGATATTATGAAGTATTGCTTGGCGATGCGGGCGCCGGGCGCGCCAGTGGGGGTTAGCGTGTGTGGTGGAAAGAAGGGAAAAGGTGCTAAATTTAGTGTTGATGCTCGAAATATGCAAATTTTGCGGCTCAAATAATAAATAGTACACAGTATCAAATTATATATAAGGGTTATGTACTGAAACTTTATTTAAATGTACAGGCGGTAACAAGAGTGACTGAACTATCCTAAATTAAAGTATCTAAACTCCCAACTGGCTGCTATTTTTGCCGACTGTACATGATGATATGTGATAATATATATTTTGAGGTTTTATATATCCGCAAGTTTCAGTATATTTTCTTCACAATGTTACAGTATGCTTCCAAGTGGTGCTAGATGTTTTGGGCGCGCTTTGCGGCCGAATTCACTGTGCGCTGCAAACTGATCAGTCAGATCTCAATATAGCAAAATTTATTATGACTTTCAGTCTGCAGAGTACAGGTTGAACGAATAGCTTTCATGTGAGCAGCGTTTTGGTCACCAGAACTACAACTAAATCCTTAAAATCAATATCCAACCTTGATGTGCTTATTAGTTGTGAACTGGTTTCCACAAGGCTTCTTACATGCTTATAATATTAAACATGCCTTGTAAGCCTTATATTAAAAATAATAGATTATATTATATTGTTGTAGTGTTCTGTTTAAATGGGGATGTAGTCTAATCTGCTAGTGATATTGTCCAAAAGCAATAACCCCTTAGGTAAGTGTTTTGCCTTAGAATTATTCGGAATCGACTATGCATATCTGTAAACATACAAATAATGTTAAATATACTTGCTTTATAAATGCAAGAATTTATTATAGTCTAAAGGAGATGCCAATTTATAAATATAGGATAAAAATTATCCAGTAGTTATATCCATGTTCCTCGACTGACTAAAAGTAAATTGTTGATGCATGAAAAAGTTTAAATATTAGTAATACAGAAATATAAACAAATAACATTTACTTATTGAAAATTAACTAAATCAACTGGTATTAAACCTCGAGATTTTATTTTTATTTTATTTTATTCAGTATCATGAAATAGCATGAATTATTTTAAAGCTTTTTACTGTTACGCAGTGCCGCTTTCTGCTCTGCTCCGGTGAGTTTCTTCCGTCGAGCGAGTCCTACTGTTCACAAGCACTTTGCTTTAATTTCGCTAAATGTAATGAATTAAATTATGCTAGTTACCCGAAAATTTGCTAGTCGATCACTACTTAGCCCTAACGTACATAATACACATTAGATTTTGTTTTGTGGCGTCATTCTAATATGTTTCCACAGATGCCAGTACGATGTTATTTCGTTAAGTTTTGTTTATAACTAGCCGCTAGATTAGTCTCAGGATCGTTAAGTTTAATATAATTTTATTAGAGAATGTCGTCTAGTTACCGACCCCGGGGACTGCCCTATGAAGCACGCATCATTATGTTTCAATATAAAAAATGCCAGGCAATTTTATATAGCGTTATGTATTATGTATAAGTTTTATAAACGATTTTACATAAGAGGCACGTCGACGCGCTGAATTAATAAAGTACAATAAATATTTTTTAAAAACGTGTTATTTATAAGAAAACTGATTAGAATAATGATGTTAAAAATTACGAAGGTGTCTCAAAAACTGTTTAATTTTTGAAAAAGTTATAAAAAATAAAAAGCTGACACAAAAAATATATATAAAAAAATCCAAAAAAATATAAAAAAAACTCTAAAATGTAAAAAAAAATATACAAAAAAATTATTAAAAATTAAAAAATCCTTTTACGTTGACTTTCATCCGAGTCAGATTTGAGTCCGGGCCTCCATCTGCCCGCGGGACCTGTTGTCTGCTGTCCAAGCGTGTTCATGTTTTTATAATTTTCGCGAAATATATTGAAGGCACCTAAGATTCTATATTTTATTGGTAAATTGATTTTTCTTAACTAAACCTTTCTGTGCCCAGTAGGTACAGCTACAGACTTAGGGAGCAATAGAGTGTAAACTCGTTTTAAAAACAAGGTGTGCCTTCCGGTTTACGTTAAAATAAAGCTTAGGTTAAATTATAACGACAATACATCAACAGTACCTACATAAGAGTACATAATATTTTTGTGAAATCTAAATTACATAATATTTTGTATCAATTTTAGTCAAATATCCACAAACTATTTTTGGTTGATGATGTTGGGTTCAGATCTTAAAATATTTTCACTGCGTTAGTATTTTTATAGTAGATAGCTATACTATAATTACATTAACTCAATACTATATTACCATAAGTACCTAGGTACTTACATAAACTATGAAAAAAAATTAGTTGTGTTTTAAAGAAAAGTCTAAGTAATTTACAGGTTTTTAAATGGGTAAAACATGAGAGAAAATGAATATAAGAGATTAATTTATAAAACTTTAGGCAACGTTACAAAAAAAAAATCCTTTGGAAAACTGCTTGGTTTTATAGTGGTTCTCGAAACCTTGTTTAATTTGGCAGTTTATCTAAATTCAAAAGTATTTTATGCCACTATACTCGTTACCTACCGATTGTAAAAAAATAACACTCAACTCACTGGGAATCCAACCAAGATACTCGAATGGACTCGTCCACTGCGAATAATGTTTACGACAGGTGTTTGCATAATCTCTGTTATCTTGCCTCTATTATTATCTGGTGTAAGTGTTTTTGAGCACAGTTGGAAGAAGATAAAGAACTGAGCATGTGATAGTTTCTTCCTAAACTTTGCTTGTATTTTGATAAACTTTTCCGGCGTTATCATAGCTTGCAATAATGCTTCGTGCGCGCTTCACGCTTCCGACTGAATATCGCACTGGTTGTGAAATTTAATCATTGTTTGTATCAACACATTAATAATTCCAACGTTCAATAAATAAAATGCAAAATTACCAATTATTGTGTGAAAATTACTTCTACGATAAATTTGATGATCGCTTAGAAATTAATGTAAGTAGACCTATATTAAAACTCATTATTTGTACGATAACGTTGTTATTTTATAGAAATACTTTTGTCAACATTTTTACCTTGCGTTGCATTTTATTTTATTGAACACATACGAATTTTTGTCTTCATCGTTGTACAAAATATAATTATATTGTAAAGAAAATATTCTGTAATAGTTAAAATATATACAAACTGCCAAAATATAGTGTTTTATTGTACCTATTTAAACCTGAACCGACAGTTGTGTAGGCAGGGCTCTAAACCAGGGTTTCTCAAACTTATTTTTCGACGTAGGTATCTTTTAGACAATCAAGTATTGTCTATAAACATTTGAAAATTTAATAAATAAATAACGCCCCTTACAAAACCCTTGCATAACCTAAAAGATTAATATAAATACTAGTGTTAGTAGAAGAATACTCTATTCTATGTTGTTTTAATTTTTCAATAATAAGTTTATTTAAAAATTAAAATGTTAAAATGCAACTACCAGCGCTCTCCCCTATATTTTATCAATTTAGGTAGGTACTTTGCAAATATTAATTCTTTGTACGATGTCGTTCAACAGATGGGTTCCCCGCAGTTACTCATCCTTCCTAGGACGTTACCCTAAGACACCCTAGCACGCCCGCGCTGTTTTTGCTACCAGAATGCGTTGCAAACATGAGAGATTCGACTGATAACGATGCTCGAAGTTGAGTTTCAGTTATCTGCGACAGTGAAAACGTACCCTCCCTTTGAGCGTGGACACAAACATGTGTACGGTGCAACCGTTTTTGTCTGAATATGGACCTCGTAAGACGTATTCACCTTAAGGCCCTGTATGTCGACGATTGCTCTTTTTCGAAACGAAAAAAGAAATACTTCTGAACAAGCCACATCTCTATTTTTATAATGTACTAGCTGTCCCGTGCCCGCTTCGCTGGGCGACAGACATTTCAAATTGTGATCAATTTGGATGGATATGGCTCGAATGGAGATTGGTATCCTCGGAATATAAGCAAGTTGTCCCGTTGCTGACTCCGTGAAGATGACGTGAAGACGTCATTCGTCGCCACGATTATATTGTCCCGCAACTCTTTTATCAGTAATCTTGACTTGTGCCTTTACCATTAGAGCGCAAACCCACCGCGGCGCATGCTGTGCACGGGCACGCAACGCATTTTAGCTGCGTGGGTTAATTTGTAGACCCACGTTGGTCTTCATTTCCACTGCTGCACACGCTATACGTGAATACTCACAAATAAGTACAACTGTAGTGCAGCATAGTTTTGAATCGTTTTTTTCATCATTTTGAAACACTTACGTGTACCGCGTAAATATCGTGCATAGCGTTAACAGCGTCGAGCTACGTGAGCACCATATTTGAGCGAGCCACGCGTGTACCATTGAAGTCAGTTCATGCGTAGCGTGTTCGTAGGTTGCTAAGGACAAAATTACATACATTTTCTTCTATAGTAAAGCTTGACGCACGTGCGTCGCCTCTCCATGCGCCGGAGTGAAATTGCGCCTATACACTACACGCATGTTTGGAGGGCTGGAGAAACCACGTTACACTACAATGAATGAAGGGACATAACGGATCACTGGGAAATGACACTACAAACGAACTGGCCAAGCTGGGGCTCGGAAACACAAACGGAAGACCCCACCCAATTCCTGACCCTCCCCTGTTCCTGGATGCAGTGACAGACTTAAAGCAAAAACAACGAACGATGGGCACAGGCGACTGACTGCAGACAGTCAAGAGCAGCGATATCAACCACCTCGCCGCGGCTGACACGCCGCCTGTTGAACTTATAAAAACCAGACCTAAGAACCATCGTAGGGACGCTCACAGGCACTGCCCCCTTAACAAACACTTATACAATATCGGAGTCACAGATAGCCCGCTCTGCAGGGGCTGCCTTACCAAAGAAGAATCAGCTGCTCGCGCATTCCAGGACTGCGTGGGCAGCTGATTCTTTGGGCGTAACAGCGCAATGTACACAATTACTCGGCAACCCGAGGACTCTTCTATAAGACTGTGAAGACCCCAGAAAGCTTCTGTGCTTCTAGGAGGAGCTAGGTAAGCTACAGATATAGCCGGCTTACTCCCTACGCACAACGGACCAACCGAGGGTCTAAATGCGGGAAAGGGAGTCCCCATACACATACACACATACGTACATGTTTGGAGGACTCGAGTTTCTTAACAGCATAATAGGAATATCGCGACAATTTTTATTTTGTTATACTCATAACTTCAAAACGAATCAACCGAATTGAATGATTCAACTCAGTGATGTACAGTGATTCACTCCTAAATATATAGCCTTAATTACTAATCAGTTTATTTGCTTATGTACTAACATCATGATATGGATAGAATCACTTTTTGTTCCAAACCATGTTTTAATTAACAAATTTCAACAAAAAACGGTTATTATACCTGAAGTATAATATTTAGACATACCATCTTGCAGACTTTCTTAAGCGAATTGATAAGGACATTGAATATGTATCATATTTGTTTATGTACTATCAATAGTTTTTGTAGCGCACACGAAGAAAGCAAAATTTTTGGCAATTTTTTACACCTTGCTTCAAACTATCGTCATTTTCTTAAGGAGTTTATTACTTTTTCAAAATAAAAAATAGCCTATGTTACTCAGGGATAATGTAGCTTGGTGAAATCGGTTCAGTAATTTTTGAGTTTATCCATTACAAACATAAAAATAAAACTAAAAATTAAAACTTCTCTTTATAATATTAGTATAGACTTTTTAAATCTGCCATATCTTCAAAAATATTCATTTAAATTACCTGCTGTAAAGGGCAATATTATTCCATATTAAATGCAAAATGTATTTAAGGTACTTAATTAGATAAGGATTGATGCTGTATTGCTTAAAATCGCTTCGTAAATAAGCCATTATTTCTCGTAAAAAGTAAAGGATAGAAATTGATTATTGTGGGTTATCCCTAAGAGATAAATATATACCATCGCGGACTTTTTTGTAGACGTGTTTAAGGTGTACAATACTGTAGTACATTATTTTGATATATCTCGTGGGATTCAGCCAGCATTTGCAATGTAAGCGCAAAAAAATGTGTTTATTTACGACATCACATTAGAAACCTCTAAAATTATCAGTGTTTCTCTACTATATTATGCATGTATTATACATATAAACCTTCCTCTTGAATCACTCTATTTATTAAAAAAAACCGCATCAAAATCAGCTGTGTAGTTTTAAATATATAAGCAAACATACATACATACATACATACAGACGCGGGAAGCGGAAAGCGACTTTGCTTTATACTATGTAGTGATAGTATATTATATGTGAATAAAGATGTACCCATCTTTAATCACTTCGATAAAATAATCATACCGACCGCTGCAGGTGGTACTGATCCATGGACGGCGCGTGGTCCGCCTTTGCTTTTCGAATAAATTAATGATATAAAAAAAACTTGAGAGGTGTCAAGGGACACCCGGATGGAACGAAGTTCTCACAAAATAACGTGGGACAAGGGAAGGGGAATCAACTTTGACTTCGACTTCGACCTCTACCTCGACCTCGACCTCGTCCTCGACCTCGACCTCCACCTCCACCTAGACCTCGACCTCCACCTCGACCTCGACCTCCACTTCCACCTCGACCTCGACACAATTAATTTAACTTATGAAGGGCCGCTGATCCAAAATTATCCAATAAATTTCTTCCCTTAAAATGACACTGATCCAATTTAATCCAATTTTTTTTTCGCAAATTTAGGAATTTTTGAAAAATTTATTATTTGGTAACCCCAAGAGCTATCGCTTCCGGGTTTTGACTGTTACGAAGCTGACAGATGACAGTATCGTTCTGTGTAACAAAACCATTCACTTCCGGATCCGAAATATGTTTCCGCGCAAATTTAAAATTATTTTTTTTTAGCGCCATTTTTTTTTTTAACTAAAAAAATTCACTAAAAATCCATTTATTTAGTTTATTATAAAGTTTCTTATTTATATGGTAAATAATAGCTATAGAAATGATATAAAAAAGAAACTTCATTTAAATTGCTTTCAATTTTTTTTTCATGATGTTTTTAAAATTTTTTATCAAAAAAAATAATTTATTACGCTATTTTTTTTTTCCTAAAAATGTTATTTACACTCTGAAATGCGTTTATAGATAAGTTTGTAGGAAATTTCACGGAGAATCCAAAAATATATAGTTGTCTATACCTTTTCATGCAAAATAACGAGATATAGGTGAAATAGTGCATGTCGGGCGTGACGGCGACGTGACGGGGCGTAGATTCAAAATCGTTTCCTGCACTTAGCGTTTTCGGAGATAAAATATCTCAGTCACTCTATAAGATATGACTTAATAGATAATAATTATTAATTATATGACAGCCTCACAGCTCAGTTGGTACTTGGTAGTAACTCTGCCTTCAGCGCTGTAGGTTGTGGGTTCGATCCCCACCCAGAGCAAATATTTATGTGATGAACATAGATGTTTGTTCTGTGTCTGGGTGTATCTTAAGTATTTATTTACAAAAAAAAAGTATTTAAGTATTCTATCAGTTATCTAGTTCCCATAGTATAAGCTTTGCTTAGTTTGGGGCTAGATGGCGATGTGTAAAATGTCCACCAATATTTATTATTTATTATTATTATAATAAGGAATAATAATTATTAAGGATAAGGAATTTAATAATAATTTAATTTAATCCAATTATGTATAATTACATAAAAAAAACATATTCTAGTAGAAATCTAGATCTACATATTACCTATCTTTAACAATAAATCACAAGTTGATCTTAAGGCGCTCCCAGTCGACGATTGTTTTTGTTCGAAACGAAAAAAGAAATACTTGTGAACAAGCCACATCTCCTATTTTATAGGTAATGTATAGTATATGTGAATAAAGATGTACCCATTTTTAATCACTTCGATAAATAATCCTACGTCGACATACAGCCCCTTAAGAGGCTGCCAGTCGCTGATTGCTCTTTTTCGAAACGAAAAAAGAAATACTTCTGAACAAGCCACATCTCCTATTTTTATAAGTATATTACTTCAGGTTCCTACCTACATTTCTATTAAGCTGAAAACATAATAGCAGAAACTTTTCACGATAAAAATATTATTTCAAAATGATACGTTTTAGAATTTATGATCGAAATATTTTATATACCTACTATTAAAATCAACTTGTGATTTATTGTTAAAGATAGGTAATATGTAGATCTAGATTTCTATTAGGATAGATTTTTGATAAGTAATTATACATAATTTATATCATTAATTTATTCGAAAAGCTAAGGCGGACCACGCGCGGACATGTGTTTGTCATCATTGCAGCGGTCGGTAGGATTATTTATCGAAGTGATTAAAGATGGGTACATCTTTATTCACATATACTATACATTATAAAATAGGAGATGTGGCTTGTTCACAAGGTTTTTTTTTTCGTTTCGAACAAAAATAATCGTCGACTGGCAGCGTCCTAATAGTAGATACCTAAGTATTTCGATCATAAATTCTAAAACGTATCAATTTGAAATAATATCTTTATCGTGAAAAGTTTCTGCTATTATGTTTTCAGCTTAATAGAAATCTAGGTAGGAACCTGAAGTAATTAATATTTATAAAAATAGGAGATGTGGCTTGTTCAGAAGTATTTCTTTTTTCGTTTCGAAAAAGAGCAGTAGCTATGTCCACACTATGCACTTTCATCTTCAACTTTCGTCTTCATCTTTCTATTCAACTTTCGTTTGTCGCTTTCAATAATTGAATGCGTTAACGAACGCAACGCCAATATAGTCATTTAGTTCAGTCGTAGTTTGTCAGCTATATGAGCATATGAGCGTAGACTTTTTATCTTTTTTTTAACACCATCGATGTCCATGTTATTATATTTAGTAGCCAAAATTTGTAAACCATCGTTCCTCTTTACTTTATTTGTATAAAGTTTGTTATTTGGATCCCAGAGCTGTGGAAAGTTAGGGTAATCTTCAATAAAATTCAATGTAATTTCGTCTGCCATCTTGTTGTTGAACGCTTTGTGGAACAGAAATCCATCCGACGCGGAATGACATATATCACAGCGCGCGCTACGCTTTCAACTGTCATCGCGCATGCGTCAAGGGCATGCCCGACTTGCGCTGATGACTGCGCTATGACGCATGCCCTTGATGAACAAAAAAGGGCACAGTGTGGACATAGCTAATCGTCCACATACAGGGCCTTAACAAAGTTACATATATTCATACATTGCAAGTTAAATAAAAGCTTGTAAAAACTAGGTACCGAACACGGTGTGCCGGCTGGCGCGATGCCGCACTGTAGACAAGGATCTAAAATAAAAACAAGGCATAAAGTTTCGTCATTATTTATTGACATACTTCCACAGTACAGTTTTTCAAAGAATATAAAAGAAGTTGAATACAGAAATAATGTTTACAGATTGGTAGACCTGAATTCGGATTTTTTTTACAAAACTATCTAAAGTTGTCACAAGACCTAAAAATAAATAAATCCAACGTTGCACGTGTCATATGTGTGTATGTTCTTCAAATACTAGAAAACGTTACGATTAGAATCTATTTTTTTAATCAGGGCTCTCAAAAATCAACGTAAGCCACTTTCGGCTACATTTATTGTTGCACAAAAACATAATACGGCTTCACGTCTGAATCCACCGCCTTTAGGGCATTATTACAAGTTCAGTTCCAATCATGGATATATAAGATAACTACGTGTATTCATGTAAATAAATGGAAAATATACATCTTAAAACTAAGTAAATAGATCATATTTTAAAATAATTCACTTACACAGGCAAACGCGAACGCTTACACGCGAGGAACAAAATATAGAGAAAGTCAAAATACTGTTACCTAAAATTATACTCGGCCCTCAATCACCACTAACTAAATTAAATAACTTATCTCGTCCGGTTCTGCGTTTTCAAAATTACGTTACGTAGTGGTGACGAAATGGCTCCGTGTGAATCAAATGACAAATAATAGCCTGCGAACATTGGAGGACGGGACCGCAGATGATTTAAAATTTATCAATTGAATTTAATAATCCAATCGAAATAAGATATACATATTTCAATGCTAGGTGATCGGCCTCGGAGCGTGAAATATATACCTTTTTCGTTTGGATAACTATTAAATTCAATTGCTAAATTTAAAATCCTCTGCCGCCCCATTCGCCAATGTTCGCAGGCTCTATACGAGGCCAACTACTTCTCCGTAGACTCATTGCAGTTGCACTAACCCGAATGGGGCGCTGCTTCCCTGTCGTACTTACTATAACAATATTCTTTAGATCCTACTCTAACTAGATACACACTAAGTTAAATCGCGGGACTACCCATCGCGTAACGTTTTGGACAGATCATCACCGTGTGTTAGTAGAAAGTTTAATGTGACCGAAAATAAGTTTGTGTTTTCAGCACTATACAAAATATCGTCAGATTATGAATTGTATACATACTAAAAACGGGTAGGTCTCATTTGTTCTATAGAACATGACGTTATAGAACAAAATGATAGTTTTTTTCTCAATTTGTACCATTGAAAATGAAAAGCTTGCATATAGTACTAGGGTACAAATTGGGGGAAAACAGTTTTGTTTTATGACATCATGTTCTATAGAAAAAATGGAACCTACCCCTAAAACAGAGTATCAACTAAACCTTACTTTTTTCATATCATAACATATGAAGATTGTTATGGTTTGAAAAAAAAACCGGTTATCAAGTCTATGGTTGTTAGTGAATTATTCTATAGTTCAGATATTACTTCTTAGCTCCCACGTTCTCTGAAGCGTCCATTTTTTCTTCCGTCTTGACCACTTTCCCCTCTCCTGCAAACAAAAATACTTTTATATTACTCGATAGTTAGAGATGAACTGCGCACTATACAACTAGGCATCAAGTTATATCTAAAATTTTAATTGTTTAGTGCGAATTATGCTCTTACCCACGCTATATGAGACGGAGCGGATATTAATTTCTGAATCATATATCATTTTGCATGAATCATATTTATGTCTACAGTACGATTAATATCTTGCAATGATTGCTATTAACTTATTCACAACGCATTTTATTGAATAGGCATCAATAAAAAAAGATGAATTGAAAATGTAGTTATCTACCATTGGGCTGGTCCCCTTCCAAGTCATTGGAGCGCCTGCGCTTGCGAGGGAACTTCCATGCATTGTTGTTGCCCACATGCTTCAGCTTGGGAAGCGGATCCATGTCCAGAACCTGGAAATTCAACAAATTATCTCAGATCGCAAGGCGCTTAGATACTTGAAGTTGTCTAAAGGGGCTAGTCAGAGGCACGTCCAAACATTACGTTTGGTACAATACCCACATTTTGCAGAAGTTAGCATTCCATACGTTGCAGATCAATATTAACGATGTTTCCCTTTACCGTTTTGAGCACGTGTTTTAATAAACATAATATATACATTTTTCTAATAAAAAATCCATTAATGCACGGCTGGGATTCGATCCCACAACCTTCACATTGAAAGTTGAGGTACCTCTCACTCAGCCAACACGGCTTGTTATTTACAACGACGTTAAGTTTGTACTTTTTTGAGAGTTCTTTGTATAGCACCACGAAACTAGGTCTAGTATCTCGAACTTACCTTGTGAATTTGCCTAAACGCCATCTGTCGCAAAAATTGTTGCGCAGAAGCTGTCAGATCTTCACGCTTTTGTGGAGGCATGTTACCTACAGCATCCTGAAATAAACAATCTACATTAACACATGATAGAGTAATATATTATTATCTAGCTGCCCTTATCTATATAGTTTAATCATTGTAACCTAATTTTCAGCACCATGGAATATCTCGAACCCAATTAATTATGTTTACATTAGAAAGAGGAAATAATATTCCGAATGTTGTTTTTCTGAATCGTTGGTTGAAAAGTTTCTTCACGTGCGTTACATAGGTCCAAGAAAAGATTAAAAAAAAAGGACTTAGCCTTTTCGATGTTACTTTCCAGTCTCCACGTAGGATCGGTCGCTGAGCTACCGATAAGATGTCGCGGATACATTACGTTACTCACCACGAGGTCCTTCTCGCAAGGGTCCCTCAGACCAGGGCCATGGTCCAGCAACAAGCCTCCGGCCACAGCCTCCATGGTGCGACGAAGAGCTTCGCCAGGAGATAAGGCGCAGCCAGCTGAATGCATCACGCTGGACACGAGGAGCTCCATCGCCTGATTCGGATTATCATGTTACAATCGCGTCAAAACGGACCAGAATATCCCAATAACAAGATTTATATAGGAAAAAAATGCTTTAATAGTTACAAAAATTGGAAAAACTGAAAGTGCGTTTTTCTATGCGATTATTGAAATTAGAACAGGAGTCTGTCGCGGGTCGGCTAATATGATAAATATAAACTCACGTAAGGGTTGAGAGGTGTCCAGTTGGGAATCCGGCGGCACAAGTCACGCATGATGCGAATGATGATGACGCAGGACTGAAGACTCGCCGCCCTAGCCTAATCGGAAGAGGGAGTTAGGGCGGATTGGGCGCCGTGGCGATGACCACGAGCGATCGTCGCCACGGACCGCCCAATTTATTGCTCCACTCTCACGTTAAATTTACTCAAAAACTATGTAATATGCAAGGATCCAGAGCAATAAATATGGAAAGTTAATCTCACACTTAAAAAACTGCGTTTCCTTTCATCGCTCCCGATAAACGGCTCACAAGTGCAGGGAAACGCAGCTTGGCAGGTATTACAAGCACTTGTAGCCACATGTTTACGGGAGATATCTTGAGTTAAAATGTAATAATTAAAAAGCTAATATCGATAGTGAGTAACAAAACAAACATGTGACTAATAAAAGTAGTAGTAATAACTAAATGTCTGCAATACCTGAAACCACTTGGCGTGCCGAAGGGCGGCCAACGCGTCCAAACACTTCTGTCTCGGGAGCACATCCTTGTCGTCGCGTTTAGTGTCGACGCCGTCTAGCGACAACAACACAAAGGGTGTTTGACCATCACAATATCGACGAAAACGGGGCAAACATGTTAGCGTTAGCGTTAGCGTGCCCTAAGGGGGATAGCGTTATAGACTTAGGGGATCACCTATATCACAAGACATACATCCATCGCAAATGGTCAAGATTATCCTAAAAAGTTTGATGGAAATTACATTGTAAAGTTGGCAAAAAGGGCAAGAACGGTATGACACAATAAAAGCGATCGGGTAGAATGTTTGCTCCGTTTCAGTAGAACGATATACCACTGCGAAGCAAAGCCCGAGTGATATCTCGGCAGATGATCAAAAATCCTTTTCTTCTCGCCGTCTTATGCTAACACCTAAAAATAAGCATCGAAAACAGAACCCGGCGACTGGCGCCGGGTAATCAATGAACAAATTATCTTTTTTGGGCATTCAAACTTTAGGACACCATAGGTTAATTCAGATGGAGATCAATCATAGAAACATAAATACAGTAAGTAAATATACAGATAGTTTGTTCTTACAATTCATTCCCAGTAGTCGTGCGGTACAAAACGTCGATTTCGACTTCCAATTTCAGCTAGGGATCGTCTCGGTTCAGTTTAGTTTCGGGCCTATATCAGGGCTGCACAGTATAGTGAATGCGAGCAGAGAGTATGGTAAGTGAAATTGGGTCGATAATCGCCTACTTTCCCCTGGATGGACTCACCGTTGGGTTCCCGCATGATGGCCGAAGTTAAGCTGACGAGGACGTTTAGGGTTCCGTCGGTCACTTGCACGGCGCCTTCGGCTGGCAGAAGTTCTACTTTGTACTTCAGATCTTCCAGGCCCTACACGACATGAAATACTCACTATTTTAAATCTTTGCAATTTCCTACAAAATACTTTTACGACAGAATTCATTTGAGAACATAATGTGTGTGTCTGTTTGTGATATTAAGCATGGACTACTTTGTCCAGGTTAGAAGTTACATCTTCAAAAATATAGAAGACAGGAGGCAGAGACCACGGCGAACCTGACATGCTTATTTTGCTTTGTTCACTCTCTTATCATTCCATAAATGGTATGGTTTGAAAATATTAAAAACAGTAGGAATCACACACCTTAACCTTGAGAAGATGAACGGGCAAGTCTGTGGCGACGCGTTTCAGCAGAGTGACAGTCGGACGATCGTGACAGAGTACCACCAATCTGACGTCCTTGTCTCCTTTCAGCAACAATCCTTTGGCCAGAAGACCAACTCGCATAACTCCTTTCAAAGCACGTTGGTTGGAGCCAGGAGTTACATCGCTACTGCTCTCACCCTCACCCATGAACGAGAACCTTAAATATATTCATCGGATTAGGGTGTATGTGGAACAGGATCAAGTACGGTGTCAGTGGTGGCAATTCTCTTGTAATTAGGGTGTATGTGGAACAGGATCAAGTACGGTGTCAGTGGTGGCAATTCTCTTGTATCCACGCTAAAACTAAAATTCCCTAAAATACGATCGCTTTTATTCCTTTTAGTCTAAATTAGCGTAACCTCAAAATGGAAGTTATTTCTGAAACCTACTCGTAAGTTTTAGAACTATGATTTTCGAGGCTTACGCTAACCTTAGACTTTAACGTAAAAGGAACAAGAGTGATCGTAATTCACGAAATTTTAACTAGTAAGTAGACACGACAGAATTGCCACCATTGGCTTGCAAGGGCTTCTCGATGCAAATTGCTACGTCTCTGAAGTCTTTATTTTTTAGAGACTTTTACTTATCTTTTAGTTTCATCAAGCGATCCTGCTTGGCGGTAAAAATACATTACTTTCAATGCAGGCGATCCTCAATGCACTAAAGGTGAGTTTTCACCTACGCGGAGCTGCATTAAGCTGTACGGAGCGCTTGCCATTTTCAAACTTGAATATTTGTTCGCTGTCATCTCGGTCTGCTCAGCACAGCTCCGCGTAGGTGGAAACTCACCTTAACTAAATTCTAAAGCAACCTGGTGTGGTAAATCTACATAAACTATTCTATGTAGATCTACTCAAACTGCTTTAAAACTATATCTACAGTGGACTGGATCTACATGCAAAATACATTAAGTAATACGTAATTCTAACAAATCTATCTACAGTATCGGTGGGAATAAGTCACTCACGACGCGTTCATATCTTGCGTCTCCTTTTTCACACCTCTCTTAATGCCTTCTACTTTATAGGACCGCCAAACGTAACCAACCCTGTACACAATGCGAAAACAGTGCAAAAACAAACAAGGTACGAAGCTACATGTCAACGATAGAAGAGAAATGTTACAAAATTTCATAATTAAAGCGGTAAAACGTGTCGATACTCACAGTTGGTTGTCGCGGCCGTCTTCCTTGCCCTCCGGCTTTTCGTCCTTCTTGTCTTCAATCTTGATCTTAACTACCTGCATGCGAACAACATTTCTTGTCAATTCAATCAAAGGAGTCAAATAGAAAGGCAGGGACATGGTGGTATGCCCACAATCTTAATAGAGGTCGATAGGCTGACTCAATAAAATGAAAACTTGCTTTATTATAAAATTATTCAGGGTAAATGTATACTTTTAATTCAATCTCAAATCAAATTTCAAACTGTAAAAGTTTCATCAAAATAGATTCATTATAGTCTAGATGTGACATTGTGATGCGCAAACAAACAACATAGTCCAAAGTCCAACTCGCACTTGTCCATTTTCGGGTAGCCGTAACCTTGAACCTTTTTTTGAAAGCTGGATCCGCGCCTAATGCGACCGTATTTTTTTTAAAGTAAATAGTTAATTTATTGTATCCGAAGCTAAAAGTTACATAAAGCTGTTTAATGTTATGCATACCTACCTAACAGTTAGCATCGGAACAACTTAACTCACCTTCGGTTTGCCTACCTCAGCCAATGCGTCCGATAGCGACTTGAGCGCTCTCTCCGTATGCGAGACTGCGCGTTGAATGTCTTGGATGTGCGTCTCGAGAGGATAGATCTCTGCATGTTTGGCCAACACATGACGGTCGTCAGATGTCTCCGGTCGGCGACCGACTGGGCCGTAAGGAATCACCATATTGCCCATGCTCTGAGGGAGAAACCTATCATTGAGCTACTGCTACTGCTACTGCTACGAAAGAGGCGGTTCCGTAGACCGTACAGAGAAGCGAGCACGAATCATTATCGTATGGTAAAGGTATCGTTCCGACGATGTATGTGTATCGTACGTACCATACTATAATGATTTGTGCTCGCTACGCAGTTCTAAGACTATCGTGTTAAAGCAGATTGATGCGAGTGTGATCCTACATTCTGCCGAAACATAATGGGTTATTTCTAGTTTGTCTCGGCTCGCTAACCATTCTGGATCTGGAAGTATCGTATACATTTTATAATGATCGTTTCGCCTTTTACAAACCTAGCTTTGAGATAAACTAAGATCTCTCGTATTACCGAGACCGCGCTCGTTTTGTATAATCAACGACTGACTTTGCACAGTTCTGACTACAAAACATAGAAAACAATACACTACAGCCACGTCAGCGCTGATCGTATGAATGTTCATTTGTTAGCATTTCTGATTTCTCAATATTTCGGTGTTCGTTTTACGTTTCAGGTTTAATCTACGTTTTTGTGTTTGTCAAGAAGTGGTTGAACAGTGCTGTTTAATTCATTTTGTTTGATTTTACTAATGAGTTACATATGGTGATACGAGCTTTTCGGTGTTCATGCATTCTATAGATATTAGTAGTGCTCCTGTTAGTGATGAAAGTTTGGATAAGCTACGTGTGATTTCCAACAGAGTTTATCATCTAGGATCAAACCAAGATATTTTACTT
The DNA here is from genome assembly GCA_912999785.1 of Hydriomena furcata. Classification (NCBI taxonomy): domain Eukaryota; kingdom Metazoa; phylum Arthropoda; class Insecta; order Lepidoptera; family Geometridae; genus Hydriomena; species Hydriomena furcata. The sequence goes on from OU538834.1 coordinate 13,932,775, forward strand.
TCCGAGACAGATGGTTCGTTGCTATATCTAGTAATGAGAAATGGAAGAAAAATACATGTTATGCAGACCCCACTTGAGTGGTATAAGAGCAGGAAAATGATGAGGTTAGAGGTTGTTATGGTGTTTTTTTTGCAGAATCATAAATGAGGTTTTTTAGTGTGAATATAAATATAAATTTAGTCCCCATCATGATGATTAGATTACTTACATGGTGATGATGAATCGGCGGTGGTAACGGCAATCGGCCCCAGAAAGGCTCGGAACATGACTCCAAGAACAATATTCGCTCATCTTCGTCCATACCCTGCGATAACGATAACACACATCTGTTATGGTATTGTACCATTGAGTCGCATGTGCCAATTGCCAGTACATTTCTTCAATTCTGATCAATTCATTGCCTCCGCTCTACCGCAAATGTACCGGTTTGTGTACATGACTTATTTATCCCTTAGACTTGTTTTAGTATACTATTAGCATAAATTTTAAAAATACGACAAAATATGTTCGGAAAGTGGATCAGAGTGCCATATCGTCTCGGAGTCCACAAGCGCTATCACACATCACCGAGTGTCAAATAACTCAACAACTAGGGATAAGCGACAGTGCATAGTGCACTCTACGACTCGTCATCAAGTCTCATCATATCCAATATTCAAGTCTTTATGTATTTATAATAACAAAATGCAACTTTAATGTATGTAAGGAGACATTTAGTTGCTCTCTTATTAAAGCGAATGCTTAACGAATTAAACTCATGAAGTAACCGTGCCGAACTTATCCTAGATTTTAAGAGCGACTAGATAAGGTTGCTTCACGCGCTTTTCACGACCAATAAAAAGCGGCCGCCCAGAAAGGACAATGCAAAACTAGCCAAACCACTTTGCGAATACGACCTATGCGGACCCTAGACGATCATGCGGCATAACATCCCACTTGTCACTTTCTCATTATTCTTCAAATTCTATTATTTCATTTGAACTGGTATGGAATTGTCTTTGTCAAAGGCGGATTAACTTGTTGCTGCTTATCAGTCGTATAGCTTGCATGGATTAAAATAAAAATGGCCCAAACGAGTCGTCTAAAGTCCGTTTTAGCCGATGCCGGTAGTCGTTCCAGCTGCAAAGCTAGTTGGGTCGTGTTACCCCATATAAAAGCACGCACCATCATTCGCTGAGCCTTGGCTTCGGCCAGCTTTCGCTGATGCATCGATGGCTTCACTTTCACCTCCAGATCTGGCTGCACCTGAGGAGACCACAGGCCGAGGCTTATTACACGAACCGGATTCACTTTAACTTAGCTGTACTTGACTACAAATTATGATATCCCACCAAAAACATAAGTCTGAAAGAAAGAAGAGTTCGTAAACTTGCAAGATAAGTACCTACTAAGATAATAGGATCCATAATAAAAGAAGTAATATTCAACTTGATATCAAGTTCTTCCAAAGTTATAATGTTGGGGTCTGCCTTCTGCGAGTAGCTTTTACCTACGCTAATTTTACCAGTTTAATTAACTGATCACCTTATTCCAGAACTTTCATCACGTCACGGGTCACCACTATGATTGTCAGAGAAACAATGTACCACGTTTAATTCGTACATACAGCCGGAACCATGTCAACCGATCACTGTTTTTACAGATTCATCAGATCAGAATGATCAACCTGTATCAATCAACTAGTAATGTAAGTGCATTCTCATAAGTTGCCGTAATCACGCGACGCGCGGATCTCTTGTCAGCCTGTTGGCTGACAGGCTCGACGCGCGCCTCAAACCTTTTACTAAATAATCATTGAATGCTCAACGCTCAACGAATTGCAAAGTTTTTATTCAAACATCCATATGACTATATAATAGTTACCTTCTTCTTATATTGCAGCCGATGACGTCTTCCCTTCATGTGCATCTCCTTGGCATTGGGGTCATTGAACTTGCAGTCGCACAACTTGCAATTGAAACTGATAGCTTTGCCATCATCTCCTCGGATCTCCTCGATGTAATCTTGTCCCACAGGTTGTACTTCAGGCTCGATCTCATCATCATCCTTGTCATCGTCCTTGTCTTTGTCCCCTTCGGATAGGTAGTGGATTGTACCGCGAACCGTACTTAGACCCCCGGACGCCACGAATGCTATCTTCGGCGTTCCGGCTATTTTTCTTTTGGTAGGTTCATTGGCTAAGTCGAAAAGTCAAATTTTCTCCTTGAATTTGTGTTAGGTTCCGGCCAGGGAAACGTGATAATGACCAGACTATAACTCAAAAGAAAACCAGACTAAAAGGTCTCTCTTCAGAAAAATTGTGACAGGAAGTTAAGCACTAGTTTCTCATTATCACGTTTGGCTCATCAGGCTAGTTACTTGTGAGGGCTTGAGCCTTTTCTACGATTCGGATCGTTGTTCAATCGAAACGGTTAACATGTTCACATCTACTACCGAGGTTCGAGGATACAGCAGTCAACAAGCCCACAGCTCCTGACATGCTTCAGAATTGCAAATGCGTAAAATAATAAAGGCTCATGGTGAAACGGTCACACTCACATATCTGTATATTGTTAGGTTATCGTTTGTTGTTTTGAAAGAGAAAATTTGACTGTTTGAACATTCGGCCAAGTAACGCGTCGATACAGATATGACACTGTGGCGGTGGGGGTCTTGTACATTGCTCACAGATATGCTCTCCATCCTAGCATGGAGAGCATGGAGAGCATATCTGAGGGTCCGAACCACGAAATATTCTCACATCAAATTCCATAACGCGTTCACATTGCTTACAGGCTGTATCAATTAATTTTTTTATTACCTTACAAGAATCTTTTCGTGCTCTGGGCCCGAGCGCTCCAGGAGAGGTACACATATTAATCATTCAATTACATTAATGAAATAATGGCATAACAAAATAGAAAAACTATGTAACTACTTGTATAATACTACAAAAATAAAATAGTATTCACGTACGACAAACTACTACAAACAGAGCTTATACTAACTACCAATTATAGTAAAACTGATGTAAATAGAAATAAAATAATGATAACATAGACACTACATGAACAGATGAAAAGAAGGAAGCAGACAAATCCTGTGTAATAAAGAAATTGTATTATGTATGTATGATATTGTAGAGTTTGGGCTAACTTATTGAAAACTTGAATCACAGAACAATGTTACCTCAGTCTTCTAAAAAAAAAAAAAAAAAGGACAAAGCCCACTCAGTTCCAAAACTTACCACCAATCTTAGTAGGCTCCGTTGATGGAATAGGCTTGCCAAGCATCGTGTGTAGCTTCACCACCTACAAAAATAATAAAGACATGTTTAGTCATGGTAATGTAGTGTCAGAGAAATTGCGACATACATACAATGCATTGTCATACATAAGAAATAACCCTCATTAATTGGGATATAATGTGAAGTTAGGCCTAACTATACTCCTGTATTCATTCTTTTAAAACAAGAAATCATCCAACATTACAATAAATACTAAATCATAATAAAAATAGATACCTTCTGATGCTTGATTCCCCTAACATGAGCCGCATAAGCGTCAGCGCCAGTGCATGTGACGTCACACAATTCGCACCGCAACGCTCCGCCTCCCGCACCGCGTCCGCATGCGGTTGCGCATCCTGCGGCTGCTAGCTTCACGGCTGCTTCTTTCTTCTTGTGCTTCTGACCCTCAAGGTGCTCCTTGTAAGTCTGCAAAAGTTAGAAAACATCTTACATTAAACATTACCAAACTATGGAATATTGCAAATGGGCAGCTTTCACTTTTATTCTATCCTCTTCTAGTGGAAACCCTCGCGACTTCGTCCACGGAAAGCTATTTTCAAACAGACCTAATTCACTTAGGGGTTGAATTTCAGGAATCTATTTGGGTGTGCGACCCAAAGGAATCAATTTCAATAAGACCAGTGGTTTAGGCTGCGCAGTGTTGATACAAGATCAGTTAGTAATGCAAGAGTTTAATGTATTTAGATTGATAAAATGGCTTAGATGTTAATTCATCTGTAGTATAGTTGATGTTGGATCAGAGTGCCGTATCGTCTTGGAGTCCACAAGTACGGTCGCTCATCACCGAGTGTCAAATAACTCAACAGCTAGGGACAAGCGACAGTGCATAGTGCACTCTACGACTCGTCATCAAGTCTCATCATATCCAAGTGATCGTCTTGTTGTTCACATGATTGAGCCAAGTTGAAAGACAACAAAGAATGAAAGATTACCTGAGGGCCGGCGCACGAGATGCGACAAACATCGCAGTAATGCAGCTGCTGAGCCTTGGGAGGTGGCTTGGGTCTGCGTTGTGGCCCAGAAGTGTTCACACCGCTCTTGTTGTTGTAGTTCTTCCAGCCACCGCTGTACGAAACGATATCATTAACCAACAATATTACACAAGTGGGAAACAAAATGTAAAGTTCTAAAAGATCTTTTTACAAGCTTTTATTTAATTTGCATGGTTTGTTTGTAAGTTATCCATCAAAATTTGCAATCCATTTTCAACCATTTGTTGCGGATACATAGGATGCAAAGCTGAGTTGAAATTTTGCATACACCTTTAGTTCCGGTGACAATACAATGAAGCGGTGACAGTGAGCTAATCTGATAATGGAGTTAGGAGCTGTTTAACAAATACTCAAAAGGGATCTCCTTAGTAAACAGTTTGATTGAGTGAACTTTTCAAATTTGTCAAGAACAGTTTTCAGTTTTCAGTGTGATATCAATCTAATGATTAATCAGTACTTAGATAGATATGAATAATAGAGTACTAACCCGCCAGTGCCAGTTCCAGCCGCAGTCCCTCCACTGCCCTTGGTCTGCTGCGCGACGTACATGCTGGCTGCGTTATATAGAGCGGTATCATAAGCTGTGTTGCCGCGGCTTGTGGCTTGTTCTGCACAGATAACACCTTTTATTTCATTCCAGTTTAAATCATGCAACCGTCCCCCCCATAGGTGTCAGTGCAACCAAAATATAACTTGAACATCGAATTTACCGCGTTACACTATAGTTACTTCAAACATAGATATCATCAAGGTCAGTTCCAATAAAACAGAGAGACAGGATGCCACAGATGAAGGATCAGATCGCCAGGTCGTCATCGAGTCCGCATTCGCAGACGCGCTTCGCAAGTCGTCGAATAACTCGACGACTAAGCTAGAGCGCCCGCGCTCAGCGGCATCTACGACTCGTCATCAAGTTTCATCACATCCAACTCTGTTGCATCATACATCATATGCAAATATCTCAATATAATGCAAACTCACGCTTGGCCTGATGCTGAGGCTGTTGTTGTGGCGCTTGTTGATAAGTCTGCGGCTGATAAGAGGCTGCAGGCGTAGTGGCAGTGTACACTCCGCCGTAGGCAGGTTTGGCTGCAGGGGCCGAGCGAGCGCCGCCCTGCACGCAGATCAAGTTCTATTGGGGACACAGCGCGATCAGTACTCAACCAACCAACTATGACGAGAAGCAACCTAACCTGATCTAATCTAATCTAACTAACTTCTTTTCTGTATACCTAATAATTACAACTATTTTTAGTTAAGTGTTTTCTTTTTCCAACCTCTTATCTCAAAATTAAATGAATAAGACATAAAAAAAAAGAGAAGTGGTGAAAAACCATCATACCTAATGAGTTCCTACTTATCCTACCGTGAATGTCGATCGCTAATAAACCTGCGCGATTTCAAAGACAGATTATTAGTGTCCTACTGTTTAGTTACCTGAAGATGTCCACTGTTAGGCTGCTGTGACAGAAAAAAAATGTGTAATTTTGCTTATAACAAAGTGACCAGCAAAGTCAATGGAAAACGATCACATTGCATGTGTGCAAGCTAATAATAATATACTATCTAGGTACTTTGTAAGCTTTGTAACTAAGCAAATATAACAGGGAAATAAACATCCATCACATCAAAAAAGTTTCAGCAAAACACATTATCATAACAGAATAGTATTTTCCTGTTATTATATTATTATCAAAACAAAATCAGTTTTATTCTTTGAGTTCACAAGAGTCATTTTGTAACTAATTGAATTACCGTCGGTTCTTCAACATCCACATTGGCATACTTCCAATCTTTATTGACATTTGCAGTTGTGTGGCTTTATTGGAAATGTTGTGAATAACACTAGTAAATACTCATTATTTAAATATTTAGACCCAACATAATAAAAAGCGATATTATAATAATGATGGCAATGTAGACACAGAAAGCCTTGGGTGTTAGTTAGAGGCATGAGAACAGTTATGAGTCTAATAAACACCATTTATACTATTAATCAGTATTCGCCGATCTGCCGTTGATCGCGGTCGCGGGCGTTGCTCATGATGAATAGCATCTGAATTGTCTCGAAACGTCAGCAATACAAGTAAAAACGTGGTAATTAGCCGTATTTCTATTTAAAATTTTATTTTTTGATAACAAGTTGTGAATAGAAAACTTGTTGTCATGAAAAGAAATCCTAGAATTTACATCTACAAGATCATGAATGATTTTAGTTTACTCTTTTGCAGTTATTTGCAGGCCTAGCTTGTTGACCCAAAAAATGTATTTGTCTACGAAAGAATAGATGGGAATTAAATTTGGACGAAGAATATAAGTGAAATTTTGGTTGAGGCAAATTTAGAAACAACTTTTGCTAATATCATGCAAAAAAAATCAATGTTTTAACACAAAAAAAAAATGTTTTTATTTTATCTAAATTTCTGTCAAAACTTTTCTCAGGTCATCAAGCTAGCCCGTGCAGGAGTCCCCATGCTAGGTTTCCGTAAGTGAAGTATAGTTATAAATAATGGTGGACTTCACATACAGCACCATCTAGCCCCAATCTAAGCAAAGCTTGAACTATTGAAACCAGATTACTGATGGAATACATACATAATATATGTTTAACACCCATACACAGAACAAACATCCACATTCATCACACAAATGTTTATCCTGCGTGGGAATGGAACCCACCACCTACAGCACAGAAGGCAAAGTTACTACCAACGGAGCTTAAAGAGAAAGAAAAGAAACACACCTGAGCGTATGTGGCTGTTGTGGAATAAGTTGGTTTAGCGGCTGAGGCGTCGTACTGAGGCTGTGGCTGCGGAGGGGCTGCAGTGGGGTAGGCAGCGGCTTGTTGGTAATAAGCGGACTTGCTGGCGTCGTAGGCAGAGGCTGCAGCCGCGGCAGCATGGGCGTGCGCATGCGCGGCCGCCGCTGCTTGGGGGGTACCAACCAAACACTTATTCTACCATACCATGTATGCACAATTCTTTTAACAACTATTGTGATAACTACACATCATTACAATATTTTTCAGTTTTTTGTAACATAGTCAAAACATTGGGAAAATTAATTATAGGTAATTACTTGAATACTTAACCCATTTACAGCGACCGATCGTTATAAAGATCAAAAAAATGCATTAAATGTTTGGGTACATTAAAAATATTAACAAATGAAAAACGTTTGCTTATTGTTTACCAATCGTCGTAGTGATCATTTGACAGTGTTTCGGCGCGTATAAAATTATAATATAACCGTAACTTTGATGTGCATCTGTGTTTTAATTTGAATTAGCGGAATTAACTTTCGCTATGTCATCAAAACGGTAAGTTTTAATAAGTTTGCTTGTTATTGAAATTCATTTTATGCTTGTTTTTTATAAATTGATATCCTTTCGAATAAAAACATGATAAAAAAAATGATTTTATTCCTCATTTTTCTATAAAAAAACGGCGATAGATTTTATGATCGTTATAACGATCGGTAGTAATCTGGGGGTGTATTTTGAATTTTCAGACCAAGGCATACTAATCCATTGTCCTTCAATGAAATCATTGACGAATTTGAACAATTTACCACAGATGAAGATTAGGTGTTGGGGAACTTGTAACTTTGAACAATCTTCAGGTTTGATACACATCTGATATATAAAAGTTTACGTTATCTTGCGTGCTGAGTTGTTATATATATACTATATTAATATTTTTTGTCTTAGTTCTCAGCTAAGAGCTCCTGCAGAAATAGAATCATGTCCTCCAACAGAGACGAGGACAGTGTACCCTTGTCTTCTTTAGCAAAAAGGCGTGGAACCACCGGAGTGGTTAGGCAGTTAGGCCTGAGAGCTGGTGTAATTTTGCGTTTTGCTGATCTTTTACAATTTCGTTACCCAGTTGCGCTTTATTACCTGTTCTTTGACAATTAATTTTCTTCTACTCCTCTCTTTTATGAATTGAGTAACAGAACGCTCAAAGCCACTGGAACAATCCGCGAGGATCATACTAAAAAGTGTCCTTTGCCGTCAAATAACAAGTTCAAAAAGACAGAAAGAGGCACTTTCAAGTACCAGTCTAGCCAACCAGAATATATTATTTTGGTTAGCAAATGGAATGACAACAGTATGGTGTCAGTAGCATCCATCTCAAAACCATCGAAACACAATGCATGGCAACTTTACAAAAGTAATGGCGGAGAGTACGACCATCTAGCATTTCGGAGAATTATCGCCAGGAGTATCATGAAAACAAATAAAAAAATGAGAAGCGCGGTTCTTGTCCAACTCCTAGAAACAATGAGGAAACTTCACGCTACGACAGAATTGATTATCAAGTAGAGTACAATGATTTTCAGCTTCGATCTTCGCTTTACAAAAAAAATACGACCTTTATTTAATTTTGTCAAAAACGTAAAATTCATTTTATCCTGAGACATGTTCATGACTTACCATACTAGGAGTATGGTTTAGGTAATAAAAGTTTTAAATTACATAATAAAGGCTCTTTCATAGTAACTACTGTGTTTTTTTATTGAAGACAGGATACAATCGATTAACTGGCGTTTGTATGAGCGTTAACCTACCCGCCTATTACTACTGATCGTTAAAACGATCCACGTTTTCCCAGCTTTCCAGAAAATCTAGATTTTTTTCGTTATTTTTTTATGTTTACTATATGCATCGAGGTCAAGGTATCAAAAAATTACTATGATACGAGACAAAAAATAGTTTCAGTAACAACTGGGTTAATAAAAGACCCATGTAAAAAATATTGTAATTATTGAAAGAAGTAAAAAAGTAACTTCTAATACTACAGAATTGTTACAAAAACTAAAGTTTGTTGCGAGCAGTCTATACGTAGTTCAACTGATCTAGATCACTACCCATGGAAGTGACCGGCAGCATTGCGACCCTGAATGCTAATGCTAATCGTTGAAACTCTTCATTTATTTACAGAGTTCTAAATTAGAGTGCAACAACATAAAAAAACTTTTCTCTGTTCATAAAATATTGCAAAATTTTAGTGCAATCAATAAATAGATACATAATGCAACAAAAAAACACATGTTCATGTTAAATTATGTCCAGCAATAGGTTTAATTTAGGTAAGTAATCTGCATCTTGCTGATACTGCACATTTGCAACCTTACGGCAATATTTGCAGTGTCATAGAATTATTATTGGTTGTGGTTCGTTTTTTGTGGCTTACTCATGGTCATTTAACCGTGGTCTAATCCCGTTAGATGCGTATTTTGTTTGACGTAGATAAAATATACTCGTAGTTGAAACTCAAATTCAGATAAATATCAGAAACACTCCAGTTTATGCTGAAGCAGACCGCATTGATATCGATTTTATAAACTCGTGCGGAATGTTTGTTTTCGTCATAGTCATCGGTAATGGCACACCAGATCCGTCTTACAATAAAAAATAAATCGGAGTTTGGTATGAAATAATTGAAAGTGATACCTTGAGTGGCTGCTGCTGCCTGGTATGCGGTGTCGTAGCCTGTAGCCGTAGCGCGCTGGGTTCCGTAAGTGGCAGCGGTAGCCGCAGGCGCTACGGCGTACCCAGTTTGACCGCCGTATGCAGCACCTGCTGTAGCAGCGCTGAAAAATCACCAACCTCGTTACATTCTCATGATCTCACTGCAAAGTAAAGTAACACGATCGATACACCGGAGACGACGCCATTTTGATTAGGTCAAACACGAGCACAAGGCAGGAATTATCTACCAGTCTCACACATCTTTAAAACACTCACGATGGCATGAAATGAAAATTAAAAGTCGGGAAATCGTCTAACAACTTACCCGTATTGGGTTCCTCCATGAGTAAACCCAAAATAATTATTTGCTGCCATATTTTTCACCAATAATCCGCGCAGAAACTAGACGCTTCGTAGCGGAAAAGAAGACCAAGACCGACCGGCTTTTGCCCACTTTTGTCTTTGACAAAATCCACACCACAGACAAAAATAATAAAATGGCGGACGGACTCGGCCAGCGGGGAAATGTAAATGTTTTTTTTTAATTTTGGTGCTGCCACTTTATCTTCTAATTTTTTCATTTAAGTTACCATGTTTATGGGAAAATAAGAGAAGCCTTTAGTACATTTAATTTACACGACACGCTCAATGTCATGAATATTTTTATTTTCGAAATCTAGTGTTTCGTAAATGTCAGGTTAATTCTTCAAAATCCTGTATAAATAGGATTTCGAATTACTCATCGACTACATAGCCCAATAGACACCTCATGCAAGGCGAACACTGTCATCCAAAACATCAGGCATATACGGCCGATATTAAAAGAGACCGCGCGTCAAACCTGCAGTAGTACCAAGGTACCGACCACCAAAAAACCATTACCACAAATCAGAAATATGGCTCCTTGTTCAGTGAGATGGTGTGGTAATTGTAGCGATACATCTAATTACAAAAAAGATGGGATTACGTTTCTTATGTCAGTAATTTCAAGAACAAATTTGTTTAGAGCTCTCAAGTTACACTAGTTATATTCCTTGTCGAAATTCAATAGTGTTGTACCACTACTCAATTGATGTTCGATAAACCTACCTAGTAGTAACAACAACAGTAGGAACTAAACTAGTAAAACTACTTATTGCCAACTAGTTTCCATCCGCGGCTTCGCTCACGTTGTACCTACATTGATAAAAAGTAGCTTATTTGCTATTCGCTTTTATAATATTATTAAGATTAAGTTGTTAATAGTTTAATTTTAATAGGTAAGTACCTACGTACCTATTAAAATTAAACGATTTACTTGAATAAGGCAAAAAGCCGTGTTGGCCGAGTGGGAGGTACATACTTCAACTTTGAATCTGAAGGTCATGGGTTCGAATCTCGGCGAGCATCAATGGTTTTTTCTGTTCGAAAAATTTATATGGGCATCAAAAACACGTGCTCAAAACGGTGAAGGAAAACATGGAGGAAACCAGTTAGTATTCTTATAAGCGGCGATGGGTTTGCAACCTGTCACGTATGGTATACTTCAAAATGTGGGCATGTGCCAAATATAATGTTTGGACGTGCCTCTGACTACCCCCACTAGACATATTCAAAGAATCTAAGCGTCTGGATATCTGAGAGGATGTCTTCCGTACTAGGGGATTACAAATTTTTATTATTATTTATTTAGAACATGAATTTATGATGTAAATGGCTGATTCGGTCGAGACTTCTTTGACTATCGATAATTCGGTACGTCAGTGTTTGTACGAAAACGCCAATAATAATGACACACAAAATACGTAGGAAACGGCGGCATTTGGTCGGTGACAGTTCTTATTTTATGGGAAGTTTTTAAAAATGGCAACACTGGTATGCGACACGAAAAAATCAAGCAATAGCAATAGCAATAGATAATAATTTATTTTATGATTTCGTTCCTACATCCTTTCCTTTCATTCAATTCAATCAGCTTCGAACTCGCGTGTATGCTCTTTGCTCGCGTGGACTTTTTCGAATCCCATCAGCCGTCAGCCGCTAAAAATAAATTAAACATTCATTTCATTTTATGGATGGATAGAATTATGCTATTTAACACTAGTAACACTAATACTGATACTGACACTAAGGGCATACCACAGACCCTATCTACAATGTTTCACAATAAAAACTATTTTTTATGGCTGACTTAAAATAAATACATAGAAAGTTTAAACACATAATAATGTTATGTCATTGTTATCATCTTATCCACAGGAAGAAATGACATGGTCCACAACATTGTGAAGAGAAGAGCTAACTACACTAACCACAGACGCCAAAACAAAAAGAAGAGAAGAGCTAAACAATATTTTTTTAAATAAATATTTAGCTTTTCTAATATATGCATGCTTGCTAGCACGACTTATATGCTCTTTGTAGCACACTGCAAAGAACATAATTGGCACTCTGTCAGTAGGTAGGTACCTACATAAATTATTTCATCAAAATGGAAAAAAAATTGTACTTACCCCTACTTACTAATGTCTAGGGCCTAGCCTAGACTAAACGTTGAAAACAAATGAAAACAAATCGGTCTATTTTAAAAGAAATTGATTTTGGAAATATTATAAAATTTAATTTTACATAAAGTTAGAAATTAAAATGATGACAACTTATAGTACTCGTCTGAAGTATTCATCCAAGCAATAATTTAAATATTATCGTCAGGACATTCAGGATTATCAATGGAACTGAAACAACAAAAATTGTTTAGTTTTGAATAAATGCAAACATAATAACACTTATAAATAAGATGGTATTGTGTGGTTGGTACTTACTTCTAGTCACAGTCCGGATTGATCTTACTAAATTCAGTATTTGGAATTTTACTGAAGATTGGTCTGCATATCCTTGGTTTTGAGTATTGGCGCCCCATCCCACTGTAACAAAAAGAGCTTTGAACAAAAACAAAAGTTACTTGAATCAAACTTCAGACTTTCATTTGTAATTGGTTATTGTCATTTTAATGTAGGTAGGTACCTAAGGTTTACCAGTTCAACTTCTGGACTGTGAATAGAAAGAAATACGACTATTAGTACCTAATGACATAAGTTGTAAGTAACAAGTTAGATTTTATTCGATATTTTAGAATCATGCTACAAAAGTATCTTGGTTTGGTAGGTACACTCACTTTTTTGCATGAATCTTTCTTCATGGAGTACGCAGACTGCATTGAGACACAGAAGAGAGGCTTCAAATAAGTTCCATAGAGTCAGCATTTTGTAGTTTTTGAAATCAATTGAAATGAAAATCGGCAGAAGAAATCACTTTCCTCTCCCCGAGTTTGTTTTGATTGACTGAGTGAGCAGAGCCAAGAGCAGTGACAGTGACAGTGAGCACAGAGCATGTGAGCATTGAGTGGGTGTGAGTAGTAGTGAGTGACGTGACGTGACGTGACGTGAAAGAAATACTGAATGACCATTGACAGATGACTAGCCATGCGCAGAATATATCCTTATAGTGAAAAGATATATATGTGTCTTTTCATCTCAGTGAAGTATATCACTCATCTAGTTCAATAGTTCATCTAGTTCATTTAGTTCATCTAGTCCAATAGTTCGTTTAGTTCATCTAGTCCAATAGTTCGTTTAGTTCATCTAGTTCAGTTTGTCGCTTAGTTCTTAGTTTATGCATTGAACTATCGTAATTTGCATTAATCTAGTTTATGTGTTCAACAGAGATGATTTTGTTAGGTGTTCTTTTATCTTTCCTAGTTCATCGAACTAAAATAAATAAATAATAAATAGAATCGCGACTGTAATCCCCAAGTACGGTAGGTAGAGTAGACATCCTCTCAGATCTCCAGACGCTTAAATTTCTGTAGATATGTAAAGGTTAGTCAGAGGCGTGTCCAAACATCTGTTTGGACACGCGAAAAGTAGGTAGGTAATTAAGTAAATAAGGTATGATTAGTGTTCAATGTAATTTTGGTGGTTTATCGCCACAAATGTAGATGTTCCTGTACTAGGCTCAGTGTACCTACTACTTTGAAACTCTGTTTGATAGGTATTAGTATAGTTGGTATGTTCCAATAGCGAAAACCATACCACACAACCAGTGTAACAATACAATTTTCAAATGACGCGTAGACGAAACTCACCCATAATAATTAAATTTTAATATCTTCATCTCGTTTACGCGCTTGAAAGTTAGCGCGCTAGAGAGGGATGCCATTATTATTTTATGGTTCGGCACAGTAGGCACATCTTCGCGGCGAGTGTTGTCGTACTTCTCTTTAAACTCATGTTATCTCTATCTATCTAGTTCGCGTATATCAGCGTGTAGTTCGCGAATGAAATGAAGTACTGAAGTACTTCAATTGAAGGAGATATAGTGAATGAATGAAGGAATACAGGTGAAGTAGTCCAATTGAAGGATTCATTCGCGAACTACACAAGGCTACAGATGACAAAACTGACACTGAGATGACAACCTGCTAAACAGCTCCAAATCGAAGAGCCAGTACTACTACTACCTACTTCCAGTAGCCCAGTAGTCAACGTAACAGTGAAACAGTTTTGACAGTGACATTTTTTTTATGCCATGCCCTATTGATGCTCTAGATGCCTTATGCCGAAGACACACTTACGTGTCGTGTCGTGTCGTGGCGCGACACGCCACTAGCTAATCGCTTTCATACATTTAGTATGGTTAGAGACATATTTGGGTGTCGTGTCGTGTCGCAAACGCTGTCTTGCGATTGGCTAGTGGCGCGACACTCTTTGCGCCGCGCCACGACTCGTGTGTCTCCGGCATTAGTGCCATGCCATTACGATTTAGCGATTGTACTAAGTAGTTTCATTCAAGCAAGATTTTTGTATTTTACGAAGTAATATATTTTCTTTGCTTCTTCATAATGTATTTGAGTTGAATTAAATTTTATCATCGGTACTTTTACTTTAAACTTTAATTTCCCGATCCAGAAAGCGTCGGAAGAATGGGAGACGGTGCAGGTATGAACTCCGAGCTGGTATTTTAGTTCTGGGCTTCAAAGAAGACTGAGAGCTTAAAATAATACCATTAATATTACCTCCAGATCTATTGAATCTAAAGACAAAGTCATAAAAAAATAATTTCTTCTTTCAGGTGAAGATACAGCTCCAAACATTGTTATTCTGCAAAATATCAAATTAAAACCGCGAAAAGAAGCAAAGCCCTCTACCAGTGGAATTAACTCAAAAGAGCACTTGAATAATAAAATAATACCATCACATTTAGAACCTATTGAGGTAATTAATGCACTCTTTGAAGAAGATAATAAGACTAATCAGCCAGTGGTTACTCCCAAAGGAAATGAGGCAGATATTATAGTAAAATATGAAAAACCAACGAAAACACGTTTCCGATACAAAAAGTCCGAGACCCTGAAGATATTTACTGAAAACACTGGCCCTGAATGGCATAAGGTTTCTAACAGTATTGTGACAAAGCCAATAATTTCTAGTAACCTGCCAAAAGTATTTGCAGACTTTCCAATATTTGGTAAGCCAAAGAATAGAGCTGATCTGAAGAGTTTCCAACTTAAAGCTTGTCAGGAGTTTGTTGGATTGCCGGATGACGAGTATGAAAAGGAGCTGGATTATTGCAGGTTGTTATATGTCCCTCATCATGTTGTACCTATATATATCATAATTTAAAAAAAACTTTGCATTCACTTAGCAAGATGGCAAATCTTTATTAGTAAAGTTTTTATGACTAGCAAATTCTATTCTGTCCAACATGGCTGTAATAAATAAAGCTACTAGTACATTTTTTTTAATACAATTCTATTACTATCAATATTTAATGCCATGTTTGCAGAGTGGGATGTACCTCCACTTTCAATCTCAAGGTTGTGGGTTTGAATCCTGGAGTGCATCAATGAATTTTCCAGTTTGAAAAATTTATGTGCTTAAAACGGTGAAGAAAAACATCATGAGGAAAACAGTTGGTATTCTTATAAGCGGCGATGGACTTGCAACCTGTCATGTATGGAATGCTAATTATTGCAAAATGTGGGCATGTGCCAAATATAATGTATGGACGTACCTCTGACTACCCCAACTAGACATCTTCGTGGATCTAAGCATCTGGAAATCTGAGAGGATATTTACTGTACTTGGGGAATACAGTTGTGATCCTATTTATTTTATTTTTATTTTTTATTTAGTGTTGATGGGCTTGCAACCTGTAACATGTGGAATGCTAACTATACTGCTAAATGTGGGCATGTGTCAAATGTTTGGTTGTGCCTCTGACTAAATCCTTTAGTCATCTTCAAGGGCCTGAGTGCCTGGAGATCTGAGAGGATACTATATCATTTCATTTCAAACAATATTTTCTATTTCAGCCCAGATTTTCTATTATCTGGCAGAGAAATGGAAATGTCATCATTACGGCCAACTCAAGGTCTCCTATCTGCTGCAATGGCATTGAGAGAGGAGGAACATGGTATTGTAGCCATACCTGAGAACCCAAAGCTTATAACCCTAAGGAAGCTAAAAACCAGGATTAAATGTGATATAGGTCACATTTTTCCCAGAAAATTGAAATATAGGGGTGTTAGGCTTTTGGGACTTCAGAATCAGGTATAAACTTATTACTTTTTAGGGTTCTGTACCCAAAGGGTAAAAACGGGACCCTATTACTAAGACTTCGCTGTCCGTCTGTCTGTCTGTCACAGGGCTGTATCTCATGAACCGTGATAGCTAGACCGTTGAAATTTTCTCAGATTATGTATTTCTATTGCTGCTTTAACAACAAATACTAAAAACAGCATAAAATAAATGTTTAAGTGGGGCTCCCATACAACAAACATGATTTTTTTGCCGTTTTTATAGATAATGGTACGGAACCCTTCGTGCGCGAGTCCGACTCGCACTTGGCCGGTTTTTTTATTCTATTTTTATGGTTTTAACGGTAGGTAAAAGAAAATGAAGTAAGATAACTTTAATCTCCCACACAATAATATTGTATGTGAGAATAATGGGATTAATGGGCATGTAATCTTTTTGAATAGAAAAATCCATTGATGAACAATTGAGATTTGAACCCACAACCTTCGGGAAGTTGTGGTATTATTATTACCTCATATTCAACCAACATTTATTTTGTAATAATAATAAATAAATATTGGTGGAAATTTCATACAGCGCCATCTAGCCCCAAATTAAGCAAAGCTTGTACTATACAGTAGTAAATACATACAGTTGTAAAGATACAGATACCACCGAGACACAGGACAAACATCTATGTTCAAAATACAAATGTTTGTCCTGGGTGGGGCTCGAACCCACAACCTACAGCGCAGAAGGCAGAGTTACTACCAACTGAGCTATGAGCCCAGTCAAATCATACCTTATCTTAATGCGTAAAATTAATTTTGTAAAATGATTGCACAATTTTGTTTACAGGAGAAAGCCCCGGCAACGGAGTTGCAGCCAACGGACTTGGAG
The DNA here is from genome assembly GCA_912999785.1 of Hydriomena furcata. NCBI lineage: Eukaryota > Metazoa > Arthropoda > Insecta > Lepidoptera > Geometridae > Hydriomena > Hydriomena furcata. The sequence goes on from OU538834.1 coordinate 13,949,986, forward strand.
CCAGGGAAGGATATCTTGTTCCGAGTGCGAGTTTACCGACCCTTCTCTTTCTCCCTGCCAGGGTCTAGGCAGGGGCAAGAGGGGAACAGTGTAAGTGACTGCCTAATCTGCCTATACGCAACAGAAAAAAAAGTCTTTCACCATTCAAAAAGTACATTATGTAACTAAAGATTTTTACAAGGGTCTTTATCACCTTTAATTTATTTTCCCGAGACATTTCGATTATCTTATTATAGCCACATGTACAAAAGGGAAATTACTGATTTTTATCCGACTGCGCCAGAAAGAGGGTAATGTTTTTCAAGCTTATGTATGTATGTATGTATGTCCATAACTTTGGCACGCTCTATAGCCCAAACGACTTGAAGGATTGAAACATATTAGGTGGTCTCATATTATGAGGTGTCGTTAGATTTGTCTCAATAGTGGGAGTGACATCACTACATAGTATAAAGCAGTCGCTTTCCGCTTCCCGCGTCTGTATGTAATATGTATGTATGTATGTATGTATGTATGTATATATGTATGTATGTATGTTTGCTTATATCTTTAAAACTACACAACGGATTTTGATGCGGTTTTTTTTAATAGAGTGATTCAGGAGGAAGGTTCATATGTATAATACATGCATAATATAGTAGAGAAACACTGATAATTTTAGAGGCTTCTAATGTGATGTCGTAAATAAACACATTTTTTGCGCTTACATTGCAAATGCTGGCTGAACCCCACGAGATATATCAAAATAATGTACTACAGTATTGTACACCTTAAAAACGTCTACAAAAAAGTCCACGATGGTATTAGAAATGTCTTACGCACAGCGAAGCGGGCACGGGTCAGCTAGTCTATACTAAGACTAATATTATAAACTAGCGACCCGCCCCGGCTTCGCACGGGTTTAATACATATAAAACTTCCTCCTGAATCACTCTATCTATTAAAAAAAAACCGCATCAAAATCCGTTGTGTAGTTTTAAAGATATAAGCATACATATAGACGCGGGAAGCGACTTTGCTTTATACTATGTAGTGATAGGTAGGTACACAGTGCCGCTATAACAAAAAATAGAATAACGTAAATATTTAGGTGGGGCTCCCTACAACAACAACAACAACAAACGTGTTTTTTTGCCGTTTTTTTATAGATAATGATACGGAACCCTTCGTGCGCGAGTCCGACTCGCGCTTGGCCGGTTTTATTTTATTCCTTTTCTTCCGTATGTCGACAGCATGTTGACCAACTTTGCCTAAAGAAGTATATTAATATCTCATATAGATTACCCAAACCCAGACCTCTATTTAATAGTTCCACATCTGGTATTCCGATCTTCCAAAATTATAGCCTATAAGTTGCCTAGGACTAATAGCTATATAATAAAAAAAGTTTCATCAAAATCCGTCCAGTAGTTTTTGCGTGAAAGCCAGACAACAGACAGACAGACAGACAAAAATTTTAAAATGTTTTTTTTTGCTTCTGTTACTTGTATGAAGACCCCTAGGAGTATTTTTTTTAGATTTTATTCAATGTACAGAATTGATCTATTCTACTGTTTTATTATATGTAATGTATAGATGCGAAAGTCATAACTCTGTCTGTGACGTTATCACTGCCAAATCGCTGGACCGATTGTGATGAAATTTCTTATTAGGCTATTTTTTCCAAGAAAAAAATTGATTTTCAGGAATATCAATGTTTTACGATAAGTCGTCACAAATCTATTTCCTGAATCCACGCGGACGAAGTTGCGGTTAAAAGCTAGTAGGCTATATATTTCATCACGCCCTCCTCCCCTAAAATGGAGGGCATAACATTTTTTTTTACTTAATTATTTTTAGCAGTCCGTTTTTATGGTTTTATTAATTTGTTTTATCTTTTTGTATTCGCAGGTCCGTGGCCGGCATTCTGTGTTCAACTGCGACGTAGTTGTGTTGGGTAGGCAATATCTCTCGGAACTGCGCGATCGGATTGTGTGCCGGAACGACCTGGACCTACGTCTGGACATGTCCGAGCACCCGGACTTGCCTCCGCCTACCAACTCTAAGGTGACTGTTAAATATACGTATTTAAAGATGGTGTGTTATTTAAACTTTCGCCCTGAATAAAAAGTAGCCCACATGCTACTTCAGGAAATAGGCCAATTTCAAATTTCATTGTCGTTTCGGCGTGATTGAGGCACAAATATCCAAACATACAAAAAAAATTGTGTGTGTCAGCTCCGAGTCGGAGCTAACACACACAATTTTTGGAACGAAGTTCCTTATCGCGCGTTGTGAAAGGGGGCTAGACGGAAAAAAATCTTACGAAAAGTTGTCACGAAAAGTTGTCACGACACTTTTTTGCTATAGTATATCTATTAATATATATATCTATTAATATATATATCTATTAATTGTGTCGAGGTCGAGGTGGAAGTGGAGGTCGAGATGGAGGTGGAGGTCGAGGTCGAGGTCGTGGTGGAGGTCGAGGTCGAGGTCGAGGTCGAGGTGGAGGTCGAGGTCGAGGTCGAGGTCGAGGTCGAGGTCTAGGTCGTGGTCGAGGTCGAGGTCGAGGTCGAGGTCGAGGTCGCGGTCGAGGTCGAGGTCGAAGTCGAGGTCGAGGTCGAGGTCGAGGTCGAGGTCGAGGTCGAGGTCGAGGTCGAGGTCGAGGTCGAGGTCGAGGTCGAGGTCGAAGTCGAGGTCGAGGTCGAGGTCGAGGTCGAGGTCGAGGTCGAAGTCGAAGTCAAAGTTGATTCCCCTTCCCTTGTCTCACGTTATTTTGTGAGAACTTCGTTCCATCCGGGTGTCCCTTGACACCTCTCAAGTTTTTTTAATAATTTGTTTTCTGGTAAACTCCAGTCGTGCGTCGGAGCCTCCGACGCACGGTTGAAGTTTACCAGATCGTGCGTAGAGCGTACCCCCACTATAAGATGTTTTGCCATCAGTAAGAGTGAGAGAAAGCATTATAAAGTATAGGCACTGTAAGGGTACACACTACCCACGATCTAGCTGCACTGCTCACACCAAATTAGAAAGTCGCGCACCAAAAACGTAACGAGGTCATGCGTTCAGTAGATTTTACTACTCACATTTTTTTCATACCGGGCGCCTTATATCAAAAACCGATTCTTAAGGAGTAAACTCCAAAAAAAAAAATACACATTGAAATGAGAATCTACTTTTTTCGTGCAGATATCTAATGGCTGATCCATTAGATATCAGAGGAACGTTCGATTTTGCAGTATAGGTCCTCTACTCACGTAATGTACTATAGTAAAAAATAAACCCCTTTAGACATCTTCAGGGAACTGAGCTTTTCAAGATCTGTGATGTCTCTACCGTACTTGGGGATTACAATCGTGAGGGACCATCCATAAAGTAAGTCACATTTTAAGGGTTGCTGGGATGTGGTCTATGAAGTGTGACAAGGGGTGGGAGGGTCCTAAGTGCGTGACGTCACATTGCAAATTTATAAATATTAATTATTTATTTAAAATTTTCGGAACTGCTGTGCTGTAATTTAATAATATCTAAATGTAAAATTGCAAAATATGTGACGTCTCACAAATGTGACCAACTGTGACAAAGATGGGGGAGGGGTCAAAAAATCACGAAATTAGTGTGACCCCTGGTTCTATTTAATTTAATTTCAAAATGTAAATGTAATCTCCAGGACTCATTCCCATCCAACTTCATGTTTATAAGCAACACGTTCTACGTCGACACAAGGCAGAACTGCCGAGACATCACTGCTGTAGTAAGACGCTTTGCAGAGGAAAGAGGACTTGGCACCTTTCCCGTTAAGGACATGTGCAGCGTGACGGTCGGCGAGCTGCAGGTCCGCTTCGCGTACCCCGAGGTAACTATCACAACAGTAAGAATATACCAAAAAAAAAATTTGGAGCTAGGCAGTCGACCGACAATGAAAACCGTTTTCGTGTATGGTTAGTATGCGCATTAATACTTGATCGAAACGGGGAAGGAAAACATAATGGAAATCAATTAGGTTTATAAAACTTTATTTCTTATAAAAAACCCAGAAGCTCACTTAAAATAAGACCGGCCAAGTGCGAGTCAGACTCGCGCACGAAGGGTTCCGTATCATTATCTATAAAAACAGCAAAAAAAAGTAAATATTTATATTATTCTGTTTTTAGTATTTGTTGTTAGAGCAGCAACATGAATACGTAATCTGTAAAAAATTCAACTGTCTAGCTATCACGGTTCATGAGATACTGCCCTGTGACAGACAGACAGACAGACGGACAGCGAAGTCTCAGTAATAGTGTCCCGTTTTTAACCTTTGGGTACGGAATCCTAAAAAGGTTAACATTTGACATACTACGTAAAACAAATAGTTGCCAAGATGATAGCAATTAATAGATATGATGAGGGTACACTAGTTAAACTATCAATTCGCACGAAGGTGTCTGGACGTGCCTCCGACTACTCTGTATAACGTTAAAGGAGCACATGGTAATATTTTTAATATCTTTGTTCCAGGTCTACGTCCACCAAGGTAACTGCGAACACATATTCCAATTCTCCGAGATTCGTTTACTAAACAATTCAGATCCGCTCCACTTATCCAACTACCCTTGTCACACAGCAGTGTCACAAAACCAGACGTTGTATTGCAACACGTGCGCAGAATTTTCCGCACGTTGGATTGTCACCAAATCAAAACGTGTGCCATTCGATCCGGCTTTCTTCTGTGAAACTTGCTTTTACAGTTATATGTATAAGGATGGGAGGAAAGTGGAGGATTTTAAAGCGTTTTTGTATAAGGGAAATGAGATTAATATGCTGCGGCCTAATGTTGATTTGGAGCATTTGAGTGACGAGCCGACGTCTATTGTGCACGATCGGGTTTATATTCATTTTTGAGGTAATTCTACTATATTATGGTTTTTTTACGTTACGTTCTTTAACCGGGTATTATGTGAGTGAAGCCGTGTAAGTGCGAAAGCTAACTATGAATTATCTTTATGGAACGTTGAATCGGTCATCATGTAGCACCACACAAACAAACTCACACACAAACACACACATTATAATCTAATAATAAATAGTGTAGCTAAAGTGATGATGGTCGTACGCTATGTATTCAAAGTGAATGTTTAATAAAGATCTGATCCGAGGTTGTTGTGTCTTCTTTCTAACCATTGTTATATCAAAAAACTTCAGTCTTCTGTGTACTGAAGTGCAGCTCTTTGGTAATAACCGTGTTGGCGTAGTGGGAGGTATCTATTTATCTATACGACCTTTATTCGGATTGAAAGTCAAGTCACGGTGCGAAAGTGACAACGCAATACGAACTCGTATAGCGTTGTCATCTTCGCACCGTGAATAATATTGTTTTGATATTAATTTAGAACCTGGTGGTGTGGAGCCAGGTATGACTTAATGTGAATATAAAATGAAAATGATTTAATGCACACCAATAACAAAAAAATAATGACAGAAATTTAAACTAGAGCAATAACTGTACAATGAGTAATGGTAAATCTTCTACTGAACCAACACTGCTTTTAAACACGGTTTTTTAGTTTGGGACTGGATTGATTGAAGATGTCTTCAAAGTTCTGAGATGGTATTTATCGAGTCACTTAGAGATTATAGTCGGTATAGTATTTATTTAGCCGACTTCGAAAAAAGGAGAAAGTTCTCAATTCGGTTTTTATGTTTGTTTTGTATCTTATCGTGTGAAGATCTGAGAGGATATCTACCGTACTTGGGGATTTCAGTCGTGATCCTATTTTTTTTTGTATCTATTGTTTGGTGTGAGAACATACTTCCAGTTTGGTCCCATTTAAATTTGAGGAAAAAATACCATCTCTAAGGGTGACAAATAGAGAAAGAAATTTTGTATTGGACTTACCTATCTATAACAATATGAAGTTGGCTTTGTTTTTAGTTTTTGAAACGTAATTATTTATTTTTCTTTTTAATTGAGAAGGACTTGCCTGATGTAATCTCTACAAGCTTATCCTTTGGCCTTGGTTACTTGTAAAATGGATTACAAAGTGGCGTATGATGCAACACATTCCTTCGTGTTAGCTGATTGATACTTTATCTCGCATCAGCTGCTGATTGCAATGAGCGTAACTCGCCGACGCGAATTTATTTCTGGAACCGTAGGGAGGTAGGGTTCCTTACATTGTCCACATTGTGAGAGAATCGGCTTGAATCTAAAGTAGAATTATTATTATATATTAGTAGATTCAGTAAATCAGTTTTTGTTAACTTTATCGTGATAGATGTAAAATTCCAGAATCAAAAGAAAAATTTGGAAAAAAAATATGTATTTTTTTGTGTATATTCAGTAGGTCTGAGCACAGAGCATGGTCTGAGAATAGGTCGTAGGGTATTTTTTTATACCCCCAAGTGATAAGGGTGGCGTAATGTTCGGGAAAATCTGAAAGTGGTTTTTTCTGTGGGATTATTGAAATTTGACAGGACAACGTCTGTCGGAATAGCTAGTAAGAATATAAGCAGGTAGGTATTTATTCCGTGATTAACTACATAAAAAGTAGTTTTCCTTATTCGTCGTCCATGACCAAAGTCGGGGTTAAAGCCTGCACTAGTTGCGTGTCTTCCACGCTATCTGAGGTTCTAAATAGGATCACTGCAACACCCACGAAACTCCTATCTCACATTCCATCACGAGATATGCCAGATTACCTACTTCAATCGTTCGTTCCATCTCCATTAACGGTGATCGGATGTGCATTTAGGTCTAGGACCGAACACTAGAACGTCAACACGGCCTATCTCTATCTAGGGCAAAGTGCATCAGTCATGCACGTGCTAAAGAGATGTACCTAGATATTACCTAGTGACAAGACTACCTGAGCTCTTGCCAAAAAAATCTGTCCTGATCTTGCGACAGTAAAAAATATAAACCTAACCTATATATACGTAGGGCTGTCATCTCTAAAATTTGGCAACCAGGACAAGACACGTGAAAACCCCGGATTTTAGAGCCCAGAACCTGGACATGTTAACAGGGGGGGGGGGGCTCAAACGACTCCCTTAATCGAAAAGTTGATTTCACAGTGCTTGTGTCGCGGGTGGCCAAATTTTAAACCTTGACTACAAATGGAACCCCGCCCGGACGCTCCCCGGACGCCCTCTAAACTAGGACAAATCCGGGAAAACCCGGACGGATGGCAGCCCTATATATAGGTACCATGGAGTAGGTAGGTATTCCAGTCTGCCCGCGACCATGGCTAATATTAGTCGAAACGTCGAGAAAATAAATTAAAGGTAAACCTAGGTACGTAAAAAGACCCGTGTAAAAATCTATAGTTATGGTACCATGGACATTAAATAAAACATGGATGCGAGATTAGATTGAGTTTTACCTGGCATTATTTTGTAGAACACATTTACAGTGTAGTAGGTAAGTGCATACTATTCTTTATTGTTATTTAACGCATACATTGTTTTTGAACAGAGAAATCCATTAATTCACGCTTTCCGGGATTCGAACCCATGACCTTCAGATTTAAAGTCGATGTACCTCCCACTCGGCCAAAAAGTATTTAAAAAAAAACTAAATACGTAAGAAACAACGCCTTCTGAAATAATCCTAGCAACACTTATTAATCTAACTCGGTGTATTTCCACGATAGGGCTATTTTTCGCCCGGTACCAAGTGGTAAATTGCAATCATGTTAGCAGTAAGTACCAGGTGGCAAGGTTTTCCGCGGGGGCGCGTATCCTTCATTCTATAATGTGCTAGATTAGGTAGAAATATGGGCACAAGTCCTTGCGGTATTGCTATGCTTGTTGTCGTTACCAGGTTGATAAAATCGTGCCTCTTCCCATAGAACCATGAACCATCCCTATTTATATGTACCAATGTTTTCGTCGCATAAAATGGTTTCCTTTGCACGCATGTTATGCCTATACTATACCACGCTAAACTACGAGTATAATATTGCCACAGCACAGGTATGAATATAGATAGACTGTGATATTGCTCCTCTACTTTTCCGTTTCTGGCGCTATTTTCAAACTTCCTCTTCGTACTGTTCGTGCTATAACTTGGATATAGTTTATTGGTATCTAACTTCTGCACACGGCTTTGGTGGCCTATGCTCCTCGGATCATGAGCTATGTGTATGCAAAAAGCCATGTCGATTCGTTATCCCGTTGCTGCATGAAAAAAGGTATCTTTGGTAAGTTCTTGTTCTTCATCATCATCATCGACATATAGTAGTTCACTGCTGGACATAGGTCTCTCCCAAGACGCGCCACTGAGCCTGGTCTTCGCCGGTAGGTTTTTGATAGTTTAAGTTTTTTGAAGTTTAAAAGTTTAAGCCGTCTTGCGTAAACACTTCAAGAGTCAATTTTGCATTGTAGTTTTAAGTGAATCGGTCTAGGAACCACACGATTTACTTCTATTCCTAACTGTACCAATGCAAGTTGTTGCAATAAAATGACAAAGTAAACAGAATGTAAATACGAGTCAAATTAACGTCAATTGTGAAGCAACCATGCGTTAGTTAGATTCAATAGGATGATATGAGGGAATGGCTCTGTTTATTGGTGGGCATATACCGACTGGACTACTCATATTAACCACTATGTAGCTAACTAGGTACCTTGATATCTAGCTTGTGGTCTGTAGGAAATCGGGATGTCTACCAGCTTGAGGCTTGCACCTACAGCCATGCATCAATGCTCTGACCAAAGAATGCATAAAATTTTACTATGCCTTCAGACCGGTCTAAAAGCTGGCATTATTATCAAGCCACGGTCCCTGATCAAGTAGCGTACTTCAAAAGCGGTCGTTCCCAGAATCCTGCAATATTCTATCAGTTATGCGCACATTAAGATAGCTACGAATAAATTGAATTGCAGTTATCTGTACCAATTAACCAGCCATTAATGTAATAGCGTTATCTATAGCCTTGGGCTTCTATTGCTTTGCGGTCATAGGCTCGTCTATCTGAAATATGGCGAATGTGGATTTATTAACGGACAACGTTCATTTCGGTCCGTAAAGGTACAGTTCTACGGACCAAATTGGACGTTGTTGTATATCAGATAGAGCCTTGGCGGTCTTACATTTTGGTATCCCACTTCTGAACCATAGGTAATCTAAAGGAGAAGAGATAGAGATATCTAGTATTTACAAGAAGTTATATGATCAGAGCTCTCGACAGCTCCTTGCCTATCGAAACGGCTTTTAGAACCTACCAGAGCTTTCACTCTTAAAGTGGTACCTATAAAGAGACTTTGATAAAAGACTGCAATGGCGATGGAAATAATATCAGTCTTATACAGTGTAAGAAAAGTGCAATTCACTCATTCTCATATACCGATTCGTCTACTTTCACTACACATTAGGCAGTCTCTTTAAAGGAAAACTTGAACTCCAAAATCAATGGACAGAGTTCGATAATAAACTTTGTACAAGTATAGAGTCACATAAGTCGACACTCATCAATATTTTCTTCTCGATCGGCACAACATTGTGATGATGATAAACATGTTGCGAAGAGGATTTGGTTATGTTTTACAACCAGCCACCTGCCTTATGTCAACCTCCCTTAGGAATATTAATCAACACTAATGTTTAGAATTCTTCTTTAAACCTAACTAAAACAATGTGTGTAGTAGGCACTACGCAAATGCCTAAGACAGAAGTAACATTATGTAATTTAAGTAAAGAGACGCCGAGATAATATTTGTTTAATTATTAATCGCAGTAACACATGTGGGTGCAAGTAGTTGGTGATGTCATGGTAGGCTGTTGGTGGCTGGTGGTTAATATTTGCACTTACATTGTACTTGTAGGTACCTAACTATATAGGTATGAGTGTTCAAAGTAAGGAATTTCAGATTTTTTGATAATGTATACATATTCTTCCGTTCGCTGCTTCACTCGGGATAAAATGTAAACCTACATAACTTTTTGCTTCCAGGGCTAAACTATGTTCCAAGTTTTATCCAAATCCGTTTGGTCGTTTGGGCGTAATTTAGCCACAAACATAATAATCATCCAAACATCATAAACGGTGCAGATTCTAGGCGAATATCGATAGGATAGGATAGGATAGGATTAAAATTGTGTGCGAATATTTTCGGTAGCATTTAAAAACCTACTTGGGTACGCACACAATATTCACGATACAATTTCACAGTAAATTCACATATTTATTATAATAGGTACCTACTATAGTAGTAAAATGTACGAAGCATGTCACCTAGTTAAACACTGGTTAAACAGCGATTCGCGAGGAATGCGGCCTCGTGTTCTGTTGGTTTTGCGGTGCACCGAACCAGAGCAAATATTTGCACATATTTTGGCCCAGTTGAAATGAAAAAAGTAAAAAGATCACGACTGTAATCTCTATATACGGTGTATATTAACATCCTCTCAGATCTCCAGGCGCGTAGGCGTTCGGATCCTTTAAGACAAGGAAAGTCAAAAAGTATTTCCTATAAAGTCAAAAAACGAGGATCACTTAAAATGTCTCAGGAGCTAGGTAAAGCTACGCCTGTTCCTCGCGACTAGGGAATGCAATCTCGCGAGATTGGAGCTCTGGCGAGATCTCGCGAGATTATGAATGCCAATCTCGCGAGATCTCGAGATCGGCGAGATCTCGCGAGATTGGCAGTTTTGTGAGTTTATTCTTGCAAATAATCACAATATTTTAATGAAATAGGAAAAAAATAATAAGAATTAGAGGTATTATGAAATAAACATTTATCTGACGAATTTTTCCAATAAACTTTTTATGTATTTAACATAGTTTAACGTATCATCTATCTATCATTTATTTTAATAAATTTTGACGTATCTAATCAAATAAGAAATGAAATAATTAACCAGTGTTCTTGTCTAAAATCAAACAAAAGTCTTTTAATAATAAAACAGTTCTTTTATAACAAAACAAAACAACAAGTCCAAAACTAAAATTAAACTCACTAAGTAAGTTGAGTTGACTATTAATCTGAGATATTATACCTATATAGACTATATATATATATATATATATATATATATATATATACACGAGTACCTAATCAGAGATCCAGTAGAAATTAGGGATAAATTAACAACATACACAAGTCATTTGAAATGCTTGTTCAGTTCACTTCGAATAAGACGTTTTTATGATAAAGTGCAATCTCGTTAATCTCGCGAGATCTCGCTCATTTTTCGGCCGAGATCAATCTCGCAAAAAAAGGGCGAGATCTCGTTACTCGCGACCAAGCTTAGAAGAATAAAGCAACAATAGATCTTGTGTGTCAGTACCTTCAAAGTTGTGTAATTAGTTTTTTTTTGAAAATGTTGGTTAAGTGCGAGTCGGTTGGCAAAATATCTCAATCAATCTAATTTATTCAGTGACTATGATACTGACGAGAAAGCTGACGAGCATATTGAGTATCTACCAAGATCTTTAGTGCCTTTACTTACCCTAATTTGTTTGCCTCTGGCCCTTACCTAAACTGTTTGCTAAGCCGAATTATCTATCCATCTAGTTTATCAGCTTGTCATCTCATTGCCCCTGTGACCAGGTAACCTCTGCTTTTGTGTCACGTTTGTTCAGTGGTGATGGAAAATTTGGTAAGGCATCGGTTGCAAGATGATTTGAGGATATTAATTGACATCTTCTATTTTATAAAAATCTCCTGTCACGGCTTTTGTGGTCGCGCTGCTCCCGAACGGGTCGACCGATTTTTATGTTTTTTTTTTAATATTTAGTAGGTGTATATTTGGTAGGTGTGGCTTGTTGGAAAATCTAGCGTAAAGATTGGGTAAAACTTAAAGTGTTTTTTTCTATGGTATTATTGACAGCCAGTAATGTATATTATGAGTATGTCCTAATGGTCACCCCCCACTGACAGCGATGATGTCCATAACCAGCAAGTATTTCCCAAAGAGGGTTGACAGGCAGGCAGCCGGTTGTACAATACTCCAAGCCAAATCCTTTTGTAACATGTTTTTTTTACATGTTGTGCCGACCCCACTTAAAGTGGGATAAGGGCAAGAAAAATAATGTATTATGTCTTAAAGACTAGATTAGTCTCAGTACCCCATTATTAGACAAATGTGAAAAGTCCATCAATGTGATTATATTACTCGTGTAATAAGTAATACATGAGTATTACTTATTATCCTGCCTGTCCCATCTGTTTCGTTGTTTAGTGAATTCCGAAACTGTGGTACGTAATTGTTTACTTTTAATCATTTATTTATACACTTGGAAATACTTACCTATATTAATATTCGCGTCTCGAACAGTCTACGACAAAATATTGGTTAATTAGCCGTATTTCTGTAAATTTTCTCTAAACGTTAACCCCGTCTTTATGCGCTTTACTCAAAGACAAAGTCATAAGATGTTTTTAATTTAATAAAATCACAAGGATCACTTTGAAATGTCTTAGGAGCTAAGAGAAACTGATGAACTCTGTTTCTCGCAACTATGCCTAGAAGAATCAGGATGCAAACACGGCTTGGAGTCTATAATTTTTTTTCGATGATTCTTTCCGTAAATGCTATGTAGAGCTCTAGTGTGGTGTTGTGTGATCACACAACATACTTCCACTCTTGCGAGCATAGGTTCCGCTATTGCGACTCCACCTCCGGCCTGCTGCCAGGGGCCTCGGTCGAACCTAGAGCTCCGCGGTTTCGCCATGCACCGAATGCTCGTCATTAAACTTCCCTGGCGGTATTTAGCAGGGTATTATTATATCAGTTTATGTAGTTGACTGTACCTATTTGCATGTGAAACATGTGCCGCTTATTGCTATGAGATCATTGTGTTCTTTGGGTTTTTAATTCTTGCTTGATGTGGCTTTAAATCTGTATAATCTTAGCCTTAATTTGAATTAGACCTCTTCAAAGATCTGAGAGAATGTCTACTGTACTTGGGATTTTGGGATTGCAGCGCTGAGACATTTTTTTTTAATTTCTTCTGTTACGTATTATCCCTGACTTCCCTTACTGTTTATGAAAAGTTAATACTTATCTTAAAAACCTTTAAAACTAACCTACATTGATCCTATTTAGTGAATCTAATCAATTTTCTTGATTTGTTTTTCGATTTTTATTCACATTTCCGCGTTCGATTAAACTTTGATTCATGCATGTAATTAAAACATGTAACTTACCCAGTTTCTAATTGTTCAAAAAATTAGTCCACATATTAATCGAGTGTGCTTCAGTCTTCAGGGACCGTACCACAAAACTTCAAAAGTAATATCATAACAATATTGACGATATACGCACTCGTATAATCGTTATCATTTTCTAACGTCTAGATATTTTAGCTGGAGAGCTAGTTGCCATGATATGTACATTAAAAGTATTTGCGTTTACATCCATTATTATTTAATAACTAGTGGAAACCTTCACGACTTCGTTCACGTGAAGTTATTTTAAAAAAGACTTCAACCCCCGCTGCACCCCCTTAGGAGTTGAAAAGGAAAACATCTTTTAAATTTCAGGTTTCTAGGACGAGTGAAAAATATAATTCGTTAGATAATCATACTAGCTAAGTAAATTATAGACTGTTTCTTTTTAAGTTTGATGGTTTTCAAGATAATGCAGTTTTATCACTTTTTCCGTCTTATCCGGGTAGACTTAGCCCATACAAAAAACCAAAAATTTCAAATACACTTTATTACAAAAACACTTAGCCATAAGCTGAACATTCTTTTTTCATTAGTGGCATTGGTAGGGGCATTTGTGTCTCAGATTCAGTCTCAGAGTATATAGAGATAGTTTTCGGGAATACCAAGTCAAAATGATAGAACAAAATTCCCCATCAAGGATGGTTTTTGAAACGTAATTATTTAAATTCTGATGAAAATGTTTCGTAGAATAATCACCACTGAATTTTCACTGTTCAATGAAAAAATTTCGCGGTTCAGTTAGAAGGACGTTCACCTTTTGATATCAATTTGTTTGATAGACTTGTATTTGTTAGTGATTAATATGCTTCAACAGCGTTTTGCTTACACTTGATAAAAGATATATCACAATTATTCATCGTTATTATATTAATTAGGGTCGGCTAGTGACCTTATGGTGTTTGAAGCCATCATAAATCTGTCACGTATGAAATACTAGCTACTTTTAAGTGTATTTTTGGACGTGCCTCTGACTACCATAATAGATATGAGCGCTTGGAGATCTAGGAAAATGTCTACTTAAGGTACTTGGGGAATAAAGTCGCCACCATATTTAATTATTTATTTAATATTCAGTGTATTATTAACCCGTAGAAATATGCTTTTAACGGAATCTAATACCTAGTTGAAGTATATAGATTTTTACAAGAACTAACTATAAATATTGTTTTTCACTAGCTGCGTCCCGCGGTTTTAGCCGCGAACACAACCGCATTTAGGATTGAGCTTAGGTAGATACCTACTAGATACCTAGGTAATATTTCTGGAAGGTGAGTCTGTAGTTTATCTTGAGTTGGACTCATTGGGAATTCGTAGATATCTATGGACGTGCCTCTAACTACCCTCTTTAGATATCTTCAAGGATCTAAGAGAATGTCTATTCATACTAGGGGATTATAGTCGTGGTCCTATTTCTTTTAATTTCATTTCGTTTAGATATCTTTGTCCGTTTTACCTATAAAATAGTTGAAGTAAGTTAAAGCGTATACAATTTAAATTTCTAAAATAGTTCATCTAATTTGATCTTGGCCACCCTTCGTACAAGGTCAACGTGAAACAGCAAAGGAAAGCAGCAACTAATCCTTAAACTAGAATTGCATGAAATTAGAATATAATTCACCGTTGGAAGTCGCGACAAGCCAATAAAGTTTTCAACCTAGACTCCTAGAGCAAGTTAATTAACCTGAAATGATGGCATTCCAGTGTTCTGCATAGAAACAAGATAGGTGGTATCTTATCTGGCTCAGAACTATAGAACTAATCCTTAGGTGACGAGCGAATTTTTTGTACTGCACGTAAGCGACGAAATATGTGAAAATAATGATAGCATTGTAAACGTTTACAACTTTGCTTGTTTTTATTGTAGACATGATGCTTTCACAGCGTAGTTTGTTATTAAGACTCATTGATCATCCCGAGATCAATTTATGCCAAAAGACATTGTTTTGCCCACATAGCTTTCATCTTGTTAGACTGACCTCACAGCTGGGTTATTCCAGAAATGCCCCTAACTATCACCATCAATGGACATTTCTGGACAAAAGGTCCAGAAATCCCCATTGACGGCTCATTAAGTTTGTAACAGCTTGTTTGGTAGTTGCCTTCTGCGCTGTAGGTTGTGGGTTCGATTCGATACCTACCCAGGACAAATATTTGTGAAGATAGATATTTGTTTTGTGAGGGTGCTAATAATGTATCTTGTATTTTATCAGTTATCTAATTCCCATAGTAGAAGTTTTACTGAGTTTCGGCTAGACGGCGTGAAACGTCTACCAATATTTATATTTATTTATTTACCCCTGCGTGCTAAAAATGCCCATTCAGTTCCTAGCAGCTGTTGGACTTGGTAGAGAACTTTGAACGCCCTAATTAGGGTCTAGGGTCGTCACTTGTGTAACGTACGTGTCGTACGTTACACAAGTGGCGTCAATCTCAATACACCAGTAGTCAACTGCAGCATTCAGATTGTTTTGTGAGTTTCCATTTTATAATAACGTACTTGATTCGCTTTCTTGCGATGGCGCATACGGCGCATACGCAGGTTGTATCAACACACTGTTTGTGTTCAGTATCTAATCTCTGTTTGCAGCCTCTTTACGGCTCGTGAGTCGTGACCCAATTATTGTGATCCCAATTTTGAATGTTTTCACGTAAGATGAATTCTAATGTTAATCTTAGATAACCCAATTGTATATCGTGGAACATTTTTATCTGACGACTGACAGGTAACCCTTTTTGATCTGATCATGCGGTCCACAGCCCAATCGGGATTTCTGCAAGCCCCTCGGAGCTTGCCGGCCTTTCGAAGGTTTACCATGAAAGTCATTTAGGTGTTATTATATCGTGCTTACACTAAAATATGAAACAAAACCCTATATGTAAAACTTCACTATCTGTCGGTTATATTGTTATTTACAAATCTGTCAGTTATTAGTGTTATTGTTATCTTTATCTTTATTTGTCTTGTTTAAGCCCTCACATTGTTCGATTGGCACCACACTGAAGCTCTACTAATTGAAAAATATGATAGGCCCCAAGCCGTGTTTGTTGCCTGATTCTTCTAGGCTTGGTCGCGAGGAACAGGCGTAGCTTCGCCTAGCTCCTAAGACGTTTCAAAGTGATGCTTGTAATTTTATTGAAATAAATGCCATTTGAATTTAATTTGAACTGTAGTAATAAGTAATCAGCATGAAAAAAATAAATCTCAATTAAAAAGAAAAGAAAAAAAACTTGAGAGGTGTCAAGGGACACCCGGATGGAACGAAGTTCTCACAAAATAACGTGGGACAAGGGAAGGGGAATCAACTTTGACTTCGACTTCGACTTCGACCTCGACCTCGACCTCGACCTCGACCTCGACCTCGACCTCGACCTCGACCTCGAACTCGACCTCGACCTCGACCTCGACCTCGACCTCGACCTCGACCTCGACCTCGACCTCGACCTCGACCTCGACCTCGACCTCGACCTCGACCTCGACCTCCATCTCGACCTCCACTTCCACCTCCACCTCGACCTCGACCTCGACCTCGACCTCGACTTCGACCTCGACCTCGACCTCGACCTCGACCTCGACCTCGACCTCGACCTCGACCTCGACCTCGACCTCGACCTCGACCTCGACCTCGACCTCGACCTCGACCTCGACCTCGACCTCGACCTCGACCTCGACGTCGACCTCGACCTCGACCTCGACCTCGACCTCGACCTCGACCTCGACCTCCATCTCGACCTCCACTTCCACCTCGACCTCGACCTCGACACAATTAATAGATCACAATTAATATAGCAAAAAAGTGTCGTGACAACTTTTCGTGACAACTTTTCGTAAGAATTTTTTCCGTCTAGCCCCCTTTCACAACGCGCGATAAGGAACTTCGTTCCAAAAAGAAAACATATTTATTTGTCCCACGATAAGCACAACACAATTTTAACAAATAAGCAGCATATTGTGCTTTATGGAGGTAAATAGGTCCCTGTCTCAGCATTAAGCCACATAGATGAAGTGTGGTGCGGCGCTGGTTTTCAACGACGAATATAGTCTAGACTTTTTATTTTAGTAAGTAACTAGTCGATTCACGCCTAACCTAACCCTAGACCAATGATGCAACCTACAAACCGATACCCAAAAGCAACAGATGAATGTTGCTATGGTGGGTTGTTTGGATTATCAAAACACCACCCACACACCCCATGTATAGTCAAATGAAGCATTTGAAACAACCAAAATGGAAGCCGGCACCACTAAACACGATCAATCTCTTGTCAGGCTAATTGTAGGTTTGAATAGAAATCGTAAACTCGATAAAGAATCTTAATAAATCTGTCGTTGACTTGGACTTGTGATGTAATAGGTAGACTATATAATATAGTCCAATGGTTTCATTACTGGGCCTGCATCTATGTAATATATCAAAAATATAAATCAACGTATTATTAACAAATGCAGAAAGATATTCTGTTGCCAAAATAATTGTAATAAAAATTTATTCTTAAATTTTTCTGTTTTCAAGTTATGAATATTGATTGAAAGGTCAGCGGCGCCCTTTTTACTCGCTAATTTGGGTGACACCAGGGTGGTACGATGGATTACACCCCCTGAAAAAAATTAGTTAAAATTTAAAACAAAGTCTGTCGCGAGTTAGCTAGTTAATTATATTGTGTTAGTAAAACGTCATCTCTATGGGCGGTAGATTTGTCTGGTAGTCGCTTGTTATTCATATTATGTATCCTGTTACTATTTAACCTCCATATATTGACAACTAGCTGTTAAATAACTTAAGTTAGTAAGGTACATTTGCAAATAATATAGATTTGCATAATTATATGACATGTTTATTCTAGAATAACCCTTCTGTGCATACTTATTATCATCAAGTCATGTGTAAAAATAGCAGACTCCTCGTTTTCACAACATAATCTTAGTTAGGTATATCCATTACTAGCTGCGACCCGCAGCTTCGTCCGTGTGGTTTATGATTGAAATGGAGAACAGATATTGAAGATTTTTCATAAATTTCAGAAATGTATTGCAGGGGGTAGTTTTGTAAAAAAAATGCGTGATTTACTTGTAGTTTATTTATACCGAGTTTTTAGTGAATTGAACCAAGGAATATTATTTTCCATAGAAACTTTACCAACCTTTTTAACCCTTAAATGTTAATTTTTCCAAATTATTTTAGCTTATGCGTTATTTTGGAACCTAAACTATCTACATACCAAATTGTATCTAAATAAGTTACGTTTTTACGGAGTTTCGTGGTAACAAACATTCACACAGACTTTCACATTTATTATGTTAGTATTATGCGATATGCCTGCTTTATTACGATATTTGCCTTCTATAAACTAGAGCTCATTGACCAGGTACGGATTTTAATAGACTAGAAAGTAATTATAAAGTTCGAAACCAAAGAATGCATCGAAATTGTACCAATAGATGACATAAATAATCAGTAGTTCGATGCAGGCACGGGCCACGGGCACAATTTATATCTTTATGTAAATGAAGCCATTTAATTAACAGTGGGGCGTCAATAGCTCAATGGCCGCTATGGTGTGCCTATGGCCTATTAGGCGGTGCGTATCCCGTGTACTCATAATTTAAAATAACGACCTAATTTATTTGTGTATCGACGGAATTTGTACAAAAATATGTGGTACTTATCTACCTCCTTAAAATCTTAACTTTACAAATTAAACTCTGTATTATGTCATCTCGGGGGGTTAACATGAACCACTGTCGTATTGACAACGTATCGTTTAAATGTCAAAACTGACACTTTTTGTATAGTAAAAGTGTCAGTTTTGACATTTGGACGATACGTTGTCAATACGATAGTGTTCTTTACTCCATCTCTATACAGATATTATAAAGAGGTAAATATTGTTTTTGAGTTTGGATGTAAGAGCTAATCTACTTATTACTGATTCGATTCATATTATTTTTCTAATGGAAAGCTACACTATCTTTTATTCTGACAAAAAAAACGCGTTTGTACGTGGCTTTATGTATGCCTAAAAGTTTGACAAATAATTTTAATCAGTACACATTCCTTATGGAATAATTAGAACATAAATAGGATCACGACTGTAATCCCCTAGTACGGTAGACATCCTCTCAGATCTCCAGACTTTATTCGCTTAGATCGCTTAGATCCTTTGAAGATGTCTAGTGGGGTTAGTCAAACATTATATTTAGTACGTGCCCATATTTTGCAGTAGTTAGCATTCCAACATGACAGGTTGCAAGCCTATCGCCGCTCATAAGAATACTAACTGGTTTCCTCACGATGTTTTCCTTCACCGTTTTGAGCACGTGTTTTTGATGCGCATATCCTTCCTATTCTGTATTACTACACTTTTCTTCACACACATCGTATGTTTTCATCTATCGAGTGAGAAGTTTATTTTCGTAAACTATGAGTACATATTCTAAACCAATAACGTACGATTATAGACAAACGTATTGACTTGAACTGATCATTTACATAAATTTGTTGCTGGGCTTTAGTACAGAAAGTTGTACTGGCCTCACAGCTCAGTTGGAAGTAACTCTGCCTTCTGTGCTGTAGGCTGTGGCTTCGATTCCCACCCAGGACATTTGTATGATGAACATAGATGTTTTTTCTGTCTCTGGGTGGAAATATATTTTAAGTATTTATTTATATATTTTAACTAAGAAAATGTTTATAAGTATAATCTATCAGTGATTTGGTTTCCATAGTACAAGCTTTGATATGTTTGGGGCAAATGGTATTTTTTATACCACACTCAATCTAGTGCTCCCTTGGAAAATTTCACCTATTTTAGACCTTTTTGCCCTAGTTTTAATCTTAAAATAATTACTTTTTACTTGCTATATCAAGTACGTGCATGATGAACCTAACTAACTCAATTACATGTCTTATAAGCGGTGATGGGCTTGCAACCTGTCACGTATGGAATGCTAACTACTGCAAAATGTGGGCACGTGCTAAATATAATGTTTGGACGTGCCTCTAACTAACCCGCTTAGATCTAAGCGGGTAAAATAAAGGATCTAAGCGTCTGGAGATCTGAGAGGATGTCTACCGTACTTGGGGATTACAGTCGTGATCTTATTTATTAATTTTTATGTCGACAGATTTAGTATTAATTGCTGAAATAAATAGCCAAGTACCTAATAGTTTCACCATTTTAGTCTGTAACCTTAGAAAAAATACTATAACCTAGATAGTGTCTTACTTTTCTAAGTAGTAATAGTTTTCTGTTGTTACCGGGAGCAGAAATCTTACTCTACTTTCTCTGTTATTATTACCACTTTTATTATTCATGAATTATTTACTATTTCAATAATTATTGTCGTAGGATATCTTTTACCGTCGCAAAATGGTATATTAAATATCCGACCGACAACTTTAATACTTAGTGCATTTTATCATGCGCACTGACATCACACTGATATTACAAATGCGAAAGTTTAGATGTTTTGTTTGTTTGTCACTCAGTCATATCGTAACGGCTGAATCGATTTCGATGCAATTTAGTCGCGGGTCTGCTAGTACAAGGTGTCTCAAAAGTAAGTTCACATTTGCTTATCTTATTACGCGAAAGCAACTATTCTGAGGGGCGCGGGGGGTATGTCAGTCGGTAGTCTGGCTCTTGGGAATTTAGTCGCTATAGAGCGTTTCTCTGGTGCGGACCGTGCGTTGTGCGTACGTGAGTTTTACAAAAACGGTAATTCGGCGACTGTAGCGCGTAGAAAATTCTGCAGTATTCGACATATTCGTTACTTAAATGATGCGCCTAGCACTCGACTCATTGCAAAATGGGTTGAGAAGTTTGAAGAGACTGGGTCAACTCTGGAGAAACCAAAATCTGGGCGGCCAAGAACATCAAGAACAGCCGAAAACGTGGACAATGTTACTCAGTCTATTCGAGATGATCCAAACCTCTCGATTCGGAAGCGTGCTGTTGCTTTAAATGTGCACAGATCTTCATAATGCCGCATTTTACACAAAGATTTAAAGCTGCACCCGTACAAAATTCAGTTGGTGCAAGAACTGAAGCCTCAAGATGCTGGTCAGAGGCTTGACTTTGTAAATCAGATGATTGAGCGCTTTCCAACGTTCACCAACATCTTGTTTTCCGATGAAGCCCATTTTCACCTGAATGGGCATGTAAACAAGCAAAATTGTCGTTACTGGAGTGCAACCAATCCAAAACAAAAACATCAGAAACCGCTACATTCACCCAAAGTCACCGTATGGGCAGCGATGCCGGCGCGAGGAATTATCGGCCCTTACTTTTTTGAAGATGGAAGGGGACGCACGCTCACAGTGAATTCAGAGCGTTATGTGGAGATGTTAGACGAGTTTTTCGTGCCCCAACGGCAAAAATTTCCTGGTTACAACCAAAGAACATGGTTCCAGCAGGATGGAGCAACTTCACACACGTCCAACAGATCTCTGCCTCGAGTTCGAGAAATTTTTCCGAACAAATTAATCTCCAGGCGAGGTGACATAAATTGGCCTCCACGGAGTCCCGATTTAACACCTATGGATTTTTTCCTGTGGGGTTATGTCAAATCAAAAGTTTACGCTAATAAACCGACTTCCCTGGCACAATTAAAAGAAAATATCCGTCATGAAATGGCAGCCATCACGGAGACTACCTGCCGAGCTGTCATAGGCAATTTTAGTGCCCGACTAAATGAATGCCGAGAGCGCAACGGTTTACATTTGGACGATGTTATTTTTAAAAAATAAATTCCCAAACAGTGTACTTCAATATTTAATAAACATTTTTTCAATAAAGCTATCCATTAAAAAAAGAATGATCAAAATTGGTCTACTCTGTAAAAGGTATTACATAAAAAAAATATACGTGTCAAACTAAGAACCTCCTCTGTTTTTTTTGTCGGTTAAAAACATGAGTTAAAGGTAACCCATTTGAAATTAAAATAGTACGTCTTAGTTTGAAAGTATCTAAATTGTTAGAAATGGTTTTTTCTTAACAATTGCGTAACTACTGTTTTGTTTTATTAGCAGTGGAACTACTTTTTTTGTCTTAATAACACGCGAGCGAAACCGGGGGCGAAAGCACTCATAAAATATCTATTAAAAAAATAGTATCACGACTGTAAACCCCAAGTAAGTACCATCTTAGATCTTCACAATATTGATCCGGTCTATATCTAAACCGGGTAAGTTAAGAAGTCCCAAAAATAATTTTGAAGTGTTTTTAGGGTTCCGTACCCCAAGGTCCCCAAGGGTAAAAACGGGACCCTATTACTAAGACTTCGTTGTCCGTCTGTCTTCACGTCTGTCTTCATGAACCGTGGTAGCTTGACAGTTGAAATTCACAGATTATCTATTTCTGTTGCCGCTATAATAAAAAACACTTAAACCGAAATAAAATAAAAATTTAAGTGGGGCCCCCATACAATAAACGTGATTTTGTTTTTTCTGGTTTTTTATAGATAATGGTACGGAACGGAACCCTTCGTGCGCAAACCGGCCGGTTTTTTTTTACAAGTTTACGAATGTAATTTCGATTTATATGTATAAGTTAGGAAACAACAAACGCCAAATTAATCGTGTCAAGTAACCGTAGCATAAGGGGACTAATCCGCTACCTACCCTTATAGACACGTCGCCAAATCCACCTTCATCAAGGCCACTGGAAAAACAAGACATTAACAAAATATCATCTCTACCAACTACTGTCTCTACAAATCAAATGAATATCGAATTTTGTATCATGCCATCCTAAAAGACTCACGAAGAAACAATAGTCAATTTTAACTATCATTACCATCACATCTAACCATCATAACATTAGGATTCTATTCATAAAATGTTTTTTTTATGTTACCTAAATGGCTTTATTGTATTAGTTTTTCATTCAATATACTCGTAGTTATAGTAATTCAAATACCCAATTACCATTATGGCTCGATAATGGTGATTTATCATAACAAGATCAGATGATAAAGAAATGGTGTGAAAATATCATACCGATATGCAGGGCCTACGCAGAATCTAAAATAAAATAAATCGCGACTGTAATCCCCAAGTACAGTAGACATCCTCTCAGGTCTCCAGGCACTCAGATCCTTGAAGATGTCTAAAGGGTTTAGTTCTGACTAAACCCTACGTGGCACGTCCAAACATTACATTTGACACACGCCCACATTGTGCAGTAGCATTCCATACGTAACGGGTTGCAAGCCCGCCGCCGCTTACAAGAATCTAAATCATCATGAAAGTCTGATGATGATTGAAATCTTAGAGGATGTTAATATGTTCTTGGAGATAACAGTCGAAGTCCATTTTTTTCTTCGTGATGTTTTGAAAAATAGGATGCCTATGTATGGAAACATTCTTTGTTAGTTTCCATTAATGCGAAACCTCTAACGGCCAAGATATATTGCCTATAGCAGTACTATTAACTCATCTATGGTGATACATACGCAAAGGCAAAGCTCGCGGTTTCAGTCCATCAGCCCCGTAGCCAGCACCGTCAGGTCAGTCAGTCAGTCTGCAAGAGCGGCAGAGTGCGGTCGTCAGTCAGTCAGTCTACTCCAGTGGTAGAGTGCGGTAGTCAGTCGGGAGAGCGCAGCGGTCGGTAGCGCTACTCCCTCGCGTCTTCATACAGCGCAGCAGAAAATCCTGTGGCATGGTAAATGTGAATTTATAAAGGATAACAACGTGTCTGGACACATAGTTTATTGGTATCGTATTACGTAGTTTTTTCCAAAGAACTTTACAGAAAGTTTTTACTTTTATTTTACTTTTTTTTCTAATTTTTAATAACTGCAACTAAATTAGCAGTAAAGTTTCTCACACGAACAACAACTAAACTTTTGCAGTGACTGCAACTTAACCTATCATAGTGCAGTAGACATGTCCAACTATCCATCAACTTCCTGTATAAATGGTACAAAGTTTTGCGCGGTTCCCACAATAGGGCCAGGGTTAAACGTTGGCCAGCAGTCCCTTATCACTGGAGGAACTGAAGGCTGATTTTGCGCAATCGCGTATCACGTCCGTGGTTAACATCGCGCGTGTGGGAATCCTCACGTCTCCTTTATTGTGATATGTGGATACTGTTGTAATCATAGTTGTACGGTTGTAACCGACTTCTGGACTATCTCTGTATTTCTATATTTGAATTTGGTTGATGTTACAAAGCCAAAGACTACATTTTTGTTTAGAAATCACAAAGAGAGTTATTCTATAACATTCTTTGTAATTTTCTTTTCATACACACATAAAACCTTAAGAACAAGAAATCATCAGAACAAAATAATTTTGTCAGTCTGTACCTACTTGTTTTGATTTAGAAAAAAGTTCACGTCTTAGGTAAATGCGTGCATTCCTACTACCTTTATGTATTCTATTTTAGTACTAATTTTGTATTTTATAGTCTCACTACTGTAACTCAACATAAATTTATTTCATCGTTTTGATTTTGACTACTGACGCCTGTCAGAGTCATGTACGAGTTAAAAAATGTATGTATTGTGTATGTTAAATATAGTGTCTGATTGAAAATTAAATGGCTTGTCCTCAAACTATTACGTAATCAATATGCTAAGTTGATCCATGATCTATCCTATATGTTAAGCAAAAAATGTATCATAATCAAATAGTAAAATCAAATTACATTCTCAAAAGCTCCCCTATACTTGCAACAAAATTACTTCATTTCGTTATGCCTTGATACTTTGTCGCAAAAAAGTCCGGGACGCATGTGCGTGCAATTTTTGCTATGACCGTAATTTGCTATTATAATGATGGCAAATTACTTATTCAACAAAACGACCCTTTTTTTATAACTATGTACTTGTATGTCTAAAATACAAATATATTTTTGTTTTAATAATAAAGGGGTAAATTAAAATTGAAATAATTTTGTTACTCAATTTCAATTGAACCAAAATGCTAATATTTCCTAACAGTAGTTCTAGCTTTCGAATATTTCATTGACACAACTGCTCAACTCATAATAGATGATATGTTTTCAATCTATTCGTGATGATAATTATATTTTGTCAGACTGTTTTTATAGATTTCATACTGTACCAATATGTAGCAACACATTCGTTAGGTTTTGTATCTAAATTCTTGTTATGGTTTTATCTGAACTTGTTATGTTTGAATTACCAAGAACAAGATTTGCCTAAATGTACGCAAAATTACGATAAATAAAACAAGCACGATTATCGATGAGTATATCAAACGAGATGATTGCATTATTTCAGAAGTGCGCGCTTGAAGTATTGCAAGACAGGTTTATGCGTTTATTGAACAATTTATTATAGCTAACGATCCTTGTTCCCCAGAGTACCTACAAGTACCTGCGGGGCGGCGGGATCAAGTATCGGAACACTATGATTAATTCCATCTCTAAGCGCACCGTTATTTTCAAAAACATTATTATACGCCACAATGTATTACGAGAGTCGATAAATTGGAAATTACAACGCTCTAACTGACATTCCAATCCTGGAGTTTTTTTATTTTATTGTAATAGATAATTCTACTTTTTAGAACTTAGATAATTCATAGAGTAGTTGACATTGGCCTGCACCTTTTGCATTGCAAACTAATTCTCTATTGTACTGAGGTTTATTGGCAGTCGTTATGAATAACAACCGGTCGTTATGTGTCACTACAAACACAATTGTCAGCAGCTATAAAGTTTAAAGAGCTTGTGATTACAGGGCTTTTGGTAGTTACTTCTTCATAGGTGTATTAATAGGTATTGCATACCATGCCCTCACGTCTCATATCCAGTGGGGTAGAATAAGATTTTCACTTGCAACGATCCTGTTGATACTCTCGATTCATTAACCCTCATCATAGTTTTATGATCGTCGACAACGAGGTACGTGTATATTTCCCTTCTAACTCATATATTATTTTTTGATATGCGGGAAGTCGCACCTCGTATGTCAAATCCTGGGCGGCATCTTTCAACTTTCAGAATTTAAGTTACCTACCTGCCTGGTCTGTCTTCATTAGTTATATCTTAGTTTAAAGCTGCAACCTAAATATTCTTTATCAAAAGCATTGTTAGGATTTTTTGTCTGCACAGATGTTTTTCCGTCTGCGTCTGTAGCTGACACAGTTACGGCATGTGTCGCGTAGGTCATTTTGTGTATTTAATTCCGTCATCGGATTAATTAAGTTTCAATATTCGAATGCCATTATTCACGCCACTTTATGCCTAAATTCAGAATTTTACTTCGCTCTACTGTAACTGTATTAATAATATTAGTTTCAAAATGTTGTCAAGAGAACAATTGCTTTATTTGATGACAAATATTTAATGAAGATACTAGTAGATAAGATGTTTTGTGATGTTTGTCGCGTCTTGATTTCAGAATTTCTATTCAAATTCTAACATTTGCGTAGTGATAACATTATTTTGCAATGTCCTTATCGTTATTAATACAACTGAAAGTTGCTTCTTAGAATTGCGTAAAGTTTGTTTCTAACGAACATTCATAACGATGTTTTGATGGAATCCTTTTAATAATGTTTGGATTATAATCTCAGACGCAAGTCATGTTGGCCTATTTACTGCTTTTATTGATATGCTCTCCGTTTATTTACAACTATGTTCTCTTTTCAATACCTAACCAATAAAATTGATGTGTTCGTGCAAGTACAAGTACCGACTTAAGACAGTTTCATTAAAGTTAAAATTTGTAGTAGTTACACTTTTGTGATCAGCGCATGTCATAGTTTGTAGGTAGGTACAAATCAAAATTGTTGGTTCAATTAAATGATTGACATTCAAAGGCAAAACATTTACTTACCAGAATATAAATCGTGATAGGTATTTAGTTGAGTAGGCACAACCCTTGTGGTATAGTAAATAGTGTTGATACGAGTATAATGGTCTATGAGATTGGTAGGTATTTCCTTTGTTCTGTGATCAGCACTTTCCCAATCTAGACTAGCATAAGCAAACACTTATGCATCTAAGCGAGTGCATCGATCTGAGTGGCTCTTTGATCATAGTGAAACCTACACCGCTTCCTGGTGGTGGATGAATGCCCTTCTTATATCAGGATAGGCGGATGGTTATGAAATGATATCGCACGTAGCATGCTAAAAGGTTTGGATATAGGATTCGCTGATCAATTTCCTTGATCGATTTTCTGCTTCCTTTTTGATACTTGCAATGTAATCGAGAAGATAGCAAATTCTTGCAAAAACAAAACAATAACTTGACGAGCAGCTACCTACGGCTACGGCTTTGGCCACCTATCTGGGGGCACGGCAGTGCCCCCGCCAAGTCAAGCAATAAAGCGGCACGGCTGTACCATCCTTTTCTCGAAGCAGTTCAGGCCATTTTCGACCCCCTATATCTTCGTTGTGGATAAAACTAGAAGCCTGAATTTTCAGTAACCAAGCAGTCACTATATAAACACGGTATATTTCAAATTTCATTCAATTTGAACCAGTAGTTTAAGAATTACAACTAGTCAAAGTTTCCTATTTTGTCACTCACTCACTCCTTCACAAGGTCCTCACAAGGACCCTTAAAGTAGGGACTGAATAAATTAACCGACTTGGTATTACATGGATCTCACAACTTTTTACGGTAGAACTGAGTTGCGTTGCGAGACTTGGCTTTTTTTACAAGTTATGTTTTTGATGGCATATGCTATTCCGGTACAACCTACGACACTGCTGCGAGAAACATGTCATCTAAGGAAGTTAACTTTTTGATAATGTATTTTGGTTTTAATAATAGATATCACCTGTATAATTCATGTTGCTCGAAGTAAAACGATTCTATTTCCAAGTCGTGAATTATAAATATTCAAATTTTATATCCGAATCGGTTCAGCCGTTACGTCGTGATTGAACCATAAACCTGCGAACCCACAATTTTCGCAGGATTTTCTAAATTATTATGAGTAAAGGAGATTGAAACATTTCAACCCCTTAGGCAGAGCAGTGGGATTATTATAGACTGATGATGATGATAAAGGGATAAGTGCTGTCTCAATTCTTCTCAATTTTATTGTATCAGCATAAGGACTTTGTCTCATCAAACAGAATCATAGTGATGATAATGAATCGTAGTTTTAAAATCGATCGCAGTGAACTCAATTCAGACGAATCCGTAGAAATTAAACCCGTGTCGGAAGCAGTTCACATTTACACAATAGTGGGTACACTCTACTCGTAGCCTTCTGTGACTGAAGTAGGTTATACGTTTTGATTTCCGGTTTTATTTGGTTTGGGAATATATTTTATTTTTCACTGTTGATGGGTTTGATTTTAGTCAGTGTGTGCTTTTGAGAAAATTTGCATCTAATGCTGTTACAGGACTTAGAGAGGTAAGTCTCCCTAGCCTTTCTTTTAAAGAAATGGCCTTGACCTACATTAAGGAAAACTAAGATAAAGTATGGGGTCAGTTTCGTCATTCGCGTACCTACCTATATTTGAGAGCGTGAATAGATAACGCATTATGAAGTTTATCCGAAAATATATGACCCCTGGCGTCGGCCACATACTCGCAAATATGGCTCTTATCTTGTTTTTTGTAAAATAGACCGAATTGTAGGGATATTACCCGCTAGATAACTTTATGTAATAAGCTATTGTGTGAATTATTGCCTGAAATTTTACTCTTGCATCCGGATCATACTTTGCAATACCTATTTGGATGGAAATATAATATTGCTTCCCTTATGATCAATCTTTTTATAATTGGCCAAATCTGAACCAAACAAGTGGTGGGTTCTGACCTAAACAAAAATAAAAATAAATATTTTCGTGCGTTCTTTGAAGAAAAATGCCTGCCACATACGTCAAGAGTGATACTGGGTAAAGGGGTACGGAAATCTAATCAAAAAAAAAAAAAAGTTCACGACTATAATCCCCAGGTACGGTAGGCATCCTCTCAGATCTCCAGGCGCTCAGATCCTTAATGGTGTTAGTCAGAGGTACGTCCAAATATTACAATTGGCACATGCCCATATTTTGCAGTAGTTAGCATTCCACACGTGACAGGCTGCAAGCCCGTCGCTGCAGAATACTAACAGGTTTCCTCACGATGTTCTAAATAAATAAATAAATAAATACTGGTGGACATTTTACGTTGAAACATAACCTACTAATTATAGTGAATCAGGGTCGTCGTTCCTGCTACAGTTTGTTTACCCGACTTCGCTCGCTATCAATCAAGATGATTGATGCTTATATAACACCTTTTGTTCATTTTATTTTGCAATCTAGTTGACATGTTACTCTTATCGGGTATCCTGTGTTTGTTCGTTTCTAGGTAAAACATTTTATCTTAGGTGAACTTTAAATTTTATTTCAGCATTGCTGCTTTGATTAAAACATGCTTAGTTTGCTTATAATTTTAAGCTTAGTTACGATTTACACAATCGTTTCTTTAAAATATTTTTAATTATTGGTGGACATTTCAAACAATGCCGTCTAGCCCCAAGCTAAGCAAAGCTTGTACAATGGGAACTAGGTAACTGTTAAAATACTTATATTATACCTTTTATTTGTAAATACGTACATTAGGGTGAAAGCTCTGGTTGTGGGCATTTTTACAACATTTTAATTTACAAATAAACGGTTTATGACAAAAAATGATTAAAACGACGATTTTTAAACAACTAAGAATAGAGTATTTAGGTCTTAGGTTGAGCAAAGGTTTTGTAACAGGCGATCTTTATTTATTAATTATTAATATTTAAATAGACTAAACGGGAAATATGTAGTTGTGGTCAATCAAGTCAAGAGGTATAACGCATCACAACTGTCACTAATCAAAACGACCATAGACAAATAATTGTATTAACTATAGATTTTAAACAAGTTTGTTAATAAGCTTAGTTATTGACTGTCAAAATTGAAAATGACCACAACCGGGTCCTTGACCCTACAATATAACATCCAGAAACAGAACAAACATTTACGAGTACGAGATGAACACATCACTCAAATATTTGTCCTGGTTGGGGATCGAACTTACAGCCTGCAGCGCAGAAAGCAGAGCTACTGCCAACTGAGCTGTGAGGCCAGTCTTTATAATGGAGTTTTTGTATTGAAGCTCTGCTAAAGAGTATTAACGCAACGGAATTTGTAAGGCCTGTTACTCGCAGCTAAAAGCTAACCATGTTTATTTTCAAAGTTACTAATTGATAAAATTCAATACAGATGTTAACAGTTACATCATCGTTGATCGCAACTGGTTTGGGGAAGGGCTCATGGGATTTATCAATAGATCAATCACGAGCTGTCAATGTCATGTTTTGGCGCCTAGCTGTCTGCATTCAAGCGGCAGAGTTCGATGACTCTATGGGGTCTATGGTTTTAATAATAATAATAATAATAATATTCATTTATTGCAGACACAAGATCTTTGTCTATGATACTTTATAATTGAAGATGTTGAAATCGTGGTAGACAAGTAAGAAGTGTTTTAAAAAAAAACTTGTTTTTTCATTTCTTTCGTTTTAAAATAGATACCTTATTTGGCCATTCCATTCAACCTGCCATAAATCCTTACAGAGTTGGTTATTAATAATATTTTAACCACGCCCCACTATGATTAATATTTAAAATCAATACCTTTACCCTCTGTTATTAGGTATTATTGTTACAATTAGAAAAGTGTTAATAGATTTAGTAAACTATATTTCAATGAATTGATGATAAACTATTTTGTTATTTTTAAATCTTTAAATTTACCAGTTTTATAAATTATATTTTTGAAATAAGTACGTAAAAAGAATATAATATATATATATATATATATTTATTGCCGGACTTTACAAACAGCGCCATCTAGCCTCAAACTAAGCAAAGCTTGTACTATGGGAACCAGATAACTGATAGAATACATAAACACTTTTTTCTTAGTAAATACATATATATATACTTATTACGTGTTTAAATAATAAATACATCTGGTTTCCTCTTCGTGTGATCAAACTCAAATCGCATCAGCTTCCCATCGGTGCAGTTTAAGTTTGTTTGTTTATGTGCACCGGGTCGTTAGAAGTTAGCGGCGCGGGCGCAGCGTTAATAACCCCTCAATTGGGAACACTCGATGTGCTGCGGTTATATTGAATGTGCGGCGGCGATTTGTTTTACGATAGACGATGGCCGGAATTGTAATATTACGATCAACACAAATCATGAAATTTACAACTGTAATATATTAAGAAGCTCTGATCTTACCCAGAGATTATTGATGTGAAAATCACTACTTTGATTGTAGTCTGATTTGGATCGATGATATTTTCTAATTCAAACTATTTATTGCGATATATGGGTACATAATAGATAAAACGCTTTATATGTTTTTATGGTTAGGTGCACCTAACCAGAATATTTTTAAGATAAAACTAAAAAAGCTTCTAACATATAAAGCGTATGTACATATATTATATACTAGCTGACCAGTGCCCGCTTCGCTGGTCGACAGATAGTTTCACATCTGGTATTCCCATCTTCAAAATAAATTATAGCCTATATGTTGCCGAGGACTAATAGCTACATAACAAAAAAGTTTCATCAAAATCCGTCCAGTAGTTTTTGCGTGAAAGCCAGACAACAGACAGACAGACAGACAAAAATTTCAAAATGTAATTTTTTGTCTTGTGTTACTTGTATAAAGGCCCCTAGGAGTATTTATTTTAGTTTTTATTTAACGTACAGAATTGAACTCTTCTACAGTTTTATTATATGTATAGATATGGGTAATATATCGCAATAAATAGTTTGAATTTGAAAATATCATCTAACCAACATTATTGAAGTTTTAGTAGGGATCCTTATTTTTTTCCAAAATATGTATTAGATGTAAATGTGTAATACATATTTTGGAAGATTTATATACAGACGTGCGGCCATACAGAGAACACTCTTATTGCAGAGAGCAGTTTTATTCCGAGTAAAACAAATTTTATTCAGATCTCGTTTACGTTTATCACTACATAGTATAAAGCAAAGTCGCTTTCCGCTTCCCGCGTCTGTATGTAATATGTATGTATGTATGTTTGCTTATATCTTTAAAACTACACAACGGATTTTGATGCGGTTTTTTTTAATAGATAGAGTGATTCAGGAGGAAGGTTTATATGTATAATAACATGCTACCCGTGCGAAGCCGGGGCGGGTCGCTAGTAGTTTATAAAGACATACGAACAAACGATTTATAAATACAGCATTGCTTAAAGATGAAGATAGTCTAAAATTCAATACAATATATAGGTTGCACTGCAGCTCTACATAGTAGTAGTAAATGATAGACCAAAAGCCGTGTTTGTTGCCTAATTCTTTTAGGCTTGGTCGCGAGGAACAGGCGTAGTTTCACCTAGATTCTAAGACGTTTAAAAGTGATCCTTGTGATTTTATTGACATAAATACCTTTTGAGTTTGGTATCTACTTATATAATATGGTCCTTACCTTACTGTCTCTGCAGTAAGTACGCGTGCCATCTATATCGAGTCGGTACGTTTTGTCATGTCATCCTCGTTGCGTTTGTTGACCACAGCTGGCCGAGAAGAATGACTCTTCGTTTCATAATTGTTGGCTCTTTCTTGCAAGGATTCTTCTTTTGTGATCTTAAAACACGTGTCTCTTCGTTGTCATCCCGCGAATTTTATTTTATCAAATTGACGTATCTAAGGAACTTTTTATATTGTGTTGTTCAATGTTTCAATGTTTTTGAATTACTTAAGAGCAGTGTCTAGCTACTATTTTAAAGATTAGGTAATTCTCTTTTTTATGAGCGCATAAAATACTATGTATAATTTAGTATACATAGTACTAAAGTACTAGTATACTAAGTGGGTTCGATTCCTACACAGGATAAACATTTGTGTGATAAACATAGATGTTTATTCTGTGTCTGGGTGTTAATATGTATTTACAAAAAAAAAGTATATTAGTATTCTATCAGCTATCTGGTTCGCATAATACAAGCTTTGCTTAGTTTGGGGCTAGATGGCGATGTGTGAAATGTCCACCAATATTTATTTATTTATTGTAATATATTGAGTATTTTTGGAACGAAGTTCCTTATCGCGCGTTGTGAAAGGGGGCTAGACGGAAAAAAATCTTACGAAAAGTTGTCACAAAAAGTTGTCACGAAAAGTTGTCACGAAAAGTTGTCACGACACTTTTTTGCTATAGTATATCTATTAATATATAAATAATAATAATAATAATAAATATTGGTGGACATTTTACACATCGCCATCTAGCCCCAAACTAAGCAAAGCTTGTACTATGGGAACTAGATAACTGATAGAATACTTAAATACTTTTTGGAACGAAGTTCCTTATCGCGCGTTGTGAAAGGGTCGAGGTGGGGTCGAGGTGGGGTCGAGGTGGGGTCGAGGTGGGGTCGAGGTGGGGTCGAGGTGGGGTCGAGGAGGTGGGGTCGAGGTGGGGTCGAGGTGGGGTCGAGGTGGGGTCGAGGTGGGGTCGAGGTGGGGTCGAGGAGGTGGGGTCGAGGAGGTGAGGTCGAGGTGGGGTCGAGGTAGGGTCGAGGTGGGGTCGAGGTGGGGTCGAGGTGGGGTCGAGGTGGGGTCGAGGTGGGGTCGAGGTGGGGTCGAGGTGGGGTCGAGGTGGGGTCGAGGTGGGGTCGAGGTGGGGTCGAGGTGGGGTCGAGGTGGGGTCGAGGTGTGGTCGAGGTGGGGTCGAGGTGGGGTCGAGGTGGGGTCGAGGTGGGGTCGAGTTCGGGTCGAGGTCGGGTCGAGGTCGGGTCGAGGTCGGGTCGAGGTCGGGTCGAGGTCGGGTCGAGGTCGGGTCGAGGTCGGGTCGAGGTCGGGTCGAGGTCGGGTCGAGGTCGGGTCGAGGTCGGGTCGAGGTCGGGTCGAGGTCGAGGTCGAGGTCAAAGTTGATTCCCCTTCCCTTGTCCCACGTTATTTTGTGTTCAGTACAACATAACTGTAAACTAATAAACGACTTATTGTGCAAGTAGGAGATTACCAAAACATCATTAGTTGGTAGGTGGTATCTACTTAGGAAGGTAGGTACTTACCTATTTATTTGCTTTGCGTTTGTTTCTCATCTAACTAGCTAGATTGACAAAAATTGAGCCTACTGATTAAGTTTATATTTCATTATATTTGATAATAATAAAAAACATATTATTTTAACTTAAAAGAAATAAAATTTTATTACAATTCCTTCACTAATTAATCGAAAAGAACTTCGTTCCATCCGGGTGTCCCTTGACACCTCTCAAGTTTTTTAATATCGTAGATGATAACTGTTTTTGGATGTTGTTTATCTAGCACGGTTATTCTGAAGTGATCGGGGAAAGTTCATTAGGTTCCATTCACATAATCGAAGTTCATTGTTGAAGGACTCCTGGTTTGATTGGTGGTATTATGTAATGGGATTCCAATATAGGTCAACAGGTGGGCTTGACCTCTAACAACTTTTATTTAAATTTATAACATTCCAATGAGTTTTGGTCAGTATTGATGTAGTATGATGAAAAGCGAAGAGTTTAATTTCTATACAAGATACAAGCTAAATAAGTGTTGGCGTTGAAATCTTTTAAAGTAAATATTTGAGAAAATGAAAAAATTAAATAGGATCACGACTATAATCCCCAAGTACGTTAGACACTCAGATTTCAAGGCACCTAAAATTGCCTAATGGGTATTTAAAGGCACGTCCAAACATTATGTTTCGCGCAATCACCACATTTTGCAGTAGCAATCCATATGACAGGTGGATGTTGCGATAAAAACGCAAAATATAGCGACGTTCCTGGTTCTATGGTTTACCCAAAGATCCTCGAGCATTCCACTTGAAATCTCATTTTGATTAATAAAGATACAGTTACTACTAGGAGCGACAGATAGTAAGGAAGGAGCGTCGTGGGCGTCAGCATTCAGAGTCCGTGACTCACGCCGTGGGTCCACCAGGTTCCTGTGCTGTCATACGGTTAAAAAATATTATTGGTAATCGGGATTCGGGATACTCAATCTCAAAGAGCACAATCTAATCGCCATATTCATAGTTGTCATCTCGACTCGAGCTCGAAACCGTGTTTTGGTAACTTTAGTTGTTAAAATTACCTCGAGTTTGCCTCTAGTCGAGGATTCCTTAGGCAACTCAAGGTACCTTGACATTCCTCGACAGCTTCTGAACGACGCATGCGTGTGGCGGGTTGTTAGATGAAAATCTCCTCGAACTGATGATGTAATGTAATTTAGGAACCTCCAAAATATCGATTTAAGATACCAAACATGAGGTACTTTTCGAGGGAAATTCGGGGGGCCTCGAAAGAGTTTGGATCAAGGTAGAGTCGAGATTACAACTTTACAACTAAGAATATGAGTGTATGAACATTGTTTGGATCTTCTTGATTGACTTAAATCATCTTATCTTCAAGATGTATGCGTTACTCAACTCACTCAACTAATTAAGTCGGTTCGCAATATGTGCTTTCTATTTATTGGCTCCGGCTCTTTGTACCCTTTAATTTATCCTTTCTTTATATTATTGAAACTATAGAAAGAATATTTTTTTACAGTTGATTGTCCTTAAAGTTGTTCTGAATTTGTGGTTACGATTCCTTGATCTATTAGGTCAGTGTGTTGCATTTCTGGTTGAATGATCGATGTGTTCCTCATTTGCATTGTTGCGAGCTAGTCTACCTATTGAAGGAAATCTTGTAGATATAGTATAACTGTCGTTGATAGGTACTTTTGGTTAATTTTTAGGGTTCCGTACCCAAAGGGTAAAAACGGGACCCTAATTCTAAGACTCCGCTGTCCGTTGTCTGTCACAAAGCTGTATTGAATGAACCGTGATAGTGATGATGATTCGCAGATGATATATTTCTGTTGCCGCTATAACAGCAAATAAGTACTAAAAACAGAATAAAATAAATATTTAAGTGGAGCTCCCATACATATCCCATACAAACATATTTGGCCGGTTTTTATCTGAATATGTAAATAGAAGAATCATTTTTCCTTAGACTTAGATTATCGTTCTTCATTGTTTTTCTACTAATTATAGCATTGATTGTAATGCATTGCAATAGTGGCGGGTCGTTGGCCCTTGTTATCATTTCGGCACAGATTCCTTGACCCCCCCGCACCCGAACGTCCCTCTATCTGCGTATAGCTCTCTCTGTCATACTTTATTAATATCGAAAAGCTCATAATACTTCTTGTTGAAGGTCTTTGAAATAATATGCTTCGCTATCACTAGTTACGCATGTTTCCCGAGTACGAAGAAATGACTCACTGCACCCAAAGCTCGCTGACAATAATTTCAATACCTTTGTGTGCAATTGATCAGTCTTACTTTAAATGTGATTTAATAAACAGATAACCTTGTCTAATAGGTACCTACTGGTGCAGATTGCACGCTTAAATATTTTGATAAGTATTCTGTTTACCTACTTTTGTTATAAATATGTTGCACTCGTTGATAAGTCGGCAATATTTGCCCCATTTACGATATTGTTGTATTTTTTATGCCGGCACTTGAGCTTTATCACGGTTTGTAACAAGAAAGCAATTTAATTTAATAATGGGAGGTAGTATTAATGCTTCAACGCATTTTCTAGTTGGTTCTACATTAAACTAGTTAGTCTTGCACTAGTTTACACGGCATTTTACCCGACTGTCTAAATTGAAAGTAATGTTATTTAGGTGAACTTGTGTGAAGGTAGGTATGCTTGCTTTTGCCTCATCAACTATAATAATTATGAATATCTGATCCCATTTATGTTTTCTTTGCGATGCCGTAAAAAAATCATAATGAATATAGAGCAAACTCAAATTAAAATTAAAAAAATCATTTATTTCAATAAAATAACAAGGATCACTTCGAAACGTTTTAGGAGCTAGGTGAAGCTACGCCTGTTCCTCGCGACCTATTCTATTTTTTTTTTCAATAATCCTTTCCTTAATGCTAAGTAGAGCTCCAATGTGGTGCCGATCGAACAAGGTAAAGGCTCAAACAGGAATTATAATTAAAAGTACTAACCAAGTACGTACAACAATTAAAAAACCGGCCAAGTGCGATTCAGACTCGCGCACGAAGGGTTCCGTACTATTATCAAAACGGCAAAAAATCAACGTATGTTGTACGGGAGTCCCACTTAAATATTTATTTTATTCTGTTTTTAGTATTTGTTGTTAGAGCAGCAATAGAAATACATAATCTGTGAAAATTTCAACTGTCTAGCTATCATGGTTCATGAGATATAGCCCTGTGACAGACAGACAGACGGACAGACAGACAGACGGACAGCGAAGTCTTAGGAATAGGGTTCCGATTTTACCCTTTGGGTACGGAACCCTAAAAATGAACTAAAGAGCTTTAGCACATGAAGCTTCACAAATTCAGCATCGCATATGAAGCAAAAAAGGAAATAGAGCAATAACACACCCTCTTATACCAAACGAATTAGTAACAAATAAGAACCGCTGAAGGGCTAAAGCTTTTTGTTTATGTCTTTAAAGTTTATTTTTGTTAATTTCTTGTTAGAACTTTGAATCAAAGTCGTATTCGTGTTACTTTCTAGTTAATTTGAAACAAAGTAATGCAGTTAACATCTATTTGCCATAAAGCAGGTGATGATCATGATTATAAATATCACGTGCTATTCTCAGTACACCTACGATACCTATTGGTAACACTTTCTCTCCTTTCCACCAAACACAATAATAGTATTTAAACATTTTACCCCCTTGTTCAAAATATAATTGTTTAGGTGTTTTATGTAAATCTGCAAGCTAGAGCTCTGACTACCTGTAGCTAGGGTTGCCAGGTGGTCGGGATTCGTCGAGATTGTCCCGATATTTCATATGAATCTCGGCAAAATACATTTGTCCCGACAATTATCCCAAAATCCCGACTGTATGAAATTTTTCCCATCATCCCATCTGGCAGCCCTATCTGTAGCACAGTTTTTTAATACCCATTTCAGGCACCACTCTCATAAAACAGGTTAACTAACTAGGTACCTTGCTTTCCTATTTTACCGTTATTTTTGTTTTTAAGTATGTTGTTAATAATGTTGTGTTGAATGATTTACTTTGAAGTATTTCTTCGTCGGTCACTTGTTCGAGCATGTTACAATGTTTGTTTGTTTCCAGGGTGATGGTGCCAAGATGACATTGTGGCGAATCCTGCCGGCGCTGCTGGTGCTAGGCGCCAGCGCCGATCCCCGCTACCCACAGAGCACAAACCGCCCGAGGCATTGGCAGCGAGGGCCCCGTACATTAGATGAAAGGACGCCTAATCAGTTTGTAGGGTAAGTAAATAAATCCAAATAATAATATAATAATTAATAATAATATTATAAATGCGAAAGTTTGTGAGTTTGTTTGTATGTTGATGTTGTGCCTCAATCATTGCTGTAGATGTAGATATAGGTAATGCCCGAATAAAAGATAGACTACTTTATAATACGAAAATCATCCCCAAAATAATAAAAAAACGCAAAAGGGATGATTTTGGTATAGATGTCGCTGGTGTGTAAAAAAATCTAACGTCAGTGTTATCATCAGTCGTCATAGCAACGTGCGTAACTCTACGCGATTATTGAAATTTTGACAGGACAACGTCTGTCGCCGGTCTGCTAGTAAATAAATTTCAAGCATCACCTTAATCATTTTAAATAGAAATACAGCTAATTACCACGTTGTTTTCCTATATTACTGACGTTTCGTGACAATTCAGATGATTTTTATCATGAGCACCGCCGGCGACCCCGATCAACGGTAGATCGGCGAACGTGGTAATTTCAGCCGTAATTCTATTTAAAATGAAGAAATTCATTTCGGTGTAGTATAAAATAGGAAAACAGATATTTCAAAGATTTTATAGGCAGTAAAAAATATGTCGGTGGCATTGAAACGTTTAGTGTAAAGATAAACACAAATCAGATAAAACCGGAAGTAATTAAGAACATCTGTAATAACACATACCTACTTCAACAGCTAAGATTCATTATTACGAAAAAAGTTTGTAGTTTTTACTAGCTTTTATTTAACTTGCAATGTTTATATTTATGTATGTATGTAACTATGTTTGTTCGGGTGGAATCTTGCAACTCAATCAATTTTGAAGCAGTTATCCCCAACCGATTGAGCTGAAATTCAACATACACCTTTAGCTCTGGTGACAATACAATAATTATGATGATGGAGTCAGGAGCTGATCTACAGTCACTCACAACGAAACTCCTTAGTAAATACTTCGATTGAATAAAATCTTTGCATTCTTATCAAGTTCCGAAAAACAGTTGAAAAAATCCCTTAGTTAAAGTATCTAATACCGCCATTGTACATTTATGTTTGTTGTTATTTACCATTTGTTTTCTTTGTGTGCAATAAAGAGTTCATCTATCTATCTATCTATCTAATATAATCTACTAGCGACCCGCCCCGGCTTCGCACGGGTAGCATGTTATTATACATATAAACCTTCCTCCTGAATCACTCTATCTATTAAAAAAAACCGCATCAAAATCCGTTGTGTAGTTTTAAAGATATAAGCAAACATACATACATACATACAGACGCGGGAAGCGGAAAGCGACTTTGCTTTATACTATGTAGTGATTTATAATTCACTAGCTTCTGCCAGCGATTTCATTCGTTTTACCCGTTTATGTACTCGTCTATCGGTACCCACTGCAGTTAGGTACGTCGCGTATGAAACACAAACATCCTCACTAACATTTACATTAATGATATTAATGGGATAATAAATTAAGATACTCGTTACTAGTAGGATTAAACGAGTTCAAGAAGGTAATATTAATATTATGAGTTACTTTTGTTACTCTGGCTGTCTGTCTGTGAAATTATCACGGCCGCTGGGCCGATTGAGATGAAACTTCATATAGAGATAGTTGAAATAGCCATAATAATATAGTAGTAATATCAATGTTTTATGATAAAGTCGTCAAATATCGATTTCCTGAATCTACGCGAACGAAGTCACGGGTGAAAGCTAGTACTAAACTAAACCCAGTATACAAATATGGTTAGGTGACAGGAAAGAGCAAGATGAATGAAAAGTAACGTTCAAAACGGTTTAAGCGAAGTGTGAAACATACTAATTGACAGTGGATACAGTCTACTTAGTACCTACAAACTCGTTCTAAACGTACCACTTTTAGCAATTCGACAGTTCTTCACAAAATATGCTTTTGTGAATGACGTGACAGTGATACTGTTCAAAAGTACTCGTATTACCATGATACGAGTACCTTAATTTAAATAAGGACTTTCGCTTTCGTTGGATAGAGTTTTTACAAAACTTCAAAGCATGGATAAAACTATTTATCTTTCTAACTAACAAGCTGACCCCGCGAACTTCGTATCGCTTCAGAATTAACAAATGTTGTCTTCCGTTCCCGTTCCCGTTCCCGTTCCCGTTCCCGTTCCCGTTCCCGTTCCCGTTCCCGTTCCCGTTCCCGTTCCCGTTCCCGTTCCCGTTCCCGTTCCCGTTCCCGTTCCCGTTCCCGTTCCCGTTCCCGTTCCCGTTCCCGTTCCCGTTCCCGTTCCCGTTCCCGTTCCCGTTCCCGTTCCCGTTCCCGTTCCCGTTCCCGTTCCCGTTCCCGTTCCCGTTCCCGTTCCCGTTCCCGTTCCCGTTCCCGTTCCCGTTCCCGTTCCCGTTCCCGTTCCCGTTCCCGTTCCCGTTCCCGTTCCCGTTCCCGTTCCCGTTCCCGTTCAATAGTTTTTGTAGCGCACACGAAGAAAGCAAAATTTTTGCACCTTGCTTCAAACTATCGTCATTCTTATAAAGAACTAGCGACCCGCCCCGGCTTCGCACGGGAGCAAAGCTGATACCAAAATATATTACAGAATGTCTTTGTATAATCGTTAACAGCATTTAAAATTAAAAAAAAAGTCGCGCTGATTAGAAATCTTAAAATTATCAGTGGTTCTCTAATATATTAAGCAGGTTATTATACATATAAACCTTCCTCCTGAATCACTCTATCTATTAAAAAAAACCGCATCAAAATCCGTTGTGTAGTTTTAAAGAGCATACATACAGACGCGAGAAGCGGAAAGCGACTTTGCTTTATAATATGTAGTGATTTATTACTTTTTCAAAATAAAAAATAGCCTATGTTACTCCGGGATAATGTAGCTTGGTAATGGTGAAAAAAAATTTGAAATCGGTTCAGTAGTTTTTGAGTTTATCCATTACAAACATACAAAAAAACAAAAAAACAAAAAATCAAAACTTTTCTCTTTATAATATAATAATATTATATTATATTATTAGTATATTAGTATATTAGTATATTAGTATATTAGTATATTAGTATATTAGTATTAGTATTAGTATTAGTATAGATAAATAAATATTGGTGGACATTATCACACAGCGCCATCTCCAAACTAAGTAAAGCTTGTGCTATGGGAACCAGATCACTAATAGAATACATAATATACTTTTTTTTGTAAATACATACTTACGATACGTGTAACACCCAGGCACAGAACAAACATTTATGTTCATCTCACAAATGTTTGTCCCGGATGGGAATCGAACCCACAACTTACAGCGCACAGGGTACCAACTGAGCTGTGAGGCCAGTCTGGCCAACTGATCTATATCTAAAACTATGGTGGTTGTTAATCATTTTAAATAGAAATACGGCTAATTACCACTCGATCTACCGTTGATCGCGGTCGCGGCCGGTACTCATGATGAAAAGCATCTGAATTGTCTCGAAACGTCAGCAATACAGTAAAAAGCGTGGTAATTCACCGTATTTTTATTTAAAATGATCTATACTTGTAAGCTGATGTTCTTAATCTTGAAGTAAGTACCTTTGAATTAAAAATGTCTTCGTGTAGGTTTCGAGTTTCTAAACAAACGGTATGGTTATATAGCAAAGGATAGAAAATATCAGAATAAAGGTACTATAAAAAGCTCACAATTTCCTACAATCAGCATTCTTTTGAGGTGTGAAGTAAAGCGCACGATTTGTATCAATGTATTCGCCCCACGTTCGTTCCAGGGAGCAACGAGCGATGCTCCCTAGATTACATTAGCATTTCTAGCATTCTTTCTTCAACGATACCTTTCCTAATAGTTTTCTATTCAAATGAACAATTTGCCAAGTTCGGAAATTATTCATAGAGTATCTGTTACTTTTTTTTTTCACAAATTGCCATCTAGCCCCATACTGAGCAAAGCTTGAACTCTGGGTACCAGATTACTGATAGAATACTTTTTTTTCTGTAAATACATACGTTTCATAAATATTAACACCCCGACACAGAACGTTGCCCAAATGTTGCCCTGGATGGGAATTGAACCCGCAACCTACAGCGCAGGTGGTAGAGTTACTACCAACTGAGCTGTGCGGCCTGACATTAAAATTTTCTAATGTTTTAAATTTAGAGGCCGGAATTTCAAATAGAATTTCGATTCCTGATGATGGAACTGTTGGCTCTTTTTAGTCTTTGCTCTTCCGCGATATATTTCTTCACACAGAAGTATAATAAAAAGTGTTGACACTAGTCTACAAGTACTTGTGTAGGAAGGCACGCGTGGGTGGTTTTCACGCTTATAATTTTGGGAGTTGACCAGGTCACGAGCGGAACCGACAACTTCTCGGGTTCAGTGGGACAGGTTATGATGTGGCGGTTTCCGAATTCAAGGTCCCATTGATGCATTGTGCAAGAATGATAAGTTCTCACGGTTATGGAGGAAATGATGATTTAGAAGTGCGCGAAGATGACTATGAAATATGGTGTCTAGGCGGAGACGTTATAGACAAAGTAATAAGTATTTTCAATAAAAAAAATAAGTTTGTCATATATAAAGTAAGGCATGCTATTTATCAACAATTACCTCACGATAAAGAGGCGATAACACTGACCCTTTACGTTTTCAGTCACTTGACGATAAATATTGAGCACATCCATTCAATCAATGCTGCATAATAATACTGCAATGATTCCACTATTTTGATACAAGGTCTTTAGAACATACTCCTAGTGTAAGGACGCGTGATACTCTTTGACCCGGCAGAAATTAGTCTAGTTTCGAATAAGCGAAACGGATCGCACTTAGATACACTTGTCTAACTTATTATTGCAAGGTCGATTCGGTAATATTTCATCTTCAAAAGCTTGCGTAATTGTTACTAGGGTGAGATCGCTGGTTGTAGGCACTTTAAGAACATTTGAATGTTCAAATAAATGGTTTATATTGAAAAAAATATTACTACGATTTTTAAACAACAGAATAGAGTATTATCTATCTCTTAGGTTAAGCAAAGGTTTTGTAACAGGCAATATTTATTAATGAATTATTCATATTTAGATAAACAAAACGGGAAATTATTGGTTGTGGCCAAAACAATTTAGGTACAACGCACCACAAATGTCACTAATCAAAATGGACCATAGACAAAGAATTGTATTAACTATAGAGTTAAAACAGTTTGGTTTGCTATGTTTATCTATGACTGCCAAAATTGAAAATGCCCAAAGCCGAGGTAGGCACCACAACCAGGTCTATGACCCTATGTTCCTAACTCTTTGTAATCTTTTCTATGGGAGTCTATTGAAGCAGATTGTTTGCTAATTAATGGCTTACAAAAATGACGACTTGTATGGTGTTGTGTGAATCACAAGCGGATGTTAGATGAGCGTGATATTGTTTATGTTAATCTCTACCGTGCCGTCCATGTTGATTGGTTCTTGTACGATTTGAATAATATTAATAACCCTCAGATCGAAGGGTGTTTTATACTGTAGATCGTTGGTTGTTAAGCCAGTTTTCTTTTTTTTTCAGACCGCACGTGTGTCGAAGTAGAAACAGCACGCATTGCTGTCCTGGGTGGACGTCAAGGCCCAATTCGCTGTTATGCATAGTCCGTAAGTACTACTAAGGCGACACTTCAATGGTTGTTGTTTAAGGCGCTCCCAGTCGACGATTGTTTTTGTTCGAAACGAAAAAATAAATACTTGTGAACAAGCCACATCTCCTATTTTATAATGTATAGTATATGTGAATAAAGATGTACCCATCTTTCATCACTTCGATAAATAATCCTACCGACCGCTGCAATGACGACAAACACACGTCGGCGCGTGGTCCGCCTTAGATTTTCGAATAAATTAATGATATAAATTATGTATAATTACTTATCAAAAATCTATTCTAATAGAAATCTAGATCTACTTAATACCTATCTTTAACAATAAATCACAAGTTGATTTTAATAGTAGGTATATAAAATATTTCGATCATAAATTTTAAAACGTATCATTTTGAAATAATATCTTTATCGTGAAAAGTTTCTGCTATTATGTTTTCAGCTTAATAGAAATCTAGGTAGGAACCTGAAGTAATATACTTATAAAAATTAGGAGATGTGGCTTGTTCGGAAGTATTTCTTTATTCGTTTCGAAAAAGAGCAATCAGCGACTGGCAACCTCTTAAGCAAACTTTTACTTGAAGTTTTATCCACGTTCATACTTAGAGGATTCTCTCACTGTAGCTCTACATATTGAAACAAATGATACGCCCCAAGCCGTGTTTGTTGCCTGATTCTTCTAGGCTTGGTTGTGAGGAACAGGCGTAGCTTCACCTAGTTTCTAAGACGTTTAAAGTGATCCTTGTGATTTTATTGAAATAAATACCTTTTGATTTTGACTTTGAATCCTGTAACACCTGGAATATAATTATTATAATG
This sequence comes from Hydriomena furcata, assembly GCA_912999785.1. Taxonomy (NCBI): domain Eukaryota; kingdom Metazoa; phylum Arthropoda; class Insecta; order Lepidoptera; family Geometridae; genus Hydriomena; species Hydriomena furcata. The sequence continues at coordinate 13,994,828 of OU538834.1, forward strand.
AAGTAGTCTTTCTGAAGGTAAAGATAATATTTGTTTCCAGCATTATGCAGAGACTGCGGTAACCCTGGCTCCTGCGTGGCGCCGAATATGTGCCGTTGCCCGGGGGGCGTTGAAGCGCCATCTTGCGGTGGTGGAGGCGGCGGGTTATATCCCTATCCAGGTGAGAAGCGTTCTTAGCTTTTGTGTTACCTATTGTTTGGGACTTGTCTATTTTAAACTGTGTTTTTAGGGTCCCGTACCCAACGGGTTAAAACGGGACACTATTACTAAGACTTCGCTGTCCGTCTGTCTGTCTGTCTGTCTGTCTGTCCGTCTGTCTGTCATAGGGCTATATCTCATGAACCGTGATAGCTAGACAGTTTAAATTTACACAGATTATGTATTTCTGTTGCTGATATAACAACAAATACTAAAAATAGAATAAAAAAGATATTTAAGGGGGGCTCCCATACAACAAACGTATTTTTTTTTGGCTGTTTTTTGTACGGAACCCTTCATGCGCGACTCCGACTCGAACTTAGCCGGTTTTTTATTATTTATAGTACCTACAAGATTTGGTTAATATAATATATTTCCTTATCTGTTATGTTATCTGTCTGTTATTTAATTATGTCAATGATTAATTTATTGTTTGTACTAGGAGGTGAGAAACCTATATTTTTCCTATTCCTCATGTGATTTTCACTTGACTAATACTTGAATTTCAAAAAATTAAATGAAATAGTAACACGACTATAATCCTCAAGTACGTTAGACATACTCTCAGATCTCCAAGCGCTCCTTGAAGATGTCTAAAGGGGTTCGTCAAAGACACGTCATGCTTGGCACCATACCCAAAATTAGCAGTTAGCATTCCATACGAAATAAAATAATATTTTTGAATAATAGGTAGGTACATCCAAAAAACTTTAGCAATTGTATCTGGCTTTGGTTAAAGTAATGTAAGCCAGTGCTGTCATAATTCTTGAATATTCTGTTAGAATTCACTTTGAAGGTACCTTTAGTACATTAGTACAAAATGTGCAACTAGATGTCGCTGCTAAAATGAACGTTTTCCTAGAACGCGCTATCGTTGCGTTTTGGCCCAGCAAAATGATATTTGCCGGGAATCACTTCAGTACCTTCTTGTATTCATGCAATTCAGGGTTTGTCGACATTTTATAAATTTTTGTGAGGATTTCACTTTATTATAAGTGCCTCTAGTAAATAAATTAAACTAGGCTTTGTAAAGCCTCATTTGTAGTAAAGCCAAAAGTTTTACAAATTGTTTTTACGGTTCTGTACCCATAAGGTATAAACGGGACCCTATTGCTAAGACTTCGCTGTCCGTCTGTCTGTTACAGGGCTGTATCTCAAGAACCGTGATAGCTAGACTGTTGAAGTTTTTACAGATGATGTATTTCTATTGCTGCTATAACAACAAATACTAAAAACAGAATAAAATAAATATTTAAGTGGGGCTCCCATACAACAAACGTGTTTTTTTGCCGTTTTTTATAGATAATGGTACGGAACCCTTCATGCGCGAGTCCGACTCGCACTCGGCCGGTTTTTTTTATTCATAGTACATACGTTGATTTCTTAATAACGTTTATTTCTTATTTTGTTATATAATATTTGGTATTATTGAGAAAATCTACATTTATTGTGTACCAGTGCCGGCAGCAGTGAGTCATAGATTTCATATTTATTATTAGCTACGTTAATATGTCGGTGCCGGCTTTAAATTCTCTATCCTGGTGAAGAAAAATATCGCGAGGAAACCATTTAGTAGTCAAGTAAACAACGGGCTTGCGAACTAACTACTGTAAAAATTTTGGCACGTTCCCAATGTAATGTTTGGATGTACTTCTGACATATTCAAGGGTCCGAGCACCTGGAGGTCTGAGAGGATGTCTACCGAACTCGGGCATTATAGTCGTAATCCTAATTTAAATTAGTTTCTTAGTAATGTGAGTAGGAGGTACGAGTAGGTCGTGGTTTTTAAACCCCACTCGTCTGATAACACTTATCGGACATCATGTTGTGGGATTTTATAAAATCTTTGTGATTGCTATCAAGTAGTAATACAAATAAATATAGTGTGATGTGACTCAATAACACTACACGTACAATGGCAAAGCGGATTTGAATCAATGATGAGCTAATACTGAAGCTCACCCATAGCATATACGAAAAATTATAAGCATTAAGCTGCGTTTGTTGCCTGTTTCTTCTAGGCTTGATTGCAAGAAACAGGCGTAGCTTCATCGAGCTCCTAGGACGTTTCAAAGTGATCCTCGTGATTTATTGGAATAAATACTTAAGTATCTTTTGACTTATAAATGTTGTTATGTTAAGTGCGAACACCGGGCGGCTGTCGTCGCATCTGCATGAACGGCGGGACCTGCACCAACGGAACCTGCGCGTGCGCACCCGGTTGGAGCGGGGAGTTCTGTACTGACCGTAAGTAGCTCCTTCGTACATCCTATCAATTATACTTGCTATTTTCAAACAGATTTCAACCTTTGCTGTACCCTGTTAGGGGTCGAGTGTCGGGGTGGCTATTTACTTATCTACCTTATTACATCAATAAATTAACATTAAATGTAATGTTTCAGCAATTTGCCGCGAGCCCTGTCTTCACGGAGGGCGTTGCATCGCTCCAGACCGTTGCGTTTGTTTCCACGGATTGTCAGGGACTAGGTGTGAAATTGACAGGAGAACTGGTAAGTATCGGTTCCATTTCTTGTGCTATCTTAGTCTTTCTAGTTGCAAACACGCTAAAGATAATTTTGGTGGCCGTTTTGGTTAGGGATTTGATCAGATGGTGTAAAGGCAATATCATCCGAGACAACTCCCAAAAACAGAACACAACAGAATTCACCCTCTTCCATGCTAATTGAAACGTCCAAGTATCTAATCAACGCGCAGAACTAAATCGCGTAATCATGAAAACCTAATAATGATGTGACGAATTATAAGTAAATATATACATATAAAGATTCAGTAACAAAAACTCGTAAATTAAAATCACACATAGAATAAGAGTGTAGTTCTAATGTAATGTATGAATGAATCGAGCATGTAGTTAACTGGTTGTTACGGTCAGGTCCGTGCTACACTGAGCGACGTGGCGCGCTTTGCACGGGTGCCTTGGAAGGCGTGGTGTGCACGCGGCAACTGTGCTGCGCTAGTGTGGGGCTGGCTTGGGGCCATCCTTGCGAGCGTTGCGGGGACCTGGACTGCCAGCAGGGGCATCTGCGAAATTTGGCTACTAAAGAATGTCAGGTAAACATTACGCAAAATAACCTTAAAGAATCTCTCAAGTTAAAACAACGCAATACTTCTTATACAGAACTATAGTTCTACCGTTACGAACTTTTGAATACAGCACAGATGTTTAGTATTTGTATGTGCTCGGTTCTTCTCTATCCCACCGGTTGCGCCAACAAAATATTTAAATTTGGCGCAGTCGAAGGGATCTGACTTTTCCTACCGCACTGTTAGTTATTCATGCTATTGTAGTGTCTTTAAAGTAGGTACATACGAGTACATATTATTCTTGCATCAATCTAACTCTCAACGTTTTCAAGACCTTGTTTATACGCAACAGAAACACGTTTATACGTTAAAGGTTTAGCTATATTATGTGAATATTAATTATTTATTTTCCAGGACATAGACGAATGCGCAGCTATTCCCGGCCTTTGTGCGGGCGGTAAATGCATCAACTCCGTAGGCTCGTTCTCGTGCGAGTGTCCGCCCGGACAGAGGAGGCATCGAGTCACCAACAACTGTGAGGACATCGACGAGTGTGAGGATCCGGATATCTGTCCTGTGAGTTGTGGTTTAGAAAAATAAAATGTACATACATACTTAAATTAAATCACGCCGGTTTCAGAGGGGTAGGCAGAGACTACGGCTTTCCACTTGCTACGATCCTGACATATCTCTTTTTGCTTCATTCACTTTTATCACATTCTTAATGCAACTCGTCGGTTAAGTGTACTCTTGACCTGGCCTTTTTAAAAAACGGTCACCAATTTGGTCAAATAACATATTTCAAAAATATTTTAACCCCTGACCCTGTTAAAGTCCAGTAAAAATGTATTCCCTCTTGCTGCTAATTCTGGAATCCGGACTTTAGAAAGGTTGTCAATGCAAGGTCTGTTTAGATGAGGTAAGCAAATTAAAAGCGTGCTGTGGCGTTATTACGTAGGCCAGACTTTTATACCTAAGCATAGATACCTTCCCCTTTACCACAAGCTCTAAAGTAAGTGAGTAATACTATTTTAATATTACTTTAAAGCTTGTGGTACGGATCCTGCGACATTTGAGTCAGTGTTTAATTAATAAATAGTAATTTATGGTACAATTTTCGCAGAACGGAAAATGTGTGAACACGGAAGGAGATTACTACTGCCTTTGCAATCCTCACTTCATACCAAGCCCGGACAAGAAGTTTTGTATTGGTAAGTTGAGTACTCATAATTACGTTTGAAAAACTAAAAAGAAAACCGACAAAAAGTCAAGGGACGTTATTCGTTTTTAAAGTTTTAACGTTTTTTAAAGGAACTATTGGTCCTACATAAATACAGTTGAATTCAGATCAACTTTGGACTATTCTCTATACAATAGAAAAAATCATACAAATCGGATCACCAGGTTCAAAGATATGCGCGGTCATAATATAGGTTGATAAAAATATGGATACCTACTCATAAAGAAAATGTTGTTCACAGATGGGCGTGTAGGCAGTTGCTTCACATACCTCAGCGATACAGGAGATTGTGCAGACCGTTTGTCTGTTGCATTATCTAATAGGGACTGCTGTTGTGGATACAACATGGGAAGAGCGTGGGGAGATATGTGCACGCCTTGCCCCCCAAGGGGAGCCAGTAAGTTAATCCCTTTTACCAATAGCTAGACAAGAACAAAACACTTATCTAGACACGTTCAAAGAAAACACAGCGCCGTGTGTACATGAACCATTTCGAGCTACTTTAGACCCCCTTCACAACTCGAAACTTATTTAACCTACATCTAATTAAAAAAAAACTAAATGGAGATGTTTGTTTCCTAGCAGTGGGAAAGAATGGTGGCTCACTTATAGAAACATTGACATGACAAGGTAAAGAATTCTCTAACATGATAATAATTGTTCTTTACAGCTGAATGGACTCACCTCTGCGGCGGTGGAGCGATTCCCCCCGATTGGAGACGGAACCAGACATCTGGAGGGGGTGGGAGTGGGGGAGGAAATGGAAATGGGGGTGGAGGGAGTGGGAGTGGGGGTGGGGGTGGGGGCGAGGGGGGTGGGGGTGGAGGGTATGAGCCACCTGCCATTGCCAAGATCAATGAGTGTATGCTCAGAAGTGGGATATGCGGACTCGGAGACTGCATTGATAAGGATATTGGGTAAGTGGAATGCTAACTACTGTTAAATATGGGAAGGCGCCAAATGTTATGTTATGTTTGACTAATCCCTTTAGACGTCTTCAAGGATCTAAGCGCTAGCTTGAGATCTAAGAGTATGTCTACCGTACTTGGGGATTACAGTCGTGATCCTATTTTTTTTTATTGACTAAGTTATCACTGTCTACTAATACCATTTGCTTTCAGATACCAATGCCAGTGCTGGTCCGGTGCGGAATCGGCTGAAATCGACGACAACCCGACTTGTATCGACATCGACGAATGTGCGCTCGAATACTGCAAAGGAGGCACTTGTATTAACAAGCCTGGAGGTTTTGACTGCAGGTAATTCATAGATCGACTCCATCAAGCAGCGTTATCCTTTATAGGACCAGAAACTGCCCCCCCATTCGAAGTTACCCCACAAATCCGTCGCATTACGGATATCTTTCAAATAAACTAGCGCCATCTACAAAGATGGCAAGCTTAAATATGGTAATTAATCTGTAAATAGCACGGAGTTATGCCCGAGTTATAACATCTGCATTTCATTGTATGGGATAAGGTATGTATAGCTTTAGAAGCTTTAGAATTATAAAGAGAAAAGTTTTGTTTTTTTGTTTTTTTGTTTGTTGTAATGGATAAACTCAAAAACTACTGAACCGATTTCAAAAATTCTTTCACCATTACCAAGCTACATTATCCCTAAGTAACATAGGCTATTTTTTATTTTTAAAAGTAATACATTCTTTATAAGAAGAGTTTGAAGCAAAGTGTAAAAAATTGCCAAAAATTTTGCTTTTTTCGTGTGCGCTACAAAAACTATTGATTGTACATAAACAAATATGATACATATTGAATGTCCTTATCAATGCGCATAAGAAAGTCTGCAAGATGGTATGTCTCAATATTATACATTAGGTATAATAACTGTTTGTTGTTGAAATTTGTTAATTAAAACATGGTTTGGAACCAAAAGTGATTCTGTCCATATCATGATGTATCTATATATATAAAAATCAATAGCTGTTCGTTAGTCTCGCTAAAACTCGAGAACGGCTAACCCTAAAAACAGCCCTTTTCTTTTTCCCATACAAAATTTTTCTAACTAAAACGTAGAGTCAATTTGAGCTTTATTGTCAATTTGTCAAGACATTTGTCAATTCTAAAGCGATACGAAGTTCGCGGGGTCAGCTTGTTGTTTAATAAAAACATTTTTTTTTCAGATGTCCACCAGGATTCGATCCCGTGGAGAACGGGCTAAGATGCAGTGACACGAACGAATGCGAATTGACTAATGGAGAGATGTGTACAAATGGAGCTTGTTCCAATATTGATGGCGGGTAAGAAGAATAACCTTAACGAATAAATTCTGCCAAATGTACCAAACGTGCTTCTGACTAACCCCTTCATTCAAAGATCTGAGCGACTGGAGATCTTAGAAGATGTCTAACGTACTTGGGGATTACAGTTGTGAACCTATTTAATTTTAAAGAAATTGATCGGGTTAAAGTCTGTATTTCAATAAGTTCAATAAACTTTTGTATGTAAATAAATATTATAAAAGCAAGCGCGTCAGTCGCATCTTTCCTCCTTACCATCGTATTTACCTTCCCAGCTACGAGTGCACTTGCAACCCGGGTTACTTAGCGACCGAGTCCGGCGCAGCGTGCGTCGACGTCGACGAGTGCGCTAACAACCCGCGCGTTTGTCGTCGCGGACGTTGTAGGAACAAACCCGGGACTTACGAGTGCCAGTGCGACAACGGTTTCCAGTCATCGGCTAGGGGTTACTGTGTGGATATCGACGAGTGTGCCGACAAAAGCGTTTGTAAGGTATGTTAAACTAACTTTCATAAATAAAGAGTGTGGTGACTATCTCATATGCCCTAAAATGTGTTACGTTTTCTTAGACTTTTATGAAGCTTTTGATAGAGTTAGCAGTAAAGTGTAAATGCATTTAATGTGTTAATTACAAAGTTATGAATGATAAAGTAGTTGACTATCAAAGTCAAGGCCAAAAAGGCACTGTTATGATCCCTGCTATGATCCTCTCTATGCATCCAGAAAACAAAAAACCTATTTATTATTTTATCCGGGTGTACTACTAGGACCCATTCTTGGTCCTTTAATGTTTCTTCAATATCGGGTCACTTTTAATTTCCAGGGTGGTAGGTGCGTGAACAGCGAAGGCTCCTTCCAATGTGTGTGTGAAGCCGGTTACCGGCCAACTGCCGCCAGGGGCGCTTGCGTCGACGTCGATGAATGCACAGAACAAAACATTTGTAGGAACGGACGCTGTCACAACTCGCCCGGCTCTTTTAGATGTGAATGCCGACCTGGGTTTACGCTTAGCAACGATGGAAGGACTTGTCTAGGTACCTTATTATTTAAAACTTCTTGCTAAGCAATCAAATATGAGAATGATTTTGAAATTTTACATCATTCTATCTTTAATTTCAAACACTCGCCTATTTTTTTAATTTAAAAGAAATCTTGTAAATTAATTGACAGCCTGAATTCCAAATCTTGTATTTTACAGATGAGGTTCAAGACCTGTGCTACGAGAAGTACGAAGAAGGACACTGCACCGGACCTGGTCAGAATCCTGTCACCAGGTCGCAATGTTGCTGCAGTTCTGCTAAAGGTAACATTCTTCTAAACCAAAACTACACACTCGAAATTAATATCTGGAATTATACATATGATTCAGCAATAAATATACTTCGACTTGAACTGTGTACCAGGTTTGAGTCTCGGTTGGGGCGTGTCGTGCCAAGCGTGCCCAGCCGCCGGCAGCACGGAGCTGGCAACGCTGTGCGCTTCTGGCAATGGGAGGGACAATGGTGGCGCAGATATCAACGAGTGCACCGTGCTGCCCGGAGTTTGCGCGCACGGAACTTGTGAGAACTTGGAACCTGGATATCGCTGTATCTGTGACCCTGGCTTCCACCCAGTAGCTGATAACCTCTGCAAGGATATTGATGAGTGCGAGATGCAGCAGTCGGTGAGTACATGCACTGTTTACGTCTCAAATAAGTTATTTGCACGTTACCTTTAAATGCGCGCGATGACGTACATCATCTGAGTGAGCACTACGCTTCCATCTTGTAGTGTGTGCTTCGTGCGCGTAACAATCTAGTGTACGTAAGTGCATGTACGAATACGCACTTTTAAAGTAAACCTCTTTTGACATCTACCTATCTTTCAGCCATTTGTTTGTATTCCAGTTATGCACGGGCGGTCAGTGCCGCAACACGGCTGGCAGCTTCACGTGTATCTGCCCTCTCGGCACGCGCTACGAAGCGGAGGCGCAGCTTTGCCGCGACGTGGACGAGTGCGCCGGTGAGACTCACGTGACCGAGATGCACAGCGACAGAGGGGACATTCCCCTCTCTATATACACCACAGGTTATACACACACGGGATACACGCACGGCGCAGGCAGAACACGCGATCATAGCTCACTGCACAATCAGTATTACATCGCTATCGTGACATATGCTACCTAATGACGCATGATTTAAGCAGATAATATGTTTCCTCTTTCTGGAATTATACACGGGTTATACACTTACAAGACAGTTGTTGATTTGCAGACAGCAGATCCAAATATCGACAACATTACATCAAGACTCACAAGTCACTGGAGACACAAGACCGTTTAGCTCATACATGCCTCAAACATGCGCTCGCAAGTATTTACAGTATAATGTATACTATTCCTGAGATAACCTACAATTGTACTATGGGCTTGTGCTTTCTCAAAAATTATAAGTAGTATTCAAACTAGCATTAAAAATAATACATAAAACTAAGCATGACTCAAACAAAACGATTTATTTTCAGGAAAACAAAATTAAATACATAATATAAAAAGATGCACGCAATTCGAAAACATACACACCGCTACACCGCTTTTAAAATTGTAACCATCAAAATAACAGATAATTAAATCTAATACTTTTTCATAGTAAAAACCAAATTTTTAAAAGGAGCGTACCAATTGTTGCTCTCTTTAACAAAAGGTGAATATTTTGGGATATATTTTAGAAAACACTACATAAATGAATTTAAAACTTTAGGCACGTGTAATGGAAATGGTCCACAAAACCTTCCTAAAGTACTAAAATATTCGGCTCACTATAATATTCGCTTACAGAGCAGTCGAACCCTTGTGACAACGGAAGATGCATCAACACACATGGCTCCTACGAGTGTGAGTGTGAACATGGATTCGTACTCGACCCAACCGCACAACATTGTCTTGGTGAGATATTTCTTCTGATTTCAAGTCTTATGTTTTTTATAATGTTTTGTTCTAGTTTTCTTGTTTTCTTTACAAAAAAAGTATCTAAGTCTTCTATCGGTTATTTGGTTCCCTTAATCAAAGCTTTGCTCAAATTGGGGCTAGATGGCGCTGTGTGAAATGTCCACCAATATTTATTTAGCTATAAGAGATATATGTTGACACAAAATAAACTTATATTCTTTCTTTCAGACAACCGGCGCGGTTCGTGCTGGCGTCGCGTGGTGGACGGCCAGTGCGAAGCAGCCGGCAGCACGCCTTTGCTTCGCCAAGAATGCTGTTGCAGCGTGGGGTTGGCTTGGGGCTCGCCTTGTGAGCCTTGCGATCAGGATCACTGCCCCTGTCCCAAGGGATTCGCGAAGGTATCTGACCATTTATGTATATTTTGAAAGTACGCGATTTCCGGAGACATGTTTAAGAAGAAAGTCTCCTAAGCTTAAGGTGCGTTTCCACTTATGCGGAGTTAGGCGGAGTGGAGCAGACCGTGAATTGACCAATCATAGTGTTCGTAAATTTTGACAACTTAGTTGGTCATCTATTTCGAGCACTGTGATTGGTCAATTCACGGTCATCTCCGCTTCACTCCGCCGAAGAGACAAGCAGAAAAACAGAAAACGAATCTAAACCCGCTAGGATGCATATAAGATCATTTTAAAAGCCATGATAAGCTCAAGCTATCATTTAACGAGAAACACATACTCGTAAGTGGTTGACTAGGATGTAAAAGTGAAGAAATCTATAAAATAAATATTGATTATTATTTACAGTTGGATGGAGCATCGTGTCGCGATGTAGACGAGTGTCTCCTTGATCCTGATCTCTGTCTCAGTGGCACCTGCGTCAATACAGACGGGTCTTACCGCTGCGAGTGTCCTCCAGGACTTACACTTGATACTACTGGTAAGTATTTTGTGTTTACGAAGATTTCATTGATTAAGAAGTATAGTGGACCTAATGTTGAACCTTGAGGCACACCTTTGTAATAAGATAAAATCATTTAGATGATGATTGTTTCCTTAAAGAGGAGTTCATAATAGAAATTACTACTTAGAATAATAGTAGTGAACTTTAATAGTTTGAGGTAACTTCCTTCTATGTAAGATTAAGTTTTGTGATGTATAGTATCAAATGCCTTATCCAAAACTACTTATTTTAAGCTCGAGTGTAATTATACTTATATTACTTATATGATTTTCAAAAAGAAAATCTATTCTAATTCACTGTTTCAGACATTCTTTGACCTATGTCGTTACAGGTAACCGTTGTGTGGACACTCGCCGTTCATACTGCTACACGAACTTTGACGGCGGCCGTTGTTCCGGAGCATTGCATGCTGAAGTACTGAAAGCGGTGTGCTGTTGCAGTGCTTTGGGCAAAGCATGGGGCGCAGAGCGGTGCGAGATATGTCCCAACAAAGGTACGGCTATACAATACTTTTAATATTATAAATACTAGAGTTTGTTTGTATATTTGTTCCTCAATCAGGCCTAAACGATAGAACGGATTCAGATGAAATTTGCTTCAAACATGTATGTAGATTATACCCTCAAATAAAAAATAGGGTGCTTTATTGTCTGAAAAACATCCCAAAATGATAAAAGAAGCGAAAGGGTTATATATTATGACGCTAGTGTGCAAAAAATCTGACATTAGTGAAAGTGCTTTTTTCTATGCGATTACTGAAATTTGGACAGGACAACGTCAGCTGGGCTATTTATGTTTATGTCGGCATCATAGACTCAGACAACCTTATATAATATTCAGGAACGGATGCGTATCGCAACTTATGCATATCTGAGGCGAACGTGCCGACGCAGATCTGGGACCGGCCATACCAAAACGCCAATGGGACCGACATCTGGTCGCAGATCGGGGAAAAAGACGAATTCGGGAACGTGGATTGGGGACCTGGCGGGTACAGTATTACATTTATTACTATTATAAAAACCGGTGTACCGTATACAATAGTCCTTAGATCTTTCACTTATGGCTTTTCTCCCTTTTGTTTGTAAAAGAGTATTAACCTTTGCGCACGGTAAACCGACTTCTGAGTGTTCTTAGGATCACAGAAATATGTTTTTAGAATGACAGGGTCTTACTCTTCCACGATGGTAAGACTTTTATCGGGTTTTACGGCTCAGATACTACTCGTAACTTAGAATCTTAAAGTGCAGACTATACTCCACATTGATTCTGTCACGGTTAGTCACAACAAAGTTCAGTTTTCTATTACAACAACCAATATAGTGAACTAACAAAGAACTGGTGAAACATCTAAACTACATTTTTCCAAAAATCTTTTATATTTATTTGTCTTAGTGTGACTAGTTATTTATTTCTAGAAATTCAGAAAATGTAAATTATTTTGTTATCATTTTCCAGCCATGTTATGGACGTATGGAACGGAACGGATATCTGGGGTAACAAAAATGGAAATGGGGGTTTGATTCCCGGACAGATGGAAGTGAACGAGTGCGCGGCATTCCCCGGTCTATGTGGACATGGTCGGTGCAAGAACATGTTGGGGTCATTCATGTGCGAATGCTTCCCTGGATACGAGAGGGTGAGTGTGTTTTAAATAAAGGGGTAGCGGTTTACAAAAGAGGTAGAATTATTTTTCAAACTATCGCGATTAGTACACATAACTATTGATTTTTACACGTGTCTTTAATTTTAACGTATTAAATTTTCCCGAAAGACGAAAAGGGGTAGAGGTTTTTAAAGAAGGGTTAGGAGGTATTGATGAAAAACAAATAAAGGTGATCTTAAGTAAGCTCTTCCTATTCCATAAATCCATAAAAGGGGTTATTCCAGGACAAATTGTCGTACCCACGAGAAAGGGGGTCGATGAAATTGCTGACGTTTCGAGGCAATTCAGATGCTCTTCATTATGAGCATTGCCCGCGATCTCGCTCAACGATAGATCGGCAAATACTGCGATACAAATGAAATCGTGTAAAGATTCTTAAATATAATTATGTCCTAATGTCACTAGTCAGGTCTATATATGTATTTGTTTTCAGGATTCAAAGAACCACACGTGCGTGGACGTGAACGAATGCGAAATAGTGGATGGAGTGTGTGGAGCCGGAGAGTGTAGGAATTCTGAAGGCAGCTTCAATTGCCATTGCAATCCAGGGCATAAGGCTGATGACTTCTCGAAGGTTTGCGTTGGTAAGTCGACCTGGAAAAACTAACTGCAGGTATCGTAATACTGGTAGATCGTGTCTCAGATAGTTTACGATACAAGTGGATGATTAACCATGACGATTAAAGCGATGCCAGGTGATTGACAGGTGCCTATGACTACCCCCTTTAGACATCTTTGGTGATCTAAGCGCCTGGAAATCTGAAAAGTATACCTTATTTGGAAATTACAATCCTGATCCAATTTTTTTTAAATACCTGAATATAATTTGAATTAAAAATTCAAATTCTCTGATGTTCATGATGAATATGAGTATTGCACCTTTTACATATAAGCTAATTTTCCCAGACATCGACGAATGTGTGGAAGACCCGTCCCTTTGCCGCGGCGGTCGCTGTGTGAACACCCCTGGATCATTCAAGTGCTCTTGCGGAAATGGCATGGAGCTGGCCCCCGACCGATTGTCCTGCAAGGACGTTGACGAATGTTCCATAACTTCTGGTATGTCAATTTCTCTGTTTTATAAGATACAGCTTTGATTTTATAGCATAGACAACTTCAGTTGCATTTATCCAAATTATAGATAAAAACACGATTGATGGAGTAGGAGATACCTCGACTTTCAATTTTAATGTTGTGGGTTAAAATCTCGGCCAAATCAATGGATTTTTCTATAATAAAAATGTAAATGCGCATTAACATGTTTGTGACAAAACATCGTCAGGACACCAATTCTTGTAAGCAGTGATAGGCTGCAACTTATAAATCGCTAGCTGCAAAATGTGGGCATGTGCGAAATGTAATCATTGGAAAAAGTGTATACGTATTATTTTATCAGTAATCTGTTTCATATAGTACAAGTTTTGCTTAGTTAGGGACTAGATGGCGCTATTTTCGTTCACCAATATTAGATTCTGTAGTTCATTATTGCATCAGAACTGGTCTTCCTCAGGTATTTGTAGTAACGGCGCTTGTGAGAACCAAATGGGGACATATCAATGCGTTTGTGATGATGGCTACGCGCAATCTTCTGTGAAATCGCATTGTGAAGACATCGACGAGTGTTCGGAGGATCCTACCAGATGCCAACACAACTGTGTCAATTCACTTGGATCTTATCATTGTACTTGCAGGTAATGTATCGTTTTACTAGTTGGATGATGTGAAGTCGAAGCTGAGAGATGTCTTTTGGGTGGGATTTCACTGATGCGGAGCTGCGTGGAGCGGACCTTGAATTGACCAATCACAGTGCTCAAAATAATTCATGCAAAAATTTCGAAAAAACATAGTCAATTCACTGTTTGCTCTGCACTGCTCCATATACTGCTGTCGTTAGTGGAAAACCACTCCTAATCTTGTTAAGATTGTTAAAATTGTTAAGCTAAAGTATATGTTTTATTATTAATAAAACCATTTTGATACATTGACCAGCTATGAGTCAAAGTTGGTCGAAGTGACTAGAGTGTATAACCTCTAATAAACTCCCTTAGAGATGGCTGGCATCTCCGCGCGGACGGTCGCACTTGTCGCGACATCGATGAATGCGCTCATGGGGCCAGACCCTGCGGGGGCGGACTCTGCACTAATACTGCAGGAGGATACACTTGCGCTTGCGCAGAAGGATTGCTGCCAGCTCCCAATGCGAAGAGGCCCACGTGCATTGATATCGACGAGTGCGCTGATGTGAGTGCTTTTATATAACTTTATAGATGTGTAGGAGTGCACTAAATTATACCCTTAAAGGGGTGCAGCGCGGGTCTGTTTCAAAATAACTTCACGATAATTCATTCACGAGATTTCCTCTAGTTTTATTATGCTTATATATGTCTTTATGTATAGATTCCCGAACTCTGCGGCGCTGGAGAATGTCGAAACACGATTGGTAGCTTCGTGTGTCGCTGTCCCGACGGATACAGCGTGAAGCCCGAACAAGGTCCTGCTTGTACCGACGATGACGAGTGCGAGCTTGGAACCTGCGACTGTCACCCGGCTGCCGACTGTATCAACCTGCCGGTGAGTTTTATACCTTATTATCTAGAATCCAGGATTCTCATTACTGCAGTTACTTTACTGGAGTACGTTTGTTAGTGCTGTACTTGAAAATAACCTAAAGTTCATATTCCAATTCGAGTCTGTGTTGAGTTAATATGGTCTGAGTATAAGTAGGCCTTTATTCCAGCGATCAGGCTCTTTTGTACTTTATTACTTTGGGCTAAAGTCAAAGTCAAAAGGGGTTTATTTCAATAAAATCACAAGGATAATTTAAAAACGTCTTAGAAGCTACGCTTGTTTTTCGCGACCAAACCTAGAAGAATGATCTGAATGCTGTTGAAACATTATATTAACACACTTACACTTACATTATATTTTCTTTAACGGCACTGGACCGAGAAAGGTGGAAAATTACGGCGAAGGCCTTTGCCCAGCACTGGGATAGTGCAGGCTAACTAAAAAGAAATATGATTTACCAGGGTTCATTCCAATGCCGCTGTCGCGACGGTTGGCGTGGCGACGGCGCGGAATGCGAAGATGTGGACGAATGTGTCACCAACAATGGAGGATGTCATCCTAGAGCCTCTTGTACTAATACCGACGGATCATTCAAGTGTCTTTGCGACACTGGGTATAAAGGAGACGGGTAAGTGATATAGAATAGAATATAATAGAATATAAACCGTTTGTTCAACCACCACAAAAATATAAAATAATTAACAATAAAAGTAAGTAGATCTAATTAAATAACTAACTAAATAAAACAGCAACAAATTATTATAATACATTGTTATGTAGAAAATTCTAGCAAAAAGTCTAGCCTCATGGAATTTGTACGGAACATGGTCTGACACGCGCTTGGTCATATTTTATTTGATTGGTTACGGGTCGTAAAACCGGTAGTAACGCAGGATTATAAATGGTATGATGCACTTCTTCGCACAATAGTAAAAAATAAATTAATACTGACGGATCTTTTAAGTGTATAGAAAGGCCTTATAAATATCTGTAAAATGGTATATATAATTATTTCTATGTAAAATAATATTTAGATTAATTTTCTATTAATATTAATTAATTATATTCATGCAGGTATGCCTGTGTGGATATCGACGAGTGCGCCAATGATCCAACGCTGTGTGAGAACGGGCATTGTGGCAATATTGCTGGGGGCTACGAGTGCGATTGTGATGTTGGTTTCAGCAAATCACCAGATGGCAAATCTTGCCTCGGTTAGTACACACGGTATATCTATTAAATATCGGATATCGTGTCTTGAAAAAATATTTTACAACAGAGAACTTATTATATTGCAGATATGGACGAGTGTGCGACATTTGACAACGTGTGCGTGTTCGGTCGTTGTGTGAACACATATGGAATGTTCAAGTGTATTTGCGACAAAGGATACCAGTCAGACAGCATTGACGATTGTAAGTTTAATGTTTATTTTCACTATCATACCACATACTTTTTCAGTTCCGAATACTACTACAAACGTTTGACGTTTACAGATGTTTGTATTATAATTGCAAAGATTATTAGTTGGTTGTAAATTGGAATGATTTAATTTATGGCTTGGTTACTTTGGATCATGGCACCACACGAGTGGAGCTGCGGGTAGAATCTAGTGTTCTTTATGACACCATTATCCTTGTTAATGTAGCAAATGGTACAACTTGGTTCAAGTGCTAGTTTTCTATATTATTGTAGGTATAGCACCTACCTATTAATTTCCGCTTTTTAGGGTTCCGTACCCAAAGTTTAAAACGGGACCCTATTACTAAGACTTCGCTGTCCGTCTGTCTGTCCGTCTGTCTGTCACAGGGCTGTATCTCATGAACCATGATAGCTAGACAGTTGAAACTTTCACAGATTATGTATTTAACAAAAAATACTAAAAACAAATTAAAATAAATATTTAAGGGGGGCTCTCATACAGCAAACATGATTTTTTTGCCGTTTTTGTAGATTTTGGTACGGAACCCTTCGTGCGCGAGTCCGACTCGCACTTGGCCGGTATTTGTTATTTTAGTATTAGAATATTTAACGTAAACGGAAACAGACAAATATATGGGTCCGTAATTCCGTATCTTTTGGCTACATAATCAATATGCCTGACTAAGTAGTCAATGAATTTTTCTATTTGGTTCCCGCTGAGTGACCGTGGAATCCCATAACTTTTTGGGTCACTGGCTCTTACGCCATAGATTCGTTATCGAACCGCGACCATACTACAGCGGTCCAGTGTTCATACGCGTCTGTATCACTCATGATAACGTTACTGCGAAAAAGTTGCGCTACAAAGCGTTACGTTTTATATTTATTAAATGATTTTTCGTTTAAGATTGTATCCATGGGTTTTTTTCACAGTCGCTTTCTTGTTATGACTTTTTTGTGTGCTAGTATTACGTCTCGTTCGCTTATCAAACAGCTGCCTAAGGGTGAGTGTCCACCTACGCGGAGCCTTGCGGAGCTGCGTTAAGCTGATCGGAGCGGACCAATAACAGCTCTCAAATAATCTACTTTGAAAATGTCGAGCGCTATACACACAGCTTTGTGTAAGTGGAAACTCACCCTTATGAGGGATAGGGATAAGGTATTGGTAACATTGATGCGCAGAAGTAGAGACGGGTAATGTTGCTTGTGTAGTGTGTTTATATGAAGATGTTCCGTAACATGTCGCTCAACAACAACGTGAATGTTTCTGGGACAATGTTATG
Source organism: Hydriomena furcata (assembly GCA_912999785.1). Classification (NCBI taxonomy): domain Eukaryota; kingdom Metazoa; phylum Arthropoda; class Insecta; order Lepidoptera; family Geometridae; genus Hydriomena; species Hydriomena furcata. The sequence continues at coordinate 14,012,396 of OU538834.1, forward strand.
GAGCTTTGTACAGGACAGTCTACTCATGTTGAAGCAAGTAACATGTCCCGCGTCACGTCAAATGTTGCAGGACACCGGAACGATGTAGCGTCACGCAGTTTGAGTGTTGAGCGTTATGATGCTGGACAAAATGTCTCTTAGCGTATCTATCCGTGTCTTAACGGTTGTATTTATGTAAAAAATTGCGTCATCTTTCGCACTTTTCTGTAGCTGGGCCATCATCTGTTTATGTTGTTAAAATAGCCTAATTTTTGAGCATTCGTGTGTTTATTAAGAGTTTATTTTCAGTGATGCCAGGTTTCAACTGTACGGACGTGGACGAGTGCAAGTCTCCTCAGTCGTGTCAGTACGGACAGTGCCACAACACTCAAGGCTCCTACGAGTGCCGATGCCCGCCCAACTACGAGCTCGTCTCAGATGGCACGGCTTGCTTTGGTGAGTGTGTTACTCTATATTTGATACTTTGAAGCCTCACAGAATAGTAATAATATATAATACTTTAACCCCCGCTGTAACCCCTTAGGAGTTGAATTTCGCGAATTTATTGCTTAGTGCACCCTACTCATCAAATACATGCCCCAAATTTCAAATTTATAGGTGGTTTAGGCTTTGTGTTGATACATCATTGTGAGTCAGTCAGTAACGCAAGAGTTGAAACTTAGTTGGCTGATGATATAATAATGAATGATTGCAGACTCTCGAAAGGCGCGCTGCTACGGCAAAGTGGACCTTCGTTCCGGTTCCGAGTACTGTCGCGATAATGATGAACTCTCCGAAGATGGGACCATGGCTTCCTGTTGCTGTTCTGTTGGTACGTTATTTCTCTTATGTAAACATGGTGTGCGATGGATATCTGCTAAATCGACATTGTCTGCATCTTTTGCATTTATATTTTGCGTCGGTATGAGTGATGACTGTAGAAGTGAGTATTGTCTAGAGCCTGACATTGTTGATTCAGATCCTTGGGGTCTACTCTTATAACGATTAACGATAATATCATGACAAACGTCACATTGTTTCGGACTATATTTTAAAAGATGAAACGACCGACATTACTTTTGACATTACTATTGAAATATTGACATCATACATTCTATTAAATTACAGACGTCGTCATCAGAAGATCTTGTGTTCAAAGAGACTGGTTGATCTAATGCAGTTCCATGATGCGTTCTGATGAGCCTATAAGCTGTTGTATTTTGTTTCTATATTAGGTTTCCAAAATGTGAATCTTCAATATTTGTTTCAGGTGCGGCGTGGGGCAACTATTGCGATCTCTGTCCAGAACCAGGTTCCGAAGCTTACAGGCAACTTTGTCCTGGAGGACCTGGGTATCAACCTGTACTTGAATCTGTAAGTACACAGTAGTCTAGCTATATATTTTTTTATTGCTGGTAATTTAAGAGAAGGCTTAAGTAATTTTGCTAAAAAACAGCGTTTAAAGTCTGCTGGTTTCTTCTTAGCCGTCCTACGTAGTGACCCTTGCAGACATCGATGAGTGTGCCACGCATCCCGCCCTTTGCGAGCATGGAACCTGCACCAACACGTTCGGTTCCTTCGTGTGCACTTGCGGTGACGGATGGCAGCTTTCGTCCGATGAGCTTAAATGTGAAGATATCGATGAGTGCGCTGATAGCAGTGTGTGTGGTCCAGGCGTCTGTAGGAACCTACCCGGCTCATATGTCTGCCTCTGTCCAGAAGGATATGTAGCAATGCCTAATGGAAGTAAGTATTTTTTCAATCTTATCCATTAGAAACGAAAGAGGACCAAGAATTCCACCTTGCGAAAGAAAATGTTAGTAATATACTATTTGAGAAATATATTTTAAACAAAAAAAAAAAAAAAAGTATATATAAGTATTCTATCAGTTATCTGGTTCCCATAATACAAGCTTTGCTTAGTTTGGGACTAGATGGCGCTGTGTGTAAAGTCCGCCAATATTTATTTATTTATTTATTTATTTATTCGTTTATAATAATAAAAGCAATAATGCGATAAATTTCTCTGACTGCCAGAAAACCAGAGAAAATATCTACCATACTTGGAGATTACAGTCGTAATTCTATTCCTACTTCTATTTCATGTATCCATATTATAAATAATAAAGTCGTGGTCATGAAATAACCTGCTTATCTTTCTTTTACAGAGGAATGCGTAGACGTGCGACAGAGACAGTGCTATATGGAATGGGACGATGGAGACAGAACATGCGGCGGTGCCGTCGGTGTGCCTCAAACCCGCTACCTTTGCTGTTGCTCCGTAGGACGAGCGTGGGGAGCGCCTTGTGAAGCTTGTCCTGATAAGGGCTCTCAGGTATAATACTAGAGAGGGCAGAGAATATAGAATTCATATGTACCTCAAAAATGTTTAATGTTATATAGCAAGAGTAAATTAAGAATTAATATGGTAAAGGTAATCAAGATCTATTTTGTGGCAACTATTCATGTGCTTCGCCCAACACCATTTGACTTGCAGTCTTTTCTAACATCTACTATTCCACTTTGCACGGTGGTCTTCCGAATCCTGTCAGTCTTATTCACCCCTATCATCCTATAAGACTCTTTGGCAGTCCTTAAGTTTGGACATAACAATAAAATTCTTATAGGAGCACATGGCACTCTGCGGCGAGAAACCCGGCGAATACATCAACCCGATAACGAATGAAACGAGGCCGATTAATGAATGTGACATCATGCCGACGTTATGCAAGCCCGGTACCTGCCATGACACACCTACTGGCTTCCAGTGTGGGTGCGATCACGGGTAAGGAGTAGTATAAGTCCGTATAAACATTATGAAAACTATACAAAGTCTATTAATTTAAAACCTTAATTCAGTCAGAACAAAAAGAATATCTGCATATTTTTTTCGTGTTGTCAATTGTGCTTAGTTACATTAATGTAGGATTCCCTTTCTATCTTTATTTTAGGAAAAAATTGAACTTTATGTACCCTAAGTCGTATGAGCAATATGAGCATACAACGTTTTTGCATCGAATGCTTTTGTAGAGTCAATGCAACCAGCTTACATTTTTGTTTACCATAACTCCCTTCTTAACAGGACACTTCTGCGCAGGTTCACTTACAAGCTAAGCTAACTTCACGCCTGACTCTCTAGGACATAGTGATAAAACTTGTAACAAGATTAAAATTTTAGTTTAGACTTGTATTAATATTTGTATCTTGTACAGATACGAGCACGACAATACCTCGCACATCTGCCGCGACATAGACGAGTGCGTCCGTGGTCGCGGTGCTTGTCGCGGCCTCGCTTCTTGCGTGAACCTTCCTGGCGCTTACGAGTGTCGCTGTCCTCCTGGTTATACTCTCGCTTCTTCGCTCGACGACTGCGTTGATGTGGACGAGTGCGCAGATGGCTCGCTGTGCGATCACGGCGAGTGTATGAACACTGTCGGCTCTTACAGGTGAGTCCTTTGCAAGTAATCGCAATCGCATTCAACTGTTAAATTATCATTGTATAACAGTGATAACGATGGGGAAATTGAAAGATCACCATTCCTATTACACAGTACGGTCCCAGATCTAACTTAAAAATACCTCTACACAAGTAATTTGTCTCGAGTATTATTATAATTTAACTCAGAACCACCAAGAAACTATTGACGATGTGTAGATTACTTGGGTTGATTTGGGACCTAAAATCAAAACTAATTTGGAACTTTCTTCGGCAGATGTGAATGTAAACCCGGTTACACTCTTCGGGATAACGTGTGTCGCGACATGGATGAGTGCGCTCGCCCGAGGCCGCTCTGCAGAAATGGTACCTGTGAGAACATGCCCGGAAGCTACAAGTGTCATTGCGATGAGGGATTCAAGCCTGGCTCCAACAACGATTGTGTTGGTGAGTTAAAAAAATTCAATTGTACTGTGGTGTTATAGACCTTAATCTCTTATTTGCCTAACCCCGTTAGAGATTTTCATGGATCTTATGTACCTGGAGATCTTAGGAATGAGCCTATTTATTTTCTTCCTTATTTTCAAAACAATTGCATTTCAGATGTAAACGAATGCCGCGAAGGTGGCATGGTCTGCCGCAACGGCCGTTGTCGCAACAGTGTCGGTTCATTCCGGTGTGAATGTGCTCCTGGATACACCCTCACTCCTGATGGAAGAAACTGCAGAGATGTCGACGAGTGCTCAGAGCATTCTCATCCTTGTGGCAGAGACGGCACGCCTTCCTGTACCAATACCAACGGCGGGTATGATTAAAATCCCTCAAAAGGACGTTATAGTTCTAATTTTGTGTCTATAACTATTTGGTTCGAGTTTAGCAAAGAATTTGCCTCTATTTGTGATCGAAAAACATTGAATTTATCATTCAAGTTCGCTTTGATTTTGGTAAACCATGCAAATAGTCGACATACTTATAATATAGGGCATACTTCTGCTTAATTTTCGAAACAGAACTCCAACTTTCGCGTCACTTATAACAGTAATATTTGCATTATCCAAGGCACCATCCTAGGTCCCATCTTATATATGATCTCATTATCCTCTAGTTACGAATGTGCGTGTGGCGTTGGGTGGCGACTGGTCGGCAAGCGGTGCGTAGACCGCGACGAATGCAAGGAAATACCACATGTTTGCTCCGGAGGTGACTGCCGGAACTTCAATGGAGGGTGAGTTGATATCAATCTATTTTTTTTTACCAAATTGCATGCTATCTTTAATAAGTTTAATAAATATTTGAATTGTAATCTCTTGTTTTCGAACAGATACGTCTGCGAATGTCCCACTGGCTGGGTGTTCGATACCGTCAGCGCTATGTGCGTGGACGAACGGAGGGAACTTTGCTACGAGACGTGGGAGGGCGGAAGATGCCACAAGGCGAGACCATTGGAATTATCACGACCTGAATGTTGCTGTTCTGAAGGTTAATATATTATTCTCTTCATATTATCATCATACTCGTTATATCCTATAATTTTACGAGACTACAGGGTTACTGGTTATTCGATCTATTCCAGCTAGGAGGTTGTAGGGGAGGTTATTTCCGTTGGATGTAATATCGTTCCATTTGTTTTCTTTCTATTTTTGATGTTATTCTCCGACATCTTGTTTAATCTTTGCCTACTTTGTAAGAAGCATCGTGACCTTTGATCGCCTAATGTATCTAAGCTTGGTCGTCTGGAGCAGTCGCGCTGAGACGTTTCAAAGTGATTATTTTATCGAAATATACCTTTTGACTTTGATCTGATTGTTAACAGGTGCTGCATGGGGAAGGTACTGTGAACGTTGTCCCGCACCCGACTCTGCAGAATTCCTTCGTATTTGCCAAGGAGGGATGGGAAGACCGAATTTGACTCAGGTATCATTCACGTTTTATTTTTCACTAAAACATTTTAGTATCTATTATTTTGAATTGAGATTTATTTTTGGTATAAGGCAGCTAGATCATGTTAGGGAACTTAGTGGGTAATTATTATGATTAGGTATCTTAGATGTTTATTGCAAGTGTGTTTGTGTGTGTAATGATAGGATCACGACTGTAATCCCCAAGTACGGCTTTCAAATCTCAAGGCGCTTAGATTCTTAAAGATTATCTGAAGGGAGCAGTCAGGGGCACGTTCAAACATTACGTTTGGCACCCACATTTTGTGTATGTATGTATAAGTAAATTTGTAATGTATCCAAATATATTTCAGGATCTAGACGAGTGCGTAGTCCGTCCCGACGTATGTCGCGGAGGCCGTTGCATAAACACAGACGGTTCTTTCCGCTGCGCTTGTCCCGCTGGTTACGAACTCTCAACTGACGGCGCGAGATGTGTGGATCACGACGAGTGTCTCGCCAACCCTCGGGTTTGCGGGAACGGAACCTGCACCAATACCCCTGGAGGGTACGAATGTACCTGCAGCCGTGGGTTCACGCAGGGACCTGAACAAGTGAGTTTTGTAAAACTACCTTAAGCGCGACTCCGATAAGGGTGAGTGACGTCAATCGGCGCTCGCCTCTAGGGTGAGTTTCGACCTACGCGGAACTGTGCGGAGCGGACCAATAACAGCGCTCAAATAATCGAGTTTGAACATGTCGAGTGCTGTCATTGTTCCGCTCCACACGGCTTCGCACAGCTCACAACGGAACTCCTTAGTAAATAGTTCGATTGAGTAAAAACTTTTCTTACCTGTCAAGTTCCAATGACAATTTAATATTATGTAACAGGTGATTTTACAAAAGCTTGTCTTGAGAAAACTTATTTTCTTAATTTACTCACTGAGACTTGAATTCGCAGACGTGCGTGGACATAGACGAGTGCGCAGAAGGGCGAGCTTCTTGCACGTTCCGCTGCCACAATACTCCTGGCTCCTTCCGATGCACTTGTCCTTACGGATATGATGTAGCTCCTGACGGTGTCCATTGCCGAGATATAGACGAATGTGCGCAAGAACCGAGTGTTTGTCCACATGCGTGCGAGAACGTTGTGGGCTCATACATCTGCAAGTGTCCTGAAGGTTAGTATTGTTTAGATAAAACTATTATTAGTCACTCGAGATAACCGAGTCATTCTATTTCATTATTATGGAACATGGTAAAAATCATCATGATAGAGCACACTGAACCTGAGTCTAACCAATTTCGATAGTTTCACAAAAAAAATCTTTATTACAATAATATTAATAGTTCAAATCCCGGCCGTGCATCAATGGATTTTTCTTATCCAAAAATTATAGCGCTGCAAACAACGAAAGAAAACATCTTAAAAACTAGTTAGTAGTTAGTATTCTTAAAAGCGGCGATGGGCTTGCTACCTGTATGTGCTACCATGTGCTAAATGTCTAGTGGGTACTTTAGACATCTTCGATGATCTGAGCGTCTGGAGATCTGGAGGGTTTCTACCGTACTTGGGGATTACAGTCGTGATCCTATTTTTTTTCTAATTCTAGGCTACAAGAGAACATCCGCTCCCCACGACTCCACCGACGCTTGCGAGGATTTAGACGAATGCTCGGAGAGACCGGACAGATGCGCGCCAGGAGTCTGCATCAACACAGATGGAGGGTACATTTGCGATTGCGATGCTGGTTACGAACCCAGTGACGATGGATCTGAATGCATCGGTAAGTACGAAACGGTCAAGCAACTTATTTTGACTAAGATGTAGAGTTTGTGAAGTTATCTGATAACTTTTTGACAGTGCGAGCCATATGGTCTCGTCTTGGCAACATTATACGTGAAAATGTTTTTGGTGGGATTATTTTACCGGAAATAATACCCGGAAAGTAACATTACATAATAATAATAATTGTACAAAATATTTAAATTCAGATTAGGTTTTTTGTTATTGTTTTTGAAATGTGTAAACTAAAAGTGGGGTCCTTACTTTGGTTTGGGTTATTCTGGAATACAAGAAAATCTAAGAAAATGGCTTCCATGCTTGTGATAATAGCCCTGAAACGTGTGAATGTAAATCCTGATAATTTTTCAGATCACCGAGCGGGCACATGTCATAGATCGCTAGTAGCAGGTCGCTGTATGCCAGAGCCGTGGCCAAGATCTACAGCGTCTACTCAGGCGACACCTTCGCAAGTTACTAAGTAAGTTTCTTTGTTACTTTGATGTACTTTCTGACCACTAATTGGTTGATTCTTTGTTTATTAAATCTTTATTACTCTAAAATCTTTTAACCGAGAATATTTTTTTGGCGTTTTTCCATAATAACCATTATTTATTTGATTTATAGGGCCCAATGTTGCTGCACCCTTGGTATGGCCTGGGGCCCTGAATGCGAACTCTGTCCCGTCCCGGGAAGCCCCGAACGAATGGAATTATGCACCCAGACTAACCTAGGCGGTAGACCCGGAGGCCGGCCCGGATCCGGGGGAATCACCGGGGTTTTGGTGGACGGAGGGGTCCCGGGATCAGGGTCGGATATCTACGGGGACGTGGACGAGTGCGCAGCCATGCCGGGACTATGTGCCCCGGGACGCTGCGTCAATACTATTGGAAGGTAAGTGTACTTCTGTGTAGCTATAGTTCTAGGGGAGGAAGAGTAGAAGGCATGAAGGAGAAGGGAGAAATTGTTATCCAGTCAGTTTAAAGTGTAGAAAAACAACCTAGAGATAATTTTAGGATATTTCGTAAAAATTTAGACTCTCCTGCACCAGACTGGCATTCACTCAATGCAACATAGAGGGATAGGCATGAAGTTCTAATTTATATATTCTTAGACTTATTTGAAAGTTTAGTTCCAGTTACATACCAAAGCTGTAGTTATATTGTATGTAAGACAGGGTCACAGACTGCAAGGTCTACAATGAATAATGTGAATGTTTCAGTTTCCGTTGTGTGTGCGGACGTGGTTACAAGCCGGCGGGTGAGATTTGCGCTGACATTGACGAGTGCAGCGTTAGGCCACCGCCGTGCGAGCATCTCTGCAAGAATACTGAAGGTATCTTCAATAACACTGATAAGACATTTTGAATTAATATTTATGAAGAGTTGACTTCTAATAATACCATAACCAGATATTTTAGAAAACAGCTAATAAATGGTTGTTAACGTAATAATAACTTAGTTTTTGAGGGTACCATTATCAAACTGTAGGTTTTCTGGCCATGCGCCTGACTGCTTTCAAGCAATAGATCCTTTTAAACGTATTAATTCTTATAAAACCAGTCTTGGTTAAAGACTATTCACGTTACACGTACCAGCCATTTTTGTTATTTGCAAACTTATTATTTTTTTAATGTTTCTAGGTTCCTACGAATGTCTCTGCCGTTCTGGCTACGAAGTTGACGAGGATGGCGCGAACTGCCGCGATATAGACGAATGCACCCGGGGCAGCCACACGTGCCATCAACTCTGCACCAACACTGAGGGCTCGTATGAGTGCGAGTGCAATGACGGATACGAGAAGCGAGGAGACGCTTGTATTGGTAAGTCTGTTTGGACCTCCTTGATCATGCTGCGGTCAAAAACGAAACGTGGTGGAGTGCCTGGCTGAAACCTAACAGGTGTCGTCTTTGTGTATTCTAAAGCCTATGAAAGGGGTTGCATGTGTGTGTATCTCAGTATTTATTTCTAAGGGGAAAAAATGCGAAGAGAGAAAGATTTTTTTAAGTTTTAATATTGAATTTGCTCAGAGTCCTTTACAAATGAATCACAGTTTAATAATGAGTAACTTCTGTGTTTTAAACATTTTTAAAACGAGAGACTCTTCTTGCTAACCCGTTACCTTGTCACTTACAAACTTTGCACCCCTGCGTTGTACGCTCTTTAACACTGCATCAATGTAATCACTCGTGTGAATCACGAACAGGAGCGACCCTAGAATCGCGCCTTGAGTAACACCAATCTATTAACCAATATAATTCTCATTGCTTGCTCATTATCTCATTGCAGACATAAACGAATGCCACGAAGAAGGTATCTGTCCCACTCCTGGGCGCTGCGTGAATCTACTTGGCTCCTTCAGATGTGTATGTCCACGTGGATTTAGATTGGACATCGGTGGCTCTCGCTGCATGGACGCGGATGAATGTGCTGATGGACGTTGTCAGGCGCCATGCAGGAACCATGCAGGAGGATATCGATGCGACTGTCCTCAAGGTAATTATCATTTAGGATGTGCTAGACTAGATCAACTTTAATATATCGATAAATTTTCTAAACCTAGATTTTTATTATACCGAATTTAGACTATATAGGGCTTGTACCATCGCCTTAGAAAATACTAACTCAAAATCATGACCACACGAATCATGCCCTAATATGCATTGTCTTGCGTCCTCCAACCTGAGGCGTACAAGTGTTAACCATACCCTTACAAACCGGAAAACAGCAATACTTCTTCTTTACAAGGTGCTTATCGCAAACGTAGTCTAAATATTATTCACAAGGTCAGCGTGCTGCGGAAAATTGTATACTCGAAGATTTCACCATAGGTCTCTTAACCAAAGGGTTGAATCACCTGCAATTTGATAACTAACAACTGCAGGGTCAAACTCATTTGATTTAGAGTTTGTTGATTACCTAAGTGCATATTAACAGGAACTTCGAGAGGTCCAGGCGGTGCCTGTGTCCCCACAGACGCTTGCGGTGGTTCTCCGTGCGGAGGAACGCCTTGCTTTGCGGTGGGCGCCGCATACCGCTGCGGATGTCCAGCTGGCTACGGATGGGATGCCGGACATGCTGTGTGTCTGCAGGTATGTTAACCTAATTTTATAAAGGAATATTTTAGCAAAAGAGCAAGACGGGCTTTAAATAAATTCTCTTTAAATTTTCACTTAACATTAACTGTCACTGTCATCAACCCGAGCGGTTACAGTGACATAGTTGACAGTGTTTTACAGCAGGGAATGTTATTTTTGAAACAGAACCACTGCAGTCGGGCAAAGAAGAGATGCCTAATGACTGATAGACAACGTAGAGTGTGAACAGCCGATTAAAACAAAAATGAGTGTGTTTCCCTTCTTACGAAATTCGACATCGGAAGGCGGGGGTTTAAGTTTGTTAAAAAATAATTAGTTTCCACTAGTTTTACCCATAATAATATCTGCTGGATCATCGATTCTAAACTGTCCGTGCCTCCTCAGCTCGGTGGCGGCTGTGCCAGCGCATCCTGTCTGTTCGGCTGCCAATCTCTCGGCTCCAGCTACCAATGCGGCTGTCCCGCGGGTTACCAGTTGGTGGGTGGAGGCCATTGCCTCACTGCGTTGGATGGCGCTTTGCCTCCCGACGACATAGGTGCTGCTCCCGTCTTTCCTCTCACCGACCAATACCGAACTGGTGATGAGCTGCTCTCCACTGAGGGCTGCTTCAGTTGCAAGGTAAGTGTTTGCTCGACTGTGATAGCTAGGACTTTGTAGTTTTATTTTTTTAAAAGACCAACAGCTTATAATCTAAAAACAACGTAACTTTATCAGATCCTGTTAACTAGTCAATTACATATCTCTCTAAATGTGTTTGCTGTTTGTTTCTGCTAAGCTTTTTGCGAGGATCAAACGTAGCTTCACTTTGCTCATAAGACATACTTTGTAGTTGAACATTCATAAATCCCACAAAATAATATAATAATAATAAAAATAACAAGTAAAGAAGAATAGTCAGCCTAAAAGGAGATTTCTTGGATAGGTTGGTGGGGGAGATAGGGGGGGAGAGAATATAAAAGAGAGGAAAGGAGGCTTGTTGAAGAATTTTTAAGAAAAAGTTAAGAGTTATAAAATTACATCATACATTAGAGGATTAATAATGTACATTTAATGTTTTAATGAAATACCATTAAATCGTTATTTTTGTTAACCAGGTGAACGGAAGGAGACGAAGAGCGCCGAACGAAGCCATCGTCTTCGCGAACGGAACAACTCTCATGAAGAAACGCAAAAGACGCAGTAGACGTAAGTGTCGTTCTTATTATTTTTGCCACGTTGTCCAGCTAGCGTTCTTGTAAGTGGCGATGGACTTGACAAGTATAGAATTCTAACTTCTGTAAAATGTGACCATAATGCCAAATGTAATTTTTGGACGAGCCTCTGATTTACCGCCTAAATCTTCGTTCTCATTATTCATGAATGATATTTCTTCTGTGCCTGGTTGTTATAATGTCACTCTATCAGTATTCTGATTCCTATAGTACAAGCTATGCTTAGTTTGGTTATAGATGGCGCTGTGTGAAACGTTCACCAAAACTGATTTATTTCCAGGTCGTCGCTCACTACTGGAACCGGAGGCCGAGCTGATAATCGTCAAGGCTACCCCCAAGCAGACTTGGCATCGCAACCCCCTACTCCGCTTATTACCAGCCGAGGGTGGCCCCAAACCCCACTATCGGATTGCGTACGGAAATGACAACAATGACTTTATTCTTAACAAGCGAGATGGAGTTTGGGCGTTGCGGTTGAGGAAACATCTTAAACCGCACACGGCGTTGGAGAAACAGCTGGAGTTGGAAGCTAGGTATGTTCTATCTCTATTACAGGCGTTTGAATGTGCCACTGACTAACCCCTTTAGACATATTCAAGGATCTGAGCGCCTGGAGATCTGAAAGTCTGCCGTACTCGGAGATTACAGTCGTGAACCTATGTTCATGTGTAAAGACTGTCTTCGTAAAACAGAATATACCTATCAGAACAGATAAAAAAGCTGGTTGACCGCACGGGAGCTTCGAATCCCGGCCGTGCATCAATGGATTTCTTTATTTTTTGAGACGCATTATCATGTGCTAGGATTACAGTCGTGTTCCTATTTATTTATTTTAATAAGTAAAAAAAAACTATTAGTATTTTAAAAAACTATTATAGTATTTATCTAAAGTATTTTCTTCCACCCAGGTTTGTCCCGGTACCGGAAATAGGCGCGAACAGAAGGAGACGACGCCATCTTGACTTGGATGCGCCTGCGCCTGTCAGGTTCTACGTGTCCATTGACATCGCTCCGAAGAAGCACTGATTGAACTTGTAGTGAGACTTAGCGGTTGGTTTACATCTTCTTAAAGTGATTATGGAATTCGTTGTTTTCTTCTGAGGTGAAGGTTCTGTAGAGATCACTCGTATAATATTCTGTATGAAAGTTATTGGTAGCCTGTTGTTTCCACAGACGAGCTTAAATTTCGTGAAATACGATCGCTCTTATTCTTTTTATATTAAAGTCTAAATAAGCCTACCTAACTGCAAAGAATATTTTAGATACTTTCCCTTTTTTTTAGATACAATGTGCGAAAACTAAACAAAATGTCATTTTAATCAACACCTTTGAAAAATACTTGAGTTTTGGAACTGTCATCCTGATGTTACGCGAATTTACACTTTCATGTAAAATAAATAAGAGTGATCGTATTTAATGAAATTTTAGTCAGTTCGCAGAAACAACAGAATTGCCACCATTGTGGTTATAATAAGAGGTTGGTTTTAACAAGTGAAATAGACTGAACGAATAAAAGGAATAGAGAAATCTTTCGAACCCTGTTATAATCTTACACAAATCATTTTTCATATTTTTTCATTTAAATTTTTTGTCATTATGAAAGTATATAAAAATCTAAACATTACTTATAAAGTCACAAAAACAAATATAAGTAAAGGTATTTGTGAAATAATTGGTCTAGTCTGGTGTACAGAAATATATAAATACTACAATAGTTTTTTCAGCCATTATTCAAGGAAGAAATAGTGGAACACGTTTGTATGGATAGTGGATGTATGCGAAAAGGGGGTTCAGTCATCCTCATAATCTATCTTAAAACACACACGTAAGATTTCATTATATAACAGGGTTTTCTACCGAACAAATTCTGTCCGTGTATTTCATAAAGAGAAGTTTGCTTGAATAACTTATTGACATGTCAATGTTTTACTTCCGCATGTCACGCGTTTGAGGAACAACGAGTCACTGCCATTAATATTGTCGTTGTCAAATATTGAGAGTGAATAGTCATACGTGTGTGCCTTAGTGACACGCTCAAATTGAACGCTGTCACCTAGTGTTAAGGTCGAAATTGCAATAACAAAATAGTGATGTGAAATGTCGATAGTCTCACTACGTGAACGCGTGCGACGAGACTGGGTTCCGTTTGAATGTGCCACGAATTATTGTGTGTCGACGGTTTTTATTATTTTTCACGGAGAAAGTGTAAATCGATGATTTGATTACTTTTTCGCGGATTCGTCGTCACAAAATAGGTAGCTGCACGTCACCGCGAGATCGTGAGATCTTGTCGGCAGTATTAAAATAAATAATGTGTGATTGAATGCATAATATGTAGCTAGTGAACGACCATGTCGATATGTTACGCGAGACGATGTTGCGTCGATAAAACGATTATGAATGTCGATAATTTTATTAATAACAGTACATCACTAGTTTTGCCATTGATATAAAGCCAGTAGTAGATGTATAATAATATATTTATAAGGTCTAATATAGAATAAGTGAATATTATTTATTATGATTTCCGATGTTTAGTTTTAGCGTCGTTTCGATTAATCTACTTATTTTTTGTGAGATATTTTTTTATATTTTGATTTACTTATTTCGGCATTTTAAATTAAGTCTAAAGTACAAAAATCGATGCAATAAAATCGTTTTGTAAATATGTGTATACATGAATGTTAAAATTAATAATAGATCTTAGTTTTACTAGTAAAACTAATTTAATGTAGATCATAAGACAAAATGATGAAATCGAAATTGCCTAATAAATAAAAACATACGTTTACAAGTTTGTTTCATTTTATCAATCCTTTCTACTAGCTGTTTTTCTTTTCTTAGAATTAACCATTTTGGTCCAGTAGTAGGTACTTCGCCGAATGAATCCGAAAGATTTTTTTTAATCTTATCTAAGTCAAAAATATCTTATTTGAACCAGTACCTAACTTATAGGTATACCCTAACCACCATACCTACTTTAAGACGTGACCTTAGAGACGAACGGACGAAGTCGCATAAGGGTTCCGTTTTACCATCACGGTTTGAAACCCTAAAAAGTATTTTAGTTTATTTCTAAGCAACTGTTTTATATTTGTAACCTTCTCGATTTTCAGTCAAAGCTGAGAATTCAAAAATGTATACGTAGTGACAAATTATATCCAAAGAATTAACATCAATTGCTAGAAACAATAACCAAACTACAGGAAATCTAAAAAAGATGAGTGCTAAGTGAATACGTTCGTGGTATATTTTCCACTAATGAAAAGCTTTGCTAGTAAATAACATCACAGCCTAATTATATATTTTCTATCTTCCACCAATACCTAACCTAACCATGCAGTGTTCATAGAGGTCAACATCTTACTACACCTCTTCGCTCGGCTGACCATCAAGAACTGTCTTCCGAAAAAGAAAACCGTTTGTCAATATGTCACGGAAAAGAAACAATGTCCTAAACATTTTTATTTTGAAAATCTCGTAAAATCCCCCTAAAATACACGCAGTGCGGCTTCCCTGAACGGGCGAAGGGATTTTTGTTGTGAAACTGTGATTAAAATCAAACACAATGTCGAAGAAGAAAGAGGAGTTTTCGTGTGAGATGTACAGTAATAAATTCTTCATGCTCTGTGCAGCCGGCGGCGCCTGCGCTTGCGGCATCACACATACCTTCGTAACCCCCCTCGACCTGGTCAAATGCCGCCTGCAGGTAGACCCAGGAAAATACAAGTCTATATTTAAAGGTTTCGGGATTTCCCTAGCTGAAGGCGGCGTGGCCAATCTCGTGAAGGGTTGGGCGCCGACTCTGATCGGCTACTCGCTGCAAGGATCGGCCAAGTTCGCTGGCTACGAATACTTCAAGTACAAGTTTGCTAAGATGGTCGATGAGGAATCTGCCTACTTGTACCGCACTTACTTGTACCTAGCTGCGTCCGCCTCTGCTGAGCTTATAGCGGACGTGTTCCTGTCTCCGTTCGAGGCGACAAAGGTGCGAATGCAGACAACGCCAGGTTACACCTCGCAAATGAGGAAGGCAATGCCTCACATGATGGCGACGGAAGGTTTTGGAGTATTCTACCGAGGACTCGCCCCGCTGTGGGGTCGGCAGGTTCCCTACACGATGATGAAGTTCTCATCCTTCGAGAAAACGCTGGAGTATTTGTATGCGAACGTGGTGCCAAAACCTCGCGAACAGTGCACGGCGTTTGAGCAACTGGTGCTGACGTTCACAGCTGGTTATATAGCGGGAGTGCTTTGCGCCATCGTATCGCATCCATCGGATACTATCGTCTCTAAGCTGAACAAGGACCCTAGCGCATCGATCGGAGGAATCATATCCGAAGTGGGGATGGCAGGGATATGGCGCGGGTTGGTGGCTCGAATCATCATGATCGGTACCCTCACTGGTCTACAATGGTTTGTCTACGATGCTTTCAAGGTGTACACGGGCATGCCCCGCCCTCCTCCCGCGGATATGCCTGCTTCTCTCAAAAAGAAACTCGGCAAATAACGACCTCGATGTTGATGGTTGGTGCGGTCGTTGTGGAAAGTACAAGTGATATTTTTGTTAATAAACTTTTATTCAGGCTCCTTCTATAGCATTTCTTATTTATTCGTTTTTTAATTTACCTATTATCAAACAGACATCTCGGAGAAATATTTTATTCCATTAGCTTTAAATTAGAATAGGTGGCAAAAGGTCTTGTAGATAGTATACCTTATTCGAATGTTTTCATTCAGTTCACTTTAATATAAACAACTAAATTCAGACTGACGTTTCAATTACTGTACGTACCTACGAAAATCGAAAATATTATCAAAGCTATCCCAACCTAAGATTTTTTCTAACTTGAACAGAGTTTTACTAAATTAAATTTGAGTATTACCAAGATTGTAGTGACAATAGAATTTCCACCATTGTAAAATATGTGAAAAGAAGATAAAGCCGAGGGTGAAAATCCCAGATCCACTCTCATAGTTTCATAACTACATAATTTTCCTCCCGAGCTCTCCGAATAGCGTCGAAATAGGGCTATAAAATATCACAAAACACGAATCTTCAGCAACAATAATGTATGTATATATTGAAAAATACTATCGGAAAAACTGGTTATAATGGTTGAGAGCGGTCGTATACAAAGGAGCTTGGGCCTGTAGGATCCTTCTGGGCCATAACCGTAATATAGGGATTTGTCCGAGTGCCGTGGCCCACTTACCGGCTTTGGATAGGACAGAGTGACCTCCAGTAAGCGGGCCCGGGGACGTTATAAGTGGAGGGATCACGAGGACCCCATTTACCATAATCTTGGATCTGCTGTTCGCGGGACACCTTATTTGTTTTATGATATGGGATGGGTGCTGCTTGAGATTTGTCTTTCTTTATGACTGTGGTCTGTCCCAATAGCGGGTGGGTACTTATGAGTGCTTATTTGAATTTGTGGTACTCGTATTTCCCTCTTTATTTATAGAATATTATCTACCTACTACCAAAAAGTGGGCATGTGCCGGTAAGATATTTTTAATGATACCTCAAAATGTCATAAAGAAAATACATGTATGTATGTTATTATGTACAAAAAAATATTTTTTTTATAAAAACGCTGATGAAAAAAGTATTCTACTTTGACATGGACAGTGATACTGTCTGTCAACTGACCTGTAACTTGGTGTTATGAATAAATTATTTGTATTTGTATTTGATAAACGCTATAGCATTTCGTACCTACAACTACATCAAAAACGATTCCATGGTTACATTTACCAGCATCTATTGACGTTCATAACTCATGTCTCATAATAACTCCGATACAATCAGCGCAGGGGAATATCGACTCTCCCTACACGCACATAAGGTTAAAAAGGCAAATGTTTACATGATAGATATTCAGACCACGGCGGTGTGCGGCGACAAGTTAGAAACTCCGATAAAGTTCAAAGCGCTTCACAGAAGTTACCAAATCGAATTTTTGTTGAGACCCGTTCCAAAGATATTTTTAATATCGGTGAAATATTTAAAGTGGAGAATGTGGCTCCAATATGAGTTTCTATAAGAAAAGTCGCTCTCACGCTTGATGCCTTTATTTCAGTATAATACGGCATTATTTCCGCGAACTTGGGTTAATAACCAACTTATTCTTATAGTCACATTGTTGCTACGAAGTATAAATCTTCCAGGGAAACTACACGTAGGTATCTAAGTGAGAACGGTCTACTAATCTTGTTAAATCTTAAACGACAGCGATAAATAGTCTTTGCTCTTTTGTTATGGATCTCATCTAAAGAGCTCAGACTCCGACTTAACCAACTTTGCATAGCATTTCGGGAACTTTCAAATCAAATAACTTGCAAGGAATCGAATCCAGTAAACTACAAGTGGAATAATTGAAAAAGTTTTGTTTTAAACGGTCTCGTTGAGTGAACAACAGTTTAAGGCAAGTTTATCGTCGGCAAATCGCAGCGGAGCCGCAGCGGTCGCCAGCGACAGCAGAACTGAATTAAGACAGCTCGACAGTAGCGAGTTTGTAAACTAGTTGCTGCGGAGTTAGCACCATGGAAGAGCCACAAACGAATATATAAAACCAACGGTACTGCGAAAACCAACCACTTTATTTATTTGACACGGGTTTTGCTTACCTTTTCCCCCCTGTAGTTTCGAAGTTTATCAAATCCTTTTAAAAC
Source organism: Hydriomena furcata (assembly GCA_912999785.1). NCBI lineage: Eukaryota > Metazoa > Arthropoda > Insecta > Lepidoptera > Geometridae > Hydriomena > Hydriomena furcata. The sequence goes on from OU538834.1 coordinate 14,030,457, forward strand.
GATTCGTTTAGATATTTAACGGCACTTCCAGTGCTCTAACATCCCGCAGCGCAAGTTATCTGAAGTATAGAGCGGGCATAAGTTTCTATTGTCACTGGCGTTCAGCACACAACACACGCCGGAGGTAAACGGTCTCACCAGCCTTCTCCAGCCTACTTTCCAACACCCCAAATACCACTTTCTGTTCTTCATCTCGAATTCATTTACAATGTTTTTTTTGTGGTTTTGAGGTCTGGTCTATTTTGTGTCTTATTTTCTTCTTCTGATCTTTTTATTTTTGATGACTATCAGTAAAAATGCACAAAGAGCCATTTGCACCAAATATTTAAGCGGTAAAAAAATTTTTTTATCGCCTCTCCAGACGTTTTACGGTTCATAAATGACCTATTTTGCAAAATAGTACTCATTTTTTCAACGGCATTCTACTTCTACGTAAGTAGTCGCTACTTCTCTCCTGAACTTCTGATTGAAGTGCATGTTTCTTAATGAATAAACGCCACCAGATACTTTGAAATGCTGAATTCACTGATGTTGAATCAGAAATAGGCTTCCCACTCACATTACCCGCTGATCAAATTTAGCGGAACGGAGTTTTGAAACGACACATGCGATTCTGGCATGTTCGCTGGATGAAATTCGATTTCGGAGTAGCATCTCGTGAGTGGGTGCTTGGCAACTTATGCGGCGGAGTGCGGAGTGCTTAGGTCAGATTGTATTCAAATGAGGAGGAATGATAGTGAGCGCCTTGCTCGGACACCACTTAGGGAGTTGGGATTACTATCGGGGACATGGTGGATATTTCATTTTGCTGACGTTATTGAAAGAGATCAAAAAGTTGCAGTTTGAATGCATTTTCTCTCGGTTTTCCAGTTGGAACTTTGGTTCTACCAGCAAAACCTGATCATAAACGTCTGCTTGATTTCTAAAGCTAGACCTCTAAGTCAAAATGTATAGATTAAAAAAAAACTACAAGGATCACTTTAAAACGTTTTAGGAGCTAGGTGAAGCTACGCCTGGTCATCGCGACACGACCAAGCCTAGAAGAATCAGGCAACAAACACGGCGCGCGTATCTATAATTTATTTCGATGATCCTTTTCGTAAATTCTATGTACTTAGAGCTTACTTTTTAGATAGAAGGCATTTTGAACAATAACCATAATAAATAGTAAATAATTTTCTATACATAGGTAATTTTAGGTAAATTACATAATAACAACTTTATCGCTATACAAGTACAATAAGTAGGTACTTGGGTGTAATTTTTCCGGCTCTCAATCCGTCGACGGCCCTCAACCTAGTCCGTCTTCCCAAATTCCATTCCGAATAAAGTCGTTCGCGCCAGGATCCCGGAACTGTGAATAATGACTGGGAATTATACTGTGTTTTATGTTTGGCCCTGGCTGGGAACGAAGGTAAATTTTAACGAATCACCCCAAAGATTCCAGATTTTCGCCCGAAGGAATTGGCGTGTGAAATTAGATTGTTTCCGAGTGTCTGTAGGTATAAGTATTATATTGTATGCAATACGATGCTAAGGTGATAATAATGTTCTGTTTAAAGAATATTAAATTAATCGTTAAGTGTTTCCTTCAAATAAGAAGACGTCAAGTTTTCGACAAGACAATGATACCTATCTATATACGTACCTAATCCCTACTAGTTTCTGACCCATAACATAGATATTACTAGTGCGGTGACAAGACTTATGTGACTGTTAGGTGTTTATTTATACCTATACCCATATAATTATTTTTGAATACGAGGTCTATCTAGGAGCATAATATGTTAGATATTCTTATTATTTTTATCATCCTTGACCGAAGGGTAAATTATTGTCCTAATTTTATTTGTAGTGCTCTTTGTGGAATTTCACATTACCTTGTTCATTTCATTTCTAGGTCAGTGTTTGCTATTGTCTAGAAGCATCTTTATCATAATGAATGTTTTAATCTACAATCTTTTTGTTCTCTTGAAGTTGAAAGAACTTACGTATGCAGTACCTAGTATTATGCAGTGGGAAGATGTTCTTTGTCTAAATTTGAAATTCCTTTACAAATAAGTAATTAGCTTTATGTTTCATGAACTTATCTGAAAGTTTCGCAGAGACGCGTCACGAAAAAGATAGCGTAGCAATTAGTAAATGGGATTTTTATCAGCGTTCCTACTTCGTTTGTAATGTCATTACTTTAGATAATGTTTTATAGCTGCGCTTGACTTTTTGAGATTCGTTTTTGTTTGAAATTTAACTTCATTATAAACTGATTCCGTATAGGTAGTAGGTATCTATTTTAATAGTAAGCTTTCGTGTGATTTGTTAGCTGCAACAACTTCACTAGAAATACCTATCTACTACCGTAATAGTATGACGGGTTGCTACTTCCGAGAGAAAACAATTCTAAAAGAATTCGGCTACGACCGTGTACGATACATCATGCATCGCATTATACAACGTCGCTAGTATTTTATCCACTCGCATTTCCTGACGTCCTATGCTGAACACTATTCCAAAACTTCTCTCTACGAACAAGTCGGCTACCGTCCAACCTGTCTTCTCAACAAGATTTGTGGTATTTTGAACTCTAAGGTTAAAGAAATAAAAACGACGGCTGTGAGCACAGATGTTTGTGAAGGTATAACAAGTTGGTCCGAGGTTTCCCTCCAACAAATTTACAGAGTCCAACTGTCGCAATCGTCGGAATTATATTTTCAACGAAATGTTTTTAAAAATTATAGATTTTGTTTTTTAACTCGCTCCCGGCGAAAGTTCACAAAACTCTGCTGCTTTAGAAGCAGTCCGCACTGTTTCTTTATAAGTTTTAACATTTTTGTCGGTGTTTTAAGAGAGTTCTTTTAGTATATTTTAACAGCTTGTTCTTTTATCCTGGCTGAGGTTATTTTGCAAAAATATTAATGCGATGAAAACTCAAAATATCTCTTTGCTGTCTTATATGTGATTGTTATGTTTTTTTGTGTGTTATGTTGGTTTCATGTAAAAATCTACGTGGCATCATCCAGTTCAACAAGATTGAGCTCAGACAAACATAACGGCTGGTCCCAGGATCTAGTTAGATCTAGAGTTTCCTTTGTTACCGTAACCAGGTTAATAAGCTATAGTCGTAGTGTGGCGTGGTTGGCTCGCCGCCAGCCAGGTGTGGCGTGAACAAACTGATTCTTACTAATTAAAAGTTTTACGAAAAACCTAAAATGTCTACGCCCTCTACATTCTACGAACTTAAATACAAAACACAGTCTACGAACTTATATAAAACAAACGTTTAATTTATTTACCTAAGTGTTTTGAGGTACGCGTAGTTACTAAGTACCTAAGCAATTATTATACTTACTGGAATCTTAATTTGACGAGTGGTGAATCTTTTATGTAGTAAACATCACTACATAGTATAAAGCAAAGTCGCTTTCCGCTTCCCGCGTCTGTATGTCTGTATGTATGTTTGCTTATATCTTTAAAACTACACAACGGATTTTGATGCGGTTTTTTTTAATAGATAGAGTGATTCAGGAGGAAGGTTTATATGTATAATAACATGCTACCCGTGCGAAGCCGGGGCGGGTCGCTAGTTTCATATAAAAACCAGTTTAATGTCTTGGAACGGCAATTTTTTTTTTTTTTTTGATTTTCTTAAACAAAACGATTTTCCGAATCTACGCGGACAAAATCGCGGGTAAAAGCTAGTAATAAATAGGTAAGTGAAATCTTATTCTAATTTAACATATCCAGCAAAGATAACGGAACCCCATCCTCGATTCTCGTAACGCTAAAAGAGTTTAGGAACAAAAGTTATAACGCTAAAGATGTTCATCACGAAGAAAGATATCATGAGAGAATATAAAGAGGCCCTCGTAGCGATGCGGTGTGATAAATTATGAAAGTTTGCTCGCAAATTATACAGGACTTTCGATGATTCATCTCGGGAAATGGTCAGGGGGTGTCATAATTGGATTGTTTGAATTAAATAGGTAGACTGAAACCAATTTACAAAGAGCTTGCTATGTTAACTGAATTCTAACCGTGATTCTCTTTTTTGTGATTTTTGTTATTACCTATCTACTACTCTAAAAATATGTTGTTTTCTGTTACGGGGTTGGTCCAAAACATTTTATTATCTGATTCAATAATAAACAAACAATTTATTATTGTCTATACAATTGTTTGTCCTGATACCACCTAGGTATGCCATTCTTACCACCATCACACAAGGAATAATAACTACCTACTGCAAAATGTGGGCATGTGTCAAATCTTTGGATGTGCCTCTTACCCCTTTGACATTTTGTCCTTTTGACATCTTCAATGATCTGAACGTTTGGAGATCTAAGAGGATGTCTACCGTATTCAAAGATTACAGTCGTGACACTATTTCGGTTCACTCACTGTAAGCCGTAAATAATTTTCCAATATTTTGACGCCAAAATGATGCTTTTGAGTTTATTTTGAAGATATTTAGAATCCTCGCACGGATCCCAAGACGATACGTCAATCAAACTTGCGACATAATGAGCGGCTACGAACTTAGCAAACATTTAAACATAATATGACCGAGTACCTACCTACCTTTTCTGTACCAGGCATTTTAAATTAAAAGTAGGTACCTATTCTATCTTCGTTTTAGATGAGAAAAAGATAATCATTATATTAACAAATGAGTATATTATCGGGGGCGCATAATACATGATAATTAATTTGGCATGCTGTTGACCTTTCATGCCAATTCAAAGACGATCATGCGAGCATGCCTAATTATTGCTTACCTACAAGATGAAAAATAAAATAATCTGTCAATCAAGCCCGCAGTTCGAATGTCATTCGCTTCAATCGATACAACAAAACGATCAAGCATGCATGACAGCACGTAAGGCATGTCATGCCGCATTACTGTCTAGGGACCCCCTAAAGAAAGAAACGGTTGTCAAATTAGAATGTACGTTTTTGTTTATCTTCTACTACTACTGTGTACAGGTTGTACCGTTGGTTCTTTATTTGAATTTTTTTATGAAATAAATAATTATTTTATTTTACGAGACTACAAGCAGAATCATTTTATGGCGTCCAGTAAGCAAGATGCGGTATAAAACAAAAATAATAATAACGTCAAGCGAATTCTACGGATCCCTTAAAGATGAATTATGAAATATTTCATTAATCATTTTTTTAGGCTTCTTTTAGTTTAAACAGTAAAAATGTGTTGTTAATCTAAATTTTCTTTACTACGGTATCTGGTGTTTTAGCAAAAACTGTTATCAAAATCAAAATCAAAATCAAAATATCGTTTATTCATTGAAATCACTTGGATCATTTAGAATCATCAAATTTAGTTAAGTTTAACTTAATTAGTTTAATTTGTTCATTTTTGTGTTTTTTTAAAGTCTTTGTACTTATTTTTATTACATAATGAATCTTAATTATTATTGATAAAGCGAGTTGGAGCAGTCCCAGGCTTTTCTGTCGTCTAAATAATCAGATATTTTATAGTAAGCCTTTTTGCATAGTTTACGTTTAATTAAGTTTTTAAATTTGCTAATAGATAGCTTTTGCATATTTTTATTCTTGTAAAATGTAATCCGATGCTTATGGCCCCAACAGTAACCGCATAGCCTCCAAGCAGTAAAGCCTACATATACATAGTCTTTAGGGGTCGTACCGACTTAACCGAGCATCCCTAAGTTCTGGGTGTCATTGCCTTTTAAAACACTTCTTTGACATTTTTATACATCTATAAAGAAGTAAATTTTAATTTTGATTTGTACCGAAATAAGTTTAAGCCGGGGCGAGCAGCTAGTAAAACATATTACGAGAATTCAATGGGATTTGTATACCTAAAAGCAGTGGTATATGCATAATTGCATATATGCTGAATGAATAGTGCTCGTGATTGTTTATTGAAAATCAATGCGATATAATTAAAACCAAATATTTACGAGAAATATACAAGTTTAAATCGAGTTTTTAAATTAAGGACCAAATTGCACAGTGGTCCGTTATGTTATCTCGGCAACGGAACAGCTGTCAAGGGAAAATGAATTTATTGCGTTCGGTAATAGCGATTGTATTCGTCTGCTACACGTGTCGCTCGTAAATATTGGGTTTTTGTCTTCCGCTGGACGTACGAAATATTATCTGTTGTCATATTTTCTGAAAAGACTTTAAAATAAAATTGCAACAAGCAATCCTTTATAAGTGCCAAGATAAAGCATATGCTGACCTAAAAGCTATGTCTATTTTACTGTTCCATTAATATAAGGAGCTGCATCGCACTCATCATTATCATTTTTGTAGATACCTAAGTACGTACCTATGATACCCTAATGTTCAGAATAAGATAAATGCTTAAATAGAGTGAGAACGAGACAAGCCTAGTCAATCTTGTCTCGTTCTCGGATTAAAACATTAACAGTTCTGGTTTCGTTTCTATCCTACTAATACTTTTTGAGTTACAACTGTCTCAAAACTGCGTACCTATGCCGTTTTGAGGTGGGTATGAGTGTCAACATTTTTAGTTTCCATTTTCGAAATTTTTCTAAGGAACTCTAATAGCTGAACAGTTTGCTCCAGCAAAAGAATCACAAAAATGACATTTTCTATCGAAGCCAGCACGACTCGTGACAATGCTTGCCTTTCAGCCTTTTTCAGTTCTGCAGCTGAACAACTCAATACCCTTCATTCACTCACTCGTTTTGCAAATGAACGTTACTATGAGTAAGTATTATCTGACTGGAAATCTGGATGTTAGGTTGGAATCGAATGAGATAAGTAATGTAGGTACCTAATACCCTGGATTTCTTAGTTACTAAAATCCTCAGCTCATTCTGTCGTCAATTGCTTCGATATTGTTATTGTTAATGTCAACATTTTCTTGTTTGTCATCATTGATCAGGAAATTATACATAATAATTTTAAAGATTTATAAAAAAAAAAAAACTTTATTGAGGCACAAAACGGTTTATTAAGTATTAAATAGTATATTTTATATTCATACACCAATTATGATGCCACTAATATAAACAATAATTATAAAATAAATAAACCAGAATAATAGAAAGAGATAAATAAATAATGACCGATTTTCATTTCGAAGGTTGTGGGTTCGAATCCCGGCGTGCATCAATGGATTTTTCTATTCGAAAAATTTATATGCGTATCAAAACATGTGCTCAAAACGGAGTGAGGAAACCAGTTAGGTAGTATTCTTATAAGCGGCGATGAGCTTGGTGGTGGGCTTGTCACGTATGGAATGTTAACTACTGCAAAATCTGGGCATGTGCCAAATATAATGTTTGGGCGTGCCTCTGACTACCCTCTCTAGACATCTTCAAATGATCTAAACGCCTATAGATCTGAGAGAATCTACTTGGGGATTACAGTCGTGATCCTATTTTTTTTTATTATATATAAATACAAGCTAACCCGGCGAACTTCGTATCGCTTTAGAATTAACTCCCGTTCCCATTCCCGTTAAAAAATGAAAAAATACAGACAATAGTTGATTCAACCTTTTTAAATAGTTTACACAAAATACATTTCTGAACGCATGCATAAATGTCAATCATTACTTACAGTCATCGACTACACAGCCCAAACAGTATTTGACTGGATGGACAACAAATGTTTGACATGTACTAAACCAATGAACATTTATTGAAAATGATTCATCTTTCATAATTATGTATTCGTCCAGTTTTCATTGTTTTTAAGATGTATTCTGCTATTCAGGGCGGAGACAAATACAACGAATCAAAAACCATGAAAATTGGTCCAGCAGATCCCGAGTTATAAGTGTTGTAACAAACCCGACTTTCTTTTATATAGTACTAGCGACCCGCCCCGGCTTCGCACGGGTAGCATGTTATTATACATATAAACCTTCCTCCTGAATCACTCTATCTATTAAAAAAAACCGCATCAAAATCCGTTGTGTAGTTTTAAAGATATAAGCAAACATACATACGCGGGAAGCGGAAAGCGACTTTGCTTTATACTATGTAGTGAAGATTGGTTGCGGTGTAGCAACACTGTTATTCAAAAGTTGTCTCATTGAAATCCGCTTTAATCAAACTATTCCGTACAGTTCCGGAACGTAAAGCACCAAGTAGATACCAGAGCCATATACTGAGAGCTGGTAAACTTTGCTTCGCCGTTTGCAATCAGTTAATAGCATATGAACCGGCGAATAATAAAGCCAGTTTCCACTATCAAGCAGAGGAATCAAGTCGTTCCGTGATAAAATGAGTAAGACAGAGATGTTGGTCTATGAACAATGGAGAGACAAAAATAAACGGTGATAATGGAAAATAATAAAGAGAAAATCCTGTTTACAGTTCATAAATAACTATAAAAAGGTGAGAAAGGTATCACAAATCCCAGTATAAACTAAAAACGTGACTTTTTGAAATCGAATTTCCAAAACAAAGCTTTGTCGCAGAAGAGGATCTCCACTACTCAATTTGAACAAAGCTACGGCAAAGGGCCTGGAGGTCTACTCGATAACCGAAAACGAAATTTCGTGACAGTATTAGTTTCAAACTGACATCGTTTCGACTATAGTTTGAATTGAACTGATCTGTAAGTGTAATTACGGTCGTTCCATCGTTCAAACTAAAGTCGAAACGATGTGACTTTGAAACGAATATTGTCACGAAAATTCGTTTTTGGTAAGCGAATAGATCCCCTGTTTTGTGTAGGTAGATGTACTCGTATGGAGAAGAATGCTCTTACAAGTGGATACCGCTTAAAGACAGGCGTAGCTTCACCTAGCTTCTAAGACGTTTCGAAGTGATCCTTGTGATTTTATTGAAATAGACTTTGACTTTGATACTAACTATTTCATAGTTTTTGTAGGTACCTACAATATTTCACCTAACTGCTGCACTCCCAGAAATATAACTGAATGTAGACCGTTCAGTTTAGTGTAACGAAAATAAACTACATTTCCGAGATTGTGAATGCGTATAAGATACTTATATAGATACTCGTACGTAAGTATAATGCCTTTACAGTGCTTCACAGTGCAGTTTGCTTTAGCATCGCAATTTCATGTAACATATTTTCCTACATTTTCCTGGAAAATATACTCTTCACGTTTTAAACTGGGCGATGTTATGAGCTCATGTTTACGTAACGCAGGTGCGAGTTTTTTCCAAATTAAGTGGGGTAAAGAACCTACTTGCTTTCATCATTGCTGTGATTTCGACGCGTTTTATTGGAAGATTTGAAGTTTCAGCTTCTGGTTTTTGTTTTTTTACTGTTTGTCATCACTACATAATATAAAGCAAAGTCGCTTTCCGCTTCCCCCGTCTGTATGTAATATGTATGTATGTATGTATGTATGTTTGCTTATATCTTTAAAACTACACAACGGATTTTGATGCGGTTTTTTTTAATAAAGAGAGTGATTCAAGAGGAAGGTTTATATGTATAATACATGCATAATATAGTAGAGAAACACTGATAATTTTAGAGGTTTCTAATGTGATGTCGTAAATAAACACATTTTTTTGTGCTTACATTGTAAATGCTGGCTGAACCCCACGAGATATATCAAAATAATGTACTACAGTATTGTACACCTTAAAAACGTCTACAAAAAAGTCAACGATGGTATTAGAAATGTCTTACGCACAGCGAAGCGGGCACGGGTCAGCTAGTAAGGAATATTTGAGGTCGAGATAGAGACTATGATTAACTTTCTAGTTTGACTACCAAATGCACCACTGAAAATCAGCGTTGCATCAACTCTCGCTGTTGCAGTATATAGCTGAGTGGTGACCAATTTTGTTGTCAATGTTGCCAATATGTATGTTTTTTGTTTAGTTTTAAGAGATTGTGTTGACACAAAATAAATGTATTCTTTCTTTCATTCTTTCTTTCTAAAGAAACTTCATTATTTGTGCGCCAAAAATAGGAGTTTGCGCAACAATGGTTTAAGAGATTGCATTTGAAAGTGTATTTGAATGTGGCCAGGCTACAAAGTGGCTTATGAAACCATGTTTATTCCATGTTATGTAGTTTCAGTTCGATGTTTAGTTTCAGCAATAAAACAACCACAAACGTGACGATAAAGCGTTGACTAGTGGAATTGATTGCAATTTTTTTTCTACATTATCTGGACAATTTCTAAAGATGATACAATATCTGCACTCGACCGGCCGCAGCCTACAATATAATCCGGTGTTTAGGTAAAATCAATAGGTCACCGGAGATAAGACTGGTAATATACCGAACCCTTGTCACGTGCCGGCATTACGGGCTAGGGATGGCCTAAATTACGGGGACGAGAAATTACGGACTGAAGTTTTACAGGTAAATGAAAGGTATTAATGAAAAGCTGTAATGAACGTTGCCGTGCTTTATGGGGGTGGGATCGGGTTCGATTTCAGTGTTACAGGAATTCACCGGATGTTTTTTAAACCTAAATAATTATGCCCGTAGATTATCGACAAAAACTTATTGAATAGATTTTATGTTATATTTTTTTTTGCAATGTTTTTTTTGTTATGTATTTATGTCGTGCTTTGACTCTGTTATATCTATAGTTTTGCTAAAATAAACAGAACGAAATGTTTACTATAATAATATCCGTAATATCAGAAACTCCTGTTTCCTCTACCCATCTCTACTTGGGATATTGTATGAGCGCAGATCGGAGTCTTATAATATTTTATTTCCTATAACACCTCTTGTGGGTTTCGGTATGAAAGGGTTATTATGTCGACCGAAAAAGGATGTGGAATTTTTCGGCAATTTCCGCCAAGAGGCTAGTCGAATTCATAAGATTTCTAAAATGTCTCTAGATTTGGTAATAACATTGGGTAGGCATTTCTTTCTATGTAAATTAGATGAGGCTTTGTATAAAAGACTTGTACTCAAATAGAGCATCGTTTTGTACATTCATGAAGGGAAAGTGGCTTAAATTTGTATCACTGAACAAGACCTTCATTCTTTCCTATTGTCACAAGATTTTATATTCTTCAAAGAGCTATTATAATAATTGATTGCTACGGGTACTCTAGTTCTGACCTCTGGACTTCTGGAGTCTTCAAGGCTCAGCCGCGAGGAATAGGCGAAACTTCACCTAGAAAGCGATTTTCTTAAATAAATACGAACCTTTAATCTAAGTACCTTTAGACTTTGGTGTGTCTGCATCATGGTGTATCCTTTTGTGTAGATAGTGGTCAATACTAGTGATGAAATGCAGATGCTTCCCGTAGGCTTCTGTCATGGCTTAACAACTGTGTTATCCGAGACATCTTTAGTAAGCATGGAAGTGCTGTGATGATGAACCTGTTGTGTCTTAGCCTTAGCTTAGGGCGATCACCCACCGTACTGGGTGTAGGAAAAAAATACAATTTGTTTGATAGGTACTATACTCTTATAGATTACTAACCGACTTTAGTAGCCACAATCAGAACATCGACGGCAAAAAAAGGCTAAAAACAAACTCATGTAACTCCACAAGTAACCATCGATCAATCGGCACGCATTTATTCGATGTGGCAACATTGCCGTAATTTTATTACTCCGCGCAGAATGTGATGGATGGAGGACCACGGTGCTAAACAACACATATCTTCCTTAAAAAACGAGCCTACCCTTTTATTATTTTGGGACAAAATACAATTCATCGCAATTGACAATGATGTTCGTTCGACATGTTGCAAGCCCATCACCCTTTTATAAGAATAATAACTAGTTATGTTGTAAAGAAAGAAAAAAAAAAAGATTTTAATTGTGAAATTACAGAACAGAACAAAGAGTAAAATAAGCGAGAATGGTAACATTATGGTATCCATAAAAAAACATTATAAATTAGGCTACCTAAACAACTAATAAACTAAGGGTGTATCACTCAATGCAATCCACATGATTATGTCACAAAAATAGTATCCGACTCAGATTGATGTAGTGCCTCACGGTGTTTTTTTTACTGGATTTTTTTAATATACCTAATTTAATTGGAATTTAAAAATTCATAGAATGATCGCGATATCAGCCTACAACATTCAGGTCCAAAGGCGAGGCACTTCTCACTAGGCTAACATAGTTCTAGAAAAACTGATATTTTAATAAGTTTTAAGTTTGGTTACCTATTGTACATACACGTAGTTTTTCGTAAGTCTGACTTTGTCCTAACCATAATCTATAGCGAAGCTTTCCTGTTAGTCGAGTATTTTTATACTTTCTTATTTCGCAGTGATTTCAACTTTACGTTTCAGATAAAAATCCAAAACGTTATATACGATGTATAAGGTAATCATACAATGAATGATAAAGACACATAATTTTCAACGCATTTGGTCTGGGTATTTATTTATTTATCTATTGTAACATAGCCGAAACGTCGGTAAAATAAATTAAAGGTAACGGTAACGATAGTTTGAAAAATAATTATTCTATTCTATCCTGAGTGACCCAACCACCGTCTTTGTGTGCTAAAGTTATCCAGAGCTTTCGTAGCTTTCTCCAATTAAGAGCCGATATCGTTCCAAATCGAATGATCCGTGAAATTTTCCTGGAATTCAGATTATTATGGAATATCTTCGAAGGGAACTAAGCTACGTTTAAACTAAGTAACGAGTTAATTGCGAGTTATTCGGTTTTGCCATCGACCAGATAACCCAAAAGACGCCTAATAGCTTCATTTCTTCGAACTAATATTCTGTCAAACCGTTGAGGTGTGCGGATCAAGGGAGCGGTAAAAAAATCATTCAGAAGGGCTATTTCGTAAAAACATGATTATCATGTTATGATGTTGAATGCAATACCTAATGTTATAGAATACCTAATCTGTACACTTTTTAAAGTAACTATTCACTGTTTACGTACCTCAACGCTTCTGCGTAGGTATTGTATTGGAAGCGTAGGTATAGGTGCCTAAACAGATTAAAAGCGTAGGTATTATAGCTTCAGTACCAATAAATATTGGTTTGAACAATAACTACTTAAGATGATAATCATGTTTTTTTTAAATAGTCCCATGATTGGCTTCTGTCTTAGCTAAGCTGTCTTGGCATTATGTTGTCTCGATAAATGGACCAAAACTTAGTAAAATACGACCATTCTCACGACAGAATACAAATCTCAGTGTCATTTCTAGAACTTAGGGTAATATTTTGAATTCAAGTATCTTATCAGACAACACCAATTTCACGATTGACGTTTCTAAATTATATTATAAATATAGTAAACTTTATCAAATCTAAACTGAATTTTAAAATTGCTATCTAGAAAAAAATAATATTGTTCCTTTACACAAAAAAAAATCAGTTTATAAAAAACAGAATTGCGACAATTATTTCTATCGTGATTAGTAGACGTACGTGATAAAGATCCGTGTCAAAATCTACAGTTATTGCCACAATTACCACCAATGTTAAGTATTCCTAAAAGTCATGTAAAAAATAGTTGATTATGCAACAAGCGACGTGAACATAACAGATAACATTAACATACCTACATTCTTTGTCATGTCAGAATGTTCGTTATTATACTCCCGTTTTAATTGCTCTCATGTAGGATTTATTTACTTGAAATTCCACTGAGATTAAAACTTAAAATTTAACAAAACTTCTTTTGTGTTGGCCTTTTTTGCCCTGACACACGTTCTATCTGGTTAGTTTCTAATTATTTATTATTCCGTAATATAAATGAATTTTAGCACTAAGTTAATATAAAGATTTATTTATTTATTCTTATCAATATGGCTAAAAGTAAAGACTTAATTTTTCGCTCACTGTAGTCCAAAGTACATAAAAACAACAAATTGTTGAGTTAAAAATATCGCGGTTATAATATACTAGCTGACCCATGCCCGCTTCGCTGGACGACAGTCATTTCTAAATGTGATTATTTTGAATAAGTATGGCTTCAATAAAGATGGGTATCCGCGGAATATACGCAAGTTGTCCTGCTGCTTAAACTACTAAACACATGTTGAAAGGGCTCGAGTTTCTTAACAGGGTGATAGGAATATCGCGACAGCTTTCATTTTGTTTTACTCATCATAACTTCAAAACAACCGACCGACTTCTTAACGACCGATTTGAACAATTCAAAAAGTGGTTCACTCCTAAATAGCCTTAATTGCTAATTAGATAAGTAACATTATGATATGGATAGAAACAAAAACGGTTATTATACCTAAACTTTAATATTTAGATATATACCTACCTCCTTGCAGACTTTCATATGCGCATTTATGAGGACATTCAATAATGTATCATTATTTGTTTAAGTACTATCAATAGTTTTTGCAGCGCACGCGAAATAAGAAACATTTTTGGTAGTTTTTTACACCTTTACATCAAACTATCGCATTTTTTATAAGGAATCAATTACTTTTTCAAAAATAAAATATAGCCTATGTTACTCAGAGATAAAGTAGCTTGGTAACAATGAAATTAAAATCTGTTCAATAGCTTTTGAGTTTATCCATTACAAACATAAAACATACAAACAAACAATACACACAACAAATAATCAAATCTTTAAAAATATAAATAGGATCACGGCTTTCATCCCCAAATACGGTAGAGATCCTCCCAGATCTTCAGACGCTTAGATCCTTCGAAGATGCCCAGTGGGGGTAGTCAGAGGAACGTCCAAACATTATATTTGGCACATGCCCACATTTTGCAGTAGTTAGATATTCCATATGTGACAGGTTGCAAGCCCATCGCCGCTTATAAGAATACTAACTGGTTTCCTCACGATGTTTTCCTTCACCGTTTTAAGCACGTGTTTTTGATGGGCATATAAATTTTTCGAACAGAAAAATCCATTGATGCACGCCAGAATTCGAACCCACGACCTTCAGATTGAAAGTCGAGGTACCTCCCACTCGGCCAACACCGCTTTCCTCTTTATAATATTAGTATACTAACTAAAATAACCCATAATGGTTCAGCAAGCGAACACAAATATAAATAATGTTCATGAACCGTGATAGCTAGATAGTTAAAATTTCCACAGATTATGTATTTCTGTTGCCGCTATAACAACAAATACTAAAATCAGAATAAAATAAATATTTAAGTGGGGCACACGTGTTTTTTTGCCGTTTTTTATAGATAATAGTACGGAACCCTTCGTGCGCGAGTCGAGACTCGCACTTGACCGGTTTTATTTTATTCCTTTTCTTTCGATTGTCGACAGCATGTTGACCAACTTTGCCTAAAGCAGTATATTAATATCTCTTATAGGTTACCCAAAGACCGCTATAGTTCCACATCTGGTATTCCGATCTTCCAAAATTATAGTCTATAAGTTGCCTAGGACTAATAGCTATATAACAAAAAAGTTTCATCAAAATCCGTTCAGTAGTTTTTGCGTGAAAGCCTGACAACAGACAGACAGACAGACAGACAGACAAAAAATTCCAAATGTTTTTTTTTTGGCTTGTGTTACTTGTATGAAGACCCCTAGGAGTATTTTTTTTCGTTTTTATTCAATGTACAGAATTGAACTCTTCTACAGCTTTATTATATGTATAGATAACGCGGTTTTTCTTAGCTGTGAATAAAATAAAAACATAATTTCACGGCTCTCGTAATTTTGGCTAGAGCCCAATAATATACTTTTCTGTTATAAATTCGTTAAATTACTTTTGAGAGAAGAATCAATAAAAACTTTTCGCTACAAAAAAGTAATAGGTTTCATTGTTGCTAATTTGATAACCACATTTCGATTTGAATCAAAAATTCAAACCGATGAGTTTGAATTTCGAATGAAATCAAAAAGTTTCGTCCGCGTTAACGAAGCAAAGTTGTAACAATGCAATATTGTTTGATTGAAATTCAATTTGCTGCTAAAATATTTTAATTTTGAACGAATGCTGAAGCAACGTTTTTCATGAATATCTCGAGTTTGCTTTTTCAAAGCTATGCACTTGCATTGGATAGCCAATTACATTTTATCCTGCAGATAACATTCTGACACATTCTAGTATGAACGGACAAATACATTTTTAGTAACAAATATTTTTTTTAAAACAAGCTTTTGTATAATCTTTAATCCTGCGTTCAGGGAGTTTACTCGATATATCGGGACAAACGTCAAATCGTTTCCGACTATATTTTAAAGGATGGAACGACTGACATTTGACTAGAAATGGAAAATCTGTTATATAGCTCCTGTCACCTTATTATTGTGTGTACACAGGTATGCTAAATTTCAGGTTAATTGATACGTGCAAACTAATATTATAAAATTAAATGTGAAAGTACTTTTTTTTTTAATTTTTTTTTGATTTTCAGTAATTTCAATGTTTTACGATAGAGTGGTCAAAAATCGATTTCCTGAATCTACGCGGACAAAGTCGCGGGTAAAAGATAGTATGATATAAAATTAAGTGGCACTACCTTTTGTGCTTTGGGCACTATTTGAGTACAATTATTTTGTAATAGCTGAAATGCATAAGCCTTATGGCATATATAAAGCTTCCAACTTGACAGACACACGCGTTTGCCTATTTGGGGCGAGTTAACTCATTTTCATGCTGTCTATTGTGTACACGTCCATCGCTAGTGACATTGTTCGATGCTCGGGAAGTTGCAGGAAACGGAATGTTCATTCAACCAACAGATCAATAATGTTGCAGAAGACCCGGACAAAACTGGTCATAACATTAAAATTTGGTTGTTACCAACCTACCTCAGGTGACTATTAGCGCCTCGAACAGTCTGATTACAAGGCATGGGAAATTTTGCATAGGTACTTATACGATATATGAAGAGTCTAGAAACGTCAGCAATAAAAGATAAAAAGAGGTAATTAGCGATGTATTAAAATGTTTATTTTCATTCTGATTTGCCTTCTTTTGCCTCTGATTTTGTATTTATTTTAATTTTGGTGTCCGAAGGATTATTGCCTAGTAGATACCATAAAATTTCACTCATGAAAACCATAATGCGATTTAAACTAGTTTCTTTAATTAAACACTCAAAAGAACCTAAGTAAAAGGGATTATTTCCTTATTAAAATAAATGAATTTACGTATAACATATAATTTATTAGGCAAGTTTGACTCCAACCTTACAAAAATATCTTTAAATAATAACCTCAATCTGAAGCTTTAAAAGCACCAGATCTAAGTTAAGGGTTGTTTTAAAGCTTTGCGAAGTATCATACAAGCGGGATATGTTACAGTCGGGATTTATGGCTGCGACCGGCGCTCCATTCTGCCAAGCTCCAGCTACTTGTACCTACATCCAACGATAAACCAGTGCCTCTGTACCCGGCTGATATCGCAACACACAGATAACACTCCTCGATTGATCGTCAATGAGTAGAAATTCATTTATCTTTACCAAACCTCGAAAAGAAAACCATACATTCCATATTAAACCTAACCACCCGCACATAAGGTCTACTTTCATTTGATCGGTACTAGAATGGGGTAAGATTAAATTGCGGTCTCACTGAACCGATTTCCATTTTCAGCAATTTGAAAGTTGAGTAAAACACTTAAGTACTTAGTAATTAATTTATGTGAGCCAGTGTCTGCCTAGCACGTATTGCATGCACCAGTGGTCAAAATCTATAACAAATTATTAAATTTAGAAGCTTTGAAGATGTATTTGCATAATAATTTATGTAAGTTGATTGTTGTTAATACTTAGTTGGTTATCTGCTAGTTATGATAAATTTTGATTAATAAATATGGAACAATTAAAAATGTAGTAACCTACCTAAAATGTAGTACCCAGTACCGAGGTACTGGGTACTGTAGTTAGTAAGTATTTTGTTTTTTTAAATGTTTTCTACACGAAGTAGTAAAAAATGTGATCCTTCGCAGGACGCCTGGCAGATGTGAAATATCGGGACTGCATATCGCGAACCGGATCGGACGCGGTCGTCACTTCTTCGGCAGCAACTCATCTAGTTCGCGTAGCCGCGTGTAGTTCAACAGCCGGTCTGACCTGCTTCTAGAGATGTTTTACTTCAAAATTTACTTATTTAATAAATACCTACAGTATTGTACCGAAACAATTCATAGTCATGAAACCGCACCCTAACTCAGGGAAGCACATAATTTGTGACCGCTATCGACACCTAGATAAAACCGTTCGATTCGGTGCGACTTTAATTTCTTTCCACGATAAATGTTCTATACGTCCTTCTCTTTTGTTAAGAATAAGAAAGAGACAGACAGCCGCGTGTAGACAAAGAAGTTTGGTTATTGGATTGCAAAGAGAGGCGATACACAGAACTAACAATAGTACTATAGATGCATTATCATCTCACTTTCAAGTACGTGAGCAAAAATACACTTTTAGGGACTAGCAACCTGTCACGTGTGGAATGCTAACTACTGCAAAATGTGGGCATGAGCCAAATATAATGTTTGAACGTGCCTCAGACTACCCCCGAGAACACTTCAAGGATCTAAGCGCCAGGAGATCTGGGGGATGTCTACAGTTTATTTTATACAAAGACAATACTACGCTGTTTGGTGATGTTTATTTTAATGAACTAACTTGTGCTAAGTTTCCAAATTAGAATACTAGAAAGTTAAAAGTCCAATGATTTTTGAAAACTTTGTAGACGAAGACCTAATTTGTACCACCAGTCAAGGCAATGAGGTTTTTTATCGTCCTTGCTGGATCAAATGACGTAATGGCTCATGCATGTTAAGGTGTGACCAGACATAGCGCGGCAATCGAGCGCTATGTTTGGACGATAGCCGCGCGCGGCATCCGCGAGCTTACTGTCGCGCGCAAACGGTGTTATTGTTCGTTCGCCAGCGATTATGGAAGGTATTTTATCAAGAATAAAAACAGTAGGTACTGCCGCACAAACAGTCTAAACTAACGGCAAACTTGTGTCCTACGGATGCCGCGCTCGATTGCCACGCTATGTTTGATCACACCTTACGAATAAGTGTTCTGTTGAATTATATTTTTCAATGACAAGCTTTTGTAAAATCATTCAAACCATCGAGCACCAGCACGCTATCACCTGTCACATCATATAAAATTATCATCGGAACTTGAAAAGAATGCAAAGTTTTTTTTTTGCAATAATCATTTACTAAGGAGTGCCGTTGTGAGTGTCTGTTGAACAGCTCCTGAATCCATCATCAGATCAGCTCGCTGTCACCATATTTTTGTATTGTCACCAGAACTAAAGTTGTATGCAAAATTTCAGCTCAATCGGATACCAACAAAAATGGTCCAAAAAAGGTTTGCAAATTCTGAAATTTACAATAACACGGACAGTGCAAGTTGAAAAAGCTTGTAAAATAGTTCGCAGTATGAAAGCAACTTTAGGTATGCACGATAAAGCACATATTACACTGTAAAGAGATTCAGAGTGACACGCGCCGAGTCAAGTTAAATTGTTTTGTTTCTAAGGTTTGTCGTTTGAATGGGCGCCGACGACAGTTTGGGACAATTTATTTGTTGTGAATTTAGGTCTCTAGTCTAACTTTATTAGGTCGAGGCCTAAATCAGATGCGAAGCCAAAATTTAACCCTTGTTTTCACAAAACATACCTACCTGTAAAAAGGATAGCACGTTGAAAATAATTACTTTTTTGGTTTAAATTATTTGGCTTCGGCAATAATACCGTAAGCCGCTGAGTAAGCGAAATTTAATAATTTTATTATCCACAATTTCATTTAACTCTTTATTGTTTGCATATGTGTGATACCTACGCTACTACTGCAAAATGTATGTGCGGAACCTAAGGTCGGACATGACTTTGCCTCTGACTATCTTCATCACACATCATTAAGAGCATGTCTACCGTACTTCGGAATAAGCGTTGTGATCCTATTTCATAGCATGTAGAAACGAACAGAACTTTTTTTGCCATGTAATGAAGTCAAGAACAAGATCTCTCGAGGTTTGTGACTAAAAAGCATCTCTATTCCAAGTAAAATTAATTAGTACGTCACCAAAATAAACCCATACACGAAAATGTTCGGCACATTTCGTTACTGAGCTAACTAATATTCCTTGACCCGAAATTCAGGGTCTTACTGAATCTTACCCGAATCTTACCTAAATCTTACCTGAATCTTACCGTCTCGAATGCCATCTTCGAAACACTGCAGCCATAACTCAAGGTGAGCTTTACTTGTAAGCCACGGTTCTCCGTAAAGCTGTGACCATTGTGCTACTTTTAAAAAAAGTGTGTTAAAAAAGAAAAGATTCCAATGCACTTATTCTCAGATTCATAAATTGTTACAGGTAATTTTGTGTCTACATGTGAGGCAGATTCAGTATCATTTTAAATTACTTAAAAACACCAGACGATGATATCTGACGTTTATCTGTTGGATATGCAATAAAATAAAGACATTTATTTAAAGTAGGTAGTGGACTCGGCGTGGGTTATGTCAAAACGATAATTATAGTGAAATAAGTTTTTTTTAAATATATTTTTTAAATCAAGCTTTTTTATTTTTATTCTAGGGCTCTAGTACTCGTCAAGACAAATCCAATGAGTCCAAACCAGAGATGGGCACTTACCCGGTAAAAATCATTTTTACCCATTCATTCCTATTTATACCCATTTATACCGGGTAAAAATGATTACATCTTTTTTTTTTACTTTTTTGACACTTATCTAATTATGGATCACGATTTTCATATTTTCATTAGTTTAGATCTTTCGAAGATGTCTAGTGGGGGTAGTCAGAGGCACGTCCAAACATTATATTTGGTACATGCCCATATTTTGCAGTAGTTAGCATTCCAAACGTGACAGGTTGCAAGCCCATCGCCGCTTATAAGAATATAACTGGTTAATACTAATTAGTTATGGTGTTTTCTTGTTATTATTTTTTACTTTGGATTATAATTATTCAGACTTTAGCGTAAAGAAATAAGAGCGGTCGTTTTCAGGAATTTTAGGTTTAGCGTGGAGACAACAGAATTTCCACCAATGTAACAAAATTAAACCTAATACAAATTCCATAAAAAAATATCGAAATTCTATCTATTTTGATTATTCATATTATGCATGGTTGTATAGATTGTTTGTCCTGCCACTTTGACGTGTAATCTATAAAAAACCGGCCAAGTGCGAGTCGGACTCACGCACGAAGGGTTCCGTACTATTATCAAAACGGCAAAAAAATTACGTTTGTTGTACGGAAGTCCCACTTAAATATTTATTATATGCTGTTTTTAGAGAAATACATCATCTGTGAAAATTTCAACAGTCTAGCTATCACGGTTCATGAGATACAGCCCTGTGACAGACAGACGGACAGACAGACGGACAGACGGACAGGCGGACAGACGGACAGACGGACAGAAAGACAGACGGACAAACGGACAGACAGATGGGCGATGGGCTTGCAACCTGTCACGTTTGGAATGCTAACTACTGCAAAATGTGGGCATGTACCAAATATGTTTGGACGTGCCTCTAACTACCCCCACTAGACATCTGCGCCTGATGCGTGATCCATAATTAGTTAAGTGTCAAATAAGTAAAAAAAAAAAGATGCAATAATTTTTACCCGATATAAATTGGGTATAAATAGGAATGAATGGGTAAGAATGACGTCATTCTTACCCATTCATTCCTATTTATACCCAGTTTATATCGGGTAAAAATGACGTCATTCTTACCCATTCATTCCTATTTATACCCAATTTAAATCGGTTATTATTTATATTTTATTAATATCGGTACTTTGAGGTTTAATCTATAATAAGTAATCTAAAAATAACTTAAACAAGTAGTATTTCATATAAGCACATACGGTGCTATTAATAAAAATTTACTAATCCAAAGATCATCTGAGGTTACAGCAAGACTTGTTAATACCAGCCTAAAGTTGTAATAACTTCAGAGTAAAATAGTTATTAATAAACTCGGCGAAGTGTTGGACTAACAATACATTCCTTGCACCGGGATTATATGGCAACACACTTGATTTAAAAGTAAAAAGAGTGAGTCGGTGAGTGAACTCAATGCTTTATGATGACATATGGACAGTGACAAACAACGTTTTGAATGACAGTTGCCTATGGTATAAAAGTAAACAAACAACTATGAAAACTTTGATAAAAATTAATTAAATTTCAAAATGAACTGAAAACGCATTCGCTTTATTAAGAAAAGGTAAATAATGTTATCATCTATCACTTTTACAGCTTGACTGTTATGGTAAGTATAATGAATGCTACCGTAGGTATCATTTACAATATAATTGTTTGTTTCAGCAATTATTTCGCATAGTTCTGAGAGAGTATCCTCCAATAATTGAAATCAAATCATTGGACACTAATACAAACTGGACAAAAAACAAAGCATGGTGCGTGAAAGTGCACGAAAAGTAAGTTTAACTAGGTTTTTCTAACAAAGCATGGTGCGTGAAAGTGCACGAAAAGTAAGTTTAACTAGGTTTTTCTTTAAGTACTGAGTAAGTACCTAACCTATCTTAGTACCTACGAATTAAAATATTTGTTACAAGTATACCACTTATTTCAGGTTTAATGAGTTATATAAATGATCTCAATAGTTAAACTTATGTTAAACTAACTTACTTTGACTATGTTTTTAAAACTACCTAAAATATTAATTTTTAATCTATTTGTTATTTGCAGGACCAGAATGAACATGCTCGAAGCTTGATAAGCCACAGAAAATATGAAGAGCACAAGCGAAGGATGATATTTTCATATACTTACTCACACTAATCACAGTTCTGAATTCTATAAAAAAAATTCTATGGTAGGATCCAAACAATGTGTACAAATAAAGAAAATGTCATAAGCCTGATGTTTTTTATTTAAAATTAATGTGCTTAGGTATAACATGGAAGTACAAGAAAATAATATAAAAGTCTGTCATTCAATTCTGATTGCTCAAATAATTTTATTGTTGTTTCAAACAACATTCATTATTATATTCTTGAGTCATGTGAGCTGCCTTGCACATTTATGCCACAAAAGGTATTCATGATCTCCAAATTAGCACCTGACACAACCTGGAACAATAAAATATATATGACTTTAATTTTATGGTAGGAAACCTATGTTTGAATAAATTATAATTATGTACCAAAGCTTACGTAGTAGGTACTGAAACCTCAGAATACAGAAGAAGTTCTTTCTGTATTCTGAGACTGAAACCTTACCTGTAAATTTATTGACATGTATCCTGTCTTGTTTATGCAGTGTTGTCCAATACCATCTGCAATTTTTGGGATTCTAATATGTGTGCAATATAGCTCCTATCATTTGTCTGAAGCCACACAATTAATAAAAACCAGCATTCACATATGTTCCAGTCCAAGGCATTTTTATCCATTGAGCCCTTTGCTTAAAAAAGTGCTAAACCAACTTGTTTGCATGCAAGTGAAATTGTTGGCTGGCTCCTCCCGCTTGATAATTTACTGCATCATCTTGAATCTGTATTCATCTCTTCATCTTGAAAGTCTTCAAACGAATTCTTACGAATTTTGATAAATTTTACACGCCTCACTAATAGATTCAACCTTTTCTATTTCTTCTTACTCTCAAATCATCAATTAATCCATTTTATTTGCACAGAAATGAATGAGTAAATAAAACAAACACTATTGGATACGCAACTTTAAAACACAATTTTAGGTTAGGAAAGACTGTGGCGCAGGTTGTCTAAGCTTACTCTGACTTATATGCTCTTTGACTCTGACGTAAAATTGTTGTAATAGGAATGAATGGGTAAGAATGACGTCATTCTTACCCATTCATTCCTATTTATACCCAATCATTCTTACCCATTCATTAAATAGGAATGAATGGGTAAGAATGACGTCATTCTTACCCATTCATTCCTGTTTATACCCAATTTATATCGGGTAAAAATGACGTCATTCTTACCCATTCATTCCTATTTATACCCAATTTATATCGGGTAAAAATGATTGCATCTTTTTTTTTACTTTTTTGACACTTAACTAATTATGGATCACGATTTTCATATTTTCATTAGTTTAGATCTTTCGAAAATGTCTAGTGGGGGTAGTCAGAGGCACGTCCAAACATTATATTTGGTACATGCCCACATTTTGCAGTAGTTAGCATTCCAAACGTGACAGGTTGCAAGCCCATCGCCGCTTATAAGAATACTAACTGGTTAATACTAATTAATTATGGTGTTTTCTTGTTATTTTTTAATTTGGATTATAATTATTCAGACTTTAGTAAGGAAATAAGAGCGGTCGTTTTTAGGAATTTTAAGTTTAGCGTGGAGACAACAGAATCTTCACCAAATTAAACAAAATTAAACTTAATACAAATTCCATAAATTATTACCGTAATTCTATCTATTTTGATTATTCATATTATGCATGGTTGTGTAGATTGTTTGTCCTGCCTCTTTGACGTGTAATCTATAAAAAACCGGCCAAGTGCGAGTCGGACTCACGCACGAAGGGTACCGTACTATTATCAAAACGGCAAAAAATCACGTTTGTTGTACGGAAGTCCCACTTAAATATTTATTTTATGCTGTTTTTAGAGAAATACATCATCTGTGAAAATTTCAACAGTCTAGCTATCACGGTTCATGAGATACAGCCCTGTGACAGACAGACGGACAGAGAGACGGACAGACAGACGGACAGACAGACGGACAGACAGACAGACGGACAGACAGACGGACAGAGAGACAGACGGACAGAGAGACGGACAGACAGACGGACAGACAGACGGACAGACAAACAGACGGACAGACAGACGGATAGACAGTCGGACAGACAGTCGGACAGACAGACAGACGGACAGACAGACAGACGGACGGACAGATGGGTGATGGGCTTGCAACCTGTCACGTTTGGAATGCTAACTACTGCAAAATGTGGGCATGTACCAAATATAATGTTTGGACGTGCCTCTGACTACCCCCACTAGACATCTTCGAAAGATCTAAACTAATGAAAATATGAAAATCGTGATCCATAAATAGTTAAGTGTCAAAAAAGTTAAAAAAAAAGATGTAATCATTTTTACCCGGTATAAATGGGTATAAATAGGAATGAATGGGTAAAAATGATTTATACCGGGTAAGTGCCCATCTCTGGTCCAAACACGACGTGGTTATGTTAGGCAGTTCCTATGGCTACATTCGAACTCCATAATCAGACCGCTAGTACCATAATTTTATATATTTTCATTGGAGATTGATAGGTATGACTATTTACTGAGGAGTTCTGTTGAACAGCTCCTGACTCCATCATCAGATCAGCTCGCTGTGCCATATTATTGCATTGTCACTGAAGTTATCTAAGTATGGCAAATATAACTGCTAGAAGATAACTGCTTCAAAATTGAGTTGCAAGATTCCACCTTAGCAAACATAGTTATATATTTACATACATACGAGTACATTGCAAGTTAAATAAAAGCTTTTAAAAATCAATAGTTTTCTTATAGGCAACAACGGACAGTATAAGCACGCTTGGCCTGGAGATCCAAGGAGATACCAACCATGCTTGGTCTAAATTTTCTTTATCATACGCTATTACGGCCGTTATTAAACAGCGGCTGCTTCTCAGAAAACAAAGCCCAAATTCAGGTAGTAGGAACGGTTGACCACTTCTTGTCGGATACCGGAGCGTCCGCCTACCCGCAGAGACCGCTACGTGCAGGCACAGATTAAACATCACTTCAACTGCACTCACACTGTCTAGATTCTAGATTCTAGAATCTAGAACTAACATAGGTACTTTAGCCAGTACGTTGGCTGCAAGTTACTACGCTTTTATAATACCTAGGTACAAACTACGAATATAAAAGTTCACAATGCCATTCTTAGAGCTTCAAGAATTACTGTAAATTGACTGTAATCCACTAGTACCTATGATAGATATTCTTCCAGGTCTCGAAAACCAGGTTCGAAACTTGAGGAAGTCTAAAGGTAATTGTCCTCTTAAATCTGGTTAATATTACTTCTATTCTTTGCAACTATAAGCTTAGAAGACACAAACAAAAAACAACGGCGTGCAGATCCTGGAGAAAAGAATAGAAAAGAAAAGTGAGAAAAAGAAGAAGAGCCAAAGAATCCATTCATTTGGATCGTCTTAATGTTTGCCTAAATTAAAAGAAATAAAGAAAGAAATAAAAACGTTTATTCAAACCACCACAATAATATAATAAAATATAAAATAAATTTAAAACAGATGTAAATCTAATTACCTTATTTATGTGACAAAATAAATAAATTCAACAAAAAAAAAAACGGTTATTAGTTCTGTGTGGTTGTGAAATGGTCTTCAGATCAGCATATGCTACAACATGTTACCATGTTGCAGCGCTGGTATTCTGCTGAGAACAGTTTTGATCACACGGACATCAAGACACAAGGTAGCTGAACTTATAACAATATAACACACATTAACCTAACAGTTTAAAATCGCTCGTGTAAAAGAAATCAAACATAGAGTTGCCGAAACCTAATGATAAACTTAAAAAAATTGCATTCAAAAAGCAAATCATGGAACTTTAACCTTTGAATGATAACCTACGGTGTGACCGGCCTCCCCTTCAAACTCAGGCTGGCGGCAATTCCTCTGCATCACTACAGATTTAATCACCACGCCATAACTCTTGATGGCCGCTTGTGCCTTCACAAACACCTCAATCAATCAATAGTACGGTACCATTGAAGTACATATGGTAGGTACAGTCACTTGATTGTTCACTTGATAGCGGCGACGGGCTTGCAACCTGTCAAAAAAGTACTTTCAGGCCACTTCCAATTTTTTTCCTAATAAAATAAAATTCTAATTTTGGTAGAATGCGTATCATTTGGTAGTCATATTGATGTCAGATTTCAGGGTAAATAACGCCTAATTTGGATTACAAGTTTCCCCATCTGTTTATCTGATTTTTAATCAACATACTACAGCAAATTTCATCTTAATCAGTTTGGTCGTTTAGACTTGATTAAGATACAAACATATTTATTATATTTTCTACAAACTTTCGCATTAGTACTAAACTATGCAGTTTCAGGTAGATATTCAAATGCAAAAAGCTAATAGGAATGACGTCACCAACCACAACTTAAATACCGTGCTATAAATCTAAACCTAAGTCTAGGTGTTAGCTTAAACTGTCTTGTTTAAGACACTCCCCACAATGAACTTAAATATACAAGCCTTATTAGCGCAAATTCTACTATATTTTTATAGCTTTAAGGTTCAGTTTCAGTTTGCTATAACATGCAGAACTTAAGTTGAAGTGCTTAAATGGATTCAAAATACATTAGCAGTCTATTGTATCCAACTATCTGGATATAAATTATTAGTGTAGAATTATTAATCAAAATATAATGGATGAGATACTTTGTAGACGTGAAATTTGTGAAAACGGCTAATATATTCAAATTGAAGCAGTTTATCTCAGTTGAAACAGACTGTAATCGTAGGCAGAAAATATTTAGCGAAGGACGTTCATTTACAATTTTAGATTGTAATTTTCAACTAATTGTTTACCTTACATACCTACTACGAATTTTAATGAATGGATACTTTGACACAAGGTTCTAAAAAACGAAAACAAGTAGATGAAAGTAAAAATTGGGATAGTAAGATATCTAATAATAGGAACACTACTGTTATCTCCAAGTACGGTAGACATCTTCTCAGATCTCCAAGCGGTCAGATTTCTAAAGATGTCTAAAGGGGTTAGTCAGAGGCACGTCCAAAAATTACATATGGCACATGCCCACATTTATTTCAATAAAATAAATAAATAAATAAATAAATTTAAATATAAATATTGGTGGACATTTCACACAGCGCCATCTAGCCCCAAACTAAGCAAAGCTTGTACTATGGGAACCAGATAACTGATAGAATATTTATATACGTTTTTTTGTTGTAAATACATACATAATATACATATTTAACACCCAGACACAGAACAAACATATATGTTCATCACACAAATGTTTATTGGGTGGGGATCGAACCCACAACCTACAGCGCAGAAGGCTACTACCAACTGAGCTGTGAGGCCAGTCACAAGGATCACTTTGAAACGTCTTAGGAACTAGGTGCAGTAGTTAGCATTCCACACGTGACAGGTTGCAAGCCCGTCGCCGCTTATAAGAATACTTTCCTTCACCGTGTTAAGCACGTGTCTAAAAACCAAAACAAGTAGAAAGAGAAGAAAGTAAAATTTTGGATACGTATAGTGTCCAAACATTGGGACACCCCCAAACCATTTGAAGAGTGTTATGCATGGAATGAGTTCCGTGTAGAAGTTGATGCACGCTACACCGTGCCCGGGGCGTGCCGTGTCGTAAAAGATAAACAGGCGAGGCACGGATTAAGGTTTATAAACATTTTCGAAGAGGGCGCCGTACGGTTAGGTATGAACTGCTTCATATAAGTTCGTAGAGTTTTAAGTTTTTAGTTAATCTTAGGTAAGCGAAGTGGCCCTCTGGCCAGGTGGAGCTACGATTTTCGGAATGTGACCGGCAAGGGATGGATGAGAAGAGCCGAAGACCGGGTTCAATGGCGCGTCTGAGGAGACACCTATGTCTAACAGTGGGCTACTATTGGTTGATGATGATGAGAGTTTTAAATCCGTGTCTCGCTCGCGCCTCATCTGCGACACGTAACGTGTAACAACCTTTATTGCACATTTTAAACTCGTTTATAGTACAAAGGATAGTGCTGAAGGATGCCCACATATGTGGTCTAGCTCTAAAAGCTAATAAAGCATGTCAAAACTTTGCCAACAACAAGTCATATTCAAATGTAGGTACTTAATAAAATGATATTTCATGAAGTCATTATAAGCGAATAAAATTCAGTCCACACTCCGGGCCATGCTTCAGAAAACTAGATGCGCTATGTTCTCCAGAAGGATAACTAATAGAACTGCCTGAATATACTTCTAAATGATTTTAATGAATAAACACTTTTTTGACTTTGACTAATTAAAAAATACTTTTTCAAGCATTGTTGCGATGGCTCGGTACAGATAAACACGTCACACGTAGAAAGCTACATACAGTAAGTTGGAACATTTTACATAAGGACATGCCTCTGGCTACGCTATTAGTCGACTTCAAGTATCTGAGCGCCTTGATATTTCATTACTGAAGGAAGGAAGGATAGGCTGGGCTTTCTATATCATCGCCTTTTTTACAAGCTTTTATTTAACTTGCAGTGTATATATTACTATGTTTGTTATGGTGGAATCTTTCAACTCAATTTTGAAGCAGTTATCTTCAAACCGATTGAGCTTAAATTTGGCATACTTATGTAACTTCGGTGATGCAATAATATGGTAACAGGGAACCGATCTGATTATGGAGTCAGGAGCTGTTCAACAGTCACTCATAACGGAACTTCTTAGTAAATACTTCGATTGAATAAAAACTTTTCATTCTTGTCAAGTTCCGATGACAAATGTTATATGATGTGACAGGTGATAACACGCTCGTGCTCGATGGTTGATTTTTAAAAAAGCTTGTCATTGAAAAATATTTTTCAATAAAAAACGTATTTAAATCATAACTCTCTATTTTATTATAAATTAATGTTTGTGGGTTTTCATGTTGTTAAGTTTATTCTCTGAGATTGGGTTCAATCCCTTTTTGGGTCGGATTTTTATGTTGTTGGTTCTTTATGTGAGCGTACCCAGATATAAAACCTTTTTTCGACAGATTTGACCAATCTCCAACAATAGCGCAATTTAATTGACTAGTGCCAATATCCTAGTTCTGCTTCCTATAAAAAGTATGTTTATTACATCTATTACATTTGGTTTACAGATAAATTTAAAGGCGTATTTGTAAGATTGATATGTATAACTTTTTGTTGTTTAGAAAAACAAATGTGACGGCGATTGTGATAAATAAAATGATCTGTGGCAATGGAAAATACGTTCCTACGTCGGTAAGCCTCCAGGCAGTTCTACCGTGGTCTAACTTCTCTGGCAGCGATGTGCGCAAACGGGCGAACTTAATAAATTGTTCCAACTATTCATCACGTGTTTGCAGAGGAAACTTTCAGTTGCATTTAATTCAAACGAGGGATTTACGAGTACCTATATTATGTGCCTATTTTACGAGAATGTACAGACTAGTTATGTGGTTTATGAGGTTCTGTATTTAGATGTTTATTGGTTTCATGTAAAGTGTCGCGCCGTCAACATTCCGCGTCATTTTATATTTTTTATCATAAAAAAAAATTTATAATAGGATCACTACTGTAATCCACAAAGACGGTAGATAACAACACACAAGTCACAAGTCGCTCAGATCATCGAAAAGTCTAAAGAAAGGTGGTCAGAGGCACGTCTAAACATGAAATTTAGCACATGCCCATTATTTTGCATTAGCATTCCATACTTGACATATTGCAAGCCCATCACCGCTTATAAGAATGCTAGCTGGTTTCCTCATGATGTTTTCCTTCACCGTTCTGAGCTCGTTTCATCGTCAAAAGTGTTTTTTTTTGGATTTAATGTTGTTCTGCTGACAAAGTAAAGTATGTTACCGTCTGGGAGATCCGAACGGTAATTCGCTCAATAGCATGTGTGCACGACGAAAACCTTTTTATATTTAATTTTAATTTAAGTTCTAAGATTAAAATACGAAGAATGAATGTCGTTTGTGTGGCCTTCAAATATAATATCAGTCTGGAATAAATGCCGATAGAAAGTAGTCTTAAATTGTGTGTGTTATTTCTGTTAAAAACATAAAGCATCCCGAACAGTTAATGCTGCAATGTAATATCGTATTTTTTCTTGAAGTACAAAATAATGCGCCATAATAAGCATGGTTGTGTTAGGGAAATATATACAAGTCCGTGTTAATTTTGTTGCGAATTCAATTTGTGCTGTTTTAAAGACTTTATTGTGAAGCCGTTGGAGAAATTGGTCAGTTAAACGGTGTCATATAAGTACTATTTTATATTCATGGTATTAAGTATACAGACAAATTAACCATTTACCAATACTGTGTGTAGTATTGAGAAGACAACATACAGAACTAATTGAGTACTACAAACCGCCGGGAGTTAAACAAGAGCTTGTAAAAGTACATTCCCGTTTAAGAATCAGGTAATGTTTGAGGAGCCTGGCTCGATACACTCCTTCCAAAAAGTCTGCGGTTTCTCTACTCTTATTGCAAAGAGATAGAGTTCAGTTTGGTGGTGTTTTTAGGTGAAAGGTACAGCCGAGATTTTAACAGCAAAAGTTAAACAATAAACGTGGAAACTCGGGAAGTGAGTTTCGGCGGAAGCATCACTCGCGCTCGCCTGTTTACGATGAGCCTCTTGTTTTATGATAATTCCGATGTTCCGTCGTTCTAAAGCGTTGATATTAAAAACCAGATGCGCCATATTTATTGAAAAAAATAAATAAATAGGATCACGACTGTAATACCCAAGTACGGTATACATCCTCACAGATCTCAAGGCGCTTAGATCCTCTGAAGATGTCTAGAGGGGGTAGTCAGAGGCACGTCCAAACATTATATTTGGCGAATGCCCACATTTTGCAGCAGTTAGCATTCCATACGTGAAAGGTTGTAAGCCCATCGCCGCTTATAAGAATATTAACTGATTTTCTCACGATGTTTTCCTTCACCGTTTGAAGCACGTGTTTTGATGTGCATATAAATTTTTTGATCATAAAATCCATTGATGCACGCTGGAAAGTCAAGGTACCTCCCACTCGGCCAACATGGCTTTATTATTGAAATTGAACTTTATTGAAATTGTTCAAAAACTAAAACCACCTCTTTATAGTTATGTATTAGAGGTGTTTTACTAGCTATTAAACTGGCTATAGTAATAACTGCTCTCCTAAGCTTTGCTCGGGTATACTATAAAGGTGTACACATTTTTGATATTTTAGGTTACATTATTGCATTTTATGTAGAGATCTCAATTTTTTTGGAAATCTCATATGGCCTATGTTACTCGCTGATAATTTTGCTTTAGACAGATGAAAGAGTTTTGAAAGTTGGTTCAGTAATTTTTTAGTATATCCATTATAAACAAAAAATTCTATTTTTATAAAGATAAATCTTCTTTTAATATATAAAATTCTCGTATCACAGAGTTTGTACCCAAACTCGTCCGAAACGGCTCTACCGATAATTATGATTTTTTTTCTGTATATTTGTAGGTTCGAGAATAGTTCATGGGGTATTTTTTATACCCCTAAGAGATAAGGGTAGCGTTCGAGAAAACCTGCAAGTGCTTTTTCTGTGGGATTATTGAAATTTGTCCAGACGTCGTCAGTCGAGACAGCTAAGTAGCAATATAAAAGTTAAATATAAATTACAAGTGACTCGTTTACATACTTGTGAGTACTTATCGTCAACTTGTAACTTGTAAGTTAAGGCGAGACGAAGAGTTCTAATGCCATTAAGTACATTTAACGTATCTATATATAAATAAAACATCATTGTCTCTCAGCAATTTGTTTCGTAAACTGTAATTGGAAGTTAGAACGGTCCAGGTGTTTGCTATTATTGTATGGGAGATAAATTTTTATGCATGTTGAGAAAACACGGCCTTAAGTGATTACAGGAAGATGCTGTACAATCCAAGCTGAAGAGTCCTTGGCATAATTGATCAGATAAAAAATTAAATTAACTTTTTCGTCTTTACAGCGCATAAATGTTTTATTTTAATTTATAATAATCTTTAAAGATCTAGAGAGGCTTTTCTATTTTCCTATTTAAATGTATAATTTGAATTTGAAATTACCTATTCAAGCAAGCATTCCTAAGGAGGGTTGACGTCAGGCAAGCGGGTGGTTGTAAAACACCCCAAGCCAAATTCATTGAAACATCTAAATGTTGTTTCAACCCCACGAGGGCGTGGGATAAGGCAAAGAAGAAGAAGAAGAATTTGAACCTACCTAGGTTTCCCCTGGGTTTGAGACAGGGTCCCATTTGTAATTTATTTCTATGTTTTATTGTATTGTGTTTTTGTCGAACTTATAAAATATGTGTTTTCTTTCTTACTTTCTTTGAAATTATTGGATTGCCGGAATTAACATAAAAAAAGTTCTGTCCCGGAACAACTTAACATAGATAATCTTATTTATTTATTATGGGGCTCCCAGTCGCTGATTGCTCTTTTTCGAAATGAAAAAATAAATACTTCTGAACAAGCCACATCTCCTATTTTTATAAGTATATTACTTCAGGTTCCTACCTAGATTTCTATTAAGCTGAAAACATAATAGCAGAAACTTTTCACGATAAAAATATTATTTCAAAATGATACGTTTTAGAATTTATGATCGAAATATTTTATATACCTACTATTAAAATCAACTTGTGATTTATTGTTAAAGATAGGTAATATGTAGATCTAGATTTCTATTAGGATAGATTTTTGATAAGTAATTATACATAATTTATATCATTAATTTATTCGAAGAGCTAAGGCGGACCACGCGCGGACGTGTGTTTGTCATCATTGCAGCGGTCGGTAGGATTATTTATCGAAGTGATTAAAGATGGGTACATCTTTAATCACATATACTATACATTATAAAATAGGAGATGTGGCTTGTTCACAAGTATTTCTTTTTTCGTTTCGAACAAAAATAATCGTCGACTGGCAGCGTCTTAACATAGATAATCTTATTTATTTATTAAGTAACTATAATTCTGTTATATAGCAAACCTGATTGAAAAGCACCTGTCACTTTATTTCCCATGAATTCGGAGCGCTAGAATAAGACAAATAAAAAATTAAAATTAAAATCATTTTCAGGTCGTCTGACTTTTCCGTTTCATGGTGATCGCTGTCATAATAGCATATCTTATACGAGGAAATAGTAACCAAATAATGTAATTACAAAGGTTGGTTACCATGGATGGTACGATCAGAGTTTGTTTTATTCGATATTTTCTTTTGTTTCAAAGCTGATAAGAAATAATCTCCTAGCTGCCGGCGTTTTTAGGTTTTGTTTATTTTTTACTAGGGTTAGCATGAACCAGTGTCGTATCGACAACGTATCGTCCAAATGTCAAAACTGTTAGTAAAACTGGTTCTTGCTAACCCCCCTGGTATCTTATAGACAACGTTTCGTCAAAATGCCAAAACTGACACTTTTACTATACAAAAAGTGTCAGTTTTGACAATTGGACGATACTTTGTCGATACGATAGTGGTATGTACTCAGGCCACAGGAAAATCCAAATATTGCAACAGTTATGAGCTTATAATTATTTAACATTCATACTATGTGACATAATCTGATTGAACAAAATTGTTGTGGTTCTTAGTATAATGGATTTCAAAAACATACCGCGTTTTGGTACTTGTATCACATATGAAAATACAGATACTTAAAGCTTATAAATTACCAGTAATTTTTAAAACGAACCTATACCTACCTGGATGACCGGTATTTCATTGCATGAAAACACGGATAAAACGACGTTTTCTAAACATGGAACCTAGCTAGATCGATTTTGACACGGGTGTTTATTACGTAATTACCTTTAATTTACTTTCCGTGTTAAAATCTATAGTTATGTCTACTAATCACGATAGTTTGAAATATAATAAACATCGATTTATCGCCCCCGAAACCCCTTGCATACTATTTTCATGAAAATCTCATGAAAATCGTTTAAGGCGCGGTAAGTTCTGAAAACCGCGGCCGAAACGACACTGACAGTTGACAACGGCAAGCTCTAGATGGCGTATGCTTATCGTAAATATTATCGACAGTTTTTATGAGATCGCGTTTCTGGTACCTACGTAGGCTGGTAATAGGCTTTACTATCTGGTGGGGGTAGTTAGAGGCACGGCCAAACATTATATTTTGCACATGCCCACATTTTGCAGTAGTTACGCATTCCATACGTGACTACTCAACTCGCTAGGTCACTGACCTCTATAATAGAGGTCAGTACGCTAGGTACATGCCGATTTGACAGATGAACTATAAAAACTTGGAATGTGTTATGTCAATGTCAGTTAATCAGGTGCGCGCCGCGGCAAATCAGGATGTTTTTTTATGGGTTTTCAAAGACAAAAACTTTGTGTACATGCAATCAATGAAATAACCAAATAAATACAGCAAATAAATGTTGTCTGGGCATCTCGTCCAACTCTATTTTCTATTTGCCAAGTCGGAACGGTAAATATGGTAACACTGACTACAGACTCCATAAAAAAAAAGTAGAACAAATGTTTATGTAAACAGAGCCGGCATTTTATATGTACCTATGTCAAAGTCAGTGCAAAACGCAAATCCTTGGCGCGGCGGAGTCAACCAATGCCATACATACAACACCGGTCAGCATAAATAAATGACGCGAATATTGAGACCGTTTCACAAGCCAAGCGAGCAGAAGAAGAGTTACGCGCTGGGTGTCCCGCCAGCCTCAACTGTCTGCCGGTCGAGGGCAGCCCGTGGCTCGCAGAAGGTCGACGAAGGATTCACTGTCGCGGAGAAGAAACTCGTAATCAGCGTGGTACTGCTCCACTGTCTTCTGGGTTCACTTTGCAGGCAGTGGAATTTACTTTATTGCGATTTATAATCATACAAACTTCAAGTCATATTTTTTCTTGGAAGCACCAAGAAAAAAGAGCTCTGACTTTTTGTGTTTTTATAATATGTATGATATTGTTATATTATTGTGCTTCTATTATACTCTGAAACATAACTTAGATTGGATAAAAAAAACCCTACAACCTACATTGTCTCAATCCGGTATACCTACCTACTTAGCTGGCTGTAAAAAACCATGAGAAGCGATGATAACTTTATGTGATTAGAAAGGAAATGAAGTAATAAAGTGTTAATAATCAATATTCTGGTTTATTTTCATGTTTACAAACTAATTTCTATTATCCAGCTGTTCCACCAGGCTTGTTTTCATTGAATAGTTTCAGTTTTCCTTATAAGTAACACAGCTTTCTCCGGAGAATCTTTGGGAACATCCCAGAATGAAGTGAATATTGTAGTCACTCCTAAAAATTTTTAATTAATGGTCAGTATTCAATGCTATATTGGTTTTAAATTTATTTTAGATTGTTTCCTAAACAAAACCATATCTTCATGTTTTTACACCGGAACTCAAACAAAAATGAATTGTAAAACATGATAGGCGGTACCTATACTTATAACGACGAGAAGTTGAAGCCCTTTTTTAGGGTTCCGTACCCAAAGGGTAAAAACGGGACCCTATTACTAAGACTTCGCTGTCCGTCTGTCCGTCTGTCTGTCACAGGGCTGTATCTCATGAACCGTGATAGCTAGACAGTTGAAATTTTCACAGATTATGTATTTCGGCTGCCGCTATAACAACAAATACTAAAAACAGAATAAAATAAATATCTAAATGGGGCTCCCATACAACAAACGTGATTTTTTGCCGTTTTTATAAATAGGTACGGAACCCTTCGTGCGCGAGTCCGACTCGCACTTGGCCGGTTTTTGAATTTCTAAGATTAGCGCTTACACTATGACGTCACATCGTCACGACCATCATCGGCTAGAGACCGCCCGCCCGCGTTTTTAAAAACCTTCGGTCGGAAATACGCACTTTTATTTACGATCAAAGTGCGATGCACTGTATCTGGGATGCACTGTATCTCCAAATTTTCAGCACGGGATAGCTGCTCCATCTGGTGTACGCGACGGGTAAGATCGAAGAGAAACTTCTATTATAGACAATTTAGATTGAATGTCTTTGACTTGTGAAGTGAATTTCCTGTCTAGTTCCTCCCTTATAATTTCACGGATAATGTCAGCAGAGAGGCAGTGGCATTGGCTTGGGGGCTTCGCGCGTTGCGTGACGTTATCGTATTCTTGGCCAATGTCCATGCGAAAAGATGCAGGTGCTGAAGGTGCGGCTGTAACTGTCGCAGGCGCAGTGCGGGCGCTCGCAGCCCGGGTAGGCTCTATAGTATATAGTAGTATATATATATATATATATAGTAAATCTATAGTTAATACAATTCTTTGTATATGGCTTGTTTTGATTAGTGATAGTTGTGATGCGTTATACCTCTAGATTTGATTGATCACAACTAAATATTTCCCGTTTTGTCTATTTACTTAAATATGAATAATTAATAAATAAATATCGCTGTTAAAAAACCCTTGCTATTCTATGTTGTTTAAAAATCGTCGTTATAATCAGTTTTTCAATATAAACCGTTTATTTGAAATTCAAAATGTTGTTATAGTGCCCACAACCATCGCTCTCACCCTACGTTAAAAACTAAAAAAAAAACCGACAAAAATGTATCGACCAATCGAAAAGTCAAGGGAAGTCAATTTTACGAAAATTGCATATATCCAGAAATCCCAATAACTGTCATAAGCTCTCTCCCGCTTGGAGAGCTGGCAACGTCGCCTGTAGCCGCGTGACGCAAAAGCACAGAGCGGCAACGCCGCTTTGAAACATGTAGTCCACCGCTCGTAATAACTATTTTCCAATCTGTGTCGCAGCCCAAGCTCTAGCGTTTGAATAATTTTTAATATGATGGTAAAAATCCACAACTTATTTTTCCCAGAATAAAAACTGTCCTTTTGTACAAGTTTTATTATCGACTAGCACTGTTAGTATAATGTTTGTTTGTTTTTTTGTAACTTTCAATAATTGCAAGTTATTTTTCGACCATTTCCGATTGAGCTGAGATTTTGCATCTTTTAGTTCTGGTCACAATACAATAATATGGTGACAGCGAGCTGTTCTGATGATGAAGTCAGACGTTTTTGTAGACGTTTACAATTACTGTAGTACAGGTCGCTGCTTAAATACTAAAGTGTCACAAATCAAAAAATGTGAAAATCGTTTTTAGTGCAAAAACGTGATCTAAAATGGTCATTTTATATAATAAAAATTTGATCCTTTTAATTATAGCACTATAAATAACTAAAACATACAAGTGTCTGTTTAGCATTTTTGCACTTTGCAGGCAAACTTCAGAGCTAAACTGCCATTTTATCAATTGCGACTTGATTTTTGACAGAAGCGCGCATAGCTTATATGCAAAAGGGCCACATTTCAAAAAACTACCGGTTTTTTAATTAAAATTTATATTCAAAAGTGCCATTTTTTAGAATGTGTCCGTATCGAGTATAAAATAAACGTATGTATAATACTATTTATTAAACAAAGGTGCCACATTTTAGAATGCGTCGGCTTTGAATATAAAATGTATATTAGTACAATATTGTTTTCTATACACATTTCAAATGCGTTTGTTTTGAATAATAATTTTAGTTCGTTAAAATATTGCTTTTTATACATAAGTACCACATTTCGAAATGCGTTTGCGTAGAATATTATTTTTACGTGAATTCTAATATAATTTATAAAACATAAATGCCATTTTTGGTTATTATGTCAAAAAAATTAAACATGGCGACATTTTTGACTTGGAATCTCTTACTGTTCGAAATTACTATACCTACTATTCAAGATAAAACAAATTTGAAATAATCAAAGAACTTATTAAGAAAATATTAACATAATTTAAAGCGATGTAATACGCTAAATTTATAAGCTTATTAATAGAGATAATAATCTATCTAATAATCGGTCGTTATGTTTAGCGTTTGTAGACTACGAAAAATAATTTAATTCAGTGGAAACCTGTGTAAAGCTATGGTTATTCCAGCGGTGCCGTATTGACTACCAATACATTGTAGTGTTGAAATGCTTGTACAACAACGCCACCGTGTCAGTCCGGGTGCAGGAGCAGTGTACGAAAGCGATTTCTTTGAAGAGAAGCGTTAGACGGAGATGTTATGATATCCGTATACGAACTAAAGTCACCGACATACCCAAGAGGAGTAGCTAGTTGACGCGGCTGTGAGCGGGGTAGGTACATGGCTTAAAGAACTGATGGTCGTTGGGTAGAATGAATGGAAAGATGACCTGATAAAGGTTGCTGGGAGGCATTGGGTGCACACTGCACGAAATAGATCATTAGAATTGATTTTACGAAGAAGGCTAATGTTTAGCAATGGAATGTTCTATGGCTGAAATTATAAAGATGACGAAGTGATTAATATGTTTGAGTTAATAACAACTGGGTTGTGATTTAGGTACTCATTGATTTTTAGAAAGACAGATTTAGCAGAAAATATATAGTTTTATTAATTATTAAACACTTATATACTTGTAGTTAAATAGATTTATGAAGCCTTTATAGTGACTTTATTATTATTTTTGTGTAGCTAGTAATAATGTTGAACTCAGTTTAGAGATCAACATTAAATTACCTCTTATTTTGCCCCAATAACTTTGTATAAAAATAGTTTTTGGTTTTTTAAATAAATAGCGAATTATTTTTAGTATTATCAAAAAAAAATATTAGCATGCTTTCGATATTGTATAATATTTGTTTTATTAATAGGTTTTTTACATCAGACGAAGAAGTGAAGGAAAAATCTAAAGAAAACTCTTATTTTTGTATAATATGTGGCCTTTTATCGATAACTTTAATTTACGTTTAAATATTTTTTTATATGCAAAAGGGACACATGTGGTATTTTACGCCAATAGGTTAAAGTTACAGCAAAACGAAAAATATAGATAGATACAGCTTAAAATTACGCTTCTAGTGATCCAAAACTCATAACTAATAAAAATAAAAATTTCTCAGAAATTAAAAAAATATTTTTTTAAAACTTTGATTGGCTCTCCTGAAAAAACAGAAATTTTGAAATATGACCGTTTAGTATTTAAGCAGCGAGTGTAGGTACATTATTTTGATATATCTCGCGGGGTTCAGCCAGCGTTTGCAATGTAAGCGCAAAAAATGTGTTTATTTACGACATCACATTAGAAACCTCTAAAATTATCAGTATTTCTCTACTATATTAAGCATGTATTATACATAAAAACCTTCCTCATGAATCACTCTATCAATAAAAAAAAACCGCATCAAAATCCTTTGCGTAGTTTTAAAGATTTAAGCATACATAGGGATATAGGGACAGAGAAAGCGACTTTGTTTTATAGGTACTATGTAGTGATGAACTATCCCTACGTAATAAAGCAGGTGGCATTAATACTCCTTGGTAGAATAGGAAGTAAAAACTCTTTGTCTGTCAAAGTAATTTTTTTTAAAAAACTTGCGTGTTCGGCGGTTGGCGGGACTCTGCTCTGTGTCACAGAGTGGCGGGTAATAGGTAATATACCTATTAGAACACAATCAGCCACCAAAACGTAGTCTGTTATGTATGCGCCATGTTCTTTGAACATTATGTAACAAAAATGACAGGATCATTGAACCGATTCTTACTAAAATCTTGGGATTTATATAACCCGCTGAATATATTATTATTCATACGTACCTATTTTGTTCAACTGCGGGTTTTGCTATGGTTAGAAGTGTTAGTGATGATGCTGAACTATCATCCTTCGAGAAAGTTATACGCAAATCCGACTGGTCGTTCCAGATTTTTTCCAGAATTTTTCCCTACAATTTATCCAAGAAAACGTTGTGAAGTGAAAGAGGATTGAGAAAGGGATGATTAGATGGTTTGGGCATGTGGAGAGAATGAATGAAGAAAGATATTGACAAAACAGGTATATAAGGCGAGTGTGAAAGGGAGCGTTGGAAGAGGAAGACCTCGGCGTATTTTCCTGGACCATATTGGAAACGTTTTGAAAAAAAGCCGGGTCAAGAGTACTCTAAACCGACGAGCATGCATGAGGAATGTGATGAGAGTGAATGCTAAAGAAGTATGTCAGGATCGTAGCAAGTGAAAAGCCGTGATCTCTGCCTACCCCTTTGGGAAACAGGCGTGATTTTATGTATAAATGTATGTATGTATGATAAAGTATGTAGTTATGTAAGTACTTAAGCGCTTTTCAGACTACGCTATAATATTGTGCTATATAGTATAGCAAATAAGGACCTAATGCTATACTATATAGCATGGCGTTCACATTACGCGATTTATAGTATATGGCAAGCTCAGTTGACCGCGATCTTTGAGGAGTGTGCACACGATTGACACAATGGATCTAATCTTGGATAGTCTTGAAAGCTCATCGAGCGATGATGACAATGCGGAATTTGACACTATCTTGTCATTGATGCTACGAAAAAAGAAAAATGCCAGACCCTGGATATCAAATCATATAAAGTTCAGAGGAGAACGTGGTGATTTCAAACTTTTTGAAGATTTAGATAATGAGGAGCATTTTCAAAATTATTATAGGATGTCCAGGCAGCATTTTTATCAACTCCATTCATTGATAAAAAACGACATAACAAAGCAAAATACACTACTGCGGGATAGCATTACTTCTATAGAACGGTTAGCGGTGACTTTAAGGTAAGTAATACTATCTCATTTTATTATTCATTTATTAAACATGAAAATTAACATCGTCATTGCCATAATTACAATTCCACGTTTAAATCAACATCAAAATGCAAAAATCAAATAGAAGAAATGAATTAAGTAATCAAATATAAAAATTAATTAAAAGTTTTTGTAACTGTCGATGCTAGTTATGAAGCTTCTTAAGTCATTGTTTTCAGAATTATCATTTGCTTCAGAACTATTAATGCCTCTAGAATTGATAATTACTTCTGTGTTTGCTAAATTTGTGGAGTTACCAGAAGTCATTGGCAAATAAGACAAAGTTTCATTTATATCATTATGTACTGGATAATTTGGCGAATTATTCTGTAAAGGAGAATTGGAATAATCTGTATTGTTCTGTAACTGAATATCTGAATATGATGACATCGGTGAATGGGAACGGTTTGGAGATGGTGTGTCGATGCGGGACATTTTTGTCGGAACTCGAAATGGTACATTACTCGAAATTATAATATTAGATGTAGGGGTGCTAGAATTTGGCAGTTGCTCCGTGATATGGTTTTCACGTGCCTCCATCACGATATTGAAAATTTGGCGTTGAAGTTTCATTTGAGTATATTCCGGTAATACTTTAGAAGTTTCATACATTGTATCGAAAAAACTTTTCAGCTGCACCGAATCATTTTGTTGGCGTTGTGTCAACACATCTCTTCTTAGAGCATCTCTGATCTTTGATCTATTCTCTCTGCGTTGGCTTTCATCATGTAGGAACTGAACAAAAGGATCAGAATTTTTTCGTTTGCTTTGTGCGTTCATTGATGGTGATTGTCCTCCGTAGATACTGTTATCAACGTTTTGTGTTACCTCAGTGGCATTATTTTCAAATTCTTGTTGAAGGGTATTTTCTGACTTATCTTGACTTATGTTTGAAGAGCTATCTTCAATAACAGCATTTGTGCTTCTTGGTCGATTTGCCATGTATGGAAGAATGAACTCCATAATTTTCTCGTACTTCCAAGGATTTATTGAAGTCGCAGCTTGCCCTGTTGTACATTTTTTCTTATTGAGTGCTTGTCTATATCCATCTCTTAATTTTTTCCACATGTTCTTTGCTTCTTTGACTGAAACATGATAGTTAATTAATTTTTTTTGTGTTTTTTTTTTCAGGTTTTTGGCTACAGGTGACTCTTTTACTTCTTTGGGATATAGCTACAGAATGGGAATAAGTACAATATCTGGTATTGTTGAAGAGGTTTGCAACGCTTTATGGACCCATCTCCAACCATTGGTGTTAAGAGAGCCAACTACAGAGGACTGGAAAAATATTGCTGCTGATTTTAAAAATAGAACCCAATTTGATCATTGCGTAGGTGCAATTGATGGAAAGCACGTTATAATACAAGCACCTCCAAACTCTGGTTCAGATTTTTATAACTACAAAAAAACATTTTCAATTGTCTTATTGGCGGTGGCTGATGCAAACAACAGGTTAATTTATATTGATGTTGGATCTATGGGCCGTTTTAGTGATGGCGGGATTTTAAATGACAGTATTTTTGGACAAAAATTAAGAACTGACCAATTAAATTTACCTCCCGATGAGCCACTTCATAATGGAGGCCCAGAAATACCGTACGTTCTTGTGGGGGATGAAGCTTTCCCTCTAGAGAGACATATAATGCGTGCTTACCCAAAAGATAAATTAACCGATTCAAGAAGAATTTTCAACTACCGGTTGTCAAGGGCACGCCAAGTGATAGAACACACATTTGGATTATTGGCAACTAAATGGAGAGTGTATAGACGTCCTTTTGAGTGCCGTGTTCAACTTGTTGACATAATTGTAAAAGCCACGTGTGCGCTACATAATTTTCTCATTACAAACAAATACTATAACAACACTACCAGAGATCCACTAAATACCAACCAACTAATACCTTTGAATCACTGCGGTTTCACATATTCCAATGATAACTTTTTCATCAGGGAAGAATTTTGCCGATATTTTAATACTATTGGACAAGTCTCATGGCAAAACACACGTATACAGGATCAATTAAATCGTATGCAAAATAACTGAGTACTTAACTAGTTTTAAATAAAATATTTACTTACTATCGGGTAGATCACACTCTTGTTTTACTTGCCTCCACGCTGCATCCTTCAATTCATTTATTTTGTACTGTTCTATTGAAGTGTTCCACAGGCACGGATATTTTCTTACACTCTCTATAAAGTGCTCCATGTTGTAATTCGAGATGAGAAAAATTACGACAATAATTTGGTGCCAGGGCAAATCCGTCACAGACACACAGGATCGTGTCCAGACGTGTTGTGTTGTGTGTGCCGCTTGTTTCGCTTGCGGGACGGCCGGGGGTGAGGGAGGAGGAAGAGGGCGGCGCACGATATAGCACAGCATGAACTCACCGCATCGCTCGATTTTATAGCGTAT
Source organism: Hydriomena furcata (assembly GCA_912999785.1). NCBI lineage: Eukaryota > Metazoa > Arthropoda > Insecta > Lepidoptera > Geometridae > Hydriomena > Hydriomena furcata. Next base: position 14,074,173 of record OU538834.1, read on the forward strand.
AGTAAGCCAATAATATATAGTACAGTTAAGTGTGAACGTGTCCATAATAATGTATGGTACGCGATATTGTTGTGCTATGAACTATATGCTATATGCTATTATATTATAGCGCAGTCTGAAAAGCGCTTTACTGTTTTCTTTGCCTAATATTTTTCAAAAGATTATCAAAGATAACGTAGATAGGTAAAATTGATAAAATAGGAAGGTTTACTTACTGTTTTATTTCTCTTATATTTTTAGCATGTTTTCTTAGGGTACGTAACCATTATCTCTTTTTGTTTTTTTTTTTTTTGAAATATTACCCATCTTTTTTCAATTCGTAAATAATCTTTCCGACCGCTGCAATGACGTCAAACACACGTCTGTCTCTGACAGTAGTCACAGGGGTACTGACTACTGACTAAGCCATGGGCGATGCGTGCTCCGCCTTAGCTTTTCGAATAAATTAATGATATAAATTATGTATAATTACTTATCAAAAATCTATTCTAATAGAATTGTAGATCTACATATTACCTATCTTTAACAATAAATCACAAGTTGATTTTAATAGTAGGTATATAAAATATTTCGATCATAAATTCTAAAACGTATCATTTAGAAATAATATTTTTATCGTGAAAAGTTTCTGCTATTATGTTTTCAGCTTAATAGAAATGTAGGTAGGAACCTGAAGTAATATACTTATAAAAATAGGAGATGTGGCTTGTTCAGAAGTATTTTATTTTTCGTTTGGAAAAAGAGCAATCGTCGACTGGGAGCCCCTTAAAGAGATTATTAACAAGTATATATACAAGAATTGCTCGTTTAAAGTTATTATATTTAAATATATTATATACAATTTTATTTCTATTAAGAAAGTAATTATTAAATATAAAACCAACCAGGAATACGAGTAAAATAACAGCTTAAATTCGAATTTGAAAATGTTTCATTCGCTTCCTTTTAATTTTGATAAGTGACATCCCACACATCACATACAGTGTGACGCAAAACACGTGAAACAAACTTTTGTGTGAAAAAAAAATATGTTTTGTTTAGAATTTGATACCGAAACCTAATAACACTAGTGGTAGATATCAGACTAAATTGATGATGATGATTTGTGGACCTTAGTGTCCATTCAAGCTGGGCTGTTTGAAGTGAGATTGAACACACAAAATAGTATTTTAAAATAACATTTCTGAGCTTCAATATGTAACAGGATATTGCAAACTCTTGTTTTTAATTAAACCTGGGTCAAGCCCAGCTTTATCCTCCTTGATTAAATTCCATTTATGCCGTGTTTGTATGGACAAAATACTTGTTTAGAGGGCAATTTTTTGTTGTTATATAATTAATTTCCCGCCTTAAGTTAATCTTGCTTTCCGAGGAAATTGCTTAAGAGAGTATTTGATATTTCTCCCAGGTTTTTAACCGGAGGAATTTTCAATTTTTATTTGCGCTTTTTTGGTTAAGTTTAATTAAATTGGAACAGGAAGTAGACTTTGCTAATTAATTAGTATTCTTACTTTTAAAGGAAAATGCAAACAAAGAAATATGAGAACTAGGTTCACGACTGAAATTATACCCGAGCAGTTTTTTTTAGCTCTAAGATTAAAGGGGATAGTTAGAGGCAAGTTCACATTACATTTGCAGTGCCTACTTTTTGCTGTATTTATCATTACATACATGACAGAGGCTTTACTACAAGCTCTTAAAGCTATATTAAAACAATACTGCTCGCTAACGCTAAGCAGTAATGTTTTAATTTTACTTTAAAAGATTGTGGTAAAACTTCATGTTGCAAGAGAGGAAGGAGGTTCAACAATGGAGAATGAATGGTGGATGACCTTCAAGCTAGCTAAGAATTACTTATTGTGCTTATATATAAATAGTGTACCTGTTACGTAACTTGTAAATACCCTAACGTGAAGCTGCATACGAGTGGTATCGCGCTCATTACGGCCCACTCTGGCCGAGATCCTAATTGTGTCACTCCGTGCGTGAAAGGGACCACTTAGTTTCATCTCCCCTACCGTGTGATCTCACATTTTGTGATCTATCATGCACAAGCGTGTGTTGCCTTTACAACTTTTGCTGTTACTTTTCTTTGTTTACCTTATTTTTCTTGTTTGAGCCTTCATCTTGTGCGATTGGCTCTAAACTGGAGTTCTACATAGCATTTATAAAAAGGATCATCGAAAAATTATAGTCACTAAGCCGTGTTTGTTCGCAGTTTTTTTAGGGTTGGTTGTGAAGGAATGATAGACCAAGCTGTGTTTGTTGGCTGATTTTTGTAGACTTGGATTTTTTTAAATTTTTATTTGGTTGCAAAGAACAGGCGTAGCTAAACTTAGCTCTTAAGATGTTTCAAGTGATCCTTATGATCTAATTAAAATAAATATGTTTATACATACATCAGAATAGTTTATTTGTGGTTCATATTCATTAGTTACAATTATTATATTGTTTCCGGAATAATTCGATGTAAATGTAATGATAACTATGATCATGGTCATGGTAATTATAGACAATAGCAAAAAAAAGTCAAGTGAAGTCGGAAACTGATAGTAATGATTTTAAAAGCCCTGTCTGTATAATGATATCCTCTCCAAATTGATGAACTCATTAGAGATGCCTTACCTTTTCAATTACTAACTTTTACATAAATACTAGCTTACGACATACCTATGCCCAGTTTATTTTGACTTTCTGGACCTTTGATTAATTTTCTGTATAAAACAGGCGTGGGATAAGCTTATGTAATCAATACAAAAAAGAGGAGACACTCATAAATCTAACCCAAGAAACAAAAATACCATTAATTTGTTGGCTTTTTTTCAAGTTGACAAGCAATATAGCCAATAGCCATGCCAAGTTACGAAAAGAGTGGTATGACTGTTGATAAGGGGAGAGGTAGACCAAAAAAGGATGGATTCTGTGTGAGAAAGGAGTGAATACTTTGATGACGGCTGATATAAATGAGTAGAGAAAAGAGAATCATGTTGTACCGACTTCACTTGGAGTAGAATTATAATGTTTGTATTTGGGATTTTTAAGATTTTTACCCGCCAAAAGAAGGGTAATGTTTTTTAAATACTGTTTGCTATAGGTACTTAATATAATACAGTGTAAACTACCAAAATTTTAGAAACGAAACGAAACCACAAGGCAGCACTCCTTGAAAATCACAGCGTGAAACGGCCCACCGCAATTGCTTATTTGTGTGTTTTGTGCTCGCGAACAAACGCCGAAGCCGAACATTAGCCGATATTTACCCTAACCTACCCTAATCCATTAGTAATCTAACTAGCTCGGCGTTGGTGAATTCCTAATAAACAGTCTGGTGTCAGAAAACTGTCGTGATATGGCGGATTTGTCCCACTAGTCCCATCAAAATCCATGTCAAAAATACTTATTGTTAGATTACTAGGTTATATACAAAGATTTACCTTTCCAACCAAGTTTCATAGCTGACTTTAAAAACGGAAAAAATGATGAGTCCTGAAGAAGAAGAATCATGGAACCTAAACCGTATCACAAAATGGCTTTCGACTACATAACATGTTTTAATTACGGTTGTCAAATGACGGTAGTCGCATCGCAGGAAGCCATGTCTACTAAACGCATATACTGATCTACCAAAGATAAGTAGGTATATATCCGGTATTAGTAAAACTACCAGCAGTTGGTGTGTTAATTATCATGAATTTACAAGTAGCTACTAAGCAGAGCATGGATTGGTCTCGCTTCAAACGTATTATTAGTATTATTAGTACACCGCAAATGATCGTTGCCTAAAAGTTTGTATTTCAATGTTTACAGAGAGTTATATATATGAAATAGTATCACGACTGTAATCCACATATATACGGTAGATATACTCTCGAATTAGCAGGCACTCTGATCTATAGTGTTCGTCCACACAGCCGAGTTTGCGTTGAAGTATCAAACATATGAAATGCGCTTTTACATTCACAGTGCAATATGGGAACTGTATAGTTATACAGTTCCCATATTGCAAGCTTACGGAACCCTAAAAATCAGCAGGTTGTTAGGTTCCGTTCCCAAAGGGTTCAAATTCAAATTCAAATTCAAGGATCACTTTAAAACGTCTTAGGAACTAGGTGAAGCTACGCCGATTCCACGCGACCAAGCCTAGAAGAATCAGGCAACAAACACGGCTTGGGGTCTACCTTTCCTTAAAGCTATGTAGAGCTCCAATGCGATGCCAATCGAACAAGGTGAAGGCTCAAACAAGAATAAAAATAAATGGTAAAAACGGGACCCTATAACTATGACTTCGCTGTCCGTCTGTCTGTCCGTCTGTCTGTCACAGGGCTGTATCTCATGAACCGTGATAGCTAGACAGTTGAAATTTACACAGATGATGTATTTCTGTTGCCGCTATAAAATACTAAAAACAGAACAAAATAAATATTTAAGTGGGGCTCCCATACAACAAACGTGTTTTTTTACCGTTTTTTATAGATAATGGTACGGAACCCTTCGTGCGCGAGTCTAGCTGGTCGTAGGACTAGCTGGCCATAAAGCTTATTCATCTACCAGCTGTATATCTATGTATTATGTGTATTATTATAATATGTATTATACTATCTGTATTTTGTGGTGAAAATAAATCTGTTTTCTATTCAATTCTATTCCAAATAATCAGATACTTTGTAAACCTATAGGTAGGCACTACTCCATCTGACCGTGGCAGGTGGAGAAACGGATCGAATGTCTTATCTACATCTGTAACCCAATGATACCTAAAGCACACGTGGCAACTATCGTAGAACATTGTGTGATTCGCTTACTGCATTAAATTATTTATTAAATAAATAAATAATAAATAAATATTGGTGGATATTTCATACATCGCCATCTAGCCCCAAACAAAGCAAAGCATGTACCAAAGCGTACGATGAGAACCAGATTACTGATAGAATACTTAATTATACTTTTTTTTGTAGTACATACTTATGATACATTACAACACCCAGACATAGAACAAACATCCATGTTCATCACACAAATATTTGCCCTGGGTCTGGGTAGGGGTCGAACCCACAACCTACAGCGCAGAAGGCAGAGTTACTACCAACTGAGCTGTGAGGCCAGTCTAAAGCGCTTTTATTCCAGCTAGTGTGGTACAAAAGCGTTAAATCTAAAAGCAACATAAGTCGTGAACCCTAGACAAATGCCCCGCCTTAATCAAGGACTTAAAGTTATTTTTCCGTGAAGCAGATAGGGGTGACAGGAATTAGTTGTCTCTGAGCGCCAGATAGGAGTTAATTCGTTTTCTTTACGGACGTCGTCATTGGTCGTTTTTCTTACTGAGTGCAATGGGCTTTGGTTTGCTGTGATACGATGACCGTTGTATGAAAACCGTAAGCGAGCGGAGACGTCCAATCAAACCACACGTAGATGACGTGATGTATGAAGCCATTTGAACACTTTCTTTTTGGTCGATTCCTTTATATAAATTGCTTTGCTGAGCGTTCTAAGAGTAATACAAAATAAATAAAACACCGGCCATACCATCTATAAAAAAAAAACACGTTTGTTATATGGGAGCCCTACTAAAATAATTATTTTATTCTATTTATACTAATTGTATAGCAACAAAAAAGTATACATTTCATGTGAAATTTTCAACTGTCTAGCTATCACGGTTCACGTAGAAATACCTGTAGCGTTTTTGATTAAAAAAAAGATAGTCTCAAGACTGTACTTAATGTTACCCTAGCAAGGTAGACGTCCTCATATATTCAATGTTTTACTTTAGAGACGGCTATATACTTGGACCATAACCTTTATAGTTCAGTTTAATTTTAGTTTTAGTTTAACTTATTTAATAATGTGTTGTGAAGTGGTGTAGGAATAATAAATTTATTTTTACTGTCAACGCGTCTTTTTATCATCATTTCCGGGGGGCGTGGCTGCCATGGATCTAAACGTCTTTTTAAGAATTTTCCTTATTCAGTTCTTAGCTGTCTCTAATAAAAATAGCAATTAGGTACTAGCATTACCAAAAATATTCTTAGTTTTAGATAGACTACCAAATAGATCTAGATAAAATCGCCATAGTATAAGTCTAGTCCCTCTGTTTGATCTTGTTTTACTCGTATTCTGTTCTATATAAATAATATTGTATATTGTCCGACACTAACTTGAAGTGTTAATTATGCTGTACTGCTTTGTATGAAATCCACAGACACCTGATACGGAAGACAGAATCTTAATTCTAATCCTACTAATATTATAAATGCAAAAGTTTGTGAGTGGTTGTGTGTGTTTGTTACTCTTTCACGCAAAAACTACTAAACGGATTAAAATGAAACTTTACAGTAATATAGCTTAAACATCAGAATAACACATAGGCTACTATTTATCCAGGTATCCCGTACCCGAGCGAAACCGGGGCAAGCAGCTAGTAGATTATAAATGCGAATCTTTGTGAGGATATAACTATAGATTTTTACATGGGACTTTATATAACCTGTCACGTATGAAATGCTAACTACTGCAATATGTAGGCATGTGACAAATGTAATGTTTGGACGTGCCTCTGACTACCCACACTAGACATCTTCAAAGGATCTAAGCGCCTGGAGATCTGAGAGGATGTCTACCGTACTTGGGAAGAACAAAGAACAACATCAACCTAATTCTTGTTTAAGAGGTTAGTTAATCATTACGATTGCGAAACTCAGTTACCAAAACAGAAAAATCTCTTCAATAATCAGTTAGGAAAATTTTAAATAATAATCTACTATCGTATTCACTTACGAGATTCAATTACCAAAACGGACCAAACGAATATTATATTTTATTCTAACATAGGCCAACCGCAAAATCCACCGACGGCAATCCCGTATATGGTTACAAATGGAATTCACAGCTGTTATGACGGTTTTAGAAAAACAAGGTCATCAAAAATATAGTAATAACTAGCTTTTAACCACAACCGTGTGTAGATTTAGAAAATCGATTTTGACGATATGATTGTAAAACATTGAAATTCCTAAATATCAAATCAAAATTTTGGGAAAAAAATTGCATATGATCATCCCAAGACTTTAAACTATCTCAATATGAAATTTCACTACAATCGGCCCAGTGGTTTAGCTGTGATAACGTCTCAGATAGACAGACAGACGAAAACAACTACAGACACATTTCTATTATTAGTACCTATAGAAAGGTAGATAAAAAGTAGACAATAAATGACAAAAACGCTCACAACTGTAATCCCTGAATTGGGCCCTAAGATATCTCACCTAGATATTTTTAACCTTGAAGATACTTAAGGTATTCAGACGTACCTCTAAATATTAAATTTGGCACATGTCTACTTTTACCGCATTCTTTATGTGACAGATAGCAAGAACATCAGAGTAAGGGCCGATTTTTCAATCATCAGATAAGTGTTAACTGTGGAATAAAATTGCAATTTTCCATACGATATGTCAAATTTATTCAACAGTTAACACTTATCTGATGATTGAAAAATCGGCCCTTAGTATACTAATTAGTTTCCTCACGGTATTTTCATACACGATTTGCGCATATACATTTCTGGAATATAAACCCTATGACCTTCTGATCGAAAGTTAAGGTACCTCCACAGCTACAAAATAGTAGGTAATAACACAAAATGAAACGCCTAACCACCTTCCCCTTCCAGTTTCTGCAGCGCCCTAATGCTGATATAATGAGAGAACTTTCACCATTTCTTTTTACAAACTCTGCGACCTCTTTGTAAGGTCTTTGCGTTTTTAGCCGCGTTCAAGAGTTTCACCCTGGTATTCAAAGTTCTTACTCATTTTTGTCTCAACTCACTGACGATTCATGATTGAATGAGCTTTAGAAACGACTTAATGATGCTATAGATAGGCTAAGAGACTAAGAAAAAATAAATAGAATCACGACTATAACTCCCAAGTACGGTAGATATCTACTCAGATCTCCAGGCGCTCAGATCCTTGGAGATGATTAAAAGGTAGTCACGTCCATACATTTTGTTTGGCATATGCCCATATTTTGCTGTAGTTAGCTCGAATTCCATATGTGACAGGTTCCAAGCTTATCGCCGTTCATAAAAATACTAGTTAACCTCATGAATCTTTTGACATCAAACGCAAACTGTGGTCACTTTCATCGCAATTCCTTCGAAGTTTGATTGAGTAATACTCAGAATAGCTTGATTGACGACTAAGAATACCGTAATAAGAGTTTCTACCTAATTGACAGAACACTGCGGAATGATTAATGCTTCTTGTAGAACATAAATGTTTAACTCGGCGATTGGTTAAAATTAAAAGTGGGAAGTTAAATGCTCGTGTTCTTTCGACGGTTTTTTTTTGGTTTTCTCGAAATTAACTGTCTTTTGAAATTAACTGTGGTCTGTTCAATAAAGTTTTCATTTGGCAGTCAAACTGTTTTTCTTGACTGGTTTGGTTAAAATGATACTGATACTATATATTATGCTTTATTAATGCTGGTTAAGAAAATTATTTTTTAAACAATATTTTTTTGGAATATAAATTTGGTAATCTAGCAAAAATTTACTAAACAATAAAATCTTGTATGAACTGAATCTCAATACATAAAATAAAATATAACACCGATGTCGGTTGAGTTTATAGATTTAGAGTTATGTAGATACCTTGTTCTCATAAACTACACATGTATACATTGAAATACATAAGACCTGATATACCCTACTTTTAAAATTGGAGTTAAAGTCCAAGTTAGTTGATAAGTAAAAACTAGATAGATAGATAGATTATGTGGAATAATAGTTGATCTAATATCTCATTCTCTAAGTCAGTGTAAATACGTACCACCTATTAGCGACAGTCGTGCACTGGTCAGAGAGATATGGCGCGTTTAGCTTTTTGCACCTACTGTAGGTTAGTGTCTAATGTTCGGTCGTTGGCTACCAGGTTTGTACACTTGCACAAGTACTGGGCAATTAGTTTAGTTTGTAAGTGAAAGAGCTTCATTGGTGATGGTCGATTTCAAACAATATGTTAACCGAAATTGAGCTATAATAATATGTATGTTGGGGTGTTTAGGGTCTATTTTAGACTGATACCTATCTAAGCGAAATAAAACGGTGTGTATGAGTGATTTGTGTAGGAAATAATGCACAGCCGTGTTGGCTGAGTGGAAGGTATACCTCGACTGTCAATTCGAAAGGGTTCAAATCCCTGTATGCATCGATTAATCTTTCTGTTCCAAAAATGTACCTATATGCGCATTAATACGTGATTATAACGGTGAAGGAAAACATCGTAAGGATATTTAGTTAGTATTCTTATAAGCGGTGACGGGCTTGGAATGTGGAATGCTAACTACTGCAAAATGTGGGCATGTGCTGAATGTTTGAACGTGCCGCTGACTAACCCTTTTAGATATTTTAAGCCTTGAGATTGGAGAAGCTCATGAAACAATAACCTACGCAATTACTGCGTTTGCTTTTTTACGTTCGAAGTTTACAATTCCTCAATCTATTTACAAGTACTAACTATCCTAATAATATTATAAATGTGAAAGTTTGTGAAAAGAAATGTATGTTTGTTCCATAATCAGGCCTAAACGACAGAACGGATTAAGATGAAAAAGATGTATGTAGATAAAAAATCAGAATAAACAATAGGTATCTTAAAATCCGAAAAACAACCCCTAAATGATAAAAAAACGCAAAAAGGATGATTTTGGCATGGATGGCGCTGGTGTGCAACAAATATGACATTACAGACTAAAAATAATCAGTCAATAATCGAATAGTGTATTCGATTATCAAAATTTGACAGGACAAAGTCTGTCACGGGTCGGCTAGTACTATAATAATATACTTACCTACTTCAATTTTATAGATCTTAATAAGCATGCCAATAATCAAACTGTTGTTAACCCAGCGTGTTGCGCCAAGAAAGTTCAACTTGATTTAATCCAGTGTTCCCGCGATTCATAAAATGAAAGAACTGTGGTGGCTCAGACTTTAGTCGTAAACCAAGAAGTCAAGCCAAATTGGACTTAAGCCCAGAGTAAGTTGACACTGGATAAGTTGTTTTTATGAAGTAGCCGAAAGTGTTTAATGGATTGGCACTTAAAAGTGCACTCAAGTTATTTTACAGCTTTGATTATTCACACTTGTTTCCATGCTTATTAAATTGACTTTCTTCATTGTGTTTGCAGCTGCAAAGTTACATTGTACAGTCATAACATGAAATTATTCTGTATGATCGCACTCTCCATGTCATATCTAAATATCATTTTGATAAAATTCCACCACCAAATGGCCTGAGTATTTTTATTAGGGCTCCGTAGCCAAAGGGTAAAAACAGTACCCTATTACTAAGACTTCGCTGTCCGTCTGTCTGTCACAGGGCTGTATCTCATGAACCGTGATAGCTAGACAGTTGAAATTTTCACAGATGATGTACTTCCGTTGCCGCTATAACTAAAACTATAAACAAAACAAAATAAATATTTAAGTGAGGTTCTCATACAACAAACGTGTTTTTTTATAGATAATGGTACGGAACCTTCGTGCGCGAGTCTGACTCGAACTTAGGCGGTTTTTTTTTAAATATAGTTTAGTCCTTAATATCAGCCATGTTGGCCGAATGGGAGTTACCTTAATGTTTAAACGTGCCTACGACTACCCTCTTTAGATGGTAGTCATGTTCTTTATTTTAACTTTTTACTATTAGCTAAATAAGCTGAATAAATACAATTTTCCTTTGAATTTGAAATATAAAAAATCTAGTTAGGTATGTGCTTGAAATTTTTCAGAATGTTTCAAACGCGAAAATATGAATGTTTATTTTAGAACCATAAACAATTCTCATGTAAACCATCAAAACCGCATTTGAAAATGAAAGCTGCGCAGACAACACCTGCATTCATAAACAGAAGTTCTGCTGGCCCGCACGATCCGACGGATATGACGTGCAAAAACAATGTAGAGCGTTGTACAGCCATGTGCTTTTAGGCCCGGTTTACTCATAACCATACTACTCGTGGATCAGGTCGTGATATTGGTGGAAATTTCACACAGCGCCATCTAGTTCCGAACTAGGCATAACTTGCACTATGGAAACCAGAAAACCGATATAATGCTCACATACATTTTTGTTGTAAATAAATAGTCTCACAACTGTATTCCCAAGCACAGTTGATATCCTCTCAGATCCTGAAAGATGTATAAGAGTAGCTAGAAACACGTCCAAATATTACACTGGCACATGTTTACTTTTTACAGCAAGTTGGTGGTTTTCTGGGTTACGTATCTAAAGGGTAATAACGGGACCCTATTACTAAATTTCCGCTGTCCATCTGTCCATCCGTCCGTCCGTCTGTCTATCTGTCATCAGGCTGTATCTCATGAACCGTGATAGCTAGACAATTGAAAGTTTTACAGATGATGTATTTTTTAAGACGTTGCAAGCCCTTTATCACTAAATCAGTGTAAAGAGTAACATCGAACTCAATTAATCGCATCGCAAGAATTAATGCGTGGTTTTCACCGCACAGCAACCGCACCGCTAGGTGTAATGCAGGCCTTACAAACAGACAGGCTGCATTGCAAACCGAGCGGGCGGAACACCTGCCGAAATCAATTTTCTGGTGTGCGGGCTCGAACGCTCTTATCGCTTGTGTTCCATATATTTTTTAGGAAATTGTGGCTTCCGATTGGATAATAAAATTGTATTGTTTCGGTGTATTTTTGATTGCTCTTAAAAGCTCTGTTGGGGATTTGTGAATGTCAGATTTTTGATCATGTTCTTTTAATCATCAGAGAGTACTTTGCTGTATAATTTATGCATTTTGGCTTGTATTTTAAGTTTTTGCGAAGAGCATTTTCAGATAAAATATCAAGCTGCATGAACAATAGATGTCAAAGTGAGGTGGCAAAAAAAATACAAAAATAAAGAGGCGATGTTTTGAAAAAAATCGACGTTGGTCATTGGAATTGTTTGATTTATCAATAGAAAACATTTTTGTTTTAACTTTTTCCATACGTCAAACAAAACCTAATTATTTTTCTAAAATTACCTAAATCAACGTTAATTACAAGAAATGGAAATTTGTTTTATCAAACCAATCATCAACAAAACTACTCGAAACTACATTAAAGCTGTTGAAAGTTGAGTAAAATATAGAGACCTCGTGTAGGAAATGTAGGTGGGCACATTTTAATCACGCGATCACGCGCCGTTGCTTTGCTTTACCTACACTCCTCGGGTTTGGAGCATGATTGTCGCCTTTTAGATCGAGAGACCAAAGCACTGAAGGTTTACTACAAGTATTATTAATTACTAGTAGACCCGCGACAGACGTTGACAATGTCCAAACGATAATCGCATAGAGTAACGACAGTCAGATTTATTGCACACCAGCGCCATACCAAAATTATCCCTTATGAGTTTTTATCACTTTATCAAAGTAGTCTATGTTTTATTCGGGCATTATATTTACATCTACAACAAATTTCATCTTAATCCGTTTTGTCGTTTAAGCCTGTTTGAGGCACAAACATACAAACATCCTCACAAACTTTCGCATTACATTATAAACATAATATTATTAGGATGTCATGAGAAAAGTATGAGCCTATGCTCACAATATTCTTCATTCAAACCTTACAATCGTGACGTTGGGTATATCTTAAACATAAAAACATAAAAAATATAAAAACCATTAAAACTAAATTTTTGCATAATATATAAAAGCTTTATTAACATACACGCGAGAGTTTTTGTGAGCGCAAAATTTTCATTACAATTTTTACTTAATACTTGACAATGGTACTTTTTTAGTCAACCCAGGTCACAAGTCAGTAGAAGGGTCTAATAAGGTCATTCCTGAAGGTTATACGACGGGCAATACTCTATTCAAATGATTCAATATCCTATGGATACAAATCAGGTAGGGCAACTTGAGTTTGGAGCTAACTACGGGATTTTTTATTGCAAACAAATTATATCCACGCATAACTGTGATTCATTTTTTTAGGCGACTGAATTGAGAGGTTATTCGGCCACACTTTTTCAGTTTTATTTGGAAAACTCCATTTAGTTTCTCCATGTTTTAGAATTGATTCTCCATACAGATGTACAATTTTGCAAAATGGTTTGCGATCCAAGATTATTTCTGAAATAGACTAGGTTTTCCGAATGTCTGATACGATTACTCACTTATTTATAAATATTGCACTCCAGTTATAAACTGGCATGGTGTTGATCTAGCAATGTAGATCTTACCTTCTAACTCATCAAAAGCTGAATGCAGAGTGGTGAACATTTTCTCGTCACGATTGGTAAAATAATGCTGTATTTATTATATTCAATTGTACCTAATGTAATTTTTATGAGAGATAAAATAATTATTCTATCTCATTTCTGTCGGTCATATAAGAATAAAATAACAGGGTTCGAGTTTAACTTTTGAATGTAAAATAGCAAGTTTTTGAGTTCATTTTGAAAGGGCGAGCGGCACAGTGATTACATTTTATTTTCTTTGTCTTAATATTCTTACAAATTGAGTTAGGCAGCTAACGTTACGAGTATTGAGATTCTTATTGTAGTTTTTATAATCAAGCTGAAAAAAAGAAAATGTATTTTTGGATTAAATTATAGTTCAAGGGCTTCAACAAAATAAGATGGTTTGAAATTCAGTATTGTAGAAGTAGATACCTAATAAAAAAGTAATTGCTACTTTTATTTATTTAAGGGAAGATTACTTTAATATTAGAATACTATTTTCAGAATCATGCTTGGGGGGCGTCATGGCCATATTTTCATGCCAAAAACTCAAACTCAAACCAGACTACTAGAACATCGAAAATCGAAAATAAAATATATAAACAATACTTCAATTACAGGTGGTTCAATAAATTGGAAAGTAGATATTTTATATTGAATACGTACTAAATATTAATATAAAATTGATGTTTACGTGCCTCTGATTAACCTTGCCCTTTAGACAACTTCAAGGATCTGAACGTCTGGGATCTCAAAGTCTATCGTACTTGGGGATTACAGTCGTGATCCTATTTCATAGATGTACAAATTGTACAAGCTAACCCGGCGAACTTAGAATTCGCGACTTCGTTCGCAAGGTAAGGTGGTAGATTAGCGGTGTAAGTAGGTCTACTCGATGTAACCTATTCCAATTTATTATACCTACTCGTATGATTATTATAACGATAAACTAAACAGTGCGTACCTAGGTAATTAGGTTGGTAACTTCTTCATTAACCGACGAAATAAGAGGAGGTTGTATAGTAGTAATCGATTACCAACACATAAAAACTAAGTTCAGCCGACTACAAACCAAGATATTTTGTCGCTTAATATCTTTATCGAATACATATTCGTTATTATAACTTCGCAACAGTTTATCAAAATGCATGCAATCCCTATAAAGAGTGTCCAATAAAAGCAATCGCCGCGAGGTGGCTGGTCCCACCCCATCTTGGCATCTGCACACTCCACAGATTACTTTGCAATTGAAAACAAATAATAATAAATACGGGCGCGGTTCGAACGCCTCGAGAAAATTGGAAAAATGGAGAAACATAAAAAGCGCGGCTGAGGCATTGCAGACACGGGGTTTATGAGGCTCACTGTTCTTCCTCTGCTCACTTCCTCAGGCATCTGCTAGCTTATTTCGTAAAAACTATGTTAATCATCTTATTTTAGGCTTTCAATTGGTTTCTGCGGCACAGTCTAGCTCTAGCACTTCTGCAGGCATCATTGTTTTTTTGACTGTTTCTTAAAACCTATGTTCTTGTTCCCAATAAATATTTATTTCATTCCATTTCATTCAATGCAGTTTAGGTACATATACCTACATAGTTTCTATAATAGTTATTATGAAATTGGTATTCCCTAAAATGTATGAGCTAGCTGTTCGTGGGATGCTTGCTCAATACTATGTTACACAACTATCGGATGCATATGAGGCTAGATTTATCATCATCTTTCTGTCTTATCCCACTCAAGTGGGGTCGGCAGAACGTGTTTCATTCTTCCATACTATCACTTGTCATATCAGTATTGCACATCTTTTTTTCTTACGTAGGGTGGAAGATGGCAACACAAATTGTCAGTCCAGTGGGGCATGATCATTGTATTAAGAATTGTAATTCTTGACTGGTAACAATCTATACTGTCATCTTGCACTCGTGCTTCTAATTGAATCAGTGTGAGTGATGATTAATTAATTAATTAACGATTAATAAAAGACGTTTACGTAACGATCGCATGAATCCTGAATTTACGAAAGCGTCACAATATACCAATTTTTACAATCATCACTACATAGTATAAAGCAAAGTCGCTTTCCGCTTCCCGCGTCTGTATGTAATATGTATGTATGTATGTTTGCTTATATCTTTAAAACTACACAACGGATTTTGATGCGGTTTTTTTAATAGATAGAGTGATTCAGGAGGAAGGTTTATATGTATAATAACATGCTACCCGTGCGAAGCCGGGGCGGGTCGCTAGTTACATAATATAATCTTTATGTCAAGAAATTAAATACTTTATAATGTCAATCAAAGCCAAATGATAAAAATAATAAAATAAAATATAATATGCCCCTAGGTGACTTTGATCTAGCTGATCTATTAAAAACAATTAGGTCCTATGCTAAGAGCCTTCGTATTTCAAAAACCAACGCACTTAGGGATTAGCACGAATCACCATCGTATCGACAACGTTGATTGATACTAAATGTAATAGATGACAATACTCAGCAAAGCGATTTTGACATTATCGACGACAGAGACAGTGCCTCGATATATTCGACCAAAATCGTCATCTGTCGTAGTAGAATATGTGATGTCAACTATCAAAAGTAATGTCGGTCGTTCCATCTTTCAAAAGATAGTCGGAAACGATGTGTCGTTAGTCCAGCTATATCGTTTATCGTTTTCAAGAGTGGACCCCATACCACTGTGCTATATAAAAGCTCGAGCAGGCAGAAGATTCCAGAATTAGGTAGTACACAATAACCGCAACATATCATAATCCGGGTTTATCGTTATGAAAACTATCCTCGGCATTTGTATGCGGGAGCGCGGGCCAATCCGTCAGCAGACCGCGGCGCGTGACAGGAATCCACTCCAGCACACAGATGCCGAAGGAATAGAAAAGCCTAGATATTAAAACCAATAAAAAAAAGGATCACGACTGTAATCCTCAAGTACCGCAGACATCCTCTCAGATGTCCAGGCGCTTAGATCTTTTGAAGATGTCTAGAGGGGGTAGCAAGAGGCACGTCCAATGATTATGTTTGGGGCTATGCCAATATTTTGCAGTAGTTAGCATTCCATACGTAACAGGTTGCAAGCTCATCGCCGCTTATAAGAATACTAACTGGTTTGCTCACTATGTTTTCCTTCACCGTTTTGAAAAGTCCACTCGGCCAACAAGTCTATAAAGCTAAATTAAATAAAAAAACAATTTTGAATCAAACGATTATTCTATTTGAAAAATTTGTTTGCGAATTATAAAAATTGTGGTTGTCGTGAGATTTACGTCGCTTATGAGAAATTTTTTCGAACATTTCCAAAAGTATACTATAATCAAATTTAATAATTATTACAAATGCAAAAGTCTGGTATGTTTATTTGTTACTCAATCACGTCGTAGCGGCTGAACTAATTTCGATGTCATTTTGTTTATAGATTTTTTTGACCCAAAACATACGATTTATGATTATTTATGACCTATTATAACTTGTTATTTAGATACCACGTGATCGAAGCCGCGGGAGCAAGCTTGTTATTGAATATCTTAGAATGTTCTAAAGTCATTTCTAGAAAATACGTATCGACCTCTTTGTTGTGACCTATGTTATGAAATGTTACCAACGTTATGGCAGACTATTGACTTAGATTCAATGACGTCATTTACTTGACCCACAGGTTTAGTATTTCTAAGATATTGCGGAATATTCTCGAAATATCTACTTTTCTGTGGAATTGTGGCTCGTATCTTATTGTGGGAAATGGGAAGATAAAGTTGCAGCTTCCCTACGTCTAGAAGCCCGACCCTTATTGACACGAACGCCATTTTGATCTTAGAGCTGGGCTTTGCCATAACATTTTACTATACAGTATTTCTATTTCATCATAACAAAATGCGACCCTGGTTTTTTATGTATCTTTTTTTTGGCTTAGATTTAGTAGTGATTATTTTTGACATCTGACTTTCAGGCGAATTTATAAAAAAAAGTTTTTTTTCTTGAACTACGTATCACGCCTGTTTCCCAGAGAGATAGGCAGAGACCACGGCTTTTCACTTGCTACGATCCTCACATACTTCTTTTGCTTCATTCATTTCATCACATTCATGCATACTCGTCGGTTTAGAGTAACTAGACTTGGACTTTTTCGAAACTTTTTTTGAACCCCTAAACCTCTTATAATATTAAATTAACTAGTAAAAATTCTCTGAAAAAACGTTGAAGATGCCCACACATAAGAATTCATAAGAATGTAAGTAAACTCCAATCGACAGAAAACAAGTTCCCAATTAAATATTACGTGGCCATAATGTACACTCGGTGTCTCGGAGCCACCACTGTTTCAATAGAATACTGCAGGATCAGTATATTGCATCTAGTTTCTCCTCCAGTTAGAGTAGATATTTTGTTTGCCATTATGCCCGTTTTCTTTAATTTTATACTCGTACCAAACGATATCGATATGATAATCAAGTATTATTAGGTATGCGTTGTATTTTGCACATACACGTTAAACAGATCTAGATATATCTGTTTAACGTGTATCTGCTAGTCTAGATAGCTAGTATGCTAGCTGTCTATATAGTAGGTATATATAATGCCATCAAAAACATAACTTGTAAAAAAAGCCAAGTCTCGCAACGCAACGTGGTCCTTCTGTCTTAAGTTATTACGTAAAGGTTAGCTAATTACGTAATAACACAAGTCAGAAGGACCCTTAAAGTAGGGACTGAATAAATTAACCGACTTGGTATTACATGGATTTCACAACTTTTTACGGTAGAAGAACTGAGTTGCGTTGCGAGACTTGGCTTTTTTTACAAGTTATGTTTTTGATGGCATTTCATTTATTTTTGTAGATAGCCCTACTTTTTAGGGTTACTTACCTAAAGAGTAAAAACGGAACCCTGTTACTAATACTCCACTGTACGTTCGTCCGTCTGTCCATCTGTACGTCTGTCCGTCTGTCCGTCTGTCGGTCTGTCGGTCTGTCGGTCTGTCTGTCCGTCTGTCTATCACAGGGCTGTATCTCATGAACCATGATAGCTAGACAGTTGAAATTTTCACAGATGATGTATTTCTGTTGCCGCTATAAGAACAAATACTAAAAACAGAATAAAATAAATATTTAAGTGGGGCACCCATACAACAAACGTGATTTATAGATAATGGTACGGAACTCGACGTGCGCGAGTCCGACTCGCACTTGGCAGGTTTTTTTAGGATTTTTACACTAAACACCAATTGTGTTTCAAATTGGAAGTTTCTATGTCTGCTAGAAGTGCCTTAAACTTTTGATGATCGGTCAGTCAGTCAGTCAGTCAGTGGGTGAGTGAGTGAGTGAGTGACAAAATAGGAAACTTTGACTAGTTATAATTCTTAAACTACTGGTTCAAATTGAATGAAATTTGAAATATACCGTGTTTATATAGTGACTGCTTGGTTACTGAAAATTCAGGCTTCTAGTTTTATCCACAACGAAGTGATAGGGGGTCGAAAATGGCCTGAACTGCTTCGAGAAAAGGATGGTACAGCCGTGCCGCTTTATTGCTTGACTTGGCGGGGGCACTGCCGTGCCCCCAGATACTATTTTTGTATTTTTGTATGCTTTTTTGTAATGGTAAAACTAACTACTTAACTAAAATAAACTAACAAACATTTTTTTTAACATTTTATATTAAAAAATATATTATCAGCGAGTAAGACATATTTCCTTTTTAAAAAAGTTAGATATTCCCACGAAAATGGCAATTTTAACCTTAGGTATCAAAAAATTGTTTAGTAGTATTATTATAAAAATTGTCTAGTAGTATTGGGGTAGTCAGAGGCACGTCCAAACATTATATTTGGCACATGCCCACATTTTGCAGTAGTTAGCATTCCATACGTGACAGGTTGCAAGCCCATCGCCGCTTATAAGAATACTAACTGCTTTCCTCACGATGTTTTTCTTCACCGTTTTGAGCACGTGTTTTTGATACGCATATAAATTTTTCGAACAGAAAAATCCATTGATGCACGCCGGCATCCAAATTCAAATTCAAATTCCTTTAGATTGAAAGTCGAGGTACCTCCCACTAGTCATTTGTATTTTTTTTTATTCTGCCCGCACTATTGAAACATAGTCGAAACGTCGGGAAAATAAATTAAAGGTAATAACGCGATAAAGATCCGTGTAAAAATTAATAGTTAACTTGAAGGTAAATCAAGCTATAAATACGAGTTTATGAGAACATTTTTGACTTATGCCTATATAAGTCTCATCCGCAGATGAACACAGATTACTCTGATTGTGCGTCTTCCTACCGTGTGTTATGCCTGTTTAGTATTCAGCGGTGGTAGTGGCTACGGTAACTTCGGACTTGGCTAATCTTTGGGGACTGCGGTAGGATCAGACGCTTATGGACTTTAGCGAAATCATGTTAGAAAATATATTTTTTAAAGCTTTATCTATAGCGTAAGGCATCAAATTGATGGTCGATATAAGTCAACGTAATTATTAGAATACAGGTGCTAGTTTTGCTCGTGTACTATTAAGACCAAGCGATAGAATATGTATATTCCTCACAAACTTTAGAATGTATGATATTAGTAAGGTTTTTTTAGTAAGACTCGGTCTTTTTTTCTGCCTTTTTATTTTTAATAAAAATATATATTTCAAAATCAATTGAGGGCATTACAGAGCCATTACATATACATGATTTCATTTGAGTGATTTTTAACCGACGATAAAGAGGTTTTCAAGTAGACATATATCTTTTTTTTATTGCTCTTTTATGTATCTCTAACTATACATATAAATATCTTTTACCTGGTGATCCGATTTCTTCCGTCATATAATTTAAAAAACCAAAAACGTCCCTTGACTTTTCGATTGATCGAAAAAATATTGTCGGTTTTCTTTTTAGTTTTCTAAACGTAATTATATGAATTGTCAATTTATTTGATCAAGTCCAAAGCATACTCGGCCCGTCATACCTGTCCGGCTCAATTCTGGTGGAATTGTGACAAAGTTGCGCTGCGTTGTTGCGCCTTTGTTTAGAACACGACGGCTAATAACGCGCCGTGACTCGAATACAAGCGTTAACGCTCATACTTTTAAGAATAATCCAGGGGCCGTACTATAAACTCAAAAGTTAATTTGACTGGCCAGTCTTCTTCTTGCGTGTCAATGGTACAGAGATTGATTTAAATTATGTTGCGTAGAATTTCGCCACCTTCACTCCATCCTCGGTGGTACCCTGTGCAGGTGGTAGAGCACTGGGGACAATTGAGAAGGTGGTTGAAGGCCAAGTACGGTTGACATCCTTTCAGATCTCCAGGCGCTTAAATCCTTGAAGATATCTAAAGGGGTTAGTCAAGAGACACGCCCAAAGATTAGTTCATGCCCACAAAGATGCCATCAAAAAAATAACTTGTAAAAAAACCCATGTCTCGCAACGCAACTCAGCTCTTCTACCGTGAAAAGTTGTGAGATCCATGTAATACCAAGTCTAACCGACTTGGTATTATTACATGGATCTCACAACTTTTTTTCAGTTAGTCATTTATTCAATCCCTACTTTAAGGGTCCTTCTGTCTTAAGTTATTACGTAAAGGTTAGCTAATTATAGAAGTAATAATAAAAATGCAGTACAAATACTATTGAAAATTAGTTATGTAAGGTTGTTAATTGTATAATCTACGAAACCCTGCATTGCGCGCGACGCGAAACGCCCGTTTTTCGGCCTAGAGATCGAACAAATGCAAGCCCCCATGTCAGTATGAGCACAGTCCAAACATGTTGAATGCTTTGGCGAACGTGGATTACGTTGTGTTTGTGCCGATTGTGTAATGTGGATAATTGTGTTGTAGTTAACAATCAGCTCGCTCCTGGGGCGGTTTTCCGATATTGGCTGGTGGGCTTTGTGTTCTAGGTTAAAAGCGGAGGCGGTTATACTTCACCGCTACTGCTTAGAGCCTGTACACACTTAGTTTTTTAAACGCGCCGTCGACGCGCGTTTGTTGCTATACAAACACAAAACGCACGCAAGTTAAACGCAAGGTGTACAGGCTGTGTTTGACTCGCATGCGTATTGCGTCTGTATCTGTGCACAGGCCCTTAGAGTGGGTTTCCATTGACGCAGAGCTTTGCGGACAGTGAATAATTTTGACCAATCACAGTGCTCGAAATAGTTAACACAACGTTTTCAGACGCTGTGATTGGTCAATGGCTGCTCCGTTTCCACTGATACGCTTTGCTAAACTAACCTTCACGGTTTAAAGTTTTTCGCACACTATACCAACTGAAATTTAAACTTTAAGTACCGAAGTATCTAGGTATATGAATATAAGCCTTAATCCTTATACAGGATGTGTTTAGACTACGCTCAGAAACTAAAGACACAAGTACCCTTATGAATGTCAATAGCTTCTGTAAGATTATCAACTTAGTTATTGTATCAAAACGACGAAGATTTTTTTTTAAATAATAATGATTATGGCCTGTATTTGAACATACTCGTAAAAGCTGTATAATGGCCGAAAGTTAACTAAATTAAAAAGATATCAGATGTACACAAATTTAACAATAAATACATTATTTCAGGCATCCGGAAAATTACCAAATTATGAAGTTACATACAACATGTAGAATTTTTTCTAGTTTTGTTTTAGTTTTTTTTCAGTGATAATCAAGTAATATCTAGTTTCTGTTCTCGGGAGCAATCTAAATACAATAATCAAAATAATACATGATGTATTAAAACTATACTGGTTGTTAATAATTGTTCATAATTTTATATACATATGCGGCTAATTACCACTTTTTTCTTGTATTGCTGACGTTTTGAGACAATTCAGATGCTCTTCATCATAAGCATCCTCCGCGACCGTGATCAACGGCTGATCGATGAATACTTTATATAGGTAGTCTATAGGTAGCTCAATTGATTCAGATCACTACCAGTAAGAAGCATTCCCAAGATAGATTTTGTGAAATGATATCCTAAATTCACATTCGTATTATTTTTATCCGGCAATTAATGTCGTCATCATCTGATACTTTATGCATAGATAATGAGGAGGAAAAATGGAAAAACAGTCATTTCCTGTTTTAATAAAGCTGTCTGAGAGAATAGATGATCGTTCGTTAATTAAGCCTCGGAATCACTCAGATATTAAGGGATTCGTGGTCCGCATGTAAACATTGAAATAAATATGAGTTTATTGCGGGTTTCTCAAGTACCTTGACATAATTATGTTAGATCTTAAATAAATAATATTATATATTATTGTTACTGTTTGTATTACCCGCGACTTTGTCAGCGAAGATTCAGAAAATTGATTTTTGACGACTTTATCGTAAAATATTGAAATTCCTGAAAATCAAAAAATAATATTTGAGGAAAAAAGTAGCCTATGTTCATCTCAAACCTATTAACTAGCTCTAAATGCATCGCAATCGGCCCAGCAGTTTAGCCGTGATAACGTTACAGACAGACAGACAGACAGACAGACAGAGTTACTTTCGCATTTATAATATTAGTTTCGATAAAAATCAAATTAAATGCAGTTTTTTATGTGTGATTTTATATCAGTAACTTTGCTGTCCCTCACACAATCACTTAGAAGACAAACAGGCAAACAAATTTTCAGTTTTGTAAGATATTTTGACACACCACTTGACTGCTAGGTATTATTTATATGAGTAGCCCTTCGTATCGTGTACCAGAAACTACTAGTACCATGGTACCACAACATCTAGTTCTGTAGTTCATGCAAACATTATGTGTAATATGTGGTTTCCACTAGTCTAAATGTATTAAACTCTTGGGTTACTGACTGACTGACTGATCTATCAACGCACAGCCTAAACCATTGGTCCTAGAAACTTGAAATTCCTTTTTGAAATCAATTTTGATGTGTAGGGGTGCTCTATAAAGGAATTCCATAAATCCAACCCCTAAGATTGTGCAGCGGGGGTTAAAGTGAACGAAGTCGCGAGGTTTTCCACTATTTTTGACTAAAACTGTTGCTTTGTGAACCAGTCCGTACCAATTTAAATTTAAGTATATATAAATATTCGTATAAAAGCAGTACCTCACCAAAAAGTTCTCTCCCCAAACCGCCTCTTCAATAACAGCGCAAATAAAGTCACCTTCTCACACATACGACGCATTGATGTAAATAAAAAGACTTGCACACCGGGTCGTCGCAATATCGCAAGGCTTTATTTAGGCATTTGTCGCGAATAAATCACAATTGGAGCAGTGTGCTTTGCCAACAGCGATGCGGTACAACTGTGTATATACGGGACACTGTAACAGCGAAGACATCTCGTTGTTACCAACCTAGCTATCTTCTGCCTGCGACTTGTGTGCTGCTTTTAGAATTTGTGCTGAAGTTCTGCTGAAGTAATTATTTATTTTATTGTTGTACGTACTCGCTTAGTACATTTAATTATTATTTTTCTTTCTTGTTCTTACGGCACCACACTGGAGCTTTACATACTCGTAGCATTAAGGAAAGGATCATTGAAAAAAATGATAGACCCAAAGCCGTGTTTGTTGCATTTTTCTTCTGGTCGCGAGGAACAGGCGTAGCTTCACCTAGCTCCTAAAACGTTTCAAAGTGATCCTTGTGATTTTATTGAAATAAATGGTTTTTGGATTTGGATTTAAATTTGAATTTGACTTCGCTCGAGTGGTACCAGATAAAAAGGAGCTTTTCATTCCATTTCATGGCATAGGCTATGTATGGTCGCGACGCGCGTATGTAGGGGACACAGACATTCAATCATACTAACATACTTTCGAATTTATAATATTAGTAAGATTCGTTCACCATTATATTCAAAGCCCTTTTAAATGCCTAAATTTTTGAAGAAATCGAAGCCGAAACAATGATGCCGACTCCCTACTACGATGCCGTACTACAATCTCTAAAGTAAGACTAAAACAGTATTACTTTAAGAGCGAAAGCGACAACGCTATATGAATACGTACGGCGTCGTCAGTTTCTCAATACTGCTTTAGTCTAACTTTAGAGATTTTAGTACGGCCCAAAGTCCTAATAAAAACATATTCGACTAGACTACTTTTAAGTCGCGTTTTGAAAAGTATGAAACAAGAAAATATTTAAATAAAAAGACGTCCGTATGTTGCCCCAAAAAGTGTCTTGCATCGGCTCTGTTGATATGAACTTATATTCTTTGCATTTACATAACCTATTCCGCGGAACCTTTGTGCCAGTACATAGTACATTATGTACACAAAGTGGCATTGTCTCTGAACCATCATACTACTCGTATTTGAAATGGTTTTCTTTTTGTGATAGAAATCTTTTGAACTACTTTAGGCAATATTGCTTGTGTTATTTACATTATTATAGAAAACTTGTGGATACCCGTCTTCATCCACGTGAAGTTATTTTCAAACAGACTTAATTTACGCTGCATTCCCTTTAGGGGATGAATTTCGGGAATTCCTTTTTTTATATCTCCAAGTGCTTCAGATCCTTGAAGATACATACATATCACATATTACACACATATTGGCGGACTTTAAACACAGCGCCATCTAGCCGCTTGTACTATGAGATAGTACAAGCTTGTACTATGAGATAGTACAAGCTTTGCTTAGTTTGGGGCCTAGTTTGGGACCAGATAACTGATAGAATACTTACCTATATACTTTTTTTTTTGTAAATACATACTTATATACATATTAACACCCAGACACAGAACAAACATCTATGTTTATTACACAAATATTTGCCCTCGGTGGGGATCGAACCCACAACCTATAGCGCAGAAGGCTACCAACTGAGGTGTGAGGCCAGTCAAAGAAAGCCGAAGGTACGTTCAATTAATAAATTAATTTGTCATAATACCCTTGCCCACATTATGTAGTATGATTTCCCATATGCCCAATTGCCCACATTATGCTGTAGGGTAGTTAAAATTCAATATATATGGCAGCTCAATTTAAGAAATTGAACAATTTTCACTTTTGATTTTGTTTCTTTCGGCGAAAATCGATCAAGATCCGACATTCAGTTTCATTTTCCAAGAGAGGTCTTAATATTTCCTGTGTGCATTAACTTTAAATTACCGTGAATAATAAAAAAACACATAAAAAAACTTTGGAACCTAGGTGAAGCTAGCCATTTATACCAATGTAATCTACCTACCATTGAGCCAATTTTGCCGACACTACATGTAACAAAACTAAAGCAATCTCCCATCGCCGGAATATACTCCTCATAATGCAAGCGAATAGAATTTTAACAAGGGTCTTTGATGTGCCAATGAATAAGCGATTTGGACGCTTTACGACGCCGTATTACGGGGCCCGCGACACCCCGTACGTTGCGTAACACGCTGTTTACTGCCGTGTCGTGTTTTGAGAGAATGTGATGGAAACCGTAAATTATGACGTTTAAAGGTTTAATCCAGAGGTTTCCAAACTATTCTGTCTTGTAGACCACTTGCCGTTTTCGGTTGACCTCTTAACCAACTCCAACCGAAACCCTCCCTCTGGCGAAGACAAATTATAGAAATCTCACATCATGCTCACATCTTGCAATAGTTTCGGCATTCTACACGTGACAGGTTGCAAGCCCATCGTCATTTACTAGTATAAGAATACTAAATTGTTTTTTCAAGATGTTTTCCTGCATCGTTTTGAGCATGTGTTTAGGCATATCATTTGCTCGAATATAAATCTACCGTGATCAGAACCCACGACCTTTTGATCGAAAGTCCAGGCACCCCCCATTAGTCCAACACAGCACCTCGGGGAATTTACGGAGTTAAATTGAGCTTCAATTTTTAATTTGACGGTCATTTCACTTTTGTAACGAATACAACACTCTGTTTATTTTAATATGTTCCGAGGTAACGCAACAAAGAAAAGAGTTCTCGGTATATCACTATAGAATGTTATGAGACTATGAAAAGTTATATGAAGTCACTCATAAACCTGAGCCACTGAACCTGTAAAGAGGAAATGAACTGTTCAACTTAATGCAATATTGGGACATGGAGTTATATCAGCGTGATGTTATAAATAGGACGATGAAGTGGCAGGTGATGCGTCACCTGCATCGTGTGGCATGAGGGTCTACTCTTGAAAACGATAATCGATATATCGAGGCAAACGTCACATCGTTTCCGACTATATTTTGAAAGATGGAACGACCGACATTACTTTTGACAATTGATATCATACATTGTACTATGACATATGACGATTACGCCCACACGAACTAAAGTCGGGAGGGGCGCAGCGTCCAGGTAGGAGCGCGCAAGTGGCGCGGCCCCGTTTGTTCGACTGTGTGGAGTCACAGCACTGGCGAGGTGGAGGCAGCTTGGAGTCAACCCGGGGGCGCGCAACCGGCTCGGCGCCGCTTGTTGGTCAGTGCAAAGTCATAGCACTGGCGAGGCGGAGCTGGCTCGGAGTTAAGGCGAGGGCAAACAAGCGGCGCGGCGGCGCACCCGCGCTCCGTCGCATTTTACAACTGTTTAATGTTGCCATAATATAATTGATGCATAAGCGAGCACGTACTCGCCAAAATACACCTAATTTAAAAGGGCGCTAAATTAAAATTATTTTCCACTGGCTTTCCAAACTTTCTATCAACAAGAATAATATTTTTATTCATAGCTTTATTCTAACTTTTTAGCGTCTAAAGGCACCGGCCGAACTGCCAAAAGTTACGAAGACGTCTCACATTTATCAAAGTCGGCTAATTCAATTCGTTCGGAAACTTGTAAACAGGACGGCAGGTTATTGATTTAACTAATATTTATTAGAACGAAATATATTTTAAAACTTGATGATAAATGATAGGAAAATAGCTTTGTTATTTTATATTATTAGGTTCTAAAGACTGGCCTCACAACTCAGTTGGTAGTAACTCTGGCCTCTGTGCTGTAGGTTGTGGGTTCGATTCTCGCCGGGGACAAACATTTGTGTGATGAACATGGATGTTTGTTGTGTCTATAATAATATATAATTATAAGTATTCTGTCAGTAATCTGGTTTCCATAGCTTGCTTGATTGGGCCTAAATGGCGATTTTCTAAACGTCCACTAATATTTATTAATTTTATATTTAAAGTGGATTTACTTACTTATTATCCCTTATTCGCTATCACTACACTATGACATTTTAATGGTTATAAAAACTTTCACAGATTAAATTACGATAACGATCACCAGCGATAGACCGTCACGTGATGACGATCTTTCACGAGCTAGCCAAGCTTGCTCCGAATCACACCCCAGGGCTCGCCAACAATAAAAAACCCAAACAGAATACATTAATACAGAAATTACAGAAAGCTAATGTTATATCAAAACAAATCATTATTTAATTTGTACTCAGAATGAAATAATAATTTATTACAAAGACGAATGTAATTCTCAAATGATTAATCGTTGTTGGCAACAGGTGGGACAGTAGGGTTATTGAAAAATATCCATTAAGCCTGAGATTCCTATGAAACTTTGGCCAACACGGCTGTGGTATAGCGGTGATAGATAGCGGTGACCAACTGATTTCAGAGAAATATTCGGTTATTGCTAGATCTCCGCTATTTTATATTCGTCCAAAATATCGTTAAGCTCGAGATTCCTATGAAACTGTGACCATCAGGCTGTGGTAGGTATAGCGGTAACGGATATCGATCTACACTACAGATAAATATTTGGTTATTGCATCTACGCTATTTTATGTTTGTCAAAATATCGTTATATTTTATACCGTAGTTTCGGAAAATCCCGAGTATTATAGCTTTGATATAGCACGGTTGAAAAAAAAGAAGAATATTAAAATGAATGTTGTACAAGTAATTTAATTTCGTGTCTCCTTGAGATACAAACTCTCGACAATTTAATTACGTGTTTCAGGATTTTTCCAAATCCTTAAAAGGAATGCAAAATGTTAGTTAGTTTGGTATTTGCAGTAAAAAAAGTTAGTTTGGTTGTTCAAATTTAGTTTAGGATATTCTTCACATACGGTGAGTTCTTCATATTATAAGATCGATGTTGTTCTTAAAAAGGTACAGTTTGCAGCGAAAATATAGCCGACCAAAATACAAAACAATCTTATCATCTTTAAGTTACAAATTAGTTACTTTGGTCAGATATGTATAGAAACTGGCTTTTATCCGCGACTTCCTTCTGGTAGATTCATAATTATTTACGTTTTTATGATAAAAACCAAATTCCTGATAATTAAAAGAATATTTCGGGAGAAAAAATAGCCTATGTCCGTCCGTCCCATCATTTTACCCAAACCCTATCTTTATATCAAATTTCATCACAATCGGTTTGACCGTGATAAAATCACAGACAGACAGATAGAGTTACTTTTTGCATTTATAATATTAGTATAGATGTTATTAAAATGAATGCGTGTTCAGCTACTTTCGTTGCCGATTGTACCTAGATAAATACCCGCAACCAAATGACTGCGGAGACGGTTGACACTGAACAGTAAGTGCCTTTTCACACGTACCGGTTGCCGGGTAGCCGGTGCCGGGTACCCGGCGGCGCAGTGTATGGCCATGTACTTTATCTTTCACACGTACCGGCGTAATTTGCCCGGCAAGCGGTCGCCGGGTGCGCACCGGATCCACCACTGTGCGTCCGGTTGCCGCCTACCGGTTAGCCGGCGACCGGACGCGTAATGCTTTATGGAAGACGCAGCATGCTTTCATACGCACCGGCGCGCAGTCGCCCAGGTACAATTAAATTATGTATGCGTAGTCACTACGGGACTGTACTCGCGTCGATGGTAAAGGCGCTACTGGATATAAAATCGGCTGGTGTGAAAGCTAAATGAGATACCGGACAGTCGGCGCCGGCTACCCGGCAACCGGTACGTGTGAAAAGGCACTAAGTGCTTCAAAACTATCCGAAGAAGTGTACTCAAATCCAAATTCAGTTCAACATTGTATCAATACTACTTTATTAATTAAAATAACAAGGATCTTGAACAATCTTATAAACTTTCTGAAATTTAACGGTTAAATAATTAAATGAAAACAAAATTTCCAACAAGTTTCATCTTTTCAAAGCTGATTTTGAACAATAGTTAGTTTCTAGAAGCTTGTAAATTAGTTTGCGAATTCAGCTAAGTTGAATTGGGTTTACATGTAGGCAATAACACAATAAGACGTCTTTCACATTCACAGCTAAGTTTAAACGAAAATTCGTAGTTTCTCGGTCGTCTATAATGCAGCTTAAATTGGTGCGAGACAATGCTTAAAAGTTTGCCGTGTTCGCTTAGAGACGGTATAACTTGGTGACCACAAGCTCTTATGAAACCAAGCGTTTAGTTTGCTACGCCATAGGACGAGTAATATTTTTTTTTGATTAATGCAGAATCGTTTTTTCTCAATAACTGCAAAACATACAGTTTTGTTTTTTTATAACAAAAATAACTTAAGGATCTAATCTAGATAAATTATAGACAAAAACACGATTGGTGAAACTTTTCTCGATAGATTTATTTTCCAAAGTTGGCTCTTCCAAAACACTAATTTCGTTTTAACTCAAAACTATGTGGTACGTTTGGACGTGCTTCTGACTACCCTTATTATATTATTTTCAAGGCCCTGAACGCCTGGAGATCTGAGATTATTACCGTACTCGGGGAATACCTACAGTCGTGATTCTGTTTAATTTTTGCATTTTACATCGATTAAATACGATTAAATACGATTAAAATACAACTATAACTAAGATTGATAAAACAGGTATAAGGCAAGTGTGAATGGGAACGTTGGAAGAGAAAAACCTCGGCGTATTTTCAGGTACCAAAATAGTGACGTTTTGAAAAAAGACCAGGTCAAGAGTACTCTAAGCTGCATGCATGAGGAAGATCTCTGGGAAACAGGCGTGATTTTATAACTACAAAATCTAAAATTCAAACTCAAAATTTCTAATCGTAATAGGGAGTCAAAGGAACCATCTATTCTCACTAAACAACAAACCTGTCCCAGCTTTCATTAGGCACTTGTCACAGAGGAGGATGATTCAAGTATTACCATGCTTAGTGCACTATGAATTTATTAAGTCCTGGTAATACCTATGCTAATACCAAACACCTGAGCACAGTTTAACTGCAATCAGGAGGTAAAACATACATAAATAATAACATACGTGTACATAAATGTGTAGTGGAATTATTTAGAAAACAAAAAACCGGCCAAGTGCGAGTCAGACTCACGCACGAAGGGTTCCGTACCATTATCCATAAAAACGGCAAAAAACACGTTTGTTGTATGGGAGAGAGATGTTGTCTGTTTTTAGTTGTTATAGCAGTAACAGAAATACAAAATCTGTGAAAATTTCAACTGTCTAGCTATCACGGTTCATGAGATACAGCCCTGTGACAGACAGACGGACAGACAGACGGACAGCGAAGTCTTAGTAATAGGGTCCCGTTTTAACCCTTTGGGTACGGAATTCTAAAAATTAAGCCCAATTTTTCATTTATTTTAGACTAGCTGAACCCTGAACCCATGCTCGACTTCGTTCGCAATGTGGTATGTCTATGTATTAATGTACGTATATGTGTATTTTTATAAGGTCTAATGTAACCTATTCTAGATTTATACTCTCGTCTGCTTTATATGATTTATACAGTTGGAAATGTTGACTTACGAGACACTGTAGTGCTGGGACTTGGTTTAAGATGGATATGAAATAAGTTTTCTATTGAATAATCTTTTTCAATGGCAAGCTTTTGTAAAATTATTTAAACCATTGATTACCAGCGCGCTATCACCTGTCACATCATATAACATTGTCATCGGAACTTGACAAGAATGCAGTTTTTACTCAATCGAAGTATTTACTAAGAAGTTCCGTTGTGAGTGACTGTTTAACAGCTCGTGACTCTATCATGAAACCAGTTCGCTGTCACCATATTATTGTATTGTCACCAGAACTTAAGGTGTATGCAAAATTTCAGCTTAATCGGTTGGGGATAACTGTTTCAAAATTGACTTGCAAGATTCCACCCGAAGAAACATAGTTACATGCAAATTAAATAAAACCTTGTAAAAAATAGCATCCCAATTTTACATGTAACATGTTAAGTAAATGGGTCCTTTTAGGAAATAACAATTTTACTTACCTATCTTATTTTTAAGACTTATACATGACAGCAAATAAATAAACGTTTTATAGTGATCCTCGTAATTTAATTGAAATAAATACCTTTTGACTTGATAATAAATTGTAACGCATGATTACTTTTAACTATTTTTCTGTACTGCTTCTATACTGTTGTTCTGTTTGTCAGTACAAGGACGTGCAATGCAATATTACGAGCAATAATGCCTTATTTGCGCCTGTCAAGTCGTGCCGTGTCTGTGTATCCTTAGGTACGACTAAACTTTGGTTATAATGTATGTTAAATCACGATTAAACAGTTGCTGATGCGTCTTGACACATTGTTACCCATTACGAGTAACTGTGAACGAAGACATCGTGAGGTAACTGGTTTAGTTAGCATTCTTATAAGCGACGAAGAGCTTGCAACCTGTCATGTGTGGAATGCTAACTACTGCAAAATGTGGGCATGTGCCAAATATAACCCATTAGTTATACCCATTAATACCTCTGACTACCCCCATTAGACATATTCAAAGGATCTAAGCGCTTGGAGATCTGAGAAGTTGTCTACCGTACTTGGGGATTACAGTCGTGATCATATTTTTTTTATTTTTTTATGAGGCTTGCCCAAACCATAATATCGTCCTCTCCGCCTAAGTCTGCATTGTCCACAATTAAGGCATATTAAAACACAGTGTGATTATTTTCGGGCGTCAGAAGGTGAAGATTTTTCTTTTTTTACTCTAATATTTGTTTTCATCAGCTATCTTATTTGTTTTCAAAACAATTTGTATCCATTACCTTCAAGCTAGCTCAGTCGGTTTATATCAGAAAATTAACTGATAGCCGTGTTATTTTAAAGCATAAACCAAACTGGTCTCACAGCTCAGTTGGAAGTAACTCTGCCTTGTGCTGTAGGTTGTGGGTTCAATCCCCACCCGGGACAAACATTTGTGTGATGAACATAGATGTTTGTTTTGTATCTGGGTGTTATATATTACGAAAAAAGTAAATAACTAATTATTCTATCAGAAATCTGGTTCCCACAGTACAAGCTTTGCTTATTTTGGAGCTAGATGGCGCTCTACCTCACCAATATTTAATAAGTAATTTACACCAATAAATTTATTTTAACTGATAAAGAAAGTTGTGTAGCAATAACAGTATCTTTGTACCACTAGTTCTTTAAAAAACCGGCCAAGTGCGACTCAGACTCGCGCACGAAGGGTTCCGTACCATTATCTATAAAAAACAGCAAAAAAAAACACGTTTGTTGCATGGGAGCCCCACGTAAATATTAATTTTGTTCTGTTTTTAGTATTTGTTGTTATAGCGGCAACAGAAATACATCATCTGTGAAAATTTGAACTGTCTAGCTATCACGGTTCATGAGATACAGTCATGTGACAGACAGCCGGACAGCGAAGTCTTAGTAATAGGGTCCCGTTTTTACCCTTTGGGTACGGAACCCGAAAAACTAGATGTGCGTTTTTAGCGCGTACAAGTACATCGCGTTTATAACGCAAGGATGAAGTAGGTACGACAAAGTTCTAGCACTGTGATAAGTAACACGCGCCGAAAATACGCCCAAACTATGGCGGCAATAGTATAAATTATGCTAATAGGTACTCGATAACAACGACTCTACATTTCGTTTATTCCAGCTTATTTTCAGCTGATGCCTTACTATGTTTACTCAAATATTACGGTTAAGCTAAGGATTCCTGAAAAACGGTTAACGTTTTATATCGGCCGTTTAAACTGTTTAGAACTGGGGCCATACAAGGTCTTAAAGTAATATCAAAACAATATTACTCGAGGTGTGAAAGTGACAACGCTATACGAGTTTGTATTGCGTTGTCACTTTCGCACCGTATATAATATTGTTTTGATATAACTTTAAAGCTAATGGTAAGACCACTGACTGTAGTGTACTTCCAACCCATCGTTCGTGCCACAAATCTGTTATTTGTTGATATGCGCATTATACCTGAGAACGGCCGAACCGATTCGTAAAATATTTTCTTTAAAATTTTCGTAAATAGTAGTAAGATTCACGAACAATGAAAGTACTTTTTTTATAGGATTAATGATATTTAGACAACGTCTGGGCCAGCTAGTATAAAATAAAACCTACTAGCGCCATGAAAATCATCATTAGAAAACTAGCAGTAGCACCAAAAAGTTCAAAGGTAGGTACCAACCTATTAATCTGCGTGCGTCTCAAATTTATTTCATTTCGAAAACATTATGTGACTTCCAAAAAGGAGCCTTTACAAGAACCACACCCATTCTTTCATCCACGGTCAAAAGGTTTTCTTCAAAGCCACCATCATTCAACCCGATTGATTAATGCATTGAGGCTTCAGTGTTTTCGGGCAAGTTAGGTTGTCGGTCCCGCCTTTAAACTCCGTCACCAGATTGAGCTCACTTTACTTATGCAGGGTAACGCCTCATAACGGCCGGTATATAACGGCTACCTTTTTCTGAAGGCTTCGGTCCGAAAAGCGGTAGTTGTCAACAGTTGCCCGGCATTGTTGACATTAACCATTTCGATTTCCACCCGTAAAATGTGTAAAGCCTGCAAATATTTGCACTTATACAAAACTGTTGACTGACCTCACAGCTCGGTTGGTAGTAACTCTGCCTTCTGCGGTTGTGGGTTTGATTTCGATCCAAGACTAATATTAATGCCATAATTTTACATGTGATTTTACGACGTAATATAAATGTTCTATCAGTTATTTCATTCGAAGACCTCGGCGTATTTCCTTGGACCAAACTGGTGAAAATGGCCAGGTCAAGATGACGAGTATGGATGAAGAATGTCATGATACGAAAAGTGGAAAGCCGTAGTCTCTACCCACCCCTCTGGGAAACAGGCGTGATTT
Source organism: Hydriomena furcata (assembly GCA_912999785.1). Lineage (NCBI taxonomy): Eukaryota > Metazoa > Arthropoda > Insecta > Lepidoptera > Geometridae > Hydriomena > Hydriomena furcata. The sequence goes on from OU538834.1 coordinate 14,108,436, forward strand.
TATGTATGTACAGCTATAGATTTTTACACGGGTCTTTATCACGTAATTACCTTATTTTATTTTCCCGACCGACGTTTCGACTTTGTTACAATAGCCATGGTCGCGGGCAGACTTCTTTATAATGTATGTATGAAAGCAACTGCAGTGCACACAAATCACTACTAATGAGATAAAGAAACCATAGTCCGATGTCCACCACTCACTATTAATCAGGCTTACGGAAAACGGTGTTTAAATTCAGCTATCAATCAGCCTCTATTGTGGAGTTGTGGGGTCCGTTCTTGACAGACAGCTCGGCACATCAGCTCAGAGTTTAATTTCTGATCTGGTAACTTAAAAAATATAGGAACACCATGTAATCACCAAGTACGGTAGAAATCAGATTTCCAGGCACTCATCTTGAAAATGCTAAAGGTTGTAATCAGAGGCACATTCTAACATTACATTAAAATTTAGCACATCTGGCACACATGCCCACATTTTTGCATTAGTTATAACTAGCTTGTCGCACGATGTTTTATCACATTTTCCGTCTTATCCTGTTAGATTCAGCCCATACAAAAAGTCAAAATTTTCAAGTATCGCCTTAAGGCCGAAATTCAGATTACAGGCTTAAATGCAGACTTTGCAGTAATCGTGAAACAGGGCCCCGGATTCCCGCTGAAGGCATCAAATTGGGCTGTAATTTACGCGGGCGATATTTTCGCATTTTGAGAATTTATTTATGCGCTGCGGTAGATGTTCCCGCGTGTATTTAGTCTGTTTAATGTTTGAGAGTTTATTAATATTTGGTTTTCGTCAAATTGATGCGCGGAAAAGGGTAATTAATAAAGTAAATTGAAATATTTTCATTTGATGTTGTCCGTTCTAAGAGATGCTCTTTAGTTCATTTTTTATTGTTGTACGTACTTGGTTAGTACTTTTAATTATTATTCTTGTTTGAGCCTTGTTCTTATGGCACCACCCTGGCAGCTCTACATAGCATTGGAAGGATCATTGAAAAAAAAAGATAGACCCCCAAGCCGTGTTTGTTGCCTGATTCTCCTAGGCTTGGTCACGAGGAACAGGCGTAGCTTCACCTAGCTCCTGAGACGTTTCAAAGTGATACTTGTGATTTTAATAAAATAAATGTTTTTTGAATTTGAATTTGAGATGTTGTTAAACCTACTTAGCAATAAACGAAATTTAATGCAAGGAGTTACGTTCTATCGATAATTGACAAGCTTCACAGCTCAATTTATCAATATGGATATAATAAAGAAGCATTAAATCAACGGATACAACATTTTAACAACTTACTCAATCAAGACATAAACACATATGATTATGCTTATTTAATTGACACAAACAGGCACCTTGTTTACGACTACAGCATGTTTCATAAGCCTTCTGGGACTATTAACAATAATGGACTTCGTGTAATTTTCCAAGATTTGACCGACTACGTAGAAAAAATCAAGAAATACAGATTCTATCGAGATTCTTATAAAACAGAACTCTCAAGCATGGATACTGACCAACTTATAAATCAGTTTTTTCTTGAATAGCCAACTGCACATACTTCATCAAAACATCGCGGGACTTTTAAACAAGTCAAACCTGCTAACAGTCTGCCTAGAAGACCTGTTAAAAAGCAATAAAAAAGTTGACATCTTGTGTATTACGGAACATTTCATCATGGAAGAATATGAACAGAATTTGGTAATACCTAATTACACATTAGCTTCATGTTTCTGCCGGAGAGACTCCAAGAGAGGCGGAGCGTGCATTCTGATCCGTAACGAACATAAATGGATAGAGTTGAAAAAAATATCAAACTTTTCCATAACCGGTATATTTGAGTGCTGTGCAGTGGTATTAACAAACTATAATATTGCTATTTTATGTGTTTATCGTGTGCCTAAACTAAGCAATTTTAACATTTTCATGGATTCTTTTAAAAAGGCTCTAATTGAATTATCACGGAAACATTACCAGAATATTCTAGTTGCTGGTGATTTTAATGTTGACATATTGAAACGAAATAATTTTACTCTTGACTTTGAATGCCTTCTTTTAAGTTTTGATCTCAAACTTGCTCTGAGACAACCTACGCGACTAAAAAGCCAGACATGTATAGATAATTTTGCTCATAATTTCAAAAAATCATGCATAACTGAAGTCATAGACTTAGCACTATCGGACCATACATCTCAGCTTATAAAATGTCCAATCAGCAATATAAATCTATTGAAATCTTGGCGTGTGATGAGGCGAGATTACTCAGCCGATAATATAGAAAAGTTTACAAATATCCTTGGTTGCATATCGTTTTCTGAAGTATATAGTGAAAAGGACCCAACGGTTGCGTTTGATGGATTTATTGAAGTATTTAAACTATTTTATGATCTCTGTTTTCCTCAAAAATTTGTAACTATGAAGGCGTCAAAACCAGTACGATGGGTATCACGAGGTATAAGAATATGTTGCAAAAAAAAAAGGAAACTTCTTTGGGTACTTAGAAGAAAACCATCAAAATTGAATGTAAATAAATATAAGGAATACGCAAAACGACTAAATAGAATTATAAAACTAACGCAAAAAGCACAAAATAATTATAAAATAAAACAATCAGATAACAAAAGTAAAACTACTTGGAGTATTATAAATAGCGCAAAACGTAATTTACCAAAAAATTCAATTGACAAATTAAATATAGATAATAAATTAATTACAAATCCAAAAGACATAGCAAATGCATTTAATAATTTTTTTATTGATAAAATAATACCTTTAGATAACTCCGGAAAAAACGTAACAAAACTAATTAAAAGCTACAAAGACTCCATATTTATGAATCCTAGCATACCCACTGATGTTCTTAAAATTATATACTCCCTTAATAATACAAATAGTGTTGGATATGATGATATCTCTACAAAAATACTGAAAGTAGTAGCTCATTCTGTGAGCGCACCGATTAGCCATATTATTAATTTAAGTCTCAGTACCGGTATCTTTCCAAAAGCATTAAAAGTCTCCATAATTAAACCACTGCACAAAAAACAAAGTAAAGAGTCCATGGAAAATTACAGGCCAATATCTCTTATACCTGTAATATCTAAAATATTTGAAAGATACATATATAAATTAATCAATAATTATCTGGAAGCAAACAAACTTCTCTGTAACGAACAGAAAGGCTTTAGAGAGGGTAAAACTATAAATATGGCTCTATATGACTTTTTATATCGTGTAACAAGCAATATTGACAAAAAAACACCAGTATGCTCGATTCTTTGTGATATGACTCAAGCATTCGATTATGTACAGCATAGTATATTGTTAAAAAAACTCGAGGTCTATGGGATCAGAGGCAATTCGTTACAACTGATAAAATCCTACTTAGAAAACCGAATACAGATAACACAAATAACAAAAATAAATTATAAAACTAAAACAGAAGAAATTCATAGATCTGAAGAACGTATTATGACATACGGCGTTCCTCAAGGGAGTGTACTGGGCCCATTACTTTTCATTATCTATATTAACGACCTGCCAAAAGCCGTAAAACAACCTATGTCATTATTTGCTGATGATAGTACTGTGACTATTACATGCAATAATATTGACACATATAAAATTGACATAAAAGACGCACTGACATCAATCATAAATTGGCTAGATAATAATAACTTGAAAATTAATATAAACAAAACTAAAATAATTCATTTCAGACAACGCGAGAATGCTGCTTCAACAAATCTTGACATAAAATACATAAATAATACAATAGAGGAGGTTGACACTACAAAATTCTTAGGGATTCAAATTGACAATAAACTAAACTGGAAACCACAGGTAGAAAGTCTTTGTAAAAAAATAAACAGCATTGTTTATGTTTTGTATAAACTGTCCCCAATAGTTAATATGGAAACTCTGCTCATCGCGTATCACGGCTTGATTGCTTCCAATATTAGGTACGGTATAATGTTTTGGGGTAACTCCACATACGTTGATAAAATCTTTAAACACCAATATAGGTGTATAAGAGCTATGTTTCATCTTAAAGTAACGGATACATGCAAACCATACTTCAATAAATATAAAATTCTAACTATTCCTTCACTGTATATTTTTGAAACGGCAATGTTTGTCAGACATAACCCTGATCTGTTTTGTCGGCTGTCTAATGTCGTTCCTCGTAGCCGACGAGACCAATATAAAGTTTGTGTCCGCAACTCCAAGACTTCACTGATGCACAAAAGTGTCTTCTGTATGGCTCCTTTGATCTACAATAAGCTACCGCTACCATTGCGAGAATTATCAACTACGTTGTTTCAGAGAAAGCTGAGAATTATATTGACTAATAAATGCTATTACAAAATAAATGAATTCTTTACAGACATATTAACTTGATTAGGTATTTGTTGTGCTTTGACATTGTATTACTTTTTTGCTTTAACATCTGCATTTTACTACTAATTTAGTCCCATTTTCACTTTTTTGCTTTGACAACAATTTTTATGATTTTCTATGATTTTTTATTTTATTCTATTGACATTTACTCTAATTCGTTTTTTTTTTTTTTATTTTGTATTATATTATATTATTTTATTTTGTAATAAGTACCGACTACCTTATCACCCATTGTAAACAAAAATATTGCACACCCTTAATAGGGTAGAATACATTGATACCACAAAATTATAATTATTAACATCTTTGTACATGTGATTCAGCAATAAATATACTTTGACTTTGACTTTGACTTTGACATTGACAGTAACTATGCTTTCTGTGCTATAGGTTGTAGGTTCGATTACCTACCAGGATAAATAAATATTTCAAACAAAATAAAAACAATATGACAAATCAAAGTAGATTTAAATTAATATTATGTTTTTTTTTTCCAAAAATCACGTAGACTTTTTTTGCCAGGCATGAGGTGAAGCGAACTAGAGTGACATTAATACCGTCTTTATCTAAGAAGTCGGTTTTTTTCTATTGGCCTTCTATCCCGGACTTACCCTATACTAGTTTTTACCCGCGACGTCAACCGTTTAAATACAAGAAATCGATTTTTGACGACTTTATCGTAATAGATAAAAATTCCGGAAAATCATAACAACTTTTGAGGAAAAAAGTAGCCTGTCCTTCGCAAGTCTTCAAACTATCTCTTTACAAAATTTCAACACAATCGGCCCTACGGTTTGGCCGTGATAACGTCACAGACAGACAGAGTTACTTTCGCATTTATAATATTAGTATAGATTGTGTAAAGTATTACTTAATTCGGTAAATTAAATATTGCCTTTGATAGTGCTTGACAATCATTTGCACGATTTGGGAATTGTTTTTGATTAGGGTGTTGCAGTGTGGTACGAACAGGTACTGTACTTATAACCACGACACAGGGAATTCTATCGTGGGTAGTGTACGACCGAAATAGGTTTTTCAGCCGAAACCGAAACCGAACTTTCGGCCTCGCTCTCAGTTTCGGCCTAAGCCGAAACTAACTTAATCTTATTTAAAATTTATTTTGTATACTGAAATCTAGTGTATTTTAATTTTTTAACACCGATTTTTTAAACAACCAAAACTAAGGCCGAAACCGAAACCGTTCTTTCGGTTGATCACTAATTGTAGGGTCAGGACTATTAGGTGTTTATTACAACAGGTACAAACTTTACGTATAATAAATATTTTATACGTACGGCATCATTACGTCCGTTTTAATACGGTCGCTTCGGGACCGTTAAATAACAGAGCGCAGAAGCACACGCGGAAATGAAAACGTAAAATATGTGGCATCCGACACGTAAAGGATGTTGGCCACGTTATGTGCTCCACTAAATGGGTTCTTGGTCAGGTTTTAAATAGATACGTAGAATGGGATTTCATTGCTTTTAGAATGGAAAAACTAAAAAAACCGGCCAAGTGCGAGTTGGAATCGAGCACGAAGGGTTCCGTACCATTATCTATAAAAAACGTAAATCACTTTTGTTGTCTTAAATGTTTATTGTATTCTGTTTTTAGTATTTGTTGTTATAGCGGCAACAGAAATAAATAATCTGTAAAAATTTCAACTGTCTACCTATCACGGTTCATGATACAGCCCTGTGACAGACAGACGGACAGATGGAAAGATGGACAGCGAAGTCTCAGTACTAGGGTCCCGTTTTTACCCTTAGGGTACGGAACCCTAAAAAACTGGTTAATAGCACTCGTAGGTGCTTGGGTAATGTTGTACCTTTTTATTCAGGCGATTCACTGGGTTAAATCTTTTCGAGGTTTCTTTTATTTCAAATTCGATATTCTGCATTAGACATGAGTATAAGACGCGTTGGCCGAGTGGGAGGCTCATTCTAGATCATGGTTTCGAATCAGGGCATCAATGGATTTTTCGAAAATATGATTTGTGACGAAACCACTGGATATTCTTATAAGCGCGATGGGCTTGTAACCCCTCATGTATGGAATGCTAACTACTGCAAAATGTGAGCATGTGCTTTTTTATAGGGTTATCAAGTTATCATATAAACTTTGACGTCCCATTTCAATACTTTGGGGTTATTTTTCAGGTACCTAAAAAATAACACCGGACAGTTCAAGTTACAAAAAAATAAACAACGTTACTTGCGCATTTATAATTATTGTGCACATAACTATAGAGTACGTAGATGACTGAGCTTTGTTCGGTATTTCATTAGCCGTTTCCGATATTCAGATTATATTTATATAATTATATACTTACAAGAACTGCTCGTTTAAAGTTATTCGATTTTTACACGTAATTTGTTAGACTATAATTTATTTTTCCGTCGTTTCGACTATATTTCAATAGCCATATGTTACATTATAATGCACATACATTAGAGGTATGCCAATCTTTTTATAACTAAAGCAACGCATAAAGAATTTTGCAAAAGCAAATTATGGAGTGTCGTAACGTGTTGCAAATTAAGGCACGTAAGACACGGCCCCCAGAACGCTCAAGCCACTTAATTATTAAATAGAAACAGTAATTTGTGTCACCTTACATTTTACAGTTTCCGCCGACAATGTAGGGCGGCCACACTTTACGCGAAATTAAGGAATTTTCCTCTGAATTGTACATCTAAACTAGTGTTAGTCATTTAATTATTTATCCTTACGTATTTTATATAGGAAAGTGTGTTTGTTGGATTGTTGTTCTTTCATACATTAGTCTTGAATATACCTTCTAATTTGCTCATTTACTCTACAACGGTGATACTAATAATTCAGTTTTTGTATGGGCATCTTAGAAACTATCGAACATAAAAAGAAACTATCTTTAATTTATGTATGTACTATGATTGTCTACTAAATTACGTAAAAATTATCTGTTTATATTATAATTTTTTTATACATGTGGTGATTCGGGCATCTAACGGCGCTACTTTGAAATGTTTGACACCATACAGCGACACCCTACACCACATAATGTGTAATCGTATCGCGACACATGCGCCGCGTCTCGTAAATCACACGCTGCGATCGCGTACCGTAAGTGGCACTAAGCCTTATGTACGGTTGTACGCTTTGCTTTACATACTGCTTCTTGAAGGTTTTACTTATTTTGAGCCTAAGCTAAGTATTTCATGAATGTTTTTTGGCTTTAAGCTTCAGTGCTTATCACATATATTCGTGCCTGAGCTCCTAAGGCTAAAACAATGTCACATTTATTCGAGAAACAATGCCGAAACTATACCTTCGTCTCACAGTCTTACAGTTAAATGCTACAGCACCGTGCTAAACTAATTAGATACAAAAAATATGCAATAGGATCACGACTGTAATCCCCAAATACGGTCGACATCCTCTCAGATCTTTAGGCACTCAGATCATTAAGGATGTCTAAAGGGATACGGCGCACGTCCAAACATTACATTGGGCACATCTCCACATTTTGCATTCCACACGTGACAGGTTGCAAAACCACGCTTACAAGAATATAATTTCCAAGATGTAGAAAAAATTGTATTTTTTCTACATCTTGGAAATTTGAAAAATCCATATAATAATACCAAATATTATTACACCCGTGCGATGCCAGGGCGGACTGCTAGTGACTGATATAATCAGCCGTGACAGACGGACAGACGGACAAAGTCGGACCATACGTTGAAAAAAAGTATATATTACCATACCAAAGACAAAGCTTCACGTAAAAAATATATTTTTTCTACATCTTGGAAATTATATTCTTGTAAGCGTGGTTTTGCAACCTGTCACGTGTGGAATGCAAAATGTGGAGATGTGCCCAATGTAATGTTTGGACGTGCGCCGTATCCCTTTAGACATCCTTAATGATCTGAGTGCCTAAAGATCTGAGAGGATGTCGACCGTATTTGGGGATTACAGTCGTGATCCTATTGCATATTTTTTGTATCTAATTAGTTTAGCACGGTGCTGTAGCATTTAACTGTAAGACTGTGAGACGAAGGTATAGTTTCGGCATTGTTTCTCGAATAAATGTGACATTGTTTTAGCCTTAGGAGCTCAGGCACGAATATATGTGATAAGCACTGAAGCTTAAAGCCAAAAAACATTCATGAAATACTTAGCTTAGGCTCAAAATAAGTAAAACCTTCAAGAAGCAGTATGTAAAGCAAAGCGTACAACCGTACATAAGGCTTAGTGCCACTTACGGTACGCGATCGCAGCGTGTGATTTACGAGACGCGGCGCATGTGTCGCGATACGATTACACATTATGTGGTGTAGGGTGTCGCTGTATGGTGTCAAACATTTCAAAGTAGCGCCGTTAGATGCCCGAATCACCACATGTATAAAAAAATTATAATATAAACAGATAATTTTTACGTAATTTAGTAGACAATCATAGTACATACATAAATTAAAGATAGTTTCTTTTTATGTTCGATAGTTTCTAAGATGCCCATACAAAAACTGAATTATTAGTATCACCGTTGTAGAGTAAATGAGCAAATTAGAAGGTATATTCAAGACTAATGTATGAAAGAACAACAATCCAACAAACACACTTTCCTATATAAAATACGTAAGGATAAATAATTAAATGACTAACACTAGTTTAGATGTACAATTCAGAGGAAAATTCCTTAATTTCGCGTAAAGTGTGGCCGCCCTACATTGTCGGCGGAAACTGTAAAATGTAAGGTGACACAAATTACTGTTTCTATTTAATAATTAAGTGGCTTGAGCGTTCTGGGGGCCGTGTCTTACGTGCCTTAATTTGCAACACGTTACGACACTCCATAATTTGCTTTTGCAAAATTCTTTATGCGTTGCTTTAGTTATAAAAAGATTGGCATACCTCTAATGTATGTGCATTATAATGTAACATATGGCTATTGAAATATAGTCGAAACGACGGAAAAATAAATTATAGTCTAACAAATTACGTGTAAAAATCGAATAACTTTAAACGAGCAGTTCTTGTAAGTATATAATTATATAAATATAATCTGAATATCGGAAACGGCTAATGAAATACCGAACAAAGCTCAGTCATCTACGTACTCTATAGTTATGTGCACAATAATTATAAATGCGCAAGTAACGTTGTTTATTTTTTTGTAACTTGAACTGTCCGGTGTTATTTTTTAGGTACCTGAAAAATAACCCCAAAGTATTGAAATGGGACGTCAAAGTTTATATGATAACTTGATAACCCTATAAAAAAGCACATGCTCACATTTTGCAGTAGTTAGCATTCCATACATGAGGGGTTACAAGCCCATCGCGCTTATAAGAATATCCAGTGGTTTCGTCACAAATCATATTTTCGAAAAATCCATTGATGCCCTGATTCGAAACCATGATCTAGAATGAGCCTCCCACTCGGCCAACGCGTCTTATACTCATGTCTAATGCAGAATATCGAATTTGAAATAAAAGAAACCTCGAAAAGATTTAACCCAGTGAATCGCCTGAATAAAAAGGTACAACATTACCCAAGCACCTACGAGTGCTATTAACCAGTTTTTTAGGGTTCCGTACCCTAAGGGTAAAAACGGGACCCTAGTACTGAGACTTCGCTGTCCATCTTTCCATCTGTCCGTCTGTCTGTCACAGGGCTGTATCATGAACCGTGATAGGTAGACAGTTGAAATTTTTACAGATTATTTATTTCTGTTGCCGCTATAACAACAAATACTAAAAACAGAATACAATAAACATTTAAGACAACAAAAGTGATTTACGTTTTTTATAGATAATGGTACGGAACCCTTCGTGCTCGATTCCAACTCGCACTTGGCCGGTTTTTTTAGTTTTTCCATTCTAAAAGCAATGAAATCCCATTCTACGTATCTATTTAAAACCTGACCAAGAACCCATTTAGTGGAGCACATAACGTGGCCAACATCCTTTACGTGTCGGATGCCACATATTTTACGTTTTCATTTCCGCGTGTGCTTCTGCGCTCTGTTATTTAACGGTCCCGAAGCGACCGTATTAAAACGGACGTAATGATGCCGTACGTATAAAATATTTATTATACGTAAAGTTTGTACCTGTTGTAATAAACACCTAATAGTCCTGACCCTACAATTAGTGATCAACCGAAAGAACGGTTTCGGTTTCGGCCTTAGTTTTGGTTGTTTAAAAAATCGGTGTTAAAAAATTAAAATACACTAGATTTCAGTATACAAAATAAATTTTAAATAAGATTAAGTTAGTTTCGGCTTAGGCCGAAACTGAGAGCGAGGCCGAAAGTTCGGTTTCGGTTTCGGCTGAAAAACCTATTTCGGTCGTACACTACCCACGATAGAATTCCCTGTGTCGTGGTTATAAGTACAGTACCTGTTCGTACCACACTGCAACACCCTAATCAAAAACAATTCCCAAATCGTGCAAATGATTGTCAAGCACTATCAAAGGCAATATTTAATTTACCGAATTAAGTAATACTTTACACAATCTATACTAATATTATAAATGCGAAAGTAACTCTGTCTGTCTGTGACGTTATCACGGCCAAACCGTAGGGCCGATTGTGTTGAAATTTTGTAAAGAGATAGTTTGAAGACTTGCGAAGGACAGGCTACTTTTTTCCTCAAAAGTTGTTATGATTTTCCGGAATTTTTATCTATTACGATAAAGTCGTCAAAAATCGATTTCTTGTATTTAAACGGTTGACGTCGCGGGTAAAAACTAGTATAGGGTAAGTCCGGGATAGAAGGCCAATAGAAAAAAACCGACTTCTTAGATAAAGACGGTATTAATGTCACTCTAGTTCGCTTCACCTCATGCCTGGCAAAAAAAGTCTACGTGATTTTTGGAAAAAAAAAACATAATATTAATTTAAATCTACTTTGATTTGTCATATTGTTTTTATTTTGTTTGAAATATTTATTTATCCTGGTAGGTAATCGAACCTACAACCTATAGCACAGAAAGCATAGTTACTGTCAATGTCAAAGTCAAAGTCAAAGTCAAAGTATATTTATTGCTGAATCACATGTACAAAGATGTTAATAATTATAATTTTGTGGTATCAATGTATTCTACCCTATTAAGGGTGTGCAATATTTTTGTTTACAATGGGTGATAAGGTAGTCGGTACTTATTACAAAATAAAATAATATAATATAATACAAAATAAAAAAAAAAAAAACGAATTAGAGTAAATGTCAATAGAATAAAATAAAAAATCATAGAAAATCATAAAAATTGTTGTCAAAGCAAAAAAGTGAAAATGGGACTAAATTAGTAGTAAAATGCAGATGTTAAAGCAAAAAAGTAATACAATGTCAAAGCACAACAAATACCTAATCAAGTTAATATGTCTGTAAAGAATTCATTTATTTTGTAATAGCATTTATTAGTCAATATAATTCTCAGCTTTCTCTGAAACAACGTAGTTGATAATTCTCGCAATGGTAGCGGTAGCTTATTGTAGATCAAAGGAGCCATACAGAAGACACTTTTGTGCATCAGTGAAGTCTTGGAGTTGCGGACACAAACTTTATATTGGTCTCGTCGGCTACGAGGAACGACATTAGACAGCCGACAAAACAGATCAGGGTTATGTCTGACAAACATTGCCGTTTCAAAAATATACAGTGAAGGAATAGTTAGAATTTTATATTTATTGAAGTATGGTTTGCATGTATCCGTTACTTTAAGATGAAACATAGCTCTTATACACCTATATTGGTGTTTAAAGATTTTATCAACGTATGTGGAGTTACCCCAAAACATTATACCGTACCTAATATTGGAAGCAATCAAGCCGTGATACGCGATGAGCAGAGTTTCCATATTAACTATTGGGGACAGTTTATACAAAACATAAGCAATGCTGTTTATTTTTTTACAAAGACTTTCTACCTGTGGTTTCCAGTTTAGTTTATTGTCAATTTGAATCCCTAAGAATTTTGTAGTGTCAACCTCCTCTATTGTATTATTTATGTATTTTATGTCAAGATTTGTTGAAGCAGCATTCTCGCGTTGTCTGAAATGAATTATTTTAGTTTTGTTTATATTAATTTTCAAGTTATTATTATCTAGCCAATTTATGATTGATGTCAGTGCGTCTTTTATGTCAATTTTATATGTGTCAATATTATTGCATGTAATAGTCACAGTACTATCGTTGTACGCTTGTATGTACGGTTGTACGCTTTGCTTTACATACTGCTTCTTGAAGGTTTTACTTATTTTGAGCCTAAGCTAAGTATTTCATGAATGTTTTTTGGCTTTAAGCTTCAGTGCTTATCACATATATTCGTGCCTGAGCTCCTAAGGCTAAAACAATGTCACATTTATTCGAGAAACAATGCCGAAACTATACCTTCGTCTCACAGTCTTACAGTTAAATGCTACAGCACCGTGCTAAACTAATTAGATACAAAAAATATGCAATAGGATCACGACTGTAATCCCCAAATACGGTCGACATCCTCTCAGATCTTTAGGCACTCAGATCATTAAGGATGTCTAAAGGGATACGGCGCACGTCCAAACATTACATTGGGCACATCTCCACATTTTGCATTCCACACGTGACAGGTTGCAAAACCACGCTTACAAGAATATAATTTCCAAGATGTAGAAAAAATTGTATTTTTTCTACATCTTGGAAATTTGAAAAATCCATATAATAATACCAAATATTATTACACCCGTGCGATGCCAGGGCGGACTGCTAGTGACTGATATAATCAGCCGTGACAGACGGACAGACGGACAAAGTCGGACCATACGTTGAAAAAAAGTATATATTACCATACCAAAGACAAAGCTTCACGTATTCGTTACACGAATAATAGAGGCTAGAAATAATTCGATCCCCACAAAAGATCAGAAATCCATCAAACAAAACACTAGATCAACCCATTCCGCACGAGCTCGTCCAATAAACGCGACCTAAACACTTGTCCCGGATAACCGAAAACGCCAGTTATACCGAATACCTACTCCAATATCTAATCTGCGATATGGCTGAAGCTGGAGAGAGTTGAGGACGCGACTTTTTCGTGCGATTTTTGGTCGGTGACTTTGCAAGTCACCGACCTGTCATTTATTATGGAATGCTAACTAAGTCAAAATGTGGGTATGTCACAAATGTAATGTTTGGACGTGCCTCTGCCCCTTTAGACATCCGCAAGGATCTAAGCGCCTGAAGATCTGAGAGGATGTCGACCGTATTTGGGGATCTCAGTCGTGATCCTATTTCAATTCATATTAATTTTGGTCAAAGCTAATCCAGCTGGCTTTTTTCGTACAAACTACTTATCATGTTATGACTTTGAATGCAGTTTAGGTACATAGATTATAATAATAGTTACTATGAAATTGGTATTCTCTAAAAATTATGTTAGCCATGCCATTAAGATATATATGGCTATGAGTCAAGATTAGGTAGGTAGGTACTTATTATTCCTAATTTTTTTTTGTTTTTTTTTATTCTAATAGTTCTATAAAATTGGTATTCTCTTAAATTTATATAATAATACGCTAGCAGTTTTTTTGTGGATATTATGAATGTTGCTTGGCGTGTTTATTCAGTTGAAGAATCAGGAGTTAAAGTTGTAGAATGGCAGGAATTCTTTCTATCTTGATTTCAATTGTTTTATCTTATAAATAACCAAATTGAATTAAAATATAATGAATTGAAAATTGTGTTTTATTTTATTTTGTATTGTTGCTTTGTTGATTTAAAATTCGGGGATTGAATAATGTACATTGAATTAATAAAATGATATTGGTGGACATTGTACGTACCACCATCTAGCCCAAACTATGCCAAATTTGTCCTTTAGTAACCATTATAACTGATATAATATAAAATAAAAAAATAAAATATTTAAACTGGCCTCACAGCTCAGTTTGTAGTAACTCTGACATCTGCGCTATAGGTTCTGGGTTCGATTCCTACCTGGTACAAACATTTGTGTGATAAATCGCGCACGACTATGTCGCATTCGACATTTCGCATTCTTAAATAGGGAAAATGAAAAAACCCAGCGTCCAATATGGCGGGCAATAATTATAACCCGCCCTTCGGACGTGCTGGCTGCAGAGAAAAGGTCAAGTAATACGATATTATTGAGAGGATGATAGTGGGAAAGCTGAACCGGCATAGTGGGAGCTACCTCGGCTTTTACTTCGAGGGTTGTGGGTTCGAATTGTTTTTGGAAAAACTTTCCATAAACGGTTAGGTATAGCGTAATACTCACAGTGACGAAGATTTGTCAAACCCTGTCTTGACAAATATGCTATGGTCACTAACTCCTAAGATTTTTCAAAGTGATCCTTGTGATTTTAATGAAATAAATACCTTTTGACTTTGACTTAAGATTAAAGGCGTGACTTATTAAATACAGTCATATCATATTCGGTGTGTTTTAAATATATTGGTAGATATTCACAAACAAACTAAGCAAAGCTTGTGTTATGGGAATTGATAGAAAAGAATAAGTTTTATTTTGGGGCAACATATCTCTACCAACTAAATAACAGTGACATAGGTACATAATAACAACATTGACAGCAAAACTTATAAAAG
Source organism: Hydriomena furcata (assembly GCA_912999785.1). Lineage (NCBI taxonomy): Eukaryota > Metazoa > Arthropoda > Insecta > Lepidoptera > Geometridae > Hydriomena > Hydriomena furcata. The sequence goes on from OU538834.1 coordinate 14,123,442, forward strand.
ACTGACACACCTATAAAAAACTGATGAAACTACTGAAATGAGCGTGTGCCAAATGTTAAATTTTTAAGTGCCTCTGACTAACCCCCTTAGAGATTTTTAACGATGGAGATCTGAAAGCATGTTTACCGGATTACAGTCGTGATGCTATTTATTTATTTATTACGTTATAACGTTTATTTATACCTAGTTCTGACTTAATAACTGAATAATCGAATGTGTTGTAAACCTACGTGTATAATGAAAGTAGGTTTATGACGTTGCATTGCACTGTACACAATTTTAATGAATATTTAGCAAACAACATAACGTATCCGCTCACAATAAAACCATGTATTTAACGATACACAAATCCACCGCAACCAATCAGCAAAATCAACATTATTCTCTGCTAAGCCGCATGCATGTTTCGATAAAATGTGCTCACGAAAACTTGTTTGGTTAAAAAATACTAAATATACAGGCTGTAGATATTACTCTTGAAAGCTAAAAGCCTGACGATCGTGTCCGCGCCTTCACTCGCGTGTAACTCGAATTTTAACGATATTTTTTTAATTTCAACGGCACTGGCTTGAGCTTAATAATAATAATAATAATAAAATAATTTATTTCTCTCACATGGTAGGTAATACAAACTAGGTGCTTATCTAAAGGATGATGTTAGGTTCACCTGTTTAGCGAGAGACTGGTGCCTGAAATAGGTTTTTGAAAAAAACCTGTAATACAGGTCACCAGGGCCCCGCACCGCGGGTTGAACTTAGCGTCATTAAGATTAAAGGTAGGTAGGTACCTACTTAAGTTTAGTTGTTAACCACTACTAGGTACTAAGGAAAGTTAGGGCAGTTGGGTGAGTCCAACCTAAACTTAAGAATTAAAATGTTCGTTGAGAGTGGAAGGTAAGTACAATAAAAGGCAAAATTAAAAGTAAAAAGAAAAATAGTAAGAGTAACCCAGAGGGCAGTGAGTAAGGATGTGGTGAGTTGAGAATTGTATGATAGTTGTGTGAAGGTGTGAGCGAGTGTGTGTTAGCGTGTGAGTGAGTGTGCGTGTGTGTATGTAAGTGTGTGTGTGCAGGTAAATAACGTAAATATTAGGTAACATAGGGAACAGGTAACCCTAGATCATAGGAATCATAATTTTTTCAGTTTCATCATAATTTAGACTTTTAAGATATTTAATAACTGATTGTTTGCATTTGTATTTGGAAACGGGATATATTGACAGGATGCTGTTGAGCTTGTTATAAATGTAAGGTCCAAGGAAGCAGTAAAAGTAGTGTGAGAGGCTGGTATGAAAAGCAACAGAACGGCAGACGGTGCCTTTCCTACGTTTATCCTTTAGCTTTTCTGAATCAAACTGAAGTTGGCAGTGCATTTTAAGGGTGATATGAAGTAGAAAGGTTTGTCTTACTGATAAGACATCCCATTGCTTGTAGAGATCCGACGTAGGAAAGCGATAGGGAAGGCCAGCGCTTACCTTCAAGATAACCCTCTGGGCTCTCTCAAGCAAAATGAGATGAGTCTTCGTTGTACCACCCCAAGAGGTAATGCAGTAATCAATTATTGATTGGCAGAGGGCAAAATAAACCATTTTGATTACTCTGCGGTCGGTGACATGTTTCAAAGATTTAAATATAAATATAAGTTTTCGGAGACGAGTCACAAGGATGTTAATATGTGATTTGAAGGTAAGAGAGTGGTCTATTGTGACGCCTAAATATTTTAATGACTCTGACCTAGAAAGAGAAGAACAGGTACAGGTGGGACTACCAGCTATACAGGTGTGGGCAACAATGGTTAAGCTAGGGGAAGGAAGTAAGTTTGTTCTGTGAGCAAATGCAATGTATTTTGTTTTGGAGATGTTTAAGGTAAGCATGTTACTTTGAAGCCAGGAACAGACTTTACCCAAGCCCTGTTGTGCCCATTTAAATACGTCATTCCAATTGGGACCATTGAAAAACAGAGCCGTGTCGTCAGCAAAGGTCAAAACTTTACCGTTAGTTACTTCTAGATTGCAGAGGCCATTTATGTATACGAGAAACAGCGTAGGGCCAAGAATACTCCCTTGAGGGACACCATAGCTTACTGATTGCTCAGCACTCAGCCATTGGTCGATTTGAACACGCTGTCTCCTGTCACACAAATAGTCTCTGAAGAGATCAAGAGGGAGACCCCTTACTCCAACCTGTTCCAGTTTTATCAGAAGGTGGGGAATCGAGACCGTGTCAAAAGCCTTGGCCAAATCGAGAAATATTGCTAGACACTTCCTCCTTTTATCAAGGTTCGTTACAATTGAATTGACCAGTTCGTAAACGGCGTCATTTGTTGAAAATCCAGAGCGAAAACCGTATTGGGATGATGAAAGAAGTTTGTTTGATTCCAGGAAGTTAACCAGACGTTTATTCATAATACGTTCTAAGATTTTAGATAGGGATGGCAGAATAGAAATTGGCCTAAAGTTATTAACACAGTCCCTATCGCCCCCTTTGTGTATAGGCTTAATGACCGCTGTTTTAAAAGCTTGTGGAAATACTCCAGTTTCAATGGCAAGGTTACATATGTGCACAATGGAGCTAGCTAGAAAAGGAGAGTATCTTTTAATAATTTTGCTAGATATTTGATCTAGCCCCACTGCGCAGTTATCTTTAAGATTATTAATTAAGAGACTTACTTCGTTCTCGTCAGTAGGAAGTAGAACAAGTGATTCGGAGTGAGTCATCATTGTCGGGTAGCTGAGTTTTGTGGTACTTGGGGACGCCAGACTAGTGAATTTGATAGTTTGTTCCGCAAGATTCTTCCCGATATTGATAAAGTAGTTATTCACATCGTTCACACTTCCTAATGGATTGACTGATGATAGAAGGCAAGCCGAGTGATCCGCTGGTTTTTTTACTCCACCTATAGTTTTAATTACTTCCCAAAGCTTCTTCTTGTCATTTTTAGCACTCTCAATTTCACTCTTCTCGTGAAGTCTTTTAGCCCTCTTTAAAATTGCCGAACAGAAGTTCCTGTATCTTTTGTATGTTGTTATGAGAATTTCGTTAAGGGGATTTTGTTTTATTTTTTTATGGAGATTATCCCTATTCTTCATGCAGCGCAATAGCCCCAAGGTTATCCAGGGTTTATATATTCTTTGACGTTTGGGAGTTATAATAGCTTTCGAGTTGTCTCTTATTGCTGTTGAAAGGTAACTGACAAGAAGGTCTGTGGCTTTATTAACATTATTACATTTGAGAATATCTTGGAAGTTTAACTTTACAACTGCATCATCTAAGGATACATAGTTTATACGAAGATACGGTTTCTTAGTATAGTCCAACTGTGATTTTAAAATAATAGTAATAGCAACACATTCGTGGTCAGTGATTGTTGACTCCACTACAAAGCATACCGCCTCCAGTTTGGTTTTGACCATCATATGATCAAGGCAGGACCGTTCACGGGTTGGACGATCATGACCGGGTAGAAGACAATGACTTGCGAGACAATTTAAATAATCCGAGGAGCGTTTGTCAGGAGTATTAGGTGAGATATCAATGTTCATATCGCCACATAAGAAAATGTTTTTATAACCATTAAGTTTAGACAATAGTACATCTAGTGAGTTAGTGAACTCAGTTGTATCTGATTTACTAGGGGGACGGTAGATGCCTAAGATGCAAGTGTCTGAGTTAAGTTTTAGGAGAATACAATTGGCATCAGATATATCTGGTTCCTCAAATGTAGTATTAATATGGTTTTTGTAATAAATGACTACTCCTTCGTTCTGCGTTTTGTTTCTGGTTGTAGCCACGGAATTATAGCCATTTAAGTCCGGGATGGTTGGAGTTGAGGATAACCAACATTCTGTCAGGACAATAACATGCCAGTCTAATTTTGATCTCAGGAGCAGGGTGCTAAAGTTGTTTAAATTGCAATTTATGCTTCTTATATTCTGAGATATGAGATTCAATGTGAGGTTGAAGTCACGGGAAGGTACATGAGATTTTACGTTTTCTATGTCACAAGTTATAGTTTGTGCTACAGTTAGAGTGTCCAGTCCTAAATTAATGCACTCAATAGTGTCACTAACCATTGTTTATTATATAACAGAAGGGTTTCCAGTGAACCCATTGGGTACTTGACCCTAAAAGGTGAAGTTCAGTTAAATTGATAAATAGGACGGTAGGACGATTATTAGGGTGTAGCATAAAAAACTTAAGAAACTTGGAAGGTAAATTGTGGTAGGATAAGCTTTGTACGGGATTAATATGCACGGGTGATTTGTGTTGAGTGTTATGAGTGTAAAGATTATGTAAGGGTGTGTGTTTTGATTGAGTGTGTGGTGTAACAATAAAAAATAAAATACTATAATAATATCTATCGCGTATGAATGTAAGTTGACTTGATTGAACAATAATTATAGAGGGAGTGAAAAACTGTCCCTCTACCAGTCACTTGGTTAATTGTTCTATGTCCTCTTCTTCAATCGCGTGGACTGGCACAGAACCTTCCTCCTTTTTGACGTAGACTTTTCCGTAAGAGGTCCAAGCCGCAGCAAGCTTCTTATTCTTGACGGATTCTCTGGCGACATAAAATACTCGTCGCGCTTTGGCCGTGAGGAATTCGGAGATGTAGATTGGGCGTGGAGGCACCTTGGAGGGCGGCAGTTGGATTTGCGAAGTGTTGAGTTGGGGTTCCTTTTTTTCCCGTCTTCCTTTATTCACTTTTCTATACTCAGAAATAATTGATTCCTTTCTGTGGGTACAGGTGAAGACGACTACTAAGGCCTCAGATTTGGATCGGTAGATGTCTTTGATTTCCGTGTCTTGAATCAAGGCCTCTAGGCCCAAGGAAATTCCAACATTCTGTACAATCTTTGTGATCAGCTGTTTGTTTTCATTGGGCTGCTTAGGTATGTTTCGGATCTCGATAGTAGAACTATGAGCTTGCATTTCCAATGAATGTATTTTAGCTTCCAGGCTCACGACGCGCTTCTTAAATTCTAAGTTTTCATTTTCTAAGCTTGTCACTTTGCTTAGAAGCCCATCATACTGGCTAGACATTAGGTCGACAGATTTTTGGATATCAAGGTTCTGCGATATTATGGTAGTCATAGCATTAGTTAGCGCTTCAAACTTAAGATCTTGCTGGGTTCTTATTTCGGAAAACATGTTTTTTATTTCGGTGGAGTCCGCTAAGGTGTGAGAAGTAAATTCACTAAATGTACGCTTGTGGCGTTTGGTTATATTTAGGAAGTTCTCAGATTGATCAGTTGTCGAACTGGAGTTGATGGCTGAATCCGATCCATAGTGAGCCATAGGTGGAGTCTTTAGGTTGGGGTCAGACGGCGGAGGTGAGCGCATCAACATCGCCATTTTTTTGCTGCAATGTTTGGTGGAAGGAAAAGATGCGTATCTGAAGTCACGGGGCGACAGCTAGCGTAGGCCTAAAATTAACAGACGGCTAGGCGCTGCGCTTACGCACACCAAGGTGTGGGAGGCGTGTCCTTGACCTACAATAGTAGTAGTGCAGCCTTGGATTGGCCGTCCTAGATGCACTGTTGTGCGGAGGAGGCGTGGATATTGTATTTGCACCTTTACTCAGCTAGGATCTCACTCACTCGCGTTAATGACTCACTTGCATTTAAAGCACTTTGTTTAATTTACGAGTAAAAATTAAATTACGCGTGGACACACGACCGCTCTATTCGGGGTCCGCGAGGGGAGAGAAAGCTTGAACCACTGTCGTATCGATAACGTTGAATACCAAATAAAAGAAAGAGAGGAAGAAGGACAAAACATTTATTTGCTCCACAATAAGCAAATGTCCAAATTGACACTTATACCAAACAATTCATGTCAGTTTTGACATTTGGTATCGACGTTGTCGATATGATAGTGATTCGTGCTAACCCCAGTTCAATCATTAAGTCTTGATTGACTATTAAACCAACAAACATCATTATTTTCGCATTTATGATAACGTATAATAAAATCAATCAGAGAAACGTATAATTATATTTTGTTGCATAGGTTTATTTATAATTATATTAACTAACGTCTTTTTGTATGGTTAATAGTCGGATCTTGAAACAATGGAAATTACCGACATAATAAGGAGTAGATCTTTCACATCCTGTATGTGAGAATCGAGACGATGTAAATATTAGCCGCCGGTTCGATTGAATTGGAATTTTTATGACGACTGCAATGATTTGTAGATAGAGAGTAGTTGTAGGCAGAGATGTAGATAGATAGATAGAAAATTAAGACATGAGCATTGAGCATGTATGTATAGAATTAAAACTATCGTGGATGTTGTTCATTTTAACTATAAATACGGCTAATTACCACGTTTCTTGTTGTATTGCTGACGTTTCGAGACAATTCAGATGCTCTTCATCATGAGCATCGCCCGCGACCTCGATCAACGGCAGATCGGCGAATACAGTATTATATCGGCCAATACTGTATTCGCCGATTTGCCGTTGATCGCGGTCGCGTCAGCAATACAGCAAGAAATGTGTTAATTAGCCGTATTTGTAGTTAATATGAGCATGTGCCAAATATAATGTTTGAACTCTTAACTGTCTGTCTCTAGACATCTATAAGGATCTGAGCGCCTGGAGATCTGAGAGTATGTCTACCGTACTTGGGCGTTACAGTCGTAATTCTATTTATTTTTATTTCACAAAATACATAGGCAAACTTGATTATAAAAGTTGAATTTGAAACCATTTAATAAATATGATAACTAAACGCCATAAAGTCCCAAACTAAACAAAGCTTGTAATATGAGATAGAATACTATAATTGTTAATTTGTAACAATTTTTACATACTGAAACTATATTTTATCACCCAAACTCAGAACAAACCTTTATGTTCATCCCACAAATGTTTGTTCTGCGTGAGAACCGAACCCACAACCTTCAGCACAAAAGGCGATGCTTACCAACCGAGCTGTGAGACCAGTATCAATGTATGTTTTCGTCCCAAGGTTTGTAACACCCCTATTTATAACAACCCAAATAAATTTAGCGTTTTATCTCCTCTGTCCTAGGTTTACCATCTTGGGAGAAGTATTTCCGTGCTGGTTATCGAGCTATCCTGTGGGTTCAGATCGGTAGCAACTATGTATGTTGGATATGTGGCACTTCAAATCAGCTTGTACAGTAAAATGAGCCTTATTGCAGTGATTTACGGGTAACTTTCAAATAGCAATGCAAAACATTCGGAGGAACTCAATACTTTGCAGTTTTTAATCTACGATGCAAGATGCAACTGTTTGGTAAATGTATCAACACAGTGTTTTATGTTTAGACTAGCGACCCGCCCCGGCTTCGCACGGGTAGCATGTTATTATACATATAAACCTTCCTCCTGAATCACTCAATCTATTAAAAAAAACCACATCAAAATCCGTTGTGTAGTTTTAAAGATATAAGCAAACATACATACATACGCGGGAAGCGGAAAGCGACTTTGCTTTATACTATGTAGTGAAGATAATATTGTTCAAAATAGGAACGCTTCATAATCATTACCTTTTTACTATATTGGCCGACTGGGAGGTATCTCGATTTTAATTTCGATGGTCGTGGCTTCGAATCCTGGCGTGCATCAATGGATTTTTCTGTTCGAAAAAGGTATATGTATAAACGATGTGACGTTTGTCACAATATATCGTTTATCGGTATGCAGAGTAGACGCCCTGATCTACTTCGATATTGCGTCAGTATTTTTGTAGTGAAACTTATGTATAAGCAATACTATAATATCTTCTGCAATGTGGGTTAGATGTGTGGCCGGTGTTGACACGCAACCCCTGGTTAGATTTGTGCTTTTGTTTTTGGGTAAGATTGTTAGATGATTCCGTTTCTATGTCTTTAGATTAGATAGATTCAAAATAAATTGTGTAACATTTCTATATGTCCAATAAATGAATAAAATAATACATAGAGCACTGGTGGTACAGAAGCTGGTCTTGTAACCCCAATTTTAGATTAAAAAAAAGAAAAAAGAAATTGGCTTACGACAGTAATCCCCAAGTACGGTAGAAATCCTCTCAGATATCCAGGCGCTTAGATTCTTCGAAGATGTCTAAAGGGGGTAGTCAGATGCACGTCCAAACATTATATATGGCACATGCCCACCGATAGATTATATTTTTAATAACTACAAATACGGCTAATTACCACGTTTTCTTTGTATAACTGACGTTTCGAGACAAATCAGATGCTCTTCATCATCTGAATTTAAACGTGACTTCCTAGAAAAATGCTGTATGCCGTAAACTTTTCAACGTGTTTATTTTGGTTTTTTGTGCTCTTTGAATTTGTGCTGAGGCTCTTTAGTTATTATTATTATTATTATTTTTAATTGTTTACGTACTTGAGTAGTACTTTTAATTATTATTCTTGTTTGAGCCTTCACCTTGTTCGATTGGCATCACACTGGAGCTCTACATAGCTTTAAGAAAAGGATCATAAAAAAAAGGTAGACCCCAAGCCGTGTTTGTTGCCTGATTCTTCTATGCTTGGTCGCGTGTAATCGGCGTAGCTTCACCTAGTTCCTAAGACGTTTCAAAGTGATCCTTGTGATTTTATTGAAATAAATGATTTTTGACTTTGACTTTGACTTTGACTTTTGTTAATATAATATATACTTTTTGACTTTGACTTTTGAAATAAGCGGTCACTTTTTGAGTTGACTATTTTGTTTATATGTATATTCTCGTTACTCTACAGTGGTCTTCTACTAAGAGCTGAACACACAGAAAAACAAGTACCTAGTCACCCCAAAACAGCTGGATGTAGGAAAATTGTTGAAGAAACTATTTGCTCATCGCGCTTATTGAAATTCAAAATGGTTCCAAGGCGAGAATAAATAAAATACTGGATATAAAATTATATAAGCTGTTTAGATTTGAGCGTGATGGAAATTTCAGCAAAAAAGTTATTGGACCAACTCTGGTGACCGAGTCTGCTCGCAAGAACCAGTCATGGCTTAGCTATTTATTCTAAAGCTGGAACCGATATCTTGACCTACTTGACTAACAGGGAAACACTCAACTGTTAATGCCAATAGCGATCACCCGTCCATTTTTAGGGTTCCGTACCCAAAGGGTAAAAACTTGACCCTATTACTAAGACTTCGCTGTCCGTCTGTCTGTATGTCTGTCTGTCTGTCTGTCTGTCTGTCCGTCCGTCTGTCTGTCTGTCACAGGGCTGTATCTCATGAACCGTAATAGCTAGACAGTTGAAATTTTCACTGAATATGTATTTCTGTTGCTGCTATAACAACAAATACTAAAAACAGAATAAAATAAATATATGAGGGTGGCTCCCATACAACAAACGTGTTTTTTTGGCCGTTTTTTTATAGATAATGGTACGAAACCCTTCGTTCGCGAGTCCGACTCGCACTTGGCCGGTTTTTTTCATATGTAATTTTTTTGTCCAATGAAGGTTTCTTATGCCACGAACGCTACGTTTGAACCAATGCAGCAGTTGTCTGTGCATTTTTTTTTCGCCTGGCACAAGGGGTTGGTCTGGGGCAGGCTTAGTACTGCACAATTGCACATATTGTCCACTCGCCCTTAAGATTCTCTAGATAAATCTATCTTTTTTTTCAATGATCCTTTCTTTCCTACCTCCTTTCCATTAAGGAAAAGATCCTTTAAAAAAAAGGTAGACCCCAAGCCGTGTTTGTTGCCTGATTCTTCTAGGCTTGGTCGCGAAGAATCGGCTTAGCTTCACCTAGTTCCTAAGAAGTATAAAAGTGATCCTTGTGATTTTATTGAAATAAATGATTTTTGAATTTGAATTTGAATCAAAAAATTGTTGGTGTCTTCATCGACAATTTATTATTTACGTGAGTAATTCCTCTTTTGTCATATACAAAAATGGTCTAAGAAGTTAGACAAAGACAAAGAAGTTATAACTATAGATTTTGACACGGGTCTTTATAGTGATCCTTGTGATTTTATTGAAATAAATAATCTTTTGACTTTACATGTAAAAAAAGCACTAAAATACTACGGTCCGTGCCCATCCCGGTATACGTAAATGGCTTTCATAGTTAGAAGGAAAGTTGGTGAGTGCAAGTTAGCAATGATTTTCGATTCGCGAAGTTTAAAATTGCGCTAACTAGGTATGCTGCCGGCGATTACTGTATTTTAGTTCGCTAGTTTTTGCAGGTGTGAGTTAGAAATATAGTTTTTCTATGATCCACGATATGATAATAATATAATATGAAAAATTAATAATACATAAAATCTCGCCTGTTTACCAGAAGGATAGACTACAGAATCCATGGCTTTCCACTTCTTACGACGAACCTGACATTTTTCTTTTGCTTCATTCACTGTAAATTAAATTAATAATTGAATGCAAACCGTTTTGGCCAAGTGGGAGGTATCCCGACTTACAATATGAAAGTCGTGGGTTCGATTCCCGGCCGTGTATGTAGAAAAATTTAACTATTGCAAAGTGTAGGCATGTGGCAAATGTAATGTTTGGACGTGCCTCTGGGTAACCCCTTTAGATATCTTCAAGGATCTGAGCGCTTGGATGTCTGAGAGGATGTCTGTCTACCGTTCTTGAGGATTACAGTCGAGGTTCTTTTAATGTTCACGACCCATTAATGAAAGCTATCAGTTTGTGCAGCTAATTGGTAAATACACTTTACCACCCAAAATGTTTTTATTTCAAAAAAGTAAAATAACCTTTAAAAAAAATGCTCTCTCGTATAGAGTTTAGTAAATTGGTGCACAATACGACCGCGGGCTCGGAATTCACTTTTGTGCCGAAACAATTTGCGGAGTGTCCGAACATGATTGTATGGAGCGGGAAAGAGGACAAAACGCCTGCGGAAGGGAGGGGGTAGCACCAGTTTTTCCTTAAAAAAATAGGACTGATGAAATGATGATATTCTCTCAGATCTCCAGGAGTTTAAGATCTAGGAAAATAACAAAGGGGTAGTCAAAATCAAGTCAAAGAAATCAATTCAAAAATGGATAAGTCTCAAAAAGGGTAGACGAAGGAGTACGTCTATTCGAATATAATTTACTTAAAAATGCATTAAATTAAAACTTTTAAAATTTGTATTAAAAATCTGTACTTTAAAGTACAGATTTTTCTTCAGAACTAAACCAAAAAAGTCAAAAATACTCCTCTTGTAAGATATCATATAATGCGAGAAGCATGCCAACTTTGCCGTATTCAAAACACACAATAACTTCAAGACTTTTGGGTAATTCAGATGAATTTCTGGTTTCAGCCTTTTTCTAGAAAGTTGTGACGTCTCTACCTACCGACCGACTGTAAAAGTTAAATTATTCGGTTGAGCTAGCGATGTAAAGTTTTAATCAAAAATGGAATTCTGGGTTACGAGAGATTTAGAAGTATAAATAAAATACTTATACCTTCTATTTATTGACCTATCAATTTCAATCTTAAAATCAAAGATTTTAGATCTTTGTTTTCACAGATATTTTATTTTCATAGAAACATATTGATTATTATCTTCGTGTCTGGCTTTGCTCGCGTGGTACCTATAAGATAATCTAGGATATACTCGTAAGCTACGTATATTTCAAGTTTCATTAAAATCCATTCAGTAATTTGGGCGTTATTGAGCCATAAAAATCCAAACATCATCATTTTGGATTTATTATTAGTAAGATTAGGAAGATCATTACATATTATTTATTTTTCTTTAATTTATTATCCTTATACCTTATTATATGGCTGTAGTATATACGTATACCTATGGAAGCTGAAATATACTATTTCGATAAGTGATCGATAAAAAGTCGAATTCCGGTCGTTCACTAATGATTTTTTCTTTTAGAATTATGTATTGTGCTTTAACACATGCTTACTATTCACTACATACGTGTCTACTTCTATTCTCGGTCGAAAGGAACTGGCGTAGTTTTACCTAGCTCCTAATACGATTCGAAGTGACTCTTGCGAGTTTATTATAACTTTGACTGTTATTGACTTTAACATAATGTGTGTTCTAAGACTCGAGTGCGTGATGACAACAAATATGTCATCAGTCACGATGGGCTGTCATCGGATTTCCGGGCTTAGAGGGGTATTTTAGACTATTTACACTTAGGATTAGATTAGTTGACAGTTTTTTTTTCATTTATATTTGTTACAAATTCAGAGAGTTCAAACTTATTTTAGTGTAATAGAGATACCTTTTTATATATATCGGTGAACTTTTATACATAGCGCCATCTAGCTCCAAACTAAGCAAAGCTTGTATGGGAGCCAGATAACTGATAGAATACTTTTATACATTTTTTGTTCATACATACTAATGATACTTTATGATTACAAACAGACACTGAACTAACATTAGTCATTAGTCCTGGGTGGGAATCGAACCCACAACCTACAGTGTTACTGCCAACTGAGCTGTGAGGCCAGTCGACTCTTTTTCCTTTTCAGGTAACCGATAATACAACACAATATTTATAACCCAAATTACTATCGAAGAGGTTAATAGCTTCCTATTAGGAAAATTATTCATCATCATAAATGAAGACGCCATAATATCCTTACCAACTTTCTGTCATTAATTCGTACGCAGAATGAAATTACACGAACATCCGCACTTAAATCATTTCGCCGCGCGTTATATGTATTGCTAAAAGCTAATTAGCTATGCTAATGTTATTCATGTGTATCCATCGACCACACAGACTATAGACTCCTCATGCAAGGCGAACACTTTCTCGCAACACATTAGGCTTATAAGACTCTGAGTGCGATTTACGACGCGACTAGCGGCGGGCTGTGGAATTGAAACGACAATCAGAATGCAGTTTTACCGCTTCCGCCGACCAGCACACCTCGTTTTGACAGATTTGTTTGGTTGAAGAAATGAAGCTATGAGGAGTCTATTGGGCTATGTGGTCGATGTGTGTAACCCTCGAGGGGCAGAGTAGAGTCATATGTATCTACAGTATGAAAGCTCGAAGTCATGTTAACTTAGTTTCTGTCACTACTTGAAATGATGATTGCTCTTGGTGACAGACTGCGACGCATGAGGTGTGAGTTCGATTCCCAAGATGAGTCTAGGTTAGGCTTATTAGCATGGCACTTTTAGTTTTTAATACTTACGGCATAGTGGTTGTCAGGGGTCAGATGTATGACTGTTGTGTTTTCGTTTTTTTTGAATTAAAAGTTTTAATAGCTAGGTACTGAAAATTCTGTTTAGAAAAAGCAAAGGTTTTTGAAATTTTCTGTGGTGATTCACATTATACAGCATGAATCCAGCGGGCTGAGAACAGGCTACTATACAGGGTGTCCCAAAAATAGTATCAAGCGGTAGAGCAGCCATAATGTTACCTGAATCATCCCACAAATTTACACTATTTTTGATTGCTATGTTTGTAATACTCTGCATCCAACATACGCTTACGCATACAGCCGAAGTAGTGTCAATGTGTGAATAGCCTTAGAATAGAGTCAATAAAATTCTTCCATGCACAAGCTTGCTTAAGTTTGTCAACAAAACTTCAAAAGAAATGTGTTTACCCCAAGTCTGTTCAGAGTACGTGTAGATAAAGATAAGTATCTGCACGAATTATACTCTTTGCTCCAAAGGGGAACGGATCCGGAAGCTAATTATGTGAAGTGAGCATATAAAGACGCTTTGTAGGACTGTCAGCAAGTCGGCATGTAACTACATAGGTTTATTTTTAGGACAGGTCAAGATGAAGATAAGTATCAAAAAGAAATATCATCTAGTAAAGAAAAGATACAATGATTATATTAATACGACAATGATACAGGAGAAAATGAACGGAAGAAATGTATAAATAAGTTTTCTTTTGAAAAATATTTTTCTATGGCAAGCTACTGTAATGGTACGTTTACACGCTTGCCAAACCTTGGCAAGGATCGACAATCGCAAGCATGTAAAAAGGGCGTTTGGCTTGGCTTGCGTGGGCTTGTGCCTGCTTGCTTCCGATCCAGTCGAGTGTCGGTTTTTTTACGCAGATCAAAGGGCGTTTGCGGCAAGCGCTTGCGATGCATTTACATGTTGGTCCGCGTTTAGTAGACATTGCGATCTCACGGCGAGTACACGCTTGCTTGATTTTACAAAAAATAAATAAAAAATGAGTTGCTGGTCGAATGAGGAGAGTCGAGCTCTCCTTTTTTTTATTTCACTTTGCTTACATTTCAAATAAAAGTACGTTAAACCAAATGCAATAGCCGTCACAAGTTCGGTGTCCGCCATGCTTGGATGTATATTGCAGACTGACGCATTCACAAGCGTATAAACGCCTTTCAAACGCCAAACGAGATTTGTGGAGGCTTGGGACTGTTTGCAGTTTGCCAAGGCTTGGCAAGCGTGTAAACGTACCATAAAATAATTTAAACCATCGAGCACCAGCGCGCTATCATCTGTCACATCATATAACATTGTTATCGGAACAAGAATAAAAAGTTTTTACTCAATCGAAGTATTTACTAAGGAGTTCCGTTGTGAGTGACTGCTGAACAGCTCCTGACTCCGTCATCAGATCAGCTCGCTGTCACCATATTATTGCATTGTCACCGAAGTTACATAGTATGTAAAATTTCAGCTCAATCGGGAATAACTGCTTCAAAATTGAGTTGCAAGATTCCACAAACATATTTAAATACATAGCAAGTTAAATAAAATAAAAAAACTTGTAAAAAGGCTAACTTATTCTTCACAAATCAGTCTGTAACCTTCTTACCTACTCGTGACTGAAGGTAGAAATATCATAATAAATGATCAGAAATTTTCATAATAAGCTGGCATTTATCCAAATAAAATAGAACTGTCGGTATAAAAACCCAGTAAAAATTCGAGACTTTCCAACTCCATTCCAGAATATCACCTTTCAAGTCTTGTTTTAGAGGTTTCAGGAAAAGCGAATTGGAGAAATTTTCCGTTTATTTCTTTTGAAACAAAATCGGACTGCCTACGCACTTTTGAAGAGTATTTCATTGCTCCTTTGGAGATTATATTTTTAAGGTTTTTTTTTAATCTTGATGTTTTAAATCCTTCGATCATACTTACCTTGCTTAAGTTATTCATGATTAATTAAGCGGATTAACTGAAACCGAAAGTAAACATCAATTAAATTATAATTCAATTTTGATAAACAAGCATGAGGAAACCCTGATTAGAATATTAGTGGTTGCTTATTGATTAAAACTACAAGTAGGTATTTTAACAACATTTTAATTTTCAAATAAACTGTTTAAATTGAAAAAATGATTAAAACGATGATTTTGAAACAGAGTATTTACCTATCTCTTAGGTTAAGCAAAGGTTTTGTAACAGGCGATATTAATAAATTCATTATTCATATATAAATAGGCAAAACGGAAAATCATTATCTAATTGTGGTCAATCAAATCTAGAGGTATAACGCATCACAACTTTTACTAATCAAAACGGACCAAAAACGAAGAATTAACTATAGATTTTTTAAACAAGTTAGTTTGTTAAGCTTAGTTATTCACTGCCAAAATTGAAAATGCCCAAAGCCGGTGTAGGCACCACAACCGGGTCCATGACACTATAACTACGCCAGGAGAACTTAGCGGACATAATTGTGAAAAATCTTATGAACGTAAATATAGAAGCTCCACAGAAAAAGCACGAAACAGAGTGAAAATGTTATAACACTGAAATGAACGAGACTCATGAAGAAATATGAAGACTAAAACACTTCGCAAGAAAAATAACCAAGCCATTACAACTTGCCACTTATATAACTATTTCCCTTTTTTACGGCATTATTGTTATGAATAACTAGTGGAACGCCTGCGACTTTACACTACTTGAAGCTAAACATACTCTTGCACTCTAATTCCTGAAAATAAATCCGAAAGTTTGTGAGGATGTTTGTATGTTTGATGGACAAACAGAACTAAACGACAAAACATAATTTACTGTAGTATGTAGATAAAAATCAGAATAAAAAATAGGGATACTTATACTTATAATCCGAAAAACAATTCCGAAATAATAAAAAAGCAAAAAGGATAATTTTGGTATAGATGGCGCTGGTGTGCAAATCTGACATCACAGACAAAAAACACTCAGTCGTTATATCAACGTAGTTATGACCAGTAAATGATATGCATTCTACCAAAATTCGTAATTTATATTTTTAGTACAAATTTTATAAGGAAACAATTGGAAGTACCTGAAAGTACTTTTTTCTATGCGATTATTGAAATTTGGACAGGAAAAAGTCTGTCGCGGGTCGGCTAGTAGGTACATAAATAAATGCAAACGTTTCTGAGAATGTTTGGTTGTTTGAAACGTCATCGTATTGCCAGCCAGGCTAGACCGATGTGGATAAAATTTTACAAATATAGTGCGTGGTTCGGAATTCATAAATAGGAAACAAGACGGAAGCTAGTAAATCATAAAAAATACGAGCTATATTTCAATAGTTCTTAAACTAAGTAAGAAAGTTTGTATATGAGCTTGGCCAACTCTTGTGACAAAGTTTATAAGTTTATATATAAGTTTATTAGTTCCTAACGTAGTATGTAGGTACCCTCAGATTGCATAAATAATTTTTGGATTCCATTACGAACGAAACTTAACTCGGCTATCGAAAATTGCAATATAAAGGTATTGTCATCTAAATGTAAATAAGAGACTGCTGATGGCAGAACACGTGCTCAAAACGGTGAAGGAAAACATCGTTAGTATTATTATAAGCAGCGATGGGCTTGCAACCTGTCACGTATGGAATGTTAACTACTGCAAAATGTGGGCATGTGCCAAATATAATGTTTGGACGTACCTTTGACTACCCCCTCTAGACATCTTCAAAGGTTATATACGCCTGATGATCTGAGAGGATGACTAAAGTACTTGGGGATTACAGTCGTGATCCTATTTATTTTTTTGATGGCAAAAGACTTTAGACAGACAGTCTATAGTTTATTATTTTAATAAATATATTGTCAGTTTGTGTAGCGAGATTTACTGGGAAGTGAGCGTAAAATAACAATTTTTCACTTTCGTATACTGTAGTTTACTGAAAAATACTCAAGAGTCGTATTTATGAAGGGTGCATAAATAAATAAAAACTCAGATCTTCCAAGTGTAGTCAAAGTCTTATACTCGTACTCGTAGATATTACATTTGGTCTTTTTACATTTTTTACAATGCATTGCTTTGATTTGGCATTCCGTTTTGAATTGCATTTTTTTTTTGGCTTTTTTCTTTCGTTTATTTTATTGTTTTGCCTAATATCAAAATGTGCCAATAAAATAATTTCGATTTCATGTATCATTTTTGAAAGATAATCCTATGACCTCATATTCCGTGATATGTTCAGTAATCGAACTGCTAGAAAGTCACTTACACCAATAAAATGTTGTAAGTATATTTAAGTTCCATTCTTCGAGTTTTATCCAATCTTGTTCAATCAAACTTGATTGTGTAACAAAGTTAGTTGTTTTGATGTCTATAAATGAATTTCTCGATCTACATTTGAGTACATTTGAATTTCTCGATCTATAATTCGTTGTTATTTTACGGGCTGGATAATTTAGAAATATCATTGTTAAGCTGATGAAAATATGCCCATACACTTGAACGGTCATCAGCAGACGCCCGACGCTATTTAGGAAACCATCATTTTGTGTTGGTACAATTTTAATTAGTGACATTTTGCGCCATTCATTGCGACTGAAATGTGACGGTGACAGCGCTCGTGGCTACGACACGCGAGTGACGTCACACCAGTACAATTAAATCAAATGAATTCAATGCTATTCCACCACAGTGCCGTAAGCAGCTGTTTTTGCTTGAAATCTTTTCTTTAGTACAACATTAAATTAGAAATTATAAAAAAAACCGATCTACTTGTACGTGTAAAAACTGTTGAACTGATTTATTTTAAAATAATAATCTCGATCAAGTGTCACTTTAAAAAAAAAACAGAAATTAAAATCGGTTTATCCATTTAGGAGCTGCGATGCCACAGACAGACACACAAATACACAAATGAACAGACAGACACGTCAGACGTATAAACCCTCTTTTGGGCGTCGGGGGTAAAGAGCATAGAACATCACGGGACGTCATAAGCTTTACAACTATAACTGATGTCAAGCTCGGAAGACCCCACATGGATATAACTAAGAAAGAAAAAAATAAAGAAAAAAAATATTAATTATATTGTCAAGATAATCTCTTAAAACTAAACAAAAAGTTACATACGTGTGTGTGTGTTTGTGGGGCATACTGATTGATAATGATAACTAAATATCTCGCAAATCTATTTTTGTATTAAAGTTTTGTTTTTGTAATAACCTTCTACATTATTTTACAAAGGCGGCCGTAATATAACGATGTATTGTTCTTATGATCACTTAAGGGCCCAGTATGTTCAACAAAGTAATCCTTTATCCAGGTGCGCACTAGCGACGAGGACCCTCGAGACAGTGGGGCTAAGCGCTCATTCCGCGAAATTAAGCAAGGGAGTGCGTCTAAGTCGAAGGGCTTAAGCGCGCAGTGACCGTGTGACGAGTTGCAGCGACTCACTTCTTTCTTAGTTACTTTGGTTACCAAAAATCGGTTAATTGTTGGGGCATCTTCCCAAGACATCACTGTCTTGAGATGGAATATTATTTTTCAAACTATCGTGATTAGTAGTCTTAAGGCCCGGCTCACACCCACACACGTATTTCAATGATTTTCAGGTACCGATTTAAAAACCAGGAATCACAGTTGTGAGGATATAATGATACAAAATTACTGATAATATATTCATCTTTAATAGTAGATAATAAAAACTGGCCAGTTCTATACAACATTTTCAAAAAAATACGTTTTTACCGTCGCAAGAACCGCTGAAAATGTCGAAAAATGGGGTCTGGTTAGGTACCAATATCTTTAGACCCACAGCATATTTTTATTTGAAAATAATACGAAATTGTAGATTTTATATTTCTCTATACCGCGTGGCATTATCTTGTTTTCAAATAATTTACTTTTTCATTTATGAACAATATAAAATGCAATAAAACTTCTCCATACATTTTTTCCATACAAAACTCACATTCACCTCAAGTCGGCACGTCAGTTAGCGCTCAGACGCGCTCGGGGAAGCACGTCCACGTCACATTTTTCTTCGAATTTAGAGGAGGTCTTACATAATGGTATACCGGGGTAAAATACTGGACATGCAAAACTAATGATAACATTTGTATAATATATTGCCTTGAAGAATTTAGTGCAAGCCACACAGATGAAGGTTAGGTACAATGCATGGTTTGTTGAAAGAGTTGGATGGTTTTATTTTGTAGAAGATGCGTTTCATCGAGTTTGGTTTCGAAACAATATGATAATATGGTTTTACCTTTTTGCATACGTCGCGTCGGAGCAAAATCGAAATAAGCCGATGTTTCGTATTTGATTGTTATTTTAATAAAAATATTAAATTTCAGGAAAATGTGAACCTGGTTGTGTCCCTAATTAATAATAAATAATAAAAGCTTTTATTTCCTTGCACAATATAAAATTAACTTAAATATGTATCTATGCATAGGTATATAAAATTATGTGTAAGGACCGCTTTCAGCGGTAAAAGCCTCCTCCAGCTCTATCCATTTTTCCCGATCTCTAGCGGCTCTGCTCCATGTTTTGCCTGCTACTTTCACGATGTCATCATCCCATCGCATAGCAGGCCTTCCTCTTCTTCGTTTTTTATGTATTGGGTCCCAATTCATAATTGTTTTAGATCACCTCTCATTTTGTAATCTTTGTATGTGCCCGGCCTATTTCCATTTTAGTGATAATACTTTCTGGACAACGTCTTTTGCTGTGGTTTTTGAAGTGTCCCTAATTAGTCCTATTAAATAAATATAAATGTTGATTTGATACATTTCTGTTTTGAAATGAAAGTTCTAAGGTACCATGATCCTTACCTGTATCGCTTAGACCCAATCTACCCTATATTACCAAGCGTGTTTTTTTATACATGGATGGAAAAAAATGATACTTTATCTATAATTGGATTTAGAAAAATTACATAAATTTCAGATTATGAATATAATTTATAATTATTATTTATCTACCTTTAATATTATAAATCTAAAAGTTTGTGCGGATGTTAAGTATGTTTGGATGTTTGTACCTCAATCAGACCTAATCGACTAAACGGATGAAATTGAAATTTGCTGTCGATGTAAATATACCTCTACCTTATAAATAGGCTATTTTTAATTAAAAAACATCCTCAAAACTATAAAAAGACTCCGAGTGCTGGTGTGCAACAAATCTAGCATTAATCAATTTTGACGACTGATGAATGACTGACGAATGATACGATACGCATTGAACCAAAAATGTTGAACCTTCTAAAAAGGTCGGTATTTGTTATTATCAAAGCAAGGTTTATCTGGGGGCACGGTAGTGCCCCCGCCAAGTCAAGCAAAAAAGCGGCACAGTCATACCATCCTTTTCTCGAAGCAGTTCAGGCCATTTTTTAGACAGACAGACAGACATTGAAATCTCACAACTTTTTACGATAGAAGAACTGATGGGTTTTTGGTTAAATTATACACGATCTGGGTGATATACATATATGGATTCTTTATTGTAGAGATATAGAACACGACCAGCCGTAACAAGCGAACAGGGAAGAGAGACTGACATCGACAGATTATCTCTGGTCATCTTAGGCTACTTATACAATATCTCACAAGTTAAGTTTACTACACACGAGCATAGTTCCAACAAAAAAAAGACAAAAAAAGAAACTGAGTTGCGTTGCGAGAATTGGCTTATTATTTTTATTTTTACAAGTTGTTTTTGATGGCATATACTTAAGTTTAAGTACATGATGCAAATAATTAAATAGTTTAAAAAAAATAAAGTGTCCTGAAAAATTGTTTAATTCTAAATACTGAAAGTGCTCTTTAGTGTTTCGTAGTTTACTAAAAACCCTTATAGTTTTGCCATTTTCGTCCATTCGTCCGCAGCTTAGCTCAGATATTCTTAGTACTGGAAAGCTGTAATTTGGCATGAATATACATTAGTCACGCCGACAATGTGGTAGAAATAAATACATATTTTCAGATGTTTTTTTTTCTCGCATACTCCTCATGTCTTTGGATAGGTCTTAAAAAGTATTGCAGGTTTGTGATGTCATTTAGTACAAATACAATGGAAAATATGAATTTTTAAAAAGAGTTGGTCATCTCTTTTTACAAATTCATATTTGATTTTTCTGGAAAGAAAATATTATGGAGGGTTATTTAGTAAAGTTTTACAATAACTGTTTAATTCCAGAACTTGTTGACCCTCGCTACGCGCGGTCTATGGATCTTCGAGATCATAGCTCGCACACAATATTCAAAAGCATACCTACATATTTTATCAGTATTTCACTTTCAAAACTTTCTGTGAGTGGTACTCGAAACGTTGACGGTGCCGTCATCGATTTTAGATGACAATAAGTTTTTTTATTAAAAATATATTTTTTAAATCAAGCTTTTGTAATGTCTAGTGCTCTAGTTCTCGTCAAGATAAAAATAACGAGCCCAAACGCGACGTGGTTATGTTGTGTAGTTGAGGAGTTCCGATGGCTACATCCGACCTCCATCATCAGACCAGCTCTCTAGTACCATAATTTTACATTGTCATTGAGATTGATAGGTATGCAAAGTTTTGCCTCAATTCGACTATTTAGTGAAGAATTCCGTTGAACAGCTCCTGACTCCATCATCAGATCAGCTCGCTGTCACCATATTATGTATGCAAAATTTCAGCTCAATCGATTGGGGATAACTGCTTAAAATTAAGTTGCAAGATTCCACCTTATCAAACATACATACATAAATATGTACATAAACTGCAAGTTAAATAAGAGCTTGTAAAAAAACGATACTTACCGTTTTGTCATAATGTATTTTATTAGTAGGTACCTAACAAATATTTTTTGCACAGTCAAATATTAGTAACTGTGTAGTAGCACTTTACGATTTGTAACCTGTCTTATAATATATATTAATTTTTTCTATATTTATTTTCTTTTTGTCAAGTGCAACCTATAAAATTATTAAGTACATACCTACCTATACAAATATGACATACCTATTGCACCAAATATTTTCAAGTATCAAGACTAGTTATTTAGTCTTGGTAAATGAAGTGTGAAGTAGCTTCAATGTGTGCGTTTGCACTATTCTTAGTGTGCGGCCACAGAATACGACCGAGTACAAAAAATGCGAGCTGTCATAAATTTAACAGTCACCTTAACTATAGATTTTTACAAGGGTCTTTATCACGCAATTACCTTTAGATGTAATAGGTTTGCACAACACCAATACCATTATCTACTCTTACCATTTATTTTTAGTAGGTCTTATATACAAAAAAGACTATAAATACAATAATATTGGAAGATATTAATTAACACACAGTGCCCGAAACTTAACTTAGCTTGTAGGTACTATGGGAACTAAATAACTGAGTATGAATATACTTTCTACACAATACAATACAATTTTGGACTAATGATAAATATTTGTGTGGGTCGCAACCCCATCACACCACAACCTACAACCTACAGCACAAGTGGCAAAGCTGAACTGTGAGGTTAAAGATGTAAAAGAGGTAAAAAAATGTATATAAGTATTCTATCAGTTATCTTGTTCCCATTGTACAAGCTTTGCTTAGTTTGGGCTAGATGGAGATTTGTGAAAATGTTTATATTCAAAATTAAAATTCAAAAGGCATTTATTTCAATAAATCACAAGGATTACATTGAAACTTCTTAGGAGCTAGGTAAAGCTACGCCTGTTCCTCGCGACCAAGCCTAGAAGAATCAGGCAACAACAAATACGGCTTGGGGCCTCTCATTTCTTTTAAAACAATCATTAGCATCCGCTTGTAACTTCAAGCATACGGCAAATCGCCGAGACAGAGAGCCTTAAATCGCGTTAGTGTCGACTGAGTGTTTATAACCGGTCCAGGATGGAGAGGGGCGGGGAGGGGGCAGAATAATCGGGAATAATCGTGATTGAACCGGTTGCGGACCGGTTAATACGCCGTGAAGGTAAACATAAAAGTTTCGGTAATCCCACATCTGGGATATTCGATTGTTTGAACAATATTTGTATGCTTTTTTTTTTCGAAAAAAAAAACCAAAGGTTTCTCGCATAATAAATTAGTACCTGGGTGATCGAGCTTTACTCGGTATTTCATTGCCTGAAAACACGGATAAAACGACGTTTCCTAAAAATGAAACCTAGCTAGATCGATTTATAGCCCCTGAAACCCACTGAACTAAATTTCATGAAAATCGTTGTCTGCTTCCGAGATTCAGATTATAAATAAGTCTACACAAGAATTGCTTGTTTAGGTATTAGATATAAATTATTTATTATTATTATTAAATAACACATCAACATTACAAACATCTATGTTTATCATTTTCGGGTGGGACTCGAACCCACAACATACAGCGCCGTAAGCAGAGTTACTACCAACTGAGCTGGCATGGGGCCAGTCCGCAAACAACTGTGTTAGATTGAAAAGGATATCTAACAAAGTTTTTTTATTTAATGGAGTTGAAATACTTAGTTCAATGTACAACCTTTTTATTAAATTAATATTTAGTGCATGCTGTGGCTGAGTGTGTTTGAGTGTGTATCTTTTGATGGTGATCTAATTAGTAAATAAATAAACATTTAACAAAATTTCAATTTCAATTTCAATTTCAATTTCAATTTCAATTTCAATTTCAATTTCAATTTCAATTTCAATTTCAGTTTCAGTTTCAGTTTCAGTTTCAGTTTCAGTTTCAGTTTCAGTTTCAGTTTCAGTTTCAGTTTCAGTTTCAGTTTCAGTTTCAGTTTCAGTTTCAGTTTCAGTTTCAGTTTCAGTTTCAGTTTCAGTTTCAGTTTCAGTTTCAGTTTCAGTTTCAGTTTCAGTTTCAGTTTCAGTTTCAGTTTCAGTTTCAGTTTCAATTTCAATTTCAATTTCAATTTCAATTTCAATTTCAGTTTCAGTTTCAGTTTCAGTTTCAGTTTCAGTTTCAGTTTCAGTTTCAGTTTCAGTTTCAGTTTCAGTTTCAGTTTCAGTTTCAGTTTCAATTTCAATTTCAATTTCAATTTCAATTTCAATTTCAATTTCAATTTCAATTTCAATTTCAATTTCAATTTCAATTTCAATTTCAATTTCAATTTCAATTTCAATTTCAATTTCAATTTCAATTTCAATTTCAATTTCAATTTCAATTTCAATTTCAATTTCAATTTCAATTTCAATTTCAATTTCAATTTCAATTTCAATTTCAATTTCAATTTCAATTTCAATTTCAATTTCAATTTCAATTATTTATTCAAAACAATAGTTACTTTACAGTTTACACCAATTTGTGACTATCTTAAAACTAGAACTGAGTAACATATTATAACAACATTAAATAATAATTATATGATAAACATTCACAATTAATAATATTAACAAACAATCTAGCTGCTATGCTTATACAATGATGATGATGAATATAAATGTTGTTTTCTCACCAAACAGACGTCGAATAGCTACTATGAGTGGCAGTGCTGGTTAAAGCTGGCTACATTTTCGCGGTGATTTAAACTAAGCTTTACAAAAAAATATAAGCTTAAAAATAATCTCCAAAAACACCGTCACGTTTTACCAAAAAATATAGCGATTATTGATAAAATAATCAGAAGAAATCTGGCGGAGCATCCCGAAAACACATTTAGAAATTGAGAAATGGGATAATGGATTTGAAAAAGTAAATTATTAACAAAAAATGGTGGAAATTATGCCGCCTTTTGGTAATATTGTCACGTGCTTACGTTTGGTGCCTTCATTCGTGCTAATGGAAGGTTCTAGCTGGGAGAGTGTTATCAGATAGCTAATGTCATTGTCTTTCTTAGGGTCACTTTAAAAAAAAAATGACCTCTGTAATTCCCAATTACTGCGTACAGATCTTCAGTAGCTCGGCGTCACTGAAAATGTGTCCTGTAGATATATATAACCTGTCACGTATAGAATATTAACTACTGCAAAATATGGGCATGTGCCAAAAGGTAATGCTTGGACGTGCCTCTGGCTACCCCCTTAAGTCATCTTCAAGGATCTAAGCATCTTAAGATCTGAGAGTATGTCTACCGTACTTAGGGATTACAGTCGTGTTACTTTTTATCATTTTCTATTTATTCTTTCTATTTTATTTAACATTTTAATCTGTACAATAATAAATTAATCTGGGTAGACTGAAACTATATTACACTGTACACGAATACCACATTTTTGGCGCTTACTCGGGCGTTGTTGAGCACTCGGTCACCATGCCACTAAGGTTGTGATAAAGAGCTATACACCGAGTAATCTTAGAAAAACGTCGTACCTCATAATGTACCTCAGTTTAGTTTCATCTTCTAAGTAGAAAAGACTTGCAGTTTTTGGTTGAAAAGGTATTTTACTCCAAAAAGCTAACGTGCAGTATACAATGCCAACTATTCTAAATCCGAACAAACGTATGTTAATAAATATAATAAATAAATGTACGAGTATCATATAAGCGCTATTAAAAACATAGCCTTGATTTACATAAAAGCAGCTACCATCATTTGAAATATAACCGTCAAAACAATTAAACACACATTTTACTAATTAAAATGGTTTGTACAAGTGAATTATGTTCGTATCATCATTGAGCCATGCAAGCAAATTAATTATGTGTGTAATATTAATTAGAAACGATTGTTGTTTATTAGAAATTACCGCAAATGCCTCCATCATCAGATCAGCTCGCTATCACCATTATTATTATTGTATTGTCACCAGAACTAAAGATGTATGCAAAATTTCAGCCTGATCAGATACCATTGGTAGATCTGTACAAACTGGCCTCACAGCTCAGTTAGTAGTAGCCCTGCCTTCTGCGCTGTAGGTTGTGGGTTCGATCCCCACCCAGGATAAACATTTGTGTGATAACCATTATCACTCAAATGTTATTTCAAAAAAAGTATATAGGTATTCTATCAGTTATCTGGTTCCTATAGTACAAGCTGTGCTTAGTTTGGGGCTAGATGGCGTTGTATGCAAAGTCCACCAATAAGTATTTATTTATTATTTATAAACATACAAACAGTGCAAGTTAAATAAAAGCTTGTAGAAATGACAGTGACGCTTCTATGGAAAGTGTACTTAGCTCCGTTGTGGAGTAGCTCGCCTCACGTAGCGCAAACTTAACATCGAATAAAACCCTCCTTTCTACCTCATTCAATTTTCCAAGCAAAAAAACAGTCGTCATATTTCTACGTGTTCAATGCTCACGAAGTTTTGAGATTGTAACTAAGTTTGGGTATAAAGGTAGTCCAAAAATATATTCTTTTGTAATACTACAACAGTCTATGTCTTTATTCTGTGATATAGCTATCTTCTACCAATACACGGCTTTGCACGCGTAGTACTCGGATAATAAATAGTATAAGTTCATCCGGAATAATGTACCTTTCAAATATTGAAAGATTTTTTAAGTAGGTGCTGTAGTTCCAGAGATTGTAATCCGCATTCATTTTGTATGTTCGCACAAATAAGTAAATAAATATTGGTGGATATTCCACACATCGCTATCTAGCCCCAGACTCAGCAAAACTATGGGATATTAAACTTTTTTGTACAAAATTCGCACCCTCTCTTTATTATTAGTTAGATAGTTAGATTAGATAGACATATACCGATATGATACGATACGATACCGTCACCTATTCACATTTGGGCATTCATGATGAGTTGCCTGCCCTGGATGACTCTTTTTACATTTTGTTTAACGTTTTTCATACTATTAATTAGCAGCGATGGGCTTTCAACCTAACACGTACGGAATGATAACTACTGCAAAATGCTGCATATGCCCATAAGCCATATATAATGTTTGGGCGTGCCTCTGACTACCTCCTCTAGACATATTCAAAAGGATCTAAACGCCTGGAGATCTGAGAGGATGTCTACTGTACTTTGGGATTACAGTCGTGATCCTATTTTTAGGGTTCCGTACCCAAAGGGTAAAATCGGAACCCTATTACTAAGACTTCGCTGTCCGTCTGTCTGTCTGTCTGTCCGTCTGTCTGTCACAGGGCTGTATCTCATGAACCGTGATAGCTAGACAGTTGAAATTTTCACAGATTATGTATTTCTGTGGCTGCTCTAACAACAAATACTAAAAATAGAATAAAATAAATATTTAAGGGGGGATCCCATACAACAAACATGTTTTTTTTGCCGTTTTTATAGATAATGGTACGGAGCCCTTCGTGCGCGAGTCCGACTCGCACTTGGCCGGTTTTTATTTTTAGTTGTGTAATTGGAAGCCTGTTGATATCCGTACTATTTCGCCTATCCGTTCGCCTATGTACATGTTCTTGTATTGCAAAAAAGAATTTTCTACCTATCTATCGGTAAGGATCGACTTGTATCTTCTGTTTTCGGGAGTCGTCTATGTACACCCTGTATGAGCACTAAGAGAATATCTGCACAATACTTGTAGGTAGAATTTAATCGTGTACGTATTTCTTTTCCATTTCTTGGTTCATATCATATTGTGTTTATGGTTAAAGATTATTTTGTTTATTTTACTTTTAGAAACTACTTATCTCATATCTATCTAAACTGTATTTTGATAACTTTCAAAATTACGTGTAGGTTAGTATCATGTTTTCGAATAAAAAAATCACTTAAAACTTTATCATTACGCGTGTAAACCGTATTGACAACACTGGAGCTCTACGTAGCAATTATGAATGGATCATTAAAAAAATTGATAGGCCCCAAAGCCGTGTTTCTTGCCCGATTCTTCTAGACAATGGTCGCGAGGAAAGGGCCTCACCTAGCTCTTAGGACGTTTTAAAGTGTACCTAGTGATTTAATTTAATTTAAAAAAATGCCGTTTGAATTTAAATTTGAATTTGGCCAAGTAGAAGGTAACTTGACCTTCCATTTGAATATTGTGGGTTCGAAACCCGGTCGTGCATCAATGGGTTCTTCGATTTGTCATTTTTTATATGCGTTAATACGCGTACATGAAACGGTGAACGAAAACATCGTGTTAAAATGAAACCAGTTAGTATTCTTATGACTTTGTCACATACCTACAGAATGCTAACTGCAAAGTGTGGGCATTGTGTCAAATTTGATGTTGCACGTGACTCTGAATACCCTCTTAGATATCATCAAGGATCTGAGCACGTAGAGACCTGAGAGGATGTCTACCGTATATGGGGATAAGTCGTGATCCTATTTCATATTTTTTTAATTTGTTTATTCGCAATATTACTCGTAACATGGTAGCTGATCAAGTTTTCCAAATAAATTAAACAAACTCTCGAACGACGCGCGTTCTTTGATCAGGGACGGAGTGAAAATACGATTACTCGCTGTGTTTGTCCAGTTTAATGATTTCGACGGACATTTTCGTAGAAAGAAGCGTTTGTGTGATATTATTACTAACGTTTTACAAGGCGACCGGTTGTAAAACATAAGCCAAATCCTCTTCGCAACATGTTTGTCAAAATGTGGGAAAAGTAAATGATGATGTTTCAAATCTGCCATGAATTTGCAGTCTACTCGTATTAGTTATTATAAAAAATAAAAAATAATAGTCATTTATTTAAGGCACACACACTCTACCTACACCTTATCTTAAGATTTCCAAGTGATTCATTATATTTTCATCGATATCAAATAAATTCCTACTTTTCTATACAATTTCAAAAACTTGATATCACAAGATAAAAACATTTTTGCCGTATGTAACTTTTTATTCCGCGGGTTTTTATAAACTTCATTTCGAGTTCTTTGCTTTGTTTTGTATTGATAACAACTCTTAAAAAGTATTCTTCGGACTCCACGGAGTTCTCAAATCTTTTTAAGGAAACCGTTGAATAAAACCTTATTATCAATACATACATAAAATCACGCCTGTTTCGAAGAGGGGTAGGCAGAAACCACGGCTTTTCACTTGCTACGATCTTGGCATACTTTTTTTTGCTTCATACACTCTCATAAAATTCCTATTAGGTACATGCTCGTCAGTTGAGAATACTCTAATTATTAATATACACTCTAATTATTTATAAGAATAAACAGCGATGGGCTTGCAACCTGTCTCGTATAGAATTACTGCAAAATGTGGGAATGTGCCAAATGTTTGGACGTGCCTATAAACGCCTGAAGATCTGAAACCGTACTTGGGGATTACAGTCGTGATCCTATTTTCTTTTTCATACTGTCATGACATCTTTTGACAGACTGAATGCCTATTAGATAAAACATGCGTAGATGTTTGACCGTCAGACTTGAAATTGAGTGTTATTCCATGTAAGCAATGTCTTATTCTCGTCTTCAAATAATATATTTATGTAGAAAAAAACATTTCTGCTGCTCTGTGAAAACAACAAGTGATAACAGGTATGAATACAAAAAATAAATTCTAAAAAGAATTACCTCATAATCACGTTTTTTTGTCGGATGTCTGGCTGGAGCGACACTTGCTATGTAATAATGT
Organism: Hydriomena furcata; assembly: GCA_912999785.1. Classification (NCBI taxonomy): domain Eukaryota; kingdom Metazoa; phylum Arthropoda; class Insecta; order Lepidoptera; family Geometridae; genus Hydriomena; species Hydriomena furcata. The sequence continues at coordinate 14,153,005 of OU538834.1, forward strand.
ATTAAAAAAATAGTTATTTTTAACGTATAATTTAATGTTTTTTAAAACTTACTTGATAGATAGATAACACTATAATGTACACCAGAAAAAACCAAGAATAACATTACATTCTAATAAGATACAATTAGCGACCTTATCGCTAAAAAGCGATAAGGTCTATAAGCTTAAGGCCATAAGCTTATCGCTATTTCTTCCAGGCAACCTGAACTTACGTAATGACGATTTATCTAGCACGTCTAGCATAAACTGAAACACCCGAGAAAAGTTCAAATTTCTTTGGTATTCACCAAAGATATTGTTAGGTAAAGATATTGATAAGTATTGTTAGGCATACAGGTAGATTTGTTATCATAATTATATGTAAAAGTTGAAGCTTTTCTTGTAGGCAATTATTTACATGTGCCGACCCATATCACCTGTGGGGTCAGAGTTTGTACCTATCAACGTCGCTAGGGGTGTCATGCAAATAAAGATTAATGTCACGTAGAATTAATTTGTAAAATCCTCAGTTCTCAGTGTGCTATAAGATTAACTTCATAAAGAGACCAGTGGAAACCCTCGCGACTTTATTCACGTGAAGTTATTTCCAAATAGACTTGAACCCCCACTGCACCACCTTAGGAGGTGAACTTTGGTACACAAAAAGGACATCAAAAGAAATACACCCTAGGACCAGTAGGTCCTAAAAACTTGAAATTTTGGCTAAATAAATTACAGACAGTTTCTTTTTAAATTTGATGGTTTTCGAGATAATGCAGTTTTATCACTTTTTCTGTCTTATCCGGGTAGACTCAGCCCATACAAAATGTCAAATTTTTCACTTATCACCTTTACTAGCAGCACGCCCTATAGCGTCGCACGGGTGTAATAATGATTTTATGGCAATTTTTTTACACCTTGGGTTACATTATCTAAGTTTTAATAGTAATAAATATAGCTTATGTTACTCAGAGATAATGTAGCATTTAAGGTGAAAGAATTTTTCAAAAGTAGTTTCGGAGCAATGCAAACAAACAAATCTTTCCTCGTTATAATATTAGTAAAGATTAATATATTATTATTTTTTCAGTGTTAAACCATTTTGTATTAAATGGCAGCTTGGCTTCTATTCTGTTTGCACTCCGCGTCCGGCCGCTTCGATAAAAACATCAAAATTTCTCCGAATTTATATTTCAGATAATTCAATTCAATAATTGTTTGATCTCGCGCAAAGCATTAATCAATTTCTTGTACAGTTCCGCCGTAACTTGGGATCCATTTGCAAATTTAACTCTGAGGTGCCATAGATAAGAAAATTGGATAATTGGGACTGTCTATCGGTGAATTCCCTACAAATATAACAAGAAAGATATTTCAATTTCGATACTATTATCGGAAGTACTTTAAAATGTTAATTTCAAAAATCTAAGAGTTGCTTAATTTTATAGTTCATTCTTCATAGTAATTTGAATAAACCCTCTACTTTATCATTATTAATTGCAAAATGCGGTTTTATAGGTAAAACCCAGGAAGTTACTAAAATAAAAATAAAACCTGACATTCCACTGCGGCTTACATACACACACACATACATACACACACACATACATACACACACACACATACATACACACACACACATACATACACACACACATACATAAACACATAAATACACACACATACACACCCGCAATGATCGGCAAAAGGTATATTACGTATGAATTAACGTACATAATATCATTTTAATTTACGAGACGATAAAACGTAAAATAACAGAGAAGGTTTCTGGGAAAATAGACGTTCAATACATAACCCTTTTCATCTCATCACGACCCTTTCGCTAACTTACTCACTGGTTATATTTATTCTTGTTGCAAAAATAACTTAACTCAAAGTTATTGCTATCTTTGGCAAGCGCAGGTGGGTAAGAACCATCGACCACATAGCCCAATAGACGCTTTATGGCTTCAAACAAACAATTCTGTCAAAACGTTGAGGTGTGCAAGTCAGGGAGATCGGTAAAAAATGCATTCTGATTGGTCGGTTCAATGTCACAGCTCGCCAAGGGGCGCGTCGTGAACCGTGTTCGGTGGTTTACTCAGGATTTGTAGCCCATATGTGTTGTCTGACAGTGTTCGCCTTGCACGAGGAGTCTAGGCTGTGTAGTGGTTGGTTGGAACGATTGACTAATATTGACACCTTGTAAAATTTTAACCAAAATATTCGTGGCCCTTCTGTTCGAACTGAAATATTCTATGTAAATTCAGACTTTTCCCTTCACCTTTACATAATCAGATTTAACAGAAATTATAACAGTTTGAATGATTTATTTTAAAAAGTTGGCCGTGAAAATAGATTTATTTCTGATTTGAATGACAATCTAGGCTGTTTTTGGAATAAATTATGGTTTGGTATTTTCGTTTTTAGACTTTCTTTCGTCGAAAAATAGTTAATTGTATAGTGATTCACATACTGCATCGCATGTGATAGACAGTCGCATCCAATTTTGTATGAATGAATGAATTAATGAAAATGCTTTATTTGTACATTAATAATGATTTTTTTAATGAATTATGTACTGACACTAAATTTTACACACTCATATCGCGTAGAAATCCGCACGGGGTGGCAGCCACTAAAAAAATAGATAAATAAAAATTGGCGGATTTTACATACAGCGCCATCTAGCTCCGAATTTATCAAAGCTTGTACTGTGTAAACCAGTTAACTGATAGAATACATACATATATATACTTTATTTTTGTAAATACGTCGTAATATGTTTTTCACACAAATGTTTGCCCTGGGTGGAGATCGAACCCACAACTTAAAGCGTAGAAGTCAGAGTTACTACCAGCTGAGCTGTGAAGCCATTTGTTATGAAATACGAGGTGATTTGTCTGCTAAACGTCATCATATTATAACTAGATCTCCAAGCATTCAGACCCTTGAAGATATCTACGGGGTAGTCAGAAAGACGGCCAAAGAACATTCTAAGTCTTCGTTACTAATAAAAATAATAATAAAGTTATACGAAGGGAGATAACGCAGACCCATACTAACCTCTTATAACCCGTCGCAGGCGGGTAAAAAAGCTTTTATGAAATGTAAAACATAAAACCTTTGTAAAATAAATTGTTGGTCGGCTCTACTCGAGATCATTATTAATATAATCGAAATTCAAAGTACACTTAATTTTAGAAGACATATCCAATTAATTACATTCAGGTGAGCTGATCGGATATTTTCATTTGCTTTGGCCAAAGATAAATATTTGCGATATTAACACGCTCGCCGCTGATTAACGATGCCGCATTGCCGGACTAGTGATGGACTGACGGGGCTGGCGATGATATCGATAATTCTCTTTTTCCTTATCTGCTTAAGATATTTGACTAGCCTCACAGCTCAGTTGGTAGTAACTCTGGCCTTCGGCACTGTAGGTTGTAGGTTCGATCCCCACCCATGGCAAATATTTGTGTGATGAACATAGATGTTTGTTCTGTGTCTGGGTGTTATTGTGTATCATATGTATGTATTTACAAAAAAGTAAAGTAATCTATCAGTTATCTAGTTGCCATAGTACAAGCTTTGCTTAGTTCGAGACTAGATGGCGCTGTGTGATAATGTCCACGATTTTGTAATACTTTGGTGAGGAAAGTAAGAAGAATTTTATTAGATGGTGCTTTTATTTAGTCGTGGAGTTCTGTGCTGGCATCTGATAATTAATGTTATAATTGGACATGTTACGTAATATTATTATTTAATATACCTATAATATATTGTTTATTTTGTAAATGCAATATTTGTAAATTATTCGTCACTATCACTACATAGTATAAAGCAAAGTCGCTTTCCGGTTCCCGCGTCTGTATGTATGTATGTATGTATGTTTGCTTATATCTTTAAAACTACACAACGGATTTTGATGCGGTTTTTTTTAATAGATAGAGTGATTCAGGAGGAAGGTTTATATGTATAACATGCTACCCGTGCGAAGCCGGGGCGGGTCGCTAGTTATGAATAAATTGAAATATGTATTATGTCTTTGTCGATACCTTACTCTTGCATTGACAACACACCCATCCCTAATGTGCCCGTGAAGTGTCACAGAATTGAAATTAAATTTACAAAATGAAACCGTTAACTTATCGACTTTTATGAATAAGAAGTTGATGAATGGGTTCTGCAACGCAATTACGAGATTCACATTTTAACGATGAATTTCACCATTATAAGCCCCAATGGTAAAATCGAAAGAGGGGGGGGGGGAGGTGGTGTTCATAACTGGTATCATTTAAAACGCATTTGTCCAATAGCATTCAAATGTAAATGGAAAGAATGACGACTTTTTAAAGTTGAAGCTAATGAGTTCAAATTACTTTTAACCCAATGATATTGAATAGAGCAATAATATATTTACAGAGGAATAAATACTGTAAAATCTGCGGGCGATTAAATAGATAGAATTAGAGATAAACCTCATACTAATATTATAAAATAGTAAACAAGTGAAGTTTGTTTGTTAGTTCAGATATAGGAGGTAAACTTTGGAACTATTTATCTGATATTCTTTCAGTATGTAGTGAGAAGATAAATTATCGATCCTGAAGTGCTTTTTTATTTATAAAAAATATAAATAGGATCACGACTTTAATCCCCAAATACGGTAGATATCTTCTCAGATTTCCAGACGATCCTTGAAGATAATATCTAAAGGGGTTAGTCAGAGGCACGTCTAAACATTACATTTGGCACATGCCCACATTTTGCAATCGTTAGTATTCCACACGTGACAGGTTGCAAGCCCGTCGCCTCTTATTTAGAATAAAATGTATGTTATTTCGGGTAAAACCGTGGAAGGAAGCTAGTTCGAAATATCTAATTGAAAAATTATGAAAGCAAGACTTCTATTTGAACTTTTTAATTTTAGTGAAGTTTAAAGTTAATTAAAATCAGAATAGGTTACTGTTTTGTCTAACAAGTTGGTAAACAATTAGCCATTATGGAACAAATAAATCAAATTCACTAATTATTTGAGTTTAATTTAATTTAATTGAAATTAAATTACATAAATGCTTCAGATTAATAAAAATATAATGGAATATGATCACGACTAAGTACAGAGGGAATAAATAAATATTGGTGGATATTACATACAGTGCCATCTAGCCGTAAACTAAGCAAATCTTATACTATGGGAACTAGATAACAGTAAAATACTCAAGTTTTACAGATTTTTATGACAAAGTTAACTTATGGATTTAATCTAGATAAAATTATAGACAGAAACACGATTGGTGAAACTTTTCTCGACAGATTTATTTTCCAAAATTGGCTCTTACAAAACACTAATTTCGTTTTTACTTAAAACTATGAATAGTTAAACATTTCATTTTATATCATTCGTTAGATATACTTGCTACATAAATAAGAGACAGTTTCTTTTTAAGTTTGATAGTTTTCAAGATAATGCGGTTTTATCACTTTTTCTGTCTTATCCGGATAGACTCGGGCCATATAAAATAAAATAAAAAGCCGGCCAAGTGCGAGTCGGACTCGCGCTCGAAGTGTTCCGTACCATTATCTATAAATCACGTTTGTTGTTTATTAAATTTTTTTTTTTTTGGAACGAAGTTCCTTATCGCGCGTTGTGAAAGGCTAGACGGAAAAAAGTCTTACGAAAAGTTGTCACGACACTTTTTTGCTATAGTATATCTATTAATATATAAATAATAATAATAAATAATAAATAATAAATATTGGTGGACATTTTACACATCGCCATCTAGCCCCAAACTAAGCAAAGCTTGTACTATGGGAACTAGATAACTGATAGAATACTTAAATACTTTTTGGAACGAAGTTTCTTATCGCGCGTTGTGAAAGGGTCGAGGTGGGGTCGAGGTGGGGTCGAGGTGGGGTCGAGGTGGGGTCGAGGTGGGGTCGAGGTGGGGCCGAGGTGGGGTCGAGGTGGGGTCGAGGTGGGGTCGAGGTGGGGTCGAGGTCGGGTCGAGGTCGGGTCGAGGTCGGGTCGAGGTCGAGGTCGAGGTCGAGGTCGAGGTCAAAGTTGATTCCCCTTCCCTTGTCTCACGTTATTTTGTGTTCAGTACAACATAACTGTAAACTAATAAACGACTTATTGTGCAAGTAGGAGATTACCAAAACATCATTAGTTGGTAGGTGGTATCTACTTAGGAAGGTAGGTACTTACCTATTTATTTGCTTTGCGTTTGTTTCTCATCTAACTAGCTAGATTGACAAAAATTGAGCCTACTGATTAAGTTTTATTTTTTTTAGTATTTGTTGTTATAGCGGCAACAGAAATATATCAACTGTGAAAATTACAACTGTCTAGCTATTACGGTTCATGAGATACAGCCCTGTGACAGACAGACAGACAGACGGACAGAGAAGTCTTAGTAATAGGGTCCCGTTTTTACCCTATGGATACGGAACCCTAAAAAACAAAAATTTCAAGCATCACCTTAACAGCTAAGAAACCAACCACGTTTATTTAGAAGACGTTACAAGTTTACAACATCTAATTGTCAGTCTCTATTCTACAGTTTTATCACAATGAAATAAAATCTTTTACGATCGTATTTAAAACTTAACGCTGTAAGTCGTTTAAGTTTGAGGTTGATTTGATTTTGATAGTGCTTGAAGTATTACAATTAAATTGATTTTTCTATGAGTCGAGTATAAAATAACTAGCTTCCGCCCGCGGTTTGTAACTGATTTAAATGACACTACCTACTGACGGTTTGTAAAAAGTATCCAATATGCTATTCCAGGGCATAAGCTATGCATGATCTAAGTTTCAACAAAATCTGTTCTGTCGTTTGGGTGTGATTGAGCAAACATATAAACAAACTCACAAACTTTCAAATTTATAATATTAATAGGATACATTTTAGTGCAGTTTTATTTGGAAGGTAAAAAAAACATTATTATGAATTACTGGAAACCCTTGCGACTTCAATCACGTAAAGTCATTTTTAAACAGACTTCACTCCCCGGTGTACCTGCATCTAGGGGCTGAATTTCGGGAATTTATTTCTTAGTGCACTCCTACGTCCCCTACACATCAAAAGTAATACATCCACCAAATTTCAAGTTTCTAGGGCCAGTTTAGGTCGTGCGTTGATAGATCAGTCAGTCTGTAACACAAAAGATTTATATATTTAGATGAGGCATTAATCTTTATAATTAATTAAGTGTTTTTGATTTCATTATACTATGGTTTAAATTTAAACAATTTAAATGTGCACATTATTACAACAACGGGAAATTACTCACGTAAATGATAAATTGTCAATGAGGACACCGACAATGTTTCGATTCATCTAGAGAATCTTCTTCAGGGTGAGTGGACCATAACGCGCGCGCTACCCTGCTCGCATTGCCGTCTCGCACTGCGGGCCGCAAATCGTTCCGCGCGGGTCAATGGTCGCGGCGGGGGGGTCAGGTGTTATCAAGGGAAAATTTCTTTGTACCCCGTAAAATTAGTAATAGTAGCGACGAGGAACCAGTGCTGACTCTTCCATCACCGCGGCCAACCATTGCGTCGCACCCCCTGCCCCCCCCCGCCGCGACCATTGACCCGCGCGGAACGATTTGCGGCCCGCAGTGCGAGACGGCAATGCGAGCAGGGTAGCGCGCGCGTTATGGTCCACTCACCCTGAAGAAGATTCTCTAGATGAATCGAAACATTGTCGGTGTCCTCATTGACAATTTATCATTTACGTGAGTAATTTCCCGTTGTTGTAATAATGTGTACTACAACTCACGATAGTTTTGAAAGTGAAATAATTTAAATGTGTCTACGAACTAAACCTTTTTGGAGCGGCGCAGGTTTTTTTTGACTTTATTCAAAACTAGCGACCCGCCCCGGCTTCGCACGGGTGCAAAGCTGATACCAAAATATATTACAGAATGTCTTTGTATACTCGTTAACAGCATTTAAAATTTAAAAAAAAAGTCGCGCTAATTTGAAATCTTAAAATTATCCGTGGTTCTCTAATTAAACCTTCCTCCTGAATCACTCTATCTATTAAAAAAAACCGCATCAAAATCCGTTGTGTAGTTTTAAAGATATAAGCAAACATACATACAGACGCGGGAAGCGGAAAGCGACTTTGCTTTATACTAGTAGTTATTCAAAATACAGATATTATTTACCGCTGTATTATTACTGTTAAATAACGGACACAGCTTTAGATAATCAGAACCAAAGCAAAATGTCTGTGTTCAGAGATCCGAAAGCAGTGACAAAACAGCCAGACCGCACGTTACGCTTTCGTTTCCTAAACAGCGAAAACGTTACAATACGGCCGTTTATTATACATTATTTTTAGGGTTCTATACCTCAAATAGAATAAAGCTGATCCCTAAGCCCGGAACCCGGTTCACTCGTGTGTCCTGTCCGTCCCTTCATTCCCTTCTATATCTCCTAAAATACTGGGCCTAAAACTTAAAAAAATAATAGAGTTTGGTGCTAGATGTTGTGTGAAAGTCCACCAATATTTATTTATTTATTGATTTAGAAGTTTTCTTATGCAAAGAAAAATAGCTACTATAAGCTATAGCCAGTAGCATGCCTTGTAGCAGTCGTAGCTTCTCAGCAAAGGCTAGCTTGACGTAGCAGGCAGGTGGTAGGGCATCGTCATTTGAATAACAAAGGCTGCTGCATGCGCTTGAATAATTACCTCGAGAATTATCTCCTTTTGGCGGTTACGGCTGCTACCTGACGTGATGACTACGTACTTACATACATCACTAACCCATGTACTGGAGAATAAGTAGATTTAAAACATGGCTTAGGAACGCGTGGCTGTCAAATGTTAAGGTTTTTTCAACATCATCATCTGACATACACTCCTGAAAATAAATCTCTACATAGATTTCTAGAGTGACCAGTCTTTATCAGGACGTTTCTCCATCTTGTAGGTCCTACCGAAGGTTACAAATACCTAATTCAAATCCTATACTGCCATTTTCGGTATTTTCATCACAATAAGAAAATATTGTATCATTTTGTCTTCATATTTATACTTGTATTATTAATTAAACACAGAATCGTTTTTTCTCCATAACCGCAAAACAACCAGTTTTGTTTTTATGACAAAGATAACATAACAATATACTTTATCATAGATAAATTATAGACAGAAACACGATTGGTGAAACTTTTCTTGATAGATTTATTTTCCAAAGTTGACTGTTCAAAAACACTAATTTTGTTTTTAATCAAAACTATGAATATAGCTAAACCATTCATTTTTATATCATTCGATAGGTAATTGTTGTAAATATCAAAATATAGATACTTCTTTTATTGTACCTATTTAGATGTCTGTGGTTTCTACATAAAATATAATGCAGTTCGTTTTGATTCTCGCTGACGCCTTGTTGTTTTATTTTAGGTTATGGGCCCAGATCCATACAGTAGCAAATTTATAACTTTATTGTTAGTATTACCAGCGTGGTGGACAATATACTGTGTGTTTTACCTCCAGACTGGAGAGTGTAAAATAAAATCTGGCTATTTCTAAAAGTGAAAAAACGTGCGTGCCAAACATGGCGTCTAGTTCGAACTATTTAATTAGCGTGCCTAAATTAAAAGGACGTGAGAACTATAGCGAGTGGTGTTTCGCAGCAGAGAATTTTCTGGTATTGGAAGGAATGGATGAGTGCATAAAACTCCAACCAGATAAGCCGCCAGCAGCTGCAGATGATGCGAAAACAAAAGTCAAGCTGATTCTAACAATCGATCCAGCTCTTTACGTACACATAAAGAACGTCGGAACATCGAAAGAATTGTGGAATAAATTGAAGATGCTATTTGATGACTCGGGATTTACTAGAAAAATCAGCCTGCTGAGGAATCTAATGGATGAACGACGAATGGATTGGTTCTATCATGTTGGCTGGTCTAACAGATAAATATATGCCCATGATAATGGCCATCGAACATTCCGGAATGGTAATGACAACCGACACCATTAAAGGGAAGCTGATGGACATGGAACCGGAAGAGGATGTCAACGCATTTTCTTGTTTCCGTAAGAAGGCCGATCAACGGTCAAACTTAAAGTCTACGCAATCTATGTCTAACAAAGAAGGTGGGAGTTCTCAAATGTCGACATCTGTCAAAGGAAAAGAAAACGTCAAATGTTATAATTGTAAACAATATGGTCACTATCGCAATCAGTGCACTGCAAAAGTTGATAAAGAATCCAAGAATACGGATGGTTCAGAAAACAAACAGGCGAAAACTACTAACGCATTTAGTGCCGTGTTTTTGAATGGAACATTTGACAAGAACGATTGGTACGTTGATTCTGGTGCCAGTTCGCATTTGACAAGCAATAGGAGTTGGATGATCGATGAGTGTTATTCTGGTTTCACCAAAGAAATAATGATTGCTAATCAGAATAAAGTCCCGGTGGTGTGTTGTGGAAATATAAATATTACGACCTCAACTGAAGAATGCGAGTATGATGTAACTGTCAAAAATGTTTTATGTGTTCCCAAGTTGTCCACGAACCTGTTGTCAGTGAGCCAGTTATAAAATATGGCAACAAAGTGAATTTTACAAGCAAGAGATGCGAGATATTTAATAAACAGGACACTCTTGTGGCTACTGCTTCACTTGTGAATGGCGTTTATAAACTGAATACTTCTACTCGTTTAGTGGCAGCAATGGCAGAGTCTCCAGAACTTTGGCATCCGAAGATTGGGACATGTCAACAGCTATAACATGAATAAAATGCAGGATGCTGTGGAAGGAATGAAAATCAATGAGAAGGCCAAAATAAACAAGTCTAATTGTATTGTGTGCTGCGAGGGAAAGCAAAGTTGATTGCCTTTCGCTCATGAAGGCAACAGGAGTACTGAGCTGTTAGGATTAGTACACTGTGACATCTGTGGCCCGATGGAGAAAGTATCTCTGGGAGGATCCAGATACTTCTTAACTTTGGTTGATGATCATAGCCGCATGACACATGTTTATTTTTTGAAAAATAAGAATGAAGCTTTACAGCATTTTAAAGTATACAAAGCAAGTGTTGAGAATTCAACGTCAAATAAAATAAAGATTTTAAGAAGTGACAATGGCCGAGAATTTTGTAACAGGGATTTTGATAGTTATTTAAAGAAAATGGGTATCACTCACCAGAAATCAAATCCCTATACACCAGAACAAAACGGGCTTTGTGAACGTATGAATAGAACAGTCATAGAAAAAGCTAGATGTCTTTTGTTCGATGGTAAACTTGGCAAGGAATTCTGGGCAGAGGCAGTTAACACTGCTGTTTATTTACAGAACAGAATTGTAAAAAGTGGATTGAACAATCGTACGCCATATGAGGTATGGACAGGAGCGAAGCCGAACCTCCGCCACATCAGAATTTTTGGTAGCACAGTAATGAAGCACATACCTAAGGAGAAAAGACGCAAGTGGGATAAAAAGTCGGAACAATGCATACTCATTGGCTATCCTGAGGATGTTAAAGGATACAGATTATACAATCCTTCAACACGGGCAGTCACAACAAGTCGAGATGTCATAATTCTAAATGAGAACAACTCATCCCAAGAGGGTATGATTCAAATAGAAGAGATTGATGACAAACCAAATGAGAGAGATTGTATTATTGAGATGTCTTCAGAGGGAGATTCATCAGACAACAGTGGAATGGATTCATTTGTTTCTATGGAAAGTGCGGATGACATGGATGAAACCTATATACCACATGCGGAGGAGATGAATTCTGAAGAGCAGTTGCAATCAGATGTCAGAACAAGAACATTACCTCAACGGCAGAGACGACAACCTGAAAGGTACGGATTGATGTGTACAGAAGAGTGTAACACATCACTAAAAGCTTAGGTGCAGTGAATTATTACAAACATTTGAATGCTTTAGGAATTGTTAAAGTGAAGTGATTTCATTCATTGTAGATTTATCTAAATAGTTGAAAGAATCTCTATTTTGAGTGGCAGTGTTGTAAATATCAAAATATAGATACTTCTTTTATTGTACCTATTTAGATGTCTGTGGTTTCTACATGAAATAAAATGCAGTTCGTTTTGATTCTCGCTGACGCCTTGTTGTTTTATTTTAGTAATCATACTAGCTAAGTACATTACAGACAGTTTCTTATTAAGTTTGATGGTTTTCAAGATAAAGCAGTTTTATCACTTTTTCCGTCTTATCCGGGTAGACTCAGCCCATACAATCACATATTCATTTCTCATATCACCTTAGTCAGAGGCATGTCCAAAGGTTACATTTTGAAGTAGTTTCATTCCACTATGACGTTCTTATAAACCGTTGAAAATATTGCCCAAGTATAAGAAAGGTTCAAGACAACAGACAATATTTACTATGAGATACAAAATAATATCTATACTTTCTTAACTATGCCTCATTTTTTTGAACGTTATTTTTTATATTTACAACAATATAAGCATTATTAGATGTAAAATATGATTTAATAAAAAGACACATTAGATGTTACACTAGCAAAACATAGTTTTTAATTGACAATACGGATTGAAGGTTTGAACATTTACCACCCGTACCCGTACCACAGTAAAGATGTGTGTGTTGGTTCTATTACAATGTTTTCGCCATAACTTGGTGCAGATTTTACTATATTGGTTTTGTTGCGTGGAAATTAACCGTTTGGGATCGCACTGACTAAAATGCGTATGCCTTAAAACTCGGTATTGAATATTTAATATTTATAAGAATTTAATGACCACGGAGTCGCGGTGACCCACTCATACTGACTGTAGGATTACTTCTGAATACCACTTCAGGAAATTCATTTCTTCTTGACAGCATAGACTGTCATAATTGCAGTGGATGGTAGACATGTGCACACAATAAGCGCCTCTGGTGGCCGCTTCGAGAACCATAACTCTTTACACAAAAATCATGTCGCCATCTACCGCGTTCGGTGACAATCTATTGTCATCTACTCGAGGCTTATTGTAGTAAGGTAGCAGAGGTAGCGCTCATTCCGGAGTTTCGCTTCTATGTTTGGTTATTTGTTTTAAGTATTTACCTTAAGGGTGGGCCGAAAAAACAATATTCCTGGTAATAAGACGATGTATTATGTTAATATAAGCAGGGCCGTCACGCCCTGAGTGACGGCAGCGGAATGTTTTGATTAAAACTTGTAAAAAATACTTTTTGGAGCGAAGTGGGAGCGACAGCGGATGTTCATTTGAATATTGTGAAATATTTATAAATACATCGCAACATTTGCTTGTATGCAAAATATTACTGGTTATCTGCAGCGAACGTGGAGTTGAAAATAAATGAAACGAAGGCTTGGTAGCGAACGTTTCTAATTATCGAGGTTTTTTTCAATTTTACGCGAACAAGTTGAAGGTAAACTGTATAACGAATAATTATATTATGCTCCTACCTATTTTATTGAATCACAAATTATGCCTATAGTTTATAGACTTATAGACTTACCGTCAAATTGTGGTTGACGGTACGACATATCAGATCATAGGTGTTTATAGGGGGTAGTCAGATGCGCATCCAAACATCACATTTAGTACAATATATCTTTACATTGCAGCAGTTAGCATGTCATACACTAGCGAACCCATCGCCACTCTTAAGAATACTGGTTCCCTCACAATGTTTTTCTTTAACGTTTTTGAGCTCGTTTCAACATTATTATAACAAAGATTGTAACTTTAACCATCCCCGCAAAAGAGACAAGCGTAAACTTGTTAAAAATGTATCAATTTAACTTTCCTGCGGTATCTTGAGTTGTGCCCTTTGATAGACTTTTTAATTTCAAAAGTTCAATGATCAATAATATTTTCTTTGGAGAATAAATACATCTTTTACATAATGACATGTTGATGGGTATTATTTATACTTTATCTATATATGTACGAGCTGACTCATACATGTACATTGAACTTTACCTACACTAATTATTATATTAAATTTAGCATAGCTTGCATTGCACTGCGTTGCAATAATTATCGACTATTGGTGGAAACAATAAAAATCAGTTGACATTCAGCACTCCACGGGTTCGGTTATTTAGCTCTCTTCGGAGTCACCATCCCTTAGCTAGCTAGCTACTCTTAGCAGTCTAACCCAGCTTTAGCTATTGTTTGGTTCATACCCAAACATTTGGTCCTTCGAGCTTTTCGTATAAGCAGGATCTTACGGGAGTAAAAATTTCTTTCGATTTTGCGTACGTTGACCCAGTGCATTGTGACGAAATAAGTTCACTGTGTGCGATTTATCGGGTTTAGCTAAACTTTTTTGACTTAAGCCAATTGTGTGGATTACTACTTGCACACTACCATACAAGTAGGTCAGGAGACTCACTCAGCAGCGTTCGTGGGTCAGAAGACTCACTCAGCAGCGTTCGTGGGTCAGGAGACTCACTTAGCAATTCCGTGAGTTAGAAGACTCACTCAGCAGCGTTCGTGGGTCAAGGCACTCACAGCAGCACCAGCACTTTCTTGCGTGAGTCGGGAGACTTGCCAAGCTACAGCACTCAAGTAAGATCGTTCAAATTTTACTTGATTAACTAATTATCATGACGGACTTCGAAGCAATATTCACCCGCCAAGAAGAAATCGTCACCGAGCTACAGCGCATCGGTACTAACTTTGCCAAAGATTCAGCTCATCGAAAGACCTCGGAGTATCTGAAGTTAAGGTTAGACGCTTTAGATAACCTCTGGGGAGAGTTCGATCAAAATAACATTACTTTAGCTACATTGCCAATAAAAACTCAAAAGTACTTTCAGGAATCGATTTACGACCGTATGAGTAAGTACTATCGTGATACGCGATCAAAAATAGCAGCTTATGAGACTAACGTAGGGAAACCTTCGGGGTCTAGTTTAGGTACAGGTACAGGTGATAATACCGAGATCGGTTCTACTAACAAGATTGATTCTCTTTTGTCTCTTCAAAGGACAAACTTTCGAGCGTTTAAGCGACTTTTATCAAGCATAAAGATTAGCGAAATTACCGAGAAGTGGGAATTAGAAGACGAGCTAAGCAACATTCAATCTAGATGGAACGCTATCGACAAGCTTCACCTTGAAATAGACAACATTCTTGAAGGTGAGGATGAGGTTTACCAAGATGAATTTATCAGGCAGGAAGCATCATTTAAGATAACTAAAAGGGGACTAAATCAAAAGCTATCAGCTACATCTCATATTCACAAATCTACCCCGGTACTCGAAATACCTACCTTTACTGGCAAATATACTTCTTGGCCTACATTTTTTGATTTATTCTCTGAGTCGATACACAACAATAATTTTCTATCTAAAGCGCAAAAAATGCAACACCTAAAAGGTAAATTAAAGGGGGAAGCAGAGCGTCTAATTCAGCATTTGAATATCTCTGCCGAGAACTACGAAATAGCTTGGGAGATATTGACACATCGCTACAATAACCCGCAAGTGTTATTTACTACCCAAATTGAGACCCTTCTAAATCAACCCAGCATCAGCAAGCAGACATCGAACGAGATCAAACGTCTCTATGATACCACCACTGAATGTATCCACGCCATACATAATCTAGGTGTAGATACCAGTACTTGGGATCCGATACTAGTCCACCTACTGACGAAAAAGCTAGACAGCGATACTTACAACGCCTACAAAGAAGCGCGTAAATCTCCTAGAGAATTGCCTACTCTAAATGAGCTTATGGAATTTCTTGAGAGCAAGTTTATTGCTCTAGAACCTACTCATAAAAGAGAGAAAGAATATTCAACTTCAGCTAAGCCAGCTCCACTGTATCAAGCTAAGCCAAACTATAAGCCAAGCTACTATAATAACAAGTATTCATCGAGGTATCAAGCCGCATTTACATCCACGTGTAAGTGTCCTCTATGTAATTTCAATCACGAGCTATACCGATGCCAGCAGTTTCTTCATATGACCCCGGATGCAAAATTGAGGACAGTTACGAAATTCCAGCTATGTAAAAATTGTTTATTCAAACATTCAAGCAATAAATGTATTTCAATTAAAAGATGCAAAGAATGCAATAACGAACATCATACGCAACTCCATGACGCATGTGCAGGGTCACTGCCTTCTAGAACAGTGCCTACAGCTGAGCAAAAATCACACTTATTGTCACCACCAGCTAAGCCGCTCAGCAACAAGCCACACACAGCTAGTCACGTTTCTGCTGATGATGAAGAAGTTTTGTTAGCCACTGTTTTAATAAAAATAAAAGCAATCGACGGTAATTTCGTCACACTACGAGCATTACTCGACCAGGGCTCTCAAATTACACTAATATCTGAAAATGCCGCGCAACTACTAGGGTTGCCACGCCAAAAATTTAGCGCATCGGTGTCCGGTGTAGGTATTGTCTCAAAACAAAGCAAACAGCTTATCTCACTTGAATGCAAATCTATATACGATGATTACAGTTTTAATACAAAAGCATGCATCATCCCTCGAGTTATTGGGGACCTTCCCAATGTTTCATTTACTAAGCGATCATGGCCTCACATCCAACATATGAACCTAGCAGATCCTGATTACAATCTGTCGAAACCTATCGACATACTACTAGACGCATGCATCTACTCAGATGTTATAATGAGTGGTCTAGTCAAGGGTTCATATAATGCACCTATGGCTCAACAAACGAAGCTAGGCTGGATTTTGTCGGGAAACGTCAAAACATTTAGCTGCAACATTGTTATCAACAATTTAGATGAAATAGCGAAATACTGGGAGTTAGAGGAAATACCCAACTCATCGTCCGACCTCACTAAAGAGGAGCAATATTGCGAAGAGCATTATATAGCTACTACTAAGCGCCTTCAAGACGGTAGGTATGAGGTAGCCCTACCAATGAAGCCAAACTATGAACAAAGGTTAGGATATTCTAAAGCTAAAGCGACAGCTCAATTTATACAGCTAGAAAGCAAAATGGCGAAAAATGAAGCATATTCTGATAGCTATAAACAATTCATAACCGAATATCAACAACTTGGCCACATGCGCCTAGCAAACCAGGATGAACACCCCACATACCATATGCCTCATCATGGAGTCTTAAAGCCTGAGTCTACTACGTCTAGCATGCGTGTAGTCTTTAACGCCTCATCTAAAACGAGCACCGGTCTTAGCCTTAATGATGTCATGGAATGTGGCCCAAACTTACAACACGACTTAACAACCTTGATATTAAACTGGAGACAATACAAATACGTCATTACTGCTGATATAGAGAAAATGTTCCGCCAGATTATAATTAGAGATATAGACCAGCCTCTACAGTGCATCATTTGGAGAGAGTCTCCGCATGAGCCTCTTCAGGAACATCTACTTACTACAGTCACGTACGGTACTAAAGCCGCTCCTTATCTAGCTATGAGAACTCTACGTCAAATAGCGAAAGATAATGCCTCACAGTACCCCCTAGCAGCAGTAGCATTGGAAAATCAATTCTATATGGATGATTTACTTAGCGGTCAAAATACTATTAAAGCAACCCAGGAACTACAGCTTCAGTTAATAGATATATTAAAGGGCGCAGGAATGAACTTGCGTAAATGGTCAGCAAATGATCCAGAGCTCTTAAAAAACTTATCCACGGATCAGCTCGACAAGCCCTTTGATTTTAAATGTCACGAGTCTCGGAAAACGTTAGGGCTTAGATGGACGCCCTCTTCTGACTCATTCACGTTTACAAACAAGGTAACGCACGTCGAGAAAAATAATACGAAACGCCAGCTACTTTCAGAAATATCAAAGATATTTGATCCGTTGGGCTGGCTCTCGCCAATTACTATTCGAGCTAAAATTCTTTTCCAAAACACATGGTCTTCCGGTATAGGATGGGATGACCATATCCCGGAAAAAACACAAAACGAATGGGTACAGCTACGAAATGACCTTCAAAATGTAAGTCGGTTTGATATCCCTAGATACTTAGGCGACACACAGAAGGTATTTCAAATACACGGCTATAGTGATGCATCAGAAAAGGCTTATGCCTGCGCTGTGTACTTAGTATCGCATGACGATAAAGGCGAGTACACAACACGACTAGTCGCAGCAAAAACTAAACTAGCGCCATTAAAGAAGAAAGTATCACTACCGCGCTTAGAACTATGCGGTGCTTTACTTCTAACTCAGCTAATACAAATAATAAAAGCTTCTTTAGCAAATAAAGAATTTGATGTTTATGCATGGACCGACTCCACAGTAGTTCTGGGTTGGCTCCATGGCGACATATCTCGTTGGAAACAATTCGTTGCAAATCGTGTTCAACAGATAACCGAGATCATACCAGCATCAAATTGGAACCATGTTCGTTCTGAGGATAATGCAGCTGACTGTGCCACCAGAGGATTAACGGTAGCTAAACTTCAGAAAACCTTGCTTTGGTGGAATGGTCCAGAATGTCTAGCTAGCTTTGAGCCCAGCAATTTCAAAAATGAAATCTATGAGCCACCGACATTTGAAACAAAAAAGGCTAATGTAGCCTCAGCTTTACATGAACTAAGCTTATCATTCATAAATGATTTATTAAAAAACAATAGCTCAATCACGCGAACCGCAAAGGTAGTGGCATGGGTATCGCGTTTCACAGCAGCTCTACGTCACAAACAAACTGAACATTTGACAATTTTATCTACAGCGGAAATAAATAAAGCATATGAACTACTTATCAAGCACGTGCAAGCTAAAGATTTTGAAAGCGATTTGGATAATATTAAGCTCAAAGGTCATGTTCGGTCCAACAGCAAATTAACAAATCTCTGTCCCTACTTAGATGAAAATGGGATTTTAAGAGTGGGTGGCCGCCTCGGCCACTCTATAGTAAGTAGCTCAGCTAAACATCCAATAATCTTGTCCAGTCACAGCCGTTTTACTGATTTAATTATCAATCAAGCGCATATTACCACTCTACACGGCGGACCGCGACTTACCCTATCTTATTTACGGGAAAAATATTGGATCCTCAGCGGCATGAGAACTGTTAAAAAACAGATTCGAACATGCATAACATGTCGTCGCTTCAGCACTGAAAAGCAACATCAAATCATGGCCGATCTACCACGAGCCAGAGTCACGCCTTCCCGGCCATTCACGCACGCTGGCGTGGATTTTACAGGACACGTGGACCTTAAAGCAAGCAAGGGTAGGGGAGTGAAGACACACAAGGGTTACGTGGCTGTATTCGTTTGCCTAGCGACAAAGGCCGTTCACCTAGAATTGGTCTCTGACCTTAGCACCCCAGCGTTTTTAGCAGCTTTTCGCCGTTTCTGTGCACGAAGAGGGACGCCTCGCCGAATGTACAGTGATAACGGCACGAATTTTGTCGGAGCTAAGCGAGCATTGGACAGTGAATACAGCAAAATCTTAGCTACAATTAATCAAGATTTATTCAGGAATATGAGCGACATGAATATTGAATGGTCTTTCAATGCTCCAGCTTGGCCTAGTGCAGGGGGCTTATGGGAAGCCGCCGTAAAAAGCTTTAAACAGCATCTGAAACGGGTCTTAGGCGATCAAAAGCTTACATATGAGGAGTTTACTACTTTGCTTCAACAGATAGAAGCGTGCCTGAACTCACGTCCTCTGTTTTCCTTAACGGAAAACCCAGAAGACACTTATCTAACTCCAGGGCACTTCTTGATAGGAGATTCCCTGCTATCACGACCTCAAACTGACCCAGATGACGTCAAATTACCGGCACGTTGGCAACTTGTACAAAATATGAACAAGCATTTCTGGAAGCTATGGTCATCGGATTATCTACAGCATCTACAAGTACGTTCCAAGTGGAAGACACCTACAAAAAACTTGGACATCAACAACATCGTACTTGTTAAAGATGACAACTTACCGCCCGGCAAGTGGGCACTCGGCAAAGTTGTAGATCTTCACCCTGGAAGTGACGGATACGTTAGGGTCGTGTCTATTAGGACAGAAAATAAAATATTAAAACGACCTGTAACAAAGCTTGTAATACTACCGATTGAAACAGCAAAGGATACCAACGACAGCTCAGCGCAGCATATAAATCAAACTCTACCACCTATAATCTCGGATAGAGGAGCATCAGGAAATAAGCGTAGAACTTTTAAAAACTATTTTACTTTAGCACTCTTAATCTTCGCGATGATTATATCTCCTACTACACAACAAACCGCCTCACATATCAGCATTACAGCACTAAACAACTCTCAATCCATTCATTTTGACAAAATAGCGAACTTACAGCTTATAAGAGATGAGTGGAAGCTAGTAGTATACTACAATTTGACAAGCTACTGGCAAGCAATCACTGACATGGAGATTTACGTGAGACATCTTAAAGGTATCACAAGAAAATCTAGCTCTCAATACCAGCAGATAACTAATCAGCTTGAACACGAATTAACTGAAATTGAGCATTACAATAGACTTCTACAGAACCCTAGCAACAAACGACTGAAACGAGGTTTAGTTAACGGTGTCGGAAGCTTAGCAAACTATCTTTTTGGTGTCTTAGACGACAACTTTGCCCGACAATATACAAAGGACATCGAAAAGATTGCATTTAATGAAAATCACCTGAAAACCCTTATTAAAAATCAAACTGTAGTGATCGAAGCAGAGTATAACATTTTACAACGCAATGAGCAAATAATGAATAAGCAATTTTCAGTTATCAATGAGCACCTTCGCAGCGTCTCTGAAGACATAAATCAAATACGGTCTGATTCCAATAGCGGTCTCTACATTACGTCATCAGCTTTAGCAGCCAGCATCATCCTTGGAAACCTGAGACGGGTGCAAACTTCACTTGTAGACACCGTGACGGACATATATCACGGCCGCATCGATACACATCTGATTGCTAGCGAGCAATTGGAAGAACAAATTAACTTTATATCTGCCCAGCTACAGGGAGATCTAAAAGTACCTTTAGAAACGGGAAGTACAAGAGACATTTACAAGCTATTAAAGGTATTCGCAAAGGTTTATAAAAACTACCTTATCATCGATATTAGGGTTCCGCTAGTTAGCAACGATATTTACGAGCTTGATAAAATAATAAGCATACCACAGAATAGAGACGGAACCTCTTACCTTACCGTACCTACCTACCCCTATCTAGCTTTCAATTTACGAAAGGACGCAGTCTTATTCTTATCAGACTATGATCTACAAACTTGTCTCCATGCAACTGAGGAAAGAATACTGTGCACCTTAGATAAACCGACTTATGATTTAGATCTACAACAAAGCATATGTAATATCACTTTGATAAATGCAGGCAAATTAACATCACCCTGTATTTACGAACATTCACCGTGTGTAAATAGATGGGTCAAATTACACCGTCAGAACTCTTGGCTATACTCGTGTTGCAATCAATGCAACATTCGCACATTTTGCACAGCTGATGTGACTATGAGTACTTTATCAGGTACTGGCATTCTTGACATAGGTCAAGGTTGCACTCTTAAGGGTGACATATTTACAATTCACTCTCACAACAACTTCTTACGCAAAATAAATATTCAACCTTCTATTGAAGCCCCAGAGGTATCTATCTTGAATAGCGTCATTAAGACATCTGGAGCCAGCTACAACTTCACTACAGAGAACCACGAGCAAATATATCGTCAGGTACAAGACGAGATCAACAATCTAAAACAGCAGTCAGAAACCGCTCTCACCATTCACGATGTCCATCAATTTTCCATTATTTATGGCATGCTCGCCGTACTGGTGGTAATAGGAATCGTAGCAGCATATCTTCGAGCAAGAAGACGTCACAGGAAGCTAGCAGTTTCTCCCGGGGGAGAGGCCCCGGTGAGCACAGCCACCCGTACGCGCGACGGTGAGCGGTACAGATCAAGCGAGTGTAGTGAAATACGTGAATCAGTGAGCATGGTCAATTTAAGTGTAAATAGAGGAGTAGCGCCTCCCAAACCTCCACGTTCAGTGTCGATTCCCATACCTTGTGACTCTTTCGGTGAGATAGTAGGGTCTACCGGGGGCAATTAGCTTTCTTGATATAAATTCAACAGTGAAATTGACTACAACATATGGACACGAACATTAAGTTAATTCAATTTATAAGTTTACTATAAGCAGCAATTGTTTCCATTTATTAATTAATTGTATAAGTTAAGTACTTCTTAAAATAATCTAAGCTTTTAATATTGTTTCATAACTTGAGCAGCCCTTTCTTCTTTTCTTTTTGGGTTGGCAAGATGTACGAGCTGACTCATACATGTACATTGAACTTTACCTACACTAATTATTATATTAAATTTAGCATAGCTTGCATTGCACTGCGTTGCAATAATTATCGACTATTGGTGGAAACAATAAAAATCAGTTGACATTCAGCACTCCACGGGTTCGGTTATTTAGCTCTCTTCGGAGTCACCATCCCTTAGCTAGCTAGCTACTCTTAGCAGTCTAACCCAGCTTTAGCTATTGTTTGGTTCATACCCAAACAATATATGTATAAAAATAAAAATCAAATGCCGCATGTATGAAAGATCACTACTAGAGGATTTTTTTATTGTGTTCTTAATTTTGCAGAACGAGGCATAATTATATTATGCATAATTATAATTTGCCATATAATTATTTTAAATCTACTGAAAAGTGGTTAAATAAATCAGTTTAAGTTGTTATTAACAACTTAAACTGATTTTTTATGGCTTTATTGCAACTTGTAATTTTGGCTTGGTTTTGTAAAACATGTATGTAATACTTATTATAAAAAATAAATTATTCAATAAAAAAAATATAATTTCAATGATCTGATATTTGCCACACGTTCTCGTTATATATTTTTTCTATTATTCAGGAAAAAATAATTTTATCCGTTTTACACATCAAAATACTCAAAAGCAATAAAACAGGAACAACACTAAACACGAGTACGGGGGCACAATCAAAGCAAATTGTGCCGAACACATAAATACTTTACGACGCTCTTACGGAGACGCATAATGTGTATGGAATTGACGAAATAGTCAACAAAAGTCTCCACTCGCGTAAGGCAGATTCATACCGAGAGAGTCAGCCTACGAAAAAAAGAAAAAAAAAGTCCACAAAGACGGTCTAAAAAGACAGACTTTCAGAAGGCAGCATACGCTGAGTGGCGCCTGGTCGTGGGTTCCTAATCTGAAAACAAAATGAGGAAATGTTTATAAGCAGTGATAGGCTTGTCACCTGTCACAATATCAATCACTTCAATCATATCAATCACTTGTGAATTTGTGCTGAAGCTCTTTAGTTATTTTTTTTATTGTTGTACGTACTTGAGTAGTAGGTACTTTTAATTATTATTCTTGTTTGAGCCTTCACCTTGTTCGATTGGCACCACACTGGAGCTCTACATAGCATTAAGGAAAGGATAAAAAAAAAGGTTGACCCCAAGCCGTGTTTGTTGCCTGAGTCTTCTAGGCTTGGTCACGTGGAATCGGCGTAGCTTCACCTAGTTCCTAAGACGTTTCAAAGTGATCCTTGAGATATTATTGAAATAAATGATTTTTGAATTTGAATTTTGAATTTGACTGCAAATAGGTTAATGTAAGATGTCCTCCTGACTCGCCTAGACATCTTCAAGGATCTGAGAGATCTAACGTGCTTTCGAATTACAGTTCTAATACAAAATAATAAATGATACTGAATTTGAATGTTAAACTTCCTACTTAGTCGATGGAGCTGTCAAAACAATTTCTACGTGATTGATCGTCTACTGAGACCACTGTTAATTGTATAAACTTGATTGACTAGAGTGAGAAAATTCTTAAAGCTAGAGCTAGGAAATAACCCAGTGTGAACTCGCCCCATCTCATGTACTTAATGTCTACTGATATAAAAGTATTTTTATGAGCAGTAGTAGTTTTGACGAATTAAATAAGTGAATAGGTTGGGTTATATGATACTTTGTTATGTTTTTATGAAGGTGAGTGCGCGACCTCGTCAAGAAAATACGACATTGTTGGGCGACATATTTTTACAACATTTTTAATTATAATAATATATTACTTAAAAAATAGGTAAATGCCATAAAAAATCGACGCCTTTTATTAAATACTTAAATAATGACTCTATTTTATACTTTACTTACCCAATTAAAAAGTAAAAAAAATTATACAATATATGTTCAAAAATAATTAAAACACAATGCTCACATTTAACAGTAGTTATCAAGTTAATCAACTCTAGTGAAATATATAGGATGTTTTAAGATTGCTCCTGAAAACTGAAGAAACAAGTAGATTATACCCGTAGAAATACCCCTAATGAAAACCAAATCTTTTCATCTCGAAGGATGTTCAGTTCAACTTATGACTATTTTATATCTATGCGAAAATAGTTTCGGAAATCTTATGTAAATGGCAATGCTACAGACAATATAAGAAAAATAATGCCCGATAATAATTAAAAAATTTAATCTGGCATCGAGATTTTGGAACGTGATAAAGACCCGTGTCAAAATCTATAGTTATGTAGTTAAAAATTCGCTAAATTTGTTTTATTTTAGGTGATAAAATCAATCAAGATGCATGCCCTGAACATTCAGTTTCCGTTTTTGGGGTCTATGATGCATCATTATAACTCGATTTATTTTAAAAATATACTAGTGAATAGTAAAGTGCCCGTGATGGAATTGATAGATATTGACGCTAACGTGAGCCTGTCTATCAATATTAGACGATGCTAGGAATCGGCTGATGGATAGTGTAAAACCGCCTAAGTGCTCTTGGGCCGCGAACTTCAAGATATTGATGAAACAATGTAGCTAAGTAAAAAGTACATAATAAGTTTTATGTTGAAAAATACTTTTTTCAAAACAAATTAAGTCTATTTCGAATGATAAATCGATTATGAAAACCAATAGTGTTTCTGTCATTAATTTTATTAAAAGCCCTAGAGGTATCTATGCCATAAAATCAATGCTGTACTTTTAGAAAACATCGAGATACGCCTGGAGATCTGAGAGGAGCCTTACCGTACTTGGGGATTACCGTCGTGATCCTATTATTATTTCTAAGTAATCACTACATAGTATAAAGCAAAGTCGCTTTCCGCTTCCCGCGTCTGTATGTATGTATGTATGTTTGCTTATATCTTTAAAACTACACAACGGATTTTGATGCGATTTTTTTTAATAGATAGAGTGATTCAGGAGGAAGGTTTATATGTATAATAACATGCTACCCGTGCGAAGCCGGGGCGGGTCGCTAGTATAATAATAAAGTCTAAGAAACATGAAGTTGGTTTTGTTTTTAGTTTTTTAAACGTAATCATTATAATTGTTTTGTTAATTGTACAAGGTTTGCTTAGTTAGAGTATAGATGGCGCTGTCAACTGTGTATAATTTTAATGACCTGCGGTAAGCCGGCTATTAAATAAAATAATAAATAAATAAAAATAAAAATAAAAAAGCCTTTATTTCCCACAACCCTTTACACGTAGGTGTATGTTAGAACTTAAAATATATATATATATATATATATATATTTTTTTTTTTTTTTTTTTTCTTAAATTCTAATTTTTTTATCTTAAAAATCTATTTATTTATTTTATTATTTTGGGTATGGGCCCCTCCATGAGTGAAGGCCTCCTCCAGTTTCTTCCAATTTTCCCTGTCATATGCAGCCTTCTGCCAATCGCTTCCTGCTATATCCGCTAGGTCATCAGCCCATCTTCTCTTCGGTCTGCCTACTTTTCTTTTTCCTTCTGGGCCTTTCCACTCTGTAGTTCTAACTGTCCACCTACCATCTTTGTATCGTGATACGTGGCCGGCCCATTGCCATTTAAGCTTTAGAGCTTGCGTGAGGGCATCAGTCAACCTGGTTTTTTGTCTTATGACTACGCTTCTGATTTTGTGTATTTTCCTTATGTTGAGTATACTCCTTTCCATGGCTCTTTGTGTATTTTCAATCTTTTGTTTTGCTTTTGTCGTAAATACCCAAGACTGGCAACCATACAGCAGGCATGGCAGTATGCAGGTGTCTATAACAGTTTTCTTCGTGTTTATGGGGTAGTCTCCTTTTAGAATTTCCTTGAGTGACCAGAATTTCTTCCACGTTATATTTGCTCTTCTTTCAACCTCTTCTTCGTTATTTGTTTTATTGAATGCTACTTGTCTACCTAGGTAGATATAACTATCAACATACTCTATTGTGTTTGTTCTTGCGTTGATGGGTATTTTCTTACTGTTCGTCATTATTTTGGTTTTGATTGCGTTCATCTCTAATCCTACTTTCGAGCTTTCTTGGTCTAGTGAGCTTAGCATTTCTTGTAGATCTTTTGGTGACTCTGATAAAATAACTATATCATCAGCAAATCTTAGATGGTTTAAATAGCAATTGTTGATTTTTATACCTTTTGTTTTCCAGTTTATGTTTTGAAATATGTTCTCTAATACCACAATAAATAGTTTAGGAGACAAGGGGTCTCCTTGTCTGACTCCTCTTTCAATATTTATTGCTTCACCTCTTGATTCTAATTTAATATAGTACTGTTATTATATATATATTTTATAATGTTTATGTATTTTACGTTGATTTTTAGGCTGCTTAGTGACTCCCATATAGAACTATGACTGATACTATCGAACGCTTTGCTATAATCGATAAAGGCTAGATATAGAGGCTTGTTAAATTCTTCATACTTTTCGATCACTTGTTCTATTACCTGTATATGATCTAGGGTGCTATATCCAGAGCGGAATCCTGCTTGTTCTATAGGTTGTGCTTCATCAATGTCCTGTGATATGCGTTTTAGAATAGTTGATGCGAAAACTTTATAAATATTTGCTAGTAAACTTATTGGTCTATAATTGTTTATGTCTAGTGGATTACCTTTTTTATGTAGCAGTATAATGTCCGACTTACACCATTGTATTGGCGCAATTCCTTTTTGTAGTACCAGATTGAACAATTCTGTGAGAGAGCCTAGTAAGATTGGTGCACCTATTTTTAAGGCTTCATTTGTTATCCCATCGGGACCTGGACTTTTGTCTGATTTTAACTGTTTTAACTGTAAGTAAACTTCCTTTTCTTCTATAGGCGTTATTGCTTGTGTGTTATTATCTTGGTTTAGTTCTTTAGCTTCCTCAATGTTATTTTCCTTCTTTTTAAATAGTTCTTGATAGAAAGTGGTTGCATGCAGTATAATGTCTTGTCTGTTATTGGTTTCATTACAATCGCTTTCAAATTTTTGTATCCATGTTTTCCGTAGGTTTAACTCTTTGAATGTTCTTTTTGTGCTTCTGAATCTGTTTAGGTTATCCGTTATTATTTCCCGTCTGTGTTTATTGTAGTCTCTTTTGATCGCTTTGCTGGTTTCTTTGTATAATTTGCTCAAATCCTTCTTTTGATTTATATCTTTACTCTTTTTTGCTGTTAATTCACTTCGCTTATTTATTAGTGCTATTGTTTCTTCGCTAAATATTGTATGTTGCTTTGTTTTCCTATGGCAATTTACATTTGTTAGACTATATGTGATGGCATTTTCCAGTTTGTTATAGTAAGACTGTGCTGTGTCCTGTGGGTTGTTTAGCCGGCTATTAGTGTGACATAATTAGTTTCCCTAAATAATGTTCTGACCCGGTGCATTACAATAGCCGTTAGATAAGCTAATGGATAGATTTAAATTGATCTATTACAAGTTTAATTGATAATTATCTTGCTGATAAAAAGCCGTGTTGGCCGAGTGGAATATACCTCGACTTTCAATCTGAAGGTCGTGGGTTCGGATCCCGGCGTGCATCAATGGATTTTTCTGTTCGAAAATTTATATGCGCATCAAAAACACGTGCTTACAACGGTGAAGGAAAACATAATGAGGAAACCATTTAGTGTTCTTATAAGCGGCGATGGGCTTGCAACCTGTCACGTATGGAATGCTAACTACTGCAAAATGTGGCCATGTGCCAAATATAATGTTTGAACGTGCCTCTGACTACATCTTCAAAAGATCTGAGCGCCTGGAGATCCAAAAGGATGTCTTTACTTGGGGATTACAGTCGTGATCTTATTTATTTATATTTTAAATTCGTTGACACGTTTGCTTGTTTCTAAAGAGCCACCTTGTACATTTTTGCAGGTACATACATTTCCTTTCAGTAAATTCTTAGACGACAGACATTTCTGGCACAGACCAAGACATAATCCTTCCACTCCCTTCGGTTCTAAACCACTAAAAACAAACAGAGTCATGTCCGGCACATAAATCAAGCGCGCCATACATCACTCGCTACACAGCGGCGAGCTGCTAATGGCTAAGTAATACGCGGCAATGGACTCGTTTCATTTTCTAGTGATTTATTAGTGTATTTTTCGGTTTGAAATAACAAATAGTAGCGGTCACGCTTGACGTGAATAGCAGACAATATATACATAACATGAAATGTTAAATCATTTGTTGAGTATATTAATGGAAGTTATCAAAGTATTGTTTACTCAATTTGAACAAAAAAATATCTGGGAGTTAAAATTATATAACAAATACTCAAAATGTCTAGTAATTTAATAAAATGAAAACAAATCACGACTGTAATCGCCGGGTACGCTAGACATCCTCTTCGATCTTCAGGCGCTCAGATCCTTGTAGATGTCTAAAAGGGTTAGTCAAAGCCAAGTCCAATTATTACATTTGGCACATGCCCACATTTTGCAGTATTCAGCATTTCGCACGTGATAGGTTGTAAGCCCGTCGCCGCTTACGAGAAAAAATAAACAATCTGTCTAATTTAATGATTATCGGTAAGATTGAACAAAGTAACAACTAAAATAATGTATGAATTTTATTATCCAATGCAATTTTAGACATCTTATTCCACTTTGTAAAGGCAAAGAATAACAAGAATAGTTTCAAAATTTTCCAAGTATTTTTCTAAGCGCAGACGTCTCAAGCTCTTATAAGTATTTAAGGCTAAGAATGGTCCATTAAGCCACGATACGGCTCAATTCAGCCCGTATCGATACGGTATCGATATAAAATTTTAGTATTACACGTTAAGGTAAACGGGAAAATAAAAGGATACACCGTCTACCGGAATTTAGGAAATAGCTTCTTGGCTTTCAAGGAACATTAACTTACACGGTATAGATAGTAGATCGTTGAAGCCAATGTGTGTAAAAAACTCTCAGGTGCTCACTTCATTCATGCCAATTTACAGCGTTTTAGCACTAAGGGTCTCTGAGCAAAGCTACGGACGGACGGACGGACGGACATGGCGAAACTATAAGGGTTTCTTGTTGACTACGAAACCCAAAAATATGAAAATCGGTCAAGCCGAAACGGATTTTGGTTACAAACACTGTGACAAGAGAATTGATTGAATTCAGATAATTAGAAGATAGAAGAATATTAAGTATCTAAAACTAAAAAAACTCATAACTCGTTCCTAGAGGATAATTATAAACTACTAATAAAAATGTAAGCTTACAACCCCATTGCAAATAACATATATGCTTGATATTTACAGACAGTTTACAGTCACCTTTAGATTTCCACCCCCTTTTTAAAGGAGGAGACTCCTTTAAAAAGACTAGTAAATTACGGCTACAAAGTCAAAGTGTCTTTATTGCTTAAAAATACAGATACAGTTGTTCTATCTCACAAAGGCGGGTGAGCAGTACTTGTAGTAGTGATGTGATATAGACACGCGCTTTAGTGTGCGTGTCTGCGGTTCAGAGCTATACACCTTCCCCTATTAGGTTTGGGTCTCGGGGTGACTCGTGTCTCGGATCCCGGGACTTTCAGGTCGAGACTCGAGACGAGACACAGTTGTCGAAATTGAAATAATTTTTATTTTCAAATCATTGAAAGAGCCTAGCGTCATCTATTAGGCTACTTTGATTGTAGACTATCTCGTGTCCCGGGACTTTAAAACTGTCGAGACTTCCCAATCCCACACAATTAATTAAGACCAACCCACCTTACAAACTGTACAATGTATGTCTCTATCTGTCTAGAAAACAAGATCTTCAGTTAGAAAAGCATCTATTTGTAAAAGAACTTTATCTTTCGTCTACTTTCTCCGTACCTGTCTTCAGCTCTTGCTATTGCCCAATCTATCATTCTTTAGTGCGGTGGTAGTGCATGCCAACTTTATGTTTCCGCTCTCCCGTATTCTATATTATTTATTTACAAACTTTTGTTGTACGAGTAGCTTGAACGTGACGAGAATTGATCAGTATTGTGAGTTTTTATTAGTTTTAAGGTGATGTTTCAAGCTTGATTGAACGGTATAACTATAACCATCCATTGATGCAAAGAACGGAGTATTCACAACATTAAGATAAATAAATTTGTATGAAATAAGATCACGACTGTAATCCCCAAGTACAGTTGACATCCACTTAGATCTTCACGCACTCAGATTCAAGAGGATGTCTTATGGGGGTAGCAAGCAACATCGGAAGCAACATCACATTTTGGCACATGCAAATATTTGGCAGTAGTTAGCATTCTACGCGTGATAGATTGCAAGACCATTGTCACTTTTAAAGAATGTAAAAGCAAAGCTTGACAAGGAATTTTTGAAATCAAGTAGTGAATAATAATGAATTTAATTTGCGTTTGCGTTTAGCAGTCGCACAAATGAACTATTTAAAGCAGCGTGTCAAATGATCTTGTCGCTTCAGCAACTAAATGTTCACTCGTTCACTCGGTGTACACGGAACGGTAGCTTAAGCAACTATTATGCGGTCAGAAAGTAACTAGGTACTTAACCAATATCTGGCAAAAACAAGAAGCTCTACATATATTTAAGTTACTCCAAAACCTACCTTCGGAATCCACGTCTAGGGATTATGACAGTCACACACATATTTGGGTATGAAATATGTGATTTATGCAAAAGCAATAGGGGCTATACTCGCTTGAGTGACTTTCGCATACGTGAAACTAGACGCAGGAAATTGAATTCTGCATTGATAGTTTCAAGGTGTATTTTAGATTGGAGTGATAGTAATATCTCAAAGGAACGATTTGAAACATGTTCAGATGGTAGCGGTGAAAGCTCCTGCAAGTTTTGTGTTTTATTTTTAAATAGCGATTTATTTTCTCTAGATAGGGAGGCGCTCGCGAGCGCTCGGATTCCTTCATTTTATATTATTAAAGCTTATTAGAAACTGGAATAAAACATGAAAGGAGAGCTTAGGGATTAAGTAGTACTCATGTGAGGAGATTTCCACACTCTGCATTAAGGAAATAGCTAGTGCTAATTCAATAAGGGTACTTTGCGGCGAATTTAAATCATTTAGAAAGCTTACAGACTTTTAAAAATAATAATAGGATCACGACTGTAATCCCCAAGTACGGTAAACACATCCTCTCAGCTCTCCGGGCGATCAAATCCTTAAAAATTTAAAGGTTATTCAGAGGCACGTCCGAACATTGCATTTGGCACATGCCCACATTTTGATGAACTGAACACGAATTGATGCACCCTTAGGGATTAGAAAAAGAGAGGTACCTCGACTTTCAATCCAAAAAGTCGAGGTACCTCTCACTCGGCCAACACGGATAAACAGGTAGACATATAGATAGATACTGATTTGTTGATTACTACACGTTTACACGTCCATACAATAGACAGATTTAGGTACTTTTACACAGTTGCAAGATTAACAATCTTTATTATATATCTTAACTATGTAATAATTATAAAAAGAAATGAAATATATCTGATTTTTTTTGTATGTTTATTTGTAAGGAATAAACTAAAAAACTACTAGACAAATTAATTTTCAAAATTATTACGCTTATCAAAAGTTACATTATCAGCGAGTAACATGGCCATATTTTATTTAAAAAAAATTAGAGATCCCTAAAATTTCAATAATGTACCTAAGGTTTTAAACATTTGCCTATAATCTTCATTAGTGCCCCGTGTGAAGCCCCTGCTAGTATGTTATATAGGGCGTCCCACGGATATGCCACATGAAGGGAAAGTACTCATAATACTGTAGATGGAACATTTTACTGAAAGAAGACATTATTTGAATTCATAAAACAATTTAAACTGCATTCATAGATCTTTAAATAATTACATGGTTGAACCGGGAATCGAACCCTTTACACTAGAAAAATAATTATCCTGTAGCTTTATCATACCGATCGAAAGGCTTCATCATAAGGATTATTTTTTGCTAAATAACATAGTGTCAGAAATAAAAGGAAGACCATGACTTTCCCTCCATGTGGCATATCTGTGGGACGCCCTGTATAGGGTCATAGACCTGGTTGTGGTGACTACCCCAGCTTTGGGCATTTTCAATTTTAGCAGTCAAAAACTAAGCATAGCAAACAAACTTGTTCAAACTCTATAGTTAATATAATTCTTTGTCTGTGGTCCGTTTTGATTAGTGACATAATGTGGTTATACCTCTAGATTGTTTTGCCCACAACTATTGGTTTCGCATTTTGTCTATATAAATTATGAATAATTAATAAATAATTATCGCCTGATACAAAACCCTTGCTAAAAGATAGATAAATACTCTATTCTTATGTTGCTTAAAAATCGTCGTTTTAATCATTGTTCTTTATAAATCGTTTATTTGAAAAATAAAAATGTTGTTAAAGTGCCCACAATCAGCGCTCTTGCCCTAATAAAACTTCCAGGCAAGTTGTATAACTATTTCAAATTTCAAGTTGATATCTAGTTGTTGAAGTAATCAGCTACGAGTATAATCAGTGACAAACGAACGAACGGAAGGACGAAATTGCACCATTAGGGTTACTTTTTACCATTTCGTTTCGGAACTATAAAAACTTATACCGGTAACATTATATCCTTTTCTCGCGGTTATTGGTAGAAATGTGTAAATGAAATCGTTACAAATTGTAAAAAAAAAACAGCCTCCTTTAGAAAATAGAAAGAAAGAAACAGGAACACGACTGTGATCCCCAAGCACGAGAGACATTCTCTCAGATCTCCAAGTGCACCTTGAAGACATCTAAATGGGGTAGTCAGGGGCACGTTCAATTACATTCGGCACTTGCGCTAGACACTCTCTCAGATGCCATTCACTCACTCTCTCCTTGAACATATCTAAAGAAGAGTAGTCAGAGGCACGTCAAAACATGACATTTGGCACATGCCCACATTTCACAGTAATAAAACTCACATAAAGACACGTATCATACAAATGAATCAATTATCATATTACTAGCAAACGTGCCATTAACCCTGCAGAGATTACAAGCTCCATCAAAAGTCGCGTTACGACCCAAAAACATTCTTCCTCGGATCCCGCGACTATATCTTTTGAGCCATAAAAACCGTTTATGGCACACAGCTGGGTATACATAACTGGTTTAGTTTATAAGCGCCACGCCATATAGGGTGTATTTTGCCTACTCTCTAAAACTGAATATCAATGCCCCTAGTAAATATTGCGGATTAAACTTTATAACTGAATTTGACTGGCCTCACAGCTCAGTTGGTAGTAGCTCTGCCTTCTGCGCTTTAAGTTGTGGGTTCGATTCCCACCGGGATAAACATTTTGTGTGATGAACATAGATGTTTGTTCTGTGTCTAGGTGTTATGTATTTACAACAAAAAAAAAACGTATTTAAGTATTCTATCAGTTATCTGGTTCCCATAGTAGCTTTGCTTAGTTTGGGGCTAGATGGCGCTGTGTGAAATGCCCACCAATATTTATTTATTTATTTAAATGTTAGTTGTTACGTAATTTGTAGAGTTTCGTAGTTTCTAGATAGTTACGTTTCGGTATAAATAATGGTCACGAAATAATATTTAGACAATTGTTTTTTTATTCTATTATATTCTTGTCATATATATTTCGGTTAAACCAAAAGCAATAAAGGCAACAAGGTAGTTAAAAAGACAAAAGACAGACAAATATAGGTATACAAAAAGCGCAATTTTTTTTGTTACAAATTAAACTTTCAATTTGGTTCGGTCACTCTTTTGTATGTAGTGATCTAACGGTTCTCGTTAACTCTGGAATCAGTATATTTGCGCGTTTTAAGTACAATTCAATCAAATCAGAATCATTCCAGTAAACCTAAGATATGTTGGGTGTAATAATTGAGGCAGATGCGATTTTAATGGTGGCTTTTGAGGGTTCTGTAGTAATAAATAGTAATCAAAAAATTGCAATTTATTACAACTAGAAGTAAATACTACGAAGGATTACAACTTTCTAGTTGTATAGCGATAATTTCAACCAATTGCTAAGTCTCTCTTTTTGCTTACTAACGGGGTGGGTAGTCATATTTATTTATCCAAATTTACTTAATTATTGTTCTAAGTTCGACAGATATTCACTATTTTACATACTTTTTAAATCTATTATTGGAAGTAAAAGATTCAAACAATTAATGTTTTTCTAATTTATTGTATCAAATTTGGTTTGTAAAGTTTGTCTGCAAAAGCATAATTAATAGGAGATACATAGAATTATAATATTTATAAACGTATTCCCATACAAAAAGCCATTTTAATGTATTATGTATGTTCATAAATAAAGATGTTACGTTAGGCTCTAAATAAAATAGCCGCTGCTACAAACTAAATAGCTACGAAGCTACGGATTCGCTACGAGTAAATTTTCATTTTTTGCTCGCGAAACTCTAAATTACCACATGAAAGCAATTACTAGATACCTTGCGGAACCCGAACGGAATACCAATTGCACAGATTCAATTTCTAATGGCGTATGGAAATTCATAAAATGCTGATTTCATTAGGTACTCAATATTGGGATGTTTTTGGAGGATCTTTCATACGTCGTGTCAATTCATTTTATTTATTCTATCGGGCACATACAAAAACACTGCATGATTTGTACTTTTATGAACGTCAAATCACTACATAGTATAAAGCAAAGTCGCTTTCCGCTTCCCGCGTCTGTATGTAATATGTATGTATGTATGTATGTTTGCTTATATCTTTTAAAACTACACAACGGATTTTGATGCGGTTTTTTTAAATAGATAGAGTGATTTAGGAGGAAGGTTTATATGTATAATAACATGCTACCCGTGCGAATCCGGGGCGGGTCGCAAGTACTTTATTAAAAAAAAAATAAGAGATAGTTTTACTTAGCGACAAAGCTTTTACAAGGGAGTTTTTAGCATAAGTGGCGATGGGCTTGCAACCTGTCACATATATGCTAACTACTGCAAAACGTGGGCGTGTGCCAAATGCTTTGACTTGTCTCTGACTACCCCCTTTAGACCGAGTGCTTAGATGATGTCTTCCGTACTTGGGGATAACAGTCGTGATCCTTTTTATTTATAATCGAGAAGGTTCTTTTAATTTGTTTCAACTCAAACAATATGCCATCTTATCGTACATTAGCATTATATACTCGTACTATCAAAAGCACTCCAGACACTAAAGAAACCAATCTTGGAGTAACACGCCTAAAGTGCTTCAAGATCAAGGGTAATGGTATTTCTTTATTCTGAGTTATCGCTATGACATTTTGAAGTCACAGTCACATCAATCCACTAACGACTGTGAGCCCGGCCACATCACCACGGGACGGCGCCGTTCACATGCCGTGAAAAGTTGCTATGGGAAGCCGTAGCCGTGCCGTAAAATATGATGCGTTAAAAGAAAAAAACTGACACTTCATTGGCTCGAATGTAAATACTCTCCAGAATCACTATCATATCGACAACGTCGTATGTAGTAGTGATTCGTGCTAAACCCTTAGGCGCAACGCCTACACGAGCTAGAATCCAGGCGGCCTCAAGGCGGGGGTGTGCAAGTAGCGCGGTGCCGCTTGTTCAACAGTGCGGAGTCGCGGCACATGCGAGGCGGAGGCGGCCCGGAGTCAAAGCGCGGGCGAGCAAGTGGCGCGGTAGCGCCCGCGCTTGACGACGTTTCGATGTGCGTTAGAACTTGACACACAACGGTACTGTCATCGCGCCGTAAGTTTCAGTAAGAAAAAAGAAATACTTCTGAACAAGCCACATCTCCTATTTTTATAAGTATACTAGCTGACCCGTGCCCGCTTCGCTGTGCGTAAGACATTTCTAATACCATCGTTGACTTTTTTGTAGACGTTTTTAAGGTGTACAATACTGTAGTACATTATTTTGATATATCTCGTGGTGTTCAGCCAGCATTTGCAATGTAAGCGCAAAAAAATGTGTTTATTTACGACATCACATTAGAAACCTCTAAAATTATCAGTGTTTCTCTACTATATTATGCATGTATTATACATATAAACCTTCCTCTTGAATCACTCTATTTATTAAAAAAACCGCATCAAAATCCGTTGCGTAGTTTTAAAGATATAAGCAAACATGCATACATACATATTACATACAGACGCGGGAAGCGGAAAGTGACTTTGCTTTATACTATGTAGTGATTACTTCAGGTTCCTACCTAGATTTCTATTAAGCTGAAAACATAATAGCAGAAACTTTTCACGATAAAGATATTATTTCAAAATGATACGTTTTAGAATTTATGATCGAAATATTTTATATACCTACTATTAAAATCAACTTGTGATTTATTGTTAAAGATAGGTAATATTTAGATCTAGATTTCTATTAGAATAGATTTTTGATAAGTAATTATACATAATTTATGTCATTAATTTATTCGAAAAGCTAAGGCGGACCACGCGCCGACATGTGTTTGTCGTCATTGCAGCGGTCGGTAGGATTATTTATCGAAGTGATTAAAGATGGGTACATCTTTATTCACATATACTATACATTATAAAATAGGAGATGTGGCTTGTTCAGAAGTATTTCTTTTTTCGTTTCGAACAAAAATAATCGTCGACTGGGAGCGCCTTAAGCCCCAACCATACACATGGGAACCAAATTACCTACTGATGGGTTACTTATGTACTTTTTTTTGTAAATATATACTTAATGATACGTACTAGCACCAGACACAGAACAAACATCTATGTTCATCACACAAATATTTTCCCTGGGTAGGGATCGAACCCACAACCTACAGCGCAGAAGGCAGATTACTACCAACTGAGCTGTGAGGCCAGACAATTGCCAGTCATTGCTCGCTAAACTACTAGTACTAGTACTACTAAACTTAATTTAAAAGAACCTCTGATTACCCCCTATAGATCTGAGAGCTTGGACATCTAAGAGGATGTCTACCGTACTTGGGGATTAAAGATTTAATGTATTTTAATCAACTATAGTAGGTTATAAAAAAATAATTGTCAGTTTGATATTACGAGTAGTATATGTCAAGAAAAAAATATGGTAACGACTTGAATAAATGTTTAATATTAGAATAATACCAAACGCTTGAAGACTGTGTGTAATAAAGTACTAGGGCGGGCAATACCGGTTCCAAATATCAATAAATACCAAATACCAGTGGCCTGAGCACGAACCAATATCGTATCGAAAACGTATTGTCCAAATGCCAAAACTGAAAAAGACAGTTTTGACATTTGGACAATACGTTGTCGTATGACGTTCATGCTTCAATAAGCATTATGATCAAAATTAAGGTCAAAATAACGGGTAAATTCGTAATCGTACATTTTAATAAGATAATAAGAATTCAAACCACAAAAAAGCAACCGATGACGAATTGAAAATCTAAATTTATAATATTTTAAGCTATTGCATAGCTTCTATCGCAGGCCTTGAGCGTGGAGACCGAATCCAGAAATTTCGTAACGAAATAATTTACGACGATTTGCGCATCGCGATTACGCCCCGCAATCTGGTGACTCATGTCATGCCTGCTTAGAGTGATTTTCGCATTCCAGCGCCATCTAGTTTAATTTGATGTTATTACGTTATTATAAGTACCTACTTTTCGCGGTCTCATGCGACCGCTCGGAGTTTGAGCGGTAAGATGAAAGATGTTTGCAATACCGCTGGCAGGTGGCGCTATTTTACCACTATCGGTAAAGTAAGTCGGTTAATAGGTGGTACTTCACATGATCGACTAAAAAGTTTGAAATTGAATTATTGAATTTGTTTGATTTTGATGACCAATAAACATATATACCGCTACCGGCTCCAAAGCTGACTGTAATTCTACCGGCCACTCCACGTGCCAGGGTGTAACACAGTATAAAAACACAAGTACATACAAAATAACTTATGCCTAAACTCACCCCAACTGCCAAACTTCTTCTTAAGTTATTACTGCACAGATTTCCGCTTGTTTAATTAATTTTCTTTGAGATGCCAAATTCCGAGTTGCATCTCAAACCGCCATGATTTTCCGAATAATCTTCTAAGTCGCCGGACTTCTCCGTACCGGCGATTGGCGCTAGTCGCGCACGGTCGCCCGCGCAAACCGGATACATCCAAGATGTAGTGTTTGGATATAGGGCCTTTGACGCATCGTTTGACAGTTAGCCCAACCCAAAGTGTCAAAGAGGGAAAATACACTAATAAATATAAAATAATGTGTAATGCATGTGTGTGTGTTCCGATATTTTGTATTTCCCTCATATATAATAAACAGAATTCATGTAGTTAGGTAAATAGGTTAGTTAGGTTAGTAGTAGTTAGTTAGGTAAATTTCAAACTAATTTCTTGTTCAAATCCTGGCCGTGCATCAATGGATATTTCTGTTCGAAAAATGTATATGCGCGTTACACGTGTTTATAACGGTGAAGGAAAACATCGTGAGGAAACCTGTTAGTATTCTTGAAAGCAGCGACGGGCTTGCAACCTGTTACGTGTGGAATGCTAAAATAAATAATTATAATTACATAAGTTGATAAAAAATGTTATGCAATAGCTTTACCGCGGCAGTCTCCGAGTGCCACACGTCTTTTTTTTTTAAGGTTTCGTAGTCTACAAGAAACCCTTATAGTATCGCCAAGCCCGTTCATCCGTTTGTCCGCAGGCTAGCTCAGAGACTATAAATGCTAGAAAGCTGTAATTTGGCAAATTTTAATAATCACACAAAAAATCTTCTTTTAGTTTTTCCCGAACTTTACGCTGGATTTTCCAAAAAAGGTACGACGTATACTTTACGACCTATTACTATACCTAATATACACAAAAATATATATAAAAATCGGCCAAGCTGTTTCTGAGGAGTTTGGTTACAAACACCGTGACACGAGAATTTATATTATAGAATATACTAGCGACCCGCCCCGGCTTTGCACGGGTAGCATATTATTATACATATAAACCTTCCTCCTGAATCACTCTATCTATTAAAAACCGCATCAAAATCCGTTGTGTAGTTTTAAAGATATAAGCAAACATACATACATACATACATACAGACGCGGGAAGCGGAAAGCGACTTTGCTTTATACTATGTAGTGATTATGTTTTTCACACAAACTAGTCAAATACAACAACATTATTAATTTGACACGGGTCTTTATCACGTCATTTAATAAGTTATTGACTGACAGCTCTGCCTTCTGCGCTGTAGGTTGTGGATTCGATTCCCAAAGGATTTGTGTGATGAACATGGAGGTTTGTTCTATGTCTGGGTATATTTACATAATTAAATATTCTATCAGTTATCTGGTTCTCAAAAGCTTTGCTTAGTTTGGGGTAGATGCTATGGGAAATATCCACTTATATAACATGTTATACATTTACTTATTACGAAATTTTAAAACAAGTAAACATAATAGAAAGAAAATAAATAATTATTTATAATAATAATAATAATAATAAAATTCTTTATTGAAAAAACCAATGTGTCAATAAACAGATGGAGCCCTGACTCCTAAACTAGGGCTACCTGTATGTCAGGAGTCAGTTCTTCCCAGTATAAGTACTAAAATAATGGTTTAAATGGTAAAAAAAATGTAGGTATATAAATCGAAAAGTTTTTAGAAAAATTTAAATTTAAAATCACAACAAAAGTACTAATTTAGATAGATAGATTAGTGTGTGTATGTGAGTTTGTGAGAGTAGGTATACATGTCATTTTATTACAGCAAACAAGTCTTCAACTTCATCATAGTTAAGTTTTAAAAGCCAACCTGCAACCTTATTTTTAATTTGATAGTTATTTGAACATTTAATCTTTATAGTTAGGTTAATTTTATTGTAAATAAATGGAGCAATGTAATTGTAGTGTTTTCTAGCTAGTTGTGTTCGAATTTGCGGAACAGGACAACGATCTACCCTCTTAGCTAGACTTGGAAGAGTGGGTACTGTGTGTCTGTGATAACGTCTAATACATTGGTAAATAAATAGTTTGCGCACACTCAGTACCTGGGTCACACGGTAGACCTCTGAAGTGGGAAATCTAAATGGTAAAAACATAAGTACCTTCAAAACCACTCGCTGAGCCCTTTCAACCTCAATCATGCAACTCTTACCTGCACCTCCCCAAACACAGATGCCATAGTTAATAATACATTGGCAAAGGGAATTATATGTCTGTATGAGTTGCTTGGAGTTTGCCAGATGCCGGAGGGTTTTAAATGCATAAATTAATCTACGTATCCTATTAGTGACGGAAGTCAATTGAGCGGTCCAAGTCAAATTTTCGTCAATGATTAACCCCAGGTATTTAATGTTGTTTTCTCTTTTGAGGAGTGAGCAGTTACAGTTTGCATTGAGATTATGAAGTGATCTATTACAGGGGAAAGTGTGTATGGTTATTGAGAAAGAGCTAGTCGGGCTTCCTCGTTTGTTATGGCTGAAGCATAGATATTTTGTTTTAGAAGTGTTCAGTGTTAGTAAATTGTTTTCAAGCCAACTAGTCACCTTAGGAAGCCCCTCTTCAACCGTAGTTTTTAGTTGCTCCCAACTATCCTCATAAAATAATAAAACAGTATCATCCGCAAACATGGTGATATGGGCGTTGTTAATTTTAATTTTATTCATTTGATCAATGTATATCAGAAACAGTGTTGGGCCAAGCGTGCTGCCTTGTAGATGTATTTAACTTGTAGATGATATTATGAGTAATACAATTAATTAATATTATATCTACTTTGTTGGTATTCCTTAATAAATATGGATGAAAAGTGTATGCGCATTAAACCATTCTTAAAACAATAAAGTAGAACATAATTTGAGAAGCGATGAAGAGTGTAGTGTATACGGAATATTAAAGTGATGATAACGTCTTCGATTGCCGAGGCTAGCCGAGTGAATACGAATGAATACCGAGCGTTGATCGGGGCACTCCTAGCAAGGCCTGCGAGCGAAGCACACGTTTGATTATATGTATCATTCGAGATGTTTTATTTAATACCCAAGCAACCTGTACAAGTGGCGACCGTGCCAGTGGAACTATTTACGTAAGTAAACAAAAAATAAAACACAAAAAAAAAGGTAGATCAACGAGTCGAAACTGTTTTGTCTTACA
The DNA here is from genome assembly GCA_912999785.1 of Hydriomena furcata. Taxonomy (NCBI): domain Eukaryota; kingdom Metazoa; phylum Arthropoda; class Insecta; order Lepidoptera; family Geometridae; genus Hydriomena; species Hydriomena furcata. The sequence continues at coordinate 14,194,321 of OU538834.1, forward strand.
AATAAAAGATGGGAAACTTACTAGATTGTTATTACAAATAAAATACGAACAAAAAATCAAAGTTAATGTACCTAAAACGAAAATCTAAGATAATGTACCTAATTATTATCTTTCTAAGGTGCATTTTATAATGATTCTACTAGCTTATCGGACTAGTAGGTGAGAGGAGCGCATTTATCGCCTCCATACTACCTTCTGGTCGACTTGTTATCATACATTTTGCATTAGAATTTCATATCGTTTATTCGCACCTACCTTCTTTGATAGGCAGTAAACTTAGTAAGTATGTATCCTAGTCTGATATTGTAAGAAGGCAATTACTGTTTTCGCGTTGATTGGTACCTACGAGTGGGCATTTTATTATGCCTGCATAGAAAAACGAGATGTGTACAATGTACATAGATACAGTGGTACCTCAGGTTTGAGTCTCCGACAAAATATATTAAACGATTTGTAACCATAACTTTTAAGTTATATAACAAAACTATTTATAGTTTTGTCACGATTAATTTTATTTCATTTGAAAATACTCAACCCAATATTAAGAAAATATTGAAACGTTTATATAATATAATTACTATTATCATTGTCTTTAAATAGACCATCCATCCATCCAAAGTGAAATAATACATTATGCATTTGTTTTGGTTACAATAATTTAACGAACACCTGTATTTGTCGGTTTCCAAAAAACTAATTGGGGTATCACTGGATAAAAGAGGTAGTTTGGATTACCAAACGGTACCTGTAAAATCGAAAATAAGAAATGATAGTTTGACATAATTGACAAACGGTATCTAAATACATTTATGGTATGGTTTAAATAAATCTGAATGGAAATGATAGTTTGCCAAATTGACAAACGGTATCTAATGGTATGGTTTAGAGAAATCTAAACAGAAGGTAATATTAAAATTTGACAAATTGACAAACGGTATGGTTTAGAGAAATCTAAGCGAAAGGTAAAATTATAATTTGACAAAATTGTCAAACGGTATGTAAATATGGTATAGTTTAAGAAATCTGAACGAAAGGTAAAATTATAGTTTGATAAAATTGTCAAACGGTATCTAAATATGGTATAGTTTAGAGAAATCTGAACGAAAGGTAAAATTATAGTTTGATAAAATTGTCAAACGGTATCTAAATATGGTATAGTTTAGAGAAATCTGAACGAAAGGTAAAATTATAGTTTGATAAAATTGTCAAACGGTACCTATCTAAATATGAAATAGTTTAGAGAAATCTGAACAAGGGGATTTACTATCATTATAGTTTTCCCCATCAAAATGTCGACTTTGATGTGCTTAAATGTAGCTCAAACAGTTATTGACTTAATAACGTTTAAAAATCCGTATTTTTACAACTGACTCGCACACTCACTGACTTTTATAGATCAAAAACCTAACTTACTTCCAGATGACCTAGAAACCTGATATTTGGCATCAAGGTAGGTTATTGGGAGTATACAAAAGAAAAAGTTCAAAAAGTTAACTTAATAAGTTAAGGACCAACGTTATTTGACCCGCGTCGAGTACGAGCGGTGTAATAAACAGTGGTTCTGATAGTTATTGATGAGACCTGCAATTATTCATTAGCTGGCATCATTTAAAGATTTGAAACGTTGCCAAAGTGTAGGTACGCGTCTATGTTAGACTGTCGAGATCAAAATAAATAAATAAGGCTTACTATCCAACGGGTCGGATTAACGACAAAGTCGATTCATTACACATATATTATGTATCTGTGAAGGTACCTAACTTGTATTTAAATAAAATATTTTATTTGGTGTTTTTAACCATTTACGTCGTGTTATGTAAGTTTATGTACATATTGCGACCATAAAGGTATTTGATAAAGATAAAAAGCTGTAAGTATGTACCTGAAAAACAAAAATAAAATAAAAAATAAAATATACAGATATTCCATCAAAAACATAAATGTGAAATGATAGCCAAGTTAATTATAACTTATGTATGTTCTTCTTATGTCAACGAAATCGACAAAAGAAATGAGATCTATGAGTACCAAGTTCTGTGTAGAAAATCCTAAAAAAAAATAGTTACAAGAACATGTAACATGTTCAAAAAATCTTGAGCTTGAAGCTCAAGATTTGATTTGTTGGTGGAAAAAATTAGCCAAGGAAAAAATGCATTTCATCGGCTTAGTGAGGGTAGACATTATAATCACCTTTATTTGTAGTAAAGGCTTGACAGTGTTCGGTGTTTATTAGTTGACTCGAGAATACTATTAAAAAAATAATAATAATAATATTGGAATTAATTTTGTTGCCATGCGAAAACATGGTAAATTTTATTGACGACATCGTTATTTATGTAAGCGACGACGCCCAACATGATGAGCGAATAAAAAAAGTATTAGTAGTTATTACCCGTTCTTTCGAATAAGAGCAAATGCTTATATAGTAGGGTCAAACAAATAAACTTATTTGGTCATCGTGAGAGCTTCACGTAAAGGTATACATATAGAAAAAATAGAAATAGAAAAAAAAAGGTACTTAGGTATTTAAAAAATCTATTGCTGTTGCGCTGTGCCCGATATGACATGTATAAACGTATGAATGGTGATAGAGACAACGGCACCTCGGACCCAATTAAATTCTTAATGATGAAATCGCTATTTCGTATTCTCCTGTTTTCTCCTTCAAAACTAAATCGATTTTAATATTTTTTTCAAGAATAATAAAGAGAAAGATTTTGCTTTGCCTGTATGTTTTTCTATTATTATTTTACATTCGTCAAATTGGTTTTATGGACGTCTGAAGAGGGCGATAAAACTGGTAAAATTTTGTGATTTTAGAAGGCTTCTAAATCATAAACTAATTAGTTTTTGGAGAAAAACATAACATAGAGGCATACAATGGTCCGCATAGATTGTATGGCCGAAATATTAAAAACATCATTATTCAGGGAGGAGACAGGGAAAAACGAGGAACGTCGAGGAAAATGCCTGCCCAGCAATGCTTTTAAGACTATGATTCTAATGATAAGACACAAGTTTACGCTGATGCTAGTCCTGTCGGGTTAGGGGCTGTTCTTGTCAAGAATGGGTAGCCCCGTGGGCCAAGAATTATTGTATAATGGTAATAAAAGTCTTCTGATCGCGAAAATTGGTATTGCTAAACAGAAAAAGAAATTGGTTTTGACTGCAAAGTCAAAGTCAAAGTCAAAGTCAAAGTCAAAGTCAAAGTCAAAGTCAAAGTCAAAGTCAAAGTCAAAGTCAAAGTCAAAGTCAAAGTCAAAGTCAAAGTCAAAGTCAAAGTCAAAGTCAAAGTCAAAGTCAAAGTCAAAGTCAAAGTCAAAGTCAAAGTCAAAGGTCAAAGTCAAAGCTTGAATTCATTGCTTGAAACACAGGTGTAGAAGATGTTAATTAATTACATCTACCTGGATGACTAGGACAATATTTCATTGCCCGGAAATACGGACGTTTTCTAAAAATGAAACCTAGCTAGATCGATGTATCGCCCGCATACTAAATTTCTCGAACATCGTTGGAGCCGTAACCGAGATTCAGATTAGAATTGCCCGTTTAAAGGTATTAGATAATTATGAAACCAATGTACTCTGCCTATGTGAAGTCATGCAATATGAAATGTAATTAAATGATATACCTAATAAAAATTACAAAAAAATAATAATAATATTTTTAAAAAGACAACAGTCACACACGGAAATAATTAGGTACATTTAAAATAATAAAACATAACTAATTACAATTAGAATTTACAAGATTTCTATCATTCATGTAATCGTCTATGGCATAATAATATTTGCTACTAATAATTTGGTAAGTAATCATAAACCTTTCGAGGTAATATTTGGGCCTAATTAAAAACCGCGTGCAAGAATTATCATGGAGTCTGTACAGTACAGTCATGATGAGGTAATTGCAATTAGTAAAGAACTATGATAAGATGCATGTTATGAAATCACTTTAGAAAATTTTTAAAGGTATGTTTGCTTGCCTTTGAAATAAACAAAGAAATAATATTATTGATATAATACATAATAGTAATATGATTATTATAATATTATGCATACTTTCATAAAATCACGCCTGTTTACTAAAGAGGTAGGCAGAGACAACGGCTTTCCACTTGCTACAATCCTGACACTTCTTTTGCTTCATTCACTCTGATCAATTGAACGTTGCGAGTACGCCTACAGTGAGCAGTGACACACATGCAGATCTTGAAACGAAGGATATGGATGCAGAGATGAAGATTTAAAAGAAAGAAGAAGGATAGGTGACGACGGAAAAGTCATCAAAGATGCAATTGAAGAAAATAAATTAGCAATAACATGCAATGATGCGATGAAGGAAGTGATGTGGTATTAGAAAATGAAGCTAATGGAAAAACACTATGTAGAAATATAGTTAATTAAAAAAGGGTTGAAGGCAAGTGGAAAGTCTGATAGAGATAAAGATAGTTTATTTGCTTGAACACAATGTAGGTTACACAGATATTAATAAATACTATTTTAGAAATGTTTATGTAACAACTAAATAAATCATATGTTAAAGTTAATTTAATTAAAATTACATATTTAATGATATACATTAGTCTTACCTAACGATTGAAATATTGTACTTAAATGATCTGATGTAACTAGAATTAATTATTATTGTTACCAGGTTGTTACTAGAATTATTATTTTATTTTCTTTTTGTAAAAGGTAGATGTAGTGTATACGGAATATTAAAGTGATGATAACGTCTTCGATTGCCGAGGCTAGCCGAGTGAATACGAATGAATACCGAGCGTTGATCGGGGCACTCCTAGCAAGGCCTGCGAGCGAAGCACACGTTTGATTATATGTATCATTCGAGATGTTTTATTTAATACCCAAGCAACCTGTACAAAGAGCTTTCCACATGTGACTATGGAATGCTAACTGCAAAATGTGGGCATGTGCCCAATGTAATGTTTGGACGTGACTAAGCGCCAGAAGATTTAAAAAGATGAATGTAGGTAATGTGTTTATATTTCAGACACATATTTTATTATTGAATAAATGAATATGAATGTCTCCATACTTTGAGATTCCTATCTTTGTGAAACTAATTAATAATTTTTCTATTTCGATTAAAACTTTTATTCTAAGAAGAACTTATTTTTCCTTTAATATACGTACAAAAGATTTAGTTTTCCAACTTAACTCAGTTCTGAGAAACCTTGATAATGTTGTCAGAGATTAAAAGATAATTCAACGAATAATAGGAGACAAAAACCATTTAATGTAAATTTCTGCGTTTATTTTCTGTTTGTAAAATAAACCGAACGGAAATGAAACTGTTTGATGGTACGTACCATAATATTTATATTAACTTGTATAGATATACTTTAGATACCTAATTATAAACAACTAGCTTTTACCCGCGACTTCGTCCGCGTAGATTCAGGAAATCGATTTTTGGCGACTTTATCGTAAAATATTGAAATTACTGAAAATGAAAATAACATTTTGGGAAAAAAATAGACAATGTCCTTCCCAAGTCTTTAAACTATCTCTATGTGAAATTTCATCATAATCAACCCAGCATTTTGACCGTGATAACGTCAAACACAGACAAACCGACAGATAGACAACAAAACAAGCCGACGGACAGTTACTTTTGCATAATATTTGTATAGGTGGATAAAAAATAATTATTGAAAAATAAAGAACTTGATTTTTAGGCTATCAATACATTTTGATTAAATATTAAATGATTTCTTTTTGATCATCGAACTTTAATGTTCTCAATCTACAACTGTTTACTGATAGAAATTTAGCTTTGAAGTTTTTTATTTGAGATGTAACATAAAAACTACAGAATTACATTTACAATTTTGTTAGGTACTCGACTTGAGGAAAATCAACAGATTTTTATTAGATCGCAAAACGTGTAGGCCCTCGAGTAGGCTTTGAACCCACACCTAGTCATGACCCAAATCGTAATTTTGCCAAAAGGAGATGTGGCCCGATAGTAAAATTGGATAACGCGTCTCCGTACCCTGGGGATGAGTGTAGGTTCAAAATGTTCAAACCAAACTCGGGCAATAGCGTTTTGGGATAAACTAAATATTTAAATCTAATTTAAAGGAAAAGTAGCAACATTGAAGTCGTAATCATATTTCGTGTTAAGCTTACCCGAGATATATTACAAAATGATTGAGACTAGATCGTACGAAATTAGATTAAAATACGAATAGGTATTACAAATTACACCTAATACTAATATATCACAGAATATTAACAAAATACATAAATAGAAAAATTATTAATTCATTACAACATCCCAAAGTACGTAAAATATCCTATCAGGATTCCCTAGCGCAGATCCTTGAAGATATAGTCACATTACGTCTTGTTTGAATGAATTTGAGGTATTTTATAATAATGATAATAATAATATTAATTTATTTATTTTCAACAAACCAAGCGAAATTACAAAATCATGCATAGGTACATAATTAACATTACATTACATTACATAATTAATGTAGCATGCACTATTTACACTAAGTTCAAGACTTGTATTTTATCTGTCATGTATGCAAACTTGCTGCTAGCTCCCGCACTGCTCCTTTGGTCCGGAGAAGCGTTCCGTCACCGTCTGCTTCTCCGATTTAATAACATTTCCTCTAAAGTCGTTGGAAGAGCAAACTTTATTAGCCGCTATACCTCGCACCGGAGTTAAGCGTTTGTTTTTTACATTCGAATTTTTAGTTGCCGCTCAAAGAGAACTTCACAACATCACGAACTTACTCAACCTAGAGGAGTCGCAATTACTATGAAAATAATTCATCTTTCTTCTCCTTTTGCCATTTAATATGGTGCACAACATGTCGACAAACACATTGCGAAGAGGATTTGGCTTATGTTTTACTACCGGCCACTATTCTGACGTCAACCCTCTTTGGGTAGGAGTAGGTATAATACATAAAATACCTACAATATTCAATATATTATTTAGTAGCCGTGTTGGCTTAAAATAAGATTATTTTAGTACGTGCCATAAGGAAACATCGTCAGAACCGTATTCTTATGGAAATCTGTCTTTTTTTGTAACACCCAAATACAGAACAAACACTTATGTGCAAAAGTTTTTCCTGGGTAGGAAACAAACCCACAATAACCTACAGCGCAGAAGGCAAAGCTACTAAAATTCAAATTCAAATTCAAAAATCATCTATTTCAATAAAATCACAAGGATCACTTTGAAACGTCTTAGGAACTAGGTGAAGCTACGCCGATTCCACGCGACCAAGCCTAGAAGAATCAGGCAACAAACACGGCTTGGGTCTAACTTTTTTTTAATGATCCTTTCCTTAATGCTATGTAGAGCTCCAGTGTGGTGCCAATCGAACAAGGTGAAGGCTCAAACAAGAATAATAATTAAAAGTACCTACTACTCAAGTACGTACAACAATAAAAAAAATAACTAAAGAGCTTCAGCACTAGGGTAAGGAGGGTGAATGGCGTTCACCTAAGGAAAACATGGTGTATTTTTTAAATTACGTAATATAAATCAAAATTAAGAAGAGTAATAAAGTCTTTATCTATCTAGTAATCAACAATTTAACAACAAAATCATATATCTTTGATTTTGTTGATAAATTGATTTCCTATTTTAATTCCTTTTTTCTAGGAGTAGGAAAACATTAAAAAAAAACACGTTTGAGCGGCATTACCCCTGACCTTGGGTAATGCCGCTCAGGGTACGGGGTAATGACGCTCAAATATTTTTATTGGAATATAAGAAGAAAGATACATTTTAATTATATAAATATTAATCAGATCGACATTATACAATAAAAATAAGGTCTACAATCACAAATTAGCATCAATTATCCCAATTTGCATGCAAAATTAGCCTTTTACGATTTAACAAAAATAGTGAAGTCTACGATGTCAAATCAACTTCAAAAATTATAATATAATATATAATAATAATTATTATTAAAGGTAAGACATAATATAAATAGTAATATTACATTTTTGGACACATAAATCACAGATTTCTGATGAATCCCACATGATCTGGCGAATCCCACCTTGAATATATAGCATGAGCCCACAGTCCACAGAGGGTGTAGCGATACCACAACTCGTTACTTTCTCCAAATTCTTTGCAAATAATTGATTTGTTATAATTTTTATCATCCACATTCATTTCATCATTATTGACATCGTCGCAAAAGTTTCATTCACTAATACTTCATATGAACACCCTCTGAAGAACTTTCTTGTGAAAACATATTTTGTTGGCTATAAACATATAAAAGGTCTTCTTCGGTCCAAACCGTTTTAGCGGTGGTTCTTTGACGATAACTTATCAAATCTACAACAATACATAAATAAGTCACTAAGGGGTAATGGCGCTCAGGTGAGCGGTATAACCCCAAAACGGTCGTTTGGTAATTAATTTAAATTAAAAAATAAACATACACAATTGTTGAAAATTGATAGCATTATCACAAAATAGAATAATTTTATTGTCAGAAAACTAAAATTAATAATTAAATATGCATAAAGTTTTGGACTTACCGACAAAAACATCTAACCAAAAATTAGATCAGCGCAGCCGTAAACGAAAAAACGCACTTCACGTTCGCATGACGCGAGCTGACGGTCCTTTTGCATCACTGTCTTTTAGAGGCCCCCTATCCTCGCCTTTCATGCCAAGTGGCGTTTTGTTACGTTTCATTTTGACAGAGTTACAGAGGTGAGCGCCATTACCCAGTGGGCGCCATTCCCCCTGCTTCCCCTACCTACCAACTGAGTTGTGAGGGCAGTCTAATAGTGACGATATAATCTAATGCTACTCGTATAGGTAACATAGTCTAGCTATGCTCTCTGCAATTCCCTATCGTTAAAAATGCAGTTAACCATTTCTCGCTTCGGACGTGTCGATATTTTAAACCGAATTATCTCGCGCCAAAAAAAGCGTTACGTGAAAAATTCCGTTCGAAAACCCATCCGCGACCGCTTCCGCACGGTTCCCGCTCAAAAGTTTGTTTGGACTGCGCGAAATTCGTTTGAACAAATATTCATTTTTTTTTTGTCCGCTCGGTTACTACGCATTGTTTTTGAAGCGGATGTCCTGTTTACATTTGTTGGCTGTGGTTTTATCGCCGTGTTTATTAGGCACCGTGCATGGCTTTGTTCGTGTTTAGTCTTAGGATTTATTGGGCCTTTTTGTTTATAAGAGCCACGCATGAGCGGCGCAGATAAATGCAATTTGCTCGTAAAGTTACATGAATGAAGTGGGGTACTTTTTATTGCACATACGAGTGCTTTAAGTTTTGTGTTCGCAATGCTGAAAATGTCAAAGGATGACACAACAATTTCAGTGAACATAACAATATAAACTAAATAAATAAAACAGACTAAAATGTTTCGACCGAACGAAAAGTCAAGAGACGATTTTTTTAAACGTTTTATTAAAGAGAAATAAATACAATTTAAATGGACCAGCTTTGGACTATTCTCTATCTCGATCTATTCATCCAAAACGGATCTTTATAGTCAGTTAAAAAAAAAATTAAATAGTATCACGACTGTAATCCCCAAGTACGGTAGACATGCTCTCAGGGCTCCAGGCGCTCAGATCGTTGAAGATGTCTGGAAGGATTAGTCAGAGGCACGTCCAAATATTACATTTGGCAAATGTCCACATTTTGCAGTAGTTAGCATTCCATACGTGACAGGTTGCAAGACTATCGCCGCTTACAAGAATACTAACCGGTTTTCTCACGATGTTTTCCTTCACCGTTATTAGCAAGTATTAATGCGCATAATTATATATTTTTCAAATAGAAAAATCCATTGATAAACGGCAGGGATTCGAACCTTCGGATTGAAATTCGAGGTACATCCCACTCGGACAACACGGCTTCAATAATTATAAAAATTGTTTAAGAGCGTTTTAAAATAAACCTTTCATAGATAAAATATTTTGCAAAGAAACTCTACCTTAGTAAAAATAAAAATTCAAATAGGTATTTTACCAAGAAAAAGCTATAAAAAATAGTATCTCACTCGCACCTCTACCAGGAACGCAAGGTATAAACATGTACCTGTAAGCTGAAATTATTAGCATCACATAATTTTCTGAACACCTACACCTAGTGTGTACGAATAAAACAGGCTCCGGACCTTTTAAAATTCCCACTTTACCGGGAATTATAAAGCGGAAATGCGGCAGTCTTCCAGAATTTTCTTTATTATGTACTTGTCTTAATTGTCACTCCATTACGAAGATACATAAATTAGTGACAATCAAATTTATAAAGATTTATTACATTATTTATGTAAATCTATGAATATAAAAATAATTGCCGCATGAAAAATTATCATTTAAGATTTTTTTATTGTGTTCGTAATTGATAAGTACCTACCCAGAATATTGTTACATCGGAAAAACCGAAAGTGAGTTTTTTTCTTTGAAGATATTGGTTATTGGAGCTTGGACAAAATGTCTGTCGTTCAGCTAGTAGAAAAAAAATAGGTTCACGTTATCCCCAAGTACGGTAGACATCACCTCTCAGATCTCCTGGCGCTTAGATCCTTGAAATTCCTGAAAATGTCTAGATGGGGTAGTCAGAGACACGTCTGAACATTCTAATCTATAGTATATAGCTAGTAGTCAAATAAAATATCTAAGATTATATAAAATACATGATTTTAAAAATAAGAGACCATTTTGATCTTTTAACATCATGTTTACTTGTATTAACATAAAAAACATTGATTTAATCTTTGGCCTATCAGAAATAGCAAGACCTTGAAGTCCCATGAGGATAATTTACAAGAACCGAAGCATCAACTACAAGCGTAGATACAAAGCTATTCAAATCACGCCCGCGAAAGGCGTAATATATTCTTCGGGAATATCTAAAACGTATATTATTCAGTGGGAACTATTCGTAGTTGTATATTCGTCGAACAGACCAATATTACGCCGGAAATAGATAGGAAAAAATAGTAACCTTCGGAATAAAACCTGACATACATTTTTCATTAAAAATAACATCTAATCAAATCAACTGTCCTGATAAAGGTACTCATTATTTTCCTCTCCTTTTCACATTTAATGTGGGGTCGGCACAACATGTTGATAAACGGGTTGCAAAGAGTATTTGGCTTGTTTTACTACCGGCCACTTGCCTGACGTCAACCCTTTTTGGGTATCCGATGCCCTGATCTACTCAACAAAATCTAAATAAAAGTGCCCTTCAGGCTTATAAAGTACTAGCAACCCGCCCCGGCTTCGCACGGGTAGCGTGTTATTATACATATGAACCTTTCTCCTGAATTACTCTATCTATTAAAAAAAACCGCATCAAAATCCGTTGTGTAGTTTTAAAGATATAAGCAAACATACATACATACAGACGCTGGAAGCGGAAAGCAACTTTGCTTTATACTATGTAGTGATAATCAACCTTTTTTATTTTACAAGCTAACCTGGCGAACTTCGTATAGCTTTAGAAATAACAATGTGTGTTCCCGTTCCCGTTATATAAAAGTATCCTACGTCCGTCTCCTGGCTCTAAGCTACCTCCCCACCAATTTTCAGCCAAATCGGTTCGGCCGTTCTTGAGTTATAAGTGTTGTAACAAACCCGACTTTCTTTTATATATAGTAGAAGATATAGATTTGTTGATGCAATTGGCAAATTTCTTTAGAAGTGATAGAATACAATGGATTTGTACTGTAAGTTCAGTGAGGTAAGGTGAACTCTGCAAGGTCGCTGTTGAGAATTAATTTCTTTCTTCTTCTTCTTCTGATTTAAATCATGTTTGCATAAATTTCGCTACCTTCATCATAATTTCATTTCACGTAATTTCTTTGATTTTGGTAGTTACTTTTAGGCAGTAACAAATACAAATTGAAAAATCATTTATTTCAATAAAATCACAAGTCTTAATCACGTCTTAGGTAGTAGTTAGGTAGTCTCTCTTTCATGAATGCTATGTAGAGCTTCAGTGTGGTGCCATAAGAACAATGTGAAGGCTCAAACAAAAAAAATAATTAAAAGTACTAACAATTTATTAAGTCCAAAGTATAACTATCAATCGGTGTCTTTTTTTTCAAAATCTATCGGTTTGCCACTCGCCTGGTGGCTGAAAATTATTAAATCATACCCTATAATCTACAAAGTGAATTTTCGGCCTAAGCAGTTCTCATAACATTAAAAAAAACACAGATATTTATACTCATAACTGCCAAATAGACAAACAAAGCTTATATTTTCAACAAAACAAGAAAAACATAATAAATCCTTAAAACTTCAGATAATACCTAACCTTTTTAGGACCTTATTCTGGCTGTTTCTGATATTAATCAAAATTTCCTGAAACATTCGACCCGCACTTTTAATCCGACCTTCAGATATTATCACAAAAAGCCTCGACATTTTTAGGGATCCGTTCCCAAAGGGTAAAAACGGGACCCTATTACTAAGACTTCGCTGTCCGTCTGTCTGCCTTTTACATGGCCATATCTCATGAAACGTGATAGCTAGACAGTTCACAATGTATTTCTGTTGCCGCTATAACAACGAATACCAAAAACATTATAAAATAGATATTTAAGTGGGGCTCATACATACAACAAACGTGATTATTTTGTCATTTTTTATAGAAAATGGTACGGAACCCTTCGTGCGCGAGTCCGACTCGCACTTAGCCGGTTTTTTGCTCTTACGGGATTTGAGCAATATATTTATTTAAGCCATACCTATGAATCTTTGAGCGGCCATATTTTTAAACTCCGCACATTTACGAGGTGCTGAGATAAAATAAAGTCACACTGAATGTAGGCAGAACATTGAGGGATCCTTCCTTCATCCTGTTTTATTTAATGTTTAGCTACACCGACAATGAAACGATTGTACGTATTAAAATATCTAGGAATTAAATAAACTTATATTAAAAGAGTCATAAGCGCCAGTAGAAACCTTTTTATATAAGCATTTAAAAATTGTGAAAAACAAAAAAAAAATAGGATCACGACTGTAATCCCCAAGTACGGTAGACATCCTCTCAGGATCTCTCAGACGCTTAGATCCTTTGAATATGTCTAGTGGGGGTAGTCAGAGGCACGTCCACACATTATATTTGGCATTCCATACGTGATAGGTTGCAAGCCCATCACCGCTAAGAATTATTATTATTATAATATAAAAATTATGAATCATCTAAAAATCGCGAACTATGCAATCGCATCTTCATCATTTTAATCTACTTTAAAAATAGGAACTATCGATTCGGCGTAACTTTTTTTATATATACCTACTTTGATGTACATTATTGAAATTTATATGCGCAATTTATATGACGGTAAAGGAATACATCATGAGGAAACCAGTTAATATTCTTATGTTCGATGAGCTTGCAACCTATCACGTATGGAATGCTAACTACTGCAAAATATGTTTTCAGGTCTCCAGGCGCTCAGATCATTGAAGATGTCTAGAGGGGTTAGTCAGAGGCACGTCATAATATTATATTTGGCACATGCCCACATTTTGCAGTAGTTAGTATCCACACGTGATAGATTGCAAATAAGCAGGTGCTAAGTAGACGTCTCTAATCTTAATACGATTAAAAAACCTGTTTAGTTAAAAAGAAATAAAGCTAAAATTCAACAGTACTGATTCCGTGAGTCCGTTGGGTATATTGCGTTATGTACCTCCTCCCGAGGTACAGTACCCCTCCCCGAGGGCCATCGTTGATTGGAAACGAAAACAGCTTCCAGTCTGTCCGATTGATTCTTTGTGTTCTCGTCCTGTATATCTTTCTTGTAGGTCAGGAGCTGAATTACCATTTTTATGATCTACTGATGTTATTTGTTGAAGGAAATGTGTCTAGAAAATGTGAAGGAGAAAAAATAGCTTGAGAATAATAATGTAACGGAATAATGTTGTTATCTTTGTTGGTGAGGCGGGCGATTGCCTACTGCGCTTAGGTGCTGGTTCCATCCTGTGGCGGGACATTTTTCCGGATTTAGATGTTGTTGTGTGATGGTTGAAAATTACTTCACGCTAACAAAGTTGCGGACATTTTTACTAGTAATATTATACAAATGATGAAAGAAATACACAAAACAAAAAAAAAAAAATCAGGATCATGGCACGGATCAGGAGGCACGTCTAAACATTATATTTGGCACATGCCCACATTTTGCAGTAGTTAGCATTCCATACGTGACAGGTTGCAAGCCCATCGCCGCTTATAAGAATACTAGCTGGTTTCCTCACGATGTTTTCCTGCACCGTTTTAAGCACGTGTTTTTGATGCGCATATAAATTATTCGAACAGAAAAATCCATTGATGCACGCCGGGATTGACCCACGACCTTCAGATTGAAAGTCGAGGTACCTCCCACTCGGCTAACACGGCCAAACACAAAACAAAGCCAGAGTTATTCAAGATCAAAGAAAAATAAAAAATCGAAATAGGATCACGACTGTGTTATTTCATGACTGACTTCAAGTGATCCTTGTCAATAAAATTATTGAAACCTTTGACTTTGATTTTAATTCCCAATGGATCCTCTCAGATCACGCGAGTTATTCAATTCAGATGCGCGTTCGAACATTACATTTGGCACATGCCTATATTTTTTGTAGTTAGCATTCCGTACAAGCCCATCGCCTTTAAAAAGATTACTAACTAGTATACTAGTATATTCGCCTGAAATACAGGTTCATCCGAGTTCAGGCATAGTGTATATTAAAATAAATAAATAAATAGGATCACGACTGTAATCCTCAAGTACGGTAGACATCCTCTTAGATCTCCAGTCGCTTAGATTCTTTGAAGATGTCTTGTGTAAATTGTTACTTATAATTAGATACTATTCCGTTATGGTAATACTCGTATTAGCACTAAGTAAACCTGTTAATGAATAAAGATTTTATTTATTTATTATTATTTATACTCACAACATATAATAGCTTTTAAAAAGAAATACGATTTTTTTTTAGTTAAATATATCTGTTTTTTTTAGCATGTATAAGACGCGATTGGTATAGACACTATGTAATTCAACTTCACTCAAAGTGTGGGTTGGTTCCAGATTGCATAACTACGTCCAACTTGTTAATGCCGGGATTCGAAGCCACAACCTTCGGATAGAAAGTCAAGGTGCCTTCCAATTCACACGGTTTTATCTCAACATTTCTCAAACCGGTTACTTATAGTTTGACTTTGTGCATTCGGATACAATACCCGAGCTCCTGGACTTCGCGTTGGCTTAGCAAACAGTGTCCGTTCCGGTCTACTCGTTACTGTCGGAAGTAGGAGCTGGGAGTTATGTATGCAAAAATAGGCCAAATAGCCATGGCTTGTACATAATATACATAGACAGAAAGGAAAAACTTGTGAATATTAAAACTACCCCTTAAGACTCAAGACATTTTTATTACTGGCCTCTCAGCTCTAGAGTAGTTGCTCTGCCTTCTGCACTGTAGGTTGTGGATTAGATATCAACCCAGGGCAAAATATTTGTGTGATGATCATAGATGTTTGTTATGTGTCTGGGTGTTATAATGTATCTTATGTTTTATCAAAAAAATAATATTAGTTATCTAGTTCCCATAAGGTTTGAGGCTAGGTGACGCTGTGTGAAATGTCCACCAATATTTATTGATTTATTTTCAAAGAGATTACTTACAAAGATTTTTATTTGAAAAACACGTTGACATTCAAGCGGGATTTGAACCTTTCCCTAAGTAAAGCGACACGTTGAGCTCTTGACTTGACGAAATAACAATTTGGATCTCAAATGTTTCTTATAAAAGTCTTCGGTAGTCATTATCCATAAAAAAAACCGAAGTGCGAGTTGGACTTGTTATATTATATATTATCTATAAAAACGGGAAAAACACGTTTGTTGTATGGGAATAATATTTATTAAATATTTATTTTATTCTGTTTTTATTATTTGTTTTTAGAGCGGCAACAGAAATACATCATCTGTGAAATTTTTAAATGTCTTGCTATCACGGTTCATGAGATACAGGCTGGTGACAGACAGACAGAAGGACAGACAGACGGACAGCTTAGTCTTAGTAATCGGAGTACGGAACCTTAAAAATAATCCTGTATCGAAATGCTTCATCCCATAAAGTAAAAGGGGTGGCTGCGATTGGATTGCAAAAAAATATTGGGATGTTAACGGGAGACACCCCTTTTTCAGATCCGATGATTAATATTATAAAAGCAAAAGTTCGGGTTTTTTTTTATTTTGGTATTTAAAGATAAAAAAATAATACTAAACTAAGGTCTGAGACCCCAAATTAGGATTTCCTGTATTGTATCAGAATATAGTACGAGCCAAAACTAGATAGATTTTGACATCGATTGAAACACAAGATATTTTCAACCTACCTTATTTGCCTTTTACCTATTTACGACAAATAAATAAATAATATAAATAATAATAAAGTACCTTAATAGCCAAAGCCCAATCTCTCAACATCTATGAAACTTTACTTTTGACCTATTTTACCTTTCAACAAACAAATCTACTATATAAAAGAAAGTCGGGTTTGTTACAACACTTATAACTCGAGAACTGCTGAACCGATTTTCATGATTTTCGATTTGTTGGATTTGTCTTTGCCACGAATAGAAGAATAGCTATTAAAAAATCGGAAACGGGGACATATCATTTTGTTAATTCTAAAGCGATACGAAGTTCGCCGGGTTAGCTTGTTAATAATAAAAGTACCACGGAAGTCAGAGCAATCTCTCACCCTTAACATTTATTAGTAGTAAACGCATTATACCGACAAAATTTCAGAAGCCACCGTTCATTTTATTTTTCCCAGTTCACTTTATACTGCAAACATAAATCGATATAACACTCGCAAAGTCCAATAAAGTGCTAACCGAATACAGAGAGACGCCAAACGAAACGGTAACGACATCAGAAGCCGAGCTCAAAACAAAGCAATACAAACCGCCGGAGTGCGTACCAGAATACCTAAACACATAAAACAGTAATCTACAAAATCCACAAAATAGAAAGACGAAACGATAACGATGTCAGTGTAATACATGTATACGGATTGTGGTAAACCAGAATACCTAAATTCATAATAATAATATTCGGATCTAGAAATACCTGGATATAGAACGAAGGCGTTGAAAATAATGAAGATAAGTAATAAACAAATAAACGAATGCTTATTTGCTTGTCATTTGACTTAAAAACACAGTTTTTTTCTTAACTTGCTTGAGTTTAATTATATATTATGCATCTTCATGGTAAGTTTCCCCTATGTTTCAAGCCAGGGGTCGGCAACCTGCGACTCGCGAACCACATGCGGCTCTTTGCAAATATTATTTATTTTATAAAAAAAATCTTATGAATAAATAGATCGTTTTTTTTTTATCAAACTACTTGCATAAATAAAGTTGTATTTATGCAAGTACCTACCTACTATTTATACCTAAAAATTTTTTGGCTCTTTAAAAACTTGTGAATTTTTGTAAATTATATTTTTTGACTCTTCCGGCTCTAAAGGTTGCCGACCCCTGTTCTAAGCGAAATAAAGTTCCGAAATTCGGATAGGTAACTCAAAAAGGTTATACTCGCTTTCATCCATCCATTTAGTGATCACAATGTATAACTAGGCAAACTACGTCACAAGTGCTTGCTTTATTCGTCTGCCCGATATTTATTTTTTAATGAAAACAAATAAAATAACATCACAACTGTAATCCCCAAGTATAGTTGACATCTACTCAGATCTTCGGACGGTCAGATCCTTGATGATGTCTAAGTGTTAGTCAGAGGCCCGTTCAAAAATTTGGCACTTGCCCACATTTTGGAACAGTTAGCATTCCACACATGATAATTATCTACTCAGATCTTCAGATGCTCAGATCATTGAGATGATTATTTTATCACACTTTTAGGTATTTTCACTTTTAGGTATTGTGGTCTGTCGACAGCCATCCAGCGGCTCAATAAGACGGGGGAGACAAAAACTGGAACTGTAAACGTTTCATTGGGACATATAAAAGGGAACGCATCAAAATTCACTTTGCTTGCGGGGCGGGCCGTAAAAGAGGGTAGTGAGGGTAGTCGACGATAAATAAAATAAATGCCAGTCAATCTGGTTCGGACGGTGCTCCGCTTTTGGCACGAGGTTTTTTAATGAGTAACTTGAGCCTTCTAGCGAAATCTGAAATAAACTGCGCCTACCGCATGATGTTTTCCACAAACATTATTTTTCAAACTATCGTGATTAGTAGACATAACTATGGATTTTTACATCAAAACATTATCACGTAATTACCTTCAATTTATTTTCCCGACTTTTCGGCTATGTTACCATGTAGCCATGATCGCAGGCAGACTAGAAATTACGTGATAAACACCCGTGTAAAAATATATATTTAAGTTCCACCACCATGTTTGAAGGGTAAACAATTGGTTAAGATTTAAACTCACAAACTTCAGATCAAAAGTCAAGGTACCTACAGTGAGACCAACACGTTTTCACTAATCCACACCTCCTTAATCAAATAATTAGAGCTATTTTCCCAACTCCCTTATTTGGGCCACGTTTCCCAAACATGTCCAAGCCCCGCATCACCAAATGCCATTTGTCTTCATTCCTTCAAATCCTTCTTTATTCGCGTCTTCTACTTGCAAATTGTCAATAGAATACGTATGGCTTTAATAGACTGCTTTATTTGCATGGTTTTTTTCCGTTGAATTATTCGGGTATTGAAAAACATGTTTTCAATTTGCTCATAAATCTCTCACAAATACAGGGGAATAGAAGAGAAGGTGATTCATAAACTGTATCGCCTGAAAGCGTCGCTGAAGCGGATACAATGTTGTACCTACTGCTGTGTAGGTAAAAGTAACCACCAAAAACATTCTGTAAAAAACTAGCCAAGTCTCGATGGAGCTGCTTGTTTATCTCTAAAAAGTAATGAAATCTCGACAAAGTCGTGTCAAGTCTGAGGTTCTTTACTGCGATTTCTTTATTATTATAGAATGTTGTGTGACTTGGCCGTCAAAATACGTCTATTTTATGTTAGCGTCGTACGGATATAATAATGATAAAGGTAATTTTTTTACACCTTGGGTAACATTATCGAATTTTTCATAAGGATCCCTAATAGTGAGATGTATGGTATTACATACTTTTTTGTAGATATTGATGTTCTCTTTAAAACTGTAGTACATCACTTTGCTCTATTGTCAACAATTACAGCAGCGTACGCGATATAAGGATTTTTTTGGTATTTTTTTTACACGTTGGGTTACATTATCGAAGTTTTCATACGGATCCCTAATAGTTAGACATATAGTATTCCATACTTTTTTGTAGATATTGATGTCGTCTTTAAAACTGTAGTACATTACTTTGCTCTATTGTTAATAATTTCCGCAGCAAACGCAAGATAAGGATTTTTTTTTAATTTTTTCACACTTTGGATTACATTATCGATGTTTTCATACGGATCCCTAATATTTTTGAAAATATACTATAGCCTATGTTCATCAGGGATAATGTAGGATTCTAATGGTGAAAGAATTTTTCAAATCGGTCCAGTAGTTGAATATTTTTTGTAAAGGCGGTATGTCGATCTCTAATAGTTTGGTTAGGCTCTTGTGTTTTCTTATCAGGGTCACCAGGTACTCCAGATCTTCGATTATCCTAGTTTTTATGGTTTTCCCTTTATGTGGCCATTAAACCCTAACTCTGTACTATTTTGTAGATATGCCAAGTAGACGCTTAGTAAGTTTGATCTGAGTAGCTGAGTAATAATCTGCCGGGCCTAGGCGCCTACCCCAGTAAAAAACTCGGAGCCCCCGAATTTTAAGGGCACCCCGAGGGTCGGCTGCGCCCCTGGGACCTCGGCGGGTTCCTCACACCCCTTGTACCCACGGGTAGAGACGGCCCTGAGTCTTTGTACTTTAAATCGCGTGGCAATCCGCGCGGTAATCTAATTAAAGTGTATATTGCCTGTAACTAATGTCAAAATTTCAGTGACCAGCCGCGCTCGATTGCCGCGCAATGTCTGGTCACATCTTTAAGTTATAGCAGAAGTATTATAAGCTATGCGACTATCTCCAAGTTCGTGTTATTTTATTCCAACCTAAAAAATAAGAGGTTCTCAATTCGGTAGCTATGCATTTTTTTACAATAAATATTGGTATAAATTCAACACACCGCCATGTAGTCTCAAATTAATTAAAGCTATTACTATGGGTAACCAGATAACTGATAAAAAAAACTTAAATACATTTTAACATCCAGACGCAGAGTTTTTCCATAAAATATAAAAAGACAAAAAAATCTAATTCAACACAAATAATGTAAAAAACGGAAAATTACTCACGTAAAAAATTTAATTGTCGGTAAAGACACCGAAAATGTTATGAAAGTGAAATCAAATTCAAAGTTGAAGTCAGTGTTTTATAGCTCCTGATGATTATACGGAAAGCGTCAAAGGTAGCTACAAGTTGTTTAAAAGCTGTGAATCTAAAGTATAAAGTAAACTGTAAAACTTCTCATAAATAAGGAAGTCGTTGAAAAATCAAATTAATTAATGCAAAGATTATTAAATCATAATTATGCTGAAACTTTCTAAATAACATGCAAAGATATTACCAATGATGTAGCATTCTATGGATAAGTCATCCTGTTAAATCTTTGCCTCTTATTATGTATTTTAAATTCAAACTTTGTCCTGTCACAGGATCAAACCCACACTTTTTGCGTCTTGTCTCAGTCGGAAAAATGCCCACCGCGCCACCAAAATGTATCAACTAATAGATTTTTCTATTCAAAAAATGTATAATAATATGCAAAACGGTGTGGAAAATAATAATAAAAAAACCAGTTACCATTATTATAAGCGGTGATTAGCTTGCAACCTCTCACGTGTAGAATGCGGGCATGTGCCAAATGTAATGTTTAGATATGCCTCTGGCTAGCCTCTTTAGTCAACTTTATGGATCTCAGTATCTCTGATCTGAGTGTACGTCTACCGTACTTGGTGATAACAGTCATGATCCTATTTCATTTCATTTCATATTTATATCAACGCCTTGAAAACTCAATTGTAAACTTTAGAACAACGGTCAAAAATTGCTTTAACTTTCACCCTCTAAAATATCTAATGTTCTCGAATCTTCCAAAAAACAATCACGCGAATTCCTGAAAATATAAATTAAGATGTGAACTTTGCTGTGGAAAGGAGGTAGAGAAATAATGCTGAAGTTAGATTGAATTCTCGGTATAACTTTCGGTTTTATAAAAAGTAGAATAAATTCGTATTTACTTACACACCAATTGTCGTGAATCTTTGTCATGCGCCAATGAAATTTTCGGTGTAGAAAAACATCTTATAGACCATGTATTTTCTGTGCTAATTAAATAAATAAATAATAAATAAATACTGGTGGACATTTTACACATCGCCATCCAGCCCCAAACTAAGCAAAGCTTGTACTATGGGAACTAGATAACTGATAGAATACTTATATACGTTTTTTTTTTGTAAATACATACTTATGATACATACTACACACCCAGCCACAGAACAAAGATCTATGTTCATCACACAAATATTTGCTCTGGGTGGGGATCGAACCCACAACCTACAGCGCTGAAGACAGAGTTACTACCAACTGAGCTGTGAGGCCGATCGAATTAGTACTACTCGTATTTTTACTCAAATTGTGATGAGAATCACATGTAGGTCAAACATCAAAATAAAACGCACAAGGTCTATCATATCATATACCCCAGTTGATTCTATAATGAGAGCAAGCGGGACAAAACAATAGCATACTCGTTAAATTCTATTAGTTCTTCAACCCTCCATCACACAGCCTCAACTAAACCCCAACCATACTGTAAAATAAAGTAAGTTTTTATTGGCAAAATTTCAATCCTCGCTGCAAGATATGGCACGTCAAATTTGGACAAACACCAATTTCACTCATGAATAAAACATTGGCTAAGTCCTCGATCCTTTCAGCATCGATGTACTTCAATACAAACATATTTTATACCACTTCTTTGACTCTTATTTTGTGGTGGTTAGAGTCGGTGTTTGAGTGGCAGGACGGTGAATTTTAGTGGGATGAGTTTGCTTCAAGGTCACTAGTAGTGTTCGGGTTATGATAATTTTTAGACCCTCATTCGGTTATTATAGGGAGCTATTAAATTTCGTTCTCGATTTAGATGTTTGTTTATATCTTTACGCCATTGCCTTTGTCGGGTAAAGTTTCCTCAATAAAGGGAAAATAACCGAAATTCTTCAGATATGGGCGATTACTGTCGAAAAACTACTGAATACTGAGTTTATGACGATCATTCTTTGTCGTTATGAGAACGGTGGGTGTTTGGGAAAAAATGTTTGTATACGATGGAGATAAAGGCATACTTACAAATGTGACCTTTTTCAAAGAAGGGTAGACAACCTCTCGGATCTCCAGGCGCTCATATCCTTGAAGATGTCTAAGGGGAGTAGTCAGCAAGTTCCAAACTTTACAATTGGCACATGTCCACATTTTTGTTAGTTTAACATACGTGACGTGTTACAAGCCTATCACCGCTTATAAAGAATAACGTCATCATCATTTTAGCCGTAAAACGTCCACTGCTACCCCTTAAATTTCCAGAGCACCCGATTTTGTGCGGCAACCTATATCAGGTCGTCATTGAAGATATGAACTAGTTTTACCATGATTTTTCGTCACATGATATTCTTCCCTCCTCATAACATGCCCAAAATGCCCATACCATACTAACCTATTTCTCCAAATTTTTAGGTTTTCGAGTCTACAAGAAACCCTTATAGTTTCGCCATGTCCGTCCGTCTGTCTGTCCGCAACTCATAGACGCTTAGTGCTAGAATTTTTTTTTTAGTACAAATACCATTGATAATTAATTGCTTATTATAACGTTGTTAGCTGTGTCAACTACGAAACCCTACATTGCGCGAGACCCGACACGCACTTGGCCGGTTTTTTTCATCATCTCCTCAATTAAAGACAATTGGCTTTTAAAATTACCCTGTATAAGTTAGCGCATAGTCGTTTAGCAGTAGCTAATTGATCAAACCTCCTACTAATTGTTCATGCTGGTTATGTGCGGCTTTAACGGAACAGTGCATTAACGTAAAGCCATTTGTCTGATGGTATCGCCATCCAAACGAGCTATACTGACGCTAATAAGTACTGCATTTGCTTGCGCTGTTTTTGAGTTTTCTGATTTATTCCTATTTGTGAAGCTATTTTGTGAGGCTAATCCGTATTGTTAATCAATTGTATTTATTTCCTTTTATATGAACTCGTACATCGGAATAACAGTCGCTGTATTGCAATTGCTGTTAAAGATGAGTCCTGATCAGAAAATCTAATTTCCAAAGTGCCTAAATGACATGTCCAAATAGCAAAATATCTGAGGTTCAGAACGCCTATAATGGTAAAAATTCCTAAAATTCAAATTGTTTAAAATGTGAATCTACATATAATGAGCAGTCTAAAATACAAAATACCTAAATAGCAAAAAAATGTGGTTGCGTGATTTCTATTCGCAAAAAAAATGTGCAAAAAGAATCTCTCCGGCGGGGAATCGAACCCCGGTCTCCCGCGTGACAGGCGGGGATACTTACCACTATACTACCGAAGACTGTGCTTAAAGGGTTGAAATAAAGATTCTGAAACTAAATGAAATGAAATAAGTTCACGACTGTAATTCCCAAGGTACGTTAGACATCCTTTCAGATCTCTTTGAACATATCTAATAGTACCTATGACTACCCAGTCAAAGGCATGTCCGAACATTAAATATGTAGATCGATAAAGCAGATATACGATTTTCTGTGGTAAATTCTGTCACTCGATGAACTCGCTATCCAGTAAGTCAAGTCACCAACTTAGAGTAAAATTGAATGTTTCGGGAACATTCCATTCTGTCACTTGTTAATACCTACCAAGAACATCCGCAACGAGTAAGCAACACTAATAAATGCAACTAGCAGATAAAGCGCACGAAAGCGCTTGATCGCTATCTATGCAGTGTGCTGTAACACGCAAACTGACGCCACGGCATAAAGCACTTAATAGCTAACTATCTACCCCGTTCTGGTTTCACTCGAGTAATTTATACAAACCTATCCTATCACTCTACCTTTTGGCAAAAAATATATTTCTACGATTATAATAAAAACTAGCCAAGTGCGTGTCGGTCCAATCGCAATGTAGGGTTTTGTAGTTTAACAACACAACTAACAACGTTATTATAAGTAATTTTTAATGGTAGGTATTTGTACTACATTTTTATTTCTCCAAGTCCATCAACTACTCTATTACCTACTCGTAAACTTTTAATGTCTTAGCTGTGATAGTTTTGCTTTTAACTATATTATTGTACTGTTGGCACTTTAAAACCTAATATTTCACAAACGGATCCCAGTTTTAAAGACCTAACCAACGAAACCCCACACCATGGGGTACGAAAGAAAAAAAAAACAGACAGACGGACGGACGGGACTGACGAACAGACATGGCGAAACTACAAGGGTTTCTTCTAGACTACGAAACCCTCAAAAGGTAAAAGTGTATTTTTTGGATCAACTAAAAAACTAATAAACTAATTTTAAGAAATTGTATCAAAAGCTATATTGTCAGAGAGTAATTAATTAAAAAAAAAAATTAAGATTTCTACGAAAATTGCAATAATGTAACTTGGGTATCAAAAAATTACCTATAATCTTCATTAGTATACCCTTGCGAAGTCTGGCGGTATGTTAGTTACCTACATTTCTAAGCAAATTATATTTGTTTCGTTCTAACACATTCTATGCGTTCATAATAAAGACAGTGACAAACGCAACAACGTTAGCTTGAAGCCTTCCTTCCATATTTTATTATATTTCCACGAGAAAAATGATCGCGGGATGTGTAGAGGAGCGCGCAAAGTTTATAAAACTGCATCGTCTATTTTCCTTTCAGCAAATTGTTGAATAATTTTCGCGCACCCGCTGTAGCATTATTAGCTAGGCAATAAAATTATTAGCGCGCTCAGAGTAAACACATGAGGAGAGGGCCTAGTTCAGAGTCACCATAAATTATCTTCTGTTTCAAAAGAGTTGGTATTATGGTTGAAATAGAGGTAGATACTTTTAAAAGGACCTAAGGCATCTAAAAATTTCGTGGGTGGTACTGCACATTATGTCAAAACGGGAGTTTGAGACGCGAACGAGAAAAGGAGTGAGAAATCACCCTGATGAAGATTTTCTAGATGAATCGTAACAACGTCGTACAACGTGTCGGTGCCTTCATAGAGATTATATTTTTATGTGAGTAATTTCCAATTTAGTCATAATGTGAAGAAACTTAGGCAGTTTCTTTATAATATTGGACGTAACACTAAGTCGTCGAAGTACGAGTACTTTTTACGGATCGTGGGTGTTAGGAGGTTATGTTTATGTTGTTTTAATTTTTTTTTGTATCGCTGGGTTTTTTTTGGTCATTAGTGTGCTACTTTAAGATAGTGATAGTGTACTTTTTAGTGAATTATGTGTTGAGGGTCTAGAAAATTTCCTTGGTTATAAGTCACTAAAACCTGGAATGATACAGGTCAATTGACTGTTCTGTATGATTGTATGTTGACTGTCATAACTAATTGACGTAAAGTTGCCTTGCGAGAGTAAACAAATTTGTCATTTCGCCTGGTCATTTTTACTACCTTTCCATATTTTTTTATTTGTGCTTATAGTTCACACCTTTTTAACGTATTCTATAACTTGCTTTATATACCTCTTCACGTACACAACCGAGAAACAGCGCAGTGGCGCAGCAAGAAGCCAAATTAATGTTCCAATGTTCTTTTAAGTGTTTGCGTAAGTTAATGGTATTAATAATGTGCGCTTTGCGTAATTCTTGAAATTAACGCGTCAATTCCACAGTATTTAAAACAATATAAAGAAAAATAAGTTAATCACACCAGCTGAGATCTTCTTTTGCTCCTGGAAGATCAAAGGCATCAAAATATTTTAACGCGACGGCCTTTATTCTGCAAAACAATTTCGACATTATCGATGACAGCCACAGTGCTCCGATATATTCGGCCAAACAATCGTCATCTGTCATAGTAGAATGTATGATGTCAATTGGTAACGTCGGTCGTTCCATCTATCAAAATACAGTCGGAAACGATGGACGTTTGTCCAGATATATCGTTGAACGTTTTCAAGAGTAGACCCCAAGATTCGAGACTGCGACTTTTAGATAGGATTTGAGTCGATGCTCCATACACAAAGCCTACCCGGCTTATAGATCTTCTGTTTGGTTCATTAAATTGGATCCAACTTTCAGATATGTATAAACCATGCAAAAAATAGGTAAATAAATAAATATTTGTGGACATTTCACATAGCGCCGTCTAGCCCCAAACTAAGCAAAGCATATGCTATGGGAACTAGATAACTGATAGAATACTGAAATACTTTGTTTTTGTAAATGCATACTAAGATACAATATAACACCCAGACAGAAGGAACACCTATGTTCATCGCAACCTATAGCGCAGAAGGCAAAGCTACTATCAACTGAGCTGTGAGGCACGACGTTTGTGTGCAGAGGTGGCTTACGCCTACAATTCCAAGCACAAGAACAGGCTCAAGAACTCCTCTAGTTAGTAAAATCACAATGCACCTAACAAGGCTCAGTAATGAGGTTCGGAAATACGGGAATGTGGGAATACTTTATAATACCATTAAATTTCCACATTAAAAAAAAAAGTTAAAGGTACCTGACACAGAGAATTCTAGTTTGAGGCAAGCTAATTTCTTAAAAATCGAATCACCCACTTACTTTCATTGTCAAAGCTCTCAATATTGATCATATTTAGAGAATACTAATTTTATAGTAACTATAATATTATAGAATCTTAAATAATTAATCAGTTAAAAATGAGTCTAACAGAGAAAGCTTGAAAGTATCGCCAAGATGAGGAACAAGGTTAGCGTGGTGTGGGCATGTCATGAGAAGGGAAGAAAATTATGTGACGAGAAGAATGTTAGGAATGATGGATCTGGATGGATGTAGAATTTTAAACGTAGGTAGGCTAAAGAAAAGATGGATGGACTGTGTGAAATGATATGGGTAAGAAAGGAGTGAATGATAGATTACGTATAAAACTAAAGGAGAACCGGCAGCGAATCCCTGTGACCTTACTATACAGGCTTTATAGTCCTAGTGTGAGGAACAGAGTCAACTAATGGTACTGCTTTCAATTTGGAATATTTAGGACATTTTTTATGTTATGATAAGGTACCAAGACTGTTCTTTTCTTTTGAAAATTAAACATTATTATAATATTATTATAGATGGCGGCTTATGTAGGGAAATGGAAGAAGTACACATGTTGTGCCGACCCCACTTAAGATTATGATAATCACTAAATAATTCTATAACAGTTATTATGACATGGTATTCTCTAAATTTGAAAGCTGTGGCAATGAAATTCAGCGGGTAAAAATCGAATTTTACGAAAAAAGCCAATAGAACTTCTGAATAATTGAAAAATTCTGTGTTTATTTTAGTTGTTTTAGTATGTTTATTTCACTGAAAAGTAAACGTATAAACTCGCTATCTGAATCGTTACCAGGTAGCACCGGTTTATGCTGTAAATATATTTCAATGAAAATTCAAGCTATGCTACTTTACATTCAAAATACCCGTATCCACATTTGATTCAATAAAACTGGATATATTGCAGTTCACACCAAATACGAGTGGTGTGAATCGAACAATAGATACGTGATATTGTTTTGAAATTATTGAATTTAAATTACATAAATAAAAGCTTTCAATACTAGTAGGTAATAAGTGTGAGGTTAAACAATTGATATTTCACAACTACTTGCTAGCAAATTGATATTTAATTTTCATACCCATGATATTCAATACTCCAAGACGAATTCTTCTACATGTTTTTTCTTCATGTTGTGCTGACCCCACAATGAAGTGGGGAAGGGCGAGGAGATGACGATAGATCACAGAGGGAACTGGTAGATGTCAAATTATGAAAATGTATCGATTTAAAATATTAGATATTAGTTTAAAAAACCGGCCAAGTGCGAGTCGGACTCGCGCACGAAGGGTTCCGTACCATTATCTATAAAAACGGCAAAAAAATCACGCTTGTTGTATGGGAGCCCCCCTTAAATATTTATTTTATTCTGTATTTAGTACTTATTTGTTGTTAGAGCAGCAATACAAATACATTAATATGTGAAAATTTCAACTGTCTAGCTATCACGGTTCATGAGATACAGCCCTGTGACAGACAGACGGACGGACGGACTGACAGACAGACGGACAGCGGTAATAGTAATAGGGTTCCGTTTTTACGGGGTACAGAACCCAGGTACCCTTTGGAACCTGGTTACAGATTACGGTCACCTTATTTTTAGGGTTCTAGTTACAGAACCCTAAAAATAAGGTGACCGTAATCCCCAAGCACGGTAGACATCCTCTCAGATCTCTGGGCGCTCAAATCCTTTGATTATCTCTAAAGAGGTTAGTCAGAGGCACGTCCAAACGCTACATTTGACACATGCCCACATTTAGCAGTAGTTAGCATTCCACACTTTCATGCTCGTCGCCGCTAAAGTAATCAAAACAATTACTTAACATATTTTTTTGATATTCTTTTGAGCTTGTAGTACGGCCCCTGATTACAAAAACTGACTACCAAAACCCAGTTCAGATAACAAACGACATGCATGACGTGACATTTCACTTCCAAATGCCGCGTGCGACGTGCGTGGTCACCGCAAATCAGCGAGCGCGCTGATGCCGTGCGGTAGTCCCGACCAATTAGCGATGTTTATACAGTTATAGGGGTGAGCAGAAACAGTTCAATGAAAGTACAAATTATCAATACTTACTTAACATATTGTTTGGTCGTGCCTCTGACTACTCCCTTTAGATATCAAGGATCTAGGAGCCGCGAGAGAGTATGTCTACCGTACTTGGGGATTGCACAGTCGTGATCCTATTTCAAGTACACAAAAAAGTTACTTCACAAAAATTCCCATAAAATCAATATAGGTGTGAAGCTCTTTATTTGATTTTTTTATTGTTGTTCCTACTTGGTCAGTACCTACTAATTATTTTTCTTTCGATCAGCACTACACTATTTATAGAACTCTTCAAAAAATATATAGGCTCCAAGCCGTGTTTCGCGAGGAACAGGCGTAGCTTTACCTAACTCCTAAACCGTTTCGAAGTGATCCATAAGATTTTATGAAAATAAATACCTTAAATACCTACCTGGGTAAATATAAAAACACATTAAATAAAAACAATGAGTAACAATAAAGATAACATAAAATAAAATGATAAGCGGTTACCGACGCTAACGTGTCGTCGTTCAGCCCGCACTATACAATAATAATTGTGCGTTGACTGGTGCGTCCATCAGTCTGTATTGCATTCGTTTGACATTAATTTGATCGCTGATGTCAAGTTGGCGGTCTGTGGTTTGATCAATTTATTTAATTGTCAGTTGCCACTTTAAAACCATGACATTAGGCATATGCCCACATTTTGCAGTAGTTGGCATTTCACACGTGACAGACAAGCCCGTCGCCGCTTACAAGGACACTATTAGGTCTCCGCGCGATGTTTTCTTTCACCGTTATAAGCACGTGTTAGTTTTTCGTACCTACTGAAAAATCCATTGATGCTCGTCCAGGATTCGAACCCACGACCTTCGGATTGAAATTCGAAGTACCTTTCACCCGGCCAACACGGCTTTTAGCCAATATTTGGTAGATTTAGGTACTTTGGTAGAGTAAAATCTACAGTGTTTAACAACGTAGTTGTGTTGCAGATAACAAGCACGTGGCCAATTTAACGTTTGTGAGTTTCTTACGCTTGGGTCTGAAATTCGTTATATTACAGCTGTTTTTTTATAATTTAAAATAATCTGTTATTAATTGTACAAATATATATTATTAGTGCCATTACATAATGTAAATCTTACTATTAGATCAGGACTTTGAGAAAATAAAAAGGGCCAAGAGCGTGTCGGGTCACGCGCAATGTAGGGTTTCGTAGTTTGCAGAGCTAACAACCTATAAGTCATTTTCAATGGTATTTGTACTACATTTTTATTAATATTACTTCTCCAAGTCTATTTTATAAGTCGATTGTAGGGTGCGTTCTGAACGCACCCTACAATCAAATTCATTTTCCCCAGTACTGATAAAATAAATTACGAATTTAGCTAGAATTCCATTATTTAGTCAAAACTGTGTTGCTATGACGACTCAATGTTTTTAGTCTGTGATGTAAGATTTGTTGTACACCAGCTATCTATACCAAAATCATCATTTTTGCGTTTTTTATCATTAGTGGTTGTTTTTCGGATTATAAGTACCCCACCCCTATTTTGTAATCTTTTTTTTTATCCACATAATATAGCAAATTTCATCTTAATTCGTTTTGTCCTTTAGGCTTGATTGATTAATGAAACATACAAACATCCCCACAAGCTTTCGCATTTATAATATTATTATTAGGATAGGATATTTTGTCAGCTGTTTTGCAAAATGACACCATTCTACTAAGAAACGGCTTTCTGGTGCTAAATGGAATATGCCCCACGCAGTCATGTCGGTAGATAGCGGCTACATAACTCATTGCCATATTGTACTTCGCCTCCTGATTGCAAGTTGTAACTCGTTACGGTGCGGGAAATGGTTGTTTTGCCATTTTTCTTTCGGAGCTTAATGACTAGGTACTTACCATGAAAATATACCTACAAAGAACAAACTTTTAAACAAAAGTACCTAGTACAAACAAAATTCAATAATGTCAAAGTAAAAGAGACTTTTGAGAATCAAACTTTCCAAGAGTTGATTCCCAAGATTCTCATTTTCATGGTATCAAACGACATTTGACAAAGAACAAAGGTGATAGACACCTTTCAACAGACACGTGCTTACTACTTCTGATGGATGTGTCTAAGATTCTAGTACGAATCACTATCGTATCGTCATCGTATACTAGAACTTATTAGTGTCTCTGTTTGGTTACAGTTACGGTCGCTAGTGATTCATCCCGGCTCAGAATGGGTTACCACTCATCTCGGAGCTATACGGTGCGGACCGTGAATTTACCAATCGCAGTGCTCGAAATGGTTGACCTCGAAATAGTAACCCAAAAATTTCGGGCGCTGTGGTTGGTCAATTCACGGTCCGCACCGCACAGCTCACGCACCCTGAATTGACCTATCACAGTGCTTTAAATGACCAAAAAATTTCTAGCGCTGTGATTTGTCATCTCACAGTCTTCGCACAGCTCCGCATCGGTTCCAGCAAATTGTAACTACAGCCGATCCAACATTGGCACACTCCAATGAATTCGTTTCATCAGCCTCCATTCTGAGAAAAGCCTTGATTAAACAGTTCGAACAACATGAAATTCCTGAAAACATTAATTAGCAAACGCTCTAATGTGTGTTCACACGTTTTTGGTGAAACCGTAGTGTATCATATAGTTTGCTTTGTCATTATTTGTGTCCCAAATATTATTATCAGATTATTGTAATATATTAATATAGTAAATATATTAATTGATGTTTATAGACAGACATACAGACATACTTAAAAGATGAGAAATAGCTTAGCACTACGTAATTTCCAACTATAGTAGACATCCTTTCAGGTCTAACGAGAGTGAAAAGAAAACGTTCTGCTGATGGAAGAATAGACAAAAATTACATTCATTCATTCTAGGCGTTGGTTTCGACATCAAATAATTACGTTTAAAAAGGTTTCTCTCGATTTACCTGGGATCCCATCAGTAGATGCTAAATTGGTGGTAATGGGATCACCTCGGAAGTATAGGCTTTCTAATAAAAAATATTTTTGTAAATCCGTCCACAAACGGACGGAGTAATCGCGTAACATACACAAAAAAACAGCATACAAGCCAATTGATAACCTCCTCCTTTTTGAAATCGGATAAAAATGTTGTTTGTCTTCTCTTTTTTGAAGAAAGGTTTTCTCGGGTGGTCTTGCCAAGGCCAAGGCACTCAGATTCTAAATATATTTAGGGGGGTAGTAGATATCTACAGTAGAGAGACGGGGGTAGTAGATAGGATTAGGTAGTCAAAGACACATCCAACATTACATTTTGGCATTATGCCCATTTTTTGTTATTCTTAAATTATAGATAATTATAGAAATTATAAGGTATCAATTACTTGCCATTGCAATGTAGTAGTAATACTGAGCAAAAGCTTTGGTTTTATTGTCAAACTCAAAGTGTCTTCATGCGTCTAATTTCCATTGTATGTTGACTTACATTGCGAATTTGATAGCTGTTTAAGCCGAACCCAATTACAAATTTAGTCAGACAATACCGCTCGCTTACTTTACCAAACAAGAGCCAGTCTTCGTCAATAAGAAAACAAACCCAGCATCAGAAGGGCTTCTCTAAAATTAAAAGCTCCCCCGCGCGTACATTATTCATTATGCGCGTATGAATTGAACGGCTCGCGCCGAACGAATGCTGATACGAGTTACTGGAGACCATGAATAGGATTGCGGTTTTTGTGTGTTTACGCAACGAAAGGAAGCGAAAATATTTATAAAAAAATAAACAATATCACGACTGTATATATCTCAGGTATGTAGGGCACAGTAGACATATTCTCAGATCTCCAGGTAAGTTCATGGAATATGTCCAAATTAGGTCAGAGGAACGTCCAAACGTTACAATAGGCACATAGTGGAGTACTTACTAAGCGGCGATGGGCTTGCAACCTGTCACGAGAACTATCCGGCTTCCTCATGATGTTGGCGCCCCGATGTCCCAGGCCAATACGGCCTCATTTTCATGACACCATAATAATTTAAATAATTAAAAAAAAACATAAGAATAAAATGTAACAAACAGAGTATCACACAAAAAGAGAAATAAATTGGCCAAGCGCGTGCCTCATTTATACCTCCTTTAACACGACAATAAGCTGGTTAAACGAATGTGGCCAGGTGGTTATAAAAACAAATATTTACGAGTCAACGTTTTAAATAAATACGGAAAAATGGACGGTAATAAAATTAACTTTATAATTGGACCAGATTGGATGGACATTTTATAGATCAAAGCATCAGCCAGCAATTGGATATCGTTCTAGAATATACGACTACCTTCCGCCCAAGGCTTCGCTGGTGTAGTACATAGATACAATGTATTCAATATGCTATTCCAATACATGAGCTATGTATATTCTGTTCTTCAAACTATCGTGATTAGTAGACATAACTATATATTTGGAACGGGTCTTTATCATAAAATTACGTGATAAAGACCCGTGTCAAAATCTATAGATAAATATTCTGTTCTCTGAGCTATGTGCCCCACCCAATAAAATAAAATAAGTAAATATTGGTTGACATTTTTACACATCGCCATCTAATCCCAAACTATGCAAAGCTTGTACTATAGGAATAAGATAACTAATTTAATACTTATATACAACACTAGTTTTTAATTACCAAAAAAAATAATAACGTATTGTCAGTGTCTGTTACTAATTCAATTTAAGTAGTTAAAACTTAAATTAGAAAATTAAAAAGAATATCCTTAAAAAAAAAAATTTAGTTAACCGTTTATTCATACGCACCTACCACATATTTACTCATATTTTCACGATTCTATCCATTCATAAATAGCTCGCCGTCTCCGTTGTAATTTGTGTAGTATTTTCTAGTACTGAGACCATAAATTAGTGCCAATTTTCGGTTAAAAAGAAACCTCGATAACTTTGTGATAGTGCAATAATAAATCATGCTGACAGTGCTCAGATCATAAGAAGCTTCTGCTGCAACGGTCAATTTTTTTTTTCGATATTTTAAAACTATTATTGTATACTTTTTTTGAAATACATAGGTACTTATTAAACATTATTAACACCAATTATACAATGCCACTTCAACTTGCTAATCCTCTAGTCAATCGACACGGTGACTTTAGTTCGTCTATGGATCTCTTCATTTCTGATTCGATCACAAAGATAAATCCTAGAAGCATGCAACTAAGAAATTAAGCTAAGAAACAAATCCCCAAAACTCAACCCCTCATAGGGTGCAGCGGGTGTTTATCATAACTTCCCATGAACCAAGTTACGGGGGCTTACACTAGTTCATAAATAAAAGTCGAATTTTGAGCCAAATTTCTGCAAAATATAGTATTATCTCACTTTATGAAGAACACTTTAAATAATGTATGTTAGTCGTAAAACGTAATGTACTGCGGGTGTCGTATGAAAGGGGTCGGTCGGTACACATCAACACGGCGCGGTGTCGCATCGCTGCCGTAGCGGCATGAGACGATACGACGCGTAACGTCGGAACATCGTTTCAACTGTTTTGTAAGTAGGATTATGAACATCGATGATTATCTAATCAAAAGTAATTACGGGCGTTCTATCGTTCAAACTAGGTATAGTCGAATCGATGTAATTTTGAAACGAATATTGTCACGAAATTTCGTTTTCAGTTCCCGAGTAGCTTTTGCATGAATTAACCACGAGAGTTACTAGAAAATTAGGCCTGTATTACACTACTAGCAGCCGCCTTCCACCCCGGCTTCACACGGGTGTACTAATGATAATTATAAGCAATTTTTTGATACCTTAGGTTACAATGGTGCACCTACGCGGAGCTGCGTGAAGCTATGCGGTGCGGACCAATGACAGCACTCAAATATTCGAGTTTGAAAATGTCGAGCGCTGTTATTGGTCTGCTTCGCACAGCTCCGCGTAAGCCGAAACTCACCCTTAGATTAAGGTGTAACCAGACATAGCGCGGCATTTGAGCTCGGCATTCACAGGGCACAAGTTTGCCGCGTGACTAGTTTAAACATAAAGGTAAATACACGCGCGGCTGCCGTGCTCAAATGCCGCGCTATGTCTGGTCACACCTTAACACACCAACTGAAACTGTCATAGCGCGTAATATAACAATGAAAATATCCACAGTGATGACATAACACGGCATCGCAACGTGACACGGTATCGAAGTCGCACCTCGTGCCGTGGTGATGTGTCCTAGCCTAGTAAGTAGTTTTAATAAATTCTTTTGAAAAGACGCTGTATTTTATTATTCATGAAAACAGAGTATACTTAACACCTCCCATGTGTATATTTTACGCGAATGTAATTGAAAAACTAATCTGGAACATGGCACATAAACATCCGGAGCAAACATTTTTTTTACAACATTTTTGTATAGTAGTAGTAGTAGTCTTTCGCTTGATACATAAAACTGATCAGTTGGTAGTAACTCTGCCTTCTGCGCATCCCTCCATGGGTTCATCCATGGGTTCGATCCCCTCGCAGGGCAAATATTTGTGTGATAGACATAGAAGTTTTTTCTGTGTCTGGGTGTTACCAAGTATAATAAGTATGTATATACAAAAAAAATGTATCTAAGTATTCTATCAGGTATCTGGTTCCCATAGTACAAGCTATGCTTAGTTTTGGGCTAGATAGCGCTGTGTGTAAAGTCCAACAATATTTATTTATTTATGAACTTCTTACTTGGTATGAAATTCTTGTTTGGCTAGCCTATATTCAGTTAGGAGCTTCGTCGAGACAGATGAGGCCATGTGAGCTTACCCACAACATTAATCATTATTTAGTTTGAGTAGCTTTATCATAGAGATCACTTTTATAGGCTTTTTGCATGTAATAATGGTAACTACATCATTACTCATGCTAACACCTAATTAATTTTTTTAAGTTCTTTATACTTGAATAGGTACCAGATTTAAAGAACTTTTAATCTACCCAGTGTTTATCTGTTTTGGGTGATTTCATAAATAACTACGTTTAGAAAACTAAAAAGAAAACAGACCAAAAATTTCGACCAATCAAAAAAATTATGGAACAAACTATCCGTTAAAAAATAATTATCAAAATTGGTCTACTCTATTAAAATAAATGCATGATCTACATAAAAAAAAATATACGTGTCGACTTGAGAACTTCCGCCATTTTTTTGGTCCGTAAAAAAAAATATGTATCATCGCATTTCTAATAGTTAGCTACTGATGACAATTTGGCAATAATACATTATTTGAATAAAAGTCCATTATGATTATTCGTATGCGAGAACAGTTCAACTTCAAAGTTAAATAAAGCAGTAAATTCAAAAGCTTATCCTCTCATCGGGTTCACGCGTCGACAAAGCCTTTTGCAGAATGTTAAAAAATTCTATTAAAAACCTCATTTTTGTTTTCATCAAGTTAAAAACTCTAGTCGCGGCTGTTCGGGGCCAAAATACTTATGAGTGGTGCAAGCTGCTAGACTTAAGTTGGTTAATTATGAAATATGCCTTATTACATGTATGAATACATTTTCTTTTTGCGTAAATGTGTTAAAAATGCCACAAATAAAACTACCTAAAACTGTTTGCATCTATAAACGCGATTTACTATTAAATAGGAACATATTTTGATAATAACATCTTTACTATATTATTATGGATCAGGATGGAAATAGGTTTTTTAAAAAGCAAAATCGAAATACCAAAACTGAATAATACGAACAATATAATAAAATTAACTCAAATAACAAACAAAAAATAATCTGAACCTAATCTGAACAACAATAATAATAATTTACAAGACGTCCGTCACGTTCGAAAGCGAGGAAAGAAGTGAGTCGTGCGACCAACGCGCTTTTTTATTGTTAATATAAAAAATGACATTAGGTAGGAATTATTTATTTTTGTTTATTACCTAGAAATAAAATAATAAAAAAATAGTGTTGGAATTTGAGGAAAAATAATGAAACTTTGTATTGGACTTAATAACAACATGGAGTCTGTTTTGTTTTTTTTTAATAAGTGCATCAACCGACTGGCCTCACAGCTCACTTGGTAGTAACTATGCCTTCTGCGCTGTAGGTTGTAGTTAGGTACGATCTCCACCCAGGTCAAATATTTGTGTGATGAAAATAGATTTTTGTTCTTTGCCAGACACAGTACAAACATCTTATTATGTATCATAAATGTAAGTATTTACAAAAAATAAAAGTACTCTATCAGTTATCTAGTTCCCAATCTTTGATTAGTTTGGAACTAGATGGCAATGTGTGATAATGTCCAGCAATCTTTTTTTTTTTACTTTACGTAGACCAACAAGGAACCAGTGACAAACTAACACGTAAGGTTAAAATGTGCAGTGCAAACAAACTCAACAGCCCCTCACTTACCCCTACCGGAACGGGGCGAAACTCCACTCTTTGACTTTGGAAACAAATAGTTAATTACCCAGAGAGCAGCTCGTTAGGCGCGGATTGTGTCGAACTTGGCTTGCTTTCCGTTTTTTCTGCTTCTCAAGCTCCGGCCACAGTAACCAGGAAAGAACCAGTAAATACACAGTCAATTTTAACAACACACGACTCAAACAAAAATTGGCACTTTAAAGTTTAATATTTCACAAACTAATTCCTTAATCGAAGAGTTGTTTTCGCTTGTTGATACCACACACCATGGAGTACGCGAGAAAAAAAAATAACATCCCCACTTTTTTGGTACCCGAAAAAAAATCGTTTTTCAATATTTTATTCTATGACTTGTCATTACTAGTAGTAAATACATGCCGAATTACAACTTTCTAGCACTTATAGTCTCTGAGCTAAGCTGTGGACAGACGGACAGACGGACGGACGGACAGACATGGCGAAACTATAAGGGTTTCTTGTCTTGTAGACTACGAAATCCTAATTAGTGATCTACCGTGACTTGTCACAATCTATACTGTCCCACCCGAAGCTCTGATATACTGGTTCCCTTTATGTACACTGCACTCCAACTCCAGATTGTAAACTCAAAAACTCGCTACTTAGTTATTTCTCCGCGGAAATTAAAAAGGTAACAGCAGTTATTATCATCAAGGCATTGTTGTAACTTCGCAATGGTTGGAAATGGAATTAAAAGAATGGCTAATTGGTAATGTTGGAGCTTAATGGGGGGTTGAGTTGAAAAGATAGTAGAGTTTCTAGATGGCAATGTAAATTCACATTGGTTAATGGTTATAGGTTTAATAAATAGGTCGCCTGGCTTAATTTGTTTTTAGGCTATAGATTGTGACTCCGTACAATAAATCAGTGTGTTTTGGGTTATTTAACCCTCAAAATGTGTAAACAGAATTGTTATAAAATCATTCTTGGGACGATCTGTTCGCGACAGACATTTTTCTCAAAAACTAAGAGGAGTTTAAAATTGGACATTGATGTTTATAACCCGCATAATATTTCAGTAGAACCTATAGAATATAAAAAATATGTATTTATTATAATTATTCTTGTTATATCTTACAGTGTTTGTAACCTAACTCCGAAACGGCTTTACCGATTATTATGTTTTTTTTGTGTACATTTGTTAGGTGAAGCGTGAGCGTTTCTAGCTTCCTACAGGATCCTACTTGTTCAGCTTAGATAGCGGGTAGTCCAGGCGATGATTATGAGGAACAGCGATTAGAATGATAAGAGTTTAATGAGGATAGTTGAAGTTAACAAAGGAAGAAACGATACAGAAAGATTTATAAGAAAAGCACTGAGTTTAGAGGTAAGCGAATATGGTATGAGTTGCGTAAATAGCGCGCGGTTGAAGCAGGCGGTACGTGCGTCGCGTGCGAAGGCTGTAAGCGAGTGTCCCTGCGGCGCGCGCGCAAGCTCATTTTATTCCGTTCGGTCGGCCGTCTCCTGCTCCCTCACTCCGCGCGGCTCCCCCCGGTGCAGGCTCGTACTCGAGGGGCCGAACTTGAGAAGTAAGGCGAACGCCACAGTATTCCCCCACCGAGATCGTAACTACGATCGATAGTAGTCTGGGAATCTCACAGTTCTGCCGCTAGACGTCTTCTTGACGAGTTCGGTAGGTGTCTCATTAGGGAGCGGGACTGGGGCGAGAGCGGGCGTCGGCGATGGAGTTGACGTTGCGTTGTAGGTTGGCACGGTGTTGTGCGTTGGTGCAGCGTTGGGCATTGGCTCGTTGTCTGCGACGTAAGCTGGCTTCAATCGGTCCACGGTGACTGTGAGAATTTTGTCTTGTACCTTGATGTCGAAAGTTTTTGAACCGCGGCGTACAACTTTGTATGGGCCGGCATATGGGGCTTGAAGTGAGCGTCGGATCGGGCCTTGGCGTAAGAAGACGAGCGTCGCGGTACTCAGGTCTCTCGGTATGTAGAAGGGACGGTGTGAGTGCCACGAAGTTGGTTTAGGTGCCAGGTTGCTCATGCGACTGCGAAGGCGATCTGCGAAGTCAGTGATGTCGATGTCTTCAGCCTCCAACGTGTTGTTAAAGAATTGGCCAGGCAAGCGGAGTGGCTCGCCGTAGACAAGTTCGGCGGCTGAAGATTGGATGTCATCCTTCCACGCGCTGCGGATGCCTAGCAGCACTATCGGAAGTGCCTCGGTCCACTGGGATGATGCGTGGCAGGTAATGGCGGCCTTGAGTTGGCGATGCAGGCGTTCTACCAGGCCGTTAGCTGCCGGGTGGTAAGCAGTTGTCGTAAGGTGAGTAGCTCCAATCAGGGCGGCGATTCGGCGGAAGAGCCGAGATTCAAATTGGCGGCCTCGATCGGTTGTGATGCGTTCTGGGCAGCCAAACCGCGCGACCCAACCAGAGATGAAGGCTGATGAGCAGGTGTCGGCTGTGATGTCGGTAAGTGGGTACGCCTCAGGCCAACGTGTGAAGCGGTCGACTATGGTGAGACAGTACCTGTGGGAAGCAGACAAAGGTAAAGGACCTATAATATCCATGTGGATATGCTGAAAACGGGCTGAAGGTGATTTGAACGCCGTATACGGTGCAGTCGTATGTCGCGTAACTTTACAACGCTGACATTGGTGGCATTCCTTAGCCCATTGTCGACAGTCGCGCCTTATGCCCGGCCACACAAATCTGGAAGTGACTAATCGTACAGTCGCTTTAGCGCCAGGATGGCTTAAGTTGTGTAGCGATTCGAAAACTTGACGGCGGAATGCAGTAGTGACGTATGGTCGATGGTTCAAGGTAGAAGTATCGCAGTATACTTGCGTTTTGGCATCAGGTAGGAAAACCTTTTGCAGCTGTAGACTGGAGCCATCCACGAGAAGAGTTTGTAGTTCTACGTCTGTCTCCTGGGCTTGGGCAAGGCGGTGGTAATCTAAGGGCGTCGACAGTTCTTCGATCCGGGAAAGCGTGTCGGCCACGATGTTGTCTTTGCCAGCGACAAATCTGATGTCTGTTGAGAACTGCGAAATAAAATCTAGATAACGAAATTGGCGTGGCGAACATTTGTCTCTCCGAGTGGTGAAGGCAAACGTTATAGGTTTGTGATCGGTTAATACGATGAATGGTCTGGCTTCTACCATGAAGCGAAAGTGCCGAATGGCTTCATATATTGCCAGGAGCTCGCGGTCGAATGTGCTATATTTCCTTTGTGGTTGGCTGAGTTTTCTTGAAAAAAATGCCATAGGTTGCCATTTATTACCTTTCTTTTGCTGTAGTACGGCTCCTATGGCTACGTCGGAAGCATCAGTCTGTATTGCAAGTTCAGCGTCTGGATCAGGATGAGTCAGCAGAGTAGCTTGAGAAATGCTTAACTTACAGTCTTTGAAGGCTACCAGCTGTTCGGATGTGAGCTCGATTGGTTTGGAACTTTTTCCTTGCTTGCCGACCAAAATCGCGTTGAGTGGTGCCTGTTTCCTGGCTGCTTCTGGAATAAACCTGCGATAAAAGTTTAATGTTCCTAGAAATCGTCTGAGCTCTTTTGTGTTTTTTGGTGTCGGAAAATCAAGTATTGCCTGTGTTTTCGATTCGAGTGGACTAATACCTTCGGCAGATACGTTGAATCCTAAGAAGGTAACCTTGGATTGGCCGAAATGACATTTCGAGGTATTTATCAGTACACCGTAGTCTTGAAGGCGTCCAAAAAGTTTTTGAAGATGCTCCATATGGCGTTCTTTACTTTCGGAGTATATAAGTACGTCGTCTAAGTATCCGTACGCGAAATCCAGTCCATTTAGGACTTCGTCCATGAAGCGCTGGAATGTCTGTCCAGCATTCCGTAATCCAAACGTCATGTACGGGAATTCGAACATGCCGAACGGCGTTGTTATGGCGGTCTTCGGTATGTCGTCTTCGAAGACAGGTAACTGGTTGTACGCTCTTACTAGGTCTATAGTGGAAAATATTATTTTACCTGTGAGCTGGTTGGTGAAATCGTGAATATGGCGCACGGGGTACCGATCGGGAATCGTTCGAGCGTTCAAACCTCTGTAGTCGCCGCAGGGTCTCCAACCATCATTTTTCTTCTTGGCTAGATGAAGAGGAGATGACCATGCGCTCTCGGACCTACGAGCAGTTCCATTTTGCAACATGTCGTCGAACTCCTTCTTCGCAATCTGTAACCTGTCTGGGTCTAAACGGCGCGGGCGACTCGAAACGGGAGGTCCTGGAGTGGTTCGTATGTGATGCACGGTACTATGTTTGGGTATGGTTGGCTTACCAGCTGGCCTGGTGATATCGGGAAACCCTCGTAGCAGGTTGTCGAAAATGGTGTCATCTGCTGTGGTGGTACGTATGGATGAGATATCTAGTACGTTTTCTTTAGGCTGCGGCGCGTCGATGCCGAGCTTAGTGATACCATCTATGAGGCGTTGTTGTCTGCAATCCACAAGAAGGTGATAGAAGCACAAAAAATCCACCCCGATTATTGGCTTTGTGACGTCTGCTACGGTAAAACGCCAGCTGAAGGCGCGTCGCAAACCAAAATCTAAGTTAAGTTGTATGTTACCATATGTTGCGATCAGCGTGCCGTTTGCGGCAAATAATTGGTACTTGGTCTTCGCTCGTGGCTCCCGTAGGGCTGACCTGGGAAATACACACAGGTCGGAACCCGTATCGATAAGATATTGTGCCTTAGATTTCCGGTCGGTGATGAACAGGCGGCCTGATGATTTCGGACAGTCGGCTACCGCCACTAGTGACTGCCGTTCGCATTTCCCGCCGATTTGAACGTGCACGGCTGCCTGCAGTTTCTTGCCCTAGCTCCGTAAATAAAATGGTACCAGCAGTGCGGGTCGTCATCGGGGCGTTCTCGTGAACTTGACCGGTTCCTAGAGGTCGAACGGCTTCGAAAGTTTCGATTGCTGCTACTTGATCGAGAATTGCGGGTAGAAAGATTTTGTACCTGTTTTGCCAGTTCATCGACACGTTTTGCCATCATCTCCAAAGCTGACACGGTACCTGGTGTTTCGCATGCTGCTGAGCTTGCTGCTTGCTGTGTAGGTGAAGAAATGTCGTTGATTTTGTCCGCCAGCTCGGCTATTGTCTGAAGCGTACTGTCTGCCTGTGAAGCAATTATCGTTTGAATGTGGGTAGGTAACCGGTTCGACCAAATCTGCCTGATTAGATGTTCTGGAACAGTCGGTCCGCCTAAATTCTGCAAATGTCTCATGAACTGAGAAGGCTTTCTATCCCCTAGCTCTTCGTGCGTCAGTAATTGTTGCAGCTTACGTTCTTGAGAAGCAGACAATCGTTTGATAAGTTCGGTTTTTAATTTTTCATATCTACCGCTTTCTGGCGGGTTTAAAATCACGTCTTTCACCTCTGCCGCATATTGGGGCTCTAATTGACCGACGACGTAGTAGAACTTGGTTTGATCAGAAGAAATATTAGCGATGGTAAACTGACCTTCAATTTGGGCAAACCATACGGCCGGTTCCTCGG
The DNA here is from genome assembly GCA_912999785.1 of Hydriomena furcata. Classification (NCBI taxonomy): domain Eukaryota; kingdom Metazoa; phylum Arthropoda; class Insecta; order Lepidoptera; family Geometridae; genus Hydriomena; species Hydriomena furcata. The sequence goes on from OU538834.1 coordinate 14,237,132, forward strand.
GCCAAAATGGGGGTACTCGCACACCCACTCTCCAAAGTCCGGGTTGTGTTCCAGAGGGTCCAGGCTGTTCCTCGTTCGGCTTCGTCATCTTTTTCGTCGGGGTCACCAGTGAAGCGTGAGCGTTTCTAGCTTCCTACAGGATCCTACTTGTTCAGCTTAGATAGCGGGTAGTCCAGGCGATGATTATGAGGAACAGCGATTAGAATGATAAGAGTTTAATGAGGATAGTTGAAGTTAACAAAGGAAGAAACGATACAGAAAGATTTATAAGAAAAGCACTGAGTTTAGAGGTAAGCGAATATGGTATGAGTTGCGTAAATAGCGCGCGGTTGAAGCAGGCGGTACGTGCGTCGCGTGCGAAGGCTGTAAGCGAGTGTCCCTGCGGCGCGCGCGCAAGCTCATTTTATTCCGTTCGGTCGGCCGTCTCCTGCTCCCTCACTCCGCGCGGCTCCCCCCGGTGCAGGCTCGTACTCGAGGGGCCGAACTTGAGAAGTAAGGCGAACGCCACATAGGTATTACAAAAGGTCTTAGGGTATTTTTTATATAAAAAATACCCTAAGACCAGTAAGGGTTGAACCCTTACTGCATACCTTATGCCTCTATCACACGTACTGAGCATACGGGCGAGACGGAAAAATGTTTCTCGGCCGAGACAGTGATGTAAGCAAGTAGATCTGTTCACACATGTTTAGAAATTATCACAGTCAGTTCAGTTCTATTGAGACCACAATTCGGACACGATGGATCGTAAAAAAATTATTAGATAATAAAGAAAGGCGCGTGCGGCGATTTGACGACAATCATGTGGCCGAGTGGTGAGACTGTGCACGCTCAGACTTGCCGAGTGAGCGAGCGACACGGTAGTTGAAAGTTGAGGTATCTTCTAGACCAAAACGACTATTACAGTTTTTATTGACAACGTTATAAAAAAACCTGCAGACTGAAAATATTATGCATAAAGTACTAAAAGTCAATAAACAGCCAGTAAAATGAGATTCAAGACAGTACGTGTATAAACATTTGGAGGGTCATAAAATGAAATCACTGTTGAATGTTGGAATACTGAATCGAGCACAGAAGAAAGTATGTTTATGTACAGCAGTTTCGCCGTTTCGAGCTTTCTGAAAAGCGAACTAGATCCCTTCTGTGGTCTGGGCCCTTACTCAGCAAAACTATTTCGACATTATCGATGACAGTGACAGTGCTCTGATATGTTCGGCGAAACCTCACTCTAAAGGTGGGTTTAATTAAACCAAACGAACAAAAAACTAGAGCTAGAAGATTCACTCTTGTATTAGTGTAAATAAAAGCTAGGTTTCAGCGTTTACATTAAAATATCAACGAGTAGGACAATGAAAGAATGCTCTACGTTTGTTTACACTAAAACAATTTAATCGAGTTGGGATAAAATAAACATTCGCTCGTCTGATGTAAATCAAAACGTCGTCTGTCGTAGTTATAGTCGGAATCGTCGAGGTAAGGTGACGTTTTGACGATATCTTGACCATACGGTTTGTGCTTAGGCCACTGTATTTTGAATCTTCTCGTGCTGGTTTACATGCCTTACAGCTCAGTAGCTCTGCCTTCAGTGCTGTAGGTTCAATAAAATCACAAAGATAATTTTGAATTGTCTGAAATCGAGAGTTTTGAGCCCCACGACACAGTGAATTTGATTGTGGGTCTGCGTATGTGTCTATTGGACGTTTTTGCGATCAAGCCTAGGTTTTTATAGAACTCCTATAGATATCTTACAATTATCACACCGAATCTGTCTCCAACAAGGTCGATGATGATACCCTCCTCATAAACCTGCAAAAATGGTATTCATTTCAAAAATGCTGGTAATTTAAAGGGTCAATGGCCTAATCTCAGTGTACCATATTTGAAAAGTAGCTATTATAACTATATTCGTTTTATATACGCGTATAATTTCCGGAAACCAATTTTGTTTTACATCAATCACGGGATCATGCGGTGGACGTAGTAAATTCTGACAAATATTGTTAAATTTTCAATAAAACCAATGATGTTGATAAAAATAAATTATCGCTTTGTTTCATATTTGCTTTTAAATTAACTTATTTGTTATTTTATTTTACTACTATAAATTTGTGTCTTTGACCTGTATTTACCGAAAGAAATAACATTTAATACATTAAATTAAATAATATTTACAAAATAAGCAAGAAACAGTTAAGCTACAAGTAGCTCCAGTTGAGCTATCTAGATAACTACCAGCTGGTAGTGACTGACAGTCAGTCTTGAGGACTGATGATATTACCACGTTGGATGGCAATTCTGATTCTTTGTGCCAAAAATGAGCCAGCTCTTGGATCACGCGTGGCTTCGACCAGAGGTTTGATTTATGCCGAGTACGTAAGTAAGGTACTGTAAATCTAAGCGTGTGTCCACACTGCGAGCGACGGACGCGATGTGTCAAATTCGCGCCCGTCTTGCAGCCACCGCGCTAAGCGCGGCAGTGTGGACGAACGCTAATCCTTTCTAAAAGTTATATAGTGGAAGGTATTGAATGTTTGTGAACAAAATTATGAAAATTAAATTTTCACCATTTCAGTGGCATTGATTTGTTGAGCATGGGCCAATTACGTCGGTATCTGGGCCAAATTCAAGCCAAATAATAACAGAAAGGCCCGGATTTTAATGCTGGATGAGCAGAAATAAATTCGCGAAGATTTTTCAGCGAACGCCGCGTGACTACGTAATTTGTTTGCGTACTTCGTTTTAGGGTTCCGTAGTACGTAGACCGCGAGACCTTTTTCAGGAATGTGGCTAAATTAATTTACGTGCGCCGCGCGAATTGAGAAAATGAGATTATGTTTTTATGTCGCTTAAGAGTTTATCGCGTATAATTGCGAAGCAAAATACATTTTTATGAGAGTTTTGAATATTTTTTTTTTGGTGTTAATAAATGTAACAACTTCAGAGTGGTTGTAATAATAATAATACTACTATTTTTTTTTTTAATTGAAATCTGATAGTCACCACATCACTACTTTGTTAAATAATACATACATACATTAAATCAAGCCTGTTTTCTCTTTTCTATCATTTACTCTCATCACATTTTGTATGCATATTCTTCGATTTATAATACCACCAATTTGTTAAAAAAAAAATTAAGCAAGACCTTCCTCTTCCAACAGTCCCATTTACACCAGCCATTTTATTTATTAGACTGGGAGCCCCTTAACAATTTTCTGTTAAGGGGCTCCCAGTCGACGATTGCTCTTTTTCGAAACGAAAAAAGAAATACTTCTGAACAAGCCACATCTCCTATTTTTATAAGTATATTACTTCAGGTTCCTACCTAGATTTATATTAAGCTGAAAACATAATAGCAGAAACTTTTCACGATAAAGATATTATTTCAAAATGATACGTTTTAGAATTTATGATCGAAATATTTTATATACCTACTATTAAAATCAACTTGTGATATATTGTTAAAGATAGGTAATATGTAGATCTAGATTTCTATTAGAATAGATTTTTGATAAGTAATTATACAAAATTTATATCATTAATTTATTCGAAAAGCAAAGGCGGACCACGCGCCGACGTGTGTTTGTCGTAATTGCAGCGGTCGGTAGGATTATTTATCGAAGTGATTAAAGATGGGTACATCTTTATTCACATATACTATACATTATAAAATAGGAGATGTGGCTTGACAAGAAGTATTTCTTTTTTCGTTTCGAACAAAAACAATCGTCGACTGGGAGCGCCTTAAGTAACTCAGTTAGTACTGCACAAATTAGATTGTTACCTGAAAAATTCTATCGATTTGTAAGGATTTCAAATCGCTAACGACCTTATTGAAAGACATAATTGTTTATTCTATAAAGAATAAGTTAGTATTTTCGTTAGTAAATTGTAAAAGTTTGTCAACAGTTTTTTTTTTGTGGTTATGAAAATTTAGAAATGTTTTGGTCGTCGGATTAGAACTTTATTATGATTAAAAGGATTAAGAGTATCTAAATTAAATTGGTATTGTACGGGACCTTCTAAAAGTTATACGGAACTCTCCTACCATGTTGAAACTATTACCGATTTATCATACGCGGGCAGGCCCATCACATTCTGGCTCAAATATGGGGTTATTTTACTCTGAACGTGGATTTTGTTTCTGCAGCTACACGATAGAACTATTATTGTATTTAGTTACCTAATTGTATGGACTAGACAGAAAAATAACAATTTATTATTTTAGCCAATCATTTTTTTACGCTAAAATCTCTTTCAATTTATTGTTTTGTCTATTTAGCTTCTGCTTTGCTAGTAAAAAAACATATTATGAATATTTTCAAATGCTAAAATTACTAGGTAAGTAGGTAATGACACTAACAATAATATACTTTTAGACGTGTATCTGTCTACCCATTAGACACAGTCAAATATCTTTAGTGGAGATCTAAAGGGATTTTCATCATATTTGGGGATTAGATTCAATTATTCTATCTTTCTAATATTACCAGCAAACTGAACAAAAAATTACTTTTAATAATTTTAAAGGAAAGAGCCTTAAATCTTTTTAAGCTCCAAAGCCAAGTGCACCTAATTAAACCCGTAAAAGCGTTGCATTTAAACCTGATAAAAGCCTCATCTACAATAAAACTAAATAAAGCAACCCATAACCCTGGTATTCTTAGTGGTTTTATTTTTCTCCTTACCTCAAACGGACATCAGACTTACGGCTGACGATCTGGCTTGTGTGGTGAGTGCCCCGTTGAGACGCAAGAGGTGCAGGTTTGATGTTCATAACAGATCATATTAGTTATGCAACCTTCACCGTTGCCCGTTAGTGGCATTAACAGGTGAACGCTCAAGTAACATAAAATAAGAGTAACAGGTAAATAAAGTGTACAAAAAAATGGCGGCATTTAACCACCATTATTTAATTATCGTTAAAACAAAATAATAAAACGATCCTAATCGAACTGTACCTACTCGGATATTTTGGATTTTTAAATTTATATATTTTTATCCTCAAAATTGCTTGTTTGGCGACTAAGGGCGCTTTCACATACGCGACACATCATTACATTATCATGTATGGAAGCAAATTTATACTATTATTTAGTTATTTTAATCAGATTTGAAACATAGCCCATACTACTCTGGGATCCTATTAGTAAATGCATTTTCAGATTTAGATGGTACAGTAATACAGTCCCTCTTTAAAATGTATAGGAATATAGTGTGGGATCCATCCCATATTACCCACAATAAAATTATTATACCTCCTAGCTGCTTTCCCAAACAACATGGACTTAGGGAAGGATTGAATCAATAAAAAAAACTAGAGTGACAGAAAGAGAATGCCAGTTAGAGAAAACAATTGGTAAGAAATTGAGTAAAACAACAGAAATACATAATCTGAAAATTTCAACTGTCTAGCTATCACGCTCCATGAGATACAGCCCTGTGACAGACAGACGGACAGACAGACAGAAACAGACAGACAGACAGTCAGACAGACAGACAGACAGACAGACAGACAGACAGACAGACAGACAGACAGACAGACAGACAGACAGACAGACAGACGGACAGCGAAGTCTTAGAAATAGGGTCCCGTTTTTACCCTTTGGGTACGGAACCCTAAAAAGCTAGTTTTTTTGATACAGATTTTTTTTATAATGATTTTATGGATTGTAAATTCTTGTGAGCGCCACCCCATTCCCACAAGAGTATAGATAATCTTTCTCTTGACGTGATGTTAATCGCAAACAACATACGACCGTTCCCGTCCCTACAATTTAACTTACAATTATAACTTTAACGATTAAGAACAAATTAACACACATTACAATTATAATTTCTGTATGTAAATAAATAAATATTTACACAGAGAATATTTATATACTTTTTTTACCCAGAACAAACATATATGTTTATCACACAAATATTTACCCTGGGTGAGGATCGAACCCACAAGCTATAGCGCAGGAGGCAGAGTTACTACTGAGCTGTGAGGCCAGTCGATCGTAGATGTCGTCTGTTGTCTTGTCTGATAGTGTGAAAACTGTCTAAGAATACCAGGGTAATGCTAAATAAGCGTCCCCTTTCGTCCACCGGAAGTCCATTCTGGAGGCTCCACGCTCTAATTTCCGGTTAGAGCTCAGCCTGAATGGTAAGTGCTTTTTGTCTATTTTTTATCGCATTTCGTTTAAGCTGTACTTTGTATGCTGTTAGAAGATTAATATTTTATATTAAATTCGTGAAAAACGTAAAAATAAAAATTGTTAAAAAATTCCGCAACTAATTTTTAATTGAAAAATAAAAAGAATCAAAATATTGATGGACATTTTACAAAATGCTATCTAGCCCCAAACTAAGCAGAGTACTATAGGAACCAAATTACGGATAGTTACTTTTTTATGAATACATACTTTTAATACATAATATCACAGACACAGAACGAACATCTATGTTCATCACACAAATATTTGTCCTAGTTGGGGATCGAACCAACAACCTACAGCACAGAAGCCAGAGTTACTACCAACTGAGCTGTGAGGCCAGTACAGATCACGCCTTACTTTTAAGGATTCGCTTACTATATTATTAAATGTCAGAAACTGGTGTACCTATAGGAAAAACTAGTGGATACTGTGAAAAACAATTGCTAAGGGGTACTGAGTTCAAATGGTTGACAAAACAATAAATAATTTCCTACCTACTTCATCAGTTTAACCAAAAGTCACTACCAAAGGTACTATAAAACCATTTGATTTAGGTAGTTCCCACCACTTAGGCCGACGGAAATCTGCCTCTTCCGGTTTAAGGGCGGGTTCGGGAGTCGCGTTAGGCTAGTACAACGCGCGCGACCTAACGCGACAATATAAAAATATAGCATTCTTATAAGCGGCGATGGGCTTGCAGTCTGTCACATTTGTCTAACTGCATTTCTCAAATGTATTGTTTAACGTGCCTCTGACTACCTCCATTAGACATTTACAAGGACCAGAGCACCTGGAGATCTAAGTAGATGTTTACCGTACTTGGGGATTACAGTCTTGGTGCAATTTTTTTATAAAAATGTATGGATTTAAGATGGCGTGAACGCTTTCTATTTATCTATAATCTATTAACCAATTTATATACGAGAAGGAAAAGCTGTCGTGTCGTATAAGGAAGTCAAGGAGGCGACGATGGAGATACAAAAGCAAATTAGAAGAAGATCTATAAACGCTAACACATCCGTCTGTCAAGCTATGTCGTATATTTTGACATCAAAACAACCGCGACACATCGTACGATGACTACTCACAACTGACGCTATCCATAGAACGTTACCTTAAACTGAGGCTTTCTTGAAACCTTGAAGGATTCCGGAGAAGGATATTTCCGGTTCGTGGGATAATTTTTAAATTATTTTTGACTTGTTTGTACAAAAGGCTAAAAACTATTTCGTGTAAATTCTAAATATTTTAGCCTTTTTTTAAGGCACACGAAATGTTTTCCAGCACAGATCTAATTATTAATATAACTTGAGATCACAACGACCTTTTCAGGGTTTCATGACCTTTCTTCTAATTGTAATTTTGGGATTCAAAATGACGAACTTTGCCTTAATATCAAAAGTGTTATATTAAGGTATTATCTCAGGTATTTTCTGAACATTTACGACCGTCTCAATACGGTTGAAATATAGCGATGACGGCCTTAAAGGCAAAGAAGTCTGAGACTTTTACTGCGCTATTATTACGGACGTTAGATCAGCTCCAGATTTTTTAGAAACCAAAGCTTTTATCCTGACCTTTGTTTTATCAGTTTAGGCTTTTAACATTTTCAAATTTAATTCCACTCAATCTGCCGGTCTTGTCTTTTAAATTGATGTTGACATTATCCGCCGTAACCAATAAAGGAGCCTTCCTAGTAACATACCAACATATTAAGCTCCTTTTTTAGGGTTCCATATGTATAACTGAAAAAAAACGAAACTCTTATTTACGGATAATTTATTTCTGGGCCCAAAACAAAGACGTGTAATGCAAATAAATTATTTTGAATTTAGAAATCTCAATGTCCAAACCTGTTGAGCCAAGAATTTTGAAAAAATAAAAATAATTCTTTCCTAAAGATTTACAGTAAAACCTATGAAAAGTTTATGGTTTTATAATAACATGGTCTATTTTCTCTTCAACTACAATTTTTTTTCTCATCATACGAAACCCTTTCCGCCCTTGTTAAACTCGCACTTAGCCGGTTTTTTGGAACGTAGTAGCATATTACGGCAAGCTCGTCAACGCTCAACACAATCATGTCAGTGTGAGTGCTAAGATGAGCTATTATGCGTCGAAAATACAATAAATCTGTCACTGGCCTACACTAAAAATTTCAATTGAAGAAAAAATAAGGTTTTAACTATAAATACGGCTAATTACCACGTTTTTTCTTGTATTGCTGGTTTGAGACAATTCAGATGCTCTTCAGCTGCTCTGCATCATGAGCATCGTCCGCGACCGCGATCAACGGTATTCGCCGATCTACTATTGATCGCTGTCGCGGTTGATGGTAGATCGAATACCGTTGATTCATTTTAGGTATTCGTATTTATAGTTAGAATAAGTAACAACCACGATAGTTTTAGTTCTATAAAAATAAGGTTCTCAATTTGATGAGTACAACTTTTTTTTTACATTATCACACAGCTCCAACTGGCCTCAAACTAGGCAAAGCTTATTCTATGGGAACTATATAACTGATACCTATATACCCGTGATAGCTAGACAGTTGAAATTATCACAGTTTACGTATTTTTGTTGCCGCTATAACTAAATAATACTAAAAACAGAATAAAATAAATATTTCAGTGGGGCCCATACAACAAACGTATTTTTGGCGTTTTTATAGATATTGGTACGGAATCCTTCGTGCGCGAGTCCGACTCGCACTTGGCTGGTTTTTAAAATATTTAAAACGTATTTATTAACTTACTCGACACTGGCTTTGTCACAACAATACATTTAGAAGCGCATTAAGTTCTGTCATTGTTCGGTATATATTGCGCGCTCCGTTGCACCGAGACAAAGCTGAGTTCATTGCAGAGCAGCAACGTGGAAGCAATGAATTGCAATTAGATAGCTGAAGTATTGTGTAGCGACACTCTTCTCCCTGTAATTACTGTGTCAAATTAATGAGGATGGCTAAATGCAATATGTCTCACGCTATTTAGGCTTCATGAATTTGCTTGGCCTGATTTGACCAACTATAATACTAGGTTTTGCCTGCGGCTTCGCATGCGTGGTACCTGGATAATGAATATCATTTAAGTTAGGTACCAGGAAGTTATGTATATTCCAAGTTTCATCAAAAACCGTTAGGCCGTTTGAGCGTCATTAATCATCAAAACATACAAATATCTTCACAAACTTTCGAATTTATAATATTTATTTTATTAGTAAGACGTTGATTTTCTTTTTTCCTTGAGTCAGACAGGCGGACCAAAGGTCAAAAACTTATTACGTATATTTAACCCGAAATTAATTAAAAAGGTAAATTATGAACTGCAACAATATAAAATAAAATCTTGTATTACAGGCTATCAACTCGTCACTCAAAGGATTTCACATTAACTTTAAACATCACAAAACACGTCTTAGGGTAGTCCCTTAAGAGGACTTTGCTTGACCTAATTAACGCAACTGACGTGGAAAATTACGGCCCACGTCCCAATGGGCCCAACGACTCAACTGGGACCAACTGGGCCTTAACGGACAAAAGGGTTGGCTTTGGGATCTTAGATTGTTAGGATTATCTTATGCGAGTAGGTATAGAGGATTCTAGAAGTGATTTATTGTGAAGTCGAACGAATCCTCAATGGTTATAAGGATCCAAGGGTTGTGTGTCTATTTGCCCGACTGCGATACGGCGAAAGGTTTTATTATAATATTAATTGTCTAAAGTTTTGATGCTAACAAATAATTGGAAGTTGGAAATGGAAGACCTCGGCGTTTTTTCCTGGTGTGTTTGAAAAAAATTTGGTGACGTTTTGAAAAAAAGCCAGGTCAAGAGTACTCTAAATCTACTAGCATGCATGAGGAATGTGATGAGAGTGAATAAAGCAAAAGAAGTATGTCAAGATCGTAGCAAGTAGAAAGCCGTGATCTCTGCCTACCTTCTGGGAAATAGGCATGATTTTATATATGTGTCAAAACTCCCGTGTCTACTTGGAGTCTATAAATAAAGTGAGTTTCAGATCGGCAGTCAATATTCAATTATCACCTATTCTATTTTTACCGATTCCCAATATTCCCTTCGCTGTTCCGTCACGTATTAATTTCTTCATTTTCCAATCATCCCCTCAATATCTGAAGAAACAGAAGGTTCGAATACATAATCGTATAATTATCGAAAACCCATAATATCGGAGGCAGTAACCTAAAATCAATCAACTTAACGCTTGGGAGTCATGGGGTAAGGAAAAATTGGAAACCGATCTATTTCTATATAGAGGCGTCGCAGAAGTATCCATTATGATAATGTTATAGAGGTTCTGTATGACGCCTGTATCACTCCGGACCATTTCAATGTAAAATGGACAATGTGGGTCCGAGTGAGGGTAATTTGTAATCACACAACGTCCTGTGTCTCATCAAAATGGCGTTTTAAGCTGCCATGTTGACACTATAAGTCTGAATACTATCCGTTCCAATTTAAGGTAGGTACTTGTATTATCAATCTTGTAACCTATAAATGGTCTACTATTAAACAAATTAAAATAATAAATAGGATCACGACTATAATCCCCAAGTACGGTAGACATCCTTTCAGAATCAGATCTCCAGGCGCTCAGATCCATGGAGATGTCTAGAGGGGTTAGACAGAGGCACGTACAAACATTTCCTTTGGCACAAGCCCACATTTTGCAGTAGTTAGCATTCCACACGTGACAGGTTGCAAGCCCGTCGCCGTTTAAAAGAATACCTACTTACTGGTTTCCTCACGATATTTTCCTTCACCGTTATAAGCACGTGTTAATGCGCTTATAAATTTTTGGAACAGCAAAATCCATTGATGCATGGATTCGAACTCAAGATCTTCGGATTTAAAGTCAAAGTACCGACTCGGCCAACACGGCTTTTACAATCAGTATATTAATAAATGGAATATTCCCTCGTTAACTTATTTAGGAACATGTAAATACCTACTCGTAGATTGCGAAATGGTAGTGGAGTAGTGATACGCGATACGATAGAAATCAACTGTTACATCATCTGTGCTTATGATCAGATATCGCAGACCCCACATTTATGTTCTATGTATATTTTTATTGTATGTGTGACCCGTTTGCTGATGTTATGAGTATTGGGAGTGAAAATTATTAGTTGAAGCTCTTTGATGTCACAATACTTTTTCAAAACAGGCCTTCGTATAAATGCTTCAATAATTTTGTTTGTGAGAGCTTAGTTTTTCTGAAACGATGTTTATCTTTACCAATGAACAAGATTGAAAAAAATAACAAGAGGTTTTAATAATATACGTTATAATAGAATATAATATTTCTGTTGAGACAATCCCATTATGAGGTCCATTGGATTCTTTGGCGCATTGACTCTTCTCACAACAGTAAACACAAGCATAGTACTAATTCATGCATTAATGAGGTAGTTAGAGGAACATCCAAAATTACTTTTGGCTTTCCACATTTTACCAGTGGTAAGGGGAAACCAGTTAGTATTCTTGTAAACGGCGACGGGCTTGCAACCTGTCACGTGTGGAAAGCTAACTACTAATGTTTGAACGTGCCTCTGACTAACCCTTCTAGACATCTGCATGGATCCGAGCGTCCGGAGATCTGAGAGGATGTCTACCGTAGGTACTTGGGGATTACAGTCGTGATCCTATTTTTTTCTATTAAAGATTAATAAAAAACTACTATAGTTTTATTAAGCTTGTCTAAGGCTTGTTAAAGTTTTATCTCAATAGCCTTAGTGAGGCCAATGTCAAACTCGTACCGTAAACTTTTCCCGGCAGTGAAGGAGGTTGGTTTAATCAACGTTATGGCAACATTGACCATGTCCGAGCGTTTTTGAGCACACTTGAATTAGTTTTTAGGGCCACTTGCTTAAGCTTTGTGAGCTATCTTCCACTTGAGTTAATCGGTAAAGTCACAGATTTTGGGACGACATGTCATAGAGATAATAATAATCAGCGCCCGACGTCGGCAACGATGAAGTGCACCAGCAAGTATTGCCAAAGAGGGTTGCAGTCAGGCAGACGGCCGGTAACGGTGTAAAACATAAGCAATATCTCTTCGAAACATGTTTGGTTTGTCAACATGTTGTGCCGACCCCACATTAAGTGGGAAAGGGAGGAGAAAATTATGATGTCACAAAGATAATATAGTATTAAGAAATTTTAATTTTAATTTACATGTAATACTAAAATACATTACAGAATATTTACAAAATACACGAGAAGGTGCTATCTAAAAACCGTTACAAACAGTCTATAGGTAGATACTTATGCAAATCCAAACTTTGTAAATCAGACATTCCTAAGAGAGGTAGTTAGAGGCACGTTCCAACATTACATTTGGCACAAAACCACATTTCACATACCATAAAAAAAAATTATAGGAACACGACTGTACATTCTCTCAGATCTACATAATTTTAACTATAAGATCAAAAAACCGGTCAAGTGCGAGTCGAACTTGCGCACGAAGGGTTCCGTACCATTATCTATAAAAACGGCAAAAAAACACGTTTGTTGTATGGGAGCCCCACTTAAATATTTATTTTATTCTGTTTTTAGTATTTGTTGTTATTGCGGCAACAGAAATACATCATCTATGAAAATTTCAACTGTCTAGCTGTACGGTTCATGAGATACAGCCCTGTGACAGACAGACGGATAGACTGACGGACAGCGAAGTCTTAGTAATAGGGTCCCGTTTTTACCCTTTACCCTTTACCCCGGAACCCTAAAAAATTACAAGACGGTTAAATGTAATTTTCTACACCCTCATACATTGAAATAAAGTAATTTGTCCTTTCATTAACTGTTGTAATTGCTGCTTATAAATCTTGGAGAATTCTTGCTACGAGTATGACAACTAAGCCTTTTCGGACATAGAGTAGGTAGGCATGGTGTCAACTTATAGAAAGGACAATGTGAAAAATTACTAAAACAGATGCTTACAAACTTAAATTATGGAGGAGGTTATCAATTCAGCGGCTATGTATGTGTTATTTACGAATACATTATGTACCTGCCTACCTAATAATTATAAAATAAAAATGAAATAGGATCACATCTGTAATCCCCAAGTACGGTAGACATCCTCACAGATCTCCAGGCGCTCAAAAAACTAAAAATCAAAATCAAAATATCGTTTATTCTTTGAAATCACTTGGATCATTTAGAATCGTCAAATTTAGTTAAGTTTAACTTAATTAGTTTAATTTGTTCAATGTTTGTGTTTTTTTTTTAAGTCTTTGTACTTATTTTTATTACATAATGAATCATAATTGACCCTTGAAGATGTCTAAAGGCGTTAGTCAATAATTAACAAAGAAATTAATGAATGATGACGGCTAATCTAATTTTGACAATGTTTGCTTCATTGTATGAATGATCCTATAGTCCTAAAACTGAATAAAATAGGACTGTGGGCTTTGTAGCTTTTGTATAAATAAAAACCGGCCAAGTGCAAGTTGGAATCGCGCACGAAGGGTTCCGTACCATTATTTATAAAAAACGGCAAAAAAACACGTTTGTTGTATGCCCTACTTAAATATAAATTTTATTGTGTTTTTAGTATTAGTTGTTATAGCGACAACAAAAATACATCATCTGTGAATATTTAAACTGTCTAGCTATAACGCTTCATGAAATACAGCACTGTGACAGACAGACGGACAGCGAAGTCTTAGTAATAGGGTCCCGTTTTTACCCTTTTGGTACGGAAGTCTAAAAATTATGTATTCTGTTCGAGATAGCCTTATTTAGTCGTCTGCGTCGTTTTCTCGCTATATTTTTCAAACTAGCCTTATCTAGACACATATAACTTCTCTTTGGAATACTTAAGACTGGTTACATCCCATACTCGCTGGTTTCCGACTACAATGCGTTGATTAATATTAAAAAGTTTCCAACTTTACTCATAACGCGGGATCAGAGAGTTCCGCTAGACATTGCGGGAATTCCATTGGAAAATGTTCAGGCTCTTGCGAAGTTATGATCACGTTTTATGGTTTGTGTTCGTGATTTTATTGAAACATTTCTTCCAAATGCATTTTTGATTGATTAATAAAGGGACCAGGAATTAAATTGAGGAGTAACGTTTGTGTGAAGATTTTACGTCCGAATTTCATGTATCTAAGCGGTGCATGTAGGTAGGTATCTAAGTTAATTAAAAATTCACTCTAGATAAAACAAAAATACAGGGCCAGTATTTCTTGAGGCACATTAATTATTAATTCCAAAACAAAAATAAATAAATAAACATTATCTAGTCCCAAACTAGCAAAGCTTGTTAATATGGAAACTCCATAACTGATAAATAACTTATATACTTCTACTTTTGTTGTAAATACATACTTAAATTAAAATACATATTGCAACGTAGAGTATCTACAGTACTTGGGGATTACAGTCGTGATCCTATTTATTTTATTTATTTTAGTATCTACGTCAATCATATTATAAGGTTTTAGCTAGGTAGGTAATTAAGCTGTTACTACTCATACTACCCTTATAATTATAATACGTTGTGATCGTATTCATACGTAGCTAATTCTCTAGTTATACCACAAACAGGTCATAGCGAAATCTCAGTACGAACTTCTAGTCTTATAAATTGTATACCTACTTGTACAGGCACTACAAATCTGTGCCTGCAAGCGCTATTGTCGCTTTTTTATTTATTTCCAATTGCAAAGTAATTCCCGCTTCCGCAGCTGAAGCGTTGCTTCTCTGAAAACCGGTCATCATTATATAACAGTCATCATTTACTTGCCCTTCCCCCTTATGTGTCGGCACAACATTGTGTACTTCTTCCATTTCCCTCTATCAGACGTCATCTCAACTCTCACTCTTAACTTACCCATGTCATCTTTCACAATGTCCAAAGGGCCTACCTTTACATCCATCCTCCTGCATTCCTAACATTCTTCACGTTACATGACGTTCTTATAACAGTAATTTGTAGAAACACGTAAAAATGCGTCAATGTAGGCACCGTCTATGTTTCAATTCATCTAGATTCTAGATAATCAAAGAACAAGTGTGAGCCTCAGCGCTCACGTTAGCTTAACATCACACTGCAATGCGTGACAATCAGGCTTACTGGTGACAGTGTGTTTTTCATGTGAGTTTTCCGTGTTTCTCACAAGTCTAGTACAACCATCGACTAGTCGATGAGTACAACTGACGAAAATGTAGTGTCAATCACAAATTTAAATATACAAACCAGCAATCACTTCGTGTATTTGGTATTTGGCATTGACATTTGAAAGCGAAGTTTTTCTATCATTACTCTTACGTTACGCCGCAATTATATTGTTATGTCGAGGCATTATCGTATCCATTTGTATTACTTGTATTACTAAAGCACAGCGTGTTGGCACGCGTTCGAACGTATGGATACGATAAACTTATTGCGCGTCACGACACGCCTCGACATAACAATATAATTGCGGCGCTAGTATTGTGTCTGTGCTTGAAGGAGTTTTGACATCAGCATTTAAAATATTGCGTTTGAGTAGTATTGAAAGTGGGTAGATGATCAAACCGTCCATGACTAAATTACGGCTGTTAAAAGACAGCGGCCGTTTCTAAGAAAACAGAACTGAGCGATAAACAGAGAAATAAAAAGAACTATGTCATTTTAAATTGAAACGCTCGTGATTTGCTATTGGTTGGGGGAATGATGTCAAGAAATTTATGTTTTGAAAAAAGCAGTATTAATTATGATGATCTAGTTTTAAATTAAAATTAAATAGGATCACGACTGTAATTTCCAAGTATGGTAGACATCCTCTTAGACATTCAGACCCTTGAAAATATCCAATAAGGTTAGGTTACATTCGGCACATGCCCACATTTCGCAGTAGTTAGCATCCACAATCCACACATGACAGGTAGCAAGCCCGTCGCCGCTTAATGAAATAATGTCTAAATTGTAAACAGTTTGAGCAGAAGTGGGAGAGAAATCGATCTAACTAGGAGGATGTCTTGCGTACTTGGGGATCACAGTCGTGATCCTTTGATGAAAGATGCTACATTAATGATACTTCATAACAGCATACTGTAAAGCCTCCCACGGCACGTAAAACAACGGGCCGCGCCGGATGACGCTCCGCCTGTGTGCGTCCGGCACTTCGCGTACAGAGCGTGCTGAGCACGGGCCACCACGGATGCATCATTCCCACGGCGCGTCCGTCCGCCTTGGCGCTGTCTAGCGCGTGAAAACGCGGGCCGTGGGACCCCGGCTTTACAGTATACTCATCGCCCACACGAGCTAGAGTCAAGGCGGCGTTGAGGCGCAGGTGCTCAATTTCTATGGAATTAATGGCAGTACAAAGTCGCGGCACAGGCGAGGTGGAGGCAAAAAAACGCCGCTTGAGCGCCCGCGCCTCGACTCTAGCTCGTGTGGGCGATGCGCCTTAATGAGTAGAAGTCCTATCTGACACTGTATGAATCACCTAGCTAGACCTACCAAGTCACTGACCTAATACAACATGATCAGGAGAGAACCAACGAAACGGCAGGCAAGTAGGAACAAGCCCAATAACTCACAATTACATTTTCATTAGCTAATAGTATGAAAATGAATTGATGCGCCACGGAAAGGGACACCAATCAGTCGAGTTTACTCGACACTGCCACAAGACAATGTTTATATTTTTAGCAGTATATTAACTTCGTTCGGTCTTTAAGACTCATTCTTAAACCATACTTATCTCCATATTCTTAGTTGTCACTTCATAATATTTCCACCTCGACTCGACCTCGAAATCGTGTTTGGTAGCTTTAGTTGATAAAATTACATTATTTATTTGATAAAATCTAATAGATTTGATCATAATCCCAAATTGTATCACAAAAATAACGTTTCGAGGACTTTCAATTATTTGTAATTGTACAATAAATTCCTGAGGAACAAAATTGACCTGGAAAGCAATCACGTGCAGCACTTGTCAGGTGAAAGGAATCTATTAATAGTGAGTTTTTTTTTACCCAAGTTACTAAATAGTTTACTTTTTTTACCCAAGTTACTAAAAGCCGCGTTGGCCGGGAGGTACCTCGACTTTCAATCCAAAGGTCGTGGGTACGAATCCCGACCGTGCATCAATAGATTTTTCTGTTCATGCATATTATCACGTGCTTATAACGGTGAAGGAAAACATCGTGAGGAAACAAGTTAATATTCTTTTAAGAGGCGGCGGAATTGCAACCTATCACGTGTAATGCTAACTACTGCAAAATGTAATGATTGGACGTGCCTCTGACTACTCCCTTCAGATATCTTCAAGAATCTGAGCCTGGAGATCTGAGAGGATGTCTACCGTACTTGGGGATTTACAGTCGTGATCCTATTTATTTTTATTTTAGTTTACTTACTGCTTAAGACATTTGTGGTGGCGGGATCAGCTTGATTAAAGGGCAAGTCCTTTGTATACCTTCTGGGACAAACATCTCAAGATGTGGGATACAGGATGCGATGAATGGGGGACTTACGAGCAGAGGGTTCCGTATCGATTTACATATTCTTAGTGACGTGACAATGGCTTTTAACATACAGATAAACTTACAAGCTAAGTAGTGACTTGGATCAGTTGAACTCTTAGATAGCTTAGCTTTTCCTTATGTATTTTGAATATTGTCTAATATCAGGTATAATTTAAAATTCCGAAACTAAAAACAACAGTCCCTGTAGCTACCCTTATCAACGTATCTAGTGGAAACTTCAGCTTATTACTAAAGGTATGTGAGTAGACAATAAAAATAGTTTTCACAGATATAATCATAAAAAATTTACAAGCAATACTGGCCAGTAACAAACTCAATTAAAATAGAAAACAGAAAATTCTTATACCTTTTAAAAATCACTATTTGTTATAGTTTTTTAAGGGTGTTAATCATATAGGATGCGAAATTGTATTCGCTTTATAACAAAATCTAGCCATAAGGGCAATAAATTCCACAATACAAATATTCACAACGATAAAATTACTAGCTATTTACATAACATTATTAATGTTGTATACAGTCCCAATTTGTAATAATCTAGAAAATCTGGATACAAGTAAGCTGTTATGGCATTACGGGCTCGTATTCATAATGTTTGTCCACACTGCCGAGCCTAGTGCGGTGGCGAATACGGGCGCGAACATCGGCCACATAGCCCAATAGTCGCCTAATGGCTTCATTTCTTCAAACAAACAATTCTGTCAAAACGTTGAGGTGTGCGGGTCGGGGGGAGCGGTAAAAAATGCATTCTAATTGGTCGGTTCAATGTCACAGCCCACCAGAATTTGTAGCCCATATGTATTTTCTGACAGTGTATGCCTTGTATGATGAGTCTGGGCTGTGTAGTCGATATATAAAACATATTAAACGCGCCTTAGCGTCCACACTGCAGTGATGGCGCATTTCATATTATGTTTGTTTGACAAATCACGTCCGTCACCGCCATCGCGTAAGCCTCGCAGTGTGGACATACGCATATTTATTTATTTCCAACATGTAGGTGTATGTACTCGTTAGTTACATGCGAAACTGAATTTGAATTATTCCCGTTATCCGATTATAATAAAATAATAAAATTGCATTCCCGTGGTCACAGATTACTAAACTTAACCGTTGTCACCACAGTGGGCTGAACTTGCAATAACTGGAATTAAATACTTCACTGGATTTCAGGTTAATTATTGTCTGCGTATACTGGCAGACAGCGCGGTAGAGGATTAAAATTGATCATTGATAAATTTTAAATCTTTTCCGTCTCCGTCCATCACTGTGCGCCGGCCATAATTTTACTCATCTCTCTGGTGTCAGGAGTTCCACGTTCAGAGTTAGCATGAGCGTCTAAGAAAACGATTAGTCTACAGAACAAAAGACAAAAGTTAAAAGAGTAAAATCCGAACTGGATACTCATAATGCTACGAGTAGGGTCTAATGTAGGATCAGCATAAACAATTAAAGTTACATTTTCAACCAGAAATTGTGATCCTGTAGTAAACGCCTACTTGAGTACATTATTTCCGCTATGCAAATTATATAGCGGAAATGTCCACTGGCGTTAGTCGCTGGCGCTAGTCGTTGGCAGTACTGACGCTAGTAAACAAGTCTAATTCAAGCGATAAATAACACATTTTCGTTTGTATTTGCATTTGTCGGTGGTTTTGCGACAGAAAATTGCTTGCGAAATCTCGACCTCGACTGCTATGATGGGAGACTGACATTTTGGATGTGGCATTCAATTTTGACTTTTTTTTCCAAAAAATATGCTCAAATACCTATGGCAAGCAACCTCTCGAATCTTTGAAGATCTAAACAGAGTAGTCAAAGACAAGCCCTTCCATATCCAGTAAGTATGCTATCTGGTATCCTTGCGATGTTTTATTTCACTGTTCTGAGCCTGTGTTAAGCTCAACGTGTTATTAATAGAATTAGAAGTTTGTTGGTGACCGAATTTGAACCTACAACTTTTGGACCAAATGTCGGGTTAGTTTGTAATTATGTTGATTAATTTCACAAGATCTTCTCTACCGTGTGATTTTAGCACAGTAATCAACTCTAAGTTGTGTTAGCTGGGTGTTAAGCTTCAACTAAGAGTGTTTACACATGGTGCAGCGTTTTTCGCCGCTGCAGTGTCATGTTGGTATCAAAACCTGGGTATAAGGGTCTATACAAATCCAAATGAATAATCCAGCGGCACAGCAATGATCACTGTGCACGACGCCTTGTGTAAACGCTTCGAGACACTTTTGTTGATGCCTAGAAGCCAATCGTTTTACAGTATGACTCGTTTTCCTCATCATCATCATTTCAGCCGTAGGACGTCCGCTGCTCCTCTATAAAATTCCAGTGATCGTATTTTTGGCTTGCACACAATTATGACGCAATTGACACACCTTTTCCTTAGTATAGTGCAATTTTTTCAATTTTTTACAAAGGTTGTATAATAAACACAAGACTGTATCACCCAAACGGAATTCGAACCCTATATCTCAATAACATATAAAATCAAGCATCGTGACATCTCTTAAAAGTTTCAAAAGGATATAATTTCATGCAGAAGCAAGCCGTGCGAGCCATTGTGGGCATGTCTGATGATGTCTCTTGCAGAGAGAAAAAATAGGTACTATATACTTATACTATACTTAGGTACCTATATGTATACTTATACTATACGTACCTATTTTTTTGTAAATACATACTTATTATACATATTAACACTCAGACACAAAACAAACATCTATGTTTATCACACAAATATTTGCCTTGGGTGGGGATCGAACCCACAACCTACAGCGCAGAAGGCAGAGTTCCTTACAACTGAGTTGAGTGTGTGAGATTGTCGATAAAAACACCGACAATGTTTCCTTAATTTCCCGTTTTTGGCATTATGTGAAGAAATCTAATTTTGTTAGGACACCAGTCTACCAGCTTCAACTAGTTTACCTCATCCAAACACTAGAACAATCTCTGTTGCATTCCGAATGAGATGCAAATGCAGCGGCTGCGGCAGGAAGCGCCGGCTAGTTTGCTGCTCCGCGGAATTTCACCAGGTACCGTACCTCTATACCCCACTATACTCTACAGTGACGTCATCACCGAATGGTGTTTCTACGGTTTTCTACTTTCCGGATAGTTTTATAACTGCCGTGATAGCCAGTGTCATAGCCATCAGATGTTACTGATGGTTGTGGGTTCGAATACTGGTTCTATGTCATCATTCATCACAAACATTTATTACTCGTCTTAAGACTGCATTCAGAACATTTTGCAAACTCACCGTAGACGTTATAAAAGACATCGTTTTATCCGAGATATTTCAATCATGCGCGATTAAAACTTGGGTCCGACGATTTTCGGGATATTATAGAAATTAAATTATCATTTCGCCGTTTAAAGGGTTATTTTGGTGCTGAAGGTTCTTATGAACTCCAGAACTGGGATAACGGTGTAAATGGGCCATTTTGTGATTATATTAAAATGGTTTTGGAACTTAGGAATATTTTAATCGATATTTTAATCGAAATATTCAGGTAGCTAAGTTACCTAAGTTACCATTATACCATAGTTACCAGATAAGTTTTTAGTAAGTCTAGGACATCAGAAAAATAACAATTGTCGTTGAAAAAAAGTTGGTATAGTATGGTTTATATGAAATAGGATCACGACTGTAAACTCCAAGTACGATAGACATCCTCATAGACCTCCAGGCATTCAGGTACTTTAAGACGTGTTAGTGTGGTTAACGGGGTTAGCCGGATGCACGTCCAAACATTTCGTCGTGACAAGTTGCAAATTGCCACTTATAAAAAAATCCAACGAATTTCTACTAGCAAATAATTATAGGAATAAGAATCTATTTCAAAGTTATGACCTACCTGTGTAACTATATAATATCTATATATATTTACTGATAGGTAAGTACCTACAAGTATAATCAAACCCAAAATATGTTACCAGCGAAGATAAAAACAAAGATCGCATGTTTCTGCCTTAATAAACTTGATCTTTGAAGTCGGGAGCGGAAATGAACCAACATTTTAACATTGTTAGCTCCGTAACAAAATAAACGAATCCACAACATTCTCAAAACATAGTATAATTCAACATCGAAATAAATCCTGCGCACATTGACGAACGGGGCGGCAGAGGATTTAAAATGTATCAATTGAATTTAATAGTTATCCAATCGTTATCTTCTTGTTTATAATATTCTCGTGTCAAAATATTTATGTTTTTTTTTAAATTTGACAGGACAACGTCTGTAGGAACAGCCAGTAAGTAAGTATGCCTTATTTCGATTGGATAACTATTAAGTTCAATTGATAAATTTTAAATCCTCTACCGTCCCCTCCGCTAGTGTGCGCAGGCCCTTCGTTGTCAGAATTCAGACGAACATTTACCTATTTCACTTTTCCCACAATGGCCCAAGACATTTCATTTTAGACCATTCCAGGCAATTAGAAGCCCCTCTAATTACCAACATCTCAGAAATGGGGCAGTTAAAAAAAAACCGACCGGTGCGAGTCGAACTCGCGCACGAAGGGTTTCGTACCATTATCTATAAAAACGGCAAAAAAATCACGTTTGTTGTATGGGAGTTCCCCTTATATATTTATTTTATTCTGTTTTTAGTATTTGTTGTTAAAGCAGCAACAGAAATACATAATCTGTGAAAATTTCAACTGTCTAGCTATCACGGTTTATGAGATACAGCCCTGTGACAGACAGACGGACAGACGGACGGACGGACAGACAGACAGAGAGACAGACGGACAGCGAAGTCTTAGTAATAGGTTCCCGTTTTTACCATTTGGGTACGGAACCCTAAAAATGAAATGAAAAATCTACGTTACGTTTCCATTGAAGCTTTTCGCTCTTTTGTAATTTTTTAATTAAATTTGGTGTATTCTTATAATTTGTTATGGTCACGGTCTAAAGAGCTCGTGAGGTATACGTGTACCGTGTATTTAGGTATAAAACAGGGTTTGAAGAGTGCCTACGCATCTATCTACGAAAAAATAATTGCAAAATTATTTATTTTACTGAAAATTATTATGTTTTGAGTAAAATAAATATAATTCCCATAGCTTTTTACTTTGCTGAAGGAAATTCAAAGTGAAATTATTTTTAATTTACAATCTAGCTTGAAGAATTACCAAGATTATTCTGCAATACCTATATTATTGGTATATTGTTATTAAAGTTACTAAATCCATCAAGAACCTCAAAAATGTTTTATATTTTTGTTGACTACATAGAGTATAGTTACTGAAAACCTTCGCAACTTCGTTCACGAGAGTTTTTTTTAAACCGACTTCCACCCCCCGCGGCGTACCCCTTAGGGATTGAATTTCTTTAGGGATTGAAATTACTTTCTTAGTGCACCCATACACATCAAAAGGAATACATTAATAAACAAATATAAATAGGATCACGACTGTAATCCCCAAGTACGGTGTAGACATCCTCTCAGATCTCCAGGCACTTAGATACTCTGAAGATATCTAGTGGGGGTAGTTAGAGGCTCGTCGAAACATTATATTTGGCACATGCCCACATTTTTCAATAGTTAGGCATTTCATACGTGACAGGATGCAGGCCCATCGCAGCTTATAAGAATACTAACTGGTTTCCTCACGATGTTTTCCTTTACCGTTTTGAGCACGTGTTTTTGATGCGCATATAAACATTTCTAATAGAAAAATCTATTGATGCACGCCGGGATTCGAACCCACGACCTTCAGATTGAAAGTCAAGGTACCTCCCACTCGGCCAACACGGCAAAAGGAATACACCCTCCAAATTTTAAATTCTATCACCAGTGGTTTAGCCTGTGCGTGGATAGAGCAGTCAGTCAGTAACGCAAGACTTTTTTATATTTAGATACAGCATAAATAATTATAAAGGTTTTTTTCAACCTGAAATGTTGGGACGTGACGTGACTACTCCTTATGATGATGAATAGGTGATATTATGTTCTACTCTTACTACTTTTACTTTGAAATAATGTTTCATAGTTTTCCTGTTATAAGTATGAGACTCGTACTCACTAAGACGTTTCAAAGTGATCCTTGTGATTTTATTGAAATAAATGATTTTAGAATTTGAATTTGAATTTAATTTGATGATAACTACAAATTGACGTACACTATCAAGATTTTGGAGATGTCAATAGGCAGTTGTTAATATTATCCACAAATTGAGTGGGTATTAGCATAGATTAAGTATTGTGTGTATCAGTCATCAAACGCTGTATAATTAACATTCTGATTGACAGCGGTATCGATACATCCTTAGCACGGTAGCGAGCATATTGAATCGCTAACAGGTCGGCGATGTTGAACAGAATGTACTACGTTGTTCAAGTGAAGGTATTTTCAGACAGATTTTAATCCCTGCACCCCATTAGGGGTGGAGTTTCGGGAATTCCTTTCTTAGTGCACCCCTATACACTAAAAGTAATACACCTTCCAAATCGCAAGTTTCAAGGATCAGTGGTTTAGGCTATGTGTTGATAAATGCCATTCAGTGACGCATTTTGGTACTTATGAGTCTTAAAGGGACTCTGAGCGTCCAGTGGCACTTCCAATTGATTTTTAAATATATCTCTTCATTTAAAATAAATGTGCAGAAAAGAAGACCGTCGTATTTATAGTAAATATAATGAAATATTTATCTGACAAAATAAAATTGTTTCATGACGCCGAACACAAGTTGAAAAGTGGTAATAATTCGTGTTTCTAGTCTTCGGTCACCGAAGATATTGTGCCTATATTATGGACCAAAGAGGGTTGACGTCAGGCGGAGGTTGGTAAAGCCAAATTCTCTTCGTAACATGTTGTGCCTACCCCACATTAAGTGTGAAAAGGAAAAGAAAATGATGAAGATATGAGCATACGGTGAACTCACTAACAATTTAAAATCGTCTAAACTAGTGCTTACCCCGACGCCATACGAGTCAATGATAGATGCTTTCCGCGTTCGTCCTACTTACTAAATAGACTAACATTATCATTAATTTAGTAGCTAACTGAGTTACGTATTACATTCTGTTTTGGGTTTCCGTTTGTAATCAGTGGAAAGCTTGGTTGCGAATCATATTTCAAAACTAGAGCATAAGATAATTAGAATTTTATTAAATAAAGATTTTAAACAAATTTGTTAGCTATGTCATTGACTGAAAAATTCAAAATGCTTAAAACCGGGGAAGCGACTCAACCGGGTCTTACAAACTTTTAGATTTGTAATATTACTAAGATTATAACACCCAGATTCAGTACAAACATCGGGTGTTAAGGGTGAGTTGCCATCTTGAAATCCACACACGTGATTTCAAATGCCACATTTTAAATCACGAATATTTGAGCGCTGTCATTGGTCCGCTCCGCACAGCTCTGCGTAGGTGGCAACTCACCCTTAAAATACAATGTATAGGAGCATAGATCCTATGCTCACCACTTAAAAAAACTGTCCTCGGTAGGAATTTAACCCAGCACAGAGAACAGTATTACAGTATTATCAACTGAGCTGTGAGGCCAATTAATCGGGCCTTGTTTCAATTTCAACACATTCGTCTTTGTTAGACGATGGGCGTTATTGCATTGCAAGTGGTACACTGTACAACTATTTATGCAATCTGCGTGCTACCTCGTAGTTATCTGGGATATTTAATATCGCCGCTGGGACGTGTAAACGCGGAGTAAGTGGAACCAGCAAATTGCTATATTGCGGTTTAATGGCTTCAGAAGTTGGTTTGTACCTTTACTTTGACCAATAATTTACGCTATTTTACACACTGTATCGGTTAAGATAAAGCCGCTAATTGTACTGAAAGAAATAATATTTTTTTTAACACGTATCAAACTAGTTAGCATTCTCGACGATGGGCTTGCAATTTTTAACGTATTACAAGATATTGAATGGTCTCACAGCTCAGTTGGTAGTAGCTCTGCCTTCTGCGCTGTAGGTTGTGGGTTCGATATTTTGTTCTGTGTCTAGGTGTTATGTATCATAATGTATGTATTTACAAAAAAAACGTGTAATAAGTATTTTATCAGTTATATAGTTCCCATAGTACAAGCTTTGCTTAGTTTGGGGCTAGATGGCGCTGTGTAAAAATGTCCAACAATATTTATTTGTTTACGGAATGCTAATTACTGCAAAATGTGGGCATTAGTAATGTTAAGACGTGCCTCTGACTCATTTTCTAGGCATAGGTATTCAAGAGTCTGAGCGCCTGAAGATCTGAGAGGATGTCTACCGTGCTTGGGATTTTTTTTAATTTTTTTATTTCAATTCTTTTGACGTGTATAAAACCAATAAAGAAAATTAACCTAAACAGTGGTACAAAGAGTGTTACAATCAACTTGAATCGCCTCCGGATCTAAGGGGCCTTGTCACAAGCTCCTAAAGTAATATCAAAACTATATAACTCACGATGCGATAGTGAAAACGCTATACGGGTTCGTATTTCGTTATCACTATCGCATGAGTAATATTGTTTTGATATTACTTTTGAGCTTGTGGTATGGCCCCAGGACTTGAGTCAGAAGCAACCAGCGCAAATATTGGTATTGAGTTGACACCATGCGTAATTACTTGGGTAAGACTCGCCTTCAGTTTAACTTTCAAATTCTTTGGCTTTGTAGTAACTTGTATCGAGTCAAGTTCGAAACCTTTGGGTTTTGTTGAAATAAACTTTGTTTCAGTCTTTGATTAGTTGGAGATACCTACTGCTAGAAATAATTACATTTATCATATAAAACAGAATAAGTTTTAATATTTCGGTCATTTACTCTTGACCTTTGGGTAGATTCCGCAACGTGTTAGGCATTCATGTTTTACTTAGAATTATAATTGTCTCTTAAATAAAACGTTTTTTTTGGTACGGAACTTTGTGTTTTTTATCTTTTGGTAAAAACGGGACACTATAACTAAGACTCCGCTGTCCGTCTGTCTGTCACCAGGCTAATGAACCGTGATAGCGACAGTTGACATTTTCACAGATGATGTATTTCAGTTGCCGCTTTGTTGTTAACAAATACTAAAAACAAAATAAAATAAATTTATACAACAAACGTGATTTTTTTGCCGTTTTTTTATACGTAATGTTACGAAACCCTACGTGCGAGAGTTCGACTCGCATTTGGCCGGTTTTTTCATACGCAAAGGTACCTTCCTACTTATTTCTTAAAAAGTGTATTAATCTGTGTGCATGTCAATTAAAATGTAATTTCAATTTTAGTGCTACTTGCTTCGAGTCGCTCGAAGTTCTTTCATCTTCAATAATTCGATCCGAAGGTCGTTGATTCGAATTCCGGTCACGCATCAATAGATTCTATTTCAAAAAAGTATGTGCGCATTAACACGTGCTCAAAACGATGAAGGAAAAACATCGTGAAAAACCCGCGGTTCAGTTAGCTCCACACGTATTGACCATATATTTTATGTTTTAAGTATAGGTGCTGGCCAAGCCTACTCCATCTAAAAGTATATACCAGGTACAGCCTCTCATAGGGGACTAAAAAGTTCCACTTCACACGCCGTATAAACCGATTCTATACATTTGGTTTAGCTAAATTTTCAGTAGGTACATTAGGTTACTTATAAAATACACAAGCAACAAATGAGTAGTATGTGTTGACTGAGTAGGATCGGAAAGTACCTCGACTTTCAAGCCGAAGGTCGTAGGTTAAAATCCCGGCCATGCAACAATGGAGTTTTATATTTTAAAACAATATAATGCGCATTTACACGTAGTCTATGTCTAACGTACTTGCGAATTTTGGTAGAATGCGTATCATTCAGTGGTATAAACTAATATCAGATTTGTTAAGATAAAATAAATTACGAGTATTGAGCGACCTTAATAGGTTCAACCTTTTTGGTAGAATGCGTTGCTATGACAACTAAATGTTTTAGTCTGAGATATCAGATTTTTTGCACACCAGCGCTATCTATATCAATATCATCCTTTTTGCATTTTTTCATCATTTAGGGGTTGTTTTTTGGATTATAAGTACCCCCTTATGTTTGTCTGATTTTTATCGTTTAGGCCTGATTGTGGTACATACAAACAAACTCACAAACTTTCACTTTTATAATATTATTAGGATAAGATTAGGATTATAGGTATAGTTCGCCGTGTGAAAGCATCTAAGTAACACAATGTATTACGTCTCTGTCAGGTTAGAGCGGCGAGGGAGAGGCAGGCCGCTAACGCGCGAATGTTCGATGATTAGCATTGCAAATACCCACTCATGAGCTAGTTTACGTACACACTGCGGCTTAACTTCACTTCGATATGTTTAAAACATACTCTCTCACAATTTTATGTAACACTAGTTACTTCAAGCGACTTCATCTACGTTGTACCCACCAAGATAATTTTTTTTTAAATAGTTGGTCCAATTTTAATAATGTATCTGAAAGATGGTATTTTTTTTCAAATAGTTACAGTGGTTTCGGAGATTATAAACTTTTAACTCAATCAGACTACTGATTAAGGAGTTCCGTTGGACAGCTCCTGGCTCCATCATCAGATCAGCTCGCTGTCTCGCTGAGTTGCAAGATTCCACCTCAACGAATATTGTTACATAGATATTATTTTTCAAACTATCGTGATTAGTAGACATAACAATATATTTTGACACGGGTCTTTATCACGTAATTACCTTTAATTTACTTTCCCGACGTTTCGGCTATGTTACAATAACCATGGTCGCGGGCAGACTGTCCGCGACTATGGTAAGGACCCGTGTCAAAATATATAGTTTTGTTACATAGATAATTAGTGTACATGTAATTGTACATTGTGAAACGCACTGTGACATTAGTTAGATAAGACTAAAAAACCCCAGCGACTTCGGTCGCTTAAAGTTATTTATTTCAGATTGTCCCCTCTTAGATGTTGGGATCATATGTTGGTCAGAAGAACGTCCTAACGTTACACAAGTTTGCAAGCTTTTAAGAATATTACCTGACTTCCTTCACCTTTAAAATCCTTTGGTACACGACCTTATTAAAAGTTGAGGCACCTTTTATTGGAGCATCACGAATCTTGACTAAAGTTTATTCTTTGACTTTACTCGAGGCAGTATCAAATTTCATTTCGTTTATCGAATAACACAGAACCCATTGATGCTCGCTGGGAGTACAATTTAATATATAAAATTATTGGTGGACTTTTACACACTCTAGCCTTAAACTAAGCAAAGCTACTATGGGAACTTAGATAACTCATATATATTATCTTATATACTTTTTTTTTTGTAAATGCATACATATGATACAATATAACACCAGGACTCAGAACAAACATCTACGTTCATTACACAAATATTTGCCCTGGTTTGGAATTGAACCTGCAGTTCCTTAAGGCAGAGCTACTACCAACTGAGCTGTGAGGCCAGTCAAATTGGCTTGAATGACGTCATATCAAACTCATTCTGTCAGAACGGAATGTATCTGTATAAAATCGGCCATGCGACCATAGCTGTGTAATGACCGAGACTGATTCTTCACTAAACTGAAAAAAAAAACAGTTTTTTAACAAATTATGATCGATGTTTGCTTGCACGTAAGCCAGTGATAATAAAGTATAAAGATTATCGTTTCAGTAAATATCGATGAGTGAATATCAAAAAATGGACACTAATCCTATGGGGATTAGAACTAAGGTTGTAACCTCGAAATATCCTACCTAGATTTCTATTAAGCTGAAAACATAATAGCAGAAACTTTTCACGATAAAGATATTGTTTCAAAATGATACGTTTTAGAATTTATGATCGAAATATTTTATATACCTACTATTAAAATCAACTTGTGATTTATTGTTAAAGATAGGTAATATGTAGATCTAGATTTCTATTAGGATAGATTTTTGATAAGTAATTATACATAATTTATATCATTAATTTATTCGAAAAGCTAAGGCGGACCACGCGCCGACGTGTGTTTTTCGTCATTGCAGCGGTCGGTAGGATTATTTATCGAAGTGATTAAAGATGGGTACATCTTTATTCACATATACTATACATTATAAAATAGGAGATGTGGCTTGTTCACAAGTATTTATTTTTTCGTTTCGAACAAAAACAATCGTCGACTGGGAGCGCCTTAAGATAGGTACCTAACATGAGGTACTTTTCGAGGGACACTTGAGGGACCTCAGAAGAGTTTGTGTCGAGGTAGTTTCGAGGTTAAAACTAAGAATATGGGGGACCTAAGCCTGCAGGACCTAAGTCACTGCCTAATTGACTGTACAATCGCGAAACTGCACTCTACAAAGCGAGCAGTTCGTCATTGAGACTACGTCAAGGGAATTTTCCTGGAAACGCACTCGCCATTAAGACACGCAATTTTCGCGTTGCTAAGAATCGGAGTCTGACTGGCGGACTCAGAATATTTCCGCCATTCAGAATAACTAAAAGTATGTTAAGAATGAATAGTTTATATGCTAGTGTGTACGCACATCAATTCTCTGGAGGTAAGTGTCAGTGTTACCGTAGTTGGGACCTGATTGCCTTTGTACCGTTGTTTGTACGATTGTTTGGAGGGGGCTGTATAATTAGCCTGTCATGGCGGCAGGGACATTAAATGGCTTAGATTTATGGCTTGAGGAGCTAGACGTATTTTACAAGAATAAACATTAATGATCAAGATAGCTTATGAATTTTATTTCGGACTTTGTTGCTTGTTGTTCACTCACAAATCACCGCCGACCACGCAGATTGCCAAATTGCACAGTATTTGTTGTTATAGAGGCAACAGAAATGCATTGTCTGTGAAAAATTCAACTGTCTAGCTATCATGGTTCATGAGATACAGCCCTGAGACAGACAGACGGACAGACGGACAGACGGACAGACGGACAGACGGACAGACCCTAAAAATGACTTGGTAAGCTAAGCCGCGAGCTTTTCACTAACCTAACCTAAGAAATAATCAATAATATGAGCACAGCAAAATAGAAGCAAACCACAATAATACCCTTTCTTCCGTGATAAAATGGTCAATAAAACCACAATTTATTTGAAACTTCTCAAGAACTCCCCAAGACCACGACCAGACTTAATTTAAATCCTCCAAAGTCATTGAAAGAGTTCATTTTGTGGCCTTTCGGTTGCTTTGACTCTACTTCGACCATTCATTATAGTGAAAGTCTAGAAGTGAAACTCCCGCACCTACAATATATATATTACTTTCAAGGCTCTATATTCTTTACACAAAAACTCATGGAAGAAAAATAATGATGTGTTTATTGCCTGATTCTTCTAAGTTTAGTAGGAGAAGGAAAATGCGTAGTGTCAAGAGAATAATTTTAAATTACATACGTGACAGGTTACTAACCGGTGTCAACTGGTTGCAATATTTTTATTAATATGCAGAAATGAGCTTGCCACCTGTCATTAAATTGCAAAGAGTGGGCATGTTCTAAATGGGTGGAGGTGAGCGATAAGAATGAGTTAATTTAGCTTGCAAAAATTATATTATTTTCAACAAACCTATTATATAAAAAAAAACGATTACGAATGTACGGTAGACACCGTTTTAGATCTTCAGGTTTACACTAGGATCCTTGAAAATGTCTCATTTGCAGAAAAAATCACTTAATACTACTTAAGTTTATTTATTTTCTCTCACAAAGTTAATCAGTAACTTTACAGTAGTAAGTAAGTAAGGCCAAAATGTTATATATGTCGGCGCGATGCCGCTTTTAATTAATTAATTAGCTAGTTTAGATTAATTATTAGATTACAAAATTCATCAAATGATTTTGTATTTTCGAACATGTTCTAAAATGGATTCATTGTAGGTAATTAGTTTAAAAATAGAGATGTGTAATGATTTGTTTTGATGCGCAAACCAAATGATTACTCGTGATTAATTTAAGATTGATTTTGTCACATGAGAACCTTTTCTAAAATCATGTTTTGATTTATAAGTCACCAAAAGTATTTTTACTATGTTAGGTTCAGAATCTATCTTGAACTTCCTTTACGGATGAAATATTCGACGGATGTTTCATCCCTAAATGTTTTAACTGAGATAAAATTAAGTTATCTCTTTTAGAAACAGGTTTAAAATTCATAAAGTGAATTTACAATTAAGATTTAGATTTTAAAAACCAATTAATTTTAAACATCGTGATTAATAATTTGTATTGACTTTGCAACGTGGTCCACTTGTTTTGTTGAGTGGGGTAGAACGACATTACTGTTCGAGACACCATTGTAAAAGGTTTAAGTGAAGTGAAAGTGTTCTGATTATATCCTGTGAGTATTTACCTGCTTATTTACTTAGCCTTAAGCCCTATTTACTGGATAAGTTTGGTTTAATAAAGATTTATGTTTAAACTGCTTTGTTATTTGCAATGAGCGATGATAGCAATGAAGAAGGTGACGTCAGCCTATCTGACGTCACTCTTTCTAAAAACCCCGCTGGTCAGACCCCTTCGTTATCAGAAGTGGGATTACCACCCACTTCTCTACCATCTGACTCAAACAATGAAAATAAGAACGCTTCTGTTAACGGAGTACCAGCGGAGTTTTTCACGCAGATGTTGCAAATGATGAAGCACGTATCCGATCGTATCACGAAACAACCTGAGCCTAAAATTAAAATTAGTGACATATTTCTGCCGTCATACGATCCGGACGCGAATATTGGTGTGCGTGAGTGGTGTCAGCATGTGACTACTGCCATGGAAACTTATAATCTTAACGACTACGACATTAGAATGAAAGTGGGTAGTTTACTTAAAGGTCGGGCAAGGTTATGAGTTGACAATTGGCTTGTTTCAACCGCTACCTGGCAGGAACTGCGTGATGTTTTGATAACAACATTTGAACCCGAGAATAGATATTCTCGAGATATTTATCGCTTCAGAGAACACGTTTATGAAAGTACTAAAGATATTGCGCAGTTTTTGTCAGAGGCTTGGGTATTATGGCGGCGCATTACCAAAGATAAACTTTCTGATGATGACGCAGTTGAGGCTGTGATTGGATGTATTGGTGACGAGCGAATGAGAATCGAATTGTTAAATGCCCGTGCCACTTCAGTACCTGAATTAATTTCTGTGGCATCATCGATAAAGCGGGTTAAGCGACCTCATCCTGGTACATCTAGTTCACAGCAGGCCCCAACAAAACGACCTCGGTTCGCTGATAAGTCATCTCTCTTTTGCCAAGTATGCAAGAAGTCTGGCCATGATATTCGCGATTGTAGATACCGTAATAAATCTGAAAACCCTCGGACGCTTACTGAGAACTCTAAACCTGCTTCACAGAATACAGATAAACCAACTTGCACTTTCTGCTCTAAGATTGGTCACACTTATGAAACATGCTACAAGCGTCAGCGTACGATAGTGAACAACGTAAATTGCGTAGGATTTCCTAAACTTAATTCTATTACGGTGACTATTGGTAACTTGAAATTAAAAGCACTTTTTGATAGCGGGGCGGAATGTTCAGTGATGCGCGAATCATTAGCAGAGAAGTTACCTGGAAGACGAATGCATGTTGTCAATTACTTGAAAGGGATAGGTCAATATACTGTGGTTTCACTATCAACACTAACTACGGTTTGTGTTATCGATGACGTAAGTGTAGAGCTTCAGTTTCACGTGGTCCCAGACTACGAAGTAGGTTCAGATATTCTGATAGGTATGAATCTAGTAGATAAAACCAACTTGAGCGTACTGGTGAATTCTCAGGGTGCTACATTGGTTCGGCAACCGGTGGTGTACCACATGCGATCACAATGTGAAAAATTTGACCAAATAGATTGCGATTTAAACAATGACGATCAAATTAATGCATTGAAAATTTTGCTAAACAAATTTGAACATTTATTTGTTCGCGGTTACCCACACACACGTGTCAATACAGGTCAACTTGAAATACGTTTAAAAGATCCTAGCAAGTGTGTTGAGCGTAGACCGTACCGATTAAGCCCGGTTGAACGCGAAAAAGTACGTAACATTATACAAGACTTACTCAAACACAACATCATTCGCGAAAGTCAATCGCCATTTTCAAGCCCAATAATTTTGGTCAAAAAGAAGAACGGTCAAGATCGCATGTGTGTGGACTACCGTGAACTGAACCGGAACACCTTGAGAGATCACTATCCGTTGCCAATAATATCCGATCAAATAGATCAGCTAGCAGGGGGGGTTTATTTCTCCACATTTGACATGGCAGCAGGGTTTCACCAGATACCTATCGCGGAGGGTTCAATTGAGAAAAGTGCCTTCGTTACTCCGGATGGTCTTTACGAATATCTAGCAATGCCCTTTGGCCTTAGTAACGCTGTTTCTGTGTATCAGCGATGCATGAATAGGGCTCTGGCTTCTCTCTTGAACTCTCCGGAGCAGGTTTGTCAGGTTTACGTTGATGACGTGCTCTCAAAATGTACAGAGTTTGCTGAAGGACTTTCTCATATAGAACGAATTCTAATTGCCTTACAAGAGGCTGGCTTTTCGATTAACATTGACAAAACTGCCTTTTTTAAACGCTCCATTGAGTACTTGGGCAACATTGTATCAGACGGACACGTTAGTCCGAGCCCAAGAAAAGTGGAGGCTTTAACTAAGGCACCCATACCGAAAACCGCCAAACAAGTTAGGCAGTTTAACGGCCTCGCCGGGTACTTCAGACGTTTCATTCCTGATTTTTCGCGCGTTATGGTACCCCTTTATGAACTAACAAAGAAAGACGCCAAATGGGAATGGAACGAAAGACACGACGAGGCTCGAAATCGCATTGTACAACATTTGTCTACTGCGCCTACCCTTATGTTATTCCAGGAAAGTTCACCGATCGAGCTCTACACAGACGCAAGCAGCCTCGGCTATGGAGCGGTGCTGGTTCAGACCATCAAGACCCGCCAGCACCCAGTCGCGTACATGAGCCAGCGCACTACGGACGCCGAGAGCCGCTACCACTCGTACGAGCTCGAAACCCTGGCGGTGGTGAGGGCCATAAAACATTTTCGACACTACCTTTACGGTCGAAACTTTAAGGTAATAACCGACTGTAATGCCTTAAAGGCGTCCAAGCATAAAAAGGATTTGCTGCCTCGTATTCACCGGTGGTGGGCTTTTCTGCAGAATTATGATTTTGAGGTAGAGTACAGGAAAGGCGAGAGACTTCAGCACGCCGATTTCTTTAGCAGAAACCCATGCACCGAGATTACAATGAATGTCATTACTAAAGATTCTGAATGGTTGCAAATCGAACAACGACGCGACGATGATCTTCGCCCACTTATCGACAGCATGTCCACCGATAACCCAGCAACAGAGTATGTCGTTGAAAACGGGTTATTGATGAAAATTATCACCAATTCGACACTCGGTAGGCATAAACTACCCATTGTTCCAAAGTCATTCCAGTGGAGTTTGATTAACTCTTATCATACGTCGCTGCAGCATCCTGGATGGGAGAAGACCCTTCAAAAGCTGAGAGAGTCTTACTGGTTTGAGAAGATGAGTACAACTGTCAGACGATTCGTTGAAAATTGCGTTATATGCAGGACCTCTAAAGGACCGTCAGGTCCGGTGCAAGCACAGCTTCATCCGATTCAGAAACCTTCTGCAGCATTTCAAGTCATTCACATGGATATCACAGGAAAGCTTGGTACCAGGAACGCGGATGGACGAGACGAGTACGTCATCGTAGCTATCGACGCATTTACCAAGTACATACTACTCAGTTACTCCAACGACAAAAGTCAAAGTAGCAGCCTCGCAGCACTCAAACGACTGGTTCACCTGTTTGGAACCCCGGTACAGGTCGTGGTGGATGGCGGTCGTGAATTTCTCGGTGAGTTCAAAGTCTATTGTGATCGTTTTGGAGTTAACATACATTCTATAGCGCCAGGAGTAAGCCGAGCAAACGGTCAAGTTGAAAGGGTGATGAGCACATTGAAAAATGCCCTTACAATGATTAAAAACTATGACACTGCAAATTGGCAGACTGCACTGGAAGCCTTACAGCTCGCATTCAACTGCACTCCACATAGAGTAACTGGAGTTGCACCACTCACCCTTCTCACACGACGCCAACACTGCGTACCATCTGAACTTTTACGACTGGTGAACATTGACGATGAGTCTGTTGACTTTGACTTGCTTGAACAGCATGTACAACAGAAAATGACTGCTGCTGCTACATACGACAAGCAAAGGTTTGACAAGCCCAAAGCGAAAATGCATCTGTTTCAAAGAGGCGACTATGTACTTATAAAAAAATAATCCCAGAAACCAGACTTCGTTAGACCTCAAATACAGTGAACCGTATGAGATCCACAGAGTACTGGACAATGACCGGTATATGGTGAAACGTGTGACTGGTAGAGGACGTCCACGTAAGGTGGCCCACGACCAGTTACGTCGAGCGCCACAACCAGGAGATCAGGAAACCGTGTCGGCGAGCTTAGATGATGAACCTCGGCAACAAGAAACATCTCGAAGCCCTGATGACGTGTCGACAGATTCCATTCAGCAGACTACATCCCAGCCGGCTGTCGTCGCTGTTGCTTCAAACGAGCCGCAGCTGTTCACGTCTCAAGCTGTCTAGATGTTGGATGCCTAAGTAAACGGTTAGTTCTTTCCGTTTTATTTATACCCTTGACCCAGATTCACTACCAAATAAACTGGTAAGATGAACCTAGAAAACCTAGGAGACATCTTATGTCTGCCTAGATGATCACTAAATAATTTTAACTGTACAAACCATTTACATTCCTTGATTCCCTACCTACTTCAAGATTGTTTTCAGAGCCTCTGGGGACCACGGTCAAAAAAAAAAATTAATAATAATAAGGCCTAGACCCCAGCATCGTCCTTTCTGAAATCCTTTAGAACCTCTGTGGACCACGGCGTACAAGACCGCCCAGACCACAGCATCTATAACCTGTGAGCTATCATTCCATTATTTTTAGAGCCTCTGGGGACCACGGTCACAAAAATAAGGCCTAGACCCCAGCATCGTCCTTTTCCAAATCCTTTAGAGCCCCTGTGGACCACGGCGTACAAGACCGCCCAGACCACAGCATCATCCTTGTCTACGAGAAACTGATCATGCATTAATGCGTGGAGCATTTGCATTGACACATACAATAAATAAAAACATGCGGAATGCGTGGAGCATTGGCATTGTACTACCTCGCTCACTTCCTTACGTACAGAATAGCTCTATTTACTTTGAACATTGAACTGTTGAACTACTTTATGGTTACATGTGATAATCACCTAAAAAGTAAACATTACTGACAGCTTGGTTAAAACCTTTCCACCGAGTACATAAACAATAAAGTTTTACTGAGGAGTAAAAACTTACATTGTGTAACAACATTATCTAAAACCAAGTTATCAGCTAGTGTACCCGTGGATGGATGCCTGGCTAAGAAAATTGTTTCTTCTTTCAGAATCGCGACTGGTGCAGAGCACGCACCGTCTCGCAGAATGGCCGTGTCGGCGCGATGCCGCTTTTAATTAATTAATTAGCTAGTTTAGATTAATTATTAGATTACAAAATTCATCAAATGATTTTGTATTTTCGAACATGTTCTAAAATGGATTCATTGTAGGTAATTAGTTTAAAAATAGAGATGTGTAATGATTTGTTTTGATGCGCAAACCAAATGATTACTCGTGATTAATTTAAGATTGATTTTGTCACATGAGAACCTTTTCTAAAATCATGTTTTGATTTATAAGTCACCAAAAGTATTTTTACTATGTTAGGTTCAGAATCTATCTTGAACTTCCTTTACGGATGAAATATTCGACGGATGTTTCATCCCTAAATGTTTTAACTGAGATAAAATTAAGTTATCTCTTTTAGAAACAGGTTTAAAATTCATAAAGTGAATTTACAATTAAGATTTAGATTTTAAAAACCAATTAATTTTAAACATCGTGATTAATAATTTGTATTGACTTTGCAACGTGGTCCACTTGTTTTGTTGAGTGGGGTAGAACGACATTACTGTTCGAGACACCATTGTAAAAGGTTTAAGTGAAGTGAAAGTGTTCTGATTATATCCTGTGAGTATTTACCTGCTTATTTACTTAGCCTTAAGCCCTATTTACTGGATAAGTTTGGTTTAATAAAGATTTATGTTTAAACTGCTTTGTTATTTGCAATGAGCGATGATAGCAATGAAGAAGGTGACGTCAGCCTATCTGACGTCACTCTTTCTAAAAACCCCGCTGGTCAGACCCCTTCGTTATATATTTATTTAGTTATTTATTTATAAAAAAACGACCTACTCGTACGAGTTCGCCTTCTCTATTTTTTTACATATCCAAGCTAAAAGAAGGCATGTGGTAAAAGGAATCTCTTTAACAATTTCACTGAACGCAGGGAATGCACTCGAGTCTTGCTACTGCGTCTGTACGAGTTCGCCTTCTCTATTTTTTTTACATATCCAAGCTAAAAGAAGGCATGTGGTAAAAGGAATCTCTTTAACAATTTCACTGAACGCAGGGAATGCACTCGAGTCTTGCTACTGCGTCTGTACTTGTATCCCACTGAGGTTTAAAGTGAATTTAATATTTTTATGTGATTTGTTTGTACGGAACTTTGCGGTGTGCTCTCTAGGGTTTTGTGCGGAGATTACTGAATTCTACGCTACACGCTTTTATTAATCCTTTCGTGTCACTGGTTTTTAGGGTTCCGTACCCAAAGGGTAAAAACGGGACCCTATTATTAAGACTTCGCTGTCCGTCTGTCCGTCTGTCCGTCTGTCCGTCTACTACACACTACTACAATTACTAAAAACAGCATAAAATAAATATTTAAGTGGCTCCCATACAAAAAACGTGTTTTTATAGATAATGTACGCAACTCTTCGTGCGCGAGTCCGATTCGCACTTGGCCGGTTTTTTTCACCAACAAACATCTATACTAATATTACAAGTGCGAAAGTAGCTCTATCTGTCTGTGACGTTATCGCGGCCAAACCGCTAAGCCGATTGTGTTGAAATTTCATTTAGAGATTGTTTAAAGATAGACAAGATTACATTTTTTTCCAAAATTTTCTTTGATCTTCAGGAATTTTAATGTTTTACGATAAAGTCGTCAAAAATAGATTTCCTGAATCTATGCGGACGAAGTCGCGAGTAAAAGCTAGTAATATTATAATGCGAGAGTTGCTCTGTCTGTCTGTGAAGTTATCGCGGCCAAATGAAATAAAAGCTTTACAAAATTAATATGTGACATTTTGTTAATAGCTCCTACTTGACCTAGACTCGTGTACTTGTATGTATATATGTTTTGGTTTTGTATGCACACATGGATACACACACACACAATAAGCCAAGCTCAATACCTAGACACCTCCGTATGAAGGTATCTTAAATTTAATAAACTCTTAGCATAAAATACGATGAGCAACTCAAAATAGCTATGTTATAATAATACACATTGCGATTTATACGTTATCCGGCTCAAAGCGAGCGGTTAATAAAAATTCCACACTAGAAGTTATTTTGCAAGAGGCCTCAGGGGAAGCTCGTATCAGAGTCTAGCGTAAAACGCGAGCCGCGCGGACGTGATATAGCGTGCTGCAAGTTATAAGAAATAAACAAAAAAAAATAGTTGCACGACTGTAATCCTTGAATACGGTCGCTCACTATTTTTCATTCTCAGTTTGCCAGGAAGAAATCGCTTTTAAGCGATAAAGCCGGGGCCCATTGACCTAATCAAAAAATTATTTTTATGTTTTTCTTGTTTATTTTCTGGAGTACAATAAAGTTAGCGATAAAGCCGCCCATTGTACTTATTCAAAGATTATTTGTATGTGTTTCTTGTTTTTTTCAGGTTTATTTTCTTTTCTTATCTACGGTAGACATCCATTCAGAGAGAAAAAAAAAAACATCACGATGGTAATCCTGTAATACAGTAGACGTAGACATCCTCACAGATCTTCAAATGCTCAAATGTTTAAAGGAGTCAGAAACACGTCATAACAGTACACTTGTCACATGTCCATATTTTGTAGTCTATCATCCCATATGTAACAGGATGCAAGCCAAGAATAGTAACTGTTTTCCTCAGGATGTTTTAGCAATACCAATTCCTTTAGTTTCAATGTGTGTATCATATGTATACACACACACATTGAAACTAAAGGAACATTAAGACCCACTTTACCTTCAGTTAAGAAAGTACCTCCCACGCGGCATTATTGGCTTTTAAATGGAATTTAATAATTTAATTAAGTGAATGCTGAAGGTACTTCTTACACCCGCTCCTGCGTACGCGCCCGCTTCCTCCCCTAACTCGCACCATCCATCCCGGCATTTCTCTATGAAATACCATTGCCTACGAGTAGGTGAGAATATGTTTGAGATTGTAAAATTTCCCCAGGTGACGGCCGTTGTGTAACTATGGCCGTGTAATATGGACCAGGGGATTACAACTGTCTAGAACACTTTTGGTGCTGCCTTTCCTTTGGTGTAGTATCGTTGTCTCCGGTGACCGTGCCCCCGTCAACGGGGACAACGGGAATTCATTTTTACATTAAAAAATACTTCCCGTTGTCCCCGGTCTCTGTCCCCGTTGAATAAGTGAAATAAATTTAAGCCCGGTGTCCCCGGTGTGTACTTCGCAGAATCAAAAGGAGTCGACGTCTTTTTTTAATGTGATCGAAATAATGGTATCAATTTCATTAAGTACAAAATCCTTATAATTTTAAATCTATCGTATGTTCCTCTAAAGTGGTGTTAGCCCTTTCAATCTCTCTTGTACATCTTTTAGAAGAATCCAAAGGTCTGCTGTAAGATAACTTTTTTAGGGTTAAGCTCGCCTTTGCACATATTATTTGTAATGTCTTAATTGTTAATGTTGTCTGTGTACAATAAAGTAATAAAGTAAATTAATGAAGAATACATAAATAAATTGTTGGACATTTAACACATCTCCATCTGGCAGCAAAGTAAGCACTAATATACTACTATACTACACCAAAGAATAAGTTATCGCTGGTTATAGTTTCTGACTAATTTAATTTATCCAAATTACTCCAAATCATCAGTTTAATAGATACAACTGAAGTTAAATTAATTTGAAATTTGGGTTAGGATTAAGGTTAGGGTCTAAATCCTTGAAAATATTAGGCTTGAAGATGCCTAAGCATCTTGAGATCTGAGAGCATGTCTTGAGGATTACAGTCGTGATCCTATTTTTTTTTTTTCATTTTCATTTTATTTTCCAACTACTTTGTCCACGTATATTCAGAAAATCGACTTTTGCCAACTTTATCCTAAAACATTGTAATTACTAAAAATCTAAAAAGTAGCCAATGTCCGTCTCAAGATTTTAAAGTATCTCTAAATGAAATTTCATCGCAATCGCCTCAGCGGTTTGGCCGTGATAACGTCACAGACAGACATACAAAGCTACTTTCGCATTTATACTATTAATATATATAACCAGCGATTTAGTACATTTGCAAACGCCATTTTAAAATCCCACAGGAGTCTGAGTTTGTTTTTCAAGTTGGAAACTGTAGAAACATCGAATCACTCTTGGCACGTTTCGTATTTGGTTCCATGTAAGAACGCGATTTGTATCTGTACGAGTATGTGGGTCAAATAAATGGAATTTTAAATCTGCGTACCGCGACTAAAAAGATTCATGTGCGTATAACTTTCTTAAAATGCATTGGGCCTTTCGAACATGAGTGTTATTAGAGATGGAACAAACTGGTCTTGTTTGTAATATTATAAATGCGAAAGTTTGTGAGCCCACTCAGGGTGTGTGTGTGTTTGAAAGAGTAACACGCAAAAACTACTGAATGGATTAAAATTAAACTTTACAGTAATATAGCTTATACATCAGAATAACACATAGGCTACTTTTTATTCGGATCACCCGAGCAAAGCCAAGGCGAGCAGCTAGTAATAAATAATTAAAAAAAAATAGGATCACGACTATAATCCCCAAGTACGGTATACACTCTCAGATCTCATGGCGCATAGATCTTTGAAGATGTCTAAAGGGGGTAGACAGAGGCACGTCCGTGTTTGGCACATACCCACGTTTTGCAGCAGTGAGCATTCCACTCGTGACAGGTTGCAAGCCCGTTGCCGCTTACAAGAATACTAGCTGGTTTCCTCGCGATGTTTTCCTTCACTGTTGTAAGCACGTGTTAATGCGCATATAAATAAATAATGAAATAAATATTGGTGAAAATTATTAAACAGCGCCATCTATCTAACTATCACGTAAGAAATAATGTTTAGAACATATTTTACTAAGACAGTAAAGGTCTACGAATAGTGGTAGAGCTGCTGTTTGAGTTTCAAACATTATTTAAAAAAAAAAAGAATGCTTAAAAAACACTTAAATTTTTGGGAACTTTTTGTATGAAACCTGAATGATCTGCCGATTCCAAACAAGACTGAGTACGGTTTCCAAACAAGACTGTAAGACACCTGTGGTCTATTTCTTCCCAGCACTGGTGAAATACTCACGGATGGCGTCAGATACAATCCTTTTAGTGTGGGAACGGGGCCAGAGCGTGATTGCTTTGGCACCAGCACTCATTGTTACAGTGTTGTGTGTTTGCATTCAGATTATCTTTGGGAACTGACCGCTAAATTAAAATTAACAGTACGTACACAGAGACTGAGGTTGAGCTGAGAGATCACCAAGAACAATAGCGCCAAATACACATACATATTTTTATATAGGATCACGACTGTAATCCCCTAGTACGGTAGACATACTCTCAGATCTCCAGGCGCGTAGGTCCTTTGAAGATATTTAGAGGGGATAGTCAGAGGTACGTCCAACATTATATTTGGCACATGTCCACATTTTGCAGTAGTTAGCATTCCATACGTGACAAGTTCGCCATCTATAAGAATACTAACTGGTTTTCTCACGATGTTTTCCTTCACCGTTTTGAGCACATGCTTTAATGCTCATATACATTTTTCGAACAGAAAAATCCATAGATGCACGCCGGGTGTCGAACCCACGACCTTCAAAATTAAATAAATTCAAGGAATAATTCAACCTCCCAACACCAACACGGCACGGCACTCCTAAAACACACTTACTACAAATGAAAATAATTTTTCAAAAGGATTTAAATTGAATTTTTGGAAGATGTATAATTGTCTAAGGTACCTACCATCTCGATGGACTTAGGAGTAAGGCAAAACCATGCATAGCTTGATAATGTTCATAATTTTGAAGGTTACCTCTTCTTAAGGAGAGTAATTAATGTGCTTGATGAATGCAGAATCGTTTTTTCTCAATAACCGTAAAACATACAGTTTTGTTTTTTATGACAAAGATAACATAAGGATATAATCTAGAT
This sequence comes from Hydriomena furcata, assembly GCA_912999785.1. Taxonomy (NCBI): domain Eukaryota; kingdom Metazoa; phylum Arthropoda; class Insecta; order Lepidoptera; family Geometridae; genus Hydriomena; species Hydriomena furcata. The sequence continues at coordinate 14,280,206 of OU538834.1, forward strand.
AAATTACAAACAGAATCACGATTGGTGAAACTTTTATCGATAGATTTATTTTCCAAAGTTGGCTCTTCAAAAACACTAGTTTCGTTATTAATCAAAACTATGAATAGCTAAACCATTAATTTTTATATAATTCGTTAGATAATCATACTAGCTAATTAATTACAGATAGTTTCTTTTTAAATTTGATGGTTTTCGAGATAAAGCAGTTTTATCACTTTTTCCGTCTTATCCGGGTAGACTCAACCCATACAAAATGTCAAAAATTTCACTTATCACCTTAATTAATCAAATCTAGACAATGACATATAGACATATCGATAACCTTGTCAAAAGTTTGGAAAGAGTTAGCTCAAGAGTCAAGACTTCCATAGTCTACAAAATACTCTGTTGGCTAGACTGTACGTTCAAGGTATGAGTGTGAGTAGCGGAAAACCAGTAATAGTAATAATGGTCTCCTTATCTTTATGATTATTTCAAAAAGCACAATAGCTTTTACAAAAGTCCGAAGTAGTAAGTTGTCTGCCAACATAATCACATTTTGGCGAAGCGCCCGAACTAAACTGATTCACTTGGTTTGTACACAAGTTTTATTTAACTGAATCTCTGATACTTGGCGAGAATAAAGATTTCATTTCTTGGGAGTTTTGACCAAAGCTTTTAGGAGCGACACCTAAAAAATCTATCAAATTTAAAAATTCTTAAATATCGGCGGCCGTCTTATTAGAGCCGGCTTTGGCATGTAACGGTGCGGAAATGATGTCGCGGTAGAGGTCTGCGAGATCTAGGGTTGGGTTCTCTGCAAGAAAGAGTCAATGAAGACTAATTCCCATATTCATAGTTGTAACCTCGACTCAAACTCGACTTTCCCTATAAACGTAGCTCATGTTTGGTATCTCAAATCGATATTTTGGAGGTTCCTCAGTCCGAGAAGATTTTCATCAAACACGCATGCGTCGTTTAGAAGCTACAAATCAGCTCTATGCAACTTTAGTCAATTAGTTACTATAGTCGAAACGATGTAACTTTGATATGAATTTCGTTTTTGGTTCATGAGTGCACCCACAAGGCAGGTAAATGATGATGGAGACTAAGAAATCGCTTTTGCTACACACATTTTACAAGCTTTTATTTAACTTGCAATGTATGTATGTATGTATGTTACTATGTAACTATGTTTGTTAAGGTTTCAACTCAATTTTAAAGCAATTATCCCCAAACGATTGAGCTGAAATTTCACATACTTATGTTACTTCGTGACAATGCAATATCTGATGATGGAGTCAGGATCTGTTCAACAGACACTCACAATGGAACTCTTTAGTAATAATAATAATAATAATAGGTGGTAGGGTGATAGCGCGCTGGTGCTCGATAGTTTAATTGATTTTACAAAAGCTTGTCATTAAAAAATATTTTTCAACAGAAAATTAAAATATTTTATATCAGCCGGCCCAACAAATCTAAACAAATGAAAAATGAAAATGAAATAGGATCGAGTCTGTAATCCCCAAGTATGGTAGACATACACTCAGATCTCAAGGCGCTTAGATCCTTGAAGATGTCTAAAGGGGGCAGTCAGAGGCACGTCCAAACATTTTTTTTTTGACACAATACCCACATTTTGCAGTAATTAGCATTCCACATGTGACAGATTGCAAGCCCAAACCGCTATACAAACTAGTTTCCTCATCATGTGTTTTCCTTCACCGTCTAGAGTACGTGTTTTGATGCGCATATCATTTTTTCGAAGAGGAAATTTCATTGATGATTGACGATTCAAACCCGCAACCTTCAGATTGAAAGTCGAGGTATCTCCCACTCGGCCAGCACGGCTATTACAAATCTAAACAATCCCGTTGAAAAGCAGAAGCTATTTAAGTAGCGACGCATAAACCGTTTCGTGATAAGCATCCGTACTGCGCCGTCCTTTCTACGAATTTATTAGGCAGTTTGCAGTATTGGTTGAGATAAGGTGTGCGGACACTGGGTGCAAACGTGCTAATATTTACGATTGCGATATCTTTTGTAGCAATTGTCTCGTTTTGAGGAATCAATTTTATAACTTGTCACGTATTAAATCATCCTCGTGCCGGTATAATAAAAACCAGTCAAGAGCGTGTCGGGTCACGCACAATATAGGGTTTTGTAGTTTACACAGCTAATAACGTTATATAAGTAATTTTCAATGGTATTTGTACTGAAATAATATGATTACTTCTTCTTCAAGTATATTTTATAAGTTGGTCACGTTTATTACTTAATGATTATGTATGATATGGTGTATGCGATAAAAAAAATCCCCTCTTTAGGGGTGTGAGAGGTACCTTAAAAAATTGTATTTCAAGATTTTATTTTATGACTTTGTTGACTTTACTAATATGTTTATACATGCCAAATTACAGCCTTCTAACACTGATAGTCTCTGAGCTAAGCTGCGTACAGACAGACGTAGGGACATACTAGGTTAACTTAGTAGGTTGCATCACAGTCATTTAGTCGCGTTAGTTTGAACGTAGCTTTATTCTCTCAACACTTTCACCTCCCAAAATTATATCAAAAACAAAATATTACATAAATTTTGCTGTAGGTAGCATTCCATACTTGACAGGTTGCAAGCTCATCGCCGCTTATAAGAATAATAACTAGTTTCCTTTTAATATATTGTATAATAATATTTATTTAAAACCAATAATCTCCTCAGTGTACCTCCTATCGCAGACCCTCGGGAATCACTGTCCTTTTTATGGTGTCCCTTTTAACAAGTCGATGATACCCACTGGGACCCGATTGCCAATACGCACGGAGCTTGTGTTTTATAAATGCGGGCAGACGGAGAATTAATTATTTATTTTTCGATAAAAGGAATACTTTCTTAACTATTTGATTATGTACTTTCGTTTTTGGTGTACGGACGTATCAGAAATATTTGTATGTAACGGACTGAAAGATTGATAAATATCTCAAAACTTATTTTTTTTCATATTTACTCTACTATTGAATGCCAACTACTGCAATAATAATGTTTGGACGTGCCTCTGACTCCTCCACCTCTAGACATCATCAAGAATCTAAGTGCCTGGAGATCTCTACCGTACTTGGATATTACAGTCGTGATCTTGGGCCATAAGTATCCATTGTCACAGATTGCAACATTTATTTTCGAACATAACAAACTTCTGTTTGACATCTAAGAGACAAGAGTCAGTAAGTGTAGAAAAATCTATTGTGTACTGAGTTTTGTAAACAGCTAGAACATTTATTTTTCTCATTTTCTGTTCGATTTGACGACAATATCTATTATTCAAAACTAAATTGATATTTATATTAACTGGCGCAAACTACACTCAAAAAATTCAATCAAAGCATTTCAATTTACCTAAATACCATAAAGCATTTAGCTCAAAAAACACGAACAGAGAGCAATCACACACGATTGTGATGCAAATGTGCCAAATTGCGCGCTCGGCTCGGACGCGTCCCGTCCCGGACCGCCGCCGCAACTAAAACAATTCCCGTGTTTTAGGAATCCGCGGTTTTGGTGTAGTGGAGCTGGATAAGTAGGGGATGGCTAGAATGTAATATTATTAAGGTACATTTAGTATTCTTATAAGCGGCGATAGGCTTGCAACCGTATGGAATGTTAACTACTTCAAAATGTAGGCATGTGCTAAATATAAAGTTTAGACATGTCTCTGACTACCCCCTTTAAGCACCATAAAGGATTAAACGCCTGAAGATTTGAAAGGTTGTCTACTGTACATGAGGATTCAGTCGTCGTTTTTTTACTGATATTATTTTATGAGAGTGAGTGAAGCAAAAGAAGTTGTCAGGGTCGTAGCAAGTGGAAAGCCGTAGTCTCTGCATACTCCTCAGGAAATAGGCGAAATTTTATGTATGTATGTTTGTGTAATCCTAATAATATTATAAATGCGAAAGTTTGTGAGTTTGTATGTATGTTTGTTCCTCAATCAGGCCTAAACGACAAAACGGATTAAGCTGAAATTTGCTGTAGATGTTAATATAATGCCCGAATAAAAAATAGACTACTTTAAAATATGAAAAACATACCCAAAACGATAAAAAACGCATGATGATGATTTCTGTATAGATGGCGCTGGTGTGCAACAAATCTGACCTAATCGATTATTGAAATTTTGCAGGACATCTGTAACGAAAATATTATATACTAGCCGACCCGTGCGGCTAGTATATAATATTTTCGTTACCACAAGAAATATGCTGCTTTATAGACGCTGATATACTTACTCACCGTGCTGACTATTGCTTGTTTATAATATGTACATATTCATATACACATACACAAATACACTTATTCTACTATAGTATTATTTAACTGTGGATCGGGTGCTCAACTATCTTCGTAAATTTTAGTGAATACCTATTCTGCTGTTAAATGGGTGAATCATTGATGGAAATGTTACGTATTCGGTACCCTTGGTATGTTTACAATAAATTTATAGATACAATAATTCAATACCTAATATTTTCTTTATAACAAGAGTGTACTTCAACAACAAGTAGGTACCTCGACTTACAATCTGAAGGTCGTGGGTTCGAATTCCGGCGTGCATCAATGGATTTTTCTGTTCGAAAATTTTTATATGCGCATCAAAAACACGTGCTCAAAACGGTGGGAAATGCTCGCCGGGATTCGAACCCACAACCTTCAGATTGAAAGACGAGGTACCTCCCACTCGGCCAACACTGCTAACAATAATTATATTTGGTGCATAAGCACAATATATCATTAAAATTAAAAAACTTCAAACATTTTCCCGTAAAAATCTTTACGGACTTATATTAAACTAGCTGACCCGTGCCCGCTTCGCTGTACGTAAGACATTTCTAATATCATCGTGGACTTTTTTGTAGACGTTTTTAAGGTGTACAATACTGTAGTACATTATTTTGATATATCTCGTGGGGTTCAGCCAGCATTTGCAATGTAAGCGCAAAAAAATGTGTTTATTTACGACATCACATTAGAAACCTCTAAAATTATCAGTGTTTCTCTACTATATTATGCATGTATTATACATATAAACCTTCCTCTTGAATCACTCTATTTACTTAAAAAAACCGCATCAAAATCCGTTGTGTAGTTTTAAAGATATAAGCAAACATACATACATACATACGCGGGAAGCGGAAAGCGACTTTGCTTTATACTATGTAGTGATTCGTACTGTCAATCACTACGTATGTTTTTTAGCTTTAAATAATGTTCACCGCTATATAACGGCAAGTGATAACAAAAACAGATTCATAGAAAATCAATGCGAGACACGAGCTCACACTTAATTGGCTGGCTCTCGATCCGCTTATGTTCAATCTAAGAAGATTATACACATCGACAGTAGAACTGTACCGTTGGCACTAGTTTCAGGCGTTATAGAGTCACTAGTGATTACACCGCTTTTATAAAACTAGTGGAAACCCTCGCTACTTCACATGAAGTTATCTTCAAACAGACCCTGCTGCAGCTAAGGGTTGAGTTTTGGCAATTCCTTTCTGAGTAAAAAAGTAAAAATTAAAAATAATAAGCAATTTATAGAATTGAATTATAAGTTCCCTTTCATTTGATAATATCACATAGCGCACTTTAAAAGATTTTATTTTTTAAATTTATATTTTTTTTTTCTAAATCACCCTCCAAAATCATAATTCATCTATGTTCATCTATGCTTTATGATCATCATAGGTCTTACTCGTGTGTACTAAAATTCAACTCTTTTTTGACTATTAGATATACATACAGACCAACAGTCATGCAAAATGTAGGTATTGTACCAAACATAATGAGTGGACGTGCCTCTGACTACCCCCTTTATGTATGCTTAAGATTTGTCTTCAAGGGTCTAAGCGCCTTGAGATCAGAGAGTCTACCGTACTTGGGAATTACAGTGTTGCAATCCTATTTATTTTCAACAGACATAATAATGGTTCCGTTTCTTCATCAGATGTACGGAAGTCTAAATGTAAAAAAACCTCATCCGTATCCTTTACACTGAAATTGTTCATCTAGAAACAGCGACTTCATTAAAGCAAGCAATCAGAGCGGCGACAAAAGAAACCGAATTAACAAAGAGTGAAGCGAAACGAAAACTCAAATATAATTTGGTGAGTTTATTCCGTTATTAAATTGGTCGTGAAGACGAGATAACCCGACTTACTTTGAGTTGGTCGCAGTGTTTTCACTACTTCTTAGCCAAAAGTTTACCAATACATTTAAGGGCGCTAAAATGTTTCCGCAAAGTAAGTCAAAGGGTAAAGACCTCCACGTCCATGGTTAAATAAATAAATATTCGTGGACATTTTTATATAGCGTCATCTAGCCCCAGACTAGGCATAGCTTGTACTATGTAAACCAGGTTTCTGATAGATTGTAACTACATATGATACTTATAAGACAAAATGTCAACAACACCTAAATCATATGTTCTAAAAGCATAACAGATAAGAATTACAGAAACTCAACCCCTAAGAGGGTGCAGCGAATATTGAAGTCAGTTTAAAAATAACCTTTACCCACTAGTAAGTTATTTACTAATAGTAAGTAGTAGCTAGTCCAAATAAATACTTGCGAAATTACATTGGGTTCAACGTTGCATTGTGTTTGTGTATAAGCTATCCAGTGCTACGGTGTGCTACGCGAGCTCTACGTCAATACGGCCACAAAAAATACGGGCTCGCTATTCTTATCATCATCATTTTCTTCTCCTTTTCCCACTTAATGTGGGATCGGCACAACATGTTGCGTAGAGAATTTGGCTTATGTTTACAACCGGCCGCCTGCCTGACGTCAATACTCTTTGGGAATATTCGCTGTAATATAAGTTCCTATAAAATCAAAGCTACGAATAAACTGATTCTAAAATCACAGCAGGAGTCAATAGCACCATGATTTTTTATAGCAAATGTAGCCATTTAATTGCACATTTACAAAACAGTCACAATAAACACGTAGGAGGCCAATAAATTGGGAAATGGTCTCTCGACAGGGCGATATTAAATTTTATTGCCGAACAGAGATCGTAAAGAATTTGACGGTGTTCGTATCTATGTCGGAGTATGGTCAAATGCAATTTTACACGAAATAACTGAGAGTTTGAATAACAATTTATTATAGTAAAAATATAATGAATTGTAAGGCAGGGAAGAAGGCCTTTGCCCAGCAGTGGGACGATACAGCCTAAAATAAAAAAAATGGTGATTGGAAGGATGATGACATGCAACAGCATATATGAATAATATAAGAAACATTTGTACACCATCTACTAAGGGTGAGTTTCAACCTACCTTGCGAAGCTGTGCGGAACGGTCCTATGGCAGCGCTCAAATATTCGAGTTTCATAATGTCGAGTGCTGTCATTGGTCTGATCCGCGTAGGTGGAAATTCACCTTAAATTTTTACGTAGACAAAACAAGCAACCAACACGTCATAAATACTGCTTTTAACGATGGAATCGCATTATGTTTTATAGCTACAAAGTACAAGTAAGAAATACATAACAATTGCTTATTTTTATGTAATGTTATATAAAGTAACCGAAATAGTATTTGCAAAAGGGCTACCTAAATAATGAACCCACTACTAGCCCATAAAGTTCCATTATGTTTACGACTAACCCCACCTAGCAAACCAACTTACAAGTTAAGTAATCGGTGACTGGTGACATAACCTTGTCACGCCGTATCTAATATTAGATTAATGGTTCATCACGACAGTCTATTACTGACCGGAAATGGGCCCGCGACGGTGAACGCTCACCATTACTCACTCAATGGACTTGACTGGTTATCGGGCAGGGTTAATTTGTATCGTGTAGCGTTGACGCTTCTAACAAGGAACTTGTTATTTTCTTATCTGACAAAACATGGTGTACAGGAAGTCTAAAATATTTATTACATGGTTGACTCAACATTTTTTGAACTTTATCAGAAGTCAGTGCGGTGTGTATTATTATACATAGTGTGTATATGATTTGTTGATATTTTTAAACGAATTTTAGTGCGCTTGACATTTTGTTGTTAATGTTTTAAATAGGCCACTTCTAAAGGTGCCTCATACACACCACAGGATATAAGGCATAATCTTAATATATCATTAATACTAAATGCGAAAGATTGTAAGGATGTTTGATTTTTTTGAGTTTTGTAACTCAATCAGAAAAATGAGCTCTATTGCTATATATTTAAGATTCGTTATGCCTTGGAACGTAGTCTGCGTACCAAAGCTGGCCAGTTTAGTTGCCCCTTGGCAACGAAATACGTGTTTTCTAAAAAAAATAATGAAATATGATCGACTGTAACCCTTAAGTGCGGAAGACATCCTTTCAGATCTCCAGAAACTTAGATCCTTAAAGAAGTCTAAAGGGCTTAGTTAAAGGCATATCGAAACGTTAGTTATGAATATTCCTATATTTATTATTTACACACATCCGAGTGCACAAGGTTGAATCTGACCAGGTGATTAATGGTTGTATCCTGTTGATACCTTGGAGAAATCACCCTCTCTCGCTTCCTGAATATTTCAGGGGAAATAAGGTCAAGAGAGAGTTGGCCCCGTGATTTGAATGACAGCTCAGAATGAGAGGAGAAAATCAGTCGGCGGCTCTTTGTATTCTGTGAGATGAAGTGGTACCTTTGAAAATCTGGAGTCGATTAGAAGAGAAACCATAATTGCTGCTTTTATAGCACTAGCTGTCCGGCCCGGCTTCGCACGGTTTACTTATGAAGGTTTAATAAGGCAACTTTGATACCTTAGGTTACATTATTTCAATTTTCGTGGGAATCTTCATTATTTAAATATAATCAAATATTACTCGCAAAAAATTTAGCTTTTGATAGATGAACGATTTTTTTAATTAGGGCGAGTAACTAAAATACAGAAATATAAATTTTAGCTCATTATAAGAGTATCGTAAATTTAGATGTCTATTCATTTGAAAAAAACAAACAAGTTGTAGCAACTAGATTTAACATTAAAATTCAGATAAAATCAAAAAGCAACTCAATTGATAAAAAAACATGAAAACTTTTCAAAAATCAAATTGCGACAAATACTGAACATCGAGAAGAATGGTTTAGCAAATTAAATTGAAAACAGTTAATAGTATGATTGCAGAAACTTTAGTATGATTGGCAAAAATGCAGAGAAATATACACCGTTTATGCAATGAATAGAGTTGAAATTCCAACTGAACACCATGTTGAAAAAGATTTCTTTGGAAGCGTAAAAAGGAAAATTAATGAATTTGCTCCAATTTCTGCCTTTATCGATTTATGGATTAAACGATTGGAATAATAAAGTGCTAGTAATCAAAGGGATACAAAACAGACATACATGAATATTATTATGTAAATACATCATTAAACATCTATTTTCATCACACAAATGTTTGTGGGGATCAAACCCACAAACAACTACAGCACAGATGGCCGAGCTACCACTGCCTACACTACCAACTGAGCAGTGAGGCCAGTCACAACACGCATGTTTTTCGGGAGTATAGACTACTATTTTTCTTCCTACAATAATTTGTCATCACATTTTTCATAAATACCTTTAATTTAGCCTTTTTCTAAAATGTCACTGATTTGGTCCAAGAACGTGAGTAACCAGAGGTCTTCCTCTTCCCCTTATAAAAGTGCCCTTCAATTCACTTTGATTCCAGCATTCACTTTCCTCTCAAAAATCCTCACGTAATAGCACAAGCACATAATATAATATACTTTTATAATACTAGCTTTTGCCAGCGGCTTTGTTTGCATGGTATCTGGAAAAAAAGAACCTTTATGCTAATTTTCAGGGTAGAATATGTATATTCTAAGTTTCATCAAAATCCGTTTCCTCGTTTGGACTTGATTGAGCCACAAACATCCTCACAAACTTTCGAATTTATAATATTTGTAACAGTACTTCCCAGAGAGGGTTGACGTTAGGCAGGCGGCCGGTTATAAAACATAAGCCAAATCCATTCGCGACATATTTACTTTACTTCCAACATGTTGTGCCGACCCCATATTAAGTGGGAAAAGGAGAAAAATAATAATAAGTATTCCATTAGGATGTACAAAATATAAGACAATCGAAATAAAATGTAAAATCCAGGTTAGGTTTAGCATTTTAAAAATCCTTTGCGCAAATTCTGACAAGCAACGTTTTAGATGCTTGAAATTTCCAAGTGACATCCATACCTTGGAGATTTCAGTCGATGTGGAGTGCATCCGAGTCTGGGGGACAAGTATGAAACAATTCTACATATGGGCGACGTTGTGAACGCAAGTTATGTAATTGTGACCATGGTTTGCTTCGAAAAAGGTAGATTCTTTTTACTCTAAATTTTGAGTTTGTTTTACTGTTTAAGCCTGATTATGGAATTTTAGATAAAATTACAAAAACTGCTTGAATAAATACACTATTTATGTGAAATATTGATAATATAAATAAATATTCAACGTTGGAATTAATATGGTAAGTAATGAAGTCAAAAGTTTTGTAAAATATTCTAAATGCTATTAAAACAATAGTGCTAATACAGTGAAGTTTCATATGGTTCCGGTTTGGGATCCATTTTGAAATTGGTGATGCCCGGTTAAGACGCAAAAGGGTGTGGTGTTGATTTCTGCGAAGGGCTAAATGATTGCATGATCATGCAAACATCACGATATTTAAAATTTCTGACACGCACGACCCAAGACTATGTACATGACAGTTTGGTTTGTGTAACACTAACCAATTTCCAGGCACGATGTTTTTATTTTATCCTAAAGATTACGAATCCATGGCCAATCCAACAATGCACTCGTTGTGCATAAAAATGGTATCTGAACATGGAGTGGAGACCGATGTAAATGTATGTGGTTTGATATACTTGCCGTGTCTACGCGATTTCGCTGCAGATTTCTGCGTAGCTGGCTGAACGCTGATTTTGATTTTAGGGTTCTTTACCGCAAAAAAGGGACCTTATCAACTAATCACTTCATTTTATTTCTGTCTAGCTAGAGCTTTGGCATCATTATCAAGTTAAAATCAATATCAAATATGTGCTTTGTTGTTAAATCAATTTTTGTTTTCTGTGTCTTAAAAACAGGCAAAATTCTTCAAAGTCTCTATTTCCGTGATAGATAAACCATAAACATAGAAGTTTATACGGAACTCTCAATGCGCGATTCAAACTCGCACTAGTACGGTTTTTTTATTCTAGGAAGAGGCACATTTTAACTTAAAAACAATAGACTACTCTTCTTATAAGACACATCCGAAGTCAGAAATAATTAGAAATCTAGTTTAGTAATCTACGACTTAAATATACGAGTAGTATCTATTATTTTATTCTTAAGGCACAAATGTCAATAATAATTTACCTAGTTTAATCCAGATACCAATTATTGTAAATTGCAGAACCACCAATTATGGTAGAGGCTAAAATGTATAGAATAATAATACTGCCGATAGAGAACATTTTAAACAAATCTGTATCGTAATTAACGTATTAGCTTTGGCCCGCGGTTTCACATGTATCTACATAAAATAGTAACTCAAAAAATATGTATCATTTTTTTTAGAACCTTTGTGAGCGTTAATCATTTTAACTAGAAATACGATTACCGTAATAAATAGCCGTATGACTAATAAATACAATAAAAAATAAACGTGTCCAAGAGACCTGAAAAAAACAAGAAGACCCAAAAAATATCAAGACTCAAGGAGGCTGACAGGTCAGCCTCCAACTCAAAAATATATGTCCACACGTCGCTTTGTTCGTACAAACACATTCGTAATTTTAATATTAGGGATTATTTTTATCTCTCCAATTATTTCCAGCCTGTCACAATATTATTTTCAAAATAAAATAGCCAGTATTTCGCATCCATTTTCAACTTTAACCATTCAAATGGGAAATCCGTGGGCGTGCTACAAATGTTTTGTGCTATGAAAAAACATTTTTCGTTGCAAAACCGAAAGTTTTTAGAGATAATTCTGTCGGCACACTCCTCACTAATGTACATTTACGCGCGGACAAAATGCACTTTAACACGTAGAGATAGAGTTGAATTTTGTATGTTGTAACATTTTTGGACGCTACCTGCAAGTTACTCGGTCCCATCGACATTTCCATGAACAGTTTCAGGACACCTTTTGTCGTGGACTTTGGAAAATGTTTGGAAAAATTCTAGAGAGAAAATCCGTTGGAAAGTTAGAGTTCATTATCTGCATAAAAGTTAGCTAGAACACTTTTAACAGTCTCTGCACTATTAATATTAATATTATATTTCAAACGTTGGGATTAATCCTAATAATATTTTAAATGGGAAAGTTTGTGAGGATGTTTTATGCCATCACAGACTAAAAATTAATTAAAATTAATAATTTTACAGTTGTCTAATAACACAACACAAGTTGTCTAATATTGCTTTTTTCGATGCGATTATTGAAATTTGGACAGAACAAAGTCTGTCGCTGGTCGGGACGTAAATAATAAAGTTTCATTCCCACTACATTCCCACTACGATCACTAAAGTAAAGAAATCTTTTCAAGAGCAATGTGAAGCCTTCATAATAGTCTCAAATGATATGCTTATTGCTTTAAGCTGTCTATTAGCAAATGTACAAACTTAAATAAAAACCCTACAAAGAAGCTTATTACGAAATTTCTAATTATTTCGACGATGAAAAAGCCTGGGATTACTATAAAACCACATTATTAAATAATACACGCAATCAAAAATAAAGAGGTTTTAAGTATTTTTTAATTTAATTATTATTTTGACAGTGGCAGATGAAACTTTAATACTTATTTACGGGCCATATTTTTCAGATAAAATAGATCTATACAAATTTTATAAATGCGATAGTAACTCTGTCTGTTTGTCTGTCTGTAGGTATTATCACGGTCAAACCGCTGGGATGATTGTGATGAAATCACTATCACTATCACTACATAGTATAAAGCAAAGTCGCTTTCCGCTTCCCGCGCCTGTATGTAATATGTATGTATGTCTGTATGTATGTTTGCTTATATCTTTAAAACTACACAACGGATTTTGATGCGGTTATTTTTAATAAACAGAGTGATTCAAGAGGAAGGTTTATATGTATAATACATGCATAATATAGTAGAGAAACACTGATAATTTTAGAGGTTTCTAATGTGATGTCGTAAATAAACACATTTTTTTGCGCTTACATTGCAAATGCTGGCTGAACCCCACGAGATATATCAAAATAATGTACTACAGTATTGTACACCTTAAAAACGTCTACAAAAAAGTCAACGATGGTATTAGAAATGTCTTACGCACAGCGAAGCGGGCACGGGTCAGCTAGTTTATATATAAAAATTGTTTAAAGTCTTGGAACATAACTACTTTTTTCCAAAATTATTATTTGATTTCATTATGTTTTACGATAAAGCTAAAGATAATCAAATATCGAATTCGTGTAAAATCTAGTTTATAATAAATATCCGTTTGAAATAATTATTAATAATAAATGCTGTAGCTAAAAGTGTTTCTGAGTGGTTTGTAAATGTTTGTTGTTTGTTCTATAAAAGAAAGTATGAACTTATTTATACACGACTTTTTTGGTCAATTTAATGACCCTATGAATCAAACCGTGCTACAAAAATCATTAAAATAAAGAAATCAGTAAATCTTTTTCATTTTCTAGCCCTTATACGATGTGGGGTCGGCACAACATGTAAAAAAACTGGCCAAGTGCGAGTCGGACTCACGCACAAAGGGTTTCGTATCTATAAGAAACGGTAAAAAAAACACGTTTGTTGTTTGGGAGCCCCACTTAAATATTTATTTTATTCTGTTTTTAGTATTTGTTGTTGAAGCAGCAACAGAAATACATAATTTGTGAAAATTGCAATTGTCTAGCTATCACGGTTCATAAGATACAGCCTATTGGGATATTGATTGATACCCTATTGGGTGACGTTTTTACCCTTTGGGTACGGAACCCTTAAAACATGTTGTAATAAATTTTATGTTGAAAAATATATTTTCATAACAGGCTTTTGTAAGCAAATTTAGCTTGGTTAGAGAGAAGTGCTTTAAAATTAAATTGCAAGATCGATCCGCACATAGGTACTATCACACGAACTAACAAACTATGTAACATGGCAAGTTAATTAAAAGCTTGTAAATAGAAAACAGTCAATTATTGCTACACATTTCACGATACCTATACAAATAAGGACATTTTTACACAGCGCCATCTAGCCCCAAACTAAGCAAAGCTTGTACTATGGGGACTAGATAACTGATAGAATATTTATATACTTTTTTTTTGTAAATACATACTGATAAATATTAACACCCAGACACAGAACAAACATCTATGTTCATCATACAAATATTTGCCCTGGGTGGGGATCGAACCCACAATCTACAGCGCTGAAGGCAAGAGTTACTACCAACTGAGCTGTGAGGCTATCAATTTTTTGGCATTATCTCAAATATTATTTTTCAAACTATCATGATTAGTAGACATAACTATATATTTTGACACGGGTCTTTATCACGTAATTACCTTTAATTTACTTTCCCGACGTTTCGGCTATGTTACAATAGTCAGTCTGCCCGCGACCATGGTTATTGTAACATAGCTGAAACGTCGGGAAAGTAAATTAAAGGTAATTACGTGATAAAGACCCGTGTCAAAATATATAGTTATTATCTCAAATGGCAAGCTTTCTTTAAAATGATTTTATTCAATTTTTTTATTTTTAACGAAATATTTTGCACATTTTCATACGCGAAACTATAACAAAAATCCTACATCTATATTGAAATCTAAGCCAAAACTATTCATGAGCGAGTGAGATTCAGATAGCCTATTTAGAATCAAAATCTCAGCTGTATGCAAAAGTTTTATGGGTAGTAATCCTCAACACAGTCTTGTTAACCAGCTCATTGCCAAGCGAAATGAAGCTCTGTCGTTTTTGAAATAAGGTTGTCTCTTAAATGAGAGGAAGATCGGCAATGTTGCCCCCAAGGGGATATGGGGACTAGATAACTGATAGAATATTTATATACTTTTTTTTTGTAAATACATACTGATAAATATTAACACCCAGACACAGAACAAACATCTATGTTCATCATACAAATATTTGCCCTGGGTGGGGATCGAACCCACAATCTACAGCGCTGAAGGCAAGAGTTACTACCAACTGAGCTGTGAGGCTATCAATTTTTTGGCATTATCTCAAATATTATTTTTCAAACTATCATGATTAGTAGACATAACTATATATTTTGACACGGGTCTTTATCACGTAATTACCTTTAATTTACTTTCCCGACGTTTCGGCTATGTTACAATAGTCAGTCTGCCCGCGACCATGGTTATTGTAACATAGCTGAAACGTCGGGAAAGTAAATTAAAGGTAATTACGTGATAAAGACCCGTGTCAAAATATATAGTTATTATCTCAAATGGCAAGCTTTCTTTAAAATGATTTTATTCAATTTTTTTATTTTTAACGAAATATTTTGCACATTTTCATACGCGAAACTATAACAAAAATCCTACATCTATATTGAAATCTAAGCCAAAACTATTCATGAGCGAGTGAGATTCAGATAGCCTATTTAGAATCAAAATCTCAGCTGTATGCAAAAGTTTTATGGGTAGTAATCCTCAACACAGTCTTGTTAACCAGCTCATTGCCAAGCGAAATGAAGCTCTGTCGTTTTTGAAATAAGGTTGTCTCTTAAATGAGAGGAAGATCGGCAATGTTGCCCCCAAGGGGATATTGCAGTGTTGCAGTCAAAGCGAACCGCGTACTGGTTAAGAAGGTCCGTTTTTGTTGACGTTACAAACTTTGTCACACATGTTTGGTTGGTTGTCGTAATGTCGCATTACCACGCTTTGTTGCCGCGTAGGTGCGCTAAATTGTACGTATACACAAAAGTCTACTTCTAAGAATTTAACCAAGTAGGTTAAATTATTGGATATTA
The DNA here is from genome assembly GCA_912999785.1 of Hydriomena furcata. Taxonomy (NCBI): domain Eukaryota; kingdom Metazoa; phylum Arthropoda; class Insecta; order Lepidoptera; family Geometridae; genus Hydriomena; species Hydriomena furcata. The sequence continues at coordinate 14,296,205 of OU538834.1, forward strand.
CTCGCTGAAATTGTAGCTACAATTTTATAAATGATACAATTTTTAAAATTGATCAAGTAGTTTTTTTGTTTATTCTTCATAAACATCCAAATAAAATGATTTTCTTGTCCTAAATGATGTAATAGATGCAGGTTCATTTTATATGCTTCATTTTATAGTTTCTGATGCCTACGAACTAGAGAACTAGTGTTGAGTCTGTACTATGAAAATATAAAAACCGGCCAAGTGCGAGTCGGATTCACGCACGAAGGGTTCCGTACCATTGCCCGTACCAAAAACGCCTAACAAATCACGTTTGTTACCCACTTAAATATTTATTTTATTTTGTTTTTAGTATTTGTTATAGCGGCAACAGAAATACATAATCTGTGAAATTTTCAACTGTCTAGCTATCACTGTTCATGAGATACAGCCTTATGACGGACGGAGAGACAGACGAACAGCGAAGTCATAGTTACAGGGTCCCATTTTACGGAACGGGTATTTCCTTTTATCTTTGGGTAAGGAACCCTAAAAACCAAATAGATTTTACAAAAGGCATATAAAATAGATCCAAATATGTGATATATTTCAGGTTGCGTGAACTTCACACGTCGTGCACACTAACTGTTTACAGAAGCGTGCCCAATGGATCTAGTTTAATATGAAACTCTGAATTTGTATGGACTTACTAACAAATGGATTCCATGACCAGAATTATGCTAAAAATACCTGATTGATTTAATAACTCAAAAACGCTTTAAATAAATATTGGTAGACATTTTGGAACTAAAATAACGGATATAATGACCTATATACTTTCCTTTGTAAATTCGAGTACATAATATAATATACGTGTAAGACCCAGACACAAACAAGCATGTTTGTCATCACAAAAATGTTTGTCTTGGGTGGGGATCGAACCCACAACCTACAGCGCAGTAGGCAGAGCTTCTACCAACTATGCTGTTTCACCACACTTTGTATTTGAAATGGCGAAACTAGACGTTAAAACTCGAAATTGACGTAACTTAGACCGTTAAGAGATTTAAACGTTTTGAATATATAAAGCAAGACGGCTATTTGCATTATCCATGGCCATTATATAGTGATTGGGGGCAAGTCCAGATGCTAGTACGTTTGTTCAAGGTGTACAAAGGGTGTTTGGTCTGCCCATGAATTTTATTGAGCTTGATTATAGCCCGTCCCGCCTTCACGGCTCCGCTCCACGTGTCGATGTCCCCCACTGAATTATTTAATGTTATGGTGTCACTTATGACCCATTCACTCTTTGCTTCTTCTTAATCGACTACACAAAAAAGAAGATAGAATTCCGTTGTGTTTTTTTTATAAAGTTTTCCTAAGATCATTATGACTTGATTATAAAAAGGTAATATCTAACTTTATACGCAAATTTTTATGTTTGTTTGTAATGGATAAATGCAAATAACTACTACTCTATATTTTATTTTCAATAGAGATCCCTGCGAAAATTGCAATAATATAACCTAAAGAATCAAAAATTTGCCTATTAATCGTCATTAGTACACCCGTGCAAAGTTGGGGCGGACAGAGTACACCATATTTCAACTATTTTCGTCAATAAGATTGAAAAAAAAACTGTCACTCACGGACAAACAGACAGACTAACGCTGACGATATTGATCCATATTTTTTATAAAATGTACGGAATTCTAAAAAGAAGAATTGAGAAAATTGTGCCTTCCTCTTTCCAACTATTTTAAACGTGCAACTTTACTGAACTCTAAATTGAACAAAAACCATTCCTACTAACACGTATCAGATCGTGGCCACGTAGAGCTACGTAGTATCACGTAGCGGTGCTACGGCGTAGCAGCTGCTACAATTTGTGGGTTCGCAAATGTAGTCAAAATTATACTAATAGTTGGGGATACTTATCAAAGATAAAGGCGTCGTGCGGCGTAGTATCGAGCTCAGGGGCCGTACCACAAGCTCTTAAAGTTATATTAAAACAGTATTACTCGTAGTCCTGTAAGTGTACCTATCACGTGTCAAATTTTAGCTACAGCAAAATGTATATATATATATACTAAGACATTTTACCAACCTTTAAGATATTTAAAGGGATCTAAGCGCCTGGAGATCTAAAAGAATGTCTTATGTCTATACCGTACCTGGGGATTACAGTTGTGATCCTATTTAATTTATTACAATTTTTGACAATTTCGCACCGCGAGTAGAACTATTTTAATATTGCTTGTGATAAAAAGGTCTTGGCTTGTTTCTACGCAAAATTTGATGTACCCAGCAACCAGAGACTATTAATATTTAAGTATTTTCAGTGGACTTTTTTTAATGTATTATTCCATCCCACTGAAAATATATTCATTGACGCAGAACGGGGCCTCTGAAGGTAATAAAATATTATGACAAACGTTTTTCTTGGTAGCTGTAAAGCCGGCTACCTCCAAAGACATTAAGTATATTCCACCTGACAGCTCAATAAATTCAGCGATGATTCCCAAAATTGAACACTCAGACGAAATCCAATTTCGAAAATTTCATTTAAAGTCGACCCTTGAAAAAACCTGAAAATCCCTCCGAAAACATGTCCAGTAAAATACGATATCAACCCTAGCCGTTACATTTACACGGTCATAAGTTTCGGATTAAAAAAGGGGTGCAGGGGGATGAATGGAAAGGAATCGCGGTGGATGAGTAGGGTTGCTATTGTGTGTATGTATTAAATCTGAGTACGTACAGACCTTGTTACTTAATAAAGTTTGCTGAGTAATAAATATTACTCTAAACTTGGGATTAACAGCAATGTTTTGTCGATATATATATTTTTTTTAATATTTTATTTACCGACATCAAGAGAAGAGATTTTTAACTAAACAGATTTTTGTGTTTTTGTTCCTTATTATCTAAACTATTTTTTTGTCGATTTCAGATAATTATTTAGTTGGTATATCGAATATATTAAAATGGTCCCACCCAAGTTCTTAAAGAGTTTATCCATTACAAACAAACATACAAAAATACAATTATTTTATCAATATTTATTTGCCACAATAATAGATAACGATTGCGTACGTAATTTTACATAACTCCACTTCGATCTGGTGGATGGCAGCTCTTAAGCAGACTTAAAAAAAAAGTTATATGATGTGTTCGGTAATACATCTAGGTTCCACTTATCAATACTGACGAGGCCTGGCCGCCCCTCGTCACCGCGCTCTGGTAGACACAAGGCCTGTATCTACACAATACATTTAAATAAAATTGAAGTGTCTGTCTGTAATATAAACATAACTGTGTCTTATAACTAACAATATTACTCCATTTACACGATACTGAAAAACAAACAAACTTATTTATTTTTTTGTCTGCTTTCTGTCTTTCTGTTTGTCTAGGCTAATCTCTAGAATGGCTGAACCGATTTTAATTAGACTTTCACTGGAAGATGGAAAAGGTTATTGGGCAATATATTGACTACATTGTATCCCGGAATTCCGATGGAATCTGGAACTATGCGGAAAAAAACAAGAGGGCAATATCCTACGCGAACGAAGTCGCGTTCACAGCTAGTTTAATAATAAACACCCGACTCACCCAAGAAATTGCTAGAATGTATAGGCGTAGTCTGTACACTCACGGTACAATAACATTTTGACCCATGTTTCGCTGTCAGATGTCATGTGAATGTTATTAGAGTCGGTCACTATCCGCTCACATTTACCGCGAATGTTATTAAATTGAATGTAGATATGAAAAGACATCGTTTGATATTATGTTTATAAACACTTTTGATGTTGATTCGTTTCTAAGGCATGTTTTATATTTAGCCAATCTGCTTCATACCTAGGAAGGAGCACCTAAGAATACTGTTTTTCTATTAAAGGGATGCTTGGGCGTAAATTTCAGAAGAGAAGTGTCTTGATTGGTCATTAATTCTTAAAATTGCCATAAATCGAAGAAATATGTGTACTTGTAATACAAAAAATATGTTTTTTTTACTGTTAATGATTAGTTAACCTCCTTAGAACATGAAACAATTAAAAAGCAATTGATACGCTGTTACATTACAAAGTACGTAAACAAGTATGTATTCGTATGTGCAAATAAACTAACAAATTGTAATATCACTTAATATTTATTTTACTTTGACCAGGAAAATTGAATTAACAGGGCTTTTAAGACAAAACGCAATATAGATTTTAGTTTACGCATCATAAAATGATAGAAGCCACACTACATGTAAGACATCAACCACATAGTTCTATAGACGCCTAATGGCTTAAAGGGGGAGCGGTCAAAAATGCATTCTGATTGGCTGGTTCAATGTCACAGCCGGCCGCGGGGCACGTCGTGAATCGCGTTCGGTGGATTACACAGGATCTGTAATCCATATGTGTTGTCTGACAGTGTTCGCCTTGCATGAGAAGTCTAGGCTGTGGGGTCTATGTATTTGGTACATCGCGCCCGTCGCCGCCACAGAGCAAGGCTCAGTAGTGTGGACGAACACTACAAACACCTACGTGAGAACACAATATTCCAAAATTAAATATTAAGAGCTTTTGTGTGACAGTAAAACTACGCGTGAGACATTACGCATCGTCTGGTAATGTGTCGACTAATTGATACGGAATGCCGCTAGGTCGCGCTGCGGGCTTTAATATTCAATGTTGGTAAGTGAACGAATTTAATGCTTTTGACATATCCCGCCGAGTCTTTTTGTGGCCTAGATGAGTCACATTTTTAACGAAAAAATGATCAGAGGACCGTTTTTAGGGTACTTACGGAAAGGTATTTATTTCAATAAAATGAAAAGGATCACTTTGAAATGTCTTAGGAGTTAGGTGAAACTACGCCTGTTTCTCGCGACTAAACTTAGAAGAATCAAGCATCAAATACGGCTTGGGAACAATATTTTTTTTAAATGATCCTTTCCTTAGTTCTTTTGTAACCTTTATAAAATCACTCGGATCACGCCTGACTGTTTGTTTTTCTGTCATAAGCACATTGCTTTCTGCGCAAACACGACATGGTTATGTTGTATAGTTGAGGAGTTTCTATGGCTTCATCTGAGTTCCATCATCAGACCAACTCATTTACCATAATTTTACATTGTCATTGGAGATTGATAGGTATGCAAAGTTTACCATTATCCGACTATTTACTGAGGAGTTCCGTTGAACAGCTCCTGACTCCATCATCAGATCAGCTTACTGACACTATATTATTGCATTGTCACCGAATTTACATAAGTATGCTTAAAAATTGGGTTGCAAGATTCCACCCGAACAAACATACATACATTGAAAGTTAAATAAAAGCTTGTAAAAAGACTGCTAATGCAAATTTAAATAAAAAAAACCTCAGAAAACAACAAATGGTAATTACCATTGTTTAATATTTCTGTTGAAACTTTTGTATTAAAAAGATATTTTACAGAAGGTTATTGTTTCCCTACAGTAAGCATAGCAGTAATGGTAATATATGGAGATGGTTTTTCTCCGGAAATGAATACGAAACTCAATTAAAAGTTCATGAAACGCAGTCAAACAGTATGATAAATATTGGTAGACATTATAATTCAGAGCCTTTTAGTCCCAAAACTAGCACTATGGGAACTAGATAACTGATAAAATCCTTACATACTTTTTTTTGTAAATACATTATAATAACACACAGACACAAAACAAACATTTATGTTCATTACACAAATATTTGTCCAGGGTTGGGTTCGAATCCACAACCGTAGTATTGTCTGCGATGTCCCGCGCGGCATTAACAATGTCGCAAGACAAATGTCTCCTAGTGCAATTGCGGCTTTATGTTTCTACAGCTTATTATTACTAGGACAGAACTTTTTATTTGATCTGTGGTGGAACGTTATTTGATCTGTGGCGTCATGGCGTGCTACCACACCATCGTCCGATGTAATTTTCTTCAGTCCATCTCCATTCAAAGTTTGTCTGGTAGAGATTGCTGATTAGCGATAAGCGCTGAACAACTCAGCATAGTTTTTTGTTCCGTGTGCATAATATTTCTCTGTTCTGTTTATGGTGTGCATTAAAGTATTTTCTATCTATCTATCTCGTCCAGTCACTCATGAGCCAGCCTTTCTCCCCCAGCTACGCGAGAGTTTCCACTCTACAGTTGGTATAGCAACGGATAAGTGGATGTTAGTGATATAATAATAAACAAGGTGTAACCTTAGAATTTGTTATCATAAAAACAAAACATATAGGCTTAGGACGATAAATCCCCAAGGATGGTACATCTTCCCTTCCAAGGTCTTCAAACGATCCTTTAAGATTCAAACATTACTCGTACATTTAGCGTATGTCCACATTCTGTTTTTTGTTATAAACTGTTTCGTGGTCTCTTTATCATTATAATTATACAAATTTATGTAAGTTTCAATAAATTTATATACATTAAAAAAGTTAATCCCTACTTACTTGGTCACGTTATCGCGTGATGAACCAATCTTGATAAATTTTTGTTTGTTATTGTCAGAAGGTTCATAAGAAAATAAAAAATAAGCTTCGCGGAAAAATTGAGGAAAACCAAAGTTGATTTTGTCAGGGACAGCTATTTATATCTATAAAAATACCTCTCCTGGCATAAACCTGCTAAAAGAATCAAATTTTTCGTATTTGAAGTTCGTTTCGTAATTCTTGCATTTGCAAAACAACTGAATTATTGCTCGAGCAAAATCAAAGCGAACCTCAAATGGAACTGTGCCGTAGCCAACGTTATGGCATAAAGCTTGCAAGCATCAAGCCGATTCCACATTCCCAGGTTCCTAAGCCACGTCGGATATTTCCTTGAATTTTTCAGTAAACAGCCGGCTGTTCGTGGATTTGCAGCGCAAACGTTCGAAGAAAACGCGTCTACTGGGCCGGACCCAGGATCCGTTTGAAAGGCGTGGTTTTATAGGGAAAGAGATTCTTAAAAGTAGAACCGAAAAAGTCTACTTCCAGATGAAATATTAAGCTTATTGTGGAGCAAATCAATGTATATTCTTTCTTTCTTTCTAAATCATTTTAGAGGTAATTAAACTCCAGTAGGTTTATGTTTATGAATCGACTGCGGTTTCTTTATAAATATTAATAATTAGGTATTCACTTACTACATATTATACCTAAACATCTGTTTATAGTAAACAACTATTGATTTATTATTAATTATTGCCTTTGACCTACTCTCCTTAGACAAATAAATCTTCAATGATTTGAGTGCTTCGTGATCTGAGAGAATGCCTACCGTTGCAGGGTTATGTCGCGATCCTATTTCATTTCATTTTCATAAAAAATCTTTTTCTGAATACGACCCTGTATTTCGCGGTAAACCCGATCGCAAAGCCACGCCAACATGCTTTGTTGATCCAATGCACGTGCTGTTTTGTAAATATTCGTTGTGTACACAAGATTTCAAAGCTATCGAATCAATCCGTTGTAAATACCAATACAAATATTATTGAAGGACACTTGCGTGGTTTTATTGTTTACAACCGACTTCAATAAAGGAGGTTACAACACACAACATGTAGCCACAGATCTATGTTCATATTAAACATCCTAATCCTAATAATATTATAAATGCGAAAGTTTATGATAAGGCTGCTATGTTTGTTCCCTAATCAAAAATGAATGACAAACGGATTAAGATGAAATTTGCTGTAGTATGCAGATAAAAAATCAGAATAACAGAGGGGGGAACTTATAATCCAAAAAAACAACCCCTAAATTATAAAAAATGCAAAATTGATGATTTTGGTATAGATGGCGCTGGTGTGCAACAAATCTGACATCACAGACTAAAAACATTTAGTAGTAACTACGAAGTTGTGATAAATATTCAGAATTCAAATTCAAATTTCATTTATTTCAATAAAGTCTGAAGGATCACTTTGAACTGAATATTACTGATGAATAGTTACGATAATAAATATTTGTTTGTCTGTTTGAATTTCAACAACGATTTTGGTTTGAAGAATTCTGATTCATTCACATTAATCTATTCAATTTAGTATGAAATGTGATGTCAAAGGAATGTTGGTAAACTATTATTAGAGGTGTTTGATTTCATTTCAAAACACATTGATGTTATACCATTTTCTATCTCGTATTTCATTTACGAATCATCACTGTAATCAAACTCGTTCATGTAGCAAATTAATACACCACAGGCTTTATTATGAAGACTAGCAGTCCGCCCCTGCGTCACACTGATGTAATAATTATTTTATAGGTAATTTTTTTACACCTTGGGTTACATTATCGAAGTTTTTATACGGATCCCTAACATTTTTGAAAATATTCTATAGCCTATGTTCATCAGTTATAATGTAGAATGCTAATGGTGAAAAAAAAATTCAAATCGGTTCAGTAGTTTCGGAGCCTATTCGATGCAAACAAAGAAACAAACAAACAATAGCGTATTGAAGTCCACAAAACCTGTAAGGCCCATCGCGAAACATCCATCACATTGCATTTTTTGCTCTAGGTTAATCAGGTCGTCAGGAAGATATCATTTAATCGATAAGACTGCCTGTAGTGTACTGATGTACCTACTTATTTAGGTACCTGTGTGAGTATATAAATATGAAATAAATGATAAGCGTTTGAGGGTGTGCGCCGCGACTTCATTTGCGGTCAAACTCACTATTCTTACCCTTTGTAGGACACACAAAGGTGAACGTTACACCGCCTATAACATACAATATCTGTAATTGCTTACATTGTGTACAATAAAGAACATTTCATTTCATTTTCATCTTTTCAGCGCAAAACGTGGTACGTATCTATCTAATCTGATGAATATAATTTAATGTAACTAATATTATAAATCTGAAAGTTTGTGATTATGTATGAATGTTTGTGGCTTAATCAAACGGATTTAGATGAAACTTAAAATATACGTAACCCATATCCTGGAATAGCATAATGGACTACTTTTTGGAGTTTACTCCTTAAGAATCGGTTTTTGATATAAGGCGCCCGGTATGAGAAAAATGTGAGGTGTAAAATCTACTGAACGAATGACCTCGTTACGTTTTTGGTGCGCAACTTTCTAATTTGGTGTGAGCAGTGCAGCTAGATCGTGGGTAGTGTGTACCCTTACTTTGCCTATACTTTATAATGCTTTCTCTCACTCTTACTGATGGCAAAACATCTTATAGTGGGGGTACGCTCTACGCACGATCTGGTAAACTCCAGTCGTGCGTCGGAGCTGACACACACAATTTTTTTATCTAGGTACCACGCGAGCGTAGCCGTGAGCAGGAGGTTGTTAAATTAATCAAGATCTAATAACTGAGTTGTTTTAGCCAAAACCCGAAGATGGTTCTTTATCGATAATTATAATCATACTAGCTGCTCGCCCCAGCTTCACACGGGACTGATAATAGGTTAAAAAGGAGCATGAATAAAAAGCAAAGTAATATGTGTTTCACCCTCAAAATTTCAAGGTCAGTCAGTACGCAAGAGTTTTATATATATTTTTTTCACTAGCAAAGACATATTCAGTTGACAGTGTTACTAGCAGTAAATACCCATTTATGATCTAGCAAAGATGAGGTAATAAAAGCGATCCAATATCTTAAATATACAGAAAATTTCGATGTGAAGAGTTTGGGTAGCGATATTGTAACACATGATCAATCCCGGGTCGGCCTGCATTGGAATATCGCCGGTTTCATTTCATTGTTTGAAGCTATCGGCTTCTATGTTCAGTTGTAGAGGCACCATCTTGCTGGATTAAAACTTCGCTTGTTGTCTACATTCAAAACTTTGAGATTTGAAGGTAGGATAACTACGAGTATAACTATTCATCTTAGCACAGGGTTTATTTATTTTATTTTTCAGACGTTTTTTTGGACTATGTTACAACATTTTTACGACTGTATTACACGATTAAGACTGATAAAATTAATAGTTATTATGTACTAATCAACAAAGTTACAAAATAATTATATAAATTTAAAAGGTAAGAGTCATACAATAGAAGTTTATTGTTTAAACACCGTTATAAATAATGTGTATGTTCAACACGTATAATGAGAAGTACTTCGATTTTTGATCGGAATGTAGTGGGTTCGTATCTTTGTTGTGCACTAATAATAATCTGTGAACAAACAAAAAAGGACTGTTGATAAATTAAGAATTACTTACTGACCTAATTTTGTTTAAATTTGGCAACCATTTAGTATTAAAAGCGGCGATAAGTTTCCCATCTGTCACATAAAATACTAACTTCTGTAAAATTTAACAACGCAAATACTAATAAGTTTAGACGTTTTTTTAACCTTCTAATACATCTTCATGAATCTCAAAGCCTAGATTTTAAATTCAGGGAGCAATGGAGTAATTATGATTGACGTTATATAAATACTGCACTTCACTCACAGAAATACTCCGTGTAACCTAGTTAATTTAGTTGTGTTTTTATAATATGTATGTTAGTCTGTAAGGCATATATTAATACGGGCTTCAGATTTTGTTTAAAAAAAAATCTTTCAGGCAACTGTTATTGACTGAAATTTATTATTATTTAAGGCCCGGCTCACACCCACACACGTATTTCAATGATTTTCAGGTACCGATTTAAAAACCAGGAATCACAATTGTGAGGATATAATGATACAAAATTACTGATAATATATTCATCTTTAATAGTAGATAATAAAAACTGGCCAGTGCTATACAACATTTTCAAAAAAATACGTTTTTACCGTCGCAAGAACCGCTGAAAATGTCGAAAAATGGGGTCTGGTTAGGTACCAATATCTTTAGACCCACAGCATATTTTTATTTGAAAATAATACGAAATTGTAGATTTTATATTTCTCTATACCGCGTGGCATTATCTTGTTTTCAAATAATTTACTTTTTCATTTATGAACAATATAAAATGCAATAAAACTTCTCCATACATTTTTTCCATACAAAACTCACATTCACCTCAAGTCGGCACGTCAGTCAGCGCTCAGACGCGCTCGGGGAAGCACGTCCACGTCACATTTTTCTTCGAATTTAGGGGAAGTCTGACATAACCGGATACTGGGGTAAAATAGTGGACATGCAAAACTAATGATAACATTTGTATAATATATTGCCTTGACGAATTTGGTGCAAGCCACACAGATGAAGGTTAGGTACAATGCATGAGTTGTAAGGGCTGGGCTCATGTACACTGTACAGACTATGAAAGAGTTGGATGATTTTTTTGTAGAAGATGCGTTACATCGAGTTACGTTTCGAAACAGTATGATAATAGTTTACGGTTTTACCTTTTTGCATACGTCGCGTTGGAGCAAAATCGAAATAAGCAGATGTTTCGTATTTGATTGTTATTTTAATAAAAATATTAAATTTCAGAAAAATGTGAACCTGTTTGTGTCCCTAATTAGTCCTACTAAATAAATATAAATAATGATTTGATACATTTCTGTTTTGAAATGAAAGTTCTAAAAAGGTACCATGACCCTTAGTACGGTTTTAACCCGGCCTCCCCTTTATTACCAAGCGTGTTTTTTTATACATGGATGGAAAAAATTGATACTTTATCTGAACAAAATGCGAAAAATTACCTGAATTTTCGATTACGAATATAATTTATATTTATTATCTATCTACATTTAATATTATAAATCTGATTTGTTTGTGCGGATGTTAGGTATGTTTGGATGTTTGTACCTCAATCAGACTTAAACGACTAAACGGATGAAATTGAAATTTGCTGTCGATGTAAATATACCCCTAGCTTATAAATATGCTATTTTTAATTTAAAAACATCCCCAAAACTATAAAAAGTCTCCGAGTGCTGGTGTGCAACAAATCTAGCATTAATCAATTTTGACGACTGATGAATGACTGACGAATGATACGATACGCATTGAACCAAAAATGTTGAACCTTCTAAAAAGGTCGGTATTTGTTATTATCAAGGCAAGGTTTATCTGGGGGCACGGTAGTGCCCCCGCCAAGTTAAGCAAAAAAGCGGCACAGTCGTACCATCCTTTTCTCGAAACAGTTCAGGTCATTTTTTCTACAGACAGACAGACATTGAAATCTCACAACTTTTTACGATAGAAGAACTGAGTTGCGTTGCGAGAATTGGCTTTTTATTTTAATTTTTACAAGTTGTTTTTGATGGCATATACTTAAGTTGTACATGATGCAAATAATTAAATATTAAAAAAATAATAAAGTGTCCTGAAAAATTGTTTAATTCGAAATACTGAAAGTGCTCTTTAGTGTTTCGTAGTTTACAAAAAACCCTTATAGTTTTGCCATTTCCGTCCATTCGTCCGCAGCTTAGCTCAGATACTCTTAATACTAGAAAGCTGTAATTTGGCATGAATATACTAGTCACGCCGACAATGTGGTAGAAATAAATATATATTTTCAGATGTTTTTTTTTTCTCGCATACTCTCCATGTCTTTGGATAGGTCTTAAAAAATATTGCGGGTTTGTGATGTCATTTAGTATAAATACAATGGAAAATATGAATTTGTAAAAAGAGCAGCTGGTCATCTCTTTTTCTGGAAAGAAAATATTATGGAAGATTATTTAGTAAAATTTTACAATAACTGTTTAATTCCAGAACTTGTTGACCCTCGCTACGCGCTGTCTATGGATCTTCGAGATCATAGTTCGCACACAATATTCAAAAGCATACCTACATATTTTATCAGTATTTCACTTTCAAAACTTTCTGTGAGTGGTACTCGAAACGTTGACGGTGTCGTCATCGATTTTAGATGACAATAAGTTTTTTTATTAAAAATATATTTTTTAAATCAAGCTTTTGTAAATTCTTGTGCTCTAGTTCTCGTCAAGATAAAAATAACGAGCCCAAACGCGACGTGGTTATGTTGTGTAGTTGAGGAGTTCCGATGGCTACATCCGACCTCCATCATCAGACCAGGTATATAGATATGCAAAGTTTTGCCTCAATTCGACTATTTAGTGAAGAGTTCCGTTGAACAGCTCCTGACTCCATCATCAGATCAGCTCGCTGTCACCATATTATGTATGCAAAATTTCAGCTCAATCGATTGGGGATAACTGCTTAAAATTAAGTTGCAAGATTACACCTTATCAAACATAGATACATAAATATGTACATAAACTGCAAGTTAAATAAGAGCTTATAAAAAAACGATACTTACCGTTTTGTCATAATGTATTTTATTAGTAGGTATAGGTACCTAACAAATATTTTTTGCACAGTCAAATATTAGTAACTGTGTAGTAGCACTTTACGATTTGTAACCTGTCTTATAATATATATTAATTTTTTCTATATTTATTTTCTTTTTGTCAAGTGCAACTTATAAAATTATTAAGTACATACCTACCTATACAAATATGACATACCTATTGCACCAAATATTTTCAAGTATCAAGACTAGTTATTTAGTCTTGGTAAATGAAGTGTGAAGTAGCTTCAATGTGTGCGTTTGCACTATTCGTAGTGTGCGGCCACAGAATACGGAAAAGTACAAAAAATGCGAGCTGTCATATTTGAAACAGCCACCTTAAATAAAAAGACAATCAAAAGACATTTATCCACGCAACAACGGAAACCGTGGGCATAACACACATAGATCAAAGTGATTCCCTTTTGTTCTGGTTCGTGGCACGGCGGAATCATTCCCCGTTAGTTCTGTGATTGCTTTCTGACGGTAGTTTCGGTTCGATGCCCGACCCATAGCGATACTGTTTGACAATGCCTCCTATCAATTTCATCTCGTATTGTATGATGTGTGCTGTTGTGGAATTGTTTGTGATTACGTTATTATCGCGATGTAGTTTGATTTTCAATAGACCACCACCTTTTGTCAATCAGAATCATTTGGTGTGTCTGTTTCCCAAAAAGCTTACTGTCATAATTTAAAGACGGTCACTTATCAGTTGGTTTATGAGGAAAGAGTGACTCCTACTTAATTCTGGGCTTACATTAATAATATGAGGCAGTAATGATAATTATCTAATGTCTTTATCGACAATTTATTTTTACGTGAGTAATTTCCCGTTTTGTCATACAACTCATGAAAGTTTTGAATTGATATAATTGGTCTTGATTATATTTATTTACATTCAAGCCCATTCAGTACTACTTTTCACAAACAAATTATAACTATTGCATTTTGAGTAATATTACTATAACTAATGTTACTCGTGACTTCGTTCGCGTAGGTTTAGAAAATGTTTGACGACTTTTCTGTGGAACATAAAAAAAATGGGAAAGAAGTAACCTATGTCGGCTCAGAGGTTTGGCCGTGATGACGTCACATACAGACAGACAGAGTTACTTTTGAATTTATAATATTAGTACCTATAGATAAAGATTGAAAGATAGAATATTTCTTAATTAAATAATGGTGCCTCTAGACTGTTACTTTTTGTAGAACAACATTTCCAAGTGTAAGAGGCAACATCCGATAACAAAAGTTAAAGAAAGAGTCGCAGAGGTCGCGAAAGTTAGAGAATGTCACTTATTGTTATCGTATTGTATTCGTATTGTATTATGTTGCTCCACAAAAATAAACTGTAGTGTGGATGCACTATAAGATAACATACACGTACTCGTATGTATATAAAAAAACTCAATGTTAGCAGTATTTTCTTTCAGCCATCGTGTAATTGGCGAATTGTATATACGAAAAAGGAACAATTTTTTTTTTAAATATAGGATTATGGGTTTAGCTTGAACAATCGTATCGACGACGTATCGTTCAAATGCCAAAACTGACACTTTTACAATACAAAAGTACGTTACGATGTCGATACGATAGTGGTTCGTGCTCAGGCCACATGACTGTAATCTCCAAGTACGGTAAGCATTCTCTCAGATCTCCATCCACTCAGACCCTGGAAGTTGTCTAAAGGGATTAGTCAGAAGCACGTCCAAATATTACATTTGGTACATGCCCACATTTTGCAGTAGTTAGCATTCCACACGTGACATGTTTGCAGTCTGTGATATGTCCACCAATATATATTTATTTTATTTATAAAAGCTTATAAATGGTATAGTGCAAGAGCACTCTGTCCAAAAGCCACGTTCAAACAGTCCTAAAGTAATCCATCGCCTAAGTGAATAGTTACTAAGTTGCCAAAGTCCAAGTAAAGCCGCGAAGGTCCTAGTCTTCCCCTACGCCCATAATACGTGCCGATAAAGTCTCCAGCTTATCCCTACCGTTTTTTATTTATTGCGCTCTTATTCCGTGAAAATGTGCGGATTTTTTTATCAAAGTTCGCTATTAGTGTAGGAAAACGTGGTCTTTATTTTCAAAATTTGATTTTCAAATGAAAAAAGAAATACATAGGTGATCTAGGCTTATGACTGTAATGACCTTGAAAATGAAAATGGGGGTTGTCAGAAATACATTTAAGTATTACATTTCAGACATGTCTACATGTAAGCATACGTAACTTATTGTAAGCTTTTAAGAATACCAACAGGTTTTCTAATGAGGTTTTCCTTAACTGATTAATTGAAATATAAAAAAATTGGTGCTCGACCGGGATTCGAAGCTTTGATCTTCCAAACCACTAGTTCAACACACGCTTCTAAAAAACAAAGTTCTTTCATACAACTTTAAAAATGAATATCGTCCCTTGACTTTTCGACTGGTCGAAACATTTTCGTCGTTTTTCTTTTTAGTTTTTTAAACGTAATTATCCGAGTAGCTCGAGGAAGCGTATCACAGTTGTGTGTTTTGAAACCGAACTAGCCCGATCACGTACGAAATAAAACTATGACAAATCCCTCGGCCATTCTGTATCCAATCAAGACCGTCCGGAGTCCGTCGAAACAACATCTATTTAGCCGCGGGAAATTAGTCCATTTGTCCGGTTTTGTCCCTTATGTCACTGTAACTCGTCCACAGTGTAAATTTATCCTTTTTGCATAGGGAGTAGAGTTCATTTTTGCTTGGATTCGAACAAGCTTTTTGGGATGCCTGTGCTCGAATTGCATTTTTGGTTGTCAGTTGAGAGCTTTTGACCGACGGTGAAAGGCTAGTATGGTTAGAAGGCTGTTTAAAGCCTTGTTTAGGTGAAAACAGATTTTTAGAATAGAATAGAATAATTTTTTTTCTATTTTGACCTCAAAATACTATAGTATTATATGATAAGATAAGATAACATTTTTATTTTTTTCCCATGAATGCGTTTATATGTACAAAAAGGTAGATTGGCTTGCAACCTATCACTTATGAAATGCTAACTGCTGTTAAAAGTCAGTATGTGCCAAATGTAACGTTTGGACTTGCCTCTGAGTACTACTAAACACACTACTGTTTAGACATCATCAAGTATCTGAGCACTTGGAGATCTGAGACGATGTCTATCATACTTTAAAATTAGAGTTGTAATTATAATTAATTTAATTTTTAATTTATAAAAATTACATAGGTACACACTTTGCCGCTTATCTTGAATCCCATAAAATTTGTTTTTGGGGATATAAGTATTCATATAACCGTATTCAGTTCCCTCTCAGATCTCCAGGCGCTCAGGCCCTTGAAGATGTCTAAAAGGGATAGTCAAAGGTAAGTCCAAACATTACATGTGACACATCCAAATGTTATATTATATACCATTCTGTAGATTGATTATTCTGTGGCCTGAATCGGTACAACAATGGGGTCGTCCACGCTTTGTATCAACTGTAAGGGTAGTTGCACACGAAATGACAGCGCCGAGAATTGACGTCACGTCAAAACGTCACACGCGCCAGTTCACGTTGTCCGCAAATGACAGCGCTCACTTGACGGATAATACAGCGTGTACTAGAATACAATTATTTATGCAAGTACTTTTTTTCTGTGTTATTTTAGACATTTTCTTACAAAAATCAACTTGTTACAAAATCCTTGTCGAGACTCCCTTATACCGGCTAATTTTAAATTATTCGGCCTTCCATGGTTTTACCGTTTTAAATCCTGTAAACATCGACGTTGGCAAAATTGTGGTATCACCAACCACAGACGCCAAAACAAAAATACGAAGAAGAATACAATGATTATGTGTTAGTGTTTATTTGCTTGTATTTTTTAGATACGAAACGCTAAAACTCAATCGAGATTTATAAAAATTACTTCTTAAATGAATAGTTATAATGTATGGCTACTACAAATCTTACCTTCTACGAAACTGCTATGTAACTGCTACGAAAGTGCTACGAAAGTGCTACGACGCACATTGCTCATTCCATTTTCGTCATCATTCCTAAGAATATCCTAGAATAATTGACTTGTTCATCATTACAAGCTTTTATTTAACTTGCGCTGTTCGTATGTATTCGATTGAGCTGAAATTTCACTTACACTTCAAGTTTTGGTGACAATATAATAATACGGTAACTGCGAGTTGATCTGATGATGGAGTCAAGAGCTGTTCAACGGAAACTCACAACTAAACTCCATAATAAATAGTTCGATTGAGTAAAAATTTTGCATACCTATCAAGTTTCGATGTCAATAAAATATAAAATGAGAGGTTATAATGTGCTGCTCTGATTTCTATCTCGAAGGAGGATTTTAAAAAAGCTTTAAAAATATTTTTCAATAGAAAACGTATTTTTCAGTGGTTGAACTGCCTGTAACTGCTGCATAATCTGTGCGCCTGTTTGCAGCTCGCTTCACAGATGGCGCTGCGTGCACAAAACAGGCATTAGACGTGTTAGTCTGATTAGACAATGAAAAGCATTCGGCACTGGCGCTGCTTTGACTAGAATTTGTTTTCATGGCTGTGAGCTGTAATTGGGATAGAACGACAGAGCTTATTGGATAAGAAGACAATAGGAATTATTGTAATGAACTGGGTGAACCTATGAACATTTGTGACATTGAACATTTCCAAGTTTTCGGTTTTGTATGGGCATAATAAATGTCAATTGATTTAATTATGATAGAAACTTTGTTTCAAATCATCGCAAGAATAAATATATCCTTATGTTATCTTTGTCATAAAAAACAAAACTGTATGTTTTGCGGTTATTGAGAAAAAAAAACGGTCCTGCATTCATCAAAAACATTTATTACTCGTATTACTTCGGCTTTTATAATTCTCACGTAATTCAACAGAATTCTATTAGAAATTTGAAATTGCTCGCGCTGACGTACTAATTTTATGGTATTCTGGGTCTAAAGTACCGAATGATAGGAACGGTAAATAGATCAATTTATATTTTGTATGATACCACGTAAGTTTTCATCTTACTGTTCAAACGCGCCATGAAGCTTATCTAACGTGAAGTCACAACGGACATTCTGACGTTTCGCAAAGTCAATTCTGTGTGACGTTTTACAAAGTTTTCCGCTGAGCGGCTCCAGATAACGGCATTGTCAATCCATCGCAGTGACACTAAAATTGCTTCTGGGGAAGTACTGGCTTGATACTTGTAACTGACGAGTATTATGTCATTTAACGAGTAGAAATGTTGGAAAATTGTTTAAATAAGCACGAGAAATGTTACATAGAAAGATAGCTGGCCTCATAGCTCAGTTGGTAGTTACTCTGCCTTCTGCTGCGGTTGTGGGTTCGATCCTCACTCTTGACAAATATTTGTGTGATCGACATAGATGTTTGTTCTGTCTGGGTGTTATTATGTATCATATATAATTTACAATATAAAGTATATAATATTCTATCAATTATCTATATTGTACCACCTTTTCTTAGTTTGGGGTTATATGGCGCTGTGTGATAATGTCCACCAATATTTATTATTATGATTATTACTACAGTACTGGGTCGTAGTTATTACACGTTGGGCTTTTGGAAGCTATCACGTTTGCATTTTCCTATCCTATAGCATCACAACTGTAATCCCCAAGTGCTTAGACCATCGAAGATGCCTAAGCGGGGTAGTCAAAAGTACGTCCAAATATTACATTTGGCACATGCCCACATTTTGCAGTAGTTAGCATTCTATGCACTTGCAATGTACGGTTGCATTTTTTTAGTACCAGCCCGTAATATTACACATTTTTAAGTAATGTGTAATATTTACGGCCTGGTACTGTACTAACTGACAATCTTTATTATCGCATTGACTAAGCAATTAAACCTAAAAACCTTTTGAGTGTAAGTTTCACTCGTAGATTAGAGGTGTACTAAGAAAAGTAATTGCAAAAGTACAATAACTTCAGAAAATGGTCAACTTTTTACTTAAATTAGTACTCTCTGAAAACTAAGTTTGCATTATAACTGTTGCTAGCATTATAACTGTTATTTTAGTTAATGGAAGTTTTTTTTTTTTTTTTTTTATAATCATTATTTTTTATTACGAGTACTTATATTAATATCAATTTTATTATAAAAAAATATCAATGTGTGTTTCGTTAGATCTAATTTTTTTATTTTCTTTATTTATTTGGAACCAAAACAACAATTAATAAGCATCTTATGATGTCAACATTTTGCAGTATTATTCAAAACTGATTTGTTTCTTTATACTTGTTTGACCTGAGAGCACGAATCACCATCAAAACTTAAATAGATACTGACCCGCGACAGACGTCCTGTCCAAATTTTAATAATCGCATAGAGTAACGCAAGTTGCTATAACGACTGATGTTAGATTTTTTGCACACCAGCGCTATCTATATTTTTAATCATTTTGGGGATGTTTTTTGTATTTTTAAGTAGTCTTTATTTTATTCGGCCGTCATATCTACGTTAAGGCGCTCTAGGTCGACGATTCTTTTTGTTCGAAACGAAAAAAGAAATACTTCTGAACAAGCCACATCTCCTATTTTTATACACTTTTTTTATTATATTACTTCAGGTTGCTACCTAGATTTCTATTAAGCTGAAAACATAATAGCAGAAACTTTTCACGATAAAGATATTATTTCAAAATTATACGTTTTAGAATTTATGGGAGCGAAAATTTAATCTTAATCCGTTTTGTCGTTTAGGCCTGATTGAGACACAAACATAAATTTATTAAGTTAGAATTAGAACACTAAGTATGTTTATGTTTAACATTTACTAATTCATTCTTAATCTCAGGCTTAAAGCTTTATATGGCTTTAGTGGAATCGCAACTAACAGCTGAAGATCAGCTCTTTAATATTGCTTTTTTGATAAAGTGAATTGTGAACAGTTTTGGGTTAGTGCTTGTATATATTTACTAGCTTTTACCCTCGACTTCGTCTACGTAGTTTCAGGAAAACGTTGTTGTTTTTGTCGGCTAAATCGTAAAACATGAAATTGCTGAAAATCAAAAGAAAATTTTCGGAATTAAGTAGCCTATATCCGTCCCTGCCTGTCTGTCTGTGATGTCAACACAGCCAAACTGCTGGGCTGATTGTGATGAAATTTCTTATTAGTAAAAAAAAATTACGTTTTATAATAAAGTCGTCAAAAATCTATTTCCTGAATCTACGCAGACGAAGTCGCGGGTAAATGATTGTATTAGAATAGATAGGAATATCTGGGCTATGATGACAAATGATACCTGCCAATTCTAAATTATTTTACAAGACAGGTAGTGACCAGCTCCACTAAACAAGCCACCAAAGGTGCCGCCAATCAAAGGCAGTGTAAGGGGCAACGATGGTGTGGACAGTTTAAGGGCGTCGAGAGGTGTGCAGCAATTTCGCTCAACGTTACTCCCGTCTTTATGCACTTTAACACTTCCACCCTTACTGAACATAGGTTCCGCTTTTGCGTCTCCGCCTCCGGCCACCTAAAGCAACCCAAGGGTTTGGGGTCTCTGTCAAACGCAGGGAATAATGGCTTTTGTATTATTAATCTATTTGCTATAGTCATTGAGCTTAATGTACTACGTACTAGAGATGACACCACAAAGTAATAATTTGCGATGCGCCTTGCGGTCCCTGGACCACAGTGGACTCAGTCCGAGTCTAACGCCTGTGACGCGCGAACGTGTTTTTCGTGGCGCTTACGACCTTTTTGATTGAAAGTAACTTAAGCCATTCAGCGGTCAGCGCTTTACGTTTCAATGTTTCGTTTAGCCATATAAATATTTATTTTACGCTGCAAGCGGACTTTGGCTTTAATAATTGAAAATTGAGCAATTTATTTGGCTTGGATAGCTCCTCTAGTACGTAGTACATTAAGCTCAATGGCTATAGTAAGCATTTCACATTGGGTTACTAATTGGTGTAAACTCATGATGTTTTCCTACAGTAGTTGAGTATAAATTATATGAATTTGGTACACAATTGGGATTTGAATTTTTGAAGGTTGAGGTACCTCTCACTCAGCGAATATTGCCATCTCTTTCATGTTAGTATGTTTCATAATTATTATTAAAATTAAAATTAAATATTGGTGGACATTTCAAATAGTGCCATCTAGCCCTAAGCAAAGCTTGTACTATGGGAACCAGATAACTGATAGAGTACATAATATACGTTTTTGTTGTAAATACATACTTATTATACATCACCTAGACACAGAAAATTATTATTACAACAAATAAAATATAATACTTGGACGTGCCCCTGACTACCCCCATCATTTATTTACATATATTATTCGGTTTAATTTTACAACGAGTAAATTTTGAGGCAGGCTTATTCTAAATATCCTCTTCTAATATCGCGAAAGTTTTAGAAGCATTTTTATAAGTGCCAAAGATCAATCTTTATGTCCTCTCGTTTATCGCTAATAATATAATAATATTTTATTCTTCTTTTCCCAACTCTATGTGGAAGTAACTACTGAACTAGCCGTCAACAAAAACTTTTATTTTCCTCTAATGGACGTCATGTCTCTATCATATCCAGAGATAGCCGACATTGTTACATTATTGAAAATAATGCAGCTATTACACTACAAAAAGGGGTACTTTTTTAGCATTAAATCTTTGAAATACATAGGATTATAAGTTTATAGGATTTTCATTATTAAATCTCTTATTAAATCTATAATGAATTATTTTGAAATAAAAGTAGTCTCAATACTCAATATAAAGTAATTATAGATAGTCTCTAAGCCCGTAACAATTTTTGTAAGAAAGGTATTTTTGAAATCTTGAAGAGACCGAAAGAAATGCTTTATCGTGATTTGATAAAAAAAAATCCACGGTGACAATTTTATTATTTTCCACATTATATTGGCGGTAATAGTTTTACTCTCTGTTAAAATGACATAAGAGAGAAAGAGAGCACATTTGAAACATTTTCGAAACTGATATCTACTTGAAATCATTCACACTGAATTGACCCTGCTGGACTGAATTGTATCCAATTCTAGCCATGAATCACGGATCATCGGTCGCGTAATGGACATGAAAATGCATTGTTTTATAGAACTTGCAACGCTATACATTTGTGGAGTGATCCAGCTGTTCTTTCAATATGAAGTAGCGGTCATTCAGTAGCGTCAGCTTTATGTTTTGATGTCGTATTGACTCGTTTAAGTGTTTACGTGGACCGTATACCAAAGTTTCAGGTGCTTTTATAACTCTGAGATTAGTGGATCATCGTTATGTTTTATAGCCAATCGAGTACTTGCAATCTAGGGGCGATCGAGATTTTACTTTACATTAATGAAAAAATAATTTATTAAAAAGTAGAAACAATATTTGCTGAATAAGGTATAGGAATAAAAAAATACACAGCTCAGCTGCGCTGTAGGCTGTAGGTTCGACTCCCACACTGGATAAACATTTTGTGTGATGAATATAGATGTTTAATATGTGTCTGGGTGTTATAATAAGTATGTATTTACTTATAAAAAGAATATAAGTATTCTACCAGTTATCTGGTTCTCATAGTACAAGCTTTGCCTAGTTTGGGGCTAGATGGCGTTGTGTGAAATGTCCACTATTATTTATTTGCAATCTAGGGAGCAATAGAGATTTTAGTTATTTAAATAATGAAAAAATAAAGAAACAATATTTGTTGTTGACTTGGGTATTGAAATAATAAAAATAGAAGGTTTCCGTTTTCACTTTTTGAAGTACTAGCTGAGCCCTAACAACGATATATTTCATAATCCAGACTATAAAGATAAGAATACAAGTCTGCTGAAACATTTTTCTTGAACTACAAATATAAACTTTCGCTTTTTGAATACGTTTTTCAGTCTAACCGTCCGTTAAACTCCTGACGGTGAACTTTAGGTCAACCGGGCGGACAAAGTTAATTGAAAAGACAGCTTAAAGATTATGGTTATAGCCAAGTTAAGCAGAAGAAGGCTCGTTAGGACGCTCTGCGCTCAAATGAGGCAAATAACCCTTCTTCATAACTTTCAGTTGATCGCCCTTTTAAAGATTACTGAGGGTCGTTGAATAAAAAAAAAACAAAGTAGGTAAACATAATTCCGATGACATCCTGTCATTCTTTGCTCGGTGCTCTTTGAATTTTCCTATTCAGAGTAATCGCATTTTTGTATTTTTTTTTTAAAACTGCTGAATAATTGATTTTTTAATACAATTTAGTAAATATATTGGTGGACACTTTAAGCCACAAACTAAGCATTTTTTTTTGTAAATACCTATATTACGTAACAACCAGACATAGAACCTCACCACAAAAATATCTGTCCTGGGTGGGGATCGAATCCACAACCTACAGCGCAGAGGGCAGACTTACTATTGAGCTGTGAGTTAAGTCCGAAATTATTTTATATTTTACTAACCGATCCGTAACAGATTTTCCTGTCTCGTGCAGTGTCAGATGTCATATTTTTTGCCCACCAGCGCCATCTATACCAAAATTGTTCACTTTTTTATTATTTTGGGAATGTTTTCGGGTTATAAGCCACCCTATATTTTATTCAGGCATTATATTTATACGTCAGCAGCAAATTTCATCTTAATCTGTTTTGTCGTTTTGGCCTGATTAAGGCACAAACAAACTCACAAACATTCGCATTTATATTATTAGGATCCTCGGTGACCATCCAAAAGGCTCACCTTGTGTACTTTGGGATCGCGATGAGTTGCTAACGATTCAAAAACGTTTCGACTTGTGCTACCTTCCTATTTTTTTAGGATCACTACTTACAAGCTACATATAAAATTAAACAGTTATAACCCTAATTATGTTTTGACTAAGCGATAAATTAGCGTAAAAGTACTTTATTAATTCAAATTACCACCAGAAAATAATGTTAGTGTTTGTAAATAAGACATCGGACGCTTAAATAATTATGAAGATTTTTTTTATTGCACAAGATAAAAACATGTAGGTATATAAGCGAACTTAATGCTATTTAGCTAGCATTTTCTTCCAGCTAGCCTTAGTGAATGAATTGTACTTAATAATAGATAGTGGGATATATCGTAAAGAATTTCCACAAACGTTTTATTGTTCAACTACAGAACCCTAAAACTCTGGAACATAAATATTTGATACCGTCATCTTATTCAGAAGTGGATACAAGAATTATGATTGCATTACATCATGTGATACGCCATTATGTCCTTTATGTAGCGGGTATAAGGGCGCTTGTTGGATTTACTGTTATTGCAGTGATTACGCAACTTCCTGACTGGATGACTTTTATTGGGTTAAGGGTCCCGTTATAGGTGATTGTGATTTTGTATGGCGATCCAATGGCTACTTAGCTGTATGGCTAAGAAATTGCTTTTTCGGGTAATATTTTAACTTAAGGCGAGGTTTTAACTTTTATTGACATTACGAAAATAGAGGGTTTATGGTTTATTAAAAAGATTGGATGTTTCGTTTAATGAAAATTAAAATCAGAAACATGATTGAAGATTTTCTAGATATTTATCTATCATCATTTGAAAATGGCTCATAAACCCTCTATTTTTGTTTTAGCCCAAATCTAAAATTGTTCAACAGGTTATTTTTACATGATAGACAATAAATTATTTAAGTATTTAAATTAAAAACAATTTCTTTTATGTTTGATAGTTAAGATAACGCGTTTTATCACATTTTCCGTCTTACCCAAACAAAAAATGGAAAGTATCACCTTAATTTTAATGAGTCGTTCGCAGAGTTTGCCCCTTCTATCATCATTTTATGGAGTTCATTAAACTTTTAAATAATGTTTGTTGGCGCTCGTAACGTGGAACCGTCTAAGTTAAGAAACTTTTGTGCAGTCTCTAAATAGATGGGTGACCGCTAGTGGTGTTGATTACAGGACACTAACGTGCTTCGTATGGCTTGTTGAAAAAGACGTTAAGCCATGACGGATGGCTTAAAAACTCCGTCTCCAGAAATGACTGTCTCATACGAACTTACTGACTTAACTAGTCTAAATATTATGATTGTTCTATAAAGTGTTTATTTGTATTTTATATCAAACAGATAAACTATTATAAATTCCTACAAAAATATCGATAAAACGATGTACTGTCTACATCAAAGTAAATAATGAACAAACAAAGTTGTAAATAAACCGGTCATGTGCGAGTCAGACTCGCGCACGAAGGGTTCCGTACCATTATCTATAAACACGAAAAAAAAATAACGTTTGTTGTATGGGAGCCCCCCTTAAATATTTATTTTATTCAGTTTTTAGTATTATAGCAGCAATAGAAATACATAATCTGTGAAAATTTCAACTGTCTAGCTATCACGGTTCATGAGATACAGCTCTGTGATTGACAGACGGACAGACAGACGGACAGACAGACAGACGAACAGCGAAGTCTTAGTAATAGGGTCCTGTTTTTACCCTTTGGGTACGGAACCTTAAAAATTGGATATCTTCATTCACCTTGGCCTTTACAATACGTCAAAATACTTAGAAATTACTTTTGGTGCTTATCTTATTGTAAAAGTTGTTTAATAGAAAGTAAGTTCCATTGAATTTCAGCGAAGATCTGATTAATATTTTCAGAGAACAGAATTCTTGTAATCTGAAGCCTTTTTGTTTCTTTCACGTGGAAAAATACTTTGGAACTTTTCTTAGACGTTCATCTTGTTTTTGACGTTACACAAACCTACTTAAATCATCAACCACACAGCCTATAGACTCCTCATGCAAGGCGAACACTTTCTCACAACACATTAGGCTTATAAGACACCGAGTGCTATTCACGACGCACACCGCGGCGGGCTGTGCCATTGAACCGGCCAAACAGAATGTATTTTTTACCCCTCCCCCTGACCCGCACACTTCAACGGTTTGACAGAATTGTTTGTTTGAATAAATAAAGCCATTAGGAGTCTATAGGCTGTGTGGTCAATGTATTAACCTTATTACTAACGGTACTTCGTACAACCTCGGCAGTCACGCAATCCTGCCATCTCGAGTTGCCATCGTAATTACTTGTCACCTAACCATTTGTTATTATCGTGCTACTGGTATTATTGTCCTACTACATGCATAAACCCTGGTCTTCTAAAAGTGGTTTCCTACTAGGGGACATTTGTCATTCGACATTGACATTGTGCGGGACATTGCCCGACATAACAGCAAAATTTACGACTAGCAGTCCGTGGTCCGACACGCACTTGCCCGTTTTTTTATATTTCAAATATCTATAAGCGCGTGGCATGCCCATCACTAATAGAATACGAATACTGAAAAATATGGACATGACATTATTGTGTTTAGTTTGATATTTGAAAGTACCTCTAACTACTCCATTAGACATTTTTAATGACGCATAGAGAAATGCACATTGCTATGACGACTGTTGACAAACACAGATGTCAGATTTTTTGCACACCACCGCCATTTATCATCCTTTTTGCATCTTTTTATCATTTAGCAATGTTTTTCGGATTATAAACACTCCTATTTTTAATTCAGGTAACATTCTACATCTACAGTAAAGTTTTGTCGTTTAGGCCTAATTGCCAATCAACATACAAACATCCTTACAAACTTTGGCATATATAATATTATTAGGATAATAATGATTTGGTGCTGCAATATCCAAGCTTTTATTATGGCCGTTATAATGACGGTCACAGTTTTTGAGCAAAATGCTTTATTGCGAAATAATGACAGTGTGAAATGTATAGCTGGGAATAACATACCGTTGTGGCGTACGTGTGATATTAGCTTTCGGTATTTTCGTGAAGGTTAGCATTATTTAGGCTCAGTTTTCCTTGTCACTGTTTCTTTCTGACCTCACAGCTCAGTTGGTAGTAGCTCTGCCTTTCTGCGCTGTAGATTGTGGGTTCGATCCCCACCCAGGACGAATATTTGTGTGATGAAAATAGATGTTTATTCGGTTTCTGAGTGTTATTATGTAAAAATGTGTATGTATCTACAAAGCTTACAGTATTCAATCAGTTATTTAGTTCCCATAGTACAAGCTTTGCTTAGTTTAGGGCTAGATGGCGCTGTGTGATAATGCCCACCAATGTTTATATTTATTTATTTTATTTTCTTGTTCTGCATTCATGTCAATGATATCCCCGAAGGCAAGGGCGAGTAGGCACAACACCAAACATTTTCCGTAATCCCCAAGTACGATAGACATGCTCTCCGATCTCTAAAAGAGGTAATCAGAGGCACGTTTAAACATAAACCTATTTTTGATAAATGCCCACATTTTCAGTAGATATACTCAGACGATCTTAACATGCTTTCAGATATTTAAGGGAGGTAGTCAGAGGCACGTCCAAACACACACGTACATTACGATAATGCCCACATTTTTTATGTTGACCGTACTTGGGGATTACAGTCGTTGGTCTATTTAATTTTCTGTTGTTAGGTCAGTTATTGTTAGGTTATAATATACAAATTTGGATCACCCGTGTATTCGTCACTTGCTAGTGTAAGATTTTTTTAATATGGATGTACTCGACTTACACAGTCGAGTATAAAAACTCAAGATCTAAAGTCAAGAGTGTATATTCTATTACTTAAAGAATCCTATGTTCGGAACAAATTTGATGAACATTAAACGTTATGAAAACCCGTGACTTTTTACGCATTATAAAATTAAAATATTTCCCTAGACGATTAATAAACCGCTGCCGATTATGTCATCTCAAATTTATTTTGAAAATTATCGTAAGCTGAATAATTTAGTTTAAGTTAATTATGGGGTGAACATAAATCACTATCGTATCGCTATCGAATACACTGTCATGTTAGAAATATGGTATGTATAGTATATAAATATCCAAATTCAATAACTACCATTCTGTACGTGAGTCGGTTGCGTGGTATAGGCGTATTGGGCATGTCATGAAAAGAGAAGAAAGTCATATTACGAGAAGAATGTGAGGAAGGAAGGTGGATGGATGTAGACTTAGAGGTAGGCCAAAGAAAAAATGGATGGACTGTGTGAAAGATGGCATGGGTAAGAAAAGAGTGAGTGATGAGATGACGGCTGATAGAGGGAAATGTAAGAAGTACCGAGTTGTGCCGACCCCACTCAGGTGGGATGAGCAGGATATCGTATACTGTCTCTTTTTATCGTTTTGACGATACGATAGTGATACGTGCTTACGTGCTTAGGCCACTGGCCACTTCTTGTTTAAGTGTGCGTTTTCACTGATACTTAGCTGTGCGGAGCGGAAATCTTAGAAAAAGTCTACCGTAGATACTTCGGGATTAAAGTCATGATCATGATCGTGTTTTTTTTGCATTTTGTATTAGATAATGCAAAAACCGATTTCTGTATTATTATCATCCCTTAACTGCAAAGTAGAGCAAAGATTGGTAAAATCAAACAGTCCAGAATTGCCAATATAGGCTTGGTTACATATGATAACCATATTTACAAAGCGATTTGTTGACGAAACTCATCTTTTATGTGATCTAAATAGAAACACCCCAACCACAATGTATACATAGTTGGTATTATTATGGCGATAGGCTTGTCACCTGTAAGACCTGCTAGCTTCTGCAAAATGTGGGCATGTGCCAAATATAATGTTTGGACGTGCCTCTGACTACCCCCACTAGACATCTTCAAAGGATCTAAGCGTCTGGAGATCTGAGAGGATGTCTGCCGTACTTGGGGATTACAGTCGTGATCCTAGTTAGTTAGTTCCTAGTTAGTTTCTTATACTCACGACACAGGAAACTAGCTCTTATTTAGTAGTAATAGTATGAAGTCAGGTTTTTATGTGACTGTTGGGTGTTTTTTTAATTAAATTTCTCATTACAATAATCATTTCCCTACCAATTACTACACATACATTTAAAACCTAAATTCCTTCCAAATCTCTAGAAAGCCGTTCCCAAAATCATTATACCCTAATGACGGAGAATAAGCCGACTCAATTCAACAGCGAGCGGCCAAAAGCCATCTTAACAGAACCGTTTTACCCCTCATTCCCCTTATATCCCAAATACTGCCAGGTCATCATTACCCTAATCTTTAGAGATCAAAAGCTTATTTTAAAAGCAATGTGCAACGATCCATAATAGCCAATTGCATCGACTTCCTTATGTACCAAACGGTATGCACATTAGATAGATAGATAGAAAATTATTTATTGGCACAATACAAGAACATGAACCTACCTAAGCGAACTTAATGCTAATTAGCATTTTCTTCCAATAAACACACGTTTCACATTCACAACTACATAGTTTTATTTTTACTTTTAGTGTACATGCTTCAAAAGGTAAAAAAGAAAAAACCCTTATAAGTGCGCTTTGACGTCTGTGTCTATTTGTAACAGGCACTTTATTCAAAAGACAGCAATTTCAAATTCACGTTAGGTGTTTGCTACCTGAACATTCAAAATCAATAGTCAAAAACAACATGTTTTTTCTTATTCTACGGAAGACTAAGAAATCGTTCAATCAAAACTATGTCTAAAGTGAATAAAGTTAGAGTCCAGTTTGCTTTTGGCCGATCAGTACGTACACAAATGGTTTACTAAAGCAAATTCATGTAGCCAAAAGGCAATTTCTTCACCTATACCTTACCTATCTGAACGGTTACCTAAACCCACTTGCAACGCTGCCGATCTAAACATTCCCTCGATAATCCGCACGGTTCGATTCACACGATTCACTTGGGTACAGCCTCTTTGGTACATGTACCACTTTGGTACATCGGCCACTTTGGTACATGAACCACTTTGTTCACATTTCGGCCTGTCTTTGTGCGAATACTGCGAATTGTTATGAAGCTGTTCGTTTGATCGACAATTTGAGAATCCGACTAGTGCCCTTCAGAGTTTTTGTGAAATGTTCTGTATTTTATACATTTGCAGGCGCATTTTCTCATTACACTAATTTTGAAAAGCAACAAGGTATAGTAGCACACTCCATTCTGCTTTGTGCCCAAGAAATGATAATGCTGAAATGTATGTCCAGGAAAGTATCAATAATTTTGTACTGGAATTCCATATCCCAAAATAATTTATTATTCGCCCTTGAACACGCGGATTGCCGCAAGGTTTGCGTGTGTTAGGTGTCAGCGAATTACATAATGTACTGTATAGCAGTAGGTACACTATTGGATCAGCTATGAACAAAAACTACCTACATTATACCTATTAAAAATAGTCGTATTATAATATGTCTAAAAATATAGCCCAAGTACTAAAGCGTCCCGGAAGTAAGTAAAAAGTTTCAGCTGACAATCTCATCTTATTGGGAAATGTCTTACTTACTTAGGTACTTATCCCCATATTCTTAGTAGTAATCTCGACTCTACCGTGACTCAAACTCTTATGAGGTCCCTCGAACGTTCCCCCGAAAAGTACCTTGTTTGGTATCTTAAATCGAGATTTTGTCACACGCATACGTCGTTCAGAAGAGGAATGCCGAGGTACATCTTGAGGTACCTTGACTTGATAGTTCTGTGGATTGAGAATTCCTCGACTATAACCAAACTCGAGGTAATTTTATCAAATACCAAAACACGGTTTCGGAGTCGAGGTGGAGATATTTCGAGGTTACTTTGGTATAATATGATTATGTCCTCTTGAAATTGAAAATCAGCAAATACTCCAGTCGGTGAATAGAAGGTTTATTTCCAGCGTAGTACCGCGTAATTTTATTTCCACAAAAATACCACACTCGAATTTACGCTGAAATTTTCCAGCTTTTTCCTGAGGGTTATTTACAAGGTCTTAATACAGAAATATGAATATTAAGAAAGGCCACGAAGGCATAAACTCCGATAAACCATAGATTATGGAAGTTGCAAAGCGCCGGATGAAAAAAAGCTTGGGGTACACTCGTTTCTCGTATAATCGCATAATCCCGCGACTTATTCCATCGCAAAAGGACCAGATAAAAAATGCAAGTTTTTTTTTAAATATTTAAACATAATGTTTCAGGTATCTTACCAATGGAATTCACAGCGACTCCGATCGCGTGATGTTATTTTAACAATTAAATGATACCACGCTCAATTTTCTATTTTCTGTCATTGATTTTAGACGTTAGTTCAATTACAATGTATTTACGTAAAGTGTTTTTAAATATCACAGAAAGGGATTTTAGCGGAAGGCATCTTCGCTATTATAAATATTAAATTGTGTTTTTCGATTTGTTGGTTTGTCCTTTTTTTTTAGCATAGAGATAAGTCATAGGCTGGAAATTTTACCTGTGTACCACGCAAGCAAAGAAGTGAGTTTACGTCATACACGAAAATAAAACTTATATTTTCTTTAGGATATAAAGAAATATATTAATTTCCGAGATTGGTGCGACATCAAAAGAGGTTCCGCTTACTTAAGGGTTGGATAATATCCTTGCGTGTGCCTTTTCGATTTCACTGTTAAAATGGTAAAATGTTGATTTGCTTTCCAAATTATGGTAATTCTTTTACATTCGGAAGTGAATGGTTTTTAGGGTTCCGTACCAAAAGGGTAAAAACGGGACTTACTAAGACTCCGCTGTCCTTCTGTCTGTCTGTCACCAGGCTGTATCTCATGAACTGTTATAGCTATATTGTTAAAATTTTCACATATGATGTCTTTTTGTTGCCGCTATAACAACAAATACTAAAAACAGAATTAAATTAATATTTAAGTGGGACTCCCATACAACAAACATGTTTTTTTGCCGTTTTTATAGATAATGGTACGGAACTCTTCCGTGCGCGAGTCCGACTTGCACTTGGCCGGTTTTTCCTTGTATATTGACATTTAATATCAGAATTAGTACCTAGTTTAGCTGCAGTTTGATTATGATCAAAGTACAAACCTTCCTACTTATATTAATTATAGTGTAATCAAGCTTCAGCAGCGATTTTCATTAGATTATAGGCTATTATTACATAATTAATAGCACACTAGACTATTACGAGTAAGTATGATAGATGGGTTATTCTAAAGCTTGCCCTAGCCTAGAATATATTGTCATGCAAAGGAAATTGTGCTTTAAAACCATTATATACGGTTCAATCTTCGATACCTACAACTTTGGTAACAATAACTCGAGTGCCTGTCAATTTTGGTGAAAAATTTTACGGCCATGCCTCTACCAACATTTTTACTTTCACACGTAGACTCAGCACTCGAGTATTACTGATAAATATTTGATTTTAAAAAAACGAAATCCATTAAAATATTAAAAGTAAATCAGGTAAAACAAATAAAGAAAAACAACCATTTTTTTGTAATATTTATTAATACTTCCTTCTTTCTCAAAATATTATTCACAAAACGATATGACGGAAAGCAAACAACGAATTCGTATTTAATCAAAAACACTTCGTTTCGTACAAATAATAATGTTACTGTAACACTCTACTAAGGAACATATCTATCTTTATAATATGTCTACGGCACTACTCCGTAACTACGCTATACTCGTAATTACAAGAAGAAAATTGAAGCATCTAGTTTCACACTGTCTGAGTCGGAATAATAGAAATTAAACGTCAACCTCAATTTGACGTTCATTAAGGAAATTTGGTATGCGTCAATGAGTGTGAGCTTGTGCGTGAAATAGTAAACAAACGAATGTAACGTAGACACATGGAACAGGAAATGTAGAGACGCTAAACAAAGTGTTACCTTGCTTTAGTCTGTCTTTTGTTACAATTTTATGATATTGTATTTTACGAAACTGTTGGGGAACTAGTTAGTATTCTTATAAACGGCAATGGGCTTCTCAGTTTGTTATGTATGGAATAGTAACTATGTAATGTACATAATGGAAATACTAATAATGCAAAATGTGGACATATGCCATATAAATGTAATGTTTAGACGTGTTTTTGACTACTCCTTTTAGCCATCTTCAAAGAGTGGGTGCTTGGAGATTAAGTACAGTCGTAATCCGATTACATTTTATACAAGATTTTTATAGTTTTAATTTGAGACTCAACTGATCCAGATCACTACCCGGAAGTCTCGCCTAACGGCATTACCAATCTAGATGGCAATGCTTATCCATTGAGCTACATAAGAGCCAGATATTATGACATTATTTTTATGTAGCTAACTTTACTTTACTTGTATATGCAATTGTCTCTAAGATATCAAATCTTATTATTATCAGAGGAATCTGTGGTGCTGAACCGACACCATAAGTTCCGATTCTGTTGGTGCTAGACTCAACTTAACGACACCCATCTTCGTCTGTTTCCTATAAAGTAAAAGAGACAGCAATAATTTAAGGGATGTCTAAATCGTTTCTGATTTCGTTTGGTGCCAACAGAATTGATAGTAATATTCAATAATTTCAATATTTTTAACCATCGTCATTCGATGGCGTCATTGATTCGCATTGCTGATTTTAAGCATAACGATGAGTGTCAATTTAGTTCAATAACTTCCATGAGAACCATTTACTTTTTAAACCTCGGAAAATATGCCTTAAGGTGCAAAAAAAAACAGCTACGAATATTTGCAAGCAGATACTGCAAAAAATTTTATAACAACACAGCATTTATGAGAAAAAAATTGAATTAATGAGAACAGCTGCAATATTTTAAATATGAAATATCTAGACGAAAAGTGCAAGTTCAATCCTCGATTTAGGTAAAGTGTAGTTGAGCAAATATATGTCGTGGGTTCGAGCTTAGAAGGCAATTGGTGGCAACTGGTACAGCGACAATTGTTTTTCAAATTGCTTCATGTTTGCTCGATGTGGTCGCATTTATGTATGTATAAGTATGTCACTAATACGAATTAACAAATATGCTGGAGTTAGATGTAGACAAACTCGTCGAACACGATGAGTTACAATTTAGTATGTACCTATGTATGGTATAAGAGTATAAGAAAGCATGGTAGCTAGATAAACAAACCCAGATCGTATCAAGCCAATTTTGGTTACTTTTATAAGATTTATAGACTTATTATTCGATTATTTTTTCATAGAAATAAGTTATGAGATTTTTTTTTTAATTTTTAATGTTTTTTTTTCAATCAATTAACAAAATACAATGATTTTTTTAAATCAATTTTTGACGACTAGATTACAATAAATTTAAATCACAAGAATCTTTTTTTAAATCGTTTTAAATCCAGTTAAACTGGCGTCTGTACCATGACTTTTATAATGAGAACTTCACAGATACTTTTTTACTTTTGGACTTTTGGACTTTTTGTTTTTGATGGATACTTTAGTGAAGTTAGTGTGTCTTTGCCTTTATTTAACGAATTTAACTCAGTCAGTGTGTAACAAGGATAACAGAAGGTTGATACTCGTACTATTTGCGATTTCAGTAAGTGTTTTAGTATAAAACAGTCGATAGAGTTTTATTTATTTATTTGTCAATATTACTAATAGTTACAAAGTTTATTTTGTTTTTATCAGAAACAAAATTTACATGACAGTATTGGAAAACTTTTTGACTGAACTACTGAAATCTGATTTATAATTAAATGCGCATATTTAAATTAAAGCGATGTCATTTCATAATTATGTTTTTTTAATAATTGCAAGTAGGTTGTTTCTGATAAAAACACATTTAACAAAAAAAGTTCTACGAACAAAAGTAGAGTTTTTCACCACACGAATGGTGGAACAACTAATAAAATTTATTACAATAAACTAGATTACATTAATATTTACAATAATTCGAAATATTTACACTTGATATAAACCTTTAATCTACATTACGTATAATCAGTTATGTACAAAAATTCCATTTACATTACCTGAGATCAAATAAAATCACAGCTCTTGACTATTCGATACATAAAATTATAAGATGCGTTTGTAAGGGCTGGCCCACACTATAGAGTCCCCTTCCACACTTTCTTTGCCAAACAAGAGTTACTGGATGCGATCATGCCTTTTGTAAGTATACGAATCTTACGTCACTCTATATCAAATAGTTTCACTTAGACAAAAGTGCAAAAGGGTGCAAAGAGGTGTAGCTCAGCCATAACTTAGAAATAACAACTTTCTTTATTAAACCACGAAATTGGTTTCCATTTTGCGAAAACTTTAATCATTATTTTATAACAATCGCTAACGTTCGCTTAGATTAAGTAATTTCTAATTTAAAGATTAATTTATAATACTTTAGTTATACAGGGTGGAGCTTTTTCAATTCCGAGTAAAAAAGTTCGTTTTTCTGAGGAATTGGCCATCTCTAGTGATGGAGTTCATACACATTGATCCCACAATGATCTTCATCATGGCTTATCGACTATTTGAAGCATGGGTTCGCTCAGTCACACTCATAATCTTCAATTCAAACGACCATTAGATGTGGCTTGATAACTTTTTGCCAAATGTCAATAGATTTTCAATAGGTTGCCATTTGTTCATTAAAATATGTTTTATGGCAGTAAATACCTTGATACAAATAGATAAATGTCCAGTCTAATGAAAACATTTCATTTTAACACGCTGAATGCGTTCATAAGAAAGTAACAGGTATTATTCAATCAGGATTTTTAGACGTTTGTTTATGTGTTTTCTAATTCTGTGGTTTAAATAAATAAATAAATAAATATTGGCGGACTTTACACACAGCGCCATCTAGCCCCAAACTAAGCAAAGCTTGTACTATGGGAACCAGATAACTGATAGAATACTTATATACTTTTTTTTTGTAATAACATACTTATTATACATAGTAACACCCAGACACAGAACAAACATCTATGTTCATCACACAAATATTTGCCCTGGGTGGGGATCGAACCCACAACCTACAGCGCAGAAGGCAGAGTTACTACCAACTGAGCTGAATGTTTGAGGGCATGACCTGAAATTAGAATGACCAGACTGCGCTGAGCATTTCCCACTGAAACCTTATGAAATAAAATACTTTACAGATAATCCTTTCATCACAACCATTTCACGCATATGCTTTTCAG
Organism: Hydriomena furcata; assembly: GCA_912999785.1. Taxonomy (NCBI): domain Eukaryota; kingdom Metazoa; phylum Arthropoda; class Insecta; order Lepidoptera; family Geometridae; genus Hydriomena; species Hydriomena furcata. Next base: position 14,332,325 of record OU538834.1, read on the forward strand.
TAAACGTATCGACTAACATAAAAAATACATGTACGTAAAGTTGAATAGCAATTTAAGATATTTAACTAAAACTAAACAATATTTGTGATAAATTATGTAGGTATATAACACGATCCTACACCACTGAAAACGTATTTATTTTATTATCGTATGTATTTATTTTAATTTAAAAAATAGTTACGGTATAAAGTTTTTCTTCGTTCTTTCGCATTCATATACACTCTTACTGTTAATATATAAAAAAAAAATTGTGTCTTTTGAAAACATGTTTTTTGCAAAAGCGGATTTTCAATACATTTCATAAATCAGCCACTTTACTAATTATCAGGGCCACCAAACATCTAGTGATGTGAAAATACACAATACTCAATTCGATCAACAGTATATTTTGCTTTCTGGACGCAGATCTTAGTCATACGAGATTCAAAAGTCCGCAGAAGGATTGTAATTAAATTAGATCAAGAAAAATCTTTTCAATATTAACTTAAATTGAATGCATTTTTTCAGATTCACTAGTTTGTATGGCAATATCTCGTAAACACATAATGTCTAATGTATAATTAATATATACCCTTAATGAGCTTCCAATTAGCGACGTACCAAACGAATATAGTCTGCCAAATATACCTGTAATCCCCCCATTCCACGGACTTTTGGAACTACCCTCCATTGAAATGATTTTACATGTACCTACTTCAATTTATTTTGAATATTATCGAGCGTATTATCTAATCCGTTTTTCGAATAAACAAAGTTTATAAAAGCTCCACCAGCATCTCCGTGGATGATCACCTGCAGACCATGGACGAGACGAGGTATGTGACGAGTGCGCAGCTCAACTGCGAAGTCAAGTAAGAAGAGGCGCGGTTGCTGGTCTGCATCGCCGCTGGGTGCTCTCCTGTTGGATCAAAAATAAATTAATATTAGTGGACATTGTCACTCAGCGCCATCTAGCCCCAAACTAAGAAAACCTTGTACTATGGGAACTAGATAACTGATAGATTACATAAATACTATTTTTATAAATACATACATATGGTACATTTGAACACCCAGACACAGAACGAATATCTATGTTCATCACACAAATATTTATCCTGGGTGAGGATCGAACCCACAACCTATAGCGCGAAGGCAAAGCTACTACCAACTGAGCTGTGAGGCCTGTCAAAAAGTATAAATATGATCAAATCTTATTCATGTTAAAATAAGAGTAGATTTTTTATCTAAAAAATTTACTTGACAGTAAACATTAAAAAAGAAAAAGCCCGGTTGGGTCAAAAAAGTTGCCCGAAACTCAGTTTCCTACGCATCAAGTTTTCGTGAATAATTAAATTGAGTTTCTAAGCATGGTCATAAAACATAATCCTGATCACACACAAGGATTCGCTTTGGTATGAGTGTTGGGCAGGCCATCTACATTTCAGTTGAGTTCATAGAGTTGGGAAACAAACAGATATTTTTGAGTAAGTATTTATTCTAATGTATTTAAATGTTGTGTGTCGAATAACTCCTTTTTGGAATATTATACCATGTAGATATAATATTTTATGAACCACTCTTTTTCAGATGTAGCTAAGTGCTAGCGTATTTTTGAAAATTTGTCTAAAATTAATCGTAAGTAAAAGGCTATCAAAGATAGTAAAAATAAAACAATGACCCATGTGAAGAGATTATAATGAGTACGTATCATTAAGCACGTGCAAGAAAGGAAAAGAAAAGATGACTGTGAAAATTCATATGGGTAAGAAAGGAGTGAGTGATGAGATGACGGCTTATAGAGGGAAATAGAAGAAGAACACAAGTTTAGCCGACACCAATTATGTAAGATAAGGGAAGAAAGATGATGACGTACCATTGAGCACGTGCACGGACACAGAAGCAGGGTGCGCGTTGCTCGGTACACACGTGTAGTTGCCGCTGTCAGTGAGCGAGGCCTTCGTCACGAGCAGCTTGCTAGTGGTGCCCCCCTCCGTCTTCTCCGTCTCCAGGCTGATGCCTCCACGGGGGGAGTCGAAGTCAACCACTGCAGTGCCGTGGTACCTGCGCAAAAGTATACTTATTGATCTAATGGGAAAGTATGATGATGTAGTTTTTAAGAAAAAAATATAGTATCACGACTGTCAACCCCAAGTACGGTAACATCTCCAGGCGCTTAAATCTTTGAAGATGCCTAAAGGAGTTAGTCAGTAGCACGTCCAAACATTACATTTGGCACATGCCTACATTTTGCAGTAGTTAACTTTTCACATGTGCCAATTTGCAAGCCCGTTGCAGCTTTTAAGATCCATTGATGGCGGTCGGGATTCAAATCCACTAACTTCAGATTATATGTCATGTCAACACCCACTCGACCAACACTGCTATAATTATGTAATTTTTAAGATCGCCTTGAAATTCACCATTGTGGGTGGCTATAATCGAACCTTAAACGATTGTGATTGTCTGTTCTTTTCTAGGGATCACTAATTCCATTCATACAATAAGATCTCAGTGGCATGGTGAACGGGTGCCTGACTAAAACACAAGGAGTACGGGTTAGAGAGCATAAAACTAGAATATTATAGAACTAATTTCCACTCACGACATATTTACCACTTCAAGATATGACAAAGAAATGTCCGATATCAATAATGATACTCTTACAATTAAATAAATAACAAAAAGAAGAAAACACGGATACTAGATAAACAAACCCAGATCGTACCAAAATGTATCTACTCGTATATAATTAGGTTAGCTTTGTACGAGTATTAATAAGTAATATCTTCATCACGCTAATATAAATGAGAAGATAAATGTTTATTTGTTTGCTATTATATCACACGGTTAAACCGATTACGATGTGATATGGTATGATATGAATGACCTGGAAACATAAGACGTTTCAATCGGATATCTTGCGAGCGAAGTCACGGGTGGAAGCTAGTTTGTAATATTAGTAGGATAGTTTTATTATCACAAGTATTTCTAAAAATTTCCGCAGTATGTAATAAAACCCTGTCCGATCCAAAGAGGCAAAATGCGATCACAAAAATGTAGTTATATTTGGAAATATAATTATTTTGTTTTATTTATTTCGCGAAAAAAAACAACGTGAGGAGACCAGTTAGTATTCTAATAAGCTGCGATGGGCTTGCAACCTGTCACGTATGGAATGCTAACTAGGTACTGCAAAATGTGGACGTGTGCCAAACATAATTTTTGGACGTGCCTCTTACTATCCCACTAGTCATCTTCAAAGGATCTAAGCGTCTGGAGATCTGAGAGGATGTCCACCGTACTTGGGGATTACAGTCGTGATCCTATTTATTTTATTTGGCGAAAATATTCATATCATGTAACAGTAACACTAGCAGACTGATGAGAGTGGCGGAATATTGTATTATATCATTTTATGATTTAAATAATTTTAAATATTTTTCCTGACGTTCACAGTGAAATACTATTTGTATTTCACTGTGAACGTTCAATTATTAATTCAGATTAATATTAACACAACAGTTTTACTCTATATTTGTTTTTATTTTTAAAATGAAATCTGTTTGTTAGTAACCGCAAATTAAATAAGAAATGAAGAGGATAAATTAGCTCACCGTTGTTCCAACACAAGCATGGCAGATCTACTTAGATACCCAAGCAATGTAATGTTTATACGCGCCTCTGATTACCCCTTTTAGACATCTTCCAGTTTCTAGAGATTCTACTATTTTTCGATTTATACCAACATAACCCATATTTATGTTGCCGACAATACCTTCGGAGACAGGCCTAAATAAGAATACAAAATAATAATAATGAATTGTTTAGTCACCAAACCCCAGGTGGAAGGACTCAGGAGTAACTCTTTGTGGGGTCTGGTGACGTATAACCGAAACAAGCATTAATTAATTGTTAAAGTCACGGAGCCACGACACGGGTACCGCTAATTATCTCAAACAGACTTTGACTTTGAAACTAAACAGCCTGCTGAAGTAACTGTTTTGGTATGTATCTTAAAATATATTATATGTATTGAGTACTAGCTTTTACTACTACCCGCGGGTCCGTCCGCGTAGACTCAGAATATCTATCTTTACGCCTTTATCGTGAAACATAAAAAATTTGGATATTAAAAAAATATTGTGAAAAAAAGTAGCCTATGTCCGTCCCAAGACTTTAAACCATCCCTATGTGAAATTTTGGGTTTGGCAGCTGTTTGGCCGTGATAACGTCACAGTCAGACAGACAGAGAGACATAGTTACTTTCGCATTTATAATTTAGTATAACTTTACCTTATTCTTTAGAAAAGTCTTCTAATTAGACGAAATATAAGTTACAATTTGATAAAATAATTTAAATTAATTGAAATTTCTTTATATTCACCCTCGCCTAAACTACTAATGATCGAGTCCTAAGATAATTATTAGTTATAACTATAACCGACCTATAAACTGGCCTCACAGCTCAGTTGGTAGTAACTCTGCCTTCTGCGCGTAGGTTGTAGTCATACTCTTAAATTTACAAACTATCTTCTGTAGTGTCATTGAATAGGGTTCAAATATCGAGGGCAAAACTAGAAAGGGGTAAGTAACGAACAGACCATATTATTAGGTTCAAATACCTTACAAACAATCCAATATGACCTAGCCCTAAGGTTACGATGGATCCACACCCACACACACACACACAGCCGAAAATTCTCATCAACGATTCTCAAATACCTAGGAGGAGCCGCTATTTTATTAAACTAATTGGAAATTGTTGAAGATTTATATAGGGATCATTGATATGGAATAGATTTATAAATATTAGTAGGTACCTAATAATTTTATACATGCGAAAGTTTGTGAGTTTATTTGAGTTTGTTGATTATGATAAAATTTGCTTTAGATGTAGGTAGATTTAATGCTCGAATAAAAATAGACTACTTTAAATTACAAAAAACATTTCCAAAATAATAAAAAAACGCAAAAGGGGAAATTTTGGTATAGATGGCGCTGGTGTGAAAAAATCTGACATCCGTGTTGATATACAGCCGTCATAGCAACGTGCGTTACTATATGCGATTATTGAAATTTGGACAGTACAACATCTCTGTCGCGGGTCTGCTAATAAATAAAAATAAATAAATCCTTTGAAAAGTTTCATCAAACGTATTTTTTTTATAAAAGCGTCTGATATATTTTTGAATGTAAAGTATTCCTTTGATTAAGAAAACACCAACATAAATTACATGCTTTCTGTTTTTACTTGCAAATGGGAATACACTACGAATATGTTATTCTGTGACAGTGCCAATGCAAATAACCTTACAGGAACTGCCATTTATAAATTCACAATTTGGCTGCGAAAAACCTCACAAAAACGAAATACCGTGAAACTATTGGCACTGCACGCCAAAACTCGATTCAATGCGGTATTCAAATATATGCTCAAGAATCGGAATCCAAAGACAATACTTGCTGGTATTATGTAAAGAACTACTCGATATAAAGGATGGCTAAGCTAGCCCACTACATAACAATTGCAAGGTATTGAATATATTTGTATCAGTACGTACCGAAGCTGCAAAATCTATTTATCGAATTTACAATCCTTATATTGAATATATTTATAGGGTAACAGAGACAATATAGACTCTTCGTATACTTTGACACTTTTTTACATTATGGATCTGATAGTCAATAACGGCGATAGGCTATAACATATCGCGTATGGAATACCTACTAACTACTGCAAAATTTTAGCTTCTGCCAAATGTAATGTGAGGAAGTGCCTCTTGGACCCTCCTTAGGTATATTCTAGGATCTGAGCACCTGGACATTTGAGAAGATGTCTTACCTACTTGGGTATTACAGTCGTGATCCTATTTATTTTTTAATTTTAAACTAATAGTAGGTACATCCATTTTGGAGTTCGTAAAAACCAACTGCATTATATCAAAATGCTTTGTTTATAATTTTCATGCGTTTACTATCAAAATAAAATACCTACAGAGACAAATAATAAAAAATACCGAGTACCGTTTAATTAAATACGTGCACACGTCTTTATCGTAAAAATACCTCATGCAGTAGAGCTTAAAAGTTATAACGGTGATAATTCAACGTTTTCCAGCTCATCAGTTTTTATCACACCATAATTATGTGGAAATGAGACGCCTCGCCGTCTTAAAAACTTAGTACCTACCCACTTATGTGCTATTCTGATATTTTATTTTCTTACAGTTTTAAATTAGATTTTTACTCATACATTCTTGCGAGGTAAAACAGATCTCAACAGATAAAGGGGAAATTTTTAGATAACGGAATCCTAAGACGAATAATAACATGTGTATAATAAGACAGTATAAATCCTTCCTGAAACAGTTTTACTGAAGTCTGGTCCCACTTATTTTTTTTTTTTTTTTATTGTTGGACATTGTTTACAGCGCCTCCATACTAAGTAATACTACTAACTCCCTATAACACTTATATACTTTTTTTTGTAAATAAAATGATATATTATAACACCCAGACACAGACTTTGACTTATCAGTGTACGCGTCTGGGTAGCGTGCAACATTCCATAGAGAGAGAGAGACAGAGTATCTTGAGAATGTTTAAACCTACTATGGTGTAGTGAGCTATCTGCTTACCATAGTACAGATGCGCTCGAGGGCGGCGACGAGTGCACGTTCACGGAACAAGTGAGAGATATCGTGCTTCCTTTCTTCACGTACACGTCCTGTGAGCCCCATATGCTCGCCGCAGCCGCTGCAACAAAAACAACCTTATCATAACTGAATTAAACACAAATCAGAATGCACAGAGTTTTTTTGGGATTTGGTTTAAATTGGGAAATAAATGTGAATGTTATGCGGTCACTCGAAGTTTTCGCATTCAACATCAATAGTCATACCGTTTTAAAATTGAAAAATATTGTATGCCGATCAAGTTTCAAGTTTCTTCCTCTAAATACCTGTTTTAATCCTGCGAGTCATGTTTATCTATTTAGAATATAATATTATATTGTAGATCCAAAGTAATTACAGAATATTTCGTGTCTAGTTAGACATTATCAAAAGTAACTTGTTAATAAAATTAATATTCAATATTATTCAAATCTCAAAAAAACATATATAAATCAAAGAAGAAATACAGTATTACCCGAAGCTGTGTGTTTATAAATAATCACTCACGGACGTTAAATTAAAACGTAGTCTGATATGAGTGAGATCCACACAAACTAGATTAAGCAAATATTAGTCAAATACAAATATAAAGTACAAATAAAATGGCTTTATATATAAACTAAAATGATAAAAAAGCGGCGACCTGCCATGTGTGGAATACTAACTGCTGCAAATTGTGGGCATGTGGCAAAAATAATGTTTGGACGTGCCTCTGACTATCCACTCTGAGTGCCTGGAGTTTAGAGAGGATGTCTATCGTACTTGGGGATTACAGTCGTGGTCTTATTTTTATTTCTTTGAATTTAACTCATATAACATTTACATCTAGCACCAAACTCGAATTTAAAAGTGTTTGCCAAGTAACTCGATTTCATAAAACTATTTATTTCGAATAACTATTTCGTGTAATGACGCAACCGTTTATTTTTACTACTACAATGTCAATGGTGATAACGTTTTTCGTGAGAGGCAATTCTTGATGGTATTGGCAAGTCTGCCAAGTTTTTGACTTAAGGGGTCTGCCCACTCCAGCGTGCCATTCCTAGATCAAAACGTGCAAAATATTCTTTATAAATAAAATAAAATAAATAGGATCATGACTGTAATCCCCAAGTACGGTAGACATCCTCTCAGATCTCCAGGCACTTAGATCCTTTGAACATATTTATCTAGGAGGGTACTTCAAATTTCAATAATCGCATAGAGTAACACGTTGCTATGACGCCAGATGTCAGATTTTTTGCACACCAGCGCCATATATACCAAAATCATCTTTTATGCGTTTCTTTTATCATTTTGGGGATATTTTTCGTTTTCGTATTTTAGTAGTCTATGTTTTATTCGGGCATTATATCTACATCTACAGCAAATTTTATCTTAATCCATTCTGTCGTTTAGGCCTTATTTATTTTTAAACATACAAACAACCCCACAAACTTTCGCATTTATAATATTATTTGGATTAGGATTTATTAACAAAACGTAGGCATGTACCAAATGTTTGTGTGCATGTGCCAATTAGACATCTTCGATGATCTAAGCGCCTGAGGTTCTGGCAGGATGTTTACCGTACTTGGGGATTACAGTTACATTTAGTACATTTCATTTAGGTACATTATTTATAAACTATTAAAACTTACATCTTACATTTCCACAGGATTAACTTAATACAGCAGTATACCTAGTTTATAACTATTTATAAAATTAAAATTATCTATTAAATGTCAAAAATCGCAATATAATTTAAAACGTTAAATTACGCTTTCTTTACTTATACGTTTGTTTACGGTCTTAGTATTGTACATAAGAATGTTATTCCAAACTTATCTTATCTTATTCTCTTCAGTTCGCCTAAAAGTAATTAATTATTTAATTAATGAGAACAGTAACTACTACTACTACTAGTAGTGTTTTCAAATATACAAAATGCTTTCATAAGCCAAGCACAAATCATGCAATGCTAAAAGTCTGCCAAAAACACTAACAATCACGTAAAATAGCATAATCATTCCACAAAACTTTCTCAGTTGGTTCACATTCGGATCAAAAGTTTGACTCCTAATTAGGACAACGCGGGGCTTAATAATTGGAATTAGGAAAGGAATTAGTCCAATAATCCTGTATTTTTATTCCATGTAGGTAGCAAAAACCGGTCAATTGCGAGTCGGACTCGCACACGACACAAGAGTTCCGTAGCATTATCTATAAAAAATGGCAATAATAGATTTAATTGAATAATAGAATAATAGCCCCACTTTTATAATAATTTTATTCTGTTTTTAGTATTTTGTTAAAGCGGGCAACAGAAATACATCATCTATGAAAATTTCAACTGTCTAGCTATCACGGTTCATAAGAGACAGCTTGGTTACAGACAGACACACGGACATAAGGACAGCGGAGTCTTAGTAATAATAGGGTCCCGTTTTTACCCTTTGGGTACGGTACCCTTAAACGACGTAGACTAGACAAGAAATGTATATGTTTATGTATATGCACAAGTGCATAAAACGGTAAAGGAAAACATCGTGAGGAATCCTGATAGTATTTTTATAAGTGACTATAGACTTGCAACCTGTCACGTATGAAATGCTACGATCCTGATGTACTTTTTTTGCTTCATATTTAAATACTCAAAAATAATATTTGAACCATTTTAGTTTGGCTGTGTCGTAGTTGGGTAAAACGTGAATACAAAATATATATTGTTTGCTAGTGTGTACTGGAATCTGTAGAATTATAATTAGGATGTTCTCTGTAACAACTGTAGTTACAGTGCACACAGATGGTAGAGCTGAACACATGTTTTCGTGTTTTCTTTGTTTATGAAATGCGCCGTTGGCTAATTAAAATATGGTAAGTAGAATTTTCGTGGTTTTTCCAGTGTTTTTTAAACTTAAAAACTTATTTTTGATTTTACATTCTTCCTTTATCCCACTTTTTGACCTTATCTATCATTTGGGGTCGGCACAACATCTCCAAATATTTTGTTCTTTACATTCTTATTTTTCTTGCCCTTATCTGACTTCATTAGAGGTCGGCACAAATGTCGAAAGAATATGTTTTGAAATGATTTTTACATTATTAGGATTAATCCTCCATTTTAATTTTGTGGAAGTTCTGATATCTAACGAAATTAATTTAATTATAAACCTAGAACATAATTAATTAAATTCGTAATTAGATTGGTTTAGTTTTTTAAACGTATTTTTAAGTATTCCCCGATATCTACTTAATTCAAGTCTCAATGATTATATAGGGCTATGACGTCATAGAACTTTTATCATTCCTAGTAAATACATTTTTGCAACAGAGATCCTTTCTAATAGTATGTAAGTCATGTCTGATATAAATATTGGATTGATACCTAGCATAGATGAAGAGCTAAAAAGCCTTGACAGTTATGGAATGTGAAAAATGCAAGAGCCCAAAGATGAGATAAGATAAGGTAAGAAGGGTACCTGAGGATCGGGGCGGGGCCGATGTCGCAGGGATGAGGGACTCATCTGGAATTCATAAGACAACAGCTTAGGAAAGGGTGAGGAATATAGATCAGGCCTAGAGTATGGTATTTGAATGGTGTATTTAAAGTATGGAGTTGGTCTAATTGATAGAGGTTGGCGATAAAAGGATTACCTATATATTATCTAATTGTTTGTTTGTTATTTATGATTACTTACTGATATTACACAGGTTCGATAATAATAAAGCTGTGACACGACGAACTAAACAACAAACGTAGTGGAGTTATTAAAAACAGAATTTAAGAATTAAACTATAAATTACTTCAACTTTAATTTCAATAATAACCCTTCACGTATAGCATGCTAACTGCGAAGGCATGGTGACAAATGAAGTCACTAGACGTGTCATTGACTACCCCCTTTAGACATCCTCAAGGATTTAAGCGCCTAAAGACCTGAAAGTAAGTTTACCGTACTTGGTGATTTCAGTCGTGATCTTGTTTTATTTTTATTTCGTTGGAAAAGGTCATAAAATCTATGATCGATTCACCATTATATTAAATTTCATATATTATTATCCAATATATAAAATTTTCGTGTCACAGTGTTTGTAATCAAATTTTATGATTATTTTGTACATAATTATAGTAGGTATGAGAATGGATCGTAGGTAATTTTTATACCCCTAAGTGATAAGGGTGGCGTAAAGTTCGATAAAAACTTAAAGTGCTTTTTTCTGGGGGATTATTGAAATATGACAGAACAACGTCTGTCGGGACAGCTAGTTATATTATAAACCTCTCTACTGAGTTATGGAATTACACATTGTAAATTTCACCTGTTACCTGCGTCTTACCTTTATTTAGTCGTATCAGGAGCAGATGCTAAATTAATATTCGTATGAGCAAAAACATAAAGTGTGGTAGACCTAAAAAGGTCCAATTTATTATTCAGAGCACAGATTGGGCTAGCGCTAAGTGTACGGTCAAAATGAAATTACATTGGAGTAAAAATAAACAAAGTAGACGAGTCTATAAAACTTAACCGGTATGAACTCTGAACAAAGTGAGAATCAGTCGAGTTATCAGATTACTTTTGCATACAATCAAAAAAATTATTTAACTACGTATTTACATAAACTTATGTAAATATATTGTACATAATATTTTTGTAAATTATCAGTTTGTCAATGATGATCTAAAAAAATACGGTCATACTTCTACAATTATAACATTTTTAGGCTCCTGTTTAATGAAGTACAGCGAGGGTTGAAGTCCGTTAGAAAATAACTTTACGTGAGCAAAGTCGCGTGAGTTTTCACTAGTCCACAGTATTTTATATTACTGTTGCTCATAGAAATTTGCAGTGCACGTTAACAGATCTTATGAAGATTATCATCTGAAATGAAGATACCTATAATTACGCTGGTTTTAATTACAAAAAGATTCGAGTGAAACTTTACAAAAGTTAATTGGAATTCCAGATATTCCAATTTTATCTACACGGATCGGCTGAAAAATGTTATTTTTTATAAATCGCGCCGTTTTCATGTTTTCGCAATGTTTGCCGATCTGAAAATGTAAGGACTAGTACAAAGGATTTACAAATACAAAGCTCCAAAAAACAATAAAGGACTTTAAAAAAATACGGATCAATCCGGTGGCTACGGCTTTTAAGCATCACTTTACATTACTACAAAATGTGGACTTGTGCCAAATATTATTATAATGTTGGGATGTATCTCTGACTAACCTTTTTAGACAAAGACAGTCTTCACAACACAAACGGTACGTAAAAGATGTCTTAACGTTGAAAGGTTTCTTTTTATGGTCTTTAGAAGCACTGAGGCGTTTTTGTGACAAAGTCGAATTTTCTTAGTAAATTCTCTAAAAAAATCTGCCAAATGTAATGTTTGAACTTATCTATGACAACCCTTTTTAGACAGCTTCAAAGAAAGAAAGAAAACAAGTCAATCTAAAAAATACAAACGGGAAGTACAAGGTGTCTAAATATTGAAAGACTTATTTTTATGGTCGGTGGAATAATATAAAATGACAAAGTCAAATTTTCTAAGTAAATTTTCTAAAAAGGGAAAATAAAATCCTACCGAATACCCAGATCGGTGTGAAGTATCGGCGAGCATTTTTCAGTTTAACAAGCGCAGTAATTGGCTGCTCCCGGCGAATTTGAGGAGCTCGCATGATGTATCATTGCAGAGGCGTTGATAAATGAACGGTGAAAAATAGTGCTAGTTTTGTCAAAATTTGCTTATTATTTCGGTTGAATGTTTCATCTACACTACTATTATAAATAATAATAATAAAATGTAACTTTTTGGTTTTAAATAAATATTATTATTATTATTATTATAAAAAACAAGGTTTTTTTTTAACAAAAAAATAGGATCACGACTGTAATCCCCAAGTACGGTAGACATCTTTTCAGATGTATTGTGTATGTAATGGATAAACCAAGAAATTACTGGACCAATAATAAAATAAATATTTTATCTATTAAAAGCTGACCATAAGCGAATAACATGATCTATATTTTATATTAAAAAAAACTGCGATCTCTGCGTAAATTGCAATAATGTATCCTAAAGTATCAAATATTTAAGCTCTTTATTAGTACACTCGTGCCAAGCTGGGGCGGACTGCTATTTAAATAACTACTAATACCATAGCTATACAATTATGTAACTTTACTATATACATTCAGAAGCGATTAACTGTTCATATAGACATGAATTCCCTTGGTAGAGATGCAATTATTAGAAATCAGTTAGTTATGTTAGGTTAGAGTAGTGTTCAAACAAACCGCAACCACCAGCTCAGTGGCCACCAAAGCGTCAAACATGGTATTCATGTGTACACAAGGAAATTCAATTAAATAGGATCACGACTGTAATCTCTAAGAACGGTAGATATCTTCTCAGATCTCCGGCGCTCAGATTCTGATAGATGTGTTTTAGAGGTAGTCAGAGTCACATACATTTCATTTGGTACATGCCCATGTTTTGCAGTAGCTAGCATTCTATATTGTAAGCCCATCGCCGCTCATAAGTATGCTAACTGGTTTCCTCACGATATTTTCCTTCTCTGTTTAGAGTACGTGTTAATACGCATATATTTTTTTTCTATTTGAAGAATTCATTGATTCCAACTCACGACCTTCGGGTTGAAAGTCAAGTTACCTCCCACACCGCCATCCAGGCGCTGTACACAAGTATGTAAAGTAAAACCACTTATCTGCCTACGCTATACCTGACTTTTGAAGAACAGACAGCATAATGTACTAGATAGCTTTAGAAATGTATCATGTCTGTTATAATTTGTACCAGCTTATCTCAAATCCCCAATAAATTTCCATGCGAATAGGAATTTTTCCCAGTATTGTTGGCTGGAGCCCAGTTTGCGTCCGTGAGTGATAGCACCTACTTTGTATCGCAGCATTAGCCAGGCCCGTAATATGACGCGAGACGAATGCGGGATTAGTGCCGCGCGTCACATAAGAACGGGGCACGCACGAGCAATGGAGATGATGCATTACAATATGTGGGATTTTTCTAAGATCATTGCCAATACACAACGGCAGATTTTATCTTAACTAACCGCTGGACATACAAACCTCATCGTCTCCATTTTCGGTAAAAGGTTAGTATGGTATGGGCATGAGCATGTTATGAGGAGAAAATAATATCATGTGACATGAAGAATGTTAGGTATTTAAGTAGAAGTACAGGTAGGCCAAAAAAAAGATGGATGGACTGTGTGAAAGATGATATGGATAAGAAAGGAGTGAGTGATGTGATGGAAGACATTTCCCTCTAACAGCCGTCACCAGCAATATGTTGTGTGCCGACCCCACTTCAGGTCAGGAAGACGATCATGATGATGATGATGATGATGATGATGATGATGATAATAAATGGTCTTGAGATGTCTCAGTCCACGATCGTTTAAATTTAATTGAGTGAGAATGTATTGGAAGATGTTGTGCCCCTTAATTAATTACTAATTATATTTTTTGAATTATATATAGTTTTATTATAGTTTTATCGGTAAAAAGGGTCTTAAAAGTCCTCAAGTAAGTATATTCCGAGCTGTTTTTCATGAATATTATTATTAATAATGAATATCATCAGGTAAGATGAATTTATATTAATTAACCTACTTATTTATGATTATGTTAGTTCAAAAACAATGTCCAATGTCAAATTTTATATTCCATCAACAAACCTCGTTGCTAACAAAAACAGAATGTATAATGAAGAATTGAAATTGTCCGCGCATGTATTATGAGGGGTGAATTGCAAACGACCCCAATTTAAGTAAGGGTTGATGAAATCATTAAGACATTATCTCAGTATGACCTAATTTTGCTTTAATGCGAGTTGTAATTATACTTTTATACAGAGGTAGGTTTGTCTTCATTTATTTTTTTATATTATCGTTGCTGTATTTTAATTACTTATTTTTGCGCTTTTGCGCTTATTATATGCGCATATAAATATATATTTGTGGATATTATAAACAGCGCCATCTAGCCTTGAAAAAGCAAAGCTTGGGAAATAGATAGTTTTTTTTTTGTTTTGGTGTGTAGCTTTTTGTTAACATACAAAATGTTTGTCCACGGTGGTAATTGAAAAATTCAGCGCAAAAAGCAGAGCTACAACCAACTGAGCTGCATAAAACTAATAGTTTGCCAATTAGCGACATACGAGTATGACCTAACTTTTAGGTATAGGCCCTATGTCGCCTGTTTTGGAAACTATTGGTGAAGATTTTCCTGCAAATAAAAACATCTTCTTCTTGAACATTTACAAAATTAATAGGTAAAAAAACTTAATGTAAACAAACCCCAACTTTACCGGTATAACCCATCGACACTCAATTCAAATTCAAAACCTTCGGATTTAATGTGGAGGCCAACATGGATGTGGCTTTTAAAATAAAATAGTATCACGAATATAATACCCTAGTTCGCTAAATATCATCTCAGATCTCCAGGCGCTCTGACTCTTAAATATACCTAAAAGGGATAGTCAGAGGTAAGTCCAAACATTACAGAAAAGCAACAAAATAATTTACCTTCGACTGATAGTATAACCGCCATATTGATCTTCGGCTCGGTGTTGATCTGGCATTCGTACACTCCTGCGTCTCTCGGCTGCACGTAGTCTATCTTCAGGTCCCAGTCGTCTGAGGGCTCAGGATGCAGGACGCTGAACCTGGCGTCTCCAGTGTACGTGAAGATGTGCGAGGTCAGTATGTGGAGGTCGCGTTTTCTCATCCACGATACCTGTGAAGTGAAATAATTCGGTGAATTCGGTATATGGTAGTCAATCTTGTTTTAACACAAAAAGCGGCCAAGTGCAAGTCGGACTCGTACCATTATCTATAAAAAACGGAAATAAAATCACGTTTGTTGCGTGGGAAAGACATAATATTAGCCCCTTAATATATTTATTTTATTCTGTTTTTATTATTTGCTGTTATAGTTGCAAAAGAAATAAATAATCTGTGAAAATTTCAGCCGGCAAATTTCAGCTGACATACAGACGGACGGACCGACAGACAAATAGCGAGATCTTAGTAATAGGGTCCCGTTTTTACCCTTTGGGTACGGAACCTTAAAAATTATGTCAGTAAATGTAAAACTTCTTTGACACATAGTCTTCACTTAACTTTTCTAAATGGCAGTTATTAGTTTTAGCCATATAAAAAGCTTATAAACTCCGTGTTAAATTTACTTATGTATGTAAAATACCTATTTCTACGTAATCACAAGTAACTAGCAAGCTAGCTAGTTACGAAGTTTGTTATTAATATCTACAATCTCAACCCAAGATTTGAGTTTTCAATTAGACAAGTTGAAGTTACAGATTACGAATCACCGATCTCTAAGGCTAAATCAAATTGTTCAGGATTACACAAACTTAAAATAAATAAGGTTTCTTTCTGACCAAAAACCAAAAACACGTTAGAAGCAAACGACACAGGAATATTATCTACGCAATTGGTGTTGTCCTTTTTAAACTACTTCAAAAAAAGTGGAGGTTCTCAATGCGATTGTTATTTTTTTATGAGTAAGTATGTGAAACTACTAATTAGTTTAAAAAAACAAAGCTCCTCGCGATTTGTTCACACAAAATTACTTTCAAACAAACTCAACCGTTGCATCCCCATAGAGGTTGAATTTTATGAATTCCTTTCTTAATACACATACACTACACATCAAAAGGAATTTGAATGAAAAATCTGTTGTTTATTTACTTGCAATTTAGTATTTATACTCTTCAATACTATGTAATTTTTATGCGATTGTTGAAATTTTGACAGGTCGTCTGTCGCGGGACAGCTTAGATACTTTTAAAGTCCAGGCCAAGGCGAAGGCTATCATTACTAGTGCTTAAGGGGGCTGTTTCAAATATGACAGCTCGCATTTTTTGTACTTTTCCGTATTCTGTGGCCGCACACTACGAATAGTGCAAACGCACACATTGAAGCTACTTCACACTTCATTTACCAAGACTAAATAACTAGTCTTGATACTTGAAAATATTTGGTGCAATAGGTATGTCATATTTGTATAGGTAGGTATGTACTTAATAATTTTATAGGTTGCACTTGACAAAAAGAAAATAAATATAGAAAAAATTAATATATATTATAAGACAGGTTACAAATCGTAAAGTGCTACTACACAGTTACTAATATTTGACTGTGCAAAAAATATTTGTTAGGTACCTATACCTACTAATAAAATACATTATGACAAAACGGTAAGTATCGTTTTTTTATAAGCTCTTATTTAACTTGCAGTTTATGTACATATTTATGTATCTATGTTTGATAAGGTGTAATCTTGCAACTTAATTTTAAGCAGTTATCCCCAATCGATTGAGCTGAAATTTTGCATACATAATATGGTGACAGCGAGCTGATCTGATGATGGAGTCAGGAGCTGTTCAACGGAACTCTTCACTAAATAGTCGAATTGAGGCAAAACTTTGCATATCTATATATCTATATACCTATAGATAATATATACTATACTATATACCTATATACCTATGGATCTATATACCTGGTCTGATGATGGAGGTCGGATGTAGCCATCGGAACTCCTCAACTACACAACATAACCACGTCGCGTTTGGGCTCGTTATTTTTATCTTGACGAGAACTAGAGCACAAGAATTTACAAAAGCTTGATTTAAAAAATATATTTTTAATAAAAAAACTTATTGTCATCTAAAATCGATGACGGCACCGTCAACGTTTCGAGTACCACTCACAGAAAGTTTTGAAAGTGAAATACTGATAAAATATGTAGGTATGTTTTTGAATATTGTGTGCGAGCTATGATCTCGAAGATCCATAGACAGCGCGTAGCGAGGGTCAACAAGTTCTGGAATTAAACAGTTATTGTAAAATTTTACTAAATAATCTTCCATAATATTTTCTTTCCAGAAAAAGAGATGACCAGCTGCTCTTTTTACAAATTCATATTTTCCATTGTATTTATACTAAATGACATCACAAACCCGCAATACTTTTTAAGACCTATCCAAAGACATGGAGAGTATGCGAGAAAAAAAAAACATCTGAAAATATATATTTATTTCTACCACATTGTCGGCGTGACTAGTATATTCATGCCAAATTACAGCTTTCTAGTATTAAGAGTATCTGAGCTAAGCTGCGGACGAATGGACGGAAATGGCAAAACTATAAGGGTTTTTTGTAAACTACGAAATACTAAAGAGCACTTTCAGTATTTCGAATTAAACAATTTTTCAGGACACTTTATTATTTTTTTAATATTTAATTATTTGCATCATTTACAACTTAAGTATATGCCATCAAAAACAACTTGTAAAAATTAAAATAAAAGCCAATTCTCGCAACGCAACTCAGTTCTTCTATCGTAAAAAGTTGTGAGATTTCAATGTCTGTCTGTCTGTCCAAAAAATGACCTGAACTGTTTCGAGAAAAGGATGGTACGACTGTGCCGCTTTTTTGCTTAACTTGGCGGGGGCACTACCGTGCCCCCAGATAAACCTTGCCTTGATAATAACAAATACCGACCTTTTTAGAAGGTTCAACATTTTTGGTTCAATGCGTATCGTATCATTCGTCAGTCATTCATCAGTCGTCAAAATTGATTAATGCTAGATTTGTTGCACACCAGCACTCGGAGTCTTTTTATAGTTTTGGGGATGTTTTTAAATTAAAAATAGCATATTTATAAGCTAGGGGTATATTTACATCGACAGCAAATTTCAATTTCATCCGTTTAGTCGTTTAAGTCTGATTGAGGTACAAACATCCAAACATACCTAACATCCGCACAAACAAATCAGATTTATAATATTAAATGTAGATAGATAATAAATATAAATTATATTCGTAATCGAAAATTCAGGTAATTTTTCGCATTTTGTTCAGATAAAGTATCAATGTTTTCCATCCATGTATAAAAAAACACGCTTGGTAATATAGGGGAGGCCGGGTTAAAACCGTACTAAGGGTCATGGTACCTTTTTAGAACTTTCATTTCAAAACAGAAATGTATCAAATCATTATTTATATTTATTTAGTAGGACTAATTAGGGACACAAACAGGTTCACATTTTTCTGAAATTTAATATTTTTATTAAAATAACAATCAAATACGAAACATCTGCTTATTTCGATTTTGCTCCAACGCGACGTATGCAAAAAGGTAAAACCGTAAACTATTATCATACTGTTTCGAAACGTAACTCGATGTAACGCATCTTCTACAAAAAAATCATCCAACTCTTTCATAGTCTGTACAGTGTACATGAGCCCAGCCCTTACAACTCATGCATTGTACCTAACCTTCATCTGTGTGGCTTGCACCAAATTCGTCAAGGCAATATATTATACAAATGTTATCATTAGTTTTGCATGTCCACTATTTTACCCCAGTATCCGGTTATGTCAGATTTCCCCTAAATTCGAAGAAAAATGTGACGTGGACATGCTTCCCCGAGCGCGTCTGAGCGCTGACTGACGTGCCGACTTGAGGTGAATGTGAGTTTTGTATGGAAAAAATGTATGGATAAGTTTTATTGCATTTTATATTGTTCATAAATGAAAAAGTAAATTATTTGAAACAAGATAATGCCACGCGGTATAGAGAAATATAAAATCTACAATTTCGTATTATTTTCAAATAAAAATATGCTGTGGGTCTAAAGATATTGGTACCTAACCAGACCCCATTTTTCGACATTTTCAGCTGTTCTTGCGACGGTAAAAACGTATTTTTTTGAAAATGTTGTATAGAACTGGCCAGTTTTTATTATCTACTATTAAAGATGAATATATTATCAGTAATTTTGTATCATTATATCCTCACAATTGTGATTCCTGGTTTTTAAATCGGTACCTGAAAATCATTGAAATACGTGTGTGGGGGTGTGAGCCGGGCCTTAAAAGGGCTGTCACCACTGCGCTTCAGATCATCGTTCATCTTCACAATTACAATATTGCTCATTTACCTTACCCGCTTCTGATTACCAACACCATTAATAAGCGTTTCGAATTCTCAATGGCGACTCTGAGAGATTACAAAATAAATTCGCCCGATTTTCTGGTACTCTTTGTTTTGTAAGTAATTACAGTAAGCTGGTTTTAGCCCACTGTAATTAAGCAAGACGGAACGTCCGCAGACTGTATACAACCTTTAAATAATAAAATTAAGAAATTCTTCTGTTTTTGTGAAACGTCGATCGTTATAATATGACCGTGAGTACGCATGATCTATTGACCTAAGTTTGATAGCGTAGTTTTTTCTTGTACTGTACATACTAACATCGACAACAAATTTAGATGTTCTGTAACAATTTTGTTTTTTTTTACTGCTAAGCTCCCGCGGTGTAATTGGATTACCGCTATTTGGCCTTCATGACGGTTGCCGTTTCTTCGAAGTCACGAGATTTTTTAGAGATCTGGGTCAGCGATGAGTTACGGTGCTATGTAAAGAAGTTTTGTTTTATTATTTCTACTTAAGTTTTCTTCTGCGCCGTTTTAAAATACTCATAATTCCTGTATAATTTTTCGTGAGCAGATGATGATTTGCATAACCATCTAAAGCGGTTTGCTGTTATGCATATAATGCTTGTTTTTATTTGGTCATATATAATACGTAAATAATTAAAGATTGGTGGACATTATCATAAAGCGCCATCTAGCATTAAACTAGATAACTGATAAAATACTTACTATACTTTTTTTAATATACATACATGATGCATTAATAAGGGTGAGTTTCCTATGCCGAGCTAGAATCTCAACCTTACACCAAACATTATAACATTATAATCAATAGATTAATGACAATATTGAAGTATGGTGTGGTGGCCTTTTAGACCTCTAATTGGCAAGTGTTTAGAGCCTATATAGAAACTGGTGGTACGTTTACAATTGTTGGAAATTACGACTATGAGTTTAGTACCTTTCCCATTTTATATATCAAGTTTTTTTTTCTTAATAATCTGATCCATCAATCTCAATCTTGAGTCGAGTCTCAAGAACCCTTTGACCACCTGCCGACCCTAAAGGGCCCATTTTTCATTGTCGACATCCCATCGGCCCCCATCCCCTGGTCGCTCCGGTGATCGCCATATTAATGGTCCGGGATCCCGCTGCCGAAAATAAATAGGGATCTGACGGGTTCTATGGTGCATTCGTAATATATTGTCCTCGTGGATTAGCTGTCATTTCTAGAGACGCACGTACGTATATCCTGTTTCATATTGAGTTCAATTTGAGATGAAAAGGATCGAATAAATGCTCCTGAATTTGGGATCATAAACCATGTTACCAAAAGTGTTTTTTTAACAGGTGGAGACGTACGTGATAAACCCTCTTAGAGGTACACAGGGTATTTTAAACCACATTATGGGTTTGTTTTTTACCGTCGTGGTACGGATTTTTTTTGTTTGAAAATAATTTTATTAGTGATTGAAATACAATAAGGATGTCTTATATTTAAAAACGGTTTTGATTTGGGTTAGTTAGCAAATTAGTAAAAAAAAACACAAAACACAGCATAAACTGGTCCTAGAAACTTGAAATTTGGATAATGTATTTCTTTGGTGTGTAGGGGTGCACTAAGAAAGGTATTCCCGAAATTCAAACCCTGAAGGGGTATAACGCGAGTTCAAATATGTTTTAAAATAGCTTCATACTTCACAATAACTTACTAAATAACAGGGTTTCCACTACTCTAGTAATGTCAAAGTCAAAGTCAAAAATTATTTATTTAAATAAAATGAGAAGGATCACTTTAAAACGTCTTAGGAGCTAAGTGAAGCTACGCCTGTTCCTCGCAACCAAGTCTAGAAGAATCAGGCAACATAAACTGCTTGGGGCCCATCATAAAATAAAATATATTATAATAGTTATAGAAAAACTGAATATAAAGTGGTCAAAGAGCCTTTTGTAAAAAAAATTGTGACATCACGAACCAGCCACTAATTTTTAATGGATAGTATCTAATCGTTATGCTAATATTTTGTCAATTAGTAAACTAAATTATCTATTCAATCAGAGCTCCGTAATAGATTATAAATCTGTTACAGCCAGTGGAGATATTGCTTTGTTATTGCAGTTAGCGTTAATACCTTGATTAGGCTGCCATCTTGGAATGATGATTACTATGTCCCGGTTGATGTTAATTGGTCATTATGTGTGTTATGACGTAGCTTAGACATTGTAGTTTCAAACAGATAGTAATTGTAATTTTTGTGTTTGTATGTTTGATTCTTGTTTTGGGGTTTTGGTAATATTTTCTTGAGTAAAGAATTAAATAATAATAAAAAAATAAAACCGACTTCAACCTATTTTAAAGTGGATTTAAAATTCGAATTTCAAATATAAGAATATAAAAGAAAATAAGGACGGATTGGTTTGATATTAAGAGATACTTATACACTGTACAAGTATCTGATTTTAATTTTTGGCGATACGATGACGATACAATAGTGATTCGTGCTCAGGCCACAGCATACGACAGTCCATAGCACAAACTACCATTTGACACACAACAATTGTTAATTTACTAGTTCAACATCATGACAAAAATCTTATGACTACCTTAGAGCCGATAGAGAAGCAGGTGTAGGTTCGATCCCTGATAAGACAAACGTTTTTCAGATCTACAAATATTTGTTTCTGAATATCCCCCGAAATATAATTCAGAGGGGTCTAAACTATGAATTCCAAACTTTCTATATTCACAGTAGCCACTAAGCCTTACTATCTTGCGTAATAATAAGTAATTTATGCCTGGGCTTACGATGATTGAATAGCCGTCCAATGCCGTTCTGTGCCACACGAGTTACTAACTCAAACAGAATATAAGGAAAGATATAGGTATTACGAACATCGATGATTGTCAAAAGTAATTACGGTAGTTCCATCGTTCAAAATATAGTCGAAACGATGTAACTTTGAAACGAATATTGCCACGAAATTTCATTTTCGGTTAGCGAGTAGACTCTTAGGTCAGTAACTGCAATAATTGTGATGGTATCATAATTTTCTTGTACTTTTCCTACTTAATGTGGGGTCGGCACATCAACATGTGCCGACCGACATGTGTGTGGGAGGTACCTCGACTAATTAATCTAAAGTCGTGGGTTCGAATCCCGGCGTGCATGCTAACTACTGCAAAATGTGGGCATGTGCCAAATATAATATTTGGACGTGCCTCTGACTACCCCCACTGGACATCTTCAAAGGATATAAGCGTCTGGAGATCAGAGAGGATGTCTACCATACTTGGGTATAACAGTTGTGATCCTATTTATTTATTATTTTATTTTACAACCGGCCGTATGTATGCCTGCCGTCAGCCCTCTTTGGTACAAACAAAGGTAGGTATTTCAAAAAAACCTAAAAAAAAAATACGTTAAGATTCCTTAACGTATTTTTTTTTTAGGTTTACGCAAGTGTTATATATTCAGATTAAAATCGTGTCAGAGCATGTAGCTTTTGTGGTAAAATACTAATTTTCGTTGAAGTTTCAAAACTTGTCTTTCTAGATATGTCATTTACTCGTGCACCAGCTACTGTCCTATCACAGAGAGGTATTCTCCGAATGGCAAAGATAAATTATCTTGACACTTGGCTGTGACCCGAACAATAGTTCCTTTGAACTGGGAATTATTTCAATTTACCAAGGAATCCAGTTTTCGGAGTCAAATTAAATTGTTATGATTTCGTGATTATTCCTCGTAACTCTGACTTTGCTCTTTGATAGAATTAATCATAATTTGTAATTCTTGAATTCCACAAAATATTACTTTGGGGTTATTTATTTAATTTGATGGTTCGATTGTTATACTGTTTCGTACGAAATACGTAAAAAATAAAATGTGTATCAGATAAACGCTAAGATAACATTTATCCCCATATTCTTAGTTGTAACCTCGAAATATCTCGTGTCGATCTCGTCTCGACCTCGAAACCGTGTTTTGGTAGTTTTATTTGATAAAAATGCGTCGAGCTTGCCTCTAGTAGAGGATTCCTCAGTCAACGGCGCTCTCAGTCGACGATTGTTTTTGTTCGAAACGAAAAAATAAATACTTGTGAACAAGCCACATCTCCTATTTTATAATGTATAGTATATGTGAATAAAGATGTACCCATCTTTAATCACTTCGATAAATAATCCTACCGACCGCTGCAATGACGACAAACACACGTCGGAGCGTGGCCCGCCTTAGCTTTTCGAATAAATTAATGATATAAATTATGTTAATACATATTACCTATCTTTAACAATAAATCACAAGTTGATTTTAATAGTAGGTATATAAAATATTTCGATCATAAATTCTAAAACGTATCATTTTGAAATAATATCTTTATCGTGAAAAGTTTCTGCTATTATGTTAAACCTCTGATTTTTTTTTTGAGAATTGTCAAATACCTTGAAAATGTTATCTCATTAAAATTTTCGTATTTCATTTATTGGAACGTACCTAACAGGCCCTTGATATTGTTACTAAATTTAATTAATATAGTATTCCTCAAACAGTTTGCAAGTTGAATACTAAGAACTATAAAAAGTGGGTGTCAAACATAATTATTAATTATGTTCAAGGATCTGAGCGCCTGGAGTTCTGAGTGGGTCTATAAGGAGGACAATCAATAGTAAATTTCTATCTAAATATAATAAAAATCTACCATTACTGACTGCCTGACTGACTGATCTATCAAAACTACCTAAATCTACCTAAACAACGACCTAGTCCTAGAAACTTGAAATAGGAATTCATTTTATTTGGTGTTTAAGGTGTGTAAGGGATTCCCAAAATTTAACCCCTAATAGGATGCAAAGAGGATTGAAGTCTTTTTGAAAATATCTTCACTTTATCTTGTGTGAGTTTTCACTAGTTACTTAAAATATCACTTACAGTTCTATTTCCTATATGCTTCGCTCTGCACCGCAACACCGCCACCTGACCGACGACCGACGTCACGTTACGTGGCGAGACATCGTCAAAGTACGGCCGCTCCGGCCGAGATCCCTCCGGGATGTTCACTCCTGGTAACGGTCCTAGACCTGGAACAAGAAGTCCGAGTCAAAAATTTATATGTCAAACAGATATCAAAGATGGCGATGACCTGTGGCCTTGAGCCTTTTCCATCGATTACTATAATATCTGAAACGTAGGTCGTAGATAGCGTCTGTGCCACGACCCTTAGATGTCAGCCCAATAGCAATTACGGCTTATAAGGCTACGTAGGTACGTTATGATGGCTTTAGATGACCAGCAACTAACCACTAGGCGTTTTACTCAAGCAAAATCCTTTATTACAAGGACGTGTCAGAAATAAGTGACATCACAAAATAAATATAAACACGTTCTCAACATTTACTAACCCTCGTATTCAAGAACGACACTATGAGAACACGCACCCACAGTGGACGAAATCTTTTTTCATAAACATAATGTGGGTGCGTGTTCTCATAGTGTCGTTCTTGAATACGAGGGTAAGATGAATGAGACAAGCTTTGTTATTCTCTTTCACTCCTGCGTGGTATGAGTGAGACAGTAACAGCGAGGCTCAACTCCAATCTAAACATATTTGCGCATACCCTCACTTCAGCCGCAGCCACACTCTGATGTTTTTGAATCGCTTGTGAGTTTATAACAAATGTGATTCACCATTTAAATCCACAACAACGCTAGACATTTCAACTTGACTAAGATTTTGCCATATGGCGTTGTCTTACTTATTTTACAAATATCTTACGAAACAACTTTGTCTAAAATATAATAATATATAAAGTTTGCTCGGGCATTTTAGAGATATAATAAATTTTGCTGTATGCTTACAGCAAACTTTCGGATTTATAATATGAGTAACATTATTAAATATTTTTGATTTTATATTCATGAGATTTATTTGCAAAACATTAATAATCTGCAGTATTTAAGGTATACGCTAATTTAGACTCTTATTCATCATCATTTTCTTCTCCTTTTCCCACTTAACGTGGTGTCGGCACATCACGTTGACAAACATGTTGCGAAGAGGATTTGGCTTTATGTTTTACAACCGGCCGCCTGCTGGACGTCAACCCTCTTTGGGAATACTTGTTGGTACACTTCGTCGTTGTCGTGCTCCTTGCATAGATGTTTGCAGCGACGGAGACGACCGACGGCAGCTAGAGTGTCCAGGGAGGATCAGCACACCCAAAAAAAAAATTACTACGAGCTTTTATTCAATTTTAGGTAGATTGCTCTACTCAAACACACTCAAAATATATATCATCCCCTTTAGCACTAGTTTCTGATAATTTCGCCTTAGTGCCAGTATCTGTACCTATATGTGTATGTGTGTGTGCCTACGTCAAAACTTGGCGAAACCAAACATTTGGTTTGTAAACAAGTCATTTGATGATAGTTGCGATCATGGCCGAAACTACGAGTATATTTATTTAGTGAATGGGTTTTGCTGAATTATTATATTTGATTTTGCATAATTTCCATTCCGAGTTATACTCTACAGCTTGTTAATATAAATTGTTAGCTTTCGCCCGCGGTTTTGCTCGCGTTTTACATATTAACTTGACCTCCAAAGCACAGAAGCGCTATGTTGTTAAATTAGCGGTCACCCATCTATTTGGTGACGGTACTAAAGGTTGACTATTCTTTCCTTAATACGTAGGTCTTCTTAAAGCACCAGGAGCATAGTAACGAGTACGTTGAAATAACTAAAAAAAAAATATACCAATTTGGAAAGTCAAAGGACGTTATTTGTTTAATAAGTTTTATGAAAAGTCCTACATTAATATTATTTTAATGGTACTAACTTGGAACTACTCGATAAAAACCTCAAAATCGAATCACAAGGAAAATAAACATGTCAAGTTGAGATCCTCCCCTTTTTTCTTTGGTTATTTTTTTGTTACTGAATACGGTGCCGTCTGCCGTCAGCTGTTAATGCAATTTCTATATAAATTCGACATTGCCGGCGGCGGTGCACCGGTTCACTTCAACCATAAGAAAGAGACGATGTCGTCTATTTAAAAAGAAATACCATTGTTACGTCTTTTTTTTAAGGCGAGTATGAAATGTTTTTGATGAATGCAGAATCGTTTTTTCTCAATAACTGCAAAACATACAGGTTTGTTTTTCATGACAAAGATAACTTAAGGATATAATCTAGATAAATTACAGACAGAAACACAATTGGTTAAACTTTTTTCGATAGATTTATTTTCCAAAGTTGGCTCTTCAAAAACACTAGTTTCGTTTTTAGTCATAGCTATGAATAGCTTAACAGTTTATTTTTATATAATTCGTAAGATAATTATACTAGCTAAATAAATTACAGACAGTTACTTTTTAAATTTGATGGTTTTCGAGATAATGCAGTTTTATCACTTTTTCCGTCTTATCCGGGTAGACTCAGCTCATACAAAACGTCAAAAATTTCACTTATCACCTTAACTGACACTCAGCTCTGTTCGTATTACTTAGCTTATGCGCTGTAGGTTATGGGTTTGATCTCCAACCAGGAAAAATATTTGTGTGATGAACATAGATGTTTGTTCTGTGTCTGGGTGTTATAATGTAATGTATACTAATATTATGTATATAAGTATTTAGAAATAAAAGTATATAAATTATTCTATCATTTATCTGGTTCACATTGTACAAGCTTTGCTTAGTTTGGCTAGATATTGCTGTGTGAAAATGTCCACCAATTTTGATTTTTCAAGGTTTTCCGTACCTTGTCCCTGTCTGTCTTGTAAAAGCAGCACTGATGTACACCATTTACTGGGTGTGGAGTAGCATTATGTTTAATTGTAACCCATTCTTGCGTAAATAGTCCTTTTGAAATGAGAAAATACAGTCTTTCTATTAAGAAACTGTTTTATATAAGGTACTTCTATACTAATATTATAAAGAGAAAATATTTGTATTTCTGTATGTTTGTAACAAATAAACTCAAAAACTATTGTATGCTACATTATCTTTGAGTAACAAATGTTATATTTATTACTAGAAAAAAATAGGGATCCCTCCTAGAACTTCAATAATGGAACCCAAGGCGTAAAAAAGTTGCCATAAAATCATCAGTACACTCGTGCGACAGGGTGGAATGCTAGTTGTCTATTAAGTAGTGTTATGTTCGAGTTCAAGAAAAAAAGAAATTTAGTTCAAAAGTTGAGAGGAAACTAAAAACTAATTACGTACTTTGAACAACGAAAGTCCGACATTCAAATGTTTAATTAAAATTTAACCCGGAATAAAACCAGAAAAGAAAAGCATATCATTATCGTAGTGTCTCGGTGAGCTGTTCGTTTCCGGATGTGACGTCACACCCGCCGAACCGGAAATAAGAACGGAGCCTTTGCCCGCCCTCTTATAAAGGAAACACGGGAGAGCATATAAAACTGTGGTTGGGCCATAAAGTTAGCGGGTTTCGTGAATCCAAATTCTTCAACTCACTAAAAAATATTTGTAACCATCTAATTAAAAAAATAAGGTACTTTGAAATATAAACCAACTAGCTGACCCGTGCCCGCTTCGCTGTGCGTAAGACATTTCTAATACCATCGTGGACTTTTTTGTAGACGTTTTTAAGGTGTACTATACTGTAGTACATTATTTTGATATTATCTCGTGGGGTTCAGCCAGCATTTGCAATGTAAGCGCAAAAAAATGTGTTTATTTACGACATCACATTAGAAACCTCTAAAATTATCAGTGTTTCTCTACTATATTATGCATATATTATACATATAAACCTTCCTCTTGAATCACTCTATTTATTAAAAAAAACCGCATCAAAATCCGTTTTGTAGTTTTAAAGATATAAGCAAACATACATACATACGCGGGAAGCGGAAAGCGACTTTGCTTTATACTATGTAGTGATTACAGAATATATGTATTTTTTGTAGAAAATGATTTTTTATGTTTGCATATACATATATAATGATATGTTACAAAAGAGCAAGTTTCATTTTAAATATTTTAGTAGTGTTTTAGCACCCTTGGCATGGCAGGAAGCTATTATAGCTTATGCTATTATGTCATAACTGTAGGTAACAAAAAGCATATTAGATATTAATGTCGATGGATATTATAAGAGTAAAAATAGGTCAAATAAAACGTAAAATTGTGAAAGAGGACAGAAAAATAAGAAAACTGAGTACCGAGAAAAATAACATGTATTAACGTTATGTAGCGTAAGAGTATATACCAAAGTACATTTTTGTGGTACCCGCCGATGTCCATGCCACACACGATAAGTCTGCGGTGCAGCGAGAAAATGGAAATGACAACGATGAAGTTCTTTTGTAGCTTTGTACCTACCTCTACCGTTGCTACGGCGTAGCAGCGTAGAGCCTTCGTAGAGGTTGCCTTTTGTCTGCTTTAACGTGTCCAATCCTTCCTTGAACGCACTCTGTTGAGTCTGACTACAGTGAACTAAATAGGTCGAAGTGACAGTCTTTCTATTTGAACGAGTCTCGGAATTTTTAGTGGATTCAATATGTAAATTTTTCTGAACTGTTATGTAGAGTGGAAACGGTGAGCTTTATTGACGACCTCGGTGGCGTGGCGGCAGTGTGCCAGTCAGATCTAAATATTTGGTTTGTTGTTGTACAAATAAATAAATAAAGATAGATGATAGATAGAACATTAATTATTGCACACCACAAATAGAACAAAGTAATTTAATATGCAAAAACACAAAAAAATATTTTGACGGACATTATCATACAACGCCATCTAGCTCCAAACTAAGCAGATCTTGTAAAATGGAAACTTAGATAACTGATAGACGTTTTTTTTTGTAAAAACATACACAAGATACATTATAACACCCAGACACAGAACAAACATCTATGTTTACCGAATAAATATCTGTCCCGGGTGGGCATCGAACCCACAACCTACTGCGCAGAAGGTAGAGCTACTACCATCTGAACTTTGAGGTCAGTCACTGAGGTATGTACCATGGTACTTTTTCAACCAATCGTTATTTCCGTTTTAGATTTTTTGATTTTCGCCCTTTAATATTTTATCAAGATGTAAAAAGAACATGTTTAAAAGATTTGATTATACAAATTAACATAACAATTAAACACGTGTTGATTATAATATTTTTTTCGAATAACAAGTTGCATGATTGTATTTTAAACACAATTACAGTTATTACCCCATTTCCCCCTACCTACCCCCTACCCCTATCGCTGCACGCGAATCGTGTAAACTAAACTATATTTACACGCGAGGGAATGTCAATATTGTGAAATTTTAATCTGAATACATTTGTTTTGGAAATTGCTACCAAACTTTTGTTTAATATTTATGTTCGAAATGTACAGAATAGTCTCATTTCGATGTATTTTATTTATAACTTTTATTATATTTTGTAGATCGAAGGTATGGTGAATAAACACGCTGGAAATTGTTGATTCATGTTATAAAGTCAAATTAAACTGCAGTTTTAAAAGGTTTTTTGTGAGTCATCGGAGTTTTTAGTGACCTAGAAGAACATTTATTTGAATAAGTATTTTATTTCACTTTCAAAACTTTCGTGAGTGGTACTAAACAATGTCAAAAACGGGAAATGACTCACCTAAAAAAGGCGCGAGTTGATTCCCTGATTAAGAAGATTCTTTAGATGAATCGAAACATTGTCGGTGTCTTTACCGACAATTACATTTTTTTTATCAATTTATATAGGATCACAACTGTAATCCCCAAGTATGGTAGACATCCTAGTGAGGTTAGTCTGAGGTACGTCCAAACATTATATTTAGCACATATCCACATTTTGCAGTAGTAGCTTAAAACGTTTCACGTTTCTGTCATTATGCATAGTATTTTAGTTCAGTTTGATGGTCACATAA
This sequence comes from Hydriomena furcata, assembly GCA_912999785.1. Classification (NCBI taxonomy): domain Eukaryota; kingdom Metazoa; phylum Arthropoda; class Insecta; order Lepidoptera; family Geometridae; genus Hydriomena; species Hydriomena furcata. The sequence continues at coordinate 14,362,875 of OU538834.1, forward strand.
TATTCACGGTCCTCATGTAATAGTGAGCCAGAAAACCTCAATTATCGTTAAAAGTTTCAATATTTTTTTATCACAGCTGATCAATTAATGACAAGAATTTGATTATAATTTATAAAAAATAACTTAATTTTATCAAGTCTTAGAAAACAGCAATGACCAACTTAAAATTGTGCACTATTACCTCGACACCTCATAGCAGCGATTCCTCGCGTCTACGTACTAGTACCTAAACTTAGAGTAAGGAACTCAAAGCTTTGACTTATTCAAAGGTCTGTTCATGTTTTGAACTTTTTAAAATAAAAGTAAAATCCTGCCTTCGATTATTGTTGTTCAAAACCGTTTACCGTATTATGGTCTGCGCAGACTTTCGGACAGCGCGGTAGAAGATTATAATTTATCAATTGAATTTAATAGTTATCCAAACGAAATAAGGTATATATTTCAATTCTCGGTGATCGGCCTCGGGAGCATCACAGCACAGTTTTGTGAGATAACCTTAAAAAGAGATAAATTTTCAATCCTCTACCGCGTCGTCCGCCAATCTGCGCTGACTGTATTACGTTATTATTAAATGATGTAATTACATTTCACACCAGATATAATTGAAAACTGATGAAATTTTGTAATTTGTTCAATCTACAAAATTACGTCTGATTCATTCTCGTAATATTTACCTTCCATTTTAAATAGGCCGTACTATAGGTACGAACAATTTTCTCTTAATGCAAAAACCTTCACTATTCCAGAAATATAAATACTAAGCGGGTCATAAATACGCCACTCTCCTCAAGTGTTGGAGTTCAGCTCCAGCAGTGACGCGAACAGGCAGTAATTACGCTAATGAATATTAACGGACGGTTGTGAAGTCACGGTCAAATAGCCGGAGAATCTGTTTTATCCGTTTCTTGCAGATTTACATTATGCATTAGATTAAAACGTGCGAAAGATGAGTTTATTGCAATTATAAAATGAAATAATTATGAAAATAGTAACGAAGTCGTGCAATACTGCATAAATAGGATATTTGAATAATTTTGTATCTTGTCCCAAACTAAGCAAAGCTTGTATATGGGACATGCATTCACACATTCGACATTGTGTTTATTCTCCTGTGACTTTTTTATTTATGATCTTTTTATCTGGATACACGATTTATATGATTTTTAGTCCGAAGTTGGTTTTATTCAAATTTCATTAATGTAGGATTAATAGTTCTTTCATAAAACTTTAAAAACTAATATCGCCTCTATACTTTCAATTGGTCGATTTTTTTTTCTTGTTAGCTTTTAAACTTAATTATTTAGTACACGTTGATAAAATCACAACACTAGACGTGAATATTGGACGGTAAAGAATGTAAACGAAGGTCGAAATGGAGTCAATATTAAAATTCATACAACCCCATAACACTTTACATAATTATATAATGAACCCGCTTCGTAAATCATAGTAGGCCCCCGCGCCTTTAAACAGAAATTATTTAAATATTTTGACGCCTTAATCTCATGCTGATGGGATGGTAATGACCTTTTTAAACCATGGACTTCTATTTTACGGAAATAAACCTTAAACTGTAAGGGATATATTATAAATATAAAATAAATATGTATCATAAATTTATCCGATTTCGTGTTTTAGCTAGCTAAATGTATTTTGAAATACCCAGTAGGTTTTACCCCTTAAGGGGTTTTGTGGAAATATTAATATAAAGAAAGGCAAAGAGTTCCTCTGTAAAGTTTAAAGTATATAAAACTAGAATAAAAATAAACCCATACAAATATACAGAAAAAATGTCTCGACATTATGTTCTGTGATGATTTTTTATGGAACTAATTTGAAGTCATATTCTAAAAGATACTGAAACAACCATTGAAATCGGACTAGCCTTAACGAAACAAAAATATACATAATCTCCCGAATTACACATTATAGGTAATTGGCTGTGTAAGTAAATATTTGGTTAAATATTTAAACTTGGATCCAAAATGGAGGTTAGTGGCATTACAAGAGGGCCGTGAAGAAAAATTTGAACACCAGAATAAAATAAAATACTAGTTATTAAAAAATCACCCAATCATTTGGGTCACTATACGTTTATAACTCATACATGTTATGTTATGATCATAAATAGGAGTACGTACTTGTGGGCGTCAATCTCTTATAAGCATGATTAGTATTTACTTTAAACTGGATCTGACGCTACACCCAGTCTGTTGTTTTTATTTTTAGTTGATTAATTAATAAAAGATAAATTATGAATAGTTTGTAAGTAAAATTGTTATTAATTTATTTATTGATTATTATAATTTTAGTGATGTTTAGAATATTTATTTGATTATCTTTGAGAAGTCGCGGATGTTTATTTATTTTAAAGTTATTCGTTATTGTTTGTTACCCAAGTAGATCCAGTTCATACAAAGATTTTAGTGAGTTTATTTATGTTTAAAATTAATGAAATATTGAATAATGATTTTTGAATAGCTTTTTGCAATTTAAAATAGTAACATAGATATTATTTGAAATAGGATGTTCTGACGTATTTCCTGTTATTGTTTACGGTGCGAGTTGTCGGGTATTTAAGGCAGCCCAGTCTGTGTTTAAGTCTCACTTGTTGTTTGATCGTTGTACTGTTGATTTCTCTGTGTAAATATATACTTTATTTCAATCTCCGAGTGCTTTTTATTACCATATATCATGGACAATAACCAGCCTGGCGATGCGTCGCCGACAGCAGCGGTGGGATCCAATTCTCCAATACTCACTACGCCTGGGCCGAGTATTCGGTGTACCACCATTGGAAGCCCGCATGAAGGCAATTCTTCAGTTGAAGGGTCGAGCGAAGATCTGGGCCGACACATGGTCTTTACAGTCTACTACGTGGGAGCAAGTGAAGGAAGACCTCATCCAGACTTTCGGCAAGGAGTTCCGCTACGCTGACGATGTCCAGAAGTGGCGCAGCTACACTTCGGACCAGGCAGCGAGCTACGCAGAATACGCAACTACGGGATAGACCCTCTTCAAACGAGTTCGGCCGGAGGCATCAGATGCGGAGATCATAGATGCTTTAATTACTGGTATTTATCCTGAGCATGTTAGATCTGAATTGTTAAGAAATATGCCTGACTCGTTGTCCAAACTAGTTTCTGTTGTAAAGACATACCGTAAACGAAAATTTGACAGCACTGACAAACCAAATACTAGTGTCCCAATTAAAAAAACACGTTCTGATGCTTTACCAATTCCAGCATCACAACGAGTTTGCTTTAAATGTAATAAGATTGGTCATGTTTTTCGAGACTGTAAGGAGATTGTTGCTGTGCCATCTAAACCAAACTTTCCTATTAAGTCAGTCGAATGTAACTAATTGTCACAAGAAAGGTCATGTAGAGAATAATTGCTACCGTAAACAAAATGATGAAAGAAAGATTCAAACAAGTAATCAATCGGTAAACTTTTGTGGTTTTAAAAAGCGCTGTATGACTACAATTAAAATAGGTAATGCTAGCTATCCATGTCTGTTCGATTCAGGCGCGGATTGCTCTCTGATCCGAAAAAGTTTTTCTGGTTCTGTCCCTGGTAAAAGAAGATCAGTTAATACGACGTTTTCAGGAATCGGTGACTGTCCTGTAATTTCATTGGAAACTATTACAACAATGATTGAAATAGATGGAGTATGCGTTGAGTTAGAAATGTATGTTGTTGATGATGATCAGACTCAATTCGATATTTTGATTGGCTATAATCTGGTAGAAATTCCTGGACTCAAAGTAACAATTACTAAAACTGGTGTATCGGTAAGTCATGATCATATCATCAACAAATGCATTGTATCAGATTCCCCACCGAAACTAAATACTGACCTAATAGATACTGAATTGCTTTCAAAATTAAATGATATCTTAAATAAATACAGTGATAATTTCACATCGGGCAATAGAGTAAATGAAGTTAAGACAGGTGAATTAAAAATAAAGTTAAAAAATCCCGATAAAATAGTACAGCGCAGACCTTACAGATTATCTCCCATTGAGCGATAAAAAGTCAAAGAAATAATTAATGACCTCAAAAAGAATTCTATAATTAGAGAAAGTTCGTCCCCTTTTAGCAGCCCAATTTTGCTAGTTAAAAAGAAAGACGGCTCTGATAGGCTCTGCGTTGATTTTCATTCATATGAACTCGAAACACTGGCCGTCGTTAGAGCTATAAAACATTTTCGCCATTTCATATATGGTCGCCTTTTCAAAGTCGTAACAGACTGTAATGCGCTTAAAGCTTCTAGACATAAAAAAGAACTCACTCCAAGAGTGCACCGCTGGTGGGCTTACCTTCAAAACTTTCAGTTTGAAATTGAGTATCGCAAAGGTGAAAGACTTTCTCATGCTGATTTCTTCAGTCGAAACCCTGTCGAATTGAACATCGAATCTAAAGCCCCGAACCCAAAATCACAAGCCTTACAGTTTTCTGTAAATACCACAACACTCGATCATAACTGGCTTCTTATTGAACAAAAAAGAGATACAGTCCTCAAAAATATTGTTGAGCAACTTCAGTCTGACTCTATTTCTAAAACTATAGCTGATACTTATGTCATAATGCAGGATAAATTACTAAGGCGTAAAATACAAATTGATAATAAGACTCGCAAATCGATAATAGTACCGCGTAAATACCGTTGGAACCTTATATGTCACTATCATGATTCCCTCCAGCATTTTAGTTGGGAAAAAGTACTTTCCAAAATTAGGGAACAATATTGGTTTCCTCACATGACCAAACTTGTAAGAAAATTTGTCGATAGTTGTGTTAGTTGCAGGGTACGGAAGGGAATGTCTGGGGCAAAGCAAGTAACTTTGCACCCGATTGTCAAAATAGCTATTCCTTTTCATACGGTGCATGCTGATATTACTGGCAGGATGAACGGTAAGCGAGAACAAGCAGAGTATGCTTTCGTTTTCATAGATGCTTTTACCAAATATGTTCACTTAGTTTACACTAATGATCGCACATCAGAAACCGCCATTCGTAGTTTTTTAGAATTAATTACAATATTTGGCACTCCAACACTTTTCATTACAGACCAAGATAAAAGTATGACTTCACAAGATTTTAAAAATTTCTGCCAGCGTTACAATATAGAACATCACGTAGTAGCTAAAGGCGCTAGTCGCGCAAACGGTCAAGTAGAACGAATTATGAAAGTTATTAAGGATAACATGTCTGTTGTAGAAGTTAATAAGCCGTGGCATTCAGCTATTCAAGACTTACAATTGGCTATAAATTCCACTACATCTAAAAGTACAGGTAAAAGTCCAATGGAAGTTTTATTTGGCAAGAAATGCTCTGCTCCAGCTATTAAACTTCTACAAATTGACCCAGACGAATCTACCGAAGATCTTAATACAATTAGATCTTTCTGTAAGTTAAGAATGGACGAGCGATCTTTTCAGGATAAAAAGAGGTTTGATAAAGGTAAAGCAAAAATAAAACCATTTAAAGTGGGTGACTTCGTTTTAATGCATAAACATGAACGACACACTACAAAGCTTGGGTCAAAATTTGAAGGACCAATGGAAGTTTTGGAAGTTTTATCTAATGATCGTTATAGATTAAAACATGTCAACCTCCGTGGATGTTCTGAAAAAATCGCTAGTCATGATTCATTAAGACCAGCTCCTACAGCTCAAGATGATCCTTTTATGGAAATCGATGATACCGCGTGGGCGGATGATGAGACTAACTGTAATGTAAATGAAAAGTAATTATAATTAAACCCATCCACTTGTCCTTCCTTAAACGCTTGGCTGGCCACCATGCGTATCCTTTTAATCCTGGTCTTGTTGGCTAGATCCCAGGATGGGTGATGCCTGTTGTGTTGGCTAGATCCCTGGTCGGGTGATGCCTGTTGTGTTGGCTAGATCCCTGGTCGGGTGATGCCTATCGTGTCGGCTAAATCTCAATATGAGTGATGCCTTTTAAATTGGGTTTATTTATATTATAACATCACAGCGCAGAGAGCGCGCTGGATCAGAATGGCCGTGTGGGCGTCAATCTCTTATAAGCATGATTAGTATTTACTTTAAACTGGATCTGACGCTACACCCAGTCTGTTGTTTTTATTTTTAGTTGATTAATTAATAAAAGATAAATTATGAATAGTTTGTAAGTAAAATTGTTATTAATTTATTTATTGATTATTATAATTTTAGTGATGTTTAGAATATTTATTTGATTATCTTTGAGAAGTCGCGGATGTTTATTTATTTTAAAGTTATTCGTTATTGTTTGTTACCCAAGTAGATCCAGTTCATACAAAGATTTTAGTGAGTTTATTTATGTTTAAAATTAATGAAATATTGAATAATGATTTTTGAATAGCTTTTTGCAATTTAAAATAGTAACATAGATATTATTTGAAATAGGATGTTCTGACGTATTTCCTGTTATTGTTTACGGTGCGAGTTGTCGGGTATTTAAGGCAGCCCAGTCTGTGTTTAAGTCTCACTTGTTGTTTGATCGTTGTACTGTTGATTTCTCTGTGTAAATATATACTTTATTTCAATCTCCGAGTGCTTTTTATTACCATATATCATGGACAATAACCAGCCTGGCGATGCGTCGCCGACATACTCCTATCATATAAAAAACTCATCGGGTATATAAAAACTCATTCTATTTTTTGTAACCAAGTATCAGTAAAACATAAAAAAATATTATTGTTTGGCATAAAATTTACCGTCTACTCAGCAGTTTAAAAACTCAATAATCAAACTAGAACAACACTAAAATTCAACACCACTAACTCCACACGACCCATATCCGGCTATCTTGTTCCATTTCACCGAAAAAGTGCTGATTCGTCCCATTCACTGCAATTAACCGGGTATAATCTGTCCCATAAAAACTAACTCCACTGTGCGTTATACATAAAAAGATCCCAATGTGGAGGCGTACGTGACGAGCGTGGGAACTTTTGGCCGAGATCGGGGGTACAGGCAGCAACTAATATTGGTGTACCATTTTTTGAAACGAAACTGAAATGTTTTTTCAATCACGTTACACGCTAACCAATATTGAACTCTCAATATTGGTTAACTCTTAATTTCTCAATATTGAACTCGCCTCTCACCAATCGTATCAAAAGCTCCATCTGAATATTGCCATACAATGCCGCACTTAAAGATTCATCTTTTCAAGTATTTAATCATAAATCTGTTTGCTTAAGTAATTTTACTCTATTTTTTTCCCAATAATTAGGTACATTACAATTTATTACAACAAGTTGCTGTCCCGATGGATGGTTATCCTGTCAAATTTCAATAATACCATAGGAAAATAGTACTTTTAGTTTTTTCGAATTTTACAATTTTACGGTGGGTTTTCCAAATTTTTATTTCATGAGAACCTTCTCATTACAATAAGAAATAAAAATAAAAAATAACAATTGGTCGAGTCGTTCATGCGTGATTCCGTGACCAGAGGAAATATGGATTCATTTTTTTAATATACAAATAAGGCTTATTCTACCAAAATTCGTAATTTATTTTATCAGTACAAGGTTTGTAGGAAAAAAATTGGAAGTTGCCTGAAATTGCTTTTTCCTATGCGATTATTAAAATTAGACATGACAACGTCTGTCACGGGTTGGCTAGTAGATAGATAATAGGTATAGATAGATGAATTCAAGTATGATCTTTACACGAATGAATAATATGATATTTTAGCTGTATTGTCGACTGTACCTACTATGAAATTGGCAAACCGTCCCGCAGATGGCGATAGATATGTTTTTATTAGGTACTTTTGCTGTATGTTTGGGAAATCCAGTTTTGAATGCTGAAAGGTTTTAAAGTGGTTTTTGATCAATGTTTTGATAAGCAATTTTATAGAACGTCATAATATCTTCGTTCGCGTTATTTTTATTATATAAACGTTAAATTTCCACTACACTCGCTTAAGACTGGACTTAATAAATTAATCTATTGATTTTGAGTTAAGGTGATGCTTCAGATTATTCAGTGCATGGCAGAGTCTTTAACGATAATACGGGAAAAAATATAAAAACTTGAAACTTTCAGCCGTAAAATTATTTTTATTAAATTTAGGCGTTGTCTAGAAATTGATGTCTTATATATATTTATATATAAAATGTATAAACCAGTTGCTAAAATGAAAATAATAGTTTTTAAGATCCAATCTTGAATGTACCTCGCATTTTTTATACAAATATAAAAAATCACCCGCTTTAAGCTTTCACTAAAAAGTTCACCTTATTATGGCATTCACGTGATACGGACCGTGATTTTATAAGACTATTATGCTTCGTGACTTCTTTTCAGTTACCATCTCTCAATATAAAAACTGAAAAGGTTTCTTTTTATTTTTACTTATTAAAAGCATTTATTTTTAATAAAATAATAAGTTTGAACATGAAAATTCGAAGCAATTAATAAGGTATTAATAAATAAACGATGAATCAATAAAAAAATAGTAAGTTGAACCTGCTTTTAATAAATAATCTCTTTGGACGTCTTAAAGGAGGTTTCCCTTATTTGGGGAAAACAGTCATAAAGTACGCGAGAAACAGATTTAGCTTCACCTAGCTCCTAAGACAATTCAAATGCAAAAAAATTATAGTGATTTCAGAAAACAAACAATTCTTCTTCTTTAAGAAAAAAATAACATTTTAATTTTTCTTAAACAAACTAATACTTTTGCTCACATACATTCGATATTTATAAATGTACTGGTAGCTATAATATGATTATTTCATTAAACTTATTCACAGTGATTCTCCGAGACTTATTTCGAATAACTCTCTTCTGCAACATAAATACTATATGTTGTGTTATGCCATAAGCTTAAAAGCCGCCTTTGGTTCTGACTAACAGACAGACAGGCTATGCAAAACTAAAGGGGATTTTACTATCGGAAAACGAAATCCTAAAAAATAACTCAAAATAAAATAAAACTGTTATTAAACCAGCAACATAAACCGCACACCTTCTCAAATGTAAAATTACATACGGCAAGCAATTTTCCTTGCATCGCTTTTGAGTCTACGTGGCGACACATGTTGGTTATTACGATTTACCGCTGTCGTAGACCCGCTACAGCGTAGCTTCTGCTACGGCGTAGCAGCTAGCAGTTTCGTAAATCGCTCGCCCAAATTTGAACTTAGAACCGGCGGCCGTACCACAAGCTCAAAAGTAATATTACTCGCGGTGCGAAAGTGACAAAGTGACCGTGAGTAGTGTTACTTTTGAACTTATGGTACGGCCCCTTCAATATACCTAATACATTTTACTTGATCATAAACTAGTGTAATAAGTTCTGTTTGAGGTGACATTGTTAGTTAGGTAGTAGTTTGTAAGATACGTGGGCGGGTTCGTCGTAAACCTGAATATACTATTAGATCGAGGCGCTTCAATAATATTAGCTTTCGAGATTCGTTATGATTTTGATTAAAATGTCTGGTCTTTTACGAAGCTATAAAATATTGGTTTTACTTGCTATCTTATGATATATGTATTTATAGAAAAATACATAAAAAATCTCAAACACCGACTCTTGTATTATTACCGTGTTGGCTTTTTCGAACGCGTATTGGCTCTCTATCGAAGATTAAGGCGCTCCCAGTCGACGATTGTTTTTGTTCGAAACGAAAAAAGAAATACTTCTGAACAAGCCACATCTCCTATTTTATAATGTATAGTATATGTGAATAAAGATGTACCCATCTTTAATCATTTCGATAAATAATCCTACCGACCGCTGCAATGACGACAAACACACGTCGGCGCGTGGTCCGCCTTAGCTTTACGAATAAATTAATGATATAAATTATGTATAATTACTTATCAAAAATCTATTCTAATAGAAATCTAGATCTACATATTACCTATCTTTAACAATAAATCACAAGTTGATTTTGATAGTAGGTATATAAAATATTTCGATCATAAATTCTAAAACGTATCATTTTGAAATAATATACCTTTATCGTGAAAAGTTTCTGCTATTATGATTTCAGCTTAATAGAAATCTAGGTAGGAAGCTGATGTAATATACTTATAAAAATAGGAGATGTGGCTTGTTCGGAAGTATTTCTTTTTTCGTTTCGAAAAAGAGCAATCGTCGACTGGGAGCCCCTTAAGGGTTCCAACCTGATGTGATTTCTAATATGTATGGAGAATATCACATAGAAATAGTTAACTATAAACGGCGATGGACTTGCAACCGATTATACGATTTTCTTCCTTTTTAATGATGTGCCCATACCACGTAACCGACTCACCTATAGAACCGTACTTTAATTAAATTGTGTATGCCAAATGTAATGTACGAAAATTATTTTTGTCAACTTGAGATCTTGACTTGGATGTCTATTGTCTATCATGCTTAGGATAAATTATTTTTTTGATATACTTTCAAAATACAACCATCTTTCTAGCTCAAATCAATTCTAACCTAGATTACAAAATTAGGTACAAAACCAATTTAACAAAATTTCTGTTAAGGGTATGTTAAGGTTAAATCTTTCAAAAACAATTTAAAAATAATCAGTAGTCAGTCCAATGCAATTTTTTTTTTCATTATTAAAAATCTTCAGTTCAAAGTGAATAGAGTACAATCGGTATATTTGGATAGAAAAACCAATAAGTCGAGGACAAGCGAACTGTTTGTGGGCAAAAGAAAAGCTTAGAATAGGGGTAATAGAAGTCGGCAGGTCATTCAACTTGGCACGTGCTGTTTTTTGCAAGAACTTAATCGTATAAACTAGATTAGAGATCTTAAATAAGTTCATAAAACCTTCAACTCCATTTATTTATACATAGCATCTTTTATAAATTTATGGAATCAAAAACATACATAAACTACCCTTACTTTAACTTTTATGAGCTAATAACATTGAAACACTGGCTGGTCTTACAGCTCATCGTAGGCTGTGGGATCAATTCTCTCCCAGGACATGTCTATCTCCGTCTCGACTCCGAGAATACGCGTTTTGGCGCGAGTACGATATTTCTGTGATAGAATTTTACATACTTTATGCGAGTCAGCCCATCTCTATGTGTGTAATGGTGGTATTCTGAGGCACGTCTAACATTACTAACTGGATTCCACACGACCTTCTCACGACGATCTAATGTCAAGGTTTCTTCCAAGAGGCAAACATGGCTGTGTTTTTAATAAAATTGTTATATATTACTTTGAAAAATCATAAATTTTCTGTAATTCAATAAAACTCACATCAAGAAATACTTGTATATTACCTACACAATAAATAACGTATCTGATCGTCCATTATTTAATTACAGCTAATGAACAGATTCTGTCAGTAGAAATTGATCTTCTTGGAATTCTTTGGAAACTTTCTTATCGATAAATGAAGATAATGTTTTAATCGGGTCAAGTACTTTGCGAGACGTTTTTATGTTTCGCCTATTTTATTACTTTAACGCTTGCCCGGCTTTCTGACTCTTTCTCGGGGTTCGGAATGTTAATAAGAATGCTAATAGTTACTAAAAATATATATTAGAGCACGTATAACATAAAACAGACATAATAAAATACAATATAACACCATAAACGATTAAAAGTGATCATGCGTCGCGGTAACGCGCTTGCCGTCGAATCTAACTAGCTTGGCGCGAGATGGCGCTAGTTGCCTTAAAATCACAGCGTTTTTTGAATGTGACGTCTACGCGGCGTGGTCCAAATAAAAATGAATTGACAGATGACAGATCACCGCGCGCTACATTACTGAATTAATATTAGAAAGTCGCTAAGTGAAACGGACCATATTTTTTTGTTTTTAATTGATTTAGATAGAAATACGACTGTTATCCCCAAGTACAGTAGACATTCATTCTGATGTTTAAGCGCTTAATCTTTGAAGATGTCTAAAAAGAGTAGTCTGAGGCATCGATTTTAGTTAGTATTTGGATGTTTATCTTTTACGTTACTGCAACTTTTCAACCATTCTATTCAATAAACTGCCCCCTACCACAAGCTCGAAAGTATATTATTTTAAGCTTGTGGTAAGGGGCTGGCCTTACAATCGTTGAATATCAAAAGGGGGCTTAATCACCCATGAGTACTTCATTTTCCGAACAATTGTCACCATACCGGAAGCGTGAGAGGCTTCGAGGGTCCGATTCACAATAGAGTCTCAGCTTTCAGTGAGGCCCGTAAATCAGGGCTAATAGCGTACTGACTGAGATGTTGTCTATGACGTACGCCGGATGGTCGGTTCTCGTACCCGTATCTGAAGTCAACATTTAAAAGGTATTTATTATAACGTCTGTTAAGTGACCGAGTGAGAGATGCCTTCACTTCCAATGCAAAAGTTGCGGGTTCAAATCCCGCCTGTCGTCATTAGATTTTTCTTTTTTATAAAACTTACTTACTATCACGTGCTAAAAACGGCAAAGAACATCGTGAAGAAACTAGCCAGCAATTTATAAGCGGTGACGGGCATGCAACCCGTCAAGTATGGAATGCTAATTACTGTGAAATATAAATATATATGCCAAATATAATGGTTAAAATTGCCTCTGACCTACCCTTATAATGATCTTCAAGAATCTGAGCGCCTGGAGATCTGCCTAACGTACTTTGGGTTTACAGTCGAGTTCCTATTTAATATTTTTTTTATTTAGAGGTACAAAAACCTGTATTCATGCTCTGTATGTCTATATCTCCACGGTATTCATTTCCAATTATAAAAACGTACGAGACATAATGAGAATGAAATAAAAACATAGGAGTATCTTATACCAGCTCACCTCGGAAGACGTGAATTCGGCTGTGATGAAAAAACGTGGATTCCTGTGATTTCCAAAGATAAAGTCAACTAAAGTAGACAAACAAACTTATCTTTATTGTGCAATAAAACAGTTAGATTGTTTTATATTAAGTGCTATCGGAGGGGCTTCTACGTCATTTGTCAACTGCCTCATCGCCCTTTCGCGATTAATGGCAAAGTGTGCGCGGGCCCTGTTTTATTGACGCTACAATTTCACTGATAAAAAAATCTCATCTCATATCATAGAGGCGCAATTTATACCGATTGTGCTCTTTTTAGTTCTGTTACTTATTTAAAACAAGCATTCAACCATTTTATTTGGCTTTGTGAAGATTAAGTATTGAAATTTTTGTAGGGATAACTTTTCTATCTAAGAAGTAATAGGGTCCCGTTTTTACCCTTTGGGTACAGAACCCTAAATAGATAGAAAAGTTATCCCTACAATAGGATAGACGGACAGCGAAGTCTTCTTCGCTGTCCGTCTATCCGTCTGTCTGTCACAGGGCTGTATCTCATGAACCGTGATAGCTAGACAGTTTAAATTTTCATAGATTATGTATGTATGTTGCCGCTTTAACAACAAATACTAAAAACAGAATAAAATAAATATTTAAGTGGGGCTCCCATACAACAAACGTGTTTTTTTTTGTCATTTTTTCGGAACTCTTCGTGCTTGAGTCCGACACGCACTTGAACGGTGTTTTTTTTTTCAAAGTTCAAAAATTATATTATATACTGAACTAATAAAAATAAAAAAGGGTTTTAGCGATTACTTAATTAGGTACTTAAAACAAAAAAAATAAGAGAAAAAATGAGTTCAAAACCACGTAAGAAAGGGCAGAATACTATATCAAGGAGTATCATCAAAAAATTGTCAAAAATTATAAATTGTCATTATAAAAATTGTGTTTCGTGGGCCGTTGTCAAGTAAATTCTTAATTTGTAACTTCTACTGAAACTTTCCAGATTGTAACATCAAGCGATAAAAAATATATAACATAGGTATTATCCCTAAATAATATAGACCTTAATATCTCACAGGCCATAATCCTGCACCAAACTTCGAGAAGTTAAGGCATAATGACTGACCAAGTCATTTTATGAGTTTATGCGGTAATTCACGTGGAATAACTCAACCGCCAAACAAAGAGAAAACATTAATACAATAAAAAACTACCATAAAAGTTATGTTAGTCCCATGGAATTATGTTCGATTTTTTTTTAATATTTTCTGTTGTAATCAGAAAGAAACCTTTATCTGTTAAGTTGGTTATTTGTACCTGTGTCTTATTTCTACAATACTACCATGTATTTGAAAACAAAACTTTTACATAAAGTAATACTCATACTATTACTAAACAGATATTTTAAAAAACATTTTGCCCTTAAGGCATCACATGCTCACATGCCATATAATTGCGAGAACTCTAGACTTGAGTAATTTTTTGTAAACTTTTTAAATGTGCAGTGAAAACCTGTGATGGGTGACCTATATAATAAAATAAAATTAAACAGATAAAAGTATTGAATCCTAGCTCAATAGGTACTTAATAGCATTGAACAGGAATTCAAATTACGGTGTCGAAAAGGTCTATTAGGACCTATCAGATAGGGTATCAAAGTAGTAGATTGTGCGAAATCGTGTTGGTCAAAATAAAAAGGCTTATATTGGTCAACAAGCCAACACAGGTCATTTTACATGTTAAACTAAATTGAGTTTTCCGAATTGACCCCGTAAGGATCATTTTTAAACGACGCACAAAATAGTCAAATTTACGACGCTACTCTTTGTTGAATAATCAACTTTGTTGCAATAGTAATAGCAGCGATAATTGTTAGATAGTTTACGCTGCGAAATTCCTCGGATATTATTCAAGTGTCTGCCAACTGCTACGTCGCCTTTCGACGATTAATGACGTGTGCAGGGTGCCTAATGTTCTGTGGTAAGAACCTTAGGGGCTTTTTATAGTAACGTTCGAAGATTAGATGCATCAGGGTAACTGTAATGGGACGATAGAGACGGTTGGCTGACGATTGATGGTGAAATAGCTTTAAATAAATGTTTGAAACCGCGGGTTCGTAACGGTGTTTGGCCCCCTAAGGTGCGCGAGGAGATAATATTTATTTTTATAGTGTAGTATATTACCGTATCAAAGTTATGATCTTTATAATATAATAAAAACTGCAGTAAGAGCACAGTAAGAGTTAAAAAGTATTTTTATTTTTTGACGACCTCGGTGGTATAGCGCACGAGTGCAAGAGAATTCGGTATCGATCCCCGCGGCGGGGCAAGATAGTATACATGAAAATTATGTAAATATTTGTTCCGATATTTCAGTAGATATTAGGGAAGCTATCTTTAAGCAAAAATGTGAAAACGTGGGTTCGAGCATAGAGGTTGTTTGGTTATATTTTATAAAGATTAAACAACGTTGTACGTTTTAACTAAAGTAGGAGTGAAATATAGTCCAAATCTAGTCTTTTCCTGTCAATGTTTCGTGTAAAAATTCCGCGGCAGGTCATCGCTCACCGCTAGCGTTTCATTTTGTCGAAGTCGCAATTTTCAGCAACTCGACAAAACGTCCCATCGCGTCCCATCAATTCACTTTTCGTAGTTTTCAGCCGTTCGCTGTGTCGCTATTTTTTTGCCATTTTTGTTTCAGGCCATCGATACGGAGTGTTGTTTCGTGAATGGATATGTTCTGAATTTTGATTGGATTTGCCGTAACAATAATCAGTGGGATGGTTTACTAGAAATGCTCTTTGCGTTTCTTACTGCTTCTGACAGCTGAAGTTGAATCAGTTGAGCTACCTATATAGACTGTTTGCAATGGTATTTAGATAGTCTAACTGTGTTTTTTCTTCATAAAATACAATATTATTAAATGTTATTTTTCTACTCTTTTGTATAGGTAAAACGTATAGCTTCGATAAAATAATTTATCCTAAATTCTATATTCTTTTAGTAGGTTTTTATTAGTAGCAATTCAAAACGGCTCATCCAGCTCATAAAGTAAACAAAACAGCCACTTGACAAAACGAAATAAAGTCCTTCAAGTCCTCCAAATTATTTTCTTCATCCAAACCAAATTGTATTATAATCCACACGCTGTCTTCAACAAAAAAACTCCCACGAAAAAAATAGCCCCAGCGACATAATTCGAATGAAATAAACTTTCACAGATGGAGGGTCACCCCAAGAGTGTATTTTCATGAATAATGGCAGTCAAATTCTGGGCCTGTCCTATTAAAAGTTGCTAAGATTATGGGCATTAGCTCCTGGGGAGGTATTCCACTTCCATATTACCTCGCGATTTTTCCACGGCTTCAGTGCTACTTTGGGATCGGTTATGCAAAGGTGGGAAAGATCTTGTCGGGATAATACTTGAGCGTATACTTTTTCGAGTTCATTTGATGAAAATATTCAAACGATTTCTATGGAGATGATATTGGCAAACTTATTAATATTTGTGCTTTGTTGAAGTTTATTCATTAGTGCTTCTGTGTTTTTGGCGCATACTTTGTATCATGACAAGTGACGAACTTATGCGAGACGAAATAATACCCAATATTTGTAGCTAAGACGGCAAAAAATGGAACACAGACAAACAAACCCTATTATCATCAAGATAAATTTCAAAGGTTACCACCAAAATTATATTATTATGACTATGAATACCTTGTTATGGAATAGACAGACGACCTACGCGAAAATATATTTGTTTATTATCAGGTTAGCTTGTGAAATATCAACCAATTTTTTTAAAATTATTTACTATCTGAATAAGAAAATCCCTATAAGCTATTCCAGGACATCAACTATGTGTATTTCAAGTTTCCATTAAATCCGTTTCGCGTGATTGAGACACAAACATCCTCACAAACTTTTGGATTTATAAGTAGTAGTAAGATGAGTAAGATTCCATCAAACGTCATGATAATGTTTGCAATATCAATGTTTCCTTATCCGATGACAGGTCTTACACACAAGTGCTCAATGATCACTATACTAAAAGACATTTATTTCACATTAACCTAATTCCCGCCAAAAGTGGCTAATACATAAAACATTAAGGAACTATAAACTACGATTTCCACAAAAACTGCTTCACGGTCCCCCCAAAGTAGCGAAGTAGGGGGAAATAAATCTGTCAGTAAATAACGTAGTTAACAATATATATTTCTGCTGAATTGTGGGGAATGGCCCTTGATGTTGGCGACACTTTAATAATTTCTGGGAGAGCTGTAATGTAATCGGTCTTCATAGAAAGCTGTTAAATTTATTGTAAAATAAATATATAATATTTCAATATTCGAATTTGAATTTGGTTCAAACGAAACTTTTACTAGCGAAGTGATATGGGTGGTGGGATTTGACATTTCATTGTGTGTACAATATATTATATCAACACGTTTTAAAAACTTAAAAGAAAACCAACGAAAATGTTTGGACCAATCCAAAAGTCAAGTGACGTTTAATTATAGTTTTATGAAGGAACAGTCTTACATAAATACAATTTAAATGAGCCCAACTTTGGACTGCTCTCTACAAAATAGAAACAATCGAATTGAAATCCTCCTTTTTTTGTAGATTGATAACACATGTCAGGTCACAATTAGTTTTTCAAAAAGTAGAAGCGAACTATATTTCGTTAAACTTGTAATGGAGCGAGATACGGTGTTAGCATTTTAACTTCGAATAAGGTTGTGTTTAAAAAGGAAGTGGCTTTTTTTCTATGGAATTAATAAAAATTAAAACAGAACGTCTGTCTCTGGTCAGCTAGTCATATATTATTAGCTCTTATTGTATATTTCCAGTACCGTGCTCAACACTGGTCTATAATTCCCAGGAACCACGCTCATAAAAGCGCAGCGGTACATAACTAAACTCGGGCCATAATCCCGTAATGGCCGAGTGGGCCAAGAACCCGCGAGATTCTAGTGGGCATTGTCCGCAAACTGGCCAAAATTATGGCTACTTTATAACGCAGCTGATAATGGTGATAGCTGGGTTACCTTATTCATTTGATTACCTAAGAGATAAGTTAAACGAGGGATGGATGAGAAGAGCTGAAGACCGAGCTCAGTGGCGAGACGGCGTCTTAGGAAAGACCTACTCGTATGTCCAGCAGTGGACTACTATAGGTTGATAATGATGAATTAAAGATATTTTGCATCATTTTTTATGATGTTAACCAAATCATGTGTATTTTTTACTCACTAACGGAATGTTTATTAAATAAATCAACTTTCTAAGTACTCTGGTTGACTATTTAATTTGGCTATTGACTTTTTACACATAGCAAACCAATGTCAAGATAATGCTTTATTTAAATTACAGAATATTTACAAAATACACAAGAAACAGTTACGCTATCTAAAGACTATTGCCAATAGTCTTAACTATTAGCTCAACTGATCTAATGTGAACTTTACCGAAGTTGGTGGTTCTACCGGTCGTGTGGAACCCGCTTTATAATTACAAACTTATGAACATGCCCATCATAAGGGTGAATTTACAAGCTACTACCTAATTTGTCACTACTACCTAAACGAAGCTGTAAGGAGCTGTGCGATGCGAATCAAAAAAAGCGCTTGATACTTTGAAATTTGAATATTTGAGCGCTGTCATTGGTCCGCGTAGTTGAAAACTCACCCTAAAGCCCAACGCGGTGCATGCTGTGCACGGTCAAGCATCGCATATTAACTGCGTGCGTGGGTTCATTTGTACCAATAACGTCAATTCATGCGTAGCGTGGTTGCAGTGGAAATAATTACATACATTTTCTTGCAAAGCGAAGCTCGACGCACGTGCGTAGTAACCTCTCCGTGCGTTGCGGTGGGTTTGCGGCTTAATATTGCTGTAGCTGTTCTAATGTTCTGTGGTTATCTCCAATAGCCGTGTCCTTGTGTTTTATAGTTGGGAGTTGTTTATTATGGGACACTTCGTTATACGTTATTTGTTGTTTTAATTTTCGTCCCTAAATAATACAGGGCTAAATATGGAACAAAACATTTGTTTATTTGTGATGATAGTTTATATGGAAATAGTCTAAAGTTCTGGAACGGAATAAGGGTAAGTCCTTTTTTTTTCAGGATTTTCAATGCTTTGCCAAAAATAGATTTCCTGAATCTACGTGAAGTCGCGGGTAAAAGATAGCATTACTTCAATGTTTTTTTGATTGAATAATCAAAGATTTTGTTTCTGAAGATGTCTTGTTTTTTGTATAAATAGAAGTAAAAACCAAACGTTCATTTTATTTGTTATTGGTTCTTCATTTTTAGGGTTTCAGTGGTTTTCCATTCGTTGTGTTTTTGTTCTTCTTTATCTGTTTACGTTTATCCATTTATTTGGCCGTAGTCGTAGTAAGACTGTTAGTACTATTCATGATGCTACAGTTCTGCATGGTAAAACATATGGGTAACACCTTTAACGAAATAAAATCCAATCAAAATATTGATCTTTATTTGAAACATGAACGGGCGAAACATAGAATACACGAAAAACTATGATATTTGCAGAATTATATACTGTGTTGCAAGTACCTCCATTTTGAGAGAGACAGAGTTCCAAAGTAACAGCTAAAAGTAAGAAAATAGAGCTATTGATTGTTCGTTTCTTAGTTATAAAAACCTAGATTTATGAGGTCTTGAAAAAAATACCCGTATTTTTCTTCACCTTTATGTAAAAATAGGCTTTTTTAGGTTGCGTGCTTTGTGTGGTTTCGTTAGATATATCTTTTAATAATATTGGGTTTCATAAAAAAAAAAAATTATACAGACATCTTTTCAATAAATATTAAATTCAGAAATGATTATTTTTGTAAGAGTTCAATAACGACTAAAGATACCAAGGGTAGGTCACTTAAATAAGTCAGTATCAAAAGATATTTTTTTTTAATAAAATCACAAGGATCACTTTGTAACGTGTTAGGAGATCGGTGAATGCCTGTAACAGGCGTAATTCCTCGCCATTAAGCCTAGAAGAATCAGGCAACAAACACGGCTTGGGGTCTATCATTTTTTTTAATTATTCTTTTTCTTAATGCTATGTAGAGCTCCAGTGTGGTGCCGATCGAACAAGGTGAAGGCTCAAACAAGAAAAATAATTAAAAAATATAGGTATCATACGAGTAAACCCGAAGGTGAAAGTTAAGTTAAACTTTCTAGAAGTTTTCTCTACTTTTTCCCCTTACCTTACCGGAACTAGCAATCATCGGGTTCAATTAACTCGAGACTCAAACAAAAACTGAACAAGCCGGAGTGACGGCGGCTGAGAACTTGACTAATGGTTGTTTCATTGCATTAAAAGCGCAACTTGATTAGTTGTAGGGAAACCAAATACTGGGGCAAGGAAGCGCGAAGTTTTTCTACTTTTTCTTTTTTGACTGACTGATTTATCATCGAACTGCTCAAACCACTGGTCTTTGAAACTCAAAATTTAAAGGGCGTATCCCTTTTGGTATGTAGGGGTGCATAAAGAAAGGAATCCCTGAAATTCAATTCAAAATTTCGCAGCGGGGGTCAAAGTTTGTTTAAAATAACTTTTCGTGAATGAAGTTTTCAGTAGACTTTTATAAACTGATTATATATCATATTATCTGATGACGACATATCCAGGGTGTCCCAAATTGTGTCAAGAGTGTAGTCAAGAGGTAGTTAAAATTGTTCAAGCGAAAGACAAGCCCCCTTAGATTTACCTAAAGCACTCTGAAAAAAAGATAAGTATTATTTCTTAAATCATTAACCAAAAATTTGGTAAATATTTATTATTAATATTTTATCAATTTTATTTCTTTTTTGTATAGACGCAATGTTATATACTGGTTTTTTAAAGATGTTTTCCTTCACTGTTTAAAGCACGTACATAGTTTTTTTTTATCTGCCTAAATATAATACTTCTGCTATTCGAACTCATGATCTTCAGATCAACAACCTCCCACTAGGCCAGCTCGGCTCCCCACAAATTAACATATATTTTATGGTCTCTGAACTTTGTGTACAAGGAAATTGAACGCTAGTAATTTCACCATAATTAGAATTACTTCCGTCCAAAATAATTATTACGATGCAATAACATGCCTAGTAGGCAGAATTTAATCTACTAGTACATACATAAAACTGTTGCATTCCTCACTGACTGACAACCAACATAATATAACCAAAACAAAGTCATCGAAGAATCAGGCAACAAACACAGATTGGTGCTTATCATTTTAAGTCATCATAATTAATAGATCATAGTATATAAGCGGCGATGGGCTTGCAACCAGTCACGTATGAAATACTAACTGCTTCATGTAAGCATGTGCTAAATGTAATGTTTAGACGTGCACCTGACTATCCCCTTTAGGTAAATTGAAGGATACGAGTGCCAAATAAACTGAGAAAACATCTACCGTACTTGGGGATTACCTGCAGTCGTGATCTTGTACATATATTATTATCATCACCAGGGATGCAATGAGCGGTCTAAATCCTAATCCTAAAATGCCAAAGTTTGTGAGGATGTTTGTATGTTTCATATTCAATAAGGCCTAAATGACAAAACGTATTAAGATGAAATTTGCTGTAGTTTATAGATAAACAATTAGAATAAAAACTAGAGGTCTTATAATTCGCTTTACATACCTTAAATTATCAAAAAATCCCAAAAACTATGATGGCAACTTCTCTTCCCCATTTACGGTGGAAGAACTGAGTTGCGAGACTTGTTTTTTTACAATAAGTTATGTTTTTGTTTGCATTGCTGTTTTCTATGCGATTATTAAAATTTAGACAGAACAACGTCTGTTGCGGGACAGCTAGTTAGTAATAAAATAACAGTATCCAAACAAAATCGCAGGTATTTTCACTAGTGCCATAAACACGATTGCATGCTAGTCCTACATAACTGTAAAACATGGCCACCGGAATAGGCTACTCATTGCTGTGAACTAAAGCTATTAATGTTTTGCCGCGAGACTAATTTGTGTTCAAATAGGCTTTTGTTGTTAAATTAGGGGGTTGATTGTTACGATTTAGGGTTAAAGAGATTAAATTAAAATTATAAGTTTTGAAGCTTTCATACAAGCTAATGTGTAATTGAGTATGAATACATCAGAGGAAGTCTAAAAGAAGCGTCAGTTACAAAAAAACCGACCAAGTGCGAGTCAGACTCGTGCACGAGGGGTCCCGTACTAATAATAATAAAAAAAACCGGCCAAGTGCGAGTCGGACTCGCGCACGAAGGGTTCCGTACTATTATCAAAACGGCAAAAAAATCACGTTTGTTGTACGGGAGTCCCACTTAAATATTTATTTTATGCTCTTTTTAGAGAAATACATCATATGTGAAAATTTCAACTGTCTAGCTATCACGGTTCACGAGATACAGCCTGGTAACAGACAGACAGACAGCGGTGTCTTAGTAGTCCCGTTTTTTACCCTTTAGGTACGGAACCCTAGAAACATAAAAAATAATTCATAATATCTCATAACCTACCTATTTACCTAACTACGTAGTTAGCATTCCACACGTGACAGGTTGCAAAGCCGTCGCCGCTTTCAAGAATACTAACAGGTTTCCTCACGATGTTTTCCTTCACCGTTATAAACACGTGTAACACGCATGTACATTTTTCGAACAGAAATATCCATTGATGCACGGCCAGGATTCAAACTCGAAATTAATTTGAAATTAATAATATCTACCTAGGTACCTATTTACCTAACTACATGAATTCAATAATTCAATTTCAAACTTTTTAGTCGATCATTGTGAAGTACCATCTATTTACCGACTAACTTTACCGATAGTGGTAAAATAGCGCCACCTGCCAGCGGAATTGCAAACCTCTTTCATCTTACCTCTCAAACCCCGAGCGGTCGCATGAGATCGCGAAAAGTACTTATATTAACGTAGTAACATCACATGAAACTAGATGGCGCTGGAATGCAAAAATCAAGTTTGTTGTATGGGAGCCCCCCTTAAATATTTATTTTATTCTGTTTTTCGTATTTGTTGTTCGAGCAGCAATAGAAATACATAATCTGTGAAAATTTCAACTGTCCAGTTATCATGGTTCATGAGATACAGCCCTGTGACAGACAGACAGACGGACAGACGGACAGACGGACAGACGGACAGACGGACAGACGGACAGACGGACAGACGGACAGACGGACAGACGGACAGACGGACAGACAGACGGACAGCGAAGTCTTAGTAATAGGGTTCCGTTTTTACCCTTTGGGTACGGAACCCTAAAAACGGCAAAAAAATCACCCATATCATATTTTAATCATATTTTTTTGCCCCACTTAAATATTTGTGACAGACAGACAGACGAACAGCGGAGTCTTAGTAATTAAAAATAAGGAATAACAGGTTAGTGTGTTACAGACATATTATGTTATGCCATGCTGTGAAGAAAAGTGATGGATATGAATGTAAATGGATGACTAGAGGAGATGGATGGACTGTGTGAAAGATTTATTTTTAATAGAAATACGGCAAATTCCCACCATTTTTACTTGTATTGCTGACGTTTCGAGACAATTCAGAGCATCGTCCGCGGACGTGAAAGATGTTAAGGGTAAGAAAGGTGTAGGTAAATACTGCAACGACGAACTATAGGGAAGTATGGAAAAGAGAAGCATGTGCCAACCTCACTTCAGTGGGATAAGGGCAGGTAGATGATGATGATGATGAAGCTTTTATAAAAGCTTTTATGAAACCCAAGCCTATACATAAACAATACAGTGCTGTTTTCAGAACTTGCGTCATAATTTGGATATATGTTTTTATACTCGTTGTTTTTGATGATGATGTATGGTGTCTATGTGATTGTTGGATTGTTTTTGATGTAATTTTAACATTGTTGTCCTGCAATCAGTGAACTAAGTAGCCTTTGAAGATATAAATAACAATCTTATTATGATTTCAATGTCGGCAATCTCTGAGATGTGCCGATAAGTGCCAGGCCATTACCCGTAATGGCCCAAAATTAGGTTACACTTAAATGGAGGGTAGAAAACAAGGGTGGATTTATTTTCCGTGCCCACGGCTTCCTGGCGTAACGGTGGCCGTCGTAAAGCGGTGGCGAATCCGTCAAATAGTTCTCAATATAAATAAAAAATGTATTTATTTTTTTGTCTTATATATACACAACGGGTATACCAATTTAGATGAAAGTTGGAACTGATAAATAGTGACTTAGATAGCATTTCTGAACATTTTGAAAAAGTTAGAAGGATCTTAATTAATACGTAAAGAATCATCGGACGAAAATATTCAAATGTGTAGTTGGTATAGTTTTTTTTAAAGGTTTTTTTTAATTTACGGTTGATATATTACGGTCACCGCTTGTTAGATATCGTTGGGTTTGATTGAGGTGATATGACGCTTGACTGCTTTGTGGTAAAGAACGATGACGTTTCTAGATTACAAGTTGAAGTAGGTAGACATTTCCGTCTTACTTTCATCATATAATTAATGTTTTTAAAACTAAACTAGGAATATTGTTAGATATCGAACCTTTTTATTATATTTCCACCAAAATTATACATACATGAGAATCTCCTTAAAGCCTTCTAAAGTCAGTACAACGTTATGTATAAAAATAATAAGCTTTATATAGTACTAGCTTTTACCCTCGACTTCGTCCGCGTAGATTCAGTAAATCGTTTTTTTAGACTTTATAGTAAAACACCAATTACCAAAAATTATAAGAAAATTTTGAAAAAAAGTGGCCTATGTCCATCCCAAGATTTTAAACTTGTGATAAATTAATATGTGTGTGTATAAATGAAATTTCATCACAATCGGCCCAGCGGGTATGTAGACTCGGGTAAGAACCTATAAATCGGATCTACCTGGGTATATACTCGTAGTACCTCGTAAAGGTGTAGTACCTTTACTACCTACTATCTACTCTAGGTTCCTAGTCACATAGAGGGTATGTTACATGCCAGGATTTATGATGTTAGGCCTTGTGCCAAGACTCTAAGTGAGAATTAAGAGGTCTAACAAAATAGCGCGACTTTAAAAGGTTTTATATCACCAAACCAGCGGTGTTTCTAACATGTTTATGTGTCTAGTTTTGACGTTTTGACGATAACTTAATCATACGATTGTGGTTCGTGCTCAGGCTATAGAACCTTCTTACCTACGTAAATTTGAAAAAAGTAAAGCAATATATTTTAAAAGTAGCAGTCAGACCTGGCGTCCCACGTGTGAAAAATTGATTTTATAGCGATTTGTTTACACCTTGGGTTAAGTACATTTGAAGCATTAAAAAGAATCCCTATTTTTTTCTAGTAATAAATATGTTTATGTTACTTAGGGATAATGTAGAAATCAATCCAGTAGTTTTTGATTTGATTCGTTACGTATACAAAAAAACCAAACAAAAATGTCTTCTCTTTATATTCTCTTTATATAATTTTAAAATAACTTTGATGTCAGTAAATAAAAAATTGTACAAACAATTTAAAGCTCTAAATAACTTTAATTATAAGCTCCCCCCTAAACTCATTGTAATAGGCACAATTCAAGCCCTCTCGCAGTAATTGGGTACAAAGAAATTGTGCCCTAATTTTTTGAACTCAAATGAGAGCAAGGGGCCCTATTGTGTAGCAGACGGACAAATGTCCCTTATAAGGGACTAGGTACGAGTATTATGCTATTTTCGGTAAAGATACAGTGGAATGTAGTTGTAACAAGTTCAGTCCAAACAACTACCAATTATAAACTAATCATTACCTGGTTCTTAGAAGCTCAGTGAGTAAGAGTTTTTTTTTTATTATGTGTTTGTACTTGAACAGCTGTTTTTGCAAATTATGTGTATTTGGTTAAAATAACGAAGGAAAATATAGCGAGTAAATCCGCGGCTTAGTCAGCTCCACGCGTATCACCATGTCATTCTTATTAATAAGGCCAACTTAGCTGGAAGTATTGTAGATCATAATAATATGCGTTGTAACCACATTTGAACGCAAAACCTTATCTACAAGTATACTAGTAGGTATTATAAATGCGAAAGTACAACTCTGTCTGTCTGTGACGTTATCATGGCCAAACCACTGGGCCGATTGTAACGAAATTTCATGTATAGTTAAAGTCTAGTCTAAAGTCATAATTTTAAGTCATAGGACGGATATAGGCTGCTTTTTTCTATTCTCTTTTGATTTACATGAATTTAATTTTTGTTCAAAAGTCGTTCAAAATCGATATCTTGTAAATTCGCAGATGAAGACGCGGGTAAAAGTTAGTATACCATTATCATGAATCGTAATTTTGACTTATAAGTTATCATGTTGTACCACGGCTAGTATCATGTCTACCATGCATAGACATTTGATTTTGAGAATGATGTCTTCTTACTTGCCTAAACTGATCCAGCTGTCGTCTTTTAAGCAAGTTTTATGCTATTTTCAGTTTCACAAAATTGGGTCTCGGGGGTAAATGAACGCGTCCCCGCGTCGCTAATCCCCGCGCAGATGACCCATGAAATTGATTCTCCCTGAATGATCACGTTACAATTTATTCGGACACGGCCTGTCTGCTTGTCATTTTAAAAAGGTTCGTATTCGGTCTAACTTGTACATTAAGATGATATGTAACATTTTTGGTTTTTTGTATGGGCTGAGTCTATCCGGACCAGACAGAAATAGTGATAAAACTGCTGTATCTTGAAAACCATCAAACTTAAAAAGAACTGTCTTTAATTTAGTTAGCTAGTATGATTATCTAACGAATTATATAAAAATGAACTGTTTATATACAAAGACGCTAGGTTTTCTACACAAAGAGATTGACTGTTTATAAAAAGAGAGTAGTATTATAATTTTCTCTAAATAAAAAGGAAAAAAAACTAAAATTACTTAGTTAATTTAAATTCACAAGGATCACTTTGAAACGTTTTAGAAGCTAGGTGAAGCTATTCCTGTTCCTCGCAACCAAGCCTAGAAGAATCAGTCAACAAACACGGTCTATAACTTTTTTCAATGACCCTTTTCTTATTGCTATGTAGAGCTCCAGTGTGGTGCAGTATGAACAATTTGAACTATGATAAAGAATCGAGAATAAATATCGAGACAAAGGCACGAGCCATAATTATTTAACCTGACTTAAAAACACTTGACAATTTGAGATGGCTAGATGGTGCTGTGCAAATAAATGTCCACCAATATTTATTTATTTGCATTTCTGATATTGAGAATTCGAGTTAACTCGAGTCAGGTTACTGCTCAGATTATTATGAAACACAACTCTTATTTCACCGCAAAATTCCAAACACACCTGACGTTTTATGAAGTTTCCCCCCATAATCACAGGCTGTTTCTCTCTGTGACTTAATTAAGCAATTACACACTCAATATAGCATTGCCATTCATCATCTTCATAATAATGAGATTAATTTATGATACCGAAAGCCTCATACTTATATATGTTATGTCCAATATGTTTATGTTTCAATAACTTTGCGGGGGTCGAAAGTGGATTATTATACTTCAAATGTATGCGTGTAACTATGCGTAAAAGTAGTAAAAAGCTGTGTTGGTTCAAATCCCGGCCAGGAATAGATTTTTCTGATCGAAAAATGTAAAAAATATAAACAAATAAATAGGATTACGACTGTAATCCCCAAGTACGGTAAACATCCTGTCAGATCTCACGAACCCAGAACCTTCGGATTGAAAGACGAAGTACCTCCCACTGGGCCTTCACGCCTTTTTACTACTTACGTATGTACTGTTTATGTACATACGTAAGTACCATAACTTTGTAGGGATTGAGGGAGGATAATTAAACGTCAAATGTACGCGACTACGCGTGTACATAACTACGCGTAAAATAAGGTAGCCAAGTAAATAAGCCAGGCAATAAGATAGCCCTAAGTAAACGTTACATTAGAATAGTTTACATTAGAATACCCTAGAGAGCGTCCTGCGTTAGAGCTTGTTGAAATCGGCCGAAAGTTAGAGCAGTATGTATTCGGGCTTGAATCCCGGGCAGGCATCACTATTTATTTATGAATACGAATATGCGCATTAATACGTGCTTGAAACGGTGGAGGAAAACAGTGTGAAGAAAGCAAATAGTATTTTTAACAGCGGCAATGGGCTTGCAGCCCTTTACAAAATGAACCTTTTGACTTTAACTACATTATGAATGCTAACTACTGAAAGTGGGCATTGGGCTTGTAAAAAAATATTATTTATTTATTTAGAATTTAAATAAAGATGTCATGTCCAAACTACTGAAAACGCAGAAGTGAAATCTGTGCCCCAGTTTCTATAATGTTTGGAGTAAGGACATCTTCAAGGATCTTTCAGGGGAAATATGAGGATGTTTAACGACTGTAATTCCTTATACAGCCGTAAGCTTATTTCTAATAATTCGTCTAATATTAAGTACCTATCGTATTTATTATCCACTCCATGAAAAATATACTTTGAGTTCAAACGAAAATATGATTTTCAGTTTGCAGGTTAAAATATTTCTAACAAGTTATAAAGTTTTTGATGATACTAGTACGTAAAATAATATTTGTTATCTTTCTCTGCGGAGAAAGTTAATAATATGTTTTTCTTACTTTATAGCAAAGTTTGTTGAAACATAATATTATTAATAATTCGTTAAAGTTTTCTGATCAACAAGTATGGTGATTTCATATTTACGAATATAAATAACATCGGTGGGTGGCATAGTGGGCGAATGGGCCCAACGGGCTATGGATCGTATCTAGTAGAAAACCGTGGTCTCTGCCTACCCCTCTGGGATACAGGCAGTTCGTAGTGAGAAAGTAGTAAGACTACTTTCTCGCTACAACACCGACTTAAGTACAGGCGCATTTTTCCATAGTTATTTGATTTCTCCTGCATTTTTTTCCGTAAAATACTAGCACAAAAAGTTTCCCTCTATAAATTAAGTGTTCAGCGGCTTATTGGGTTTTTATTACGCTGTAGGTACATTGCCGCTTCGATGGTGATGAAATTATGCATGTACGGCTCAAAGTGCGGCACTCGCTGCACCATTTTATACTTTACTAGCTAGAATATAGGAGTCATTTCATTTTGTTAATTTAAGCGATGATTGGTCGATTGTACTCGACAGGGGTTGAAATAATGTAGACCGCAATTACCAGACGCTTTTTAATGAATTAAGTGGCGTAAAGGTAGCCTGCTTTATGGTGGTGCACACTGGTTATTTTTTGGTCAACTGGGGCGTACCACAACGTACGTACCTACGTGGTATGACCCTTGGCATTAAGTCAGTGAATCACATGTATTTTATTCCGTACATTCTGATCTGATTCATTAAAACAGAGATATACCCAAAGTCTTTTGTTATTGAATCTTTCTTTTATGAAAAATTGTGCTATAAATATCTATAATATATCTATAGATAGGTCTAGATAAAAACATTAAATACGTTTTACAGGGTACTTAGGTACAAAGTGGACGTTTGAAAAACAAAATGTTATGTTTAAGGTGATAAGTGAAATTTTTGACATTTTGTATGGGCTGAGTCTATCCGGATAAGACGGAAAAAGTGATAAAACTGCACTATCTCGAAAACCATCAAATAAAAAAAAAACTATCTGTAATTTATTTAGCTAGTATGATTATCTAACGAATTATATAAAAATTAACTATTTAGCTATTCATAGTTTTGATTAAAAACGAAACTAGTGTTTTTGAAGAGCCAACTTTGGAAAATAAATCTATCGAGAAAAGTTTCACCAATCGTGATTCTGTCTGTAATTTATCTAGATTATATCCTTATGTTATCTTTGTCATAAAAAACAAAACTGTATGTTTTATGGTTATTGAGAAAAAACTATTCTGCATTCATCAAACACATTAATTACTCGCCTTAAGAACATAATATTCAAGCCTTCTTCTAAACTTTTAACTTCGTAAAACAATATTTTAGAATAATTTAAACAACAACTTACAATTACAATACAATTGTACAATTTGTTAACTTTAGTTAACAGCGGCTACTGTGGCACAAAATTGAATGTTACGAATGACAAGACTTGTATGTAAATTGGCCAAGATGCTAGTATTTATTAATTTAAATAGAAATCAATAATAAATAATACTAATACATCACAGAATATTTATAAAATATACAAGAACCAGTTAAGCGATCTAAAGACCGTTGCAAACAGTCTATAGGTAGCTCAACTGATCCAGATCACTACATTGATCAGTGTATTGAAAAAAAAGTAATAAATGGTTTTTTAAAAGCTATATACTTGGTGATCATTTTAAAAGGGACTGTAAAGTAGCAAATAGAACAGTTGCCAGCGTTTTTAGAAGATAAATTAACTTCTGCATTCATATTTTTTTTTATTATTAATCAACATTTTATTAAATGTGTCATTCGGTCGCCATTTAAAAATATTCCAAGTGCCATAAAAAGCCATATACATGGTAAAAAATAAGATGGGTTTTTAATGTAGCTAATGGAACTATTGCAGCGTTTTCAGAAGAGCTATTAATGTCTGCATTCACAACTGTATTATTACTAAAATGTTATTAATTGTGTCATTCGATCGCCATTGTTCGATAAAAAATAGCTTCCCAGTCAGCTGGTATATCTCAGAAACATTAAACCGCTCTGGAAAATAGCGATAAACAAAGAAACAGACATGTACCGGAGTGGCGAAATATATATTTTAATAGAAATACAACAAGAAGCCCTTCAACCCAATTTGCGTAACGAAAGTGATTTTGAAATTTGCTGTCACTTTCGTAAAATATAAATCAACCCTGAAGTGTGCTTAGAAGATACTCTAATTGGTCCGTCGAAAGCCTTAAAAACGTAAAAAATTTAGGTTTCATTCAAAGCTTTTGAGGATCCGTTTCAATTCTGAAGAAGGTTAAAAATAGTGAAGGTTGTCTCAAAAATTCTCTACAAAAGTTATTGGTACCTACTACTTTGCTATTGTATTGAAATCGTACTAAAATTATAAATTCAAAGTTTGTGAGTTTGTATTTAGTTTATATTTCGATTTAATAATTATGGTAAAATATAATACTTCTTGGATTTCTTTTGTATGGTCGTTTTTCGTCTGATTGGGTCACTTAGTATTTCCATATTTTTTAATCAATAAAATTTAACAAATAAATATAAAATATAAGAAATAAATAATGTTGGTGATGAGCAAAGCTCTTCAATTATTGTTTATTACTACAGTTTTCTAGCTATTATTCGAGTACCTACTAAATATTTACATTGTAAATAATTGAAACTGCTCGTGCAATAAACAATTACTTAATTAAATAAAAAAAATCTAGCTTTTTGTTGACTGAACCTAGAAGAAAATATGTACCAACGAAATATAATACGGAAAGGTAAATGGAAACTGAAAACATGTTTAAACTTAAACTTGCAAACAAAAATTTAATAAAATAAATATACTAGAATTGTATCCAACTTCGAGACGTTGGCTGAAAGTGCAATTCATTTCCTCAAATGCATCGCAAAATTGTAACACAATTGGTACTGCGGTACAGTTACTGTTGCAAACAATTTCAAAGACCGATCTGATTTTGTCTGATTTATTACATACGCAATTTCATGAGCTGAAGCACTCTTCACTTTAAACAAAGATAAATGTGTTATTACAAACAGAACCGGTAAAAATGATAAGCTACAAGATCAATGCTTTAGTAAGAAATGTGATGAATAAATAAATATTAGCGGAATTTATACACATCGCCATCTTGCCCCAAACTAAGCAAAGTTTGTACTATGGGAACCAGATAACTAATAGGATACTTAAATACTTTTTTTTTATAAATACATACTTATACTCAGAACAAACATCTTAGTTCATCACACAAATATTTGCCCAGGATGGGGATCGAGTTACTACCAACTGAGTTGTGAGGCCAGTCAATGATGATGCAAATACATTTAAAAATATAAAAACACAGCTTCAAAGAAGAATTAATATGAAATAATATTATGATAACTAATTCTCAAGTACGGTAAATATCCTCTCAGATCTCAAAGAATTCAGATCCTTGAAGATGTCTAAGGGGGTAGTCAAAGACATGTCCAAACATCACATTTACACATGCCCGTATTTTGCAGTATTTTCCCGCATTTTTGGACAGGTTGCAAGCCGATCGCCGCTGTGCGGGTGGGGTCGCAAGGAAATGCTAGTTTGTCATAAACCGGTTACGATTCAACCCGTTCGAGATAACCGCAACGTGTTGTGGCTCGATATAATGTCTGCAGATAGTGCCTCCGACAAAATGTGTTTCCTGTCGTTGCTAGAACGAGAATAGCAAGATCACTTTTACTTACTTACTTACTTGTCAACTATTAGTAATGTCAACAATGTCGTAGAATAAAATCATTAAAAAAACATTTTTTGCGTTCCTCCTCTACTTCTAAAATGGGGATGTTATTTTTTTTTCTCGCGTACCCCATGGTGTGGGTTATCATTAGATAGGCCTTTAAAAAGTAAGGGGGGTTTGTGAAAACAATTATTTGATTAAGGTTTGTGAAATATTAAGCTTTAATTTGCCAATTTTTGTTAGAATCGAGTGTCCAGATAAATAGCTAGTTATTTAATAAGCTAGAGTTATAAAACATCTGAGATATTACCACATAAAATTGGGACGTGGAGTCGCACGAAAATCGGTAAATTCAGACATGTGCGCTGTAAAATATTTAATTTGAGTGTACCAGCTGCGCTACGAGTACCAAAGCTGTTACCTACCTCAGCTAGTGTTGCATAATGGTTTTAGTCCCCGCAACATGCCGTATTCTGTTTCTAAGACACGCCGAGGGAGAATTAAAAAGCTTTTATTATAACTTCTGGCAAACGTAGTTTCAGTAATACGCAGCTGAGAACGCGGCTTAAGTTTTATGAATACTTTCTTAAAAACTTTATATTATAGCTTTAGTTCAGATACTATTAATGAGGTTTTCATAGTAGTAACAAGAATAGAGCTTTTCTAAGCTTTTTTCGGCAAACATAGTTAAATATTTTTTTTTATTATATCCTAATTTAAACAAAACCCAACAAGGGGCATTTACTTCAATAAAATCACAAGGATCACTTTGAAACATCTTAGAAGCTAGGTGAAGCTACGCCTGTTCCTCGCGACTAAGCCTAGATTATTTTATTTACTATCTACTACTATCTGGGATACAGGTGATTTTATGTATTTAAGAAATATTACCGAATAATTACGAAGTATCGGAACTATACTAAAGCTTCAAGTATGAATAGTTACCTATACTCGTTAGAGTAAACTTTGGTTAGTTGTTGGTTGAATGAAGATTCAATTTACTAATTTCCTCGTACTCTAAAGTATCTGGAAGTTTCCTATGCTGAATAATGTATTCCCGGTTGGTTAAATCCGCAATCGTTATGGCTAAATATACCGAAACGCTACTTGAGTTTTTGCCAAATTACTTATTACTATACTATACTTTCGATTTATGTTGCAAAAAATGCAAAATGTGATACTCAAAAACACAAATGACATACTTATTACGGAGAAACCTACTTTAAAAAAATCGATGTTTGTATTGGTGAGTCTATCCGGATAAGACGGAAAAGGTATTTAAAATATTTAGTTACTATTGAACATAAAAAAAGGTTTTTTAGGTAGGTCATACCTAAATACTACCTGTCCACTAAATTATGTAAAAAACAGTTTTTTTTTATTTGAAGTAAAAACAGAAAAAAATGGTTTTAATGAGCCATTTTCAAATGATAAAGAAGATTTTAACCGATTGTGTTTTTGACTAATTCCTGTTATCTATGCAAATATTATCAAATCGTATACATTTTTGTAAATATTGATAATAATAGGCACAATTAAAATGTTTATAAAATGAAACCTTTGCTTTAAGTCATAACATAAAAATTGCGCCTCTTAAATTTTAACATATTGAAGAGTGCAGAAGTATTTTCTTTGAATTAAATTTAAATCCAAGCAGCACAGTGATTTATTGAAGCCATTATTTTGAACAGCGCAGTCGAAGCTAACAAGAAAATAAACAGAAGCTTCTTGAATGTACAATAGTTGTAACGACACGGACCTATCCTATTTCCCTAGGGAGGGGGAAGGGGGCATTCGGCTTCGATTCGGCGATAGTAAACCGAATGTGATTCAACCCTTTCGTATCATAAAGTGATATATGGTTTATCTATATCTCTTTTCTACGCGAATCAAATCACAAGTTAAAGTGCTATAGAAAGCGTTTTTTTAATGAAAAATGAAATAGGTCGCGACTGTAATTCCCAAGTACGGTAGGTATATATGCTTTCAGATAGTCAGAGGTATGTCCAAACACTACATAAGGCACGATATTTTGGATTTCTTCAATAAGTTTTCCGCAGTGAGCTCGTGTTAATGCGCATATATTTTTTTTCTAATTCAGCTTGATGCACGGCCGGGATTCAAATCTACAACCTTCAGAATAAAATTCGAGGTATACTGGCAATCTAGTCAAAATCTTAATTCAGATAGGTACAATATGTATGCGTGAATACTGCCTATATTTTAAAAAATCCTTGATTTATTTTCAGTTTTTTTACCAGGGTCACTAAATCCCCAAATTTCATGACTTTGGTTTAACTGTTTATAACTGGTAAGTACTTATATGATTACTTTAACTAAAGACAACATTTTTGATGTGTAATTACTTAGATACCTACCTTCTATTATTTTACTGTGATATAAATATTTTTTATTTTCATTTTTAGTGGAACCCGAACCCAATTCAATACTTTCGGCGTCGATAGTACAACCTGGCCGAGACACAGGCTGCGCTAAAATCCAATATGCAATTGAATTGGAATACATTACCGCCTCTCTATCGCCTTCAGCCAGGCTCACACTAACGTAGCCAGCAATGGTGATGAAGAGCGAACGTAAGGTTTAGATACGACCAACTTGTTTACGAGATGGGAATAACGTTAACGGTTGGCATTCGTGACGATTCTATTGATGCATTTAGCTAAACTCATTTATTTGCTACTTTAGCACAGACATACACAACATTAAATAACTCTTCTTTGGCATTCGGGTAATAAAAATGATATAAAAAACTTTACTTTAGTCTAACATACACTTACTTTTTAAATAAAAATGCGGCTGATTACCATTTTATTTTCTTGTATGCTGATATTTCGATACAATTCAAATGCTCTTCATCATGAATGGTATAGATCAGTGAATACAACCACGATAGTTTTATTTAAAACACAACTAAATTTACTAGAAAAAAAAACACAAAATTATAGATAGATCTAAAATTAATAAGCCTATTCAAAATTTCAGTTTGTATATTTGTTGTAGATGGGTTTGGCTAAGGGGCTGTTTTACAACCTACCTGGTGTCAACCCAGTTGCCATTTCATCATCATCATTTTCTTCTCATTTTCCCACATAATGTGGGGTCGGCACAACGGTTTGTCCAGTTATGATTCTTTATTTAGTAAAGTATGTCCACGTGCCAAATAGTGTGTAGCAAAGGCTTTAGACCGGCACAAATGTAGTGAAACCGTCCGAGTCGTGCCAAGTCGTATCTCAGCGGCAACGCGCAACAAAATACATTTTTCTATTTCACTAGAACAATTTGCAAGTTAAATGATGGTATTGATATAATTTGTAGCCTTTTACTTCCCTAGTCGGATATAAAATGCTCTGCAGAAAATAATAGTGGCCAAGTAAGGCTACTATGAAGTTGTAATATTTCTGAATATCTTAATGTTTGTAAAATAATATTTAGTTGTTCGACATAGACAAGCAGTGTGGAGTCGCGGCATGGGTGAGGTGGAGTCAAAAATACGCCGCTTGTGCGCCCGCGCCTTGACTCGAGCTCGTGTGGGCGATGCGTCTAAGTTGTCCGTCAAAATTTTATAAACATTTTTCGAATATTTGCTATTTTTAAATAATATTTTGAATTGCCAAAAGAATGGTAAATTTGAATCATAAACTTCAAAACTAGCACAATATCGTCGTCAGCGTTGTTAAGCATTGGATTTTAGAAAGATGCGTTCAAGTTACGTTAAGAAAGTTTTAATTGTCATTTAAATGTAATCAATGTTTATATATTAGTATAGAAGGGTTTTTTAATAAGATTTTGGAATAATAGACAAACCTAGTTACATCTCTTGCGCCAAAGATATTTAGGCCACCTTCGTAATGACTTTTGTAGCTAGGACCGACATTTTAACGAGTCTTCTAGAGCTGTTAATGTCAGTAGCCAAATTATGGGTGACCCATAATTTGGCTACTTTGCTGAATGTAGCATAACTTTAACTAACCCACGATTAGATAAGACACGCCTAAACGCTTCTGCACAGCTACTGAACGACTGTTTAACGTTTTGGCGAACATTAGCCTCACAGTGTACCGACCTTAACATTGATGTTACAAGGCCAGTCCACTCAGCTGAAACGACTTAACAACTTCAATGGCACTTCAATAGAACTCTACGGCCTGTAAGAGGTTTGAAAACAACTATTAAAACTTGTTTTTAGGGTTCCGTACCCAAAGGGTAAACACGGGATCCTATTACTAAGACTTTGCTGTCCGTCTGTCCGTCTGTCCGTCTGTCCGTCTGTTCGTCTGTCCGTCTGTCCGTCTGTCTGTCACAAGGCTGTATCTCATGAACCGTTATAGCTAGACAGTAGAAATTAGAATTAGAAATTCACAGATGATGTATATCTCTAAAGACAGCATAAAATAAATATTTAAGTGGGGCTTCCGTACAACAAACGTGATTTTTATGCCGTTTTGATAATAGTATGGAACCCTTCGTGTGCGAGTCCGACTCGCACTTGGCCGGTTTTAGAGAACATTGTAAGTATGAACGAGGGTATGATCAGCAGTTTTGAGTGCAAGCGAGATGTATGAATGCGATATCTACTTAAATCTCCACGCGTTTAGAACCTAGTATAGGTAGTATAGGTATGTCCAAACATTACATTTTTATCATTGCCCACATTTTGCACTAATTATAAATGTAAAAATGTCTTTGTTGGTTTGTCTATCTTTGAAGCAACAAAGGAGCAATAGATCGACATAATTTTTGGAATAGAGTTAGTTTATATGCCGAAGTTTATTGGTTACATTTTACTAGGTGTGATTGTACATAATAATAAAAAAACCGGCCAAGTGCGAGTTGGACTCGAAGGGTTCCGTACTATTATCAAAACGGCATAAAAATCACGTTTGTTGTACGGGAGCCCCACTTAAATATTTATTTTATGCTGTTTTTAGTATTTGTTGTTATAGCAGCAACAGAAATACATAATCTGTGAAAATTTTAACTGTCTAGCTATAACGGTTTATGAGATACAGCCCTGTGACAGACAGACGGACAGCGAAGTCTTAGTATATAGTATAGGGCTCCGTTTTTACCCTTTGGGTACGGAACCCTAAAAATCAGCCAAGTGTGAACGTGTCTTGAACAATTAGGCCTGCGCACCACAACTGAAATCTTATTTTATTGGTGGTTTTCAGCATTTTCTGTAATCCTCGACTTATGACTTTACACCTAAACATCTGCTAATATGTAATATCAACATTTTGAAACACGAGAGATGTTAGCGAGATAGAAACGTTTTGGATAATTTAAGATATAAAGTTCTAACCATAAGACAATTTATTTTTTTAATTTTATTTTTCGAAATGTACATAACCAGCCTTTAATTGATAAACTGAATTAGAACTTAAATAAAGGGGACTAAAAACATTTGTAGCCGTGAATTTATAACCTCTTTATTAAGTAGGACATCATTGTAGAAAAATACCTATCAATTACATTTTGACGTCATAGTAATCCATACAGTCATGAGGTCAATATAATTAACATAGAAATAGCTCGGGATAAGAATTTCCAATAGCCCATGGTACTACGCTATTATAAAAGATATATAGACAAACTATTTCAAAACACTAAATTCTTGTGAATTTTATTAAAAACATGCCTAATTTTTTTTGTAAATATGACGGTACTGAACGTGCTCCAAATATTTGCTATTTTTCATTTTCATAACCAATATCGAACTTTAAGTATATTAAAATATTTTATTTAGCGTCTTGTTATTTAGTGGACATTTCATACAGCGTTATTTATCCACAAACTAAGCAAAACTTGTACTACGGGAACCAGAATACTATCCAGTATACTTGCTTATGAACATTTTTAGGGTTCCGTACCTCGAAAGGTAAAAACTAAACGCTTATAGTCACTCGTGTGTCTGTCAGTCCGTTCCTCCATTCCCTTCCCTTTAATCTCCGGATCCTGGTCCTCAAATATTGAAAAAAATATAGAAAACATTAAATGATTAACAGGAAAGTCTACAAGTAGTTTGTACGTAACCCTCGGTGCGCGAGTCCGACTCGCACTTGTCTGATTTCTTTTTCGTAAATAAATACATAAAATACATTTAGATACAGATCAAACATCTATGTTCATTATAATATTTTTTACCTCGGGTAGGAATGGAACCCACAACCTACAGCGCAGAAGGCAGAGTTACAACCAACTGAGCTGTGAGGCCAGTCAACTCAACTCAACTCGGTTTTTATAGTCGGAACAGCATCCTGGAGGACTATTGGCCAAGTGTTGGACATCTCCGCTTCGAAAGTGCCTTGCGAAGGGTGATTAATGAAGGAAACTATTTCCTCAGTTAGTCATCCTTAGTACAAACGGTGGCTTTCTTATACCATAAACTTTTACACCCTATCCTCTACATCTAAGTATACAGGGTTCATTATTAACTGCAGAAACTGATAAGGGTTTATTTATGGGTCGTAAACATTGACATAATTAAGTCTGTGTTTCACTTTTTTTTTTAGAAAAGAAAGAAATAAATAAAAGATCACGACTGTAATTCCTAAGTATGGTAGACATCTCAGATCTTTGAATATGTCTAAAGGGGGGTAGTCATAGGCACGTCCAAACAATACATTTTATTATAATTTTTTTTAGGATCTAGTGAGGGTCAATAATAACATATTATTAGGAAATGAAATTAATAAATAGGAATACGTCTAATTTTTATCTACTGTACATGGAGATTACAGTCGTGATCCTCTCAGATCTCCAGGCACTCAGATCCTAGAACATGCCTAAAGGGGGTAGACAGAGTCACTTCTAAAAACATACAAGGTACGCGTAAATAAATGTATTTTGTATTTGTATCATGCTTTTTTTTAATGTTTACTTCTGAAGCAGCAACATAATCGTAAAATCGGCAACACGCGCAAGCATGTGCCAACTACGAGCAGTAAACTAAGCGGAATTGAATTCAAGCGCTTATTAAATGGAATGGGAACTGCAAAGAATGGCGTACTTGGGTGAACAACATAGGAGTTGGGGCAGGGACAGAAAAATATGAGAATGTTGTCCGGCAAGCTGTACAATGTACGGCATTTTGATAGTACAGGCTAAAGTCTTGTGTACAAGAGTTCGAATGCTCGACTGCAGACTTGGGGTTACACCATATTGTCACACTGGCGTGACTAAAACGATTTTATTTTACTTATATTCACACTGTATGGTGTGATCAATAGAAATAGTCTAGGAGTCTAGGTCATGAGCCGTCCAAATACTTGTCATGATAGTTTGGCAAAGTTCGTAATACCTAAGTAACTACTTATGTATTACGGTTAAGAGGATCATTTCTAGATTTACCTTTGATAGTTATTAGAAATGGTCTTCTTTAGAACTAGCTACAACAAGAAATGGTCAAATACAGAACTAAGCATAATATCTAAAAAAGGGCATATTAAGAAAGGCCTAAACAAAATATTTGCTTGTGGAATATAGATGTCGAAGAATATGTCGTAGAGGTATGGATGTTTTAAAAAACTTACAAAAAAAAATTAAAACAGAAAAGTCCATTCTTTGCCCGAACGGGATTCGAACTCACGACCTCTGGATTGAAAGTCGAGACACCTCCCGCTCGGCCAACACGGTTGGCAATTTCTAAATAATTGAAGCCACGCCTCAGCATCGAAATTAAACACTTGAATTTTCTTTGAAATCGAGATAGCTTAATTTTCTTTTTGTGCTCGAAATGCATTCCATCTATTTCAACAATGCTTAGAAATTCGTTTATTTAAATCTGTGAATTATTTTTTACTAGAGAATATTGGTGGCGTGTTAAATCAGGTTACCGTTTTATTTTTATTGGTCATTTTGATCGTGTCTTTCTCAATATTTGCAAAAGGTACAGATTTAATTTTAAGGTTTTAATGTAACTTGAGGGTTTTATTTAGGCAAATAAAAGACAAAAACAAGATTGGTTAAACTTTTCTAGATAAATTTATTATTCGATAATGGCCCTCAAAAACCATCTTTTAGTTTTTAGCTTCAAAATCCAAAATGGTTATTAGATTATTTTTACGTAGTTTATTAGACAATCATATTAAATAACTTAACTAAAGACTTAATTTTTATATTTGATAGTTTTCAGACTTTATACCCTTTTAGACTCTACCTAAATCATTATTATAGTTATCTTGATTGCTTACTCATTATTCTTCAATGCGTTTCGGCTTACCTGAAACAAAAATATGTATCGTTATAAACTACTCAAAGAAGAGACTATCTATCGATCGATAGATTTGTCGCGTTAGTCTGTTTGATCTTTCATCACCTATTGAAGTTCGTAATAAAAAATCTTTTTACGTAATATCTTAGTGAAGTGCTATTTGACTGTTCCGTACATTTCGCTTGGAGGTAGTGGAGGAACCTATTATTAGCGTTCCACTGCTCTAGCGGCCTTTATTGCAAATAAAAAGATACTTTTAGCTATAAAGTCAAAAGAACATACCAATTGGAACCCTAAGCTCAGCGCATAAGGTTTAGGATAGTTTGGAGCGTTCACATTCATGTTGAATACTCCAGCTGTATTTTCACGTTATTAAAGTTTCAAATGCTATTGAAGTTTTAGTTTTCGTGACGATGATGCCTGGTTCGATAGTTGAAAATGTGACTTATTGTGGAGTAATAAAGTTGAAAATGGATCGATACTTTTGGTTCGTTATTCTTGAGACAGTCAGACGCTTTATTCGTATAATGCATGCTCAAGTTGCGACGTTGTTTTTCTCTGAGAATTATTTACCTATCTCCGAATAAATTTAATATCGATTTCGATATTACGAAATTAGAATTGAAAAATATGGGCATGCACCAAATATAATTTTTGTACGTGCTTCTGTTCAGACATCATCAAGGATCTGAGGGCCTAGAGATCTGAGAAAGTATATCGCACTTGGGGAATTAAGATGTGATCCTATTTCATTTAATTTCATCTCTAGTCTAGTAATCACCTAAAAGAAAAAAAATATACATAAAATATGTAGGTACGTATTTCGTCGAAATTAGTTAAGCCGTTGCAATTTGA
This sequence comes from Hydriomena furcata, assembly GCA_912999785.1. Taxonomy (NCBI): domain Eukaryota; kingdom Metazoa; phylum Arthropoda; class Insecta; order Lepidoptera; family Geometridae; genus Hydriomena; species Hydriomena furcata. The sequence goes on from OU538834.1 coordinate 14,404,079, forward strand.
TTTAATTATAAACAAACACATATTTTTCCAAGCTTCTAATTTCATATTATTGTATGAGAGATTCAAAAATACCTATATACTTTATTAATACACATATTATGGCTGAGCTACATCATGTTTAATAAAAAAGTATATTAAGGTAAGTAACTCAAAAATTCTCTGTACAAGTACCTATTTATGCTGGTTTACGAGTTCCGATAAAATTCCGCAATAATATTATCCATTAAAAGGAAACAACACGAACAGTATACTTCAATCATTCTTAACCCTGTAAACGTCAAGTGTTCGGATCGCCGAGGTCAATTCGACCCTTCAGACACAAACGAATTGTACTGTCATAAGCTTTGCATGACTGTTCAATTGTGGAAATACATTTTCGATTCAACCGGACTGACATTTAAACTTGAAACTATGTAGAAATGGATAAGAATTTTAAAATTGTGAAATTTTGATCGCATTCTACACCATTATTGCGAGTTCATTTTGAATAAGAAAAACACTACCCCAAATAGACCAATACAATTCAAATTCAAATTAAAAAGGCCTTTATTTCAATAAAATCACAAGGATCACTTTGAAACGTCATAGGAGCTATGTGAAGCTATGCATGTTCCACGCGACTTTTGTCTAGAATATATTTAATTATATTTATTCGAAATAAGTTGTAATAACAAAACTATCAACTATATTATATGAGCTAGAAGTATTCTAATTGCCTACTTGAGACGCAGATACACAGGCACTAGTGTCGATATAATACAAGCAGCGGGGGTATGAGTACGACCAGTCGAGCGAGTTCCAATAGGATGCTCAGCTCAGACCGACCGAACTACCGAAATGAGCTCGCGTGTTTATACTATTTCCAATGAACCCCGTTATTTTGACACTAGTCTAGCTGTCAGCCCCAGCTAAAAATACGAATTTTACTTCTAGATAACATTAGAATAATATACAATTATGTATTTGTTTAGCAATATAGTGAATAACATCATTTATAAAAATATATTTTTGCCGTTCATTGGCAAGCCATGCCCCAGATTCATAACAAAGGGAAAACTAATATATTTGATTAGTTTTCAACTCATTGAAGGCTCGCATTATTAGCATAATGAGAACATTCATGCGTCAAAGAATCCAACTTTCCGCGTTATGTTCAAGGAATTTTTGTTCCGTGGTGAGTTTGCAAGAGTTTATTAGTAAACTATCTTTGTTGAGGTAACTATGATGTTAGCTAAAGATATGGATTTTTAACCGACTTTAAAAAGAAGAAGGTTCTCAAGTCAGTTGTATTTTTTTAATATTGTTTACCTCAGAACTCCATCATCACAAGCTTTTATTTAACTTGGACTGTTATTTAAAAAATTCAACGCAGTACACATTTAGTCCGTTATTAAAAAAAAATGCAATCGCAATTTTGAAGCTGTTTACGAGTATATACCGATTGAAAACAGTTTTAATAAAACATTAATCTACGATTGACAAATAGACGTTGAGTTTCATAAATATAAAAAGGTTTGCAGTCTTAAAATAATATTGGTAAACCAGCGAAGTATTTGTATAAAGAAAATGTTTTTTATTTTATTGTACGATGATAAGTTTCAAATACTTAAGTATGTGTAAGTCTGCAAAGAGTTATGAAACTGCGTTTGAACTCAGCTATAAAGGCATTTGTTATTGATTAATTAACAGAAACGTATGTAAAGTAAGTGATGAATTATAGACGATTTTCTTTATGACATTGTTCACAAAGCATCAGATTCAGATGTCGATCGTTACTGTCATAATTTTGAATAATTATTCTATTTTTCAATATGTATTGCACAAACTTTAAATGATTCAAAAACGTTCAAATCGGCGCTTATCTTAGTAGCACTAGTATTTATTGTATTAGAATTGCCGACTCCATCAGAACCCAAATAATAACAGGTCAAATTATAAGGCTTAGAACAACACAAACGAAGATCGAAAAATTGTATTTTCCCACAAAATCGCAGCTCAAAAACAAACTGTCACTGGAACTTTTCGCATACAGCTAAACTGGCGCAATCCATTCTCACTTCTGTCACTGTCACCTGTCACTGTCATTTTGCGAACGCGCGGGTTATGACGCGACCAAATTGTGCCTGTCATCTGTCGTGAATGACAATTAACTCGGCGATTTCGCAGCTCAAATTGATATTTCGAGAGCATCAGTTTCGAAAACGTTTTGGGTGTCGTCCATTGTCCGTGATGAGGTTTGAGCCCTATCAGTATCGACTTGTGATTTCTTGTAAAGTAATGAAGGGTTGCTAGTATGGTTCACATGCGTAAAAGTATGTACATATAACTCGGTGTTTATGGTTTTGTTGAAATAATCAGTATGCACAAACAATGCTAAAAACATAATTAAAATGGTGACAGCGAGCTGATCTAATGATGGAGTCAGGAGCTGTTCAACAATCAATCGTGACAACAACGAAACTCCTTAGTAAATAGTTTGATTGAGTAAAAACACAATGTGATATTACGTGATAAGTGAAAACGCGCTGCTCTGTATCTTGAAGAAAAATTTTACAAATATCAACCTATTTCACAAAAGATTGTTTAAAAAATGTTATTCAATAGATTTTTTTTTACAGACAATTTAATTTATTTTAATGTACATACACAAAAAACCAAGTAAAAAGCACAAAGCGAAGTCCGAACGTGACTAAATTATTTCATAATACAACAAAAAATATCGTGATTTTACACAATAGGATCTCGAAACACGCGGACACAAATAATACATTTCTTAACACGAGATTAGTTTGCATAAATTCCTTTTCCCCCTTGCAAGTGATAAAGTGATTCACCCTTGTCTAGACACGATAAATAAAATCAATGTGTAATCATGCGAGAATAACTGATTTACTATTTTTTTGCGAGGAATTGGATATTCACAACCCCTAGCATAAGTTATCGAATGTATCATAAAACTCGCGATAAGAAACCATCAAGAATATAAAATGCAAACAAAAATTAAAATATTTAATCAAATATTTTATAGTGGATAAAACGATAGCTTATCTTAATTTTACGTTTAAAAAAGTAAAAAAAAACTGACAAAAATGTTTGGACCAATCAAAAAATCAAGAGATAATAAGTATAAGTATTCCCTTTTTCAATTTTATGAACATAGTCCTACATGAAAATAAACTTAGAACTATTCTTTACCTAATAGAAAATCATCAAATTGAAAATCTCCTCTTTTTTCGTCGGTTAAAATCTTGAAATAAGAGTACTGGTTGAAATAGGTTTTTTAAAGGATTGGTAAAAATTACGATAACATCGAAACAACGAAATTAGTTGAAAGTAGATTTGTTTGCCTGTGGGTAAATGGGAGTCGTAACGGCGTTATTAATTTGTAACAAATTAAGTCAAGCAATTTCATAAAATAATAAACGTTAAATGCAGTTAACAGCCCGATTCAACAAACGAGTAATTACTTAATGTTTTTTTTTCTAAGAGAAAATAACTTTGTTCATTTACAAAAATCTTAACAAGATATTTACCAAAATTTAATAAAACTGCAGATAATAATATTCTTTTATAAAATAATGTGTAACCAAAAAATGTATAACCATATACCTGAAAACGGTTTAAAAATGTTTCAGACTTAAATTTAAAAACCAGTTATAACAAATTTCAAGTGTAACTAAAGACAGCAATTCTAAGCATTATTCAGTTATTTATTAGAATCAACCGAGCAAAGTTTATGGCGTAATTATTTAAAGTAAATGTATTCATAACTCAGCAACTTTAATAATCGCTGGAAAACAAAGCGACAAACTTGCTATTGTCGGCTTTGCATTGCAAATGGCGGCGTTGAAGTGATGAGAGGTGTCGTTAATGCAACTTTCATAATGTTACTACACGAGCGATTTTTAATCGACGAAAAAAGAGGTTATCAATTCGACATGATGTATTTTTTTATGTATAATCGCACATTATCTTTTTACATGGTTTGGTTTTTTGTATTGTGTAGGTAAATATTCCGAAAAAGGTCCTACTTAAATGATATTTATGTAGGACTAATTATGTTCCTTTATAAAACTTAAAAAAACAAATATCGTCCTTAGACTTTTCGATTGATCGAAATAATATTAGGCGGTTTTCTTTTTAGTTCAATTGGTAGTAGCTCTGCCTTCTGTGCTGCAAGTTGTAGTGGGTTCGATCCCCACCCGGGATAAACATTTTTGTGTGATGAACATAGATGTTTGTTCTGTGTCTGGGTGTTAATATGTATAATAAGTATGTATTTACACCAAAAATGTATAATAAGTATTATTTCAGTTATCTTGTTCCCATAGTAAACGCTTTGTTTAGTTTGGGACTAGATGGATGAAATCTATGTATAAAAGTCGTTACTCCACGATACGATCCTTTGAGCTTAAACTCCATCGCCAGAGTTGGCCACTAGCTGATTAGAACTAACTAACTGTGTCGTTAGGTTTAAGTACTACTGGTTAGTTAATGGTCAGTATTAGTTCTGTCACTATTCCCAAAGAGGATTTACGTTAGGCAGGCGGCCGATTGTAAAACATCCCAAGTCATCCCATCCTACAAGAACTGGGATAAGGTCAAAAAAGAAAGAAGTCCAGTCAATAGGTTTTTCTAGTCGTGAGTTTAAAGTAATTGTTAATACAATAATTCAGCAAATGTGATTTTGAATTTATGTGACAAACTCCAAATAACACGGAACGTTCACTATTTTATGTAAATTATAGAGTTATAACTGTTTCAAAACTTCAAATAATCGGTACAAACAAAGTTCCTAACTTACTATTGTTACAGCCTCCTTTGCAATGCAAAATAGAGAAGTCTATGAGAGGACTCAGCTGATTGTAGAAAGCTGGTTCATTTACTACATTTCATTTATTCTTTTGTCATGAAAGCAACACGGTGTTTTTATTTTCTACTTTAATTTGCTCTCAAAATATACTACTTGCTATATGAACTACTAGTTTCTGCGGATTCACTCGCGTGGTACATTCCTGTATTAAAAGTCCTTCTTGTTATTCCTTGTTATAAGCTATTTATATTCTAAGTTTCATACAAATATGTTAAGTCGTTTGGGCGTGAGGTCCAACATTTAGATATACAAACATCCTCACAAACTGTCCCGTTTATTTTAGTCTCCATAGCTATATTAGTGAAGTTAGTTACTGCACATCTTGATTTCTTATCATATCGTATCTTATCATATCGGCTGTGACACCGCGACAGCCAAGTCTGAGACAAATGCCATTGAAAGTACATATTGATATGTAGACTAACATATACGGACCCAAATGAACGACCTTGTATTTTTTTATTTAGTATATCAAAGGCAAACGGCATTAATAATACGCTCTATTAAAAGTTTAACTTTTAAATTGATATCTTACGAACTAATTTGAGACTACGTGAGTAAAATTAGACAATGAGGACTTTTGCTGAGAAATAAACCTAACCTAAGAGTGAATTTCCTATACGTAGCTGTGCGGAGCTGTCCAGAATAGGACCAATGATAGAGCTCAAATATTCGAGTTTGAAACTGTCGAGTGCAGTCATTGGTCCGCTCCGCACAGCTTCGCATAGCTCAGCGTAGATACTCGTAGATGCGTAGACTCACCCTGATACCTAAACCTAATAAAAAATGTATCGTTATTTTTCTCTATATTAAATAAACACGCAATAGTCATATTATTCCAGAATTGCCAGTACTTATTAAACTACTCGCTTTTACCCGCGGCTACGTACGCGTAGATTCTTAACGATACTTATCGAGTTTTGACGACTTTATCATTCAACAAATTGTAATTACTGAACATGAAATAAAAATTGGAAATAAGTAGCCTATATCCGTCTCAAGACTCTAAGCTATCCCTGTATGAAATGTCATCACAATCGGCGTTGCGATTTAACAGTGATAACGTCACAGACAGAAAGGCAGACAGAATTACTTTCGCATTTGTAATATTAGTATAGATGTATACCATGGTACCAAAACCAACAAAAATTTGCAGGTAATGAAAACTTCCAAAAATAAAAATCCCGTCTCTTTCATCTGAATCGGCCACGCCACACCGAAATATTCAGTTTAAAAACATTCAGTAATATTCTTTGCTCATAGGAAAACTATGACTTTCGTAAATATTTAATCTAGTCTGTCGTATTTATCCATTTTGGTGGACATTTCACAAAGTGCCATCTAGCCCAAAACTAAGCAAAGCTTGTGCTATAGGAACTAGATAACTGATAGAATACTTATATAATTTTGTAAATGCATGCCTAGGATAGATCATAAACCAGGCACAAAACAAACATCTTACACAACCGCATAGGCTTACTACCAACTGTCTGTGAGGCCAGTCAAATAGGATCTTTTAAATAGGACTGTAATCTCCAAGTACGGTAGACATCCTCTCAGGTCTATACAAACTTACTTAAGACGGTTAATATTATATTTGTTAACAGCAAACTTCAAAAGACGTCAAGTCAAGAATACAGTCGTTATTATCAAATTATCTGGTTGATCAGTCTCTCGTCTATCAATCAACTCGGTCGCGATGACGCGGCGTCGCGTTACAAAGCGCCGTGACAAGACAACAATAACGTCCAATTTAACTTGTAACAATTTCATGGCTTACCCTTATTAGTTTCGCATTATATCTTGTTTATACAAAAACATGCGACGATGGGCTTGCAACCTGTCACAAGGGTAAAAACGGGACCCTATTACTAAGACTTCGCTGTCCGTCTGTCTGTCCGTCTGTCTGACACAGGGCTATATCTCATCAACCGTGATAGCTAGACTGTTGAAATTTTCACAGATTATGTATTTCTGTTGCCGTTATAACAACAAGTACTAGAAACAAAAGAAAATAAATACTTAAGTGGGGCTCCCATACAACAAAAATGATTTTTTCGCGTTTTTTTATAGATAATGGTAAGGAACTCTTCGTGTGCGAGTCCGACTCGCACTTGGCCGGTTTTTTTTAAAACATGGTAAGTGGGTTTGCCACGAATCATTGCCTCATTTGTATAATTAAAGATAGGTAGATTTAGGTATAGACTTAAAAACCCATTCGAATGACAATCTTGCCGGCGGAGCGGTTAAGTGTGAGAAATGACACTAATATTTGATGACGGGTGGCTCTAATGAGCTATGTAACCTAACCTAACCTTTATAGTATGGATGAATGCGATACCGTGAGCGGTTCGACAAACCCGCACCTATAAATATAATAATTCATTATTTTTCTCTTACAAAGCACTACCATTCTTTTCCTAAATTAATAAAGGTTCGCCTTTATACATGTTTTTTCAAAATATAATTTTCTATTTATTTTAGGATTTGCCCTCGAGCTTTCCAAAAAGACAATCATTTTAATTTTTACCTAATTTTCTGGTCAAAAATATTACAAATATTGACAGTGGGCCGCCCACAAAGTTCGATCGGGGCTCAATCAATGTCTGTTTCACTCACAAAGTAGGTTACCATCTTACACTTATCTGTCTTGTAGGACAACGATTTAGTCGTAATGACGGCGTGGGCGGGTAACATTTTCTTGAAATTATTGCGGAATTATCGTATCTTTTTCCACAAGCATTTATAAATAAAACCCAACAGCCACTTATTAAACTTCTTTTTGAAATAAAGCGGAACCTAAAAGCATTTTGATCTGAATCGAGGTCAGTATCGTGCTACTCGTATCTTTTAAGCATTGTTTGTTAAAAAAAGGTTTTTTTTTTCATAATATTCAAGATCTTTACAATATAATTAAATTATACATTTTCAAAATACGGGAAACGTCATAAAAATTATTGTCAACTTCGATTGAAGTAAGCTTCAAGCATTTTGTAGACATTACATGTACCATAAACGATATAAAACGATATACAAAAATTGGTGAACAATAGAGATTGAAACACATGACCTTCAGATAGAATGTCAAGGAAACTCCCTTTATGCCAACGCTTCTTTCGCAGTTGTGATTTTAATTATCTTGAGTCATGTTCCATATTTATAAGCTACGTCAAGCTACGAACTGCTACGCGGTGCTACGAGATGCTACGATGTGCTACGAGATGCTACAAAGGTGCTCAGCTAAATATAACGAAGTTTATATGTCGCGTCACTGGTACTCTTATAAAAGAGCTAGTTAAAATGTTCTTTGTAGACGATGCACGACACAAATGTCTACGCATTTAAACGATCTTGAACGTTCTGGTTTCGTGACGATGTTTTTCTTCACCATTTTAGAGGTAAAATAGCGTACTTCAGCTTTTTTAATAGAATTTTTGTTTATGCTTCAAGATTCCAACGACATGTTTAGATTATTAGACGAACTCACTACAGTTACTATCATTATCACCAGTGGTCACAATGACAAAGCTATGATTAATTAATGAATTACGCAGAAACAGTAAAATAACATCTTTAATTTAAGAAAGTTTTTCAAACAAATTTCATTTTCACATTCAGCGACCATTATTCCTCCTAAATTAAACGAAACCCAACAAGAGACGGTCTGTGAAGTTTTACTTAATTTTGCGAACTCAGGAAAAGATTTGTCATTTTAATTATATCCTAGAGTTAGTTATTGCATTACTCTGAAATGCTAGCCTTGCTATTAAAATACACGATGTTTAACGGTCATAAAGTAAAGGTATTTTCACAGAAGTCATTTAATTAATGATAAACACCTAAAAGCCACGTACAATTTAAGTGACTATACTAATTTATGTGACTACACACTAGATTGATCTGTATCGTAGGAATTTTGAATACCATCATAACACAACGACCTGGAAATATTTGAATGATCAACAAATATTTGTCCTAACGCGGTTATCGAAGCCGCACCAGGTCGTCGACACGTCTCAGCCAGGAACTCGCTTACCAAGATAATAAAGCAGTCAATAAAAATAGATAGGATATATAATATACCTTCTAGGTATAAACAGCCGCATAAGCCATCACGAAGTTACCAGCACACTAATGAGTACATTCAAAACATAATTATGGTCGAATTGATAACGATTTGAAATTAGTCGTATAAAGTCATTATTTTATTTGATTGCATAAAACTATGACACGAAGCAAAACTGTAGAAAAATTTAGTTTGAAACAATTTTAATATGAAAGAACAAAGCTAAACTTTAACAAATTCAACATTTCCTTTCTCAAAGTTGTACTCGTACCTGTTTCAATTTATTCACAACTAATTTAAAACAATCACAAGCTGACTCTAGAGATACCTACTAGATGTGTCACAGACTAACTCCAAACACAGAGCAGATGAGAGAGACCGAGGTCATTCCAAACAAAGAGATAAATGTGACCAATGTTGTAAGTATACCGAGATCTACTCTTGAAAACGATAAAGGATATATCGGGACAAACGTCGTTTCCGGCTATATTTTTAAAGATGGAACGACCGACATTACTTTTGACAGTTGACAATCCATAGTTTGGCCGAATAATATCGGAGCACTGTCACTGTCGTCGATAATGTCGAAATCGTTTTTCAGAGTAAGGGCCCAAATCCAATAATGTTCTATTGCTCCGACTTCTTTTGTTTCCCTACTTCATTCGGTTTAGCTTTTTTCATACTGATCTGAGAACGCTTTTATCTGTTACAGTTGTTCTATATCACGAAAGTGGTTGTTCTTAATTGTGTGTGTTGTAACACATGACACATTTCTGTGTGCGTAAGCTCAGGAGTGCTCACTGCTCAGTATCAGTCACGCACAAAAACACGTGTCTATACACTTCAGAACTGCAAGTACCGCTCTGCTCACTCGCATTTGTAAGATATACACCAAACTTTAAGTTCATAAACTGACCTGTCAATACAACCTGACATAATCTAACTAAATAGTTAAATATTTTAATTAAGTTATTTTTATTAGTAAGAGATAAATTATATACATATTATAATTTATAGACATATATAAACTATATTTCCTATCGCTTTAAAAGTTCGTATTGCTTTATAACTCTACGAACTCTGTGACGGAACCGATTATGAGTCTCAAACAAGTGATACTCATTTAATTTAATAACAATTATACAAACATAAATATTTTGAATTTATCCAACCCTAAAAAATGGTTGGATAGATTCTCATCAAATTATTTTCAGATAATGTGTTAGAGACGTATAAATTATTTGGACATACAAGTAAAACTATTCTTACAAAAGTATTTTATTGCTTGAAAAAATAAAAAAGCGCCTTTGCCTCTCGCACACTTGTCAGAAACCCACTTCGCACTGTCACTGTGACAGTGACACGTAAAATAATGACAGCTCTGACACATATTAACAGCTTTATGTTTTTATTGCAAGTTTTATACGCGACAGTTTGTGGTTGTCGTTATTAATAACAAAATACAAATTAAAGTACGAGTGAAGTTGAGATATTGAAATCAAATAATTTTTATATGTGATTTTACATGTTCTATCTCACGGAGGCGAGGGTGAGTAGTATTTTATAGTTGTGATGTGTTGTGTGTGAGAGTGACTGCGGCTTGAACTGTACCTACTTAAAGTCAAAAGTGTTTATTCATTCAATTAGTAATGTAATTAATTGTTTGTTTTTTATAGTAAGTAATTTTTAATACAATATTAATCATAATTATTATTGATAGAGCGAGATGGAGCATATTCAGTCCCAGGCTTTTTTGCCGTCTAAATAATCTGCCTGAGCGCTACACACACAAATAAGGCCAACTTACCGTCGTGAGATATAATCACTGAAAGTTGAAGGTTTATAATGGTACTATAATGTTTATTTTTTGACCGAAATAATACCCAGTATTCTAGTCACGCATCTCGACCAGGTTCTTTTAGATTTTTTTATACCCCTGAACCCTATTCCCTATGGGTCTGATGTCTCTACCCCAAACAGTTCAAATATGCGTAAAAAATCGAGATCGCAATCGTGACTGCGTGATGGATGTATGTGAGTGCGTACACTACTTTCGAAAACTTAAACTTTATGGTTAGAAAAAAAATTCTAACAAAATTGGAAAATTTGGACCAGGACATAATAAACCATTCCTAAATCCGATTTTTTTTTTAGCTTCAGTTCATTTGTAGCCATTATTACCTTTTTTGGCTTGTAGCATTATTGCATTTATATAAGGTTAAAAAAATCAGATTGATACAAAAATACTTTAGGATAAATCAGTCTTATATTTTTATCAGCTTAGTTCATTTAATTGGTCAAATATACAGTGTATTCAGTTTTCAGGTGTAATTTACACTACTTTATGTTCCTGGCCTATATTTCGACAAAAAAAAACTCATAACCTCCATTTGTAGCAGTCAAACGCAGCGCATCAAAGCCTTAATACTGATCGCAGCAGAAAAAGCGTACGTACCTTTGTGCATCGAGCATTGTCCGCGTTCCAGTTACAGTGAGAGCTTCCTTTGTGGCTTTCAATGGACGTTAGGTGTTGTATTGATGGACTTTTAAAGCCAGTTATCACTGTTCTGATGAGTTGATAACGTTGTACCTAGCTTTTTGTATGATGCTCTATAAAAGGTCTAGCCATGATGCAGGAATTAGTTTAATGAATTAATTCAGGAGTCAATAATATTGTACACCGACTACCTACTCTGTAATTGCTAGTTCAATTTAAATTGCTATTTTGCATGGTATTAATGTCAAATCAGATGTTTTCTTTTGTATTTTTTTATTAGTCTATTTCTGAGTTTGTCAAAACTTTTTTTCTATTGTTTCTGAAACGAATAGTTTTTTTTTTATAAATGTATCTGAGAGAAAAATATATCTAGCATTTTATTTACGTAAAAATATTCAAAAATCCAATAAAAAAAACTTTTTTAAATTAGGTCAGTTTTGGTTTAGTTTTTGAAACGTTACTTATCACTGTACACAAAATAAGTATTAAAATAGGGAATAACAACTTCCATAATTAAATTTAATAGCATGAGATAAAACCTGCGTAAGCCACAAAGTAAACCAAAAATGAAAATAATGCTTTGTATAAAAGTAACAGAAAATAATTTCAACATTATAAAAAATACAAAACCCTAAATAAGAAATAAAATGATGTTGACAAATGGAATTCCATAATTCCATAATTCCATTTGGCGCAGTGTAAAATAATGATAAAGCTAGACAAAGATGTTTTACCCGTATGTACTAACTTGTATATATAAAAATGTATTTCATGTAGGCTTTATATAAAAACAACAAAAGCGAGAAAATAAAACATCCTTACTAAATCGAAACAGTACCTATACAGATTATACAGACTGTCCTATTTATTACGTCTATACCCTTAACCTACATATTATGTTTTAACAAAGTCCGTAAAAAACCTTTATTGGTGAACCTTGCTGGTAAATTGTTTGCATGAATACTTAATAATGATGCAGTGTCTAATGAAATAAGCCCATGACCAACATTTGTGTGATACATTATTTATTTCGTAGGTAGTAAGTACAAAATATAGGTAGAGCTCTGTCTCCTGTGGTAGCTTTATGAAAAGCTGTGTTACAGAAGGCTGAACTTGTTGGTGTTACTACGACTACGATCTATTTTATTACAAAAAAACCGGGCTTAAACAAGGTTTAATTCGTTTGGAATCAAGATGGCGTTGTGTGTTTTGTGTCCTTTAATATTTAATTGCTTAGATGTTACAAATAAACCAAACTGTATTCTCAAAGCACAAATGTCAAGTGCTCAAGAACGCTGACGTCACAGAACGTGCTCTAACATGTTTCCTTTATTGTATGAAGACATTCATCGAAAGAATACAATGTCATGACCTGCTTTACTTAAGTGGAATTTTCTTTTTTATCAGTTAACCTTTTTTTTTAAATTGCGATACTTTTAATGTTAGTTGGTATGTTACTTAATCTTTTCGCAATGGCCTTACCGTTTTTGATGAAGTTTGGTATATACTCGTAATAAATACATGATTTAGTATATAACTATTTTAATATTGAAACAAGAATAATGTTAACCCAAAAATCAAGTCTTATGGAATGAAAGTGGGACTTTAAAAAGCCTAAGAGCAACGATGGGCTTGCAACCTGTCACCTTGTGTAAAATGTTTACCTTGTTTAACAAGAAGGGGATTTCAAAATCATTATACTTAAAATCACTCATTCATGATGACTTCACCAAAACCTACGTCTGGGGTCATACCACAAGGTTCTAAGAAAAATATTACTCGTGGTGCGAAAGCGACAACGCTATACGAGTTCGTAGGTATTGCGTTGTCACTGACCCACCGTAAGTAAAATTGTTTTGATATTACTTTTAAGCTTGTGGTACAGCCCTTAAAACATTGTTAACCCAAAACTGTCTCTACCAGCAACGTCAATTAACGAAATACTCCACTGTCAATCTAATTCAGTGCTGTTTTAGCAAATTCGCCGATTTTCATATTATAAACACACTCGATTTTCAACCTTCTATCTATTGCGACAAGGTTCACGGTATGTGTTAGAAATTAAAATGATGATCAATTCTTATTTGAACCCTAACAGTATTGGTTTTGGATTCAAAATAGCTTGAACATTGGTATTGGTTTTGGATGTCAACGTTCAATTTTGATCATTAACAGAGTAGCGTTTAGATACAAAATAGGACGATGATAGTATTTTGTTGACGCGGAAAGCTCGCAGCAAGATATTACGTAAAAGAATAGCTGGTTCCCTCCATGATTAAATTTAAACATTATCATTACATAACCCAACTTTATTTTAAGTTACAAAGCTTCCGCCTGCGGCCTTTATCACGTAGTACCCGGATAATAATATTCTATGTTTTAATCCAGGTCATAGTTTTTCTTTTAACTACATTTTATTGAAATCCATTCATAATTCAGCCGTTATTACATAACTAAGTAACAACCAAACATACAAACATTTTTAATAAAAATGTAATTGATCAATTTTCATCCCGGTACCACGAGAGCAGCCAAGAATGGTATAAACTAAATTCAAATTCTTATACAATAAATATTTATTTCAATAAATTCAAAAGGATCACTTTGAAAGTATCTCAGAGATTAAGTGAAGCCTAGTTTGAGGTAAGAACCTAACTGTTCTCTGTTGACTATAACGTGTCACAGTAATGGACAGTGCCCGCATACTCGTTGCCGCCGCTTGCTTTGTTTTCCTTGGCGTGGAATTTGCGATGAACACGTTTTCCGCTTAATTTCACGTGTGTGTACTGAACTCGATTTGACCGTCTGTTATATCGGGAGCATACATTTTGCGTTTTAAAATGGTTTCAAACAAAATTTGATTTAGACTCTCACATAATGTTTGTCAAATTTTGACATAGACCAGATACGGCTAAAATTAATTAATTATGCTAAAATTGTTTCCCATACATTTCCGTTATATATAAAGAAAAATATTTTCTTCATTTTTTAGGGTTCCGTACCCAAAGGGTAAAAACGGGACCCTATTACTAAGACTTCGCTGTCCGTCTGTCCGTCTGTCTGTCACAGGGCTGTATCTCATGAACTGTGATAGCTAGACAGTTGAAATTTTCACAGATGATGTATTTCTGTTGTAGCAATTACAACAAATTCTAAAAACAGAATAAAATAAATAGTTAAGGGGGGCTCCCATACAACAAACGTGTTTTTGGCGTTTTTTATAGATAATAACCCTTCGTGCGCGAGTCCGACTCGCACTTGGCCGTTTTTTTATATTTTCAGAGTTTTTGTTTGTTAGTTACTTTTGCTCATTAAATTATTTGGCTATTATAGTATTCACCAAAAGCAAACAAAGTGGCACTTAAATAATTTAATCACGAATCCCTACATATTAATGCGTACTTACACGATAATGTATCATTTTGTATCAATATTCATAAGTAACGGATTGGAACTGTCCAACCGTAACTTATTGGACAAACGCGAGAATTAATCAATTACACCAAGGATCCATGATAAATATTTGGTTATGTATTATTATAGATATTATTTAAGTTAAATAAAAAAAATGTGTCATTGCACGAGTTTCTAATTAAGTCAAGTTTCAAAATTAAGGTTAACCAAAAAAGTGTAACAAAATTTCCTGTAATTTTCTGTTCATATCGTAAAAAGCCCAAGTTTACAGTCCACATAGAATGTGAATATATGCGTAAAACACCCATGGACATTGACAAAAACGGATCCTCTTTGTGGTTTTCCGCTCCACTTCTACTCTTTCATCCCTTTCGTTCTATCAACGGACAATATAACACCATCCAATCCAGCATCTGTCAGCTCGCATCTCATATGTACGACATGGGATGGGTAGTCTTCGATTACCTTTGAACATCCATTCAATCTTGCTCTTTAACACGTTACAGTAAAGTCTACTTTCGCATAATGAAAAACATGTAATTTACATGACCATCCTCGTGTCAGATGTGAGTGAGGACCGGATTCCGAAAGTGCCTTGACGTTTAGAACTTGTGTACATTCATCCGTTTAGCTTTATTAAATTTTTGGTATTGTTGCGTGTAATGTATTTAAACGCTTACGATTGTAATTCTCGGTACCTTCCGAATCCTACAAGCGTTTCGATCATTGAATATTTCCAAGGAAAGTGACTCCTTTTCTTGGAAATATCTAGAAGCACGTCTAAACTCTACATTTAGAAAGTATCATTTTGCAGTAGCCCATCGCTGCTTATATTATATACTTTCTTTGCCGTTTTTATTGCGTGTGTAACTTTTAGAATAGAAAAATATATTGATGCAAGACTGTTTTCGAACCTACTTAATTAAAGTAAAGGTACTACTAACCACTAGGCTTACACGCCTCTTATTTATGAAAATTTTTAGATACACGATATTTTATATCTTTTAACCTATTATTTTGAATTCTCAAGTCGTATTCTCATTATAATATTATTCTTAGTTCAAACGTATTCTTCCCGCGGCCAAGATTTTTGTAACACAGTCGAAACTTTGGGATAAACAAAAAGACAATAACGCGATAAATACCCATTTGAAATATGAATTAATACGCGAATGAATAGTCCTCATTGTTTCATCAAATTCAAATCAGAGTAATTTCGAACCTGTAACCATTTACAGTCATTGCAATCATTGCCAAATATTTGAATTGACATGCCAGCTTGGCAATTCAATAACGTTCATAACGTTCGTTGCCGTGCTAGTGTTTACTAACACGGCATACGAGTAGCACGGCACGGTTTAATGGCACGGAGACTGCGCTAACACGTAACATGTATTTGGATGCCTGCGAAATTGAAATGGTCTTGGCTGGGCGTGCTTATGAGACATTGTGCGTTTAGATGTAAGACGCGTGTGGATGGTGCTATTTGTGCATCTTGTATGTGATAATTGCTGAGCCACGGAGGGTTGACGTCAGACTGACGGCCGGTTGTAAAACACAAAGCCTAATTCTTTTGCAACATGTTTTTCTACATGTTGTGCCGACCCCACATAAAGTGGGATAAGGACTAGAAGATGATGATGAGTGTGAAAATTGTTCATGTTTAAATAACGCTTTTTTGATGCCGACCTGCATTGAACTAATTCATCATTAATCATCAAGTGGGGTTAGGAGAACATGTTTTTTTCTTCATACTTCCCTATCTTTACTCATGTCATCTTTCACACAATCCATCCATCTCTTTTCAGGCCTGCGTCTACTCCTGTATCCATCGACATTAATACCCATACTCTTCTTGTAATATGGGTAACATGTCCATTGTACGCCTCATTATTTCTGACACTACTTTCAGACTGATACTTATACTTTTAAAAGAATTACATCTTTTACAATTATATTTTTTGAGAATATAATACAAAAGAAACAGGTGAGCACCCTAAAAATTACTGCAAACTATCTACAGGTAGATCAACCGATCCAGATCACTATCATCGAAAGAATTTTACTAAAAAAATTACCTATTGTTCTTCGTAACATGTTATTATTAAGCCTGATTATGATTATACTCGTAATGGATTTGTAATACAATTTCGAATATTTGACAAACAAAACTTCCTGACTTCATCCCCATTTTAAATGAATATTCGGAAACTTAAACTTGGAAACTTAAAAGCCCGAAAGTTATTTATCGCCTTAATTCCAGCGCTTAAATATTAAATAATCCGTCGAGCGAAAACTTGCAACTCTCGTTAAAAATCCATAACTCTCCATTGGATGTGGCGTAGTTGGGTAAAAACTATAAAGTCAAGGGTTTAGGTAAAACTACAAGTTCAGTCAATCTGAATATTCGCTATATTAACTCATTCTTGCGTTATATTATCATGGTAATGGTCAGCGCTCACTGGCGTACGGCGGAGTAGTGGTGAGGTTATCAAATCGAAATAAGGTATGATATATTCCAATGCTCGGTGATCGGCCTCGGGAGCACCAAGTTTTGCGAGATTACCGCAGCATTCAAATATATACCTTATTTCGATTTGATAACTATTAAATTCAATTGATAAATTTCATTTAGTCTACCGCGCCGTACGCCAGTGTGCGCTGACCATTAGGAGTACACTCCAGCACTGGTTTGTACGCTCTCAAATCGGAAGTGAAGAAAACAAGTCAAATGAGAAAAGTTTCAAGTTATGTCATGATTTGGTACGAGCAAATAAATGACGAACTCGCAAATCAATAAAGTCAAAGGTTATGTGACTTTATTTATCTTCATTTGTTTAATATCTTTGCCAGCGGTTTTGCTCGCGTGGAATAATTATCTAGCACAAAATTTATTTTGAATTGATATTGAATGTGTTTATTTGATAAGGAATAATCGTATGTCTAATTAGAGCATGTAAGGTTTATTTTATTCAAATTTCTGATTCTTTTCTCACATTTTTGACATAAAAGCTGCTATACAGCTATATTTTTATTTTTGTAGGCCGTTTTGGCTAGCGCATGCCCGATTAGGATTTCTACTTGATTTATAAATATCAAGAAATAATAAACCATATTTATCAAAATAAAAATAACCTACTCTCATAGGTATTGCATTTACCCACCTGTAAGAGAAACGAAGAAAGAATGAACAAAAAATCCACCTGACAAGTGAGAATTTATGCTGTCATCGCTCGCTCGAGGTTCTTGAGTCAGTGAATCAAATCATGCCACTCAAAATTCACATTATTATCATAAATCCTATGGTTTGAATGTTTGTTTATTTGTTTTTTACTTGATCAGATCGTAATAACGACAAACCTGATTTCAATGAAATCGGTTTACAAATTATTATCTATCATTAAATCTAAATCATTATTAAAACAAATAATATATTTTATCTGGTTACTAAACGAAGCCGCGTGCGGAATCTAGTGACTTAATATAGCTACGAGTATATTGTTCAGCAAAAAATTACAACAAGAACATCTTCAATAGTTTTTTTAATGTCTAGACTTTCTATATATAAGTGAGTTGGGGTCTTTTCTTCAACCATATCTTGGAGTGCTGAATATAATTATTAATATTAGAAATAAATATTGGTTGACATTTCACACAGCGCGCGCCTAGATACTGTCAACTAGATAACATACTTATCAACTTTTTTTTATTTCTATTTCTAATGGAACTTACAATCTACAGTGCAGAAAGTTGAGCAATTAACTAACAAAAATGTAAGGCCTGTCAAAATGTAAGAATGCAATAGTTATCCGAAACGCACCTAAGTATATGCTGTGTGGTGCAGTACCATCTAATCCCCAATTAAAACCATCAAATCTAACTTGTCCTCTCCAAATAAAACAACTTTAAACGATTCCACAAACTTCCAATCGCATCGGACAAGCGTAGATAATGAGTTGAAATGTGCTTACCCGGGAACCGAACTCGCTATCTGGCCATACGCCAAGTTTTAATGACTCAGCTAGTAAATTTTACACGTAATGGAATAACAAACGGGCTCTCGTATGTTCTGCGGAGCGGTTTATTGTAGCTCTGTTAACTGCTTTAATGGGTAATGCAAAGTAGGATTGCTGAATGTACGAATTGAGAAAGCATACATTGCGACAGTTTTGACATCATCATATATAAAACTCTTGCGTCACTGACTGATTTATCAACGCAAAGCTTAGGTTTAATAATCATTTATTCTCAAAAAGATAATAAATATTACTTACATGAGAATCAGTTACATAGAAACATATTAATATTTTTTTAATAATAACTATCAACCAAACTTGAGACCGCACTTGAGTGGGAAAAGGGCAGGAAAATGATAATGATGATAAACTATTATATTTTCCTACGTGCTTATCGTACTTGAATAATTAATGTATTACGTAAGATTTGATTGAGATAACATAAATCAACATCAATTTCAAGTTCGGATTCTGGATATAAAGCGCTTTAAGAGCAACCTCCTCACAAAATTCTCGTTGAAAGAATAAATGTATCTCCTCAAGACGCGAAATTGCAAAAATAATAATAGGGGAGAAAGGGGAGTTATGGAGGGGATTCAATTATAATAATTAGCGGAAGCTGCAGGTGCGGCGAGTCACGATAATAATCCGAATAGATTTCAGAAACGTCTTGGGATATGCTGTGGTGAAAATTGTTAGCAAAAGTGCAAAATTTTGTTATTCTTTCATTTATTTAACCCCGGAATTTGGTAAATTAAAAATACTCTTCTGAACGTAATAGGGTCATTCTTTACCAGTTTTTATCTAGGCAAAGCATTAGATTAGCTTAACCTAATCTAGATCATACATGTCCCTGACTACCCTCATATCCTCAAGGGTCTAAGCTCCACGAGATCAGAGATGTGTAGCATGAGGCTTACAGTCGTAAACTGAATTATCATATATTTTCATTTTAAAATAAATTTAAGGGCAAATAGGTCCCCGTCTCAGCATTATGCCAAACTCTGGAGATACTAAGGTGAAATGCGGTGGTTTTCAGTTAGGGCCTGGGCTCAAGACTTAACCACTACCTGGGTATAACCCCATAACTTAAAACATACAATAAGATCATCTCAAGTTGTACCTACCCGCCGGGACAGCACCTGCCGAGTAGAACTTCCAGGTAATTGTTAAAATTGAATATTTTAGCAGGCTCACTGCTCCTCTTAATCTGATTAAGTGTTTGGAAAACTTTCCGAGTTATAAACCGGTGCATAATAAAGCAATGAGAATTTGTGAGAAATGCAGTGGAATTTCAGAAGTGGGAACAATTTTAGAAGGAGTTTCTGCAAGTTTTGCACTCGGCATCTACCATTCTCTTTGCTATAGTAACGTTACGTCACAACACAACACAACAATGACACCTGGTATTCTTAGTACTAATATTTTTACTTTACTTGACAACAAACTCGCTAATAATACTTATATTATATACCATGTAACTATTTATAAGACCTATACATATTCAATTTCATGTACATTTACATTGTCATTTATACATTTTAATTAAATAAATAAATTATTAAATAATATTATAAACGATTATTCAAAAGGTAATAAATGTTTGCATGAGCACCCAAATATTTGTTTTTGATTTGTTGTGGTTTCTCTGTTTCTATTACCATCGACAGGAAATTCCAATGTGGGGTTAGGACTATGTATGTATGTTTATTAGGGGTAGTCAGAGGTTATTATTCTCATTTCTTACTTAATAGGGAATAAAAAATGTTATTTTCGTTTTTCCTTCTAAAGGGACAGACGCGAATAATCGGAAAACATTGTGAGGAAACCAGTTAGTATTCTTACAAGCTTGGCTTGCAACCTGCCACGTATAGAAGTCAAACTACTTATTTAACTACTTCAGCTTATGTCGAATTAAATGTCGCTAATTCTGACTTCGTGCACGTGACAATATTACCAAATAGATTTCGACTCCCACTGCATTCACTGGATTTCAGAAATTCATTTCTTAGTGTATTTCTACACATCAAAAAGAATACATCCTCCAAATTTCAAGTTTCTAGGACCAGTGGTTCCTTTAAAACAAAACTTGCTTAACATATCAAAACAAATATTTACTAATTTATCTATCTACTTATCTATTTACTTACCTATCAAGAGATGCATATAGATGCGTCAATGAGTACCTAATACCAACTTTAATTTCGACAACCTATTATTTCTATATTTGGATGTTTAAAAAATAAATCTGTACAACATAACACTTCGATAAACTCGACTGCATGCAATTAACTCAACTCTGATTAATTTTAACAAAATAACACGTTCAAAATATTCACTAAATTCAACCAAAATTTATGAATAAATTTTAATCTTGAAACACAAACGCAGCACTATAAACAATTTGTTTCCGGTTTAAATGGCTCAGTTGGTATTTAGCGGCGTTATTACGCCGTTAAAATAACGGCAGTAAATATCCGTTACGTGATGATGGGCGAATCTTTTAAGCTGATTATGATTATTTTGGTTGGGGAATATGCTTTTTAATTAAGCTATCGGTTCGGTCGACATTTTCAGATGAGTGAGTAGGGTCTAATGATGATATAATAAATAAAATTAAATTTTCGTGACAGTGAAGTATTGGATTAAACAAATGTTCTTATTTTTTTACTAGTAAGTGTACTTTAGTAATCATAATAAACTTTAACCACATTATCTTATATATAAAATTCTCGTGTCACAATGTTTGTTCCCGTACTCCTCCGAAACGGCTTGACCGATTCTCATGAAATTTTGTGAGCATATTGAGTAGGTCTGAGAATCGGCCAACATCTATTTTTCATACCCCTTAGTGATAAGGGTTGTCCACCCTTAACATTTTTTTTTAATTTTTAGACATTTTTATTATTTTTTTATTATGTCGCATTAAAAAATACATACAACCCTAAATTTTTACCCTTTTATCACCAACCCCTATTTTTTAATAGCCATTTTAGTAAATTAATCATTTTTCCGATTCTCATGAAATTTTGTGAGCATATTGAGTAGGTCTGAGAATCGGCCAACATCTATTTTTCATACCCCTTAGTGATAAGGGTTGTCCACCCTTAACATTTTTTTTTAATTTTTAGACATTTTTATAATTTTTTTATTTTTTTATTATGTCGCATTAAAAAATACATACAACCCTAAATTTTTACCCTTTTATCACCAACCCCTATTTTTTAATAGCCATTTTAGTAATTTAATCATTTTTCATCCCCGGTCGATAACTGATCAATCGTCATTTAATTAGTTATCCCCGCCAGTTGTCTACAGGTGTCATTTTTGTCATTCACAACAAGGTTATAGGGGGTCGAAAATGGCCTGAACTGCTTCGAGAAAAGGATGGTACGGTCGTGCCCCATTTTCGCTTGACTTGGCGGGGGCAGTGTTGTGCCCCCAGATATACATCAAATTGAAAACCTCTTTCTTTTTTTCGTAAGTTGAAAAACACGATCAAAATATCAATAAAGTTAAACCCTTTTTTTATAGCCCGACTAGATTCAGAAAATCAAATGTTGACGGATTTTTCCTAAAAAAATACAAAAAAATCCTAAAAAACATAACAAAATTTTGTGAAAATAGTAGTCTATATCCGTCCCAAGACTTTAAACTATCTCTATATGCAATTTCATCACAATCGGTACAGCGGTTTGGCCGTGATAACGTCACAGACAAAGTTACCTTCTCATTTATAATCTTTAAATAACAATCAATTGCTGTTCGTTAGTCTCGCTAAAACTCGAGAACGGCTGAACGGATTTATCTTATCTTGGTCTTGAAATGTTTGAGAAGGTCTAGGAAAGGTTGAGAAAAAAAGGGTGAGAAAAATTGGAATAATTGCCGGGAAAACCCTAAAAACAGCCCTTTTAATTTTTCCAATACAAAAGTTTTCTAGCTAAAACGTAGAGTCGTAGAACGGGAACGGGAACGGGAACGGGAACGGGAACGGGAACGGGAACGGGAACGGGAACGGGAACGGGAACGGGAACGGGAACGGGAACGGTAACGGGAACGGGAACGGGAACGGGAACGGGAACGGGAACGGGAACGGGAACGGGAACGGGAACGGGAACGGGAACGGGAACGGGAACGGGAACGGGAACGGGAACGGGAACGGGAACGGGAACGGGAACGGGAACGGGAACGGGAACGGGAACGGGAACGGGAACGGGAACGGGAACGGGAACGGGAACGGGAACGGGAACGGGAACGGGAACGGGAACGGGAACGGGAACGGGAACGGGAACGGGAACGGGAACGGGAACGGGAACGGGAACGGGAACGGGAACGGGAACGGGAACGGGAACGGGAACGGGAACGGGAACGGGAACGGGAACGGGAACGGGAACGGGAACGGGAACGGGAACGGGAACGGGAACGGGACAGGAACTTATTCTAAAGCGATACGAAGTTCGCCGGGTCAGCTAGTTATTAAATAAATAAATATGGATATTACACACAGCGCCCGCGACAGACGTTGTCCTATCCAAGTTTCAATAATCGCATATAGTAACACGTAGCTATGACTACTGAAATCAACACTGATGTCAGTTTTTTTGCACACTATCGCCATCTACACCAAAATCATCCTTTTTGCGTTTTTAAATCATTTTGAGAATGTTTTTCGTATTATAAAGTAGTCTATGTTTTATTCGGGCATTATATTTTCATCTACAGCAAATTTCCGTTTTGTCGTGGCATGATTGATTTTCAAACATACAAACATCCTTACAAACTTTCGCATATTTAAAATATATTAATACTAGCCGACCCGTGACAGACTTTGTCCTGTCAAATTTCAATAATCGAATACAGTATTCGATTATTGACTGATTGTTTTTAGTCTGTGATGTCATATTTGTTGCACACCAGCGCCATCTATGCCAAATCATCATTTAGGGGTTGTTTTTCGGATTTTAAGATACCCTATTATTTGTTCTGATTTTTTATCTACATACTACAGCAAGTTTCATCTTAATCCGTTTTGTCGTTTAGGCCTGATTGTGGAACAAACATACATTTCTTTTCACAAACTTTCGCATTTATAATATTATTAGGATAGGATTAGGATTATTAGGATTAGGATTCTTTCATCAAGGCCATGGAACAAGAGAGTCTTAATAATTAAGGTGAATCCAGCAAACAGTAGGTACACTATCGAGGAATACCGATTAAGCAGAAATTCTAATGATCCCACTAATTATTTCTAACCGCAGATTTATGAGCGATTTATGGCCATTGCCATTTCACGGCTGATCAGCTCCATTCTTTGTATCTTCCTTAGCTTTTGTGTTAATGAAAGCTTTTGTTTATGTGTGATAAAATGTTTGGCGTAATTTCCTACCAGCTGTAAATTATCGGGATTTGACTTTTATGTTGTTGTTGTCAAACGACGATACAAACAGTTATTTTTTACGACATGTTTGGACAAGCGGCGATGGGCTTGCAATATGTCACGTGTGGAATGCTAACTACCGCCAAATGTGATGTTTGGACGTGCCTCTGACTAACCCCTTTAGACATCTTCAAGGATCTGAGCTTTTGATAATGTCAGCCCATACGTAGTTTAAATGATTAAAGTGGCTTTTTGTGTTTAAGACGAGGGTTTTCATTTCTCTATAGTTAATTTGCTCGTTGACACGTGACCGTTGATGTGAAACCGGGGCTCTTCCGTAAATTATACATTTTCATGGCTAGAGAATAGCTTTTTATATAATGTTTATCCAGAAAAGCACGGAGTTGTCCCGTGAAGCGCTTCATCTAAATATTATAAAACTCTTGCCTTACTGACCACTGGTCCTAGAAACTTGAAAGGAGGTGTATTCTTTTTTGTATGTAAGGTTGCTCTGAGAAAATATTTCCCAAAATTCTAAGGGTACATTTTAAAGATAGGACATTTAAAAACGTCGTCCAGCATTCCTCATTTCCGTGACCAAACGATACGACAGCACAATACAAGCGAACATCCCTTCGAATTTAATCTAATGATATAATAGTGAGGCTTTCAAGGGCTTAGGATTACGTCTGTCAGTTCCTGTCATGGATCCTTTGACCTTTTTACCCCGGAAGCCAGATTTGCGATCGTTCCGGGAATAGTAGATTGCTATTCCTTAGTTTAATCCCGTTTTGCATGTAATAGACTTATAATTGATGTCGAATTAAAATAGAGCGATGTGATGTGCTGAAACCGTGTTGGCCGTGTGGAAGGTACTTCGACTTTCAATCTGGAGTATTTTCAAATCCCGGCCGGACATCAATAGAATATTTTGTACATACAATACTCAGATACAAAACAAGCTCGTTCTGTTCAAAATGCCATTACTCTAGTGTATCTCGGAGTAGGCACTCGAAACTACAATACAAATTAAGGTCAAGCAGATCAAACGAAATAAAATTTAAGTTATTAACACAATAATTCAATTCAGAGTAAAAAGCGTGGGGTGCATTTTACTGCGGTTCATAACTATCCTCTCATAGATAGTTACCAATAAAATGATTGTAATATTTAAAAATATCAAGCACCCCACGCTTTTTACTCTGAATTGAATTATTGTGTTAATAATTTTAATTTGTGTTAATTGTGTTATATAATTTTGTTTTGAGGTGATTCATTATGATTGATTGTTTCTTCTTCTACTACAGTTATATTAAACTCTGTCATCGAAAATTATTTTCTAGTTTTTAGTTCGATTAGCAACAAAAGCGTGTTTTTTTAGTTTTTTTAAACTATAATTTATTTTTCATTTTTTAGTCTATGCCAAACTCATAAATCACTTTCAAGTAATTGATTTCGTTCAATGGCAAGGGCGGTGAAAGTAATGACGTAGCTAGATAGTAATTACGTAATTAGCCATACTAGGTATATTTAATTGTCAAGTTAATATTAAGTAGGCTTTGCTAGTAGAATTTCAGTAGGCATTGCGAGTAGAATTTCAGTAGGCGCTGCAACAGGATCTACAAAATAATTTATCCTGGCGGTCCTATTAAGGATAATGGGAAACTAATATCAAATTATTGCATTGTCATCGATCTTTGACAGGTGCGCAAAGTTTGAATTAAATCTGATCGTTCAAAGTAAGACAAAATCGAGCTCAAAGGGGTCGGTTACATACATACAGGTGAAGCTAATATAAAGCGTGTAAAAATGCTCGCGCACTTTTATATGTAACTGAATAAAAAACTGTATCAGAATTGCGAACAAGTATACACAAAAAGCAGTATGTCAACGGTCCCTTTTTATTAACAATAGGTTCAGATAAAATCTAACCACAGTTCCGCAACAATGTTACCTTTGCCTAAACAATGGGTGGGAATAAAAACCTCTACATGACCCCACGAATGGACCCGAGGGTAATAATCTGGACGTTTACCTTTGGAATTATAGCAACCTGCCAAAACCGGTTGTGGACAAAAAGTTTCATAATTTGTAACATGCGAAGTTTGTTTGGCCAACTCGTGCGGTGCTATGTTGACACCGACGAATGCAAAAAGAGTGTAACTTAGTCTTCAGTGTCGCTAAATATATAAAGTTTGAAACCGACTTTAAGCCCCCTTGCCAAGCCCACGTAAGCTTATGCAATAAGGCTATAGATTGAGATAAGATTGGTGACAAGTCTTTTATTGATTGTGAAAATACACTACACAATAAAATGATTTTACCAGAGTTTATAAAAAAAATCAACCAATCACAGTTTTAAACAAAATAATCACAGAAAAAAAAACAAAAATAAAGAAGTAAGATCACGTGTTAGCATACTGGTTTCAGTTCAATGTTTTGGACACGTATTAATGCTCATATACAATTTACGCGACAGGAATTCGACTTAGTTACTACAAAAGCTGCTACTACTAATGAATGAAGAGTCTTCAAAAGCTACTCAAACAATAGTATTTACCTTACTACAAGGTTTTTCCCCTTTGGCCCAAAGTGGCTCGGAGCAGGCTCAATAACGGTCGCTTTTTACAAATTAATTTGATCTCTAACTATTAATCATAAAGTAGTTTTAGATTTAGATCTTTTATAAACATATTAGTCGAGTCAACTTACTTGTATTTTAAAAGACATTGATATCTATGCAAGTACGATTTAAATAGGTCCCTACTTGTTTTTGGAGAGTCAAACGGTATTATTTCAAAAAAATCACGTATGACACTTTGAAACAGTACAGGGTCTAGCTAGATAAAGATACGCCTATTCCTCACAAGCAACCCTATACTAATCAGATAACTAGATAGCTTGGCCCCTATATTTTTTTCGATAAGTCTTTTAATAGTATATTATGCAACTAGTGAATAAAGGACGGATTTAAAGCGAGGGCCGTAGATGAGTCACGAGCAAGTGAAGGATTCTAATGATTGAATCACGAGCGCAGCGAGTGATTCAACTGTTAGAATCCTGAACGACGCGAGTGATTCATGGTCCTCGATATAAATTCGTACTTTATTCAGGAGTTGCATACTATACTTTATACCATGACTACGAGAAAAGACATAATTTAAGCGAAAATAGAAATTTAATCAAGAAATAAGAATTGTTACATTAATTGAAATGGACATTAAAATTAGAGCAATGACTGAAATTAAGCGTAATTTTCTTATTATTATCATTAGGGTGGTCAACTTGTGAAACAATATTTATTAATCTAATGCCAAACTCCTTGTCGCAAATATCGACCAATCAAATCTCGAGAATTTATTTGCACCAAAGAGTTTTGAATTTCGAATCTCAGCGCAAGGAGTTTGTGTAAGCATTGAAATAGAGACCGGATATATTTTGTGTTCCAAATTCAAACACCAAAATAGTGAATAAAAACAAAACAGTGAATAAAAGGCCTTTTTATTCACTGTTTTGCGTGAATAAAATAAGCTTTTTAAAGTAGGTATGGTATAAACTAATAAACTAATAATAATAATAAAAATAAAAACATTTATTCACAAAGATGTGTTTACAAAGTAGGTACGAGTACTTACAATGTATATCATAATCAATATAACTAGTTAGTTAACTTTTTTAATTTTCTCTTTTTGTACGTACATAAAACGTACTTAAAACTGTAGGTACGTATAGCTTCAAGTATAGTCCATCAACTTTTTGATCTGTTTTTATGTCAATTTAAAAAATATACTTTCTTCTTGAATATTTCCTTCTTCTTGATGATATTTAATGGATTAGCTCCATATTAGCTGTAGGTTGTGGGTTCGATCCCCACCCAGAGTAAATATTTGTGTGATGAACATAGATGTTTGCTCTGTGTCTAAGTGTTAGTATGTATCATATTTATGTGTTTAAAAAAAAAAGTATATAAGTATTCTATCAGTTATCTAGTTCCCATAGTACAAGCTTTGCTTAGTTTATTATACTTTGGTCAAAAGCGACATTCCATTGGTCAAGAAAGAAATGCCAAGTACAAACTGTATCAAAGCCAAGTGTCTTGAGCGGGTTCCGCATTACCTGCTTTCACTTCCGACTAAGAGGCTCTCAGACTCTTGGCTTTATTTGAAAAGCGATTTTCTTTACCATTGTTAAACATTTTATTGTTGAGCTTTCGTGGCTCTTTGAAATATTTAATTAAAGGCATCGCTGCCACGGAACGTCTTCATAAATCTATCAAAATACAGTTTCACGTTTATCTATAAAAATTCTATTTTTAGAACGTTGTAATTAAAACTTCGAAATTAACAATTTTTTACCAATTTCAGACAAAAAGGTTCTCATTTAGATTTTTTGTTAAATTTGTATCATAATTTTAGATGAAAATCCTGCCAATTTTATGATATATGTCAGTAGAGAAAAGCATGTTATGGGTTATCTATACATATCTATACATATAATAAAACTGTAGAAGAGTTCAATTCTGTACATTGAATATAAACGAAAAAAAATACTCCTAGGGGTCTATTATTTTTCAAACTATCGTGATTAGTAGACATAACTATAGATTTTGACACGGGTCTTTATCACGTAATTACCTTTAATTTACTTTCCCGACGTTTCGGCTATGTTACAATGACCATGGTTATCCTAGGGGTCTTTATAAAAGTAACACAAGCCAAAAAAAAACATTTTGAAATTTTTGTCTGTCCGTCTGTCTGTCTATCTGTCCGTTGTCCGGCTTTCACGCAAAAACTAATGGACGGATTTTGATGAAACTTTTTTTGTTTTATAGCTATTAGTCCTCGGCAACTTTTTGGAAGATCGGAATACCAGATGTGGAACTATAGCGGTCTGGGTCTGGGTAATCTATATGAGATATTGTTTTCCAAAAACGGGCAGTACGTGCCATTTATAAAATGAAGTCCCGGGACTCTTTGAGACAAAAATTTAAAGAAATTAACATTCTCACAGTAATCTCACAATATATATATGAAAACTTACTGTATACTCATAAGAATATGGCTTTCTTTAAGAAAAAAAGTGATGTACATAGTATTAACACAAGAAATAAGAACAAATTGTACATACCCAAATTTAGATTAGAAAAAGTGAAGGGGTCGTTTATGGGGAATTGTATACTATTTTATAATAAACTGCCAGAAAACGCAACAAAACTTCCCGTTAGAAGATTTAAATCCTACATAAAGAATAATCTTATAAACAAAGCGTATTATACTGTAGATGATTATATAAATGATAAATCCTCGTGGCCTGATGTCGCTCTGCCACTCGACAGCTAAATATTGATTTAGGTACTTAATTTCATTTTGTGTAACATTTGTCTACTTTAATTATTTTTAAGCAAATAGTTATTTTATCTGTAAGTTTTAATTCTAAATCAAGTGTAGCGTGTGTTGCTTTTTGAATTTGTGCTGAAGCTCTTTAGTTATTTTTTTTTATTGCTGTACCTACGTACTTGAGTAGTAGGTACTTTTAACTTTTAATTATTATTCTTGTTTGAGCCTTCACCTTGTTCGATTGGCACCACACTGGAGCTCTACATAGCATTAAGGAAAGGATCATAAAAAAAAAGGTAGACCCCAAGCCGTGTTTGTTGCCTGATTCTTCTAGGCTTGGTCGCGTGGAATCGGCGTAGCTTCACCTAGTTCCTAAGACGTTTCAAAGTGATCCTTGTGATTTTATTGAAATAAATGATTTTTGAATTTGAATTTGAATTAATATACTGTTTTAGGCAAAGTTGGTCAACATGCTGTCGACATTCGAAAGAAAAAGAATAAAATAAAACCGACCAAGTGCGAGTCGGACTCGCTCACGAAGGGTTTCGTACCATTATCTATAAAAACCGGCCAAGTGCGAGTCGGACTCGCGCACGAAGGGTTCCGTACCATTATCTATAAAAACGGCAAAAATATAATGTTTGTTGTATGGGAGCCCCCCTTAAATATTTATTTTATTCTGTTTTTAGTATTTGTTGTTAAAGCAGCAACAGAAAAACATAATCTGTGAAAATTTCAACTGTCTAGCTATCACGGTTCATGAGATACAGCCCTGTGACAGACAGACGGACAGACGGACAGCGAAGTCTTAGTAATAGGGTTCCGTTTTTACCCTTTGGGTATGGAACCCTAAAAACGGCAAAAAAACACGTGTGTTGTATGGGAGCCCAGCTTAAATATTTATTTTGTTCTGTTTTTAGTATTTCTTGTTGTAGCGGCAACAGAAATATATCATTTCTGAAAATTTCAACTATCTAGCTATCACGGTTCATGATATACAGCCCTGTGACAGACAGACGGACAGACGGACAGCGAAGTCTTAGTAATAGGGTCCCGTTTTTATCCTTTGGGTACGGAACCCTAAAACTGAATTACGAATTATACATAAGTTCTTAAAAAACTCAACAGATAACAGCACCTATACATAAACATTCTTTAATTTGTGTTGGCTTGCTGAACCATTATGGGTTATTTTAGTTGGTATACTAATATTATAAAGAAGAAAGCCGTGTTGGCCGAGTGGGAGGTACCTCAACTTTCAATCTAAAAGTCGTGGGTTCGAATCCTGGCGTGCAACAATGGAATTTTCTGTTCGAAAAATGTATATTCAAAACTGTACTGCGATACAGTTGTACATAGTTGTGAGTTAATATTCCTGTATAGCGTGTGCGGCAGTGGAAATGTAGACTCACGTTGTCAAACAAATAAAACCACGCAGCTAAGATGCGTTGCGTGCCCGTGCACAGCATGCTCCGCAGCGGGTTTGCGCCTTAATGGTAAAGTCATAAGACTATCGATATCGATATAAAAGTTGCGGGATATTAAAATCGAGGCTACCAATGACTATCCTCACGGGGCCAGCAGCGGATACCTATCTCCATTTAAGCCATACCTATTCAAAATAATTACATTTAGAAATGTCTGTCGCCCAGCGAAGCGGGCACGGGTCAGCTAGTTTTATATAAAGTCCATTAATAAGCAATTAGTGTGTATCCATAAAACTTAAAAAACGACATAACTATACACAAATTTGTAAGTTTTTGGCTTTGTTTTGAAAATATATTTATTATAATAAATATACACACCCGGTAATTCTAATCAATGTAGGTATTTAGATAAAAAAATCAGAACTAAATTTTCCTTCAAAGTCGGATTTTATTAAAGTTTTAGTTTTGAAAAGGTAATTAGGTTTTAAATTTTTAAAATGTAATTAGACGTAATGCTCATTATAAATCAACAGCAGTAAAAGCGTCAGATAATAGTCATAATAATAGTCATAATAGTTATTATTGATAATCATAATTATAGGTCAAACATTATTATTATACATAAGATAGGATACATAAGTAACATTTTTTTCATATCACAGATAAATTAAATTACAATCATTATACATTTGCATTATTATTTATTGTCAATGAATTCCTCATAACTGTAGAAGGTTCGCTCGACAAGCCAGCGTTTCAGTTTTCTTTTAAACTCAACCAAGTTGGCTGCCTCTGTGACGCTATCAGGAAGATTGTTGAATA
This sequence comes from Hydriomena furcata, assembly GCA_912999785.1. Classification (NCBI taxonomy): domain Eukaryota; kingdom Metazoa; phylum Arthropoda; class Insecta; order Lepidoptera; family Geometridae; genus Hydriomena; species Hydriomena furcata. The sequence continues at coordinate 14,435,910 of OU538834.1, forward strand.
CAGATACAAATAGTAACTACATTGAGATTCATAATTACCTACCTAATGGCGGTAATTACCAGCGGGAATAATTATTGAAAGCGGACAGAGGAGGATGGGCAAAATCTATGGGCCTTTAGAACCAAAAAAAGTCCTTGAATCTAATTTGTGGTTATAACATTTAGGATGATATTTTTTTACAGAACTGGGCCCTTTGATACCAAGAAATGTAATTACAAAAGGCGCTAAAATTAATTTCTTCAGTTTAGAAATAAAGTATTTAATAATTGTTATCGTGGTTGTTAATAATTTTAATTATATATACGGGTAATTATTGCCACGATACAACTTGTATTGCTAACGTTTCCTCAATTTTGTGACTCGTTCTGAAGCTACAATCGGCTTGTAACCTGTTACGTATATCATGCCCACATTTTGCTGTAGTTAGTATTCCATACAAACATTTTGACCATAGACTCAATGTGTCATGTGGAACATTTTAGGGGATGCTTATCGTACCTGGAGAATATAGTCGTGATTCTATTTAATTTTAAAGAAAGCTTTTGAATTAATTAGGAACATAATTTATTATCTTGTCGTTAAGTACCAACAGCAATTAAAATGTTTTCCCTTATCCATTTTGCCCAATCTCCCCCTTACAGCGTTGCCATTTAGCCACACGATGCAATAAATATTATTAAATTGTGACTATTTGTGACATCGTAATTTAATTTAAAACATGCATGTTTAAATAGATTTCGGTCGGACCAGCAGCTTTAATTAAATAATTAAGGGATGCGCTGCCATTTTGTGCAAAAATACTAAAGTATTTGTTTGCTGTGTTTTCTCTGATACAAATTGTAGTATTTTGTGGTTTAATTTGAGTTCACGGTGTTCCGTTCTGGCTTTGCAGAGATCAAACTTGATGAGTTTCCAGAGATTTGATAACATTTGTTCCAGCATCATGGCATATGACGACATATCCCACTAACTGTCGTGGTGTCGGCACAACATGTAGATAAGCATATTGTTAATGGATATGTCATGGGGTGTTTTAAAACCGGTTGCCTGCCTACCGTCAACCCTCTTTAGGAAATTGTGTATGAAAATTATGTTACATTGCAATATACCATTGCGCCTAAACATATATGTATATGCAACACAACATGAATGTCTAGTTAAAGGCAATATTCAAACTAAGTGTAGAGTAGATTTCAGTGAAAACTTAAATTGCCTAAAGGTTTACACCAAAGCACTTGTTATCCACGAAGCAATCACGATTATGTTTCCCTTTTGAGTGTTTGCGGGTAGTTTGTTGTCTTGTTCCTAAATCACTTTGGTTTTACCCTTCTAAACGGGTAAAGTAAGAATAAAAAATAAATAGGATCACGATTGTAATCCCCAAGTATGAAAGATATCCTTTCAGATCTCCAGGCGCTCAGATTCTTAAAGATATCTAAAGGGGTTAGAAAGAGGCACGTCCAAACATTACATTTGACACATGCCCACAAATGGCAGTAGTTGGCATTCCACTCGTGGCAGTTAGCAAGCCCATCGCCGCTTACAATAATACCTTCACCGTTAGACGCGTATATACAGAGGATTTCGGTTTCATATAAATTTATGAGGGAAAGGACTTTTTTGTTTTTTTTATGTATTATTTACAGTATTTAAATTTTAATACATTAGCAATGTACCCTAAAAATCACCCAGGGTTTGTCTGGGTACTCACATTTGTCGTAAAATAGAACATTAAGTAACATAGCTTTAAAGTACATAGACGATACACAGTAGTCATGTTTTTAAAATCTATTTAATTAAACTTTCATGATTGGAACAATTACAATTGACTATGTAGAATTAGGGTCATACGGGCTGGTGGATGACTACCTGCGCTTGGTAATCTAGGATCTGTTTTCTACCTTTAATTATGTAGGTACTATCCAAATTTCAACCTTTTTAAACGTGGTCTAGGGTGAGTTTCCACCTACGCGGAGCTGTGCGGAGCGGACCAAACACAGAGCTCGACATTGTCAAACTCGAATATTTAAGCGCTGTCATTGGTCCGCTCCGCACAGCTTTGTATAGCTCCAGTATAGCACAGCCCCGCTTAAGTGGAAACTCGCCCTTAAGCTGGTTTATAGCAAACAACACTCAAAATACATCTGACAAATTCGTAGGTAATATTTCATTGCAAAATTATTTAACCTCGAACTCGGGGCATATTTACCCGTCTCATTTCCTTCACTTAACATTCATTCCTATATTTGTACGTACGGGAATCACGACAAAACTGAGGTTGAGAGCACACTGTTGTGTTATGAGAATGAACCTGAATGGAAAAACACCCTTATTATTAAGAAAAATTGCTTAGACAGATCTACCCACACATCCATACCACCACACACTATCCAACACCAACATATTTCTTAATTTCATCCCTGGATAATTAATTATTATTGCATTAGACCAATTACTCTTTTCAGATTTTGTCGATCCAACAAGCTGATAGTTTGTGTTGGAACATTTCGTTTATATATACCCGCGACTTCGATTTTTTCCGATCTTATCGTATAACATTGAAATTCCCGAAAATTTAAAGGATATTCTAAGGAAAAAAGTAGCCTATGTCCGTCTCAAGACTTTAAACTATCTTCATATGAAATTTCATCACAATCAGCTTAGCGGAAAGGCCGTGATAATGTCAAAGACAGACAAACAGACTGAGTTACTTTCGCGTTTATAAAATTAGTATAGATGCAAAAAAAAGTTGTGTCTATAGAAACGCAAATATATTAATAAAAGATCAAGTACCTACCAGTATCCAAGGCGGAAATAGGAGAATATATATGTGTCGGCATTTACATCGGTTTTACTCAAATGAAATATCAGCTTTTCTTTCTTTCAAGTTCTTTAAATTACGTAATCCTTTTTTATACAGTTCCTTTGGGCTTTCATTATGACTGATGTTGATAAAGCTTCTGCGAGTTTAAAAAATCACCCTAAATTCGTAAAGGCTGCTATTTTAAGACGATTCAAAATGAACTCTGTAGTCAAGGAATAAAGTCTAACGTTGATTGAGATGATACTTTTTTAAGCCGAACAAACACATGACTATATTGTATGTGGCATGTATGTACGTACATCGTAGTCTACAAAACTCTAACTCGTAGATTAAATACACAAAACGTGCCCTACGATTCTTGCATCCGCCAACTTGAAGCATATAATTTCTCCAGGAACCATAATGTACCTTAAACCGGAACACAGCATGCTGCTTGGCGGCAGAATTAAGTATGTAGGTACTTACCCGGACAAACCCTTCTTTAAAAGGCTCTGTATGTTTATTTATCTTATCAGACTATTCAAGTGTAACCACATCCTTTAAGATATCCGATGTAGGCGTTCCCAGTTACTTACAATTCGTAGCGTTATTTATTTGCGGGGCAAATAAATTCACTAAAGTAGTATTTGCGGCCCTTTGCACGAATAAAGGCTCTTTTGCACGAATTAAGGTTTATGAAGCAAGAGAGGCTGAAACATGCCCGTTCGGCTTTGTTTTTGATGTGGGGTATTGTACGTTACAGCTTTTTGATCCTGAGTTTGCAGGAAAGTGAATTATTGTGACTGAAATCATTCGGCTGTAGAAAATTCTTGAAAGTAGACATTATTATTCACTTTTGGATACACAAATCTGACCGTATCGTTTGAGTCTGGATGGAAATGATATGCCGATGAGCGTAACTCTTCGATCTTTTTGTGTAAATACTATTTCATTCGGATGCTAATTCAAATAACTAGAATACATTTTCAAATTCTACTGTTTATTTTTCAATTATAGCCATCTCTTCCACAAAGAGTCGACCCACTTTACCGGGCGCTTAAAAAATGCAAAAGAATATCTCTAAAAAAATTCACATAACCCCAACCACTTAACAAACAATTTCCATATAAGAATTTTCACATCATTTCGTCGTAATAGGTTAGCAAGTAGGGAGTGAACGCATCTACATCTACGAGTATAATAACCTACGTGAGCGTGATGCAAAAAAGTGTAGCTTCACCTATTTCCTTAAACGTTTCAAACTGATCCTTGTATTTTATATATTATGGGTACATAAAATAAAAATAAATAGGATCACGTTTGTAATCCCCAGGTACGTAAGACATCCTCTCAGATCTCCAAGTGCTTAGATCGTTTGAAGATCTCTAGAGGCATGTCCAAACTTTCTATTTGGCACATGCCCACATTTTGCAGTAGTTAGCATTCCATACGTGACAGGTTGCAAGCCCATCGCCGCTTACATATAATATAACAGTTTATAATCGAAGTTCTGACGTCTTAAATAAGAGGAGATTTGTGTCACTATTTTTAACGGTATTGTGTTTGTATTTTATTGTCACCATACAACGACTACATTCTGGTGGCTGGTCCGTTTTCAATGGTTTTTTGCTATTGCTCAGTGAATAATCGAGATACTTAGCCCAATTTAGATGCCATCAATGAGGCATTAACGGTATTTTCATTTTAATTCAATCATTTTTATTTCATAAATTAAACTTCGCATTTTTTTAATAATAGAAAGCAGTATTATTGTAAAGCTTTGATATAATGGCAATCATAACGTGAAAACGTTATTTATCTCAATTAAACACAAATGTTTTTATATTTGATGAAACAACTGTCCATAGATTTATGTTTTTATATTTGATGAAACAACTGTCCATAGATTTATGTTTTTAAATAAAATATACTTACCTATTTACTCTTATTTACCTCAATTAAATCCAGTTAGTAAAATATGTTTAAGTTATTTGCCTGCTTTATACTATATTACTCCTGATTATTACCTACATCTTTTATGACTCACGTCTATATAAGTAGATGGAAAGATACGAAGTATTATTTAAATTGCTTCACTTTGCGAACGACATGATAACCTTAACTCAAAGTTTTTTGTTCAAAACTCTTTGAAGTCGCGTTTAGATGAATATGATCCGTAAAATGAAAAACTCAATTTCAAGATTACATATTTATGTATTAGCTCAACCTTCAAAGTAAGTCTCAGATCACCAGGCACTCAGATCTTTGAATATGTCTAAAGGGCTTAGTCAGAGGCAAGTTTAAATCTTACATTTGGCACATGCTACATTTCGCAGTAGTTAGCATTCCACACGTGACAGGTTGCAAGCTCTAATATATTACTATGTAAACATCTTTTCATCAGTTTTGCATGAGATATCCTAACGTTAGTGCTCGATTTGAGTTGAACATTTTGTGAAATGCATCGTAATATTGCGGTGTGGTGGTTAGAAGGCCGCCATTGATTTAAAGTTCACGAGTTCAAACCACATTGTACCAATGAAGTGATTCACTTTGATAATGTTGGTTCGTTTCTCTTCTCTAGTGTGACACTAAGACGTTTGTAGCAAATATCAGTGTCAGCTCCTGCGGGTAAGCTCCTCACAGATTGTAATCTCAAATAGTAGTGAACGTTTTAGAAACGGGGGCCATACGACAAGATCTTAAAGTAATAATAAAACAATATTGTCTGCGGTGCAAAAGTGGTAACGCTATACGAATTCGTTTGGCGTAGTCACTTTCGCACCGCGAGTGATAGGACTTCGCTGTCCATCTGTATGTCACAGGGCTGTACCTAATGAACCGTGATAGCTAGATAGTTGAAATTTTCACAGATGATGTTTCCTGTAGCCGCTATAACAACAAATACTAAAAACAGAATAAAATAAATATTTAAGTGGGGCTCCCATACAACAAACGTGATTTTTTTGACGATAATGGTACGAAACCCTTTGTTCACAAGTCCGACTCGCACTTGGGCAGTTTTTTACTCATTTACAACCACGTAAATTGCCATTTAATTGACATTGCCACTTCGCAGTCGCTTCGGAAGGATTTTTCTAACAAAAGATTCACTAACTAGCAACACTATCCCAATATAACATAAATTAAACCATTTCCATCCAAAAGTTAAAAGCTATTTGAATTGGAGTCTCATTTGGCATCACTGTGAAAGGTTCGCTTTGAAACACCTGTGCCCTTAGCAGTAGTATGAGACGTTATCAGATTAATAAGGCTGACTACGTACTTAGCGTCTAGTGTCTAGAGTCGCGTCTAGCGAGACGCCTGGAAGGAGTAAACGTACAAAAATATACGGGCTATTCAGTGTCCGCATTCATTACACTTGGCGCCCTCGCTAGACGCCTAGCGTGTAGCGAAGCGAGCGATCTTGATGTCTGCTTTTTATGACGCCAAGTGTAAGTAGCTATGGATGAAAGTATAATATCCGAAGTTTTTAAAAGAGAGGCTTCTTAAGGCGCTCCCAGTCGACGATTGTTTTTGTTCGAAACGAAAAAATAAATACTTGTGAACAAGCCACATCTCCTATTTTATAATGTATAGTATATGTGAATAAAGATGTACCCATCTTTAATCACTTCGATAAATAATCCTACCGACCGCTGCAATGACGACAAACACACGTCGGCGCGTGGTCCGCCTTAGCTTTTCGAATAAATTAATGATATAAATTATGTATAATTACTTATCAAAAATCTATTCTAATAGAAATCTAGATCTACATATTACCTATCTTTAACAATAAATCACACAAGTTGATTTTAATAGTAGGTATATAAAATATTTCGATCATAAATTCTAAAACGTATCATTTTGAAATAATATCTTTATCGTGAAAAGTTTCTGCTATTATGTTTTCAGCTTAATAGAAATCTAGGTAGGAACCTGAAGTAATATACTTATAAAAATAGGAGATGTGGCTTGTTCAGAAGTATTTCTTTTTTCGTTTCGAAAAAGAGCAATCAGCGACTGGGAGCCCCTTAACTTTTCTAGCCTCCAGCGCGTTAGCTCATAAATGTGCAGGCACACCTATTTAGCTGGGTTCTAGAAGACGACGTGAATGTTTCTTGCTTCGAATGAAATACTTGGTTGACTCGAATTGTTCACTTTATTTTCTTGTTGTTGTTCCTTAGGCTTATACTGGTAGAAGTGACTAGATACTACAACCTCGGTGGCGTAGCGGGCGAGTATAACTATAAAAATATCTTGTCACTTCGATTATTGCAAAGTATTTAACAAACCTTGAATAACTCTATGTATCCAAATTTCTGGGTACATTACTAAACAATGACGTAGATGCTTGATTGTTTTTTTTTTTTTTATTTTACCTGGTATAGCGTGCATTTAAAATAGTATTGAACAATTGAACATCGACAACATTTTGACATCTGCGACGCACTCGCCAGCAAATTGAAACTTGTGCTAGCCTTCTGCTTGATTCATGTTCGTGCATTCATACAGGCGGAGTAATTTATTAAATGAAACGAATAGCTTTAGTATGGTACAAGTAGAGTATCGCGAACATGTATACATTCGCGTTTTTGTAAAGGGAATGTGATTGTTGCTGTACGAGTATGAGATTGGAAACTATTATTTTAAAAAGCTTTCCTACTTGTCTTGTTTATTTTAGTCAATAGATAGCATCATTTCCAAAATACCAGCAAAGATTTGCTTACTTGTGTGAAACGTTATATTTTTCTGCTGAATTGTAATAGTATTGTTAAGTTACTGACTACGCCTTAAGGATCTTAAAGGAAAAATATGTTTTGCAATGCTCGAGGATAACCATTTGTGGACCTAAAATGTATTATGTACCTTAGTTCAAATGAAATAGGTACGTAAATAATGTTAGGCAGAAATTTGTTAGACTTTCGATTCTTTCGAGACTTCGATTCGATTGTTTCGACGACTTACTTTTGATTACGTCATGGTTCCCGTAAGGCTGCGCTACAAGCGCCTAGCTTAGCGTTTAGCGTCTAGTATCGTCTTCTTGCTACAAGAAGATAGCTATGGTACCTACATGGGGGTTGAAATGGAGGCGACCTATAGTATTTTCAAAGGTCAATCTAGTTCTTAGTAGGTATCTATATTTTAATGCAAATTGTTCGGTGATTAAAGTTTCATTCATTTGAATTTGGGTGTTAGGTATAATAATAATAATAATAAAATTCAACATTTCCTTTTTATCCAAAATTTCGTAAACAGAATAATCTACTTCAGCATAATTTAGATCCCGCATCAATCTCAACAAAACATAATAAAGCAAAGACGTGTACGTTGTAAATCACATGCTTATAAGGCACAGCCATAGATTTAACAACCAAAAAAACAGATGATAACATAAGATAAGATAAAAACAACATAAGTGGACGTTTCAGCGCCATCTAGCACTAAACTAAACAAAGCTTGTACTATCCTACCCAGATAACTGATATAATGTTTATACGGGGTGTCAAAAGAAAATTCATAAAACTTAAAACATTAGTATGAAGGTCTTTTCAAACGGCGAGCTTTATAAAACGCATGCAGAGTTGTTTTAGCATGGATTTTATTTTAGCACCGACATATTTTATCCGTAGAAAAATTTAAGTGTGTTATTTTTTATGTTCAGTTTTTAATAGTTTTATCCATGCTCGGCATTCAGAACTACGAGAAACTCCTAAGTGAGATATACTCATGCACCACCGTTTACAAATTACATAACTTTTGTATAAATCTATCTCCCTATTTCCTCTTTCGTGGAAATAAAGGACAGACAGGAAGACATGTCCACGCCACGTCCAAGGTCAATTGGAACTTGGGGTTAATACAGACATTTGGTCTCCACGGAGAAATAAGGAAACTGATTCACTGCGAATATCAGAATAACACGGTAACATTCATACCTTCACCTTTCTCTGTGGGAATAAATAAATTATATGATTTTCGTATGGTATTCAATGAAATTACCTAACAGTATGTAAAACTTGGGAATATTGATGTGGCAACATTTACTAAATCGGATAAGTTGGTTGTTATTGCTCCACTTGCAAATCAGTCAACAAAATAACGGGCCTGCTATTTACATATCACAGTAGTCTATTTGCACCCTATATAAGTGTCGCCACAGTTTGTGTAGCAGTTAGTTGGTGCTATGGCTGAATCTTCCCAAGCAGGTGAATTTATGCGCATACACGATACCGTTTCGAAATATTTGGCGCGGAGACAAAGGCGCTTGGATTCTATTGGGTTCTAGTGGATATTATTTAATAAGGCAGCGCCGGAACTATTGTAATAGGTTCGACGGGTAAGATTGGCAGAAAAATTAAAGTTTTTCTTCATAATGTTGTTTGCAGCTACGTGATATGAAAATCGGTCTTGTCTCAGCCACAAATAAAAGTTACTGTAGAGTGTAGAAAAAATGTAAATTATGTGATGCAAAGGATGGTTTTAAGCTATCGTCGATACCAAATGTCAAAACAGGCACTTTTATTGTATGGTTTAATATCGACGAAAAATCGACGTTGTCGATAGTGTTTAGTGCTCGGGATTTATTTATCTGACTCTCACGAAGATTTTTTTTTTCATTTTTATTTATAACTACTGATACGTCCTTTGTTACATATAAAATACTCTATTTTTTAATAAATACTCGTTTGAATTTCGCGAACATGCCGCCACTTCCATTTTGGGGTTTAAAAAACGTTTTCCATCAATCGAATCGTGTATTTTTCGGCTATTTTCTAAACGAGAGAAATGTTTACACAATAAAAATAAAAAGCGGGCCTAAGCTGGGTAGCAGCGCAAACAAAAAGAGTATTACTTTACTCGGTTTTTGCTCCAAAATATCATCCCGAGTTTACCGTTAAGGGCCAAGTTACAGATACATCGATCAGCATCTCACCCTTAATAAAAGCATATTTTCCATCAGAAAATAGAAATAAAAAGAAAAGAGAATCTCAAGTTGACGCGCACATTATTTTATAATACTAGCTTTTGTCAGCGGTTTAGCCTGCGTGGTACCTGGTTAAAAAGTAGCCTCTAAGTTGTTCTAGGACAAAGGCTATGTATATTCCAAATCTGTTTGGGTTTAGCGTGATTAAGTCGCACACACTTTCACATTTATGCTATTAGTGTGAAGATCACGTATATTTTTTTATAGAATAATCCGATTTCAATGATAGGGAGTACCCTATAATGCGTAAAAAAAGATATAAATATTAAACTACGTATATTTCGTAGTATTTCTATCAAACTTCTAAAAGCGTTTATTCGGAACATATTTTAATTACTTTGTGGAATAATTCCTAGCTATTAGGCTATTATATTTTTTTAAAAGTCCTCGAGCGTTGTATTCATGTAAGCGATGCTATGTATTTGGGACCAAAATTTAATAAATATTCGCACTGACGCGCGTTAAGTCACGCGCGATACGACTCCACGAATTTCTCATTTAAACTTTTATTCTGTGAAAACAATGGTTAATATGAATACGTTTGTAACTAGCTTTATTTGTACAGTGATCAACATGTTATGTAAGCAACAGAAACACATCATCTGTGTAAATTTCAACTGTCTAGCTATCACGGTTAATGAGATACAGCTTTGTGACAGACAGACAAAATTAAAAAACAGGCAGATGAACAGTGGATTCTTTGTACTAGGGTTCCGTTTTTCTTCTTTGGGTACGGAACCCTAAAAATGATAAACAGTATAAAATAAAGCTTCTTTCTTGCCATTTAGGAAAGAATTCTAAGTAAATGTTTACCGTAAAACTACGAAGACGATAAAACATTTTAAGAGTTCTTTTAAGTAATCCATAGAAGTGTACCTTAGTGCCTACTGTTTTAATTAGTCTAGAATTCAACTCAAAGACTTATTGTTTTTACCAGAATTTGGGGAATGAGAGCTGTTCTTAGAAATTATTTTATTATATATCTAGTCTGTAATAAAACTAACTTCCATGAGCACCTTTATTTGTGGTTCTGATATTTAAAAAATATCCTTTGTTTCTATTTAAGTCATAATCTGTTTATAACATCAAATTTCATTGAAATCTGCCAGCTCTTACGATATAATTAAGTAACAAAGCCTACCCAATATTAGTTAGGCTTTTTAATCCCCATATTCTTATTTGTAACCTCGACTTAACCTCGACTCAAACTCTTTCGAGGCCACTCGAACATTCCCTCGAAAAGTACCCCATGTTTGGTATCTTAAATTTATATTTTGGAGGTTCCTCAATTACGCCATTATGTCATCAGTCCGTGAAGATTTTAATCAAACAAACCGTCACACGCATGCGTCATTTAGAAGCTGTCGAGGAATTTCAAGGTACGTCTTGAGGTATCATGAGTTGACAGTTTTGTTGGTTGAGGAATCCTCGACCTGAGGCAAATCCGAGGCAATATTCTACTAAAACTACCAAAACACCGTTTCGAGGCCGAGTCGAGATGTAGATATTTCTAGGTGACAACCAAGAAAATGGAGATAAGACTAACAAGGTTTTTAATTAACATTAAAGATGTGTCCAGCAGGATGTCCTGATGACGATGATGACTGAAACTACGTTAAAACTGAGGCGGCCAAAAGGCTATTAGAGAGTAAATAAGCTAAAACCCAAGCAAAGACATGAAGAACAAAACGACTGCGGTGCGGGAATTAATGATGACAGCGAAACAAAGTTGTGATCCTGCTTCACAGTCACTGAGTAGCGTCGGTTTCGTCGTAGCTTTACATTAAGCGTAGTTAAGTCTCCACAATTTAGTAAATAAATAATCGGCCAAGTGCAAAGCGAGCTTGGCACCGGAACTTCGGTGCGGAACCTTGTTTTATTCAGTAATCATGATACTGTAATTCTTTACTCATTACCTACTAACCCAGATAAATATCTAAGTTTTAGTTTTGTTAGATTATTTTTGCATATTTTTTACAAACATATTACAAATCCTAATAATATTATAAATGTGAAAGTTTGTGAGTTTGTGATAAATGTGATGTTTGTTACTCAATCAGGCCTAAACGACAAAACGGATTAAGTTGAAATTTGCTGTAGATGTAGATATATTGCCCGATTAAATAATAGACTACTTTAAAATATGAAAAAGATCCCCAAAACGATAAAAAAAGCAAAAGGGATATATGGGTATAGATGGCGCTGCTGTGCAACAAATCTGACATCACAGACTAAAAACATTCAGTCTTTTCTATTCGATTATTGAAATTCAATTCAATTACTTTACTTAGTTGATAGTCTAAAACCACTCCATGTATCCTTGTAGGTTAACTTTAGTATGAATAGACTAAATCCTTTGAAAATTTATCTTTTTCCATAAGTAGGCTCTTTACTTATTATTTAAGAAGGTAAGCAAAATTGAATCACCCCAATAATAGTAGCTAATTAAACCACCTATAATTACCTATTGGCCAACTCTTAAGACGGATTATTAAGACCGAAGGGCTTTTATTACTTAGCGACTATTAATACTCGTACTCGTAACTTTGTCTGGGATCAAAATCTTAGTGACATAATCATGCTTGCTTAGCAGATGGCGCCACGGGGCCTTCAAAATAACGTGGGCGATCATAGTTGGGTAACCGCGCTGAACGTTGCTTAACATTGAAAACTTCTATTCAAGCTACGCTTCGATAGCTTACCATGTTGGATATTAATCAATGGAACTATATTTAGATAGCTTATCTGTTTCTTGTGAATTTTGTAAATATTTTATAATAAATTATGTTTGAAAAGTATTTTTTTTCTGTAAATATAGATTTATATCTATAAATAAAAATAAATAAATAGGATCACGACTGTAATCCCCAAGTACGGGTGACATCCTCTCAGATCTCCAGGCGCTTAGGTCCTTGAAGATGTACAGAAGGGTTAGTAAGAGGCACGTTCAAACATTATATTTGACACATGCCCACATTTTCCAGTAGTAGCATTCCATACGTGACAGGTTGCAAGCCCATCGTCGCTTAAAAGAATACTAACTGGTTACCTCACGATGTTTTCCTTCATCGTTTTGAGCACAATTCAAATAATAATAAGAACATTTCTTTAATTTATGTAGCCTGAAAGTGTGATTTGATTTAGTGACATTACTGAAAGAACGGGTTAATGTTTCAACTGAAGGCAATGAAATACCCTTACAAGCTTGAGGTCAGCGGAGGGTTGACGCACATCACGGTTTGTAAATAAAAAGAACATCGAAATTCACGGCTTTAGATACAATCTGATGTTTAAGTCCTCTGTAACCTTTTCTTATATAATCACTAGCTTTTACCCGCGACTTCGTCCGTGTAGATTTAGAAAATCTACTATTGAAATTCCTGAAAATTAAAAAAATATTGGGATAAAAAGTAGCCTTTGTCTGTCCTAAGACTTCAAACTATCTCTATATGAAATTTCATTAAAATCGGCCCAGCGGTTTGGTCGGGATAACGTCACAGACAAACAGACAGACAGTTACTTTCTCACGACAAAACAACACGCACGGACAAAATACGATGTACCAAAAATATCTTTTCAAAAAAAAATCTTTAAATTTCTTACTTATTCTTCATAAGGGCTCCGTTTCTATATATTGAACCGTAAAAAGAGTTATAATATGGGTCCAAAATATGAAGCAAGTGACGATATAACATACGGCAGATAAGGCTTGGAGCTACATAAAGTGGGATGTAAGCGGCATTTCATGGCCTCTGTCCCATAACAACGAAACAATGCCCTTTTATGTCCCTCCCGTGAACACCTACGGTGAAACGAGTTTTTAAATATGCCGGGTTTTTTACCTTCACTGAAAAAAGTGTTTTTTTGCAAGAAGAATTAAATTCCTCGGATATAAATTTAATTTAATTTTTGGCTAATTTCGCTGCAAGCCAAGGTTGAAAGGTGTTTTTTAACCTTTTTTGTTCATTTACTTTTGAGACCGCGCTGTGGGCAAAGTTAACTCGGTTATTAATCAAAATGCAAACAAAATTATAGTTTTCCGCTTGCGGCTTACAGCTTTACTACCTATTCCAAGTTTTATGTACCTAATTCGGTTCAGCCATATCGGCGTGATTGAACCACAGACAAACAAACTTTCGCATTAATAATTATTAGAAGGATAGAACTTTTGATTTTTTTGAAAAATTCTTTTGTTTTCTCCTGTAATGTGTGATGACCATGATAATGACTGGTAAAATATTTTTATGAACAACAGCACACCTTCAAATCAGGTGGCTTATTTCGTAAAAATCTATGATTGTCATAGCCATAGCTATGAATATCAGTTGAATTTAGAGAATACTAATTCCATATTAACTATTATAGAATCTATGTACCTAATCGATTCTCATAGCTTTTGATATGAATCATAAAGCTTTTAGAAAATACTTATTTAATAGTAACTATTATAAAATCTACTTTCATAGCTATAGCTATGAAAATCATAGATTTTTACGAAATAAGCCAGATGCTGCACACATCCAAGTAAAAATATATATTCTCAACAAAATAGTACCTTCGAATAATGTGTCTGATCTCCGCTCTGGGATGTGCAAAGTGCTCATTAACACTTCGCTCAGTTAATTAAATCGATCTGGATCGCTATTATGTCCGGTAAAGAGCTCGTTTGTGTAAAGATAGTGTAAGGGTGCTTAGTCACACTCTTTTTCTCACTAGTTAGATAGATAAACTTTATATTGTAGATAAACCGAGTCTTCGCACGTATGCACTATGAACTATGAAAATTATAGGCAAATTTTTGATACATTATTGCAACTTTCGTGGGGACCGTAATGTAGTTTTTGATTGTTGAAAGACTTTTCAAAATAGGTTCAGTGGTTTTTTAGTTTTTCGTTAAAAACAAAAAAACAATTACTAATGTAGTAAAATAAAATACATAGTCAGAATCAACAAATATATACTACAGTGAGTGGCCTTATCGCTGAAAGCGATCGCTTCCATACAACCTTTGTATGGACAGGATAAACAAAATAAAAATGTATTTTACTCATCGATTACTTACACAAGAATAAGTAAAAAATACATGACAAAAATATTGGTTTCCTCACAATGTTTTCCTTCACCGTTTCCACTTCCAAGTTGTGTTTCTAGGCTTGCTTATAAGAAACAGGTAGGTGTAGCTTTACCTAGCTCTTACGAAATTTCAAAGAAATCCTTGAAATTTTTATTGAAATAATTATCTGAGAATTTGAATTTATTTTAAAAGCTGCCGTCTAGTTGATGTTATCTAGACTTTCGATTCGAAGGTCGTAGATTCTTATTCCGAACGTGTAGGTATTAGTATTTACTAAATCTCAATATGTCTCTTCATTAATATAAGTATTCTCCTTAGTTATCTAGTTCCCATAGTGTAAGCTTTGTTTACTATGGGATTAGATGGCGCTTTGTGAAATGTCCACCAATATATATTTATTTAGTTATTTTATTCTGTGACTTGACGAACTACGTCTTGTAGTCTCCACGACCATTTTGGTCGCGTCCGTTCAACCGAAGCTTTGCATAATTAAACGGGCTTTGGAGTCAATGACGCGCAATCTGCTTGGTTTACTAATATTGTACATAATGGATTGTTTGCACACCATAATCATTATTATCTATGAACGTTTTCGGTCAATGATTGAACAACAGCATACAGTTGTATACACGCGCTTTTAACTGGGAACTTATCAAATAAACATGATGAAGGTGATAATATCATATAAATTGTAATGTGAATAACAAATAAACTAGGAAAAACAAATATTTGACCAATTAGATGACTAAAAAGCAGCTGAACAAATAGTTTAAAGTCTATAAAAATAAATAAATAACAATAATTAATATTGGTGATTATTTTACGGAGCGCCATCTAGAACTCTAAGCAAATCCTGAATTATATGATAGAATGTAATATACTATATCTTGAATACATTATAGCAGCCAGATATAATTAGAATAGATGATCATCACTCAAATGTTTATCCTAGGGTGAAATCGAACGCACAACCTACAGCGCAGAAGCCCGAGCTGCTACCAACTGAGCCATGAGGCCAGAGTTATCCCCATGATTCTTAGTTGTAACCTCGACTCCACCTTGACTCAAACTGTTTTGAGGCTCCTCGAACTTCCCTCGAAAATATTCTCATGTTTGGTATCTTAAATCGATATTTTGGAGGTTCCTCAATTACGTCATTACATCTTCTGTTAAGAAATGTACATCTCAGGTACCTTGAGTTGACAATTCTGTTGACTGAGGAATCCTCGACGAGAGGCAAATTCGAGGAAATTTTATCAACGAAAGCCATCAAAATATGGTCTCGAGGTCGAGTCAATAGAGATATTTCAAAGTGACAACAAAAAATATGGGGATTATTCACCAACGCAAAGTGACCACAAAGAAAAGTGGCCAACGACATCATACGTCGTCTACTCTATTTGATTTTGATTTTACGTCCTATTAGATTAAAGCTTAGGTTTTTAATGGAATAAATGTCACTGACCAGTACGTACAGTACATATAACGGATTTTGTCTAAACCGACGCCAAACACTAATAAAAGTTTAGGAGCCGTCAGGGTGGTACAAGTTTTATCTGCCTATGAGAGATTGCAAACATGACTAAGCGTTTCGTTTCGGGATTCTTTCGGCTATCTTTTTGGCCAATATCTTTATTAAAATAATCTTTTGGTACACAATCTGATGATAGTTATATTTGTCAATGCCTGTCTTAAAATATTCTTACGCGGAACTTTCACTTGTATAAATTCTGATAACCCTGGTTATCTCGTAACACGAAGCAATTTATGTCACCAACGTCGTATTTACGGTGTGAATGTGACTACTACAATGACGACAAACACACGTCGGCGCGTGGTCCGCCTTAGCTTTTCGAATAAATTAATGATATAAATTATGTATAATTACTTATCAAAAATCTATTCTAATAGAAATCTAGATCTACATATTACCTATCTTTAACAATAAATCACAAGTTGATCTTAATAGTAGGTATCAAAGTATTTCGATCATAAATTCTAAAACGTATCATTTTGAAATAATATATTTATCGTGAAAAGTTTCTGCTATTATGTTTTCATCTTAATAGAAATCTAGGTAGGAACCTGAAGTAATATATTTATAAAAATAGGAGATGTGGCTTCGTCAGAAGTATTTAATTTTTCGTTTCGAAAAAGAGCAATCGTCGACATACAGGGCCTTAACATTACAATATACTCATAAATACTGACTGTACCATTTTGTAGGTAAATAGATACACGTGAAGCGCTATCAACTTGGACACACTCACCTATATAACACACGCGCGTCGCCCTCCTATATCATGTGTGATATTAAAATGTAGAATATGTTTAATGTTTAATAGACAAAAGTTTCGGTTTTAGTTTTCGGCCTTTAGCGTAATTAGCCGAAACTGTATTTTTTATCCTACGAACAACCTACTCTAAGCCCCAAACAAACAGAACCAGGTGGCGAATAGATTATTAAGGGCTCTGTCTCCAAACCCTTTTTAGTAATCTGTCTGTCTCTGTCTTGTCTTCGGATCATCTAATCTGTATCGTCTTTATCTACAAAAGTAGTTTATGTTGTCCTTGAAACTAACGTGATCATGTCCCTCTATTGTATAAATAATCTCTTAAATCTTGTGACAAAAAGAAAACATATTTCCAAATGCCTACAAGAAACCAGTGCCAGTGATCTGAAAAAAAATCTTGACATAACCTCATTACTACGCTACTTTTGGAGTCTACTACAGTGCATGAGTTTCCCTCACCGTGATCATCATCATCATCAGGAAGACTACTTTGCAGTGTGCATGAAGTTATATAGCGTTGACAAGCGAAGGTTTATAGATTTGCATGCAGAGGAGCCCTTATGCGACCCTTAACAGCCACTATAAGCACACAAACCTAATGGGGTTGAAGCCTAATCTATGTCATTCATCCCCTGACGCATCAGTTCCAGCTTAATGATGCTGACACGTATGCATAAAACTAATGTGTTACTGCTTGAACTGCCTGTAATTAATTAAATATGTCGCCCTACTATTAATTATAAGTAGGAGATCAACATAATATAATCGGAAACCGTCTCTTTCTTAGCATGAGCTTTCAAGAAAGCGTTTTGTCTAGAAAGATGTAGACAACAAATATTAGACAAAAGCAATAATATTATTAACTAGTGACCCGCCCGGGCTTCGCACGGGTGCAATGCTGATACTAAATATACTACAGAATGTCTTTATATAAAACGTTTTTTTTTCACAGCTTTTTTGTCATTAGACAATTATTGATGATTTCTTTTTTTCTCGAACGTTCGCGACCGGCCGAACTGCGCGTTTGACGCCTAGCTGCTAGGCCGGTCGCGAACGTTCGAGAATGTTCGTTTTACGAAGCTACTCGCTAGGTGACTCGCTAGCCTCTAGGTGCCAAGCAAGCCGCCTGCCTGTGCGTTCGCGTTTTTAATTAGGGATGACTGAGAGTGTTATAAACGTAAGAGTAGACAAATATAATCAGAAAGCTTCGAACTGCTAAGCTATCGGGAGTTACACGTATTATTGTGAGTCAACCATAAAAGATAGACATATGCTGTCGTGGAATATTTTTTATATAATTTTAAGGAGAACATTTCCGTCATACATGAATTCTGTGTAGCTTTAACCATTAAGGTTGCACACGCGACGGAAGCTTAAAAAATGGAGTAACTTCTCCCGTTTTCCCAACATTTTCCTTCACTGCTCTGCTCCTATTGATTGCAGCGTGATAAAAAGTATACTATAACCAGCTCAGAAGTATGAAAAATAATTGTACCAAGTTTCGTTAAAATCCGTCGAGTAGTTTTTGTTTCTATAACGGTTATACAGACAGACAGACAGACAGACAGACAGACAGACAGACAAAAATTTTACTGATTGCATTTTTGGCATCAGTATCGATCCCTAATCACCCCCTGATAGTTATTTTGGAAATATATTTCATGTACAGAATTGACCTCTCTACAGATTTATTATAAGTATATAGATTTTTGGGCATAGCAATTGCAAAAATGGATGAAAAAAGTAGTTTATAAACTAAAATAATAGAAAAGGAAGAATATTTGTAAAAATATTTACCACCTACGGCTAATATCCATTTCGTTCACCAATTTGAAGTCAAAAAGAAAATCTTTTGTACTTTTCCTGCAATCCAAGGCACTAACCTTACCTCTTTGTCTGGAGGGAGCACCGGCTTAAACTAGAATATCTAAAAGAAGGATTTTCCAAATGCTCAAATCCTTTTTATTGATCCCGTGCGGTTTTCAGCTCCAACCCGTTGCCAACTCTGTGCCACTGTTGATCAACTTTCAATCTAAAATGAGCTTTATTTCGCTGGTTCAAGATTCAATTTGGCACTGGTGTGGATTTTTGAATTTTGATACTTTTTGTGCTGGCACTCAGCTGGCCATTGGTTTAAAATGCCGCTGAAAATTTCGTTTCAATATCGCATACCTACTATTACCATGCAATTTAGATTTATGGAATTTTATAGTATCGCCCGATTTAGTTGTAAAATATACGGTTTAATCCTACTAACTGGGTAACTTCCAGTATGATTGGCAGGAGATGGCACTGGAAAAGGTGAAAGATGAGGCCTTTGCCCAGCAGTAGGATAGTATAGGCCAACAAAAATAATACCTACAAGTTTTTTTGATGTTAAAGTGAACCTTATTTTGTTACTGTTTTATCTTCTGTGCCATTTGCTCCACTCTGGCTTTTTTGTTTCGCCCAATAATTTAG
Organism: Hydriomena furcata; assembly: GCA_912999785.1. Lineage (NCBI taxonomy): Eukaryota > Metazoa > Arthropoda > Insecta > Lepidoptera > Geometridae > Hydriomena > Hydriomena furcata. The sequence continues at coordinate 14,455,532 of OU538834.1, forward strand.
CCAGCAAAAAGCTAATCTCGGCACTCTTTGTTACCGCTTTTGTTTACCTGCATGTGAAATAGTGGGATCTTTATCGATGTGGTTCGATTATTTGGGAAGCATGATAAGGGATTGTGTTATAGGGTGAAACTGATCGCATAGATTGGAAACCGGGGAATATTACTAAGTTTTGTGAACTCTAATACTCGTATCTATTTATATAGTAAAAGAAAGTCGTGTTCGTTATACTATTTATAACTCAAGAACAGCTGAACCGATTTGGCTGAAAATTGGTGGGGAGGTAGCTTAGACGGACATAGGATACTTTTTATCCCGTTCCCGTGGGACGTGATATAAAACGTGTTATAATAGGGAACGGAGACGGGAACTGGAACGGGAACGGAGAAGGAAACGAAGACGGGAACTTAAGACAACATTTGTTAATTCTAAAGTGATACGATGTTCGCCGGGTCAGCTTGTTAGGTATAAATGCGAAAGTAACTCTGTTTATTTGTCTGTTGCCTTTTTAAGTCTAAGACGCTGAACAGATTTTAATAAAATGTTGCAAGGAGATAGATTGCGCCCTAGAGATGGATTTAGGCTACCTTTTATTTCAATACCGCGCGGACAAAGTCAGTTGCCCAAGACTAGTCCTACTAATGTAATAAATGCGAAATTTTGTGAGTTTTTGTGTGCGTTTCTTACTCTTTCACGCAAAAACTACCTAACGAATTATAATATGAAACTTTACAGTAATATAGCTAAAAAATCCATAAAAAATCAGAATAAATAAAGGGAAAAACAACCCTAATATGATAAAAACACGCAAAAAGGATGATTTTGGTATAGATGGCGTTGGTGTGCAACAAATCTGACATCACAGACTAAAAACATTTAGTCATAGCAACGCAGTTTTGACTAATGAATGATACGCATTCTACCAAAGTTCTTAATTTATTTTATCAGTACTAGGTTTGTAGGGAAAAAATTGGAAGTTGCCTGACATAGTTTTTCCTATGTGATTATTACAAAAAAAAATTGACAGAACAACGTTTGTCACGGGTCGGCGAGTGAAATATATAATCATGTGGTGTACCTACTCGTACGAGTATTTAGAGTTAGTAAGTATATCGGCAAAAATCTAGATAGATTATTTTATAAAGATAAAATTCTAAATATAAATAACACGGCCACTGGAATATAAAAGATATACACTTTTTACCATAATCCCGAACAGTTCAGCTCCAAGAATGGCACGAGCCAGTGGGTACAACGCACGCGAATGAATCTTCATTCAGCGGCAATCTATTGGAATAAACTGGATACAGGTACGGATCTTTTCACTGAATAGTTCTCAGAGAGATTAATTTTACGAGAGTTTTGTTACATATACTCGTACTTACATAATATATTAACATCGAAAATCTTTTCAATGGTAACTGAATAAGGTGAATTATAATGAACGAGTGGAAACCTTCACGACTTTGTTTACGTGAAGTATCTTTTTAAACAGACTTTAACCCCCACTACATGAATTGAATTTCGAGAATTTATTTCTTAGTAGTCAAGTTTCAAGGACCAATGGCTGCTGATTCAGGCTGTGCGTTAATACATAGATCAATCAGGTAGTTACGCAAGAGTTTTACATATTTAGATAATCTGATTTACATAAATTATTTTCTGATCCATGCAGGTAACGGGTCAGCAAAGAAAATGGTCTTTAAATTGATGATTTTAGCGATTTGATGTATACTAGTGTTCACAAAATGCGGAGAGATGTGTGAAATAAAGCAGTAAAATGATAAATAATGATTTCAGATCGTACAACGCACATCTATTGTTTGATTTTACACATCTTTCCACTAAAATTAGATGGATAATGTTGGCTTACTCCTAACAAACGTACTCTCTGAAGAAAATAACAATTAATTGTGTTAAGAAAGCGAGCTATAAATTTAGCACCGCTTTAAATTTTAAACCAGAGAGGATTAAGCGTTACGTAAAATCCGTACACTACCAAACTACGTTGCTCCATTTGGTTACATAAATAATTAATAGCACTGGCAACACAGTTTAAAATTACTCAGATTCTGCTAGGACATCAGCCTGGCTTCGTTTACAAACAAAAATTCTATGAACTCTATGAAGCCTACGTCCTAGGTACATGTTTTTGACTACTGTGGCCTGAGCGTCTGATATAGTGTCTATTTTTGACATATTCACGATACCTTCACCATACAATAATGGTTCGTGCTGGATTCCACTCTTGAAAACGATAAACGATATATCGAGACAAACATCACATTGTTTCCGACTATATTTTAAGGATGGAACGACCGACATTATATTTGACAATTGACATCATTTATTTATTTACTGGGACAGATGACGATTTCTAAGAGTGTAGTTTGGCCAAATCGTATTGTAGCACTGTCAAATCGTTGTGCGTTTTGCACTAGGTGTTCTTATTTATAGTTTAGAGAAAAGATTTTACAAAGACACATAGACGGGTTTTTCAAAATATTCTATAAAATATCTATTTCACTGCGAGCGGGTATTTTCTCTTTGGCTGTAGCAGCGCTGTTTTAAAAGATATTTTCATTTAGAATAGTTACGTCATTTTAGAGAGAATAATAAAGCAGTTCCTCAGTGTTTGACGTAAAAGTAACTCTGATTTACGTTGTTCCTCGGTACTGAGTACTTGTTATCACACTTTGTGTCAAAAGATTTTACTTTATAAAAATACGAATTCAAACTTGCGTTTTAAGTAAAACTTCTTGAAAAAAATAGATTTGTTTCTTGTACGGCATTTTGGTAAAGATATTCTTCAAAAAGCCATCATCATCTTCCTGCCTTCATCAGTCGAGTCGGCACAACATGTATTCTTTTTCCATTTCCCTCTATCGGCCGTCATCTCATCACTCACTCCCTTCTTACTCATGTCATCTTTTACACCAGTCCATTCATCTTTTCTTTGGAAAAACAGAAAACTGTTAGCTTAAAAAGTATGCTTACCTCCATTCGTTATAGAAGCGGTGGTAGCCACGCAGAAACAGTGCAGCAGCAGTGACAGCAGCATCTTCGTCGTCATGGCAACGCAGTGGTTCATGCCCTGGTGACGTCACATCGTGTGGTCATCATTTTCTCCGCGTCCGCGTTGTTGTACGTCTTGACATTTTGGTACTCTGGAACAAGGATAATTTGACTTTATATTGAGTCAATATGTCAAGAATGACGGTTAAACTGCTTACTACAGAACACGAGGTGGTTCGAGGAAGTGTCGGCAAACGAACTTTCTTTTACATAAAGTTCTAGAAGGATGATGGAAGGCACAAACAAAAGGATGCCTAAGTCGGGTAAATGGTACTGTTGATGATGTTTATGATGTTATGACGGCAAAACAATTGTCATTTTCTAACGCAAAGTGACCACAAAAGAACCAATGACACGATAAATATTCAAATGAAATCGATGATCCTGATTATAACTTATGTAGTTGTAGTTGTACCTAATAAACTTGTGCAAACCTTTACAACACAAAAGTCCACGACTATAAATAGTTTCCAGCAGTTCCGAGTGTTATCTACATAGATACAGGCAGACAAAACGGAACGTTTGTTTGTACTTCGGTGGAGCAAGTTGGCTCGTTGGCTCAGCGTGTAGTGACCACGGTACATGCGCCACGGATCATGGAATAGTTTTAGATTCACACGTTATGCTTTTTATTGAAAAAGCGTCTATTTGTAAAACTAGTGAATTCACATACAAAACAACTACTACCAAAAGTTACCATGGGCCAGATTAAATATTGGTAATATCTCTAAAAAAAATGCTGTCCGTATGTTGCGTTTTCGAGAAAAACTCGTATTGATAAAATGAAAATGAAAATGTATTCCGTACCAGCAGTACCTATAAGTAATGCTGATGTAATTATTGAATATTTTTTTACCATTAAACTTTTAAAGGTTAGCAAAATTTTAATAAATATCTATAGCAACGTGGAACACGTAAAAAAAGCGAAAAATAGCGCTGAACTGATTTTGATTAAATTTGTCGTTAACATAGCTTAAACCTGAGAAAGGACAGCCACTTTTGTTGAATTAATGAAAATTAAAGCTACATTCTGGTTTTTTTCTTTTGATTATTCTGGATACTCGATACTGTGTACCGATAAGTACCTATTTTGACAAAGCATTATAATTTTAACAAAATTGATTATATTTTCCTTCTCTGGCTTTCATGAAAATATTAGATTGCAAGAAAAAGCTTTTAAATTGCCTCGCACCGTAGAAAGCCATCATGGACGCGCTCATTAAATAACCATTACCTACTTAACGTTACCCAATTTACTTCAAGGTCCCCTTAATCTTTTATACCATCATTATCCATAAATCGAAGAAGGTTCTCGAAAGCAAGGATCGTAAAACAATGAAACGCACATTTGTACTGAAACAGAACATTACCTGCCCATAACATTATCGGTGCCATAAAGCTACCCGTTGTTCCAAATTCCAATAGCAAATGCTCGCAATTTTCTTTATTGCATCGTCGTATCACGGCCAGAATCACCAGAGCTGCTAGTGATTCTGTAACAGCCCTTTGCGAAACTGTTTATGGGACTGCTTCGGGGGGTGGGGGAGGCCTATGTAATTTGGTGGCAGATAGGTTTCGTGAGCTCGTTCCGCGACAATTTTTTTGACCGAATTCGTTGCACGAGAACTCTATTTGTCAGACATGCCCCCAGGGCCAGGTCCCGCTGTGTATGATGGAAATGAGACTCTGACGTCAGCATCAATTCCCGCTGTTATTCGAACCGTCTTCCCCCTTTGTTGACGAATGACGCTAATAAATTTTATTGTGGAGTTGTCGTTGAAAGGTTTAGCCGCTTACCATATTGTGGGGAATTTATTTAATTTTATTTGTGGGAGCAGAGTGATTGAATTATTTTACTTAGAACTTGTTATTTTAACTTCGCTACCTGTCATTCTGTCATTAAATATTGCAACTAGAGTAATTAAGATAGCCTGGGCTTGTTCATTTATAAATCAATTAAGGCGCTTCGAAAATATTATTTATTAGCTTTAAATTTCTCACTGCGAGTTTAAGAACTTATAAATTTGAGTTTTCAAGGATTCTAGGAATAACTATCGTTAAGTTTTCTGTTTAACTTCTTCGAACTGTCTGGTTTATATTAAATTTTTCAATTATTAGTTTCATATTATTAAATCGTAACAATATCAAGAAAATAGACAGCTCTATTTTTAGTTGGCTGCGTCGGGTTATTTTTTGAATGTAAAAGGTTTATTTTTGTATGTAAACAGATTTCTTCATCCCTTATATCACCATGGAATTTTGTGATTGAGGTATCATTTCAAAGACCTATGTTTTGATAGCGCTATACATACATACATACATACAAATTACTTCAGACTGTAAACATTTTATATAAAAAACGTAATTATAATATTAATTGTTCGTGGTAAACAAAAACTATTGTTAAATCATTTTAGTACATAAACGTTAATCACCCTTGAAGTATAAGCCGTTAAAATGAAAAATGTAACACTAACTGAATCATTTGTAACAGTCCTCTTTTTGTACCAGTCGTCATTTCGTAACAGTATTTTTATAGCGATTGTACTCGCAGCAGTAATTAGATGATGGATGGTTTGAAAAATTTCACGAAATTACAACATTTTAACTTAACAAGAAAATGTAGAGATTAGAGATCCGTCTGTACGAATTGGTTTGTATCCTTGTATACTTATCGGTATAAAAAAATGTGACCATGATAGTCAAAATGTAGTCTCATGGAGCAAGAAATGAATAATACAAAAATTAGAAAAATTGTTTTAAATACATGAGTTATGTCTTTATACAAATTGGTTTCTGACTTGCTTGAATGCGCATTGAAATCTTCTATAGTATTATTTTATTAATTGTGTTTAATTTGGGTCACAGCTCTAAAAGAAAACTACTATAGTGAGTCAAATACTTGTTTATGATTTTGTAAAGTTTTAATGTGTGAAAGATTCTTGCAATGTAAAGTAAAATAAACTGTGAATCACAAGCAAAATAAACATATCCTCAGACCTTTAAAACTCTAGATTCATAAAGTTTTTTACAGGAAAGCATATCACACTATAGCAAATGCTCACTGCAAGTTCATAACCGCGATTTCAAAGAATTTTATATGGACGATCACTTTACGGATCTTCATCCTGCTACTTTCTTTGTCCGAATTTAAAGGTTATTGGTTCAGTGACTTCACGTTGCCGGCCATTTTCGTTTATACTGTGCCCAGAGTATAATAAGACTACTTCTGAAGTCCCGAAAACTGAAACTGGATGTTCGGAAAATACATCTTGAGATATTATCAAAAGAGAAAAAAAATGGCTAATTTCCTACTTCAGAATTTGGCACCTTTGCAAAATCATGTTGCCGAATGAAAATTGTATTTTTTATTAAATAGCATTGTCATTATCATGGATTCCATAATCAGTATTTCATCATTTCGAATCCATATAAAACAATCAAAAGTTGAACATTCTTCAGAATCAAGCAATTTGGTTTTAACATGAGGAATTGGTAGTTTTCAGGAATATCCCCTATATAAATGTATATTAAACCTTGTTAATTATTCCGCCATAACAGAGGAGCACAGTTTATATTCAACCAAAATATTAACTTGTAATCCTTGTCCCATTCGAGTGGATTCATAGTGACGCTAATTATATGTAAAGACGGTGTAATCTTTTAGGAAATTGAATGTTTACAACAATTTGTCCGGTGGCCTAGTTTTATCGATTTATTTAACAAAGCCACTACTTTTAGTAAAAATAAAATAAAATAAATAGGATCACGACTGTCATTCCCATATACGGTAGACATCCTCTTAGATCTCCAGGTGCTTAGATCCTTTGAAGATGTCTAGAGGGGGTAGTCAGAGGCACGTCCAAACATTATATTTGGCACATGCCCTCATTTTGCAGTAGTTAGCATACCATACGTGACAGGTTGCAAGACCATCGCTGCTTTATAAGAATACTAACTGGTTTCCTCACGATGTTTTCCTTCACCGTTTTGAGCACGTTTTTGATGCGCATATAAATTTTTCGAATACAAAAATCCATTGATGCACGCCGGGATTCGAACCCACGACCTTCGAAATGAAAGTCGTGGTACCTCCCACTCGGTAAAATGTAGTAAATTAATAATGAGTGTATATGAAGGTGCGTGTAAGATAACAACCAATAAGCATGGTCTTGCCATGTGAATGTTGTGTGTTGGGTGTGTTTTTTTCTTCAAGTCATGTTTAACGGCAAAACATGATAAAAAGGTTGAACCGTTTTGTAGCCCTACTTTTCAAAGGAACAAAGAACTCTTATAATTTCATCTTGTCCGTCTATCCATCCGTCATCTGTGGAACCGTTTTACTCACAAACAACTGTTTGCTGTATGTATATATGTATGAAGGAAGGTACTATAATACTAACATGCTGGTCTTGTGCACGGTAATACATATTAATGACACTTACAATGTTAATCCGAGTTTGAACACCAAACAGCTTATATAGACATAAGGACTACGGGACCCAAGAGGTTTCATGAGTGATAAAATCAATGAATATTGCGTATTAATAAATTGAAAGCAGTAAAGCTATGTAAAGAAATTACATTTATACTTACGTATCAACGTATTATGAAACTAGTAAAAAAAATTACATAAAAAAATGTGCTTTTATGTTATACATACTGAAGTAATGTGGGTGTGTATTGGTGAACATTTCACACAACCATCTAGCCCCAAACGAAGCAAAGCTATGGAAATGAGATACCTGAAAGAATACTTATTATGATACGTTTTTACACATACTTAAATAAATGTAAACATTTGACACAGAACACTAAACAAACATCTATGTTAATCAAAAGATGTTCAAAGTAATCTGGTTTCCATAGTGCAAACTTTGCTTAGTTTGGAGCTAGATTGGCGTTGAGTAAAAATGTATAATAATCTAATATTTATTATTATTATTATTTATACTTGGGTTCCCTACATCATACCCTATGAGTGCCATCGTAACACAAAAACCTAGATCGTTCAATTATCTCTCTTGCTGCGGGTATCGAAGCAGCACCTCTTGCGTCTTAATTGGGTACTCGACCATCAAGTCATCGTCTGGAAATCAAGGTCAATGTTGCAACTAAAAATAGAGTAGTAGTTATATCGGTTTTAATTATATAGACAAAATAAATAAAAAAATAATGGTGGACATTTCACACATCGCCATATAGCCCTAAACTACATCAACAGCCTACAAACTAAAGCATAGAAGGCAGAGTTACTACCAACTGAGCTGTGAGGGCAGTCAGACTAACAAGATATTATTTGAGCAGAATAAATAGTACCATAATCCATTAGGTAAGTTATCAAGATAATAAATGTTCTAAAAAAATATCTCAAGATCTAGGACAACAGCCCGCATGTTGTTAACGGCCATTAAAATATATCACGGTCTAAGAAATATCGCGACGTCTATCTCACTATCTCAGTAGGGCAATAAGTTTCTTGTGTCTCTCTAACAAGCCTTTACTAAAATATTACTTTGAGACTTTCCAAGATGGCCGACAAGAAGAATAAAGTACTGAGAGTGGTCAAACTTCGGGCGTTTTTATTACACGACACGGTTTGCTGGTAATATTATACATAATATATTATGATGTAGCGGAATCATTGTTCTCAAAGTGATGATTATACGATTAGATGTCTGTGCTTACACGCAACGATGACATAGATCTCATCATAGATGCGAAAGTGACCTTATTGATCTTGGTGGAAATTACATTGATTTTTACAAGCTTTATAACTTGCACTGTTCGTATGTTTGTTTATATTTATTTTATTCTAATCTTTCTAAATTTGCAAACCATTTTCGACCATTTCTTGGTATCGAGTTCGAGTGGAAATTTTGCTGGTGACAATACAATAAAATGTTCACTATTTTGGTGGCCACCAAATTGCTAGCTGATCTGAAGTCATGAGTCAACGGAACTCCTGAGAAAATAGTCTAATTGAGTTAAAACTTTGCACACCTATCTATCTCCAATGACAATGTAAAATTATAGTAGCTCGAATGTAGTCATAGGAATTACTTAACTACACAACATAATCACGTGGTGTTTGGGCTGTTGGATTTGTCTTGACGAGTACTAAAGCCTTACAATTTTAAAAGCTTGTTTCCAAAAATATATTTCTAATAAAAAAACACTTTTTATCGGAAAATTGTGACTGTTTTTATTGTCATTGTTTTTATTATATTTATATATGTCACTCTTATTTAGCTTTAGGAGATAATAAATGTTGTCACAAAATCAACTTATTCTTTCTTTCTTTTATTCAAATCTCGGTCGTGCACTATTGTTTTTTTTTATTCTAAAAAATGGGTGTGTGTTTATTATTAGCCCTCGCTTAAAACGGTGAAGGACAATATATCTCTTCTAACTAAGATGAGTATGGTATAGGTGATAGGCAAATCTAAAATGTATCTAAAAGCATGTTATAGGCATAATGTACAGTACGGCGTTCTGTAAGTGAGTGAAAAGTTACACTTGCCTCAGTATAAATGATGCGATAAGGATGCCAGCCACAAGTGCACGATCAGGGTATGCTCATAAGTTAATAGCTTAGTGCCTATTTGCGTATTAGCCTGAAGAGTCATCACCGGAGGAGGAGGCCCGAGGCTAATCCGGAGATGAATTTATTGTTTGCTGAGCATAATCCAATACGTATGGCCGCATTCAAGTGAGCCGATATGATTAGCACCACTATTGATATTGGAATAATTACGAGAAGCATGTATGTGTACAAATAAGCCAAGGCTTGTATGGGTGCCATTAAAAAGAGGATTTTTTTTATGAATGCGAATAGATTTTTCTCAATTACTGCAAAACATACAGTTTTTTATGACAAAGATAACTTAAGGATTTAATCTAGATAAATTATACACAGACACACGATTGGTGAAACTTTTCTCGATATATTTATTTTCCAAAGTTGACTCTTCCAAAATACTAAGAATGTTATTACTCAAACTATAAATGTCTAAACAGTTGATTTTTACCTTACCTTAATCAATTATTTTTTAAGTTTTTTGTGATTTTTTTTTCAAGTTATTACGGTTTTATCACTTTTTCCGTCTTGTCCGAGTACTCAGCCCATACAAAAAATCTAAAATTTAAAATATCACCTCTGTCTTGGTCTCTGCTTAAAACCTTCAAGCAACTCACACGCTTGGTAAAACACGTGGTGAAGTATACCTCGTTATGTTGCTTTGTATGTAATTCGCTGACTGGTGCACACATCATTCGACCAACCGCACGCCAATCTGCGCAATGGTCAATACAAGAAACCCTAAATCGGGCTAAGTCTTGTACTAGATATGTTTTTTTCTGCACTTAAGGCTGACCTAGCTAAAACAAGTTAGGACATAGTAGATGCTAAGCAAGATTATTATAGTGTCTCGTATATAATTAAAAAGTTTACCTGACATTACATAAATCACGTTGAATAGATATTAAATGCAAGGGGCATTTCTCAGCATTTTAGATTCATAATTATTTTGGTTATTCATAAAAACATATACATTACTAGCTTTTGTCAACGTACTGTATAAAATGATGTGGATGTCACTCTCAGGCCCATAAACTATTTCTATGTAAAAATCATAGCGATTCGTTGCTTCGATACCAAAGCAAGACAAACCAACAAACCTAAAAACACACTTTTACAATTAGTAAAGAAACTATTTCACAAAGGTTTTATCTTGACGGCCTCACAGCTCAGTTGGTAGTAGCTCTGCCTTCTGCGCTGTAGGTTGTGGGTTCGATCCCCACCCGGAATAAACATTTGTGTGATGAACATAGATGTTTGTTCTGTGTCTGGGTGTTAATATGTATAATAAGTATGTATTTACAAATAAAAAACATGTATAAATAGTCTATCAGTTATCTGGTTCCCATAGTACAAGCTTTGCTTAGTTTGGGGCTAGATGGCGCTGTGTGAAATGTCAAAAAAAAAAAAAAAAAAAAAAAAAAAACTACCAGTCGAGATAGTAGCCGAGGGGGAGAATCGAAACAGAGACGTAATGATTTTAGAAATTACCTTTACGTCTCCTTGATCCGATTTGTCTTGATATAAAATAAATTAAGTCGTGTGCACATACGTCTTCTAAATCAGAGTGTAAAGCTTATTACCCGGCTGTGGCTCGTGCCAAAGCTGGATTATTGTCAGTTACCAGCGAGTCTCACAGCTCACTAAAGAAAGGCTTAGTCACTATACTTTATTATAGACTAGCTGCCCGCCCCGGTTTTGCACGGGTGTAGGTACTAATGCTTTTGTTGTATTTTATATTTAATTATTGCAATTTTTATTCTAAATTAACTTAAAGCCCATTTTACTCTCTGATAATGTATGTAGTGCGCAGACCATTCAACTCACCCTAGTTTCCACCTATGCGGAGCTATGCGGATGCGGAGCAGCGCTCGGCATTTTCAAACTCGATATTTTGAGCGCTGTCATTGGTCCGCTCCGTACAGTTTCACACAGTTCCGCGTTGGTGAAAACCCACCCTAATACCCCGAGTGAACCAGATAGTATTTTCTCAGCTTGTTTTTTACGGCGATCGGCGCTTGGCACGAGGCGGCTGGCACCGCTTGCTTATTTCCACTGTTCACTTCAATTTGGTCGGAGAGCTAATTATGATTGTGTTTCTTGAAATCGTGCTTGTACGATAATTAATTCATTTAAAATTACGTTTCTTTTGTTCATTAATTTTTTTATTCAAAATTATATACCTTTAACGTGGCTCTGTAACAACAATAATGATGTACGATGTGTTGTTTTTGTATAAAATACTAGCTGACCCGTGCCCTCTTCGCTGGGCGACAGACATTTCTAAATGTGATTATTTTGAATAGGTAGGCTATGGTATGGTTTAAATGGAGATGGGTATCCGCGGAATATACGCAAGTTGCCCCGTGAGGATAGTCATTGGTAGCCAGGATTTTAATATGCCGCAACTTTTATATCCGTAGTCATAAGACTTTACCATTACGGCCCAAACCCGCTGCAGAGCATGCTGTGCACGGGCACGCAACATATTTTAGCTGCGTGGGTTCATTTGTTTGACAACGTGAGTCTACATTTCCACCACGAATATTAATCCACAATCACAACTATGTAAAACACAGTATAGTTTTGAATCGTTTTTTTTTCATCATTTTAAAACGTTTGCGTGTATCGCGTACACAGCGAACATAGCGTTGACAGCGTTGAGCTACGTGAGCATTATATTCGAGCAAGCCACGCGTGCACCAATGACGACAAATCATGCATAGCGTGTCCGTGGGTTGCAATGGATACAATTACATACATATTATTTTAAATCTGTCAACGCCATGCTCGCTGTGTACGCGGTACACGCAAACGTGATGAACGTATGATTCAAAACTGTGCTGCGCTACAGTTTTACATAGTTGTGAGTTAATATTCATATATAGCGTGTGCAGTACTGGAAATGTAGACTCACGTTACCAATCAAATGAACCAACGCAGCTAAAATAAAACTAAAAATAAATCTAAAAAAAAACAAATCTTTAAAAATATAAATAGGATCACGACTTTTATCCCCAAGTACCTATGGAAGACATCCTCACAGATCTCCAGACGCTTAGATCCTTCGAAGATGTGTAGTGTGGGTAGTCAGAAGCACGTCCAAACATTATATTTGGCACATGCCTACATTTTGCAGTAGTTACCATTCCATACGTTATAGGTTGCAAGCTCATCGCCGCTTATAAGAATACTAACTGGTTTCCTCACGATGTTTTCCTTAACTGTTTTGAGCACGTGTTTTTGATGCGTATATAAATTTTTCGAAAAAAAAGTCGAAGACCTCCTTCTCGGCCAACACGGCTTTTCTCTTTATAATATTAGTATACCAACTAAAATAACCCATAATGGTTCAGCAAGCCAACACAAATATAAAAAATGTTTGCGCCTTATATTATATAGTAGGTACACAGTGCTGATATCTGTTGAGTTTTTTATGAACTAATGTATAATTCGTAATTATTTTTTAGGGTTCCGTACCCAAAGGGTAAAAACGGGACCCTATTACTACTTAGTCTTATTTAAGACTTCGCTGTCCGTCTGTCCGTCTGTCTGTCACAGGGCTGTATCTTATGAACTGTGATAGCTAGACAGTTGAAATTTTCACAAATGATGTATTTCTGTTTCCGCTATAACAACAAATACTAAAAATAAAATAATATAAATATTTAAGTGGGGCTCCCATACAACAAAGATGTTTTTTTGCTGTTTATTATAGATAATGGTACGAAACCCTTCGTGAGCGAGTCCGACTCGCACTTGGTCGGTTTTATTTTATTCTTTTTCTTTCGAATGTCGACAGCATGTTGACCAACTTTGCCTAAAGCAGTATATTAATATCTCATATAGATTACCCAAACCCAGACCGCTATAGTTCCACATCTGGTATTCCGATCTTCCAAAATTATAGCCTTTAGGTTGCCTAAGACTAATAGCTTCATAATAAAAAAAAGTTTCATCAAAATCCGTTCAGTAGTTTTTGCGTGAAAGCCAGACACGAGACAGACAGACAGACAGACAGACAAAAAAATTTAAATGTTTTTTTATGGCTTATGTTACTTGTATGTAGACCCCTAGGAGTATTTTTTTTAGATTTTATTCAATGTACAGAATTGAACTCTTCTACAGCTTTATTATATGTATAGACTAGCGACCCGCCCCGGCTTCGCACGGGTAGCATGTTATTATACATATAAACCTTTCTCCTGAATAACTCTATCTATTAAAAAAAACCGCATCAAAATCCGTTGTGTAGTTTTAAAGATATAAGCAAATATACATACATACAGACGCGGGAAGCGGAAAGCGACTTGCTTTATACTATGTAGTGATATATAGAAGATAGATAGATATAGATATGTATAGATGAATGAATGAATGAATGAATGAATGACGTATTATTTTGACTCGGAAACAGTATTACAATGATATTAGATTTTTGGATTTGCTATCCTTTAAGAGCTCTTGAGTTAATTAATTACTAATTTAGAGATTACTTTGTTAATAGTTATTGTTGATTTATGGTAGGTTTCAATAGCTTGTGGTACCATCTGTTCCTATTTGAACGGAAGTACGATTGGAGGGGAAAGATGGATTGAAATGCGGTCGGATCTCACTTTGCGTGTGGCGTTACAGCTGAACAGACCTTCCTTGTAAGTGCTTTGTTAATTTTCAAATACAATTTTCTTTTTACCCGACTGCGCCAAAAGAAGGGTAATAGTTTTCTTGTTATTATATAGACTACTAGCTGACCCGTGACATACTTTGTCCTGACAAATTTCAATAATCGCATAGAGTAACGCACGTTGCTATGACGACTGATGTCAACACTGATGTCAGATTTGTTGCACAGTAACGCCATCTATACCAAAATCATCCTTTTTGCGTTTTCTTATCATTAAGGAGTTGCTTTTCGGATTATAAGTTCTTAAATTATAAGTTTAATTATAAGTTTATCTACATACTACAGCAAATTTCATCTTAATCCGTTTTGTCGTTTATTTTTAATTAGGGAACAAACATAGCAGCCTTATCACAAACTTTCGCATTTATAATATTACTAGCGACCCGCCCCGGCTTCGCACGGGTAGCATGTTATTATACATATAAACCTTCCTCCTGAATCACTCTATCTATTAAAAAAAAGACTTGTGGCACTCGGAGACTGCCGCGGTAAAGCTATTGCATGTAATTTTTTATCAACTTATGTAATTATAATTATTTATTTTAGCATTCCACACGTAACAGGTTGCAAGCCCGTTGCCGCTTTCAAGAATACTAACAGGTTTCCTCACGATGTTTTCCTTCACCGTTATAAACACGTGTAACGCGCATATACATTTTTCGAACAGAAATATCCATTGATGCACGGCCAGGATTTGAACAAGAAATTAATTTGAAATTAAGTACCTATTTACCTAACTACATGAATTCAATAATTCAATTTCATACTTTTTAGTCGATCATGTGAAGTACCACCTATTAACCGACTTACTTTACCGATAGTGGTAAAATAGCGCCACCTGCCAGCGGACTTGCAAACATCTTTCATCTTACCTCTCAAACTCCGAGCGGTCGCATCGCACATGAGACCGCGAAAAGTAGGTACTTATAATAACGTAATAACATCAAATTAAACTAGATGGCGCTGGAATGCAAAAATCACTCTAACACTCACACTCACGCAATACGTCGTAAAATTTTCGTTACGAAATTTCTGGATTCGGTCTCCACGCTCAAGGCCCGCGATAGAAGCTATGCAATAGCTTAAAAACCGCATCAAAATCCGTTGTGTAGTTTTAAAGATATAAAAGCAAACGTACATACGCGGGAAGCGGAAAGCGACTTTGCTTTATA
Source organism: Hydriomena furcata (assembly GCA_912999785.1). Lineage (NCBI taxonomy): Eukaryota > Metazoa > Arthropoda > Insecta > Lepidoptera > Geometridae > Hydriomena > Hydriomena furcata. The sequence continues at coordinate 14,471,040 of OU538834.1, forward strand.
CTATGTAGTGATGTAGTGATTAGGATTAGGATTAGGATTAGGATGTCACAACGTCACCTCATATGTTGTAATCTGTCAAGTCGTTTGAGCTGTAGAGCGTGCCAAACAAATGCACATAAATACAAGGTGTCTCAAAAGTAAGTTCACATTTGCTTATCTTATTACGCGAAAGCAACTATTCTGAGGGGCGCGGGGGGTATGTCAGTCGGTAGTCTGGCTCTTGGGAATTTAGTCGCTATGGAGCGTTTCTCTGGTGCGGACCGTGCGTTGTGCGTACGTGAGTTTTGCAGTATTCGACATATTCGTCACTTAAATGATGCATTTCTCATCAATATAGTTACATATTAACTTACTAGACCAGAGATTCTCAGAAGGACCAACTTTACCAGTAAAGGCGTAGCTTAAACGAAACTATCCGAACAAATGTACAGATAAACATGAAATTGTACAATAAACCGACCTTAGGCAAGACTACGCAGGTAAACCAAATGATAGGCACTGAAGTAGAACTTTATTTACAAAAAGAGGCTTCCGTAAAATAACGGCCGCAGTTAAAAAAATATCAACATGAGAATCCCAATCAAGTTGCCACTTTCATCGGTTTTTCCCGTTTAGTATATACATATTTTGAAAAATAAACACATCGATTCCGCCGATAGTTTCCACGATGTTGTCTCTTCGTTTACGCCCCCTCAGGGTGTAAACTCCTCAAAAAACGGAAAAACCGAGATCCGTTCAGTGATACCCTCGAGCTAGTTGCTCCAACCTAACTTTTAGTCAACCGCGGCGCCTTATGCGCTCGCCATAACGCTGACATAGGTCTCTGTGATCCACATACAAAAGAGCATAATACACGAAAATACGTTCAAAGCAAAAAAGCGTAAACATAACGAAATAAAACTCTATTTATTGTTGCTTTTTTTGGTCACTAGCTTCCGCTCACAGCTTCGCTTGTGTGATACCTGGTCAAAAGTATTCTATATGCTAATCCAGGATATAAGCTATGTAACATTTCATCCAAATAACGGATTTGGATGATTGTTTGAAAAATGAATGGAAGATGAATTCTGAGAACTTTGAGGTAATTCCACCAAGCTCCAGTAGTAGAACAGTTCCGAGTCATAGACTCCCAACTCCGATAAATATTACGGCCACTGTCACAGTGACAGCTTCTTAGAAAACTGCAAGGAAAAGTACCAAAGCAAAGGTACGGCAAACACAAGTAGGTACTCAAGTCGGACTTAACTTTGTACATAAATACAATTTCGACGGCAAAAGTCATGTCCAACGTGTTAATGAAACTACGTTTGAAACAAGAGCGCTTCACCTTAGCGGTGTCCTAGCCTTCATTAAAGGGTGGAGTGCCTCAAGGCAGCGTAATGGGGCCGCCTCTTCTCCACCTTGTTATCTCATACGGCATACGCCTTTGTGTCCCCTGGACCCACTTGCGTCGTTAGGGCGTATAAGGCATTGTGTGCACAATTAGTTAACTGAACAGTTTTGATACAGTTGCTTCGATTGTTTGTTTGCTTGTTATTTGCTTGTTATCACAGGTGTGTTCGGAGTTTAAATGAGGAATGTGGTTGTAAATGTTTAGAGTAATTAGCATCAGTTTCTGAAAAAAAATGAAAGAAATGGGATCTCGATTGTATTCCATCAGAATTCAGGTGCTCAGACCCGCGAAGATTTCTAAAGAGGGTAGTCAGGGGTGAGTTCAAACTTTACATTGCTACAAATATTAATACAAACCTAACCTAACGATGTTTTGCGTCACCGTTTTTTGAGTACGTATTAATGCGCTACAATACGTATTAATATGATTTTTAAAAATAGAAAATTCCGTCGACTTACGCCCGGGATTCGAATTCACGATTGAAAGTCGAGGTACTTCCCGTGTGACCTGCATCTGCTTTAAATTTTTGATAATTTGCAATGCTCGCTTACTAGCGAGAGACGAACTCAGAAACTAGTGCTGAAAGCTCTGATAGTTTCGTAGCTGTTCGTACTTATCAGAATATTAACGAAGGTGCCCGGAGGTGGAATACTCCTAGTATTCAAGGTATGCAAATGTTTCTTTAGACTACTAAATAAACTTAACATTTGGCGTGCTTGTCTTTACTTAGCTCTTGCCAAGTAATACGAGTAAGCTTGAGATATGATAGCTTTACAGAATGCCTTATATAAACACTATGTGCTTTGATGTGACACATTGTGTTTGGCGTTTTGTAAATCCATCAGCTTCCATAAAATAAACAGTTTTCCATTCCATTGACCGTTGCAAAGAGCATTATTTCCATCGAGCGCTGCCAAGCATTTACACTCGAGCGATAAAATAAATAAATTCCAACGATGATAGAATCCCGTGTCAATAATTTATTATGTTCGTTTCCTTTTAAAACGATGCCATTAGCGCTTGGAGTGCTCCCTTCTTGGCTCGAATATTCCACTCGAAAAGGAATTTTCTAGAATCCACGTTAACGTGAGAATGTCAAATTTTATCTTGCATTAAGGAAATCGGACTTTTACAAATGGTGCTCATCAAATTTCTGCCAGCGCTGGAGATAAATGTGTGAATGATTTGATACCCAATTTGCGCTAAGACCTCAATGGCGTCAACTCATTTTACTTCCAACTTGATAGATCTGTTATGCGGTGTTAGGTATAGTGGTTAGGTACGTGATAAAATAACGATAGCAAGGTGTGCTGATTCCTATGTTCTTTGTTGTTGGCTACCCTTAAAAAGAAGCGATCAGCAAAAGCTTCGCAACATCTCGCGATACGCGAGCAGTCGCTGTCCGTGCGGAATAATAGTCGGCAATTTTGTCTATTGCATTACCGGTGTTCGATAAAAGAAAATCCAAAGTGGCCGTAATGAGAGCTACACAAAGGCTATCAAGTGGCGTAGTGAAAGGTCGCGGTGCCGTTACGATCTGTAGTGCTTCTTATAAAACGTCGATTGCCTTTCGACGGCGCCCATTGTGCTAAACCCTAAAATGCCTCCGGGCCTTTGGTAGTGCGTGGAACCATAATCGCTGGCTCTTTTTGTCCGTCCCCTTTTTTGCAAGACAGATACGAACGGGTAATAATTGAAGCATTAACCTTTTGTTACAGTCGTTTTGGATTTTAATGCGATTTTGCGTCCACTTTGATTTCATTTTGAGGATTTGCTTGTATCTCTTGTAAAATGGCATTCAAATTTTTGGGATTTTGTATAAATCCCGGGTCTTTAGCTCGAGTGCCGTGATTATTGGAATTTACGGGATTATCCTTGATTCTGTTTATCTGTGTGATTTTGTTTATACATAACTGAAATACCTAAGTTAAACAATTGTGTAAACTTAACTACCGACAGGGTAGATGTTTACTAAAGAAACGGCACGTTTACTTCAACACAAAGTAATAAGCTTGTTGCGCCCACGTGAACACTGAACACATAGTAAATTCAGGATTATAAAAATACAATCTCTCTGTGAATAAATTCAGTAAATCTTTATTATAAGAGTCCAAGTTACGTGCTTCAAAAGGCTTGAAAATGTTTTTATTGCAAAGATTTTACTTTGTTTCGTGGAATTTATCATCAAAGTTTATCGTAACGTGTATATTCATAAGTGTTTATTCATTGGATAAAAAAAATCGTTGGATTATAAAACCGAATATTTTTTTTTAAGGAAAACTTCAGAATAAATATTGAAAAGAGCGAGACTTAATGAAGAAAATATGAAGACAACACAAAGGCTGATCCGTAGTTGCCGCAGCCCGCAGATCTCAGACCGTTCTCGACAATCAAATGGAAATGAATAGACATCAAGCCATCTTTATCTAAAAAAGATCAACAAAACGAATTTCAAAATCTCGACTCGGCATCTCGTCCGTTTGTAAATGAACTAAGGCCTGTGGAACCCTGAGGCGGGATTAAAGAGATCCGGCGATCTGAATGCTGTTTCGCTTTGCATTTTTTTGGGATTTGTTTTCAAAATGAAAAACAGCCGTTTTCTTAACAGATTTTGCCGTTGTTTATTTGGTTGCTTTTGGACTGACTTTGTTATGGTAAGATTCTTGGAACGAATCTTAAGGAACCATTGTTTTGAGTTATACCAACAAGATCTAACCAAAATGCTAATTAATACAATACACACTAATTCAAAATACATCCAAACAACAAACAACCACACAACAAAGTCAAAGTCAAATCATCAATATCAAAACCACATTTTGATAAATAACCTATTGATAATGAGAGACGATCAATTGCAATTGACTATGATTACGTGATGATGATTAACCAGTTGAAAGGCGATTGTTGGACCTTCAATAAATTACGTAAATACCTTACAAAGATAACGAAGTACATTTGGTCTGGTATTATCAGGGCTTGTTTAATCTGGCTTTTATGTTTTTCTCTTCAAGACAATGGTCAACAATGCCATCTAAAATTATCATAGCTTTCGATAAGTTTCATGTACCTATTGAAGATATCTAAGTATAATATTGATGTGAGTATACACTATTAGAGGTCGGTTGGTATAAAGAGTATCATACCGATTATATTTGGCAATGCACACACCTTGCTGTAGTTACCATTATTACACGTGACAGTTACAAGCCTATTCGACAAAAGATTTGAAATGTTACAATTTAAGGACCGAGTATTGCATTTCTTAGAGGACGCAATTTTATTTTTGGGACATGTGTGGGGGGTTATTAGAAGCTTAACCTCAAGTTTGTGGGGTCGCCACCCTTGTCCCCCGGCCGCCATCTTGGAAAAAGGGATGAAAACACTTTTTTCGCTATATCTCGGAAACTATGCGTCTTACAAAAAAATTGTCAAATCATAATTTGTAGCAAATTGTTTTGCCTACAAATATGTACATATAACTTTTTGCCCTAAATTAAAAATTCAAGAAGTTATAAGCAAAAAAGTGTGATTTTTTTATTAAAAATTTACTTTTTTGCTCTATTACTTTTTTTTTATACATTTTACAAAAAAAATACCTCAGACCAATCTTGTAGATGATCTTTTGAGGAAATTTTTTTAATATAATTTTTTTTTTAATTTCATTAATTTAAAACGCTGTTACAGCGCTCCAAAGTTGACCGGGTTCGTCAATGCTCATGAGAATCCGGTCGAAACGAAATGTTTAACTTATTTTTTTTTTATTGTGAATATATTCTTACATAATTTTTGTTAAATTTGTATAACTTTACTAATTCATTCCTAACTCTATTCTTTACAATAGAACTTACCAAATTTAACTTTTCGAATGTTAATCAGGTAGAAAAGGTCTGAGTTACCGTTTGGGGAAGGCACATCTGCCTGCTACGACTATTATTATTATAGTCCAGGTCCAATAGTGGTTCTGAAGATATCAAAATCCTGAAGATTGGGGCTGGAAAAAGCATGCAAACATTTGGATGCCAATACAAGTTTCCAAGCCCCCAGCACCCCCCGATCTCATGAAATTAATTTTCTGCAGATGCAAAGGAAACTGTGGAAGCATGTGTGGCTGCAGAAAAGCAGGCCTGAAATGCTCTACAGTATGCCTCCATTGTTCTGGCGAAACATGCAGCAACATTATGGAAATATCAAAGTTAATAGAAGAAAATGAATTTGAAGATGAACTTCCAACTATGACTCCAATTTTAACTCCTGTCTTTCCTCAAACTTTTACATTTGACGTTGATTTAGATTCTGAGCCACAGCCTGGACCATCGAAGAAAAGTCGATTAGAGTAATAGCTAGCTAATGTGAATAAAAATGTTATGATGTTTAGAATTACCTTATAAGCAAGATGTCCGTGGATTAGGCCTACTGAGGATATCACGTAAAAAAAACGCGCCTGCAGACTCTACCTCATAGGTGGCGGTGAAAAGAGATAGGAATGAATAAGTAAAGTTGTACGTATTTAACATAAAATATGTAAAAATATATTTACAATAAAAAAAAATAAGTTAATCCTTTCGTTTCGACCGGATTCTCATGAACATTGACGAACCCGGTCAACTTTGGAGCGCTGTAACAGCGTTTTAAATGAATGAAATCAAAAAAAAATTTAGGGATTTTTTTTCCTCAAAAGATCATCTACAAGATTGGTCTGAGGTAATTTTTTGTAAAATGTATAAAAAAAAAGTAATAGTGCAAAAAAGATTTTTTTATAAAAAAAATCTCACTTTTTTGCTTATAACTTCTTTAATTTTTTATTTAGGGCAAAAAGTTATATAAACATATTTGTAGGCAAAACAATTTGCTACAAATTATAATTTGTCAATTTTTTTGTAAGACGCATAGTTTCCGAGATATCACGAAAAAATTGTTTTCACCCCTTTTTCCAAGATGGCGGCCGGGGGACAAGGGTGGCGACCCCACAAACTTGAGTTTAAGGTTCTATTGACCCCCCAAACATGTCCCAAAAATAAAATTGCGTCCTCTAAGAAATGCAAAGCTCAGTAACATTTCAATGGACTAGTTGAGGTACGAAAAATTTTGATGCTTTTTAAGTGTTTTATACACACCTGTACATTTTTCACCTATCGTTCACTACCTACTTGTGTATTGTTTGTTTAATGCGACTAGAAGCGGAGACGCGGGCGAAAGTTAGTCGTGTCACAAGTTGTATTCAAGGGTCGGAGGTAAATTAATTTACGAGTTAATAACGGTAGGTGGTATTACTCGGGCCGGATGACGGGAGTGTTGGACGTATGCGTCGGCGAATGTTAATGTTGCTTAAATTAAATTCCTCAATTACACATGTCAAAGTCAAAGTCAAAGTCAAAGTATATTTATTGCTGAATCACATGTACAAAGATGATAATAATTATAATTTTGTGGTATCAATGTATTCTACCCTATTAAGGGTGTGCAATATTTATGTTTACAATGGGTACTTATTACAAAATAAAATAATATAATATAATACAAAATAAAAATAAAAAATAAAAAAAAACGAATTAGAGTAAATGTCAATAGAATAAAATAAAAAATCATAGAAAAATCATAAAAATTGTTGTCCTGAAAATGGGACTAAATTAGTAGGTAGTAAAATGCGGATGTCAAAGCAAAAAGTAATACAATGTCAAAGCACAACAAATACCTAATCAAGTTAATATGTCTGTAAAGAATTCATTTATTTTGTAATAGCATTTATTAGTCAATATAATTCTCAGCTTTCTCTGAAACAACGTAGTTGATAATTCTCGCAATGGTAGCGGTAGCTTATTGTAGATCAAAGGAGCCATACAGAAGACACTTTTGTGCATCAGTGAAGTCTTGGAGTTGCGGACACAAACTTTATATTGGTCTCGTCGGCTACGAGGAACGACATTATACAGCCGACAAAACAGATCAGGGTTATGTCTGACAAACATTGCCGTTTCAAAAATATACAGTGAAGGAATAGTGAGAATTTTATATTTATTGAAGTATGGTTTGCATGTATCCGTTACTTTAAGATGAAACATAGCTCTTATACACCTTTTTTGGTGTTTAAAGATTTTATCAACGTATGTGGAGTTACCCCAAAACATTATACCGTACCTAATATTGGAAGCAATCAAGCCGTGATACGCGATGAGCAGAGTTTCCATATTAACTATTGGGGACAGTTTATACAAAACATAAACAATGCTGTTTATTTTTTTACAAAGACTTTTTACCTGTGGTTTCCAGTTTAGTTTATTGTCAATTTTAATCCCTAAGAATTTTGTAGTGTCAACCTCCTCTATTGTATTATTTATGTATTTTATGTCAAGATTTGTAGAAGCAGCATTCTCGCGTTGTCTGAAATGAATTATTTTAGTTTTGTTTATATTAATTTTCAAGTTATTATTATCTAGCCAATTTATGATTGATGTCAGTGCGTCTTTTATGTCAATTTTATATGTGTCAATATTATTGCATGTAATAGTCACAGTACTATCATCAGCAAATAATGACATAGGTTGTTTTACGGCTTTTGGCAGGTCGTTAATATAGATAATGAAAAGTAATGGGCCCAGTACACTCCCTTGAGGAACGCCGTATGTCATAATACGTTCTTCAGATCTATGAATTTCTTCTGTTTTAGTTTTATAATTTATTTTTGTTATTTGTGTTATCTGTATTCGGTTTTCTAAGTAGGATTTTATCAGTTGTAACGAATTGCCTCTGATCCCATAGACCTCGAGTTTTTTTAACAATATACTATGCTGTACATAATCAAATGCTTGAGTCATATCACAAAGAATCGAGCATACTGGTGTTTTTTTGTCAATATTGCTTGTTACACGATATAAAAAGTCATATAGAGCCATATTTATAGTTTTACCCTCTCTGAAGCCTTTCTGTTCGTTACAGAGAAGTTTGTTCGCTTCCAGATAATTATTGATTAATTTATATATGTATCTTTCAAATATTTTAGATATTACAGGTATAAGAGATATTGGCCTGTAATTTTCCATGGACTCTTTACTTTGTTTTTTGTGCAGTGGTTTAATTATGGAGACTTTTAATGCTTTTGGAAATATACCGGTACTGAGACTTAAATTAATAATATGGCTAATCGGTGCGCTCACAGAATGAGCTGCTACTTTCAGTATTTTTGTAGAGATATCATCATATCCAACACTGTTTGTATTATTAAGGGAGTATATAATTTTAAGAACATCAGTGGGTATGCTAGGATTCATAAATATGGAGTCTTTGTAGCTTTTAATTAGTTTTGTTACGTTTTTTCCGGAGTTATCTAAAGGTATTATTTTATCAATAAAAAAATTATTAAATGCATTTGCTATGTCTTTTGGATTTGTAATTAATTTATTATCTATATTTAATTTGTCAATTGAATTTTTTGGTAAATTACGTTTTGCGCTATTTATAATACTCCAAGTAGTTTTACTTTTGTTATCTGATTGTTTTATTTTATAATTATTTTGTGCTTTTTGCGTTAGTTTTATAATTCTATTTAGTCGTTTTGCGTATTCCTTATATTTATTTACATTCAATTTTGATGGTTTTCTTCTAAGTACCCAAAGAAGTTTCCTTTTTTTTTTGCAACATATTCTTATACCTCGTGATACCCATCGTACTGGTTTTGACGCCTTCATAGTTACAAATTTTTGAGGAAAACAGAGATCATAAAAAAGTTTAAATACTTCAATAAATCCATCAAACGCAACCGTTGGGTCCTTTTCACTATATACTTCAGAAAACGATATGCAACCAAGGATATTTGTAAACTTTTCTATATTATCGGCTGAGTAATCTCGCCTCATCACACGCCAAGATTTCAATAGATTTATATGCTTCCGTTTGTTGTGATAAAGATTGTTTGAGTATACATGTTCATATTTATATTCATTTATTTTTCCAGATGGTTCTAAAATATGTCTAATGATATAGGTAGGTACAATAATTCACAACATGGACCCTACAATCTATTATAGGTACTTAGAATAATCTTAATATACCTATGGTAGTTTAATAGGTAAAACGTTTTGAATAGATCTGAGTTGGGCTATTAAGGAATGCGAACATCAGAGAGACACAAAAAATGAGGAGGTTAGCGTTGTACATGTACATTGTGCAGGCATATTATGCGGAGGGAAGAAATCCAAGATAAGTAGAGATGGGTATGAATGTGGATGGATACTGGAGTAGAAGCAGAGATGAGAAGAGATGGAAAGAATGGCGTGAATTCTGCGATAGTGGAGTATGGAAGAAATAAGCATCACTTTAGTGGGATAAGGGCAGGCAGATGATGATTAATTTATAGGTAAACCATATAAGTAAGACCACTCCATGAGAGTTTTGTGGGATGTCATCGTAGAAATATGAAGGGACATGGCCTTCATATTTTCGGAGCCTAAATACTCTTAACTGTTGTCGCCTTAAGCCATAAAGCCCTTATACACCTCCCTAAAAACAAACATCTGACATTATACGTTATTACCTAAATTATTCAAACATGCTAAGCAGTCTTAGTAATAATTCAGCCCATGACGTTGTTCTGAAGTAACTCTAATCACTTACGATTATCACTTTACTAAACTTACTCGTAGCTTGTAAAGAGGATTGTCTAAGGTCGTAAGGTCGTACCTATTTCTGCTGCCAAGCAGCATTGGCATGATCTGGTTTAAAGGGTATGGTAGCCAGTGAAATTGCAGGTATAAGGCACTTCCTGTATGCGTAAGGCAGTGCATTGCAGGAAGCGAATTGAATCCTCTTGCATCTAAGTCAAACATTGATTTACATTTACGTTTATATATTATATTTTACATCATTATGTCTCGTATGTAGTACACTTTTTATAAGCAAATGTATTATGGCCTTTCCCTAGCCTCAAGTTTGCTGGTAGAAAACTTTTTTAGGGTTAAGCACGCTTTTGTAGGTACATGTTATTTGTTATGTCATAATTGTAAATGTTTTGCACGTTCAATAAAGTATTCAAGTAAGCATCCACCACGCCAACGAGGTACTATTAAGGCTATTTTGAATCTCCGAAACCAGAAGATCTAGAACTCAGTAATTTAGTACCAACACGGACTGCTCATCTTTCAGCAATTTGAGAAACAAGATAACCCAAAGCAGTTAGTTACTACTGCTGCACACTCATCTACCAACTGATCTTAATTACTAAAAGTTAAGTTTGACATCTGGATTAGTTCATTAACAGCTGATTGGTTGAGTAGGTATACACTGATTTTAACTATTACTGAAATTAATAGTGACCATTTTTAAAAGAACTGAAAAGAAAACTGACGATCATGTTTTGACTAATCGAAAAGAAAAGTTTTATGAAGAAATTAGTTACATTAATATCATTTAAATAAGACCAACTTGGGACCATTCTTTACACAATAGAAAAAAACATCGAAATCGGATCACCAATAAAAAGACCACACAAAAAAACTAGCAACTGCAAAATATGAGTATAAATAAATAAAGTCGAATTGCGAATTTCCTCATTTTTCCTCGGTTAAAAAACAACAATATTTTTAATCATTCGTCAACAACTTCTACAACATGCCTATTAAATTAACAAATTGATTAATTGCAAAAAATTGCTCGAATTTCCAAAAGTCGTAGAACAACGTCCACACCGAGAGATGAATGGTCCCCTATTGTATTATAAAACAACGTGAACATAGTGACAGTTGCTGAAAGCTGAATATTGGCGTATAAAAAAAATGTATGTCAAGCCCTAAACTAAGCAAAGTTTGTAATATGGGAACCAGATAACTGATTAAATACTTAATTATAAATATTTATATATTTTTTTTGTAAATATAATACACAATACACATTATGATACATTATAACACCTAGACACACAAATATTTGTCCTGGGTGGAGATCGACCACAACCTACAGCGCAGAAGGCAGAGCCAACAAACTAAGCTGTGAGGCCAACAGTCAGTATGGTATAATATGCTTCAATTCATATTAGTCACTATATCGGCCAGAATTCCGCATGATTTACATTTACCGGAACTAAATACCGATATCGCCAACTTCCCGGAAATTCCTAGTATCGATTGAAGGGTATAATTAACCCATAATTTAGGTAGAAGACAGACACTGCGGTTGCGATGCGTGTTACAGCTCACTTGGCAATACCAACCGCTAATGCTTTCAGGATGAGATTCCGACATCTTTAGCTACTACGAGTAATTTATTTGCTTCGTCTGTTTTGCTTCTACGCTGACAACAGTGACACCGTGCCAATCATCGACCACACAGCCTTTAGACTCGTGCAAGGTGAACACATGAGGCTGATATAAGATACCGAGCGTGCTGGGACATTGAATCACCCTGATCCGCACACCTCAACGGTTTGATAGAATTGTTTGTTTGAAGAAATTAAGCCATTAGGCGTCTTTGGACTATGTGATCGATGGTGCCAATAGACTTTTGTTTATGCTGACGTTTTAATTTCTCTCTATTGGCTATTGCTATTCTCCACTAATATTTATTTAATGTTTTTAGCCTTTATCTTATTCCTTGTACCTTGACGTACAAACAAACTACGGCAAACAAACCCTAACTTGCTTCTTATTTATCTTATTAAGTTTAATAAATAGACATTCATTTCGTTAGCACAATCGAGGCATCACCAGAATGTTGCGGTTCTTGCATTTTACTGTATCTTTAGTAAGGGCAATCGACTTTCAACCTTATAGTCTTACCGTTAAGGTGTACTGTATTTATGTAAAATTTCAGGTAATTTTCTGCGGCAAAATGAAGTACCTTTGTTTATTTAACGAAATTTATTTCCATTTGCCTTCCGAGTAAACTGAGTTTACTAAACTCATCTGATAGCATTATTTCTTTCTAAGAATCCTAAGTATATCCTTTATTGTTTTCCTTTAGTTTTAGGAGTAATATTGATGTAATTCTAGTAAATAAACGTAAAGATAAAAGTTTATGTATGATGTTACTTTGTATATACTCCTTAATAAATTAAATTATACAGGGTTTACTATTCGGTTAAGTACCTCAAAAAGTAGGTGTTCTCTTTATTTTTGGATTTCTTACATCATTTTTTTGGGACATTCTGTCAGTAACGTCAAAATGAAAAAGGATCACGACTATTATCCCCAAGTCCGGTAGACATCCTCTTAGTTCTCCAGGCGCTCAATTTCCAGATTATGCCCAAAAGGGGTAAGGAGAGACAATTCCAATTACATTTAGCACATGCCCACATTTTGCTCAAAAAAGCTGTTGGCATAATACAGATACTCGTATAACCCAAAATGTTGCGGTCTCAGCTCACGTTTCAACACTTACCGGAAACTGGTACAAGTACTAGTGAGTACAGTCAGCTGCAGAAGCTTCTTTCAGAACTTTTCGGAATTTACAAAGTATTGACTTGCTTAGTACTTTTATTTATTATTCTTGGTTGACCCTTCACCTTGTTCGATCAAGTCATTAAAAAAAGGATCATTCAAAAAAATTATACGCCCCAAGCCGTGTTTGTTGCCTGATGCCGTCGGTCGCAAGAAACAGGCGTAGCTTCACCTAGCTCCTAAGGAGTTTCAAAGTGATCCATGTGATTTTATTTAATAAATGTTTTTTGAATTTCAATGCAACACTATGTTGGACAAAAAAGTTATAAATTTTTCATAAAAATAAACTCTAAAGCTTTGACCCAGTCAGTTTATTTTTGATGTTAAATGTATATACCCTATTATTAAGGCATTTGTATTTTGAACTTTATACAATTAATGTTAAGTTCACTTCTATTTATTTTCCACACTATTGTCCTTTTAATGACCAGTAATTTGCTTAAAAGTTTGGGATTATCCTCGGTTTTATTACCTGTAAACAAGAAATAGTTTTGTTAGCATACAAATATACAGTTCAGTTCATAGATATACCATTACAGTAACTATAATTACGGATATAAACAAAATCCCAAAATACATATTAAACTATTCTAAAACTTATTATTAGATTATTGGGTAAAATTATTGTTATTGAAAATCTACTAATAAATAGTAACTTAAAAAAAAACTATACCGACATACATTTTTTTTGTAAAAACATTCTGGCATACTGTCAATAAAATGACCTAACATATTTCGATTTAAAGACTGCCTGTCTGTCTATTTGTATAACCGCGATTTACAAGATTTTGATAGGAACTTTTACATCTAGGTAATAGCTTAGTGACCGGAGTTATTTATTTCCCTACTTTATCCAGAAATAACGAGCATAAAAGAAAATGTATTCTTTCTACGCGAACAAAGTCTAGCACTGGTTCTGCTACGAGTAATCATTTTCATTAAATAAAAAAATATTGGTGGACTTTAATAAAGCGCTTTCTAGACCTAGACAAATCTTGTACTATGGGAACCAGATAACTGATATAATAAACCATATGTTACTAATGAATACGGAAAAAGAAGATCTCAATTTATACTTCCTCATCTTATTAATAATTTGCCGCTAGAGATTAAAACTGCACTTACTTTAAAGAACATTAAATACAATCTAAAAAAAATCTTTCTTATTACCTAATCTGTGACTAAGTCAATCATACTACGGTAGGTAGTTGTCAGGTTGGCTGGTTGCTTAAAGATGGGTGTGTGTCAGTGTGGGCTCATAAACTGTATTTGTTTGGTTTGAAAATATTTGTATTTTTTTGTGTTTATCTTCATTATTGTGTTATGTAGTTGTTGTTTAAAAGTTAATTATATTATATTGAGAACCTAGTGTTAAGACAAACCTAACTTAGGTTTAATAACACTATCTGCCATTAATTGTACCCTATCTGTGTTTTGTAAATAAATAAAATAAATAAATAAAAACAAAAAAATAATAATTAAGTAAAATTAAAAAAAGAATTGGCCCCAAACCGTGTTTGTTGCCTAATTCTCTTAGGCTTGGTCGCGATGAACAGGCGTTGCTTCACCTAGCTCCTAAGACGTTTCAAAGTGATCCTTGTGAATTTATTGCCTTTGACTACCTATAACTATGTTAATAACACAAATGTTTGTCCTACGCTCGAACCCACAACGCAGACTGAAGACCACCATCTAAAGTAACACTATAGTTTCCAATTTATTAGCAATTCCGTTCCACAAGCATCGCTTACGAACAACTATAACGCTAAGTTGCAAGTTATTGCGTTGTTTGTACGAATATGTAGATCAGAGGCCGCAGACCTAAATCTGTCGCTCGTGTTGGGAATGTTAGTGTTGTGTCTAAACTAAACTGCTGAGGGAAAGCTTTAGTTTCCTGAGAAGCAGTTGTCGTTGTCACAGTGAATATAACGAAGCGATTCTAGTCTCTATGCCTAATACTTTTTGTGTCTAAAGAGCGTTATGCCTCGACAAAACACGGGGTAAGGCGCAATGAGAATTAAAATAAAACCCGATCAGGTCAAAAACATCTGTAACGTTAAACGCATCAATGTCATGACAGAGCCTTAAAAATTGTGTTAGAAAGAATACGCTAAGCTAAGCTTAGAGTACCACTAACTACGAACTTTCGTACTTACTAACGTACTTCATACAAAAATAACAAGACAAACGGGATTTACCTCCGTATTCAGGAACGACACTGTGAGAACACGCACCCACAGTGGACGAAATTTTTTTTGATAAACATCGCTTTATGTTTTGTGCGACACTGCATAGTCTGACTAGAGGCATTATAGTGATGTTTATGAAAAAAGATATCGTCCACTGTGGGTGCGTGTTCTCACAGTGTCGTTCCTGAATACGAGGGTTAGAAACTTTAACTGTTTGACAAGTGAATGATCTGTCAATTACGCAATCGGACACAAAAACCATCCGACGAAATAACGATTGGGACATGAAACGATTCTATAACGACCGTATCCAATCTATCCGCGGCGATGGACTTGCAACCTGTCATGCATAGAATTACTGCAAAATGTTACCTACCAAATATAATGGACGTGTCTCTGACTCTCCCTCTTAATTCTTATTACTGCAAAATGTTACGTATCTAATGTTATGTTTATACGAGTACGTGCCTCTGACTATCTCTCCCTTATGGATTTAAACGGAGATATGAGAAGATGTCAACCAGCTTAGGGATTGTTTTTAATGTTTTGATACATTAAAAATGTCCAATATTATATAACTTCGAACTCACATCAGTTAAGTATGATTACAAAACCTTATAATGGTTTTCGTGCAAGCCTTGACTGGATACAACTAGTACGACGGCGTTGTTGTATGTAGATCAGAAGCCGCAGACCTAAATCTGTCGGCCGTGTCGTGAGCACATTAGCATGTTGTTACAACAGCCTGGGGCCGTACCACAAGCTACTAAAGTAATATCAAAACAATATCACTTGCGGTGCAAAAGTGACAGCGCTGTACGAGTTCGTATTGCGTTGTCACTTTCATACTGTGAGTAATATTGTTTTGATATTCTTTTTGAGCTTATGGTACGGCCCCTGGTAATGAAACTCGCATGTAACAATACTGTGCCCGAAACGCTTTATGAAATTGTCTAAGTTTATGACGAATGATCTAAGGTTGGTGTGCAAACGTTTCATAGATCTAATTCTAAGTAGGTATGCACAAAGATACATGCATAATTAATATTTATAGTGTGGATCTTTGTGTTTTAAAATAGGATCACGGCTGTTAATCTTCAAGTATGGTAGACAGCCTCTCGGATCTCCAGGCGCTCAGATCTTTAAAGGGATTAGTCAGAGGCACGTCCAAACATTGCATTTGACACATACCCACATTTTGCAGTAGTTTGCATTCCATACGTGACAGGTTTCAAGCCCGTTGCCGCTTACAAGAATCGTAACAAATTCAAATGGAATAAATAAAAGAAAAAAATATGGTATTTTTATTTAGGTACACACTAGTGAAGAGTAGGTAAAAGATACTCCTACGTAATATTATTTAAAGAATATAATGAGGCATAGTCTATTATTTATCAAAAAGTCTTTGTAAATTAGAAGCTATTTTTGATATTGTGTGTACTTCAGTAAAGTATCATAATTAGTGTTGTCATCCTATTAACAGAAAGGAGTAGGTAGATTTATCGTCTATAATAATTATATTGACTGTCCTCACAGTTTAATAAAATTGGTAGTCAGAATCAAAATCAAAATCAAAATAGCGTTTATTAATTGAAATCACTTGGATCATTTAGAATCGTCAAATTTAGTTAAGTTTAATTTTGTCTTTGGACTTATTTTTAATACAAATTATTGATACAGCGAGTTGGAGCAGTCCCAGGCTTTTTTGTCGTCTAAATAATCAGATATTTTATAGTAAGCCTTTATGCATAGTTAATTAAGTTTTTACATTTGCTAATAGATAGCTTTTGCATGTCTTTTGTGATTTTGTTATAGAAGCGTACACATTGCCCTTGAAATGATTTCTTAGTTTTAGTGAGCCTAGTCGTGGGAACAGCGAGTTTATCCTTATTTCTAGTATTTGCATCATGATTATCGCTATTTTTCTTAAACAAACTAATATTTTTACGAACATACATTAGATTTTCATAAATGTACTGGCTAGGTACAGTCATTATGTTTATTTCTTTAGTAATAGTTTGATTATAAAATGTTAATTTCTTTAGTATTTCTTTAGTACTTAACTCTGCCTTCTGCGCTGTAGTTTGTGGGCTCGATTCCCGGCCAGGATAACTTTGTGACGAATATGGATGTTTTTTGTGTCTGGGTGTTATATGTATGTATTTACAAAAAAGTATTTAAGTATTCTATCAGTTATCTGGTTCTCATAGTACAAACTTTGCTTAGTTTGGGGCTAGATGATAGCGATGTGTGTAAAGTAAACCAATATTCATTATATACTTATTTATTTTTCATTTTATGAAATAAGTATTCAAACTACGTCCTGTTCTTATGATTCCGTGTATCCGACAAGTATTCCAGTATCTCACAAAGGAGATGGTATCTTATCTACCCTTGCATTGTAATTACCTCCAAGCTCAAGAGTCCCGACCCCGGTTCCTGTAAAGTTACTACCGTGATAAATAGTGCTCCGAGATACTAAATCACACCTTTAGATGAACCGCACATGTGCTCTTTCATTTCCACCTTGCGTCTTTCACTGACATGATTGTGCTTATTAGTAGAATTTTTTTTAGATGAACTTAAACTTGCTGTCTCGTGAGACGTTGTTCTGTCAAATTTCAATAATCCCACAGAAAAATCACTTACCGTTTTTGTCGAACTTTACGCTGGAATTTTCAAAAAACGATACAAAATATATTTTACAACCTATTCACATACATGAAGAATATACAGAAAAAAAAATCGGCCAAGCCATTTCGGAGAAATTTAGTTACAAACACTGCGAGACGAGAATTTTATATATTAGAAGATAGATGTATCCGTCTCTAGCTTTCAAGGATGGAACAATTGGTCAATAATAGTAGAAATGCCTGATCACATTCTTCTGTTGTAATATTTTTTTCTTCAAATTTGTGACCCGACATGATCACTGGGTCAACTTTTAATGAACAGCTGCCGAAACCTGGAGGTTGGAATATTAGCCTATTTTATTGCAGAACAAATATTCCAATTGCTATTCTTCAAAGGTGATCGCTGGTATTAACAACTAAGTGTTTTCGTGCTTCGGAGAGCATAATTAAGATTCCTTTGCTTAAAATAGTCTTTATAGACCTTTGAATTCCATCACTAGAGTTTGCTCATCTAATCTTACTGTCAAAATAATCTTGCTCTTTACATTGTTGAGTGGTGTGTTGCACAGTTGCATTGCACTGTCATATTCGTTTTGACACCATGTCGTACGCTAAGAATCTCAACGTCAGAAGAAGACTGAAGTTGAAGATGAAATCGCACATGTATGGTAATAGCTTTATATGGAATTCGAATTAAACCCAGTAGTGACGTCACTAAAAGTAAGCAAGCTTGAAATAATTTTGTTTGATATTTTCTGTGGTACGTAGATTGGTTTCATTTAGTTTCTGTAAGTCCTTGAGGTATTTTAACAATGGGTTTATCTTTTCAATTCAACCTAGTTTTTAGCCAGTTTTTTTGCTAACTAATTCACAAAACATCAAAAGCGTGTAACTAACTGTTTTTTAGCGTTGTTCATACTGTTCATCTACTGCAAGAAACAAAAACCTTTCTGTTCATACCTAAAATATATAACAAAGCTTTGCTTGTTTGAAAATAAAGATAAGACCAAAACTATTGTACCAACACTCTTCAGTACACAACTCCAAGGCAGAACTATCATATTTTAAAAACTCAACTAACATTTTTAAAAATCCTCCTCCTTTCCACTCGGTTCAACTAAATTGTATAATTTTATAGGTGTATACTTGGTGTCTGTGTTTGCGGGCAGTGTTTGTGAAATGTGGTCTACGACTACGACCGTGGAAGTGAAATGTACTCGTATGACAGTCCAAAATTGAACATTTGATTTTTACCTCACTACCTTTGGACCTACAACATATAATAGTATATTATGCAACTAGTGAATAAAGGACGGATTTAAAGCGAGGGCCGTAGATGAGTCAAGAGCAAGTGAAGGATTCTAATGATTGAATCACGAGCGCAGCGAGCGATTCAACTGTTAGAATCCTGAACGACGCGAGTGATTCATGGCCCTCGATATAAATTCATACTTTATTCAGGAGTTGCATACTATACTTTATACCATGACTACGAGAATATTTATTTAATCTAATGCCAAACTCCTTGTCGCAAATATCGACCAATCAAATCTCGAGAATTTATTTGCACCAAAGAGTTTTGAATTTCGAATCTCAGCGCAAGGAGTTTGTGTAAGCATTGAAATAGAGACCG
This sequence comes from Hydriomena furcata, assembly GCA_912999785.1. NCBI lineage: Eukaryota > Metazoa > Arthropoda > Insecta > Lepidoptera > Geometridae > Hydriomena > Hydriomena furcata. The sequence continues at coordinate 14,490,314 of OU538834.1, forward strand.
GATATATTTTGTGTTCCAAATTCAAACACCAAAATAGTGAATAAAAACAAAACAGTGAAATAAACAGTGAATAAAATAAGCTTTTTAAAGTAGGTATGGTAAATACGAAATTTTTTTCACAAATATAGGTGCTTAGTGCTTACGTGCTTAGATATCATACTTCATCATAACAAATAATTATAGTTCATATTACTACACACAGATATAATTCCAAGGAGAGTTAACCAGGGTAAATTGCCTAATGTAGGGTTTATTAGCAATATTTCGATGTATCATTATTATTATGGATTTTGGCAATTACCAGCAGTGTAGCAGTATATGTTATTTAGATATTTATATACAATTCAATGGATGGTTTTAATAAAGCTCGTTTCCAATATGTACAATCATTTTTGTTTCAGAATGCTTTTCACCTGTAATCTCTACAAACATTTCCATATGAATGAAACACACGAATCATACGAAATTTCATGCGAAATCCCTGAAATTTCAGTGCAAACATCATAAAATATTAAATCACGTGCACCGAGTACAATGCAAGTAGCTGTATTGTGTACATTTGTCGGTTACAAACTTGCACCTAAATTCTTGCATTTTTATATGAAAAGGATGCTGTAAAAGATGAAATCTGGGTTAGAATTGTCGAATAGAAAATCGGTATATGTATATTCTTTATAACTAGTTACTATAATATGGAACTAAGCACGTACATTTTTCCATCTTTCCAAGTATACATATATTTCAACCTCTTTTATGAGAATACTTATTTTTAAAAATCTTCCAATGTTTGTCACATAATTTATTAAATAAAATAATAAGCCTTAATGCCCTAGGTAACAGTAACCCAGCAACAAAGACAAGTACTTATAATATCCAATAAACGAAATAAAATGAAGTTATCCAAGAGAATCGTCCTTGGAATTATCGGCAAAACAGATAAACCATTATTACACGAATATTATGAAACCCGCTTTTATTCTACGGCCACTGTTATCATCAATGTTTGCTCTGTAGATAGACACTGACTACTTCTTGATCTGGCCAATGACCGTTGGCAAAATATTCATTGTCAAAGTACTGTAATATGTAGGCATATGCCAAGTATAATGTTTGGACGTGCCTCTGACTACTTCTTCTAGACATCTTCAAGGGTCTAAGCGCCTGGGGATTGAGAGGATGTCTACCGTAATTGGTAGATCGGAAAGTTGGGTCATTATCACACCACCGTCATTATCACAGTCATAGAACCGAGGTTCTATAAATATCTTTAATTTGAAAATATTTGTATTCATAAGTAGGTTAAAACATCCGTTGAACGGCCGACTGCGTTGGTGAACTTTAGCCAAAAAGCTTGTTATAAAAATCTCTTATCGCCAAGATCTTTTAAAGTATCTTCTTCGTAAAAATAACGTCGTTTTAAGCACCACTCTCATTAATAATGTGAAAAATAAAGCAATTACTGAAGGAAGAGGGAGCGGAGAGTTTGACAAAGGTCTTGTTCAAGATACGGCTATTGTCGAAAAACTGGCTGGCTTTGTGTTCGATGGCTTATTATAGCTCTTTGTGCACTTTGTCTTGACTTTTGAATCTTATTATTTTATCACAATGGTAAAAACGAGGATCGTATAATGCTTTTCACACACTCAGAGGATCACCGCGCGGAATGGCATGCCGCCTTCTCGGATAGCTGACGTGGCATGCCAGGTACAAAATTGGATCCGCATTTTCACCTGCTAGGTATGGACGGTAACGCGCGATTAACAACTTTGGTATCCAGAAGAAAATAAGATACTACAAATATTTAGTTTGAGGTATGGATTCACATCTTTGAGTATGGTAGTGACTGAATTATTTTTCAAACTATCGTGGTTAGTAGACATAACTATAGAGGTTAAGCGGGTCCTATAATCTATAATCACGTAATTACTTGATAAAAACCCGTGTTAAAATCTATAGTTAAAACTTGAGAACTCAAATTACCAGGACAATGTAGTAGCCACAAAAACTATGTAAACTTTTGTATCTATTGATACGTAAAAAACATTTATTTCACGATACAATAATCATTCACTTACATTTATTACATAACTACTAGGATACCTAAGTAACATACTAACGAGTACATAACATACTCGTACTAATAAAATATCGGTAAAACAAACTTCAAAAACATTGCAGGTAGTTAATAAACCTATTTTGCGAGAGACTGGTATCAAAAAACTGGCCAAGTGCGAGACGGATTCGCGCACGAAGGGTTCCGTACCATTATCTATAAAAAACGGCAAATCACAGAATATAATCATAAATATTTATTATATTCTGTTTTTAACATTTTTTGTTATAGCGGCAACAGAAATATATCATCTGTAAAAATTTCAACTGACTAACTATCACGGTTCGTGAGATACAGCCGTGTGACAGACAGGCTGACGGACAGCGGAGTCATAGTAATAGGGTTCCATTTTTACCCTTTAGGTACAAAACCTTAAAAAAACGGTGAAGTGTTTTTTTCCGCTGATTTGCATAAATACCTAAACAATTAAATTTTAAACAAAGGGGTAAATTGTTAATTACTGTTATTGTGTCGGGTAGAAGGAAGAGAACGTTATATTCATTCAGGGAATTTTCTAAGCCGGTTATACCTCTCTGTAAACGATACCGGCTATTCAAAAGTCAATTAAATCAATTGATACTTCAGTTAAGTACGAGTATCTATTTAAATCATTATCTCATAATATCCGAAATATTAATTTGATATTAACATAACCAGCTTGTAGGTTCGATTCCCACCTAGCAAACATTTGTGGATGTTTTAATTTATCAGGATGTATTTACGAAAAAAAAGTATCTAGGTATGTATTCTATCGGTAATCTGGTTTCCATTCCAGCTTTGCTTAGTTTGGGTTTGGTATTAAAAAATCTATCGATATGCACTATGGTTTGTATTGTCACTGTCACTGTGTTTTCGTTTGGTGAAAAAATGTGTTATTATCGAGTGTTTTTTTGGGTATTTTCTTGTTACGTTTTCTTGTCAAGATCTAGAACGGTGAATTGTGGTCAAAAGGGCCGTATACTTCTACAGCAATTTAATAAATGTTTGTTTGTATTTGTTAAATAGTGTTGTAAAACAGCAAAATCATAATAATAACCAACAATGTGTATAAATTTGATTTGGTTTCTCAAGTGTTCTCATAACTTTTAAACAGTAAAATTGGCAATGCTTTTGCTTATAGTATTTCTCATAGCTTAAACTCTACTCTGTGTATTACGAAAACATATTTATCCGGTTACCTAAGTATATATTTGCTACCAATCTCGATGGAAATCCTCTACAATAATATCAATTATGTTCACAACAAACAAAATAAAAACGATTATGAAATCTCTAAAATTATTGCTGTCTCTTTCACTCTATAGGAAACAGAAGAAGATGGATGCCGTTGAGTTTAGCTTGAGTTTAGTTTGACACCAATAGCCTCCAATTTAAGTAAAATCGTCCTCCCGCAGCAATCAATTGTACAAACTCGAGATTATGAGGCGTAACAATTTAACGAGTACCGGAAAGTGTATTTTTTATTTGTTTATTTACATTTTATTTCATTCGTTTCGGTTCAGTCTTTTGTTGAGCGATTTGTGTTCATTCTTTAGCGATGGAAATCGCTCTTGCGATTGAGTGGATTAGGAATACAACTTTTGTTTGGTGTTAAATTTTCCAACCAGTGAGCTTTGTATGACCTTATTGTCTTTCATCATAATCATTTACAAGTATAACAATTTATAATACTTATTTTATTTTTAAATGAGTAGGTATTACAAGTATTGCGAAAACCTATTAGTTTTAACCTACTCCACAAAAAGAATGTTCCCAATTAGGGGGTTAAACGTACTTCGAGATGATCTCATATAAATTTCATGGACATTGGATTAGTAGTTTTTATCCCATAATAAGGAAAAAAAAACAAACCATCACAGTATTACATTAAAATTTGACGAGATGTTTTAGCTGTTAATGTACAAATGGGTTTTTTTATTCCATGTTTTTATAAACTTGAAACAACGATATTTTTGGTAACATTGCGTATTAAGAGAGTAGCAATTAAATATAATATAACGTGCTTGTAACATTGATGTATTAATTTAACATTTTATGAGTGTTACATTTTATATTCAAAAACTCCATTTCCAAATTCCGCCTAACTGAACACCAATAATAGCCCTCAATCCATAAACCCTGTAATTCTGTTTATTCCCAAACAAGTAAAAAAAAACGAGTAATAAATGTAAAACGGAAGCTATAAACAATACACGCCATACATTCGGCGAAGTGATAAACCGCGCCCAATATCTGCCCAAATCGGGCTATATCGCCCCAAATCGGGCTATATCGCCCAAATGAATGCGAATGTGCCGAACGCGGAACATCTTTCGACTTTGCGATAAAATTGAATAAAGTACCGATATTACCGCCATGTGTGGAGGGCTTTATTCCTCGAAAACAAAAGGTTATTACTTTGTTCAACCACAATACTGACGACCAATAAGGAGCAAGTCACGTCACGTCATTGACGACAGATGCACCAATCGTTGAAATGTGAACGTTTATGACATGATGTTTTAATAATTAGACTGTACGTTCATAAAACTAAAAATAAACCGATGAAAATGTTCCTACCAATCGAAAGCCAAGCGACGATATTAGTTTTTTTAAATTTTATAAAAAAATATAAGTCCTACATGAATATTACATGCATGGGACCAATTCGAAACAATTTAGAAAAGTCATCGAAATCGGATCACTAGATAAAAAGATTATTTTATAAAATTTCTATAAAAAATGCATGTTAAATTAAGAACCTCCTCTTTTTTCGTCGGTTAAAAAGTTAAAACATTATAAGGTACAATAATAGTTTGTGGCGAGGTTACACTACTCTTTGAAGTGCAAAGTAACTGCAATAAACGAGTGCGTTCAAGTGCTTTCCAAACTTCGTAAGTTTTTAGTAGAGCTTTCATAATATCATTTTTATTCGAAAATTCGCGCTCTTGTTAGTTTTGTTTAACCCTGTAATGTAATGCAATTACTTTATTATGTAAATAATACTTAAGCTTTCGAAATCCGAAAGCAAGTTTTGTTTCTACGTAGCTTTGAGCTTCGAGTCACAGATGACAGCATAATACTGTCGCTAGTCTCGGTGGTTTTCGACTTTTATTTCGAAGGTCGTAGGTTCGAATCCCAGAGTGCATAAATGGTTTTTTTTGTTCGATCAAAACACGTGCTCAAAACGTTTTGAAGGACAACATCGTGTACAATGGGCATTCTTATCGCTAAAAAGCGATCTCTTCCAGACAACCTTGGGATGGAGTGAATATAAAGATGAATGGAATATTGGTCGGGGTGCACTAAAACAGTATTAATAAGAATCAAAGAATAAATACTTTAACTAAAAACATACATTATATAAAAAATATTATACGACTTATAAGTCAGAGATTTTTCTCAAAATTCTCTCCTCAAAAGTAACTATTAGTCAATGTTAAACTTTTCAAAATGACATACCATTAATAACAGGCCTCCCTAAAAGGGTTTCAATTTATTCAGTCACTTAGCGACTGTGTTTAATTAATTCTGAACGTAACGTTATTGTTAGTTTTTTTCAGAATTCGGATATTTTTCTTCGTCATTTTACCTAACGAGCCTTCACTAAGGGAAAACCTTTACACGATCTTGGTGCTAGCACACGACTGCACTATTCTAAATAACTCAATTACTTTTGTAGATAGAAAAATAAATAAATAGGTCTTTAAAGATGTGGGGTTAGTCAGAGGTACTTCCAATAATTACATTTGGCACATGTCCACATTTTGCAGTAGTTAGCATTCCACACGTGACAGGTTGCAAGCCCATCGCCGCTTATAAGCATTACTTCTGTAGCTTCTATCTATCAATGTTTATCGCGCTTGGCGATTACAGTGATCCTATTTTTGTTATGTTTTAAGTATACATAACATCACATAACATCGTAAACATCACTTGCATCATTAAAAATCATTGAAGTTTATTACGGACTTGCTGGCGATTCAATTAGGTACGTCTCGATTGGTGCTGAGGGTCCCGTAATGAGTTAGAAAATTGGTCGGAAATTACAAAATCACTTAATTTTAAGTAATTTACTAATCTGGAACAAGATATTTATTTTAAAAGGCACCAATATGAGGAACAACATTTATCGTCTTTATTATGACGAATTTCGGGGTGTGTGAGATATATTAGTCTAGCTAGTGCTAGGCAGGTACCTCGACTCGAAGCATAGGAAGTGTGACACGTCGCGTCGCTAGCCACATCGTGTGCCAGCCACGTACGCCTCTATACATTCCATACCGATGTCACAATAAATTACTGCTATTTACGTCGGCGACTCGCCATGCAACACGATCACTCTACATTTTTATTGTTCAATTTTGAACTTTATTACTCACGATTTATAGTCCAATTTGGATTGATTGCGAACGTAATGTCGTGCATTTGCTTTTACTCTGGACGTTATTTCGTGAATTTTTAGTGTAGCGGTGTTATTTTGATATATACAGACTAGTGATTTGCGTGTCACGTCGCAAATTTTGTATTTACAATGTTAGCATTTTGCCCATTTTCGAGTCAACACTTTTAAGCACTTGATTTATGCACAGTTTAAGTTTAAATCTACATTTTAGTTGGTATTTTTCAAGCGCTGTTCCTAAAATAACTTTGTCCATTTGCTTGGCTGAGCGAGCATTTTCACTTTTGGAGCTCCATTTTGTGAAATAAATTTTCGGTTGAATTGACCTACACAATCTACACATGCAAACACTTGCATTGTCAGTCGTATCTAATATCCTAAAGGTATTTTGAGATACTTAAAAAACAGTAAAAAAACACAACATTAACAAAAGTCACAAAGACCTTGACCATATCTTTGCCAAAAGAAAAATATTTAATAAGAAAAAAACATCTTTGAGATCATTCTAAGGTTAAGGAACTCTAAAAAGTAAACACGTTTAGATAATGGCGTATTTTTTAATTAATAAAATGACTACGGGTTTGGTATGCTTCAACAACGGGTAAATTTTCCACCGCCTTAATAAAGTGGAGTAAATTGTAGGCAAAATTGAGGAAATTTTCAGAGCTAGAGCTAACTTTCTTTAAAGCTCAATTCAGATAAATGATTGATCAACATTCCGAAGAAATTCAATTTAACAGAATGTTGTCAGTTTTCTCAACATTATTCTAAAGGTACCTTTAAACAACATCAATTCCCGACTCAATTAATACATCTAAGAGGGCAATTAAAGAGGCGTCTTTGCATAATTTCCGTAATATCTATTCTTATAAGGACCATGGATTGTTGTTCAAATATCAGACCCTTTCAATTACAATCAACTGTTAATTAGAAGCGAGCTTGGGGAAGGTTTATTAAGGTCTCCGCTCAGAATCAAAGGCACTATTTATGCTTGCCCGTTTACAGAAGCCGTGCTAGTACTATTGTTCAAGTTTCACTCTCGAGGCTGGCCTTTCCAAGTCTGGTCAACCTGGATGAATCAATGAACTCGTTCTCCAACCATACCTCAGTCTATCCATTGTAACCAAATGGTAAGACGAATGAATAAATTAAAGTAAGCTTTGGTATACCATACCTATTACCTACCCATTGCATTAACAAAAATATGTACTAATGTACTAATCAGTCATGGTGACATTTCAAGAATTTGAATATTTCAGCTATTGGTCCCATGAAAACAACACATTTTACAGCGATACTAAAGCTTAAATTCAGCGCACGGCATGACAAATGAAATGACCAAGTGCCTATTCGAACTAGGTCGCAGAACAAATTTAATTTATATACGAAGAGAAGAGATAGTGGTTATTGCAAAATGTAGGCATGTACCCAATGTAATGTTTGTGCAGGCCTGACATATTGACATCATCAAAGATCTTGGCTGCTTTTTGAGTGGCTCGAGAATGGAAGAGAGTCTACCTTACTTGGTGGTTTTAGTCTTGGTGTAGCCTATTTATTTTCAGTGTATATTATTTTAGTGATACAGGCTATACCTTTGCAGGAATAATTTACAGGGACTCGATTAAGAGCGACCCTAAGCGCCGTTTTGCACAGGGAGGTTGTATATGGTTTGCAGGTAGTTGGGCTGGAATAGAATATGTTTGTGTGGGACTATAGATTCGAATAAAATTTCGGGTATTCTGAACAATATTGTAAGATAGTACTGGATAAAGCCGCAATAGATATAAATACAGCGAACGCTGCTAGATAACTTTGAATGGAAAAACTAGTGCTATAATATGTATTTTCCCAGACCAATATACGGATTGAAGATGGATGATGGTTAAACGAAGGTAATATGTATAGCTAACGGGAAGGCCTATAATAAACCAAAGCAGTGACTGAATGTTGACCAAGAGATAGGTAAGGTAGATCATCTACCCAACCGGTCGATTACATATTGAGAGCATATAGAAGAGTAGTCGTTCTAGCTGTCACAATACCGACAAGAGTGGCGTGATGAAGAAGAAGCTTGCACTCAAGAGTAAGAGTTATCAACTAAATAGATATATTGAAAAAGGTTTGAGCGCTGCACGAAGAAATGCTCTTTTTTCGCTGGAGAAAATATATTGATTTTCTATTTCCACAGAGTTTTTGTCAATATTCAACAGATAAACAAATCCGTCCATGAAACACCAAATAGTTGGTATTTCCGAATAAGAATGGGTACCTACATACCTACATACATACTTGTATATACGCGTCGACGAACACAGAACTCCACTTATCCTAAAACCGTGAAGTAAAATATATATAGAACGTATGTGTGTATCACTCCTAGATACACATATCCTCAAATTATATTTACTCGTAAATTATTATCAGGACTTATATAGAATATAGTCCCCCTAGCATCCGTATCTTTACCGAGTCTAATCAAATGTAAATATCGAATAAAATGTTATTTTGCCAGGTTTATGGAAATGTTTATTTGTGGGTGTGGGTGGTAGGTACTTGTAGTTTCTGATACCCCTAACACAGGCTAAACTAGTGTAGGGTCAGGAGTTAGGACAACGTATGTGATTGTTGGTTGTTTATTTTTAATCGACGATCGAGGAGTTCCCAATACGGTTTTTTTTTGTGTTTGTTACATTAGAACTCCGTCGTGTGTTAAATGATTAGGAAAAATCTTTTTTGGTTAGATATACTTTCCGTTTGGTATCATTTAAATTTCAGGGTAAATGCCACAGCAAAAAAAAAAGTTGAATATTTTTGTAGACATGATTTTTACATTTGTTTTTAAAACATTATTATTATCAGATTTATTGATATCGTCAGAAACTGATGCTAAGCTTGAGAAACTCATAATGATGGATCGAAATAAGTAAAGGTTGCTTTGCAAAGTAAGTAGGTACAACACGCGACTACTTCGCAAAGTGCTTCAAGATGACAGACATGATCAACAATCATTATGCATGTACCTACTCGTACCCAGTGATTTATAATAATGATATAGTGTAACGCTAGAGTAAAATGTAAATGTATAAAACATTTACATTTTTTTATTTAGTATACTAGCAGACGTTGTCCTGTCCAAATTTCAATAATCGCATAGAGTAACGTACGGTGCTATAACTATGCTATAGCACACCAGCGCCATCTGTACCAAAATCATCCCATTGCCTTTTTTTAAATTTTAGTTATGTTTTATTCTGGCATTATATCTACATCTACAGCTAATTTCATCTAAATCCGTTTTGTCGTTTAGGCCTGATTGAGGCACAAACATATATATACAAACTCAAAAACTTTCGCATTTATAATATTATTAGGATAACCAATTAGACTAGACACTAGTAATCCTGACCCAAAATCACTACATTCTAATCAATAATTAACAGCTTAATTTGTTGTTTTTTTTCACCACAAAACCCTCCGTGAAAAAAATAAAAACATTATCATCCTTATTTATTAAATAAAGTACCGAAAAACGTGCGCATACTAAAACCTGTATCGTGTCGTGTCGATGCCCTATTCAATATTTCTCTTACATACTTACATAGGCACGACATACGTTGACACACTTGTTCAAAAGATTGATGGCGATAGCATTATACACACCTGTAATGCGATCGACCTGTCACGGCTTAATTATGGGTGATGAATATGAAGCTTTCACCTTTTAATAATGTCGGGTTATTGACTCTTATGACACCTACGAATATTGGCTATTATTTTATGATCATTATGGCGGGAAACACGGAAATCGGAGAAGTTTGTATAAGATAGTAGCTTACGATAGTGTGCTGCCTTTAGAACTTTTGCTGAACTCTTTATTTCATATTTTATTATTGTAGGTACCTACTTATTTAGTATCTTTATTGGTCTTGTTGAGTCTTTACATTGTTCGATCGGCTCCACACTAGAGCTCTACATACTCGAAACGGATCATTGAAAATAATTATTCTAGGCTTGGTCGCGAGGAACAGGCGTAGTTTCACCTAACTCCTAAGACGTTTCAAAGTGTGTGTAATTTTTGATACTTAATGAAATAAATACATATTGAGTTTCAGTTTGAGTTTGAGTGATGAAGTTCTTAGTTTGTTATTGTAACATAATCTTTCCATAAATTAGTAACGGTAGACTTTTTGTAGAAGTTTATAATATAGTATATCCACCGTGACTGGTGACAATCTATACTGTCATCTCCCACTCGAGGCTAAGAGATTTTTATGTGACAGAAGCGTTCAATAAAAATCACCAGCATGTATTATTAACATTGTAGACTAAACTCAATAAAACTTCATTTACTTATCCAATAATATTCAAGTAAGTATCCAATGATATCAATATACAGTCACAACCAAAGCACATTAGGAAAACCAATGCTATTGTAATCGAGCACCTAGATCATCAGATACAAACATTACAAGAAAGAAACGATGTGATTTACGTCATTCATGACCATCTGTTTATCTCTTACAAAGCATAGCCAATACGCGGAGCTTATCGAATAAGATCGATCGAAGAAAGATTAAAGTCCTATTGTGAAACCACACGATATATCTCCTTAAATATGGCGCAGCGCAGGAACACTTATCTCTGCGCGCAGGCGAACACATCCGAACCTAATAAACCGGAGCCTACCCGTCTCATAAATAACGCCATTACCGTGTCCCGACTTAACGACACCATCGATACATGGCTTCCATCGTGAGTGAAAAAATCTCACCATTTTTTTCTCAAGTCACTTGGTTTTATTGTGTTACGTTACGACACGATGCTGGAGCAATATGAGAATTTGCGTTTTAATAGGAACATTATGGAAATTGTTATTGTGAAGAGTAACTGACTGGCTAATAGGTGGAGTACCGGGTTCAGTTCCATCTGCAGGGCAAATTTTGTTACGGTATCACACGGAGAACAAAGTAAGTAAATAAATACAAATATTGGTGGACATTACACATAGCGCCATCTATCCCCACACTGAGCAAAGCTTTTGCTATGGGTATCAGATGAACTTAAATACTTTTTCTTAATACTCAAGTCATTATACAACCCAGATACAGAACAAACATCTACAGAACACACACTTGTTTGTCGTGGGTGGAAATTGAACCCACAATTTACAGCGCAGAAGGCAGAACTGTGGAGTGTCTTGCCGCTGTCTTCTACAATGAGTTTCATAAAAGGATTTCAATGTTCTTACAATGCCAAACTATTTGTTTTGAAGATATATTCGGCCTATTTATTCTGATGTAACGCGTCTAGCGAGGCGAATTCCGCACATTGGACCCAGAAATTGATTGAGCCTTATTCCGGTAAATACGAGCGATATATATCGTGAGCCTTGATGCGTGGAACACCTGTAGAGGTACTGACTTCCATTTCTTTGTATTTCGATTACTTTCAATTAAATCGCGTGAAATAGAATACAAAATGAAATTAAATAAGATCACGACTGTAATCCGTGCAAAAAGCCGAGTTGGCCGATAGTGAGGTCTCCCGACTTTCAATCTGAAGGTCGTGGGTTCGAAGCCTCCACGTGCATCAATGAATTTTTCAGTTCGAAAAATGTATATACGCATAAAAACACCCAGACACAGAAGAAACATCTATGTTCATCACACAAGTATTGGCCCTGGGTAGGAATCGAACTGTGGGTGGAACCCACAGCGCTGAAGGCAGAGTTACTACCAACTGAACTGTGAGGCCGTATGAACTGATTCAATCAGCCACTGAGCTTCGGTGGGATCAGCGAGAATACAATTTAATCACTTTATTAAATTCCCGTTAGGTTTATCATTGGGTACCATTTACCTATGAAATCCGTCGCGCCATGTATAGAACTAAAATATTATCAAAACTGAAACAATTTACAAATTGTTTTGTAGTCCACTAATATAACCACTACTCCCAGCTCAATTTATCACAACAGATATTAATTCCACTAATCTCTTAACACCACCATCCATTAATTACTATACAGCCAACATTAATTTAAACATGGTGGTTGTAAATTAATAAGTCGAGCAAATTCTAGCACGTAACCTAACCAGGATATTGTTCATTGAAATCCCGGTTAAGGGTAATCTATATAACATTACATACGAAAGTTTGTGAGAATGTTTGGATGTTTGTGCCTCAATCACGCCCAAATGACTGTATGTTTAATATAATAAATATTGGTGGACATTTTACACAGCGCCATCTAGCCCAAAACTAAGCAAAATTTAACTATGGGAACCAGATAACTGCGAGAATATTTATATATATATATATATGTGCTGTAGCACAGAAGGCAGAGTTACTACCAACTGAACTGTGAGGCTAGTTATAATGTACATAGCCTATGCCCTGAAATATAAACAGACTGCTGTTCATCTAGGTACTACGCCAGTGAAGCCGCGGGCGAAAGTTAGTTATTCATAAGCGAATTTTACTGACTTAGCGGTTTTCGAACTGATTCAACAAAATCCGAGATGTAAAGTTTATTCAAACTGTAGTAGTAGCTTAGCTTTTACAGTCTTGTGAGCACTAGTATCACTATAGTATGTATCTCATCTATGTATCACTATAGTATTTTCAATAGTACCTACTTTCAGCACCAGTTTCTGTCACTATCAATTTTACAGTCTGTAATATAGTTTTATGCATACTACAAGTTAATAACGCTGCTAAGCACCAACAAAGATTTTAATAAAACTTGGAATATATACATAGCATATGCTTTCTACCCAGGTAGCACGAGAGCAAAGCCGCTGACAACAGCTAGTAACGAATAATCCTTTGCAATACAAAAACTAGTTTTAGTAGATGTTGGGCGTTTCGATGCTCAAGCAAATTTAGTAAACAACTATAAAGGTACTTACTAAAACAACGCTCAATTTGCAATGATACTTCTGGTAGCGTAGTAGTTTAGTAGATAGTGGCGCTCGTGAGAGTATCCGAATAGAAACAGATGGTGCGCGTCAAAAAATACTATTTATCTCGTCCATCAGAGCGGGCGACTGGAGTGACGAGCGCGCCCTTGGTAACCCGATTACGGAGATGGCAGCGCGTTTGGAATACACGGGACGGAGGCGACACGAAATCGATTATAGATACTAGGTTAATAATTATTACACAAGAACGAAACAACAGAAAATTTTACAGAATAAAGACATCCTGCGACATTTAGTGACTGCTTACCCTAGTATTTTAAATGGAGTGTAATTTTTACGAGTCTTTAATATATTTTTAGGATTTTCTCCTAAAAAAGTTTGTATGTCTTAGGCGTTTAGAAGAGAATTTTATGTGGAAAAAAACAAACTCTGTTCTGATTAGCAGTGTTTGAGTGACGTAAAATACACAAAAAAAAAACATACTGGCGAATTGAGAACCTCCCTCCTTTTTGAAGTCGGTTAAAAAGAAAAAATATACTATAAGTATATTAGTAAGTAAGGTTATTACCTTCTGGGATTATATCCTCCGAATAGTCATTGGATTATGAACGATTCAGTAGTGACCCTAAGATCTGTGAACTGGGAGTTTTTAGAGTGCTGATGCTGGTTGAAACTATCATCCCGTCCCTTAGACAAGCGTAGAGGTCCGGCAAACCAATGTACCGGGTAATACCACCCGACCTTAGTGTACGGGTAATAGCGCCCGACCTCAGCCGATCATTGCGCTCTACTGAACGTGCCTGTAATGTTCATCCTGTAAAGCCTTCGTTTTCGAAAATAGCGACGGCTGACTAACAATAGCAGTTATGTTGGACCTTGGTAGCAGCTCTGGCTTCTGTGCTGTTGGTAGTTTTCATGTGATGAACGTACGATGTTTGTTTGTTTCTGGGTGTTAGAATGTGTATTAAGAGAGTCCACGGCTATGCAATACTTTAATTTAAAATTTTAGTAATTAATACTGCATTAAAGATTTTTAAAATATTGTTTGCCTAGTCAGGTTAATTAAATGATTATCTCATGCCTTCTAAATAACATGTTTTGAAACACTGAGATTTTACTAAGCCAATGCTGAGTGACCTCCAATTTTGTTGTCACGATTTATACCTACATAATGTTTCAATATAATATTTTCTTTGTGATACAAAATAAACAATTCTGTTCTATTCTACTTAAGTATTTTCAAAGTGTAAATCGCTTTGCCATTAATAAAAGGCAAATATTTAATAACGGTACCGAACACTTGACGTGAGATAATCTGTCGCGGCTGGCTACTCCACGTGCCTTAATCTCAGCTCATCCCATTACCGAAAAACGGTTTACTTATAAACCTTCGCCGCAGCCTTTAGAGACAAGTTTTTCCTCAGAACGATTATGTTTCAATCAGCTTTTTCCTAATCCGCAAATCTGAGAACTGTACTTTAGGATTGGTTTTCTTTGAACCACCAACATTTTGGTTTGACTCAAAATTAAAATTATATTTATTGGTGTTACTCAATAATAGAATAGATTGATTAAGTATTAACAGTATTTCGCTCCAATATAAGAGTTTAACTGAACTGTGAATAATTGATACTCTAAAAACTTGAGCTCATGTTCTATTGGTATTTTTTTTGTAAATATTTTTTATTTCTCGTATATCTCAAAGACTATAATCATTTAGAAAATGTGTAACATTTATTCATTATATTCTACTCGTAAGTAGGTAAATAATTTGATCAATTTTTTTAACGATTTCACTAATATGGATAGATTAGTAGATTTGGTAACAACCAAATCGAAATTGTGAAACCTCAATTTGTTCGATTCACCATCCGATCTCATCAACCAACGGTTCGTCACTACGTTCGGACATACATACGTCTACATACATACATTCAAACGCTGATTCTTCCAAGTTATTTTCGGAGTTCTTCGCTCGCTTTGTTTTTATTATTAAATTATTATTGAAATCGTGACTGCAAAATTCACTCTTTATTATCCCATAGCTGCTGTACTTACTAGGAATTACAACCATTATTCGATTTTAGGTCAAAAGTAGTTGATATATTATTCTATCCATTATTGATACCCATAATACAAACGTTTCTTAGTTAGAGGCTAGTTGGCACTGTGTGATATGCCCACAAATTTGTATTATTTGCCCACAATACCATTTAATTTTGTTGATATTGCCTAGAATACCGTCAATTTTCTTTTAGGAGACAAACTTCAACAATCAAAATGGCTGCCACTTAATATTACAAGCAGAAACCATAATAAAAGAGCACGCATCCTTTATTTCATTTTATCTCAGTAAATGTAGCGCCGACTTCTAAGGTTCCCTATTCTTTATTTATTATTTTTCCCGAAACAAAGAGTGACATTCGATATTGATAGACTTTGACCTCTGATCCCTCTTACAAAAACTACTCGAGTAACACATTTGACCAGTTATCTTAGACCCGCGAGGATCTATTGATATTTACATTGAGATGAATAACAAGAGACTATGTTATATTAGTCGTTTTTGTATTACGACTGTGTAGTAAACTAGTACAATTGCCCGGCATTGCATGAATATCAAGAACCTATTGTGATACTTCGTCAGTATGTTTCCAATTAATAAAAAATACTGAATTAAATAAACAAAACCAATGCTTATTTATTTACATAAATGTAAAAGTTCTAGATAAGCTAATACTATTTTTTATGGTTCCGTACCTCAAAAGGAGAAAAGTAACCCTTATAGGATCACTCGTGTGTCTTTCTGTCTATCCCTCCACCCTTTCTTTACCTTATCTCCGAAACTGCTGAGCCTAAAATTTTAAGTTTGTACGAAACCCTCATGCGCGAGTCCGATTCGCACTAGTCCGGTTTTTTTATTTTTATTTTTTGTATCAATATCACTTGGAGACAAAACAAAATGCTACGAAGTATAAACTGCAGGCTACGAACACCCGGAACTCGCCGTACTAAGCTCGGCATGCCGCTCTCGTGGGACATACTGGTGTCTCATGAGCCTGTGATGTCACTGGCAACATCAAACCAGAACACAGCAATGCTTGACAGCAAGAAAAAGATCTTTCAAAACATTTTCTTTTTTGTATCTATCTATCTACTCTGAAAAAGAGACTGAGCTATAAAGTTACATTATATTTCTAGAACCATGAAATATTTTATCCCAGTAGGTATTGAATGTTCTTTTAGAAATAAACAACAAACAGACAAAACTTTTTTTTGGTGGACGGTTTTAGCGACGATGGGCTTGAATGCTAACTACTACAAAATGTGGGCATGTGTCAAATGTAATGTTTGGGCGTGCCTCTGACTACACCCTGGAAAGCGCCTGGAGATCTGAGTGAATGTCTAACGTACTTTTGGGATTACAGTACCTAGTGATCCTATTTTTTTTTGATACACATTTTAAGTATTTACTAATAATAATCCTATTACCAATATACATATTAAACCGGAAACCCAGTGGAAGCCTATGACTTCATGAACACGAGTTTTATTGATAGCTTCAACAAACCGTTGTCCACCAAATTGAGGGTTATTACCCTCCTAGACTACAAAGAAGAACTGATTTATATTGTAGAACTAATAGAAAAATAGCCCTTATGTTGCTGGTTATTGTAGTCGAGAAAAATATACTAATTCTGCGACTTATTTAATTTCATCCAATAAATAGGCCTTTTTGTTTGAGATTGTGGCGTGTCAGTCAGTCAATAAGGCAACAATTTTATATACCTACCTATTTAGTTTATAGTAGGTTTTCGTTATTTCCTCAACGTTTTCCACTCAATAATCCCAACAAAAGAAGCCTTGAAGGGTACGAGTGGAGCCGAAGGGAGAATTTATGGTTCTGATGGTAAATCTATGAAATAACTGTGCCAGATGATTCTGTACTTTATCAATGCGAGATAAGGTTAATATTTGATTAATTTATTGGATTGGAGAGAATTTGAACCGGAACCAGCTGAAATTCGAAGCATCGGGAATATTATATTTCATTATTTGCAAAGCAACCAGAATTTTGTACAAATAAAATTCTTTATTGCGGGTAGGACCCTAATCCTTTTACCAAACAAGTACTTATTTTGTTAGCGATCAAAGATTCTGGCAATAAATAAATAACTGAGATAGTTTTAAATAGAAATACAATTTGTAAAAAAATTGAAATTTTGTTTTTTTTTTTAATTTGTATTGCAATACAAGAAAAAACGTGGTAATTAGCCGTATTTCTATTTAAAATGATTAACAACCACGATAGTTTTAATTCTATAACTGAGATAGTGACACGAACAAAACGGAGACCGTCAAAGCTTTTTAACCGATGAAAAAAGAGGAAGTTCTCAAATTATAATTATTCATGTAGGGCTATTATGAAACTTAAAAACCGAATATTGTCTTGAATATCGTCGTATTTTCGATTGGTGAAAACATTTTCATTATCCTTTTAGATCTTTAAAATTATTACATAGTAACTTTTGACAGGTCTGCGAGTGTAAATTGAGCGATCATTGTGGTTAATCTCCACTTTTGTATTAGGTATCAGCAACTGACAATCAATTTAGGTAATAAAGAGTGCATTTGTGAGAACAGGTCGGTGTTAGGAGACACCTATTTTTCGTAATATAATAAGCGATTGTAAGCCGAGTTTTTGAGTCGCACTGCTATTGCAATCGCTATTGCTTTGTTTTACGTAATATACTTGTTTAATCGAAAGAGTGAATCACTAAAACGACATACAAGTTAATATCTTCTTACCAATTAAAATACTTTTTACTGAATTTAGAATCCCTAAACAAAAGAATAACCAACTTGTATTATATGAAGGTACTCGTATATTCATAGGACGATCCAACAACTCGCTTAATCTAGAGCTTTACGTAAAGCCTACCGACACATCTAGGGCATATATTATATCAGCAAATCAGGCATAAAACGTTTAGCATAATACGAACGCGCACGATAATACGAACACATTACAAAATCCGGCAATCCGTAAAGCAATCACGCAATAAATTATAAACCAACAAGTTAGCGTTTCCGAGTGGAGCGATTTATCCGCTGAGCCAACAATACCAACTTAGCCAACGCGCAGGGCTGCACTCTGGGGGGGGGGGGGGGGGGGTTTATAAGAGGGGTAAAAAGACAAGTGAGTTAATAAGGGGATAAGAGGTATATTCACTCGATAAAAATTACTCACACTCGTACATTTTTCTAATTCTATATTTCCCTAGTCTATAAAAAAAAAGTAAAAGTAATTATTTATTTTAATAAAATCACAAAGATCACTTTGAAACATCTTAGGAGCTAGGTTAAGCTACGTCTGCCTACTACCTAATGGTTCCACTATCCAAACCCCGATATTTTATATATTTTACCCTTATTTTATATGTTTATCTAGTTACCCCTGAATTGTCGTGCCATTAGACAAAACAACCTTTAATCTACAACCACTTTACGACCACACTCTAAACGTACACCATTACTAAAAGTTCTAAATATAGCCCTCAATATAAAAGTCCTAATTACGGCCCTGTGCCGACAAGAAGCTGCGTAAGCGTAATTATATTCACACGTTCGACAGAACGCAACAGTATAATATTATCATAGAAAGCGTTTGTGGCGTAGCTTGCTTAGTTGATCAGGTCGTCTGAATTAAGCAACCTTCAGCGCAATCACCAAATAGATAGGTGACCGGTTCCGGCTTTCAAAAGTAGTTAATCTATGACAATGGGCTTTGGGTTGCATAAAAACTCCAACAACTGTGTTTGCCACTCTCTCAAACCAGGCCAGGCCTGAGGCTTTGCCTTCAATATATTTTGGTAAAATCTAAGCAAATAAAGGTATTAACTACCTACCTAAAAGGTTTTCGTTCTTAACGGATTATCTTTAACGGTGCTCGACTTTGATTTCGGGGAAAAAAATAATTGTCTCATAATTTGATTTCTGTACATCAAAGAAAAATTTACTTGTATTTCAAGTTACTTCTTAGAACCTAAGCTAAATAAATATTAAAGCTCCCATTTGACTGTTCATTTTAACATCATCGTTCACGTCATGTGTTAACATTGCACATATAGGAAACCAGAAGGTGAAATGAAATAGGATCACGACTGTAGTCCCCAAGTACGGTAGACATCCTCTCAGATATCCAGGCGCTGAAATCTTTTGAAGCTATCTAAGGGGTTAGTCAGAAACACGTCCAATCATTACATTTGACATTATGCCCACATTTTGAAGCATTTCAAACGTGACAGGTTGCAAGCCCGTCACCGCTTAAAAAGACTGGATATCAAAAAGCCAAACCTTTCAAAAGCAAACATGTTCGTGTACTTTTTTGATTTTGATTTGACTTGTTTCGAATACTTATACTCACTGATATAGGCAATGTTCAAAAACAAAAACAACTTTTTCATCAAAACCACTCAATTTAAATCGAATAAAATATTTAAACACAGTCTATTTGATATTCAAAAAACAAGCATATTTCCACAGAAAATTAAAATTTTATTACTAAAGGAACAGTTTGATATTTGAATGATGTCATCACTCGCGGGCATGGAGCGGCTATATGCTTGCGACCAGTCACGTATAGAATAACAACTACTAAAAAAATAAGCATATGCCAAACGTAATTTATAGACGTGCCTCTTTACTTTAGAAATCTTCAAGGATCTGAAGGCCTTAAGATCTAAGATCACTGAGTTTTTCCTTTTATAACAATATCAGTCATGTTGCGCCGCGTCTTCACCTTACGCCGTTTCTGTATAATTCGCACTTAAGACAACATAAATCCAAAAAATTCCAGCAAAAACTTATTGAGAAATTAGCTTTCGCCCGCAGTGCTGCTCGCGTGGTACTTAAAGACCTGAAAATAGTATCCTATATGCTATAACAGGACATAGTAAATAGGATCACGACTGTAATCCCCAAGTACGGTAGACATCCGCTTAGATCCTTTGAATATGTCTAGGGGAGGTAGTCAGAGGCACGTCCAACATTATATTTGGCACATGCCCACATTTTGCAGTAGTTAGCATTCCATACGTGACAGGTTGCAAGCTCATCGCCGACAGTAAAGCTATGTATATTCCTGAGTTTAATCCAAATACGTTTGGTCTTGATTGAGTCACAAACAACCAAACAAATCTTACAAACTTATGTATTTATAATAAGTAAGATAACCTATTTTGAGGGACTGTACGTCCCTTGGTGGTTGTTATTTTCAGGCGTGTTTTCAGTGATTCGCCGAATTTTACGGTAAAATTCCCGCAAAACTTAATTTGAACAACAGATGTAACCGACCGAATAATAATTAATTAGATATTGTTATCGTATGATTTTTTAAAAGGTTTGCTTTGTTTCGTATTAATTTCATAACTTTTGTGAACAAAATTACATCAACTTTAAATCATTTTTAAAATATTAATAATTATTCGGACGTATTACACAAGTCAAATTAAATGATCTCTCTCTCTCTTACAAAGAACTACCATTCCCTTTCATAGGTTAGCTGAAAGAAAAATGCTAACTAGCATTAAGTTTGCCTATGTACATGTTCTTGTATTATGCAATAAATAATTTTCTATCTATCTATCTTTAAGTAAGTGTAGACAGCTACGATAATTACTCACAAAGTTTATTTGTAGTTCAAAAACTTGGAAGACATTTTAAATTAAAAGAAAACTAGTGGAAACTCTCGCAACTTCGTTCAACGAAGAGTTATTTTGAAACATACTTCAACCTCCGCTGCATCCCCTTACGAGTTGAAATTCAAGAATTCCTTTGTTAGTGTGCACTATGCCCTACACACCAAAATGAATACACCCTCTAACGTTCAAGTTACTGGCTGTGCCTTGATACATCTCAGTCAGTCAGTCAGTCAGTGAAGCATGAGTTTTAGTTAGGAAACTAAACAATTCATGCAAAGTAAAAAGATAGCTAAATAATCTCTACTACTCGAATCTATTTATATTAAGTCAAGTAAGTCAAGTAAGATTATAAAACAAAATGCTTTATCAATTGCGACACAAACTTTTGACTGGCCTCTCAGCTCAGATGGTAGGAGCTCTGCCTTCTGCGTTGTAGATTGTGGGTTCGCTTCCCACCCGGGACAAACATTTGTGTGATGAACATAAATGTTTAACCTGTTGTCTGGGTGTTCTAATATATCATAAACACGTATTCACAAAAAATGTGATGTGATTTAGTTCCCATAGTACAACCTTTGCTTAGAGGCTACAAAATGGCGTTGTGTGATAATATCCACCAATTTTAATTTATTTATTTGAATTCTTTGAAACAGTAGCAGAAACAGTATTTAAATGTGAGAGCTACCTCATGTACCACCAGATAAATGTGTTTCTCTGTACTTCAAAAATTCAAAGGTACAAACGTTATAATTAAATCTACAATTACGTAACCTTACCTTTATAATTGTCACCATTACATCCGTGTGGCTTTTACTACTGAAAATAGGTCTCCTCCATAGATTTCCAGAGTAATAAAATAATTAAATAAATATTGGCAAATATTTATACACAGCGTCATCTAGGCCCAAACTAAGAAAAGCTTGTACGGTAGGAATCAAAATACTTTTAGTACGTTTTTTTTGTAAATAAATACTTATTTAAAATATTATGACACCCAGTCACAGAACAAATATCTACGAATATGTTCGTCACACATTATGTTTGTCCTTGATTGAAATTGAACCTACTTAGATAAAGTTACTACCAACTGAGCTGTGAGTGACCAATGGCAGCCAACGAATCCCAACAATCTTTATAAGGTCGTCGTGTCCATCCAGTGGGGACCGTTTCATAAAGCGGTCCAAACTATCGTATGTACCCCGCCCGCTGCCACTTCAACTTCTAATTCCCTAGGCCATGTCGTTGACCTTTATAATAATGTACTAATTAGCAGATGTAGAGTTACCCAATTTACCCTTTTTACCCTTTTGTGTAATTTACCTGTTGGGGTAATTTTACCTGTCGGGGTAATTTACCCGTCGACTGGAGGAAGCACGTGTCATTCAAAGCACGTTTCAGGCGTTTGCATGAAATAACTGCATATCAGGTTACTTTAGAATCTAGATTAACACGAGGAATCCTTTCAAAATATGAAGATTACTACATTTTTCCAACTTTTTTCCCCGCGTAGTACCTAGGTAAAAACTGACCAAGTGCGAGTCAGACTAGTGTACGAAGGGTTTCGTACCGTATCCGTATTTATACAGTATCTATAAAAAACGGCAAAATAACGCGTTTGTTGTAAGGGAGCCCCACTTAAATATTTATTTTATTCTGTTTTTAGTATTTGTTGTTATAGCGGCAACAGAAATACATCATCTGTGAAAATTTCAACTGTCTAGCTATCTATCTATCTAGCTATCTAACTGACAGATGGACAGACGGACACAGACGGATTGACGGATAGATGGACAGACAGACGGACAGCGAAGTCTTAATAATAGGGTCCCGTTTTCACTCTTTGGTTACGGAACCCTAAAAAGTAGCCTATATGCTATTCGAAGGTTCATCCAAATCCATTTGGTGGTTTGGCGGGATTGAGCAAATTATGAGTGTATTAATTTTCTTTTAGTCGGGCTACGAGTACAGTAACATAAAACATGTTGGTGTGTATGCATATAAGGTTGTCTGGAAGATATCGCTTTTAGCGATAAGGCCGCCCATTGTACATTTGTTGTTACCTACTATTTGTTTTCTTTGTGTGAGTTTATCGATCTATCTTAGGACACAAATACAAGGATATTCTCGTACCTCGTTCTAAATACACGCAAACGTAAAACTAACGAGCGTGCACACTGAGGATAGGACTTCGTAAAAACGTACGTCAACGTTCAAATCAAATAAAGTGCGCTGTAAACTGGAGCTGTATTTTGTAAAGGCTAGCGAAACTAAACGCAGCTTTTGTGTGGCCGGTGAACACTAAACGTTTTTATAGGATAACATCTGTGCCACTACGAGTTGCTGGTATCCAATTACATTTTTAACTGGATGGTGACCGAATTGTGGCTCAGAGGCGGCCCAAGGAGTGTAGGTTCGTCAAAAAGATAGGTGGACGACATCGTAAAATCCGCATTGATCAAATTTGGCGCCAAGATGTGGGATGAGAAAGGTTGATAATGATGATGAATTACATTTATAACCGATTTCAAAAAAGAATGTTGTTCTCAATTCAATTGTATTTTTTTTAATCTCTTTTGTTTGGTTCCAATCAAATTTTAGGAGAAATACTACCTCTAAGGGTGTTAAAATAGGGGATGACATTTTGTTTGGTATTGGATATAACAATATGTAGTCGGTTTTGGTTTTAGATTTTTTAACGTAATTATTTTTGTAAATTATAGGAATCCTTTTGATGAATTCAATTAGATTACTATACTAAAACAAAACAAAAACAGAAAAATACAGGGTTTAGGGTTTTTAAATAGGATTACAGTGCGTCCTTGGTACATGAAATAAAATGAAATATATTTATTTGACACACACAGTTAAATGGTACAGATAACACAAGAACACACAAGAAGAAGAAAGATTGGTGTAATAAAAACTCAGACTACGTGGGTCAAACAGGCCCCACTCTCAGCTTTATGCTGCTAAAATTGGTAATTATTTAACAGGGTAACTTATGAATTATGTCATTATTTCATCTATATCTATCTATCTATCTATTACTTATAATAAATCTGTAGAGAGGTCAATTCTGTACATGAAATATATTTCCAAAATAACTATCAGGGGGTGATTAGGGATCGATACTGATGCCAAAAATGCAATCAGTAAAAATTTTGTCTGTCTGTCTGTCTGTCTGTCTGTCTGTCTGTCTGTCTGTCTGTCTGTATAACCGTTATAGAAACAAAAACTAATCGACGGATTTTAACGAAACTTGGTACAATTATTTTTCATACTCCTGAGCTGGTTATAGTATACTTTTTATCACGCTGCAATCAATAGGAGCAGAGCAGTGAAGGAAAATGTTGGGAAAACGGGAGAAGTTACTCCATTTTTTAAGCTTCCGTCGCGTGTGCAACCTTATGGTTAAAGCTACACAGAATTCATGTATAACGGAAATGTTCTCCTTAAAATTATATAAAAAATATTCCACGACAGCATATGTTTATCTTTTATGGTTGACTCACAATAACACGTGTAACTCCCGATAGCTGAGCAGTTCGAAGCTTTCTGATTATATTTGTCTACTCTTACGTTTATAACACTCTCAGTCATCCCTAATTAAAAAAGTTTACATTATTAACTATTCCATAAAAAAGAATCATAGAAATCGGTATAGAAACACCAAAGTTATACATGAAATACGCTAATAATAAGCCATCGCGCGTGAATACTGAATCATGCTATAAGGATTATTTTTGTATATAAGGTCGCGAACGCACAGGCAGGCGGCTTGCTTAGCGCCTAGAGGCTAGCGAGTCACCTAGCGAGTAGCTTCGTAAAACGAACATTCTCGAACGTTCGCGACCGGCCTAGCAGCTAGGCGTCAAGCGCGCAGTGCAGCCGGTCGCGAACGTTCGAGAATCGGTCGCCGCGCTCGACGCGTCTCGCGGCCGAAGGTATAAAAAGGCGGGGCGTCCGAGCGCGAGCTTCATACTATTTTTGTGTGATACTGCGCAACTGGACCCACCGTGTTTAAGGGTTAAAATGCATTTACAAATCTATGGAAATGTACAAATTGTACTCCAAAAATCTGGAATTGTGAAGGGGTCCCGAGATAACTTTCTAGATGTCAAACGACGCAAGGAAATATGAGCTTAACTGCTTTGACTCAACGGCACGTTTCAATTGCACAGCGGGCGATGACGTCTGCCAGTATTAAATTACCTTAGGGTTGACCCAATAAAAATGTTTAATTTTTTTATAAAATGGTCAATTCGTTTTTTTACAAATAGCTAAATAAATAAAAGTGTAGTAAGCGGTGTTGGTCGAGTAGGAGGTACCTCGACTTTTAATTTTAAGGTCGTGGGTTCGAATCCCAGCGTCATCAATGGATTTTTTGTAAGAAATAAAATCCAGTTAGTCCTACTTCCTACTAATATTATAAATGCGAAAGTTTGTGAGTTTGTTCGTATGTTTATGCCTCAATCAGGCCAAAACAACAAAACGGATTAAAATGAAATTTGCTGTAGATGTAGGTATAATGCTCGAATAAATCATAGACTACTTTAAAATAAGAAAAACATTCCCAAAATGATAAACAAAACGCACAAAAGGTATGATTTTGGTATAGATGGATCTGGTGTGCAAAATCTGACATTAGTCTTCATAGCAACGTGCGTTACTCTATGCGATTATTAAAATTTTGACAGGATTATTTTTTTCTGTCGCGGGTCTGCTATAGGCAATACGCTAAAAAGTTCTTATTTCTTCAAGTTATACGCGGGTGAAACCGCGGGGTACAGCTAGTATTATATAAAGCAATACAAGCGCGTAATGTGTTTGAAAGTGAAACTTCTACACAAAACTATCTACTATATTACGTACTGTGGTTCACTAAAGGCAGGTACACACTGTGTTATCTATGGAGCGTATATTATAGCAGTACGTTACAGTCATTAGTGATGTAGTGCGGCCTGTGCTGAAAATGTGCGGCCGATAACATTAAGGAGCGGAAATGGTCATAAGCTGAGCGGATTACGCATCTATCTACTAATATATAAATTCATGTCCGTTTAACCAAAGTATGTAACTTTTTAGTAATCAAAGAACGTATATATTATGTGTAAAGAGGAAAAGCCAATGTGCAAAATACGGAACCATAAAAATAATTAAAGTACTCACACTTAAATGGAATATGGAATGCTAAAGTAAAATGTGGGCATGTGCCAAATGTAATGTTAACTACCCCCTTTAGACATCTTCAAGGATCTTAGCGCCTGGAGATCTGAAAGTATGTCTGTACTTGGGGATTAAAGTCGTGATTCTATTACATTTTATTTCTCACTTGGATTATATTTTCAAATCAACTCAGTCTACAAAGATTTTATAAATTATAAATCGTGAACATATTATATTTAGTTCTTAGGATAAAGTTATTTTGTTGGGTGTGCCATAGCTTACATAGTATAAAGCAAAGTCGCTTTCCGCTTCCCGCGTCTGTATGTAATATGTATGTATGTAAGTATGTATGTTTGCTTATATCTTTAAAACTACACAACGGATTTTGATGCGGTTTTTTTAAATAGATAGAGTGATTCAGGAGGAAGGTTTATATGTATAATAACATGCTACCCGTGCGAAGCCGGGGCGGGTCGCTAGTAATGACTAAGTGCATAAAATATGTCTATGAATGAATAAATGAATTAAGTTGAATTGAATTGACATGACAAAAAGAGTCATCATTCCCAAAAAGGGTTGACGGTCAGGCAGGCGGTCGGTTGTAAAACATAAGCCAAATCCTTTTTGCAACATGTCGTGCCGACCCCACATTCATTGGAAAAGGAAAAGAAAATAATGATGAAAAAAGGAGTCATCATAGAATTAAAACTATCGTGGTTGTTAATCATTTTAAATAGAAATACGGCTAATTACCACGTTTTTCCTTGTATTGCTGACGTTTCGAGACAATTCAGATGCTCTTCATCATATTCATTCGTCAGCAATACAAGGAAAAACGTGGTAATTAGCCGTATTTCTATTTAAAAGGAGTCATCATGTTTAAAATTTTGAATATTGTAGCTTTGCTCATCACCCAGCTCTGGCCTTAGATTGTATTTTCGACGATATCTAAAACCGAGGCAATTAGGATAGTTTGCGAGCGCTCTATGCCAAATGATCTGTGAATCCAACGCGCGGGTGCGTGCTGCCAAGTTATCGCCTCCTGGATAATTATGCTTTCCTGGTACCTAATCTATGTAGTGTAAGTACCTACTATCAATGTTTATATGTAGATAGGTGACCGCTAGTGGCATGCAACTAAGTGCAATGCTACGTAGTAAACTAGTTGCTAGTTTGTGAGGATGTTTGTATGTTTGAAAGTCAATCAGGCCTAAACAACTGAAATAATTTAGCTGAAATTTGGTTTAGATATAGATAAAATATCATATTACAACGTAGGAGTACTTATAATACGAAAAAACTACTTATAATAAATGATTAAAAAAAACTCAAAAAGGATGATTTTCAGAACAAATTTGACATCACGGACGAAATCCATTCAGTCGTCATAGCAACGCAATTTTGACTAACGAATGATACGTATTCTACCAAAACCCGCAATTCATCTTATCATTACAAGGTTTTTAAGGAGAAAAATGAAAGTTGCTTGACACTGCTTTTTTTATGCGATTATTGAAATTTGACAGGACAACGTTCTTTACGAGCCGGATAGTCGTTTAATAAAACTCAACGAAGCAAATATTATGTTAAAGTATACAAATTACAACAAATAAAATGTTACTATCTTGTTACTGACTGGTGCACTTTTTTAGCTGTAGTCTTATATGTATATCTTCAATCTCTCAAGCACGCAGAAGGCTCAAGTTTATAATGTAAGCAGTTGCATGTATATAAAGTCACAGGCATCTACTAGTGCGATTGAAACTATCAATTTACATGGTGAACGTGCTGTACCTCACTGCAATAACATTAGGTGTTGCTTTATTCCCGACGAATAAAAGAAAGATAACATTTATCCAACCTCCGATAACAAGCGCAGTGTTATTGTAAAATTGCATTAAAATACGCCACGCAAATGTAGACCTTATTTCTATGTAGTAACGCGATATTCTCGTGTCTTTTCTGCTATCTGACACGACTGAATACAGGTCTCTCGGGAAAGAGTCACCGTTTTCAACTTAATATTCTTACATAACATTCTATGTTAGAAAATTAATGTAGGACATTGAAGCTAAATGACATACGTAGCCTGAAGCTTCATTTATTTATACCTAAGGATTATTAGATTTTTTCGCAACTTCGCTAGTGTTGAAAAATAGTTGTCAGGGTTTCTCCGGAGCCGTGTTGGTCGAGTAAGAGGTCGTAGGTTTGAATTCCGGGCGAAAACCAATAGGTTTTTCTATTATGCGCATTAACGCGTGTTAAACATCGTGAGAAAAAGCGGCGATGGAATTGCAACCTGTCACGTATGGAACGCTAACTACTTCAAAATGTAGGCATGTGCCAAATGTTATGTCCGTGCCTCTGACTACCCCTTTTAGATACTTCTCCTGTACCATAAGCTCTAAAGTAATATTAAAACAATATGGGGTAAACGTAGTGCAGTGACAACGCTCTAGTCGCTCTCGAACTCGTAACCCCTGGTATTCGTAGCTGAATGCTACGAATACTTGATCTTATGAGCCATCAAGCAACGTTACGAGCATTAGGAAGCAATAATAGTAAACAGGTAGGGCAAGAGAACCGATTGTGGGCACTTTTACAATTATGCATCAATGGATTTTTCTATTCGAAAATTTATATGCGCATCAAAAACACGTGCTTACAACGGTGAAGGAAAACATCGTGAGGAAACCAGTTAGTGTTGTTATAAGCGGCGATGGGCTTGCAACCTTTTCACGTATGGAATGCTAACTACTGCAAAATGTGGGCATGTGCCAAATATAATGTTTGGATGTACCTCTGACTACCCCACTAGACATCTTCAAAGGATCTAAGCGTCTGGAGATCAGAGAGGATGTCTACCGTACTAGGAGATTACAGTCGTGATCCTATTTATTTTATTTATTTTGTATTTATCTATCTCTTAGATTGAGTAAAGGTTTTGTAACAGGCAATATATATTTATAATTTATTCATATATAAACAGGAAAAGCGTGAAATCATTGGCTATGGGCAACACAATGTAGAGGTACAACTCACCACAACTTTCACTAGTCAAAACGGACCATAGACAATTAATTGTATTAACTACAAGTTTTTAACACGGGTCTTTATCACGTAATTTTATTATTATACAATTACCTTTAATTGATTTTCCTGACGTTTAAAATCTATAGTTATGTCTACTAATCACGATAGTTTGAAAAATAAAACTACAAGTTTGCTATGCTTAGTTATTGACTGCCAAAGTTGAAAATGCCCAAAGCCGGGGCACTACTACGAAGTCTATTGCCCTACGAGCTAGCTTATAGCTACCTGTTCTAGGTGTACAGTACATAGCTGCGATTATACGTACCACTTGAAGCATTGAAGTGAGCAATGTGATCGACCGGTTGATTAGTGCAGTCCCCGGCGCACAGAGGTAATTTAGCGGCGACTGAAGTGACCACCTGCCACCTGCCACTTGCCACTGCCCTGTCTATATAGTCTATGCACTTTCAACTAAATATAGTCGGCATGTAGAGAAAATCTATAGTATATACTATAGTACTATTATTACTATTATATACTAGTAATAATATACATCTAACTCTGTCTGTCTGTGTCTGTCTGTCTGTCTGTGACGTTATCACGGCCAAACCGCTGGGCCGATTTTGATGAAATTTCATTAGAGATAGCTTAAAGTCCTGTAAAGGACATGAGCTATTTTTCTAATTTTTTTAAATTTAATTTTCCGGTATTTCTATATTTTACGATAGAGTCATCAAAAATAGTTTTTCTGAATCTACGCAGACGAAGTCGCGGGTAAAAGCTAGTATAGAAACTATAGTAAGTATGCTCTTCTCTTGTGGCTACATTTTCGCGATTTGACGAGTGCGAGAGAGAGAACGAATGAACGAATACTGAGTGGTAAAAAAAGTTGGCGAAATTGGAATATCAAATATTGGCTATTGGTAAATAAATACTGTTTTCGACGACGAATCTAAACAGCTCGTATGAATTTGATATATTCTACGCACTTAGGAGATTCACACACTGCATCGTCTGACTGTGCTCTTGCGGCATAAGAGAAAACAGATCTAATGTTGTACAGTTTATGTGGTAGGTGAACATCGCATCTTCTTGGCTTAGTTAGATATAGAGTACATGTTTTACTTAATAGTGCCTTAAATCCTAAGTAATGTTTAACTAGACACTAGGGTTCTTTAAAAGTTGTGAAGAACAGTCGTAAATTCATCTAGATTGATTTGATTTGATCCTTGAAGATGTCTAAAGGGGTTAGTCAGTGGCTTGTCCCAATACCTACTGACTGTGCGGACATGTACAAGACCTGTACCTTTCATTGTGTGAATTGCCGAAGGACTTGGCTGCCACACGAGTTTCTCCAGTGCAAATTACAGTTCACCCCCAGTTCCGCCAACTGGCAACTGCATTACACAAATTGCCGTTTAATTTACAGGGTCGTATTGGAACAGGCTATTAAGTAAATGGTCGACGCGGTCGGTAATCGACCGCCACTAAGCAGCTGCAATTAGGACAGCATGGGGTGGTCAGGCGCCCCATTTAAAATGTACCGAACCACTTGGGTATGGAGTTCTACTGATTCCCCAAACCATGATGTGTGGTCAGGGGTTTGGCTGACTGTGAAATGATGTAAACTTCACTAGACGAGTTGTTATTTTATTACTATTACTATTTAGTACTAACATTTGACTGTGTAAGTAAAAGGAGTGAATGATGAGATGACGGCTGATAGAAGGAAATGGAAAAATAAATGTTGTGTGAAATTAAGTAGGATACGGGCAGGAAGATGATGATGATGATAATGCAAATCGATTTTGAATTCGATTTTAATATTTTTATGAGATTGGCAAATCGAATCTCACATTTCACTGACTCCGACAGGCAGAGTAGTGTATCCAATGCACTGCTGTGTAAGTTTTGCCAGATTACCGAGCATTGAAATATTTACCTTTTTTCGATTGGATAACTATAAAATTCAATTGACAAAATCTAAATCCTCTACTGCGCCTTCCGCCAGTGTTCGCAAATCATTGCACGTGCGTCGGTCGATATACCCGCAGGCTACAGAATCCACTTCAACGCTTTTGCCTTTCTCCGCAGCGGTGCGCGGTGCATATGAGAATCACTACAAGTACTCAATGTTATTGAACGCAGCGAGATTATATTATACGCAACAGTAACTCGTATTTAACCCAATTAAGCATACTATAGGGGCGTGCGAGCGGCATAAGTGATGGCGTAATGAATCACTATTTTCACCTTCTTACTATTTTTGGGTTTCGTTTTATGCCTTAAAAGAAAGAAAACACCAAAAACCGTACTGATTATTATTACATACACAATATATAGATATATAGACGTTTTAATAGACAACGAAGAGACTCAGTAATTTTAAAATCGGTAGGTAAATAGTTGTAGGTACTTACTTTTAACTATTCTCTTTTAGTAGTAGAAGTAGTAGAAGTAAAAATATGAGATGGACATATAGAGAGAGAAAAAGACACAAGATAATGGTGAGGGTTTCGTTATGAATTTTGAGGTAAATCAGAAAATTACTTAATAAACTTTATTTTTTATTGCCTACACCGACATTATCGACCGGTTGATTAGTGCAGTCCCCGGCGCACAGAGGTAATTTAGCGGCGACTGAAGTGACCACCTGCCACCTGCCACTTGCCACTGCCCTGTCTATATAGTCTATGCACTTTCAACTAAATATAGTCGGCATGTAGAGAAAATCTATAGTATATACTATAGTACTATTATTACTATTATATACTAGTAATAATATACATCTAACTCTGTCTGTCTGTGTCTGTCTGTCTGTCTGTGACGTTATCACGGCCAAACCGCTGGGCCGATTTTGATGAAATTTCATTAGAGATAGCTTAAAGTCCTGTAAAGGACATGAGCTATTTTTCTAATTTTTTTAAATTTAATTTTCCGGTATTTCTATATTTTACGATAGAGTCATCAAAAATAGTTTTTCTGAATCTACGCAGACGAAGTCGCGGGTAAAAGCTAGTATAGAAACTATAGTAAGTATGCTCTTCTCTTGTGGCTACATTTTCGCGATTTGACGAGTGCGAGAGAGAGAACGAATGAACGAATACTGAGTGGTAAAAAAAGTTGGCGAAATTGGAATATCAAATATTGGCTATTGGTAAATAAATACTGTTTTCGACGACGAATCTAAACAGCTCGTATGAATTTGATATATTCTACGCACTTAGGAGATTCACACACTGCATCGTCTGACTGTGCTCTTGCGGCATAAGAGAAAACAGATCTAATGTTGTACAGTTTATGTGGTAGGTGAACATCGCATCTTCTTGGCTTAGTTAGATATAGAGTACATGTTTTACTTAATAGTGCCTTAAATCCTAAGTAATGTTTAACTAGACACTAGGGTTCTTTAAAAGTTGTGAAGAACAGTCGTAAATTCATCTAGATTGATTTGATTTGATCCTTGAAGATGTCTAAAGGGGTTAGTCAGTGGCTTGTCCCAATACCTACTGACTGTGCGGACATGTACAAGACCTGTACCTTTCATTGTGTGAATTGCCGAAGGACTTGGCTGCCACACGAGTTTCTCCAGTGCAAATTACAGTTCACCCCCAGTTCCGCCAACTGGCAACTGCATTACACAAATTGCCGTTTAATTTACAGGGTCGTATTGGAACAGGCTATTAAGTAAATGGTCGACGCGGTCGGTAATCGACCGCCACTAAGCAGCTGCAATTAGGACAGCATGGGGTGGTCAGGCGCCCCATTTAAAATGTACCGAACCACTTGGGTATGGAGTTCTACTGATTCCCCAAACCATGATGTGTGGTCAGGGGTTTGGCTGACTGTGAAATGATGTAAACTTCACTAGACGAGTTGTTATTTTATTACTATTACTATTTAGTACTAACATTTGACTGTGTAAGTAAAAGGAGTGAATGATGAGATGACGGCTGATAGAAGGAAATGGAAAAATAAATGTTGTGTGAAATTAAGTAGGATACGGGCAGGAAGATGATGATGATGATAATGCAAATCGATTTTGAATTCGATTTTAATATTTTTATGAGATTGGCAAATCGAATCTCACATTTCACTGACTCCGACAGGCAGAGTAGTGTATCCAATGCACTGCTGTGTAAGTTTTGCCAGATTACCGAGCATTGAAATATTTACCTTTTTTCGATTGGATAACTATAAAATTCAATTGACAAAATCTAAATCCTCTACTGCGCCTTCCGCCAGTGTTCGCAAATCATTGCACGTGCGTCGGTCGATATACCCGCAGGCTACAGAATCCACTTCAACGCTTTTGCCTTTCTCCGCAGCGGTGCGCGGTGCATATGAGAATCACTACAAGTACTCAATGTTATTGAACGCAGCGAGATTATATTATACGCAACAGTAACTCGTATTTAACCCAATTAAGCATACTATAGGGGCGTGCGAGCGGCATAAGTGATGGCGTAATGAATCACTATTTTCACCTTCTTACTATTTTTGGGTTTCGTTTTATGCCTTAAAAGAAAGAAAACACCAAAAACCGTACTGATTATTATTACATACACAATATATAGATATATAGACGTTTTAATAGACAACGAAGAGACTCAGTAATTTTAAAATCGGTAGGTAAATAGTTGTAGGTACTTACTTTTAACTATTCTCTTTTAGTAGTAGAAGTAGTAGAAGTAAAAATATGAGATGGACATATAGAGAGAGAAAAAGACACAAGATAATGGTGAGGGTTTCGTTATGAATTTTGAGGTAAATCAGAAAATTACTTAATAAACTTTATTTTTTATTGCCTACACCTACTCATGTTACTAGTTAAAATGCCACCAAGATTACACATTAATAAGAGAAAAGAAAATAATAATGGCTAAGCTTCTTTCAAATATGGCAAAAGAATAATAAATCCAGTAGGTACACCCTTAAATATTCTTTTTCGCTTAAGAAAATGCAAGTTAAGCCGAGATAAGACCGACTTACACCAAACGTTAATTAATCAAAGTCAGTCAAGGTAATTTCAATAAAATCACAAGGTTCACTTTGAAACTTTTTTGGAGCTAGCTGAAGCTAAAATAATAGTTAAGAACTTCAAAAGAACTGTTCTTTCAACATTTCTGTGTCACACAGTGTCTCTGACAACTCCCTTTAGACATCTTAGAGGACCTAAGCGCCTTGAGATTTGATATGTCTACCGTACTTGGGGTTAACAGACATGATTTTATTCTTTTTTTTTCTTCCAAGGATCCGCACAAACAAAACTATCCTCCGTTCGCTTTTACCTTGCGCACTGGACACTCCACTCGTAAGGCTAAAGCGCGGAAAGCCGCTTTGTTAATTTTTGATGAATTGGATAGGTATAGTTGGTTTCGTTAATAATGCAGCGTGTGCTGACATACAGATTTATATGGGTCAGGAGGAATGTTGCGTCCAGGTGAGGAATTGTATCGGCTTGATGGCTTTATGGGGCCTTTTTAAGTGATGTTTCGCAAAAACGCAAAAGACAAAGTTACTACACATAGTACTAGACAAATGAGCTGTGACGATACCGAACTCCGTGTGGTCTAGTGATGAACAACCCATAAAATCTATAAATTCAAAAGATTTGACATTATTGTAGCTATGATAGCCGCAATAATTTCTCTGTTATATCTAAATAATGTCAATATATTTTTTTATTTATATTTCTTTTAAGGTGCACCATATTGTGTTGCTCCATTATATTGGTATGTAAAATTTAGTATAAAACCCCAAAGATGTATTTCCTATACCACATGTGGGTATAATGGCGACATCTAGTGATAAATGCGAGGAACGTGCGCCGCTTCTTAAACATGGCTACGAATTTAAAGGTTTAAAAGCGGTTATATGAATCTAGGCTAGGAATTATTCTAATATTCTCAATTAAATTACCAATGTTAGTTACGTGTTGGGAACCTGTAATGTGTTTTACAAATAAACCTCGGTTATGCTATTTGAAAGCCAAAAAAATATCATTTTTCATAAAAAAACCATACCTGCTGAATTTATAACTACTTTTCTTTTAGAAACAGGTTAAAATGAAAGCTATTCTGTTTGCTGTGTTGCAGTCCGTGTCTGCACAAGAGCACATCTGCAGGAGAAGAGAAGAGAAGATCATTGTATCACCATCATCGATGCTAAGCGGCTTATAGTATGCCGTCAGATAAATGAAAATGCTGACATAAGCCCCCATAAGTAATGACAAGCAAAACCGAAGGCCAAAGTAGGTACCACATAATCCTTCGAACAAACAAACAAATCCGCGCCAATTGATTACGCCATAAGTTACCCAACTTAATACTCCTAATGCCTACCCAAAGTTTTTCTAACTACCCCCAAAATGATGGATGATATGTCCTATACAGGGTGTTAAAGGCAATTGTCGATAACCAAACGAACATGTACTAAAGGTCGCTAAAGGATTCATCTTAGCACAATAAGGAAGGATTTTGTGTGACCAGTCGATACCTCTTGCTTTGCTAAGAGAATCCTTTGTTTCTAACATGAAATTATATGCGACCGGCTGCTCCTTCTTCACAATGTCTTTGGTTACAACTGACTGGCAAATCAAAGTCATAAAATAAAAGGTTCATCCATAAAAAGATAAAAAGTGGATTAAGAAAAAGGCTAAACTTACTAGCTGTACAAAAGCGAAACTACTTATAGTAAGGCCCGACGTTTGGTGATAGTACGGCGCTATCATATCCTATCTTGATGGAAGGAGAAAGCTCGTTACGGTCACGGCGTAGGTCTTAAAACTTCGTCATAAGAGAGTTGTGCTTCAGTATAAGCTATGTTTTTTTTTATTATTCCAGAACAATATATCACTCAGGACAGTAGCTGGCTTAAATCGATTCTCTTGTAAATATAAATGTAATCCAACCAATTATAAAAATACTAACTGGTTTCCTTGTTGTTTTCTTTTGAAAGGAATACGATAAACTATGATGTTTTCCTTTACCTTTGCGAGCACGTTATTGCGCATATACATTTTTCGATCAGTCAGTTTCAATCCATTTATGCACGGTCAGGTTTCGAAAATGTCGAGGTACCTACCAATCGACCAACACAGGTTTTTTTTTATAAATTATTTCTTTAATATTGTTAGAAGATTAAAAATGGAACCTACAACCCTTACATAGATGCTCGTAAACCTCGGCATCTCATTTTGCAAAACGTCAATGTAAAGTTAGCAGCATTTTATTTCCTCGAAGCTCTAACAGCTTCGTTATTTTTGTATTTCTTTTGGAGCACGAGCTATACTGTACGTTCACGTTTTCAGTTTCCCGCGTCTTTTGCACCCTGTATAAGGTTGCGAACTTGCGGTACAAAAAACCACATTCCGGGACAAAAAAAAGTACAGCAAGAAGTTAATGCTCCCTCGAAACGAGGAGTGGAGAAATCAGCAGTACCTACTATCGATTGACCTAGTCTAAGATTGCAACTGAAAAAAAAAACTGCCTAATTTTTGTTGCCGGTTTAAAAGTTGTGCGTGATGGCGTGTATTTTGTTAATTAAATAAAATAATACTAACAAAAACATTTTCGAATGTAAAAGTTATGCCAATTCTCGGTACTCTACTACACAAAAAAACGTGTCATTCATGACCTTATATCATTTTTATTTAGTTTCATATTTATTCTTTGAATTTATTTTCTTTCCAGTGCATTTATTTCTGTATGCATTTAGCCATTGAGTCAAGGAGGAATATTAGAAAAAATATCAATATCAAGTCATATAGGTACTCATAGTCCTCAAGTTTCGTATCCTTTATGCAAGCCCTATGTCATATTTATCCAACCCTCTTCTATGGTCATGTACCTAAAAGTACGTAAAGTACTAATAATGTGCCTCAACTTAAAGTAGTAGACAGATTAAAATAAGTTTCGATTGTACATAACCGTAATCTCGCGTACACACACACATACACACTTACACACTTACACAGCTTAAGACTTTGATGATTACAAATGGGTGAGTGGCAAATTAACGTAACTTTGAAAGCAAATATCTTGAAAACTATTATAGATACAAATGAAATTTTGTAAGTAATCAAGTTATAAGAATTATGAAGAGCTTAAGACATTATTTTCATTACTTTGAAGCTGTGTTGGCCGAGTGTGAGGTATCTCGACTTTCATTCCGAAGGTCGTGGGTTCGAATCCCGGCCGTGCATCAATGTAATGTGATGTAATATTTGGATGTGCTTCTGACTACCCGCTTTACACATCTTCAATTATATGAGGGCCTGGATATCTGAGAGGGATGTCTACCGTACCTGAGGACTTAAAAAGTCCTCAGGTACGGTAGACATTTTTTTTCATTTGAAAGTTTTTCATTTGAAAGTCCAGCTTCCACAAGAACCCAGGGTTTTGACCTCAAAAAGCTCTAGCACAAACCTTGCATATCACCGCATGCATATTTACGCTTTTCGAGATCCTCGGTTGTTATTACATTAATTATAAAGCTTGGCATGTGATGCGAGCGAATGCACTAGAGA
Organism: Hydriomena furcata; assembly: GCA_912999785.1. Classification (NCBI taxonomy): domain Eukaryota; kingdom Metazoa; phylum Arthropoda; class Insecta; order Lepidoptera; family Geometridae; genus Hydriomena; species Hydriomena furcata. The sequence goes on from OU538834.1 coordinate 14,528,163, forward strand.
TGCTCCATGAGAACGAGACCTAATTTAATAAAACCGTAGCATAGAGCCTCATTGGTTGAGTGGGAGGAAGCGCGACTGTCAATTAAATGCTATGAGTTCGAATCGAATGGAATTGATAAATATTTAAATTTTAAATAAAACGTTTACTAACTGGTGTAAATAATTATAGTTTTTTCGAACAGAAACATTTATTGAATGCATTGGCCGGGATTTAAACTCACGAACTTCGGATTAAAAAACGTGGTATCTCTCACTCGGCCAACACGGCCCCTAAAAAGAGTTATAAAGTATATTAAAAAAGCTAATGACTCTACGTAGATTAACTTTACGGCCTCACATTTCGTACAAATTTAATGTGTGATACCTATTTACCTACAATTATGACTTTTATAAAAAAAATGTGTTATTGTGTTGTCCTTCTGCCAGAATCAAAATAAAAAAATAATAAAAAAATATTGAGTTTGTGATAGGTGCGAAGTATTAGGTAAGTACCCAATTCTTTGAAAGTATTAAGTAAATACTTATTTCGATTTTCAAAAGAAGTTGTTCGACTGAAAGCGGTTTAAACGCTTCTACAAAAAATACCGCTCAGATATTTTTTCTAAGTCCTAGTTGTATTGTACGTTATTACGTTAGTTTCCAAGTTGTGGTTCCTATTATGATAAAGGGGAGGGGTTAAAAGCGTGTGGAGGGGGGGGGGGATGTCACAGGTAAGCGTCCCTTCACGTGGTCCGCAATTAATCATACTTGTCCCTGGGGCCCACCGTCACACGGATTAATTTCTATGATTTATCCCCGAGCTAATCAAGTTTTTCCACTTAATTAAGAGACTCGGGGACAATTTATGGTTGCGAAAAAATCATATCTGATGCCCCCAAATAGATGAACACTCACATAAAAAGCCTCATAAAATCTCTTTGTAAAACATTTTGGTAATTTTTTTGGCTTTACCTTAATTATAAATCAAGACTATAGATGGTTTTATAGTGTACTAGCGACCCGCCCCGGCTTCGCACGGGTAGCATGTTATCATACGTATAAACCTTCCTCCTGAATCACTCTATTAACGCATTAAAATCTGTTGTGCAGTTTTAAAGATATAAGCAAACATACATACATACAGACGCGGGAAGCGGAAAGCGACTTTGCTTTATACTATGTAGTGATAATAGTTTAAAAAGTGACGACCGTTGGGGCAGAAAGTTTAATGGTGCACCAGTAGGTATTCGTAACGTAGGAGGGTCAACAACTAGATAGAAAGACACGTGTCGTGCTTATAACGGTGAAGAAAAACATCGAGAGAAAACCAGTCAGTATTCTTGTAAGCGGCTTGCTGTAACGGGCTTGCGACCTGTCACGTGTGGAATGATAACTACTGCAAAATGCTGGCATGTGCCAAATGTAATGTTTGGACGTGCCTCTGGCTAACCCCTTTATACATCAAATATAGGTTATTGACGCACAAGATCGGTCGCTTTCGACAACTATGGAAAAGCATAATGTTAAGCGGATGTCCTATAGTCGAAATGATAATGATGATGACATAAAATAAATGTAATTCTTAATACCTACCTACGTAATGGTTGACATTTTGTAACAGCATTGCCATGTAAAATGCTTTTAAATAATTCGAGTGTCCACTTTCGTTAGCCAGACTCTAACTTCAAACTGATGTTAATTTCATTACAAGTGTAACCAAAGGTTAATTAGGTAATCCTCAAGTTAACTTGTTTGGTAGTAAGTAATTTCTTTCACTTAAAATATTTAGCTAGCCTTAATAAAATATATATTGGTAGACCTTTAACAAATCGCCATCTAGCACCAAACTAAGCAAAGCTTGAACTAGGGGAACCAGATAACTGATAAAATACATTTTTTTTTATAAATACAGATACATTATACGAACATAAAATTCATATAAAAAAAACTACTTCATCAATCTGCCAAATACATGAATCAATTAAAATAGTACAAGCGCACTTTAATTTACACACTAACGAAGCAATAATTATTATCAGCTCTTTCTGTAAACTCATCAATTATGAATACGGATACAAGTAATTGGAACACCATTGTTTGGTTTAAATAACTAGATTGCTTTAAGTTGATAAGTATAATATTTACCTAGTAAATACGTACTCGATACCTACTTATAAATGAAGGGAGAAAATTACTTTGGATTCGAAGGTCAAATATATGCGCACTAGCTTTCACCCGCGACTTCGTCCGCGCAGATTTAGGAAATCGATTTTTAACGACTTTATCGTTCGTACCAGCGATTTGGCCGTGACAGACAGAGTTACTTTCACATTTATGATATTAGTATAGATTAACACGTGAGGAATCCAGTGAATATTCTGATATTCGGCGATGGGCTTGCAACTTGTAAAAAGTGGACATGCACCAAAAAGTACCGCTTGGTTTGGACAAGCTTCTGATTACCTCTTTAGAATTATTTAAAGATTTGATTGCCTAGAGATGTGAGATGATGTCTACAAAGCATGACAATTACATACGTGAATACGTCTTTCCAGTTTTCTTCCTCTCAAGTAGGTCACGCATTGTGTAATTGTGTGCCACATACTTGAGCCTATGAGCACGTAATGTTGAAGACAGTGACACTGTCACATATGCCGTAATGAATGGCGCCTCACTGAGTCACTGAGTGACAACGACATCGCTCATTGTGACGTCACGGTATTATTGTTACAATTTGCGCATAATTAAGCAAGCTAACGCAAAGATACTTTTGCATTCGTATTCGGTGGTTATGTATGTCTCTTTGAGTTCAATTGTCAATAATAATGTATAATAAGTATGTATTTACAAAAAAAGTATTTATATATACATATATATACGTATACTTATAGTATTCTATCAGTTATTTGGTTCCCATAGTACAAGCTTTGCTTAGTTTGGGGCTACATAGCAATGTATGTAAAATCCGCCTAAATTAAAATGCTAATTGTGTATATATCTAGAACATTTTGATGAAAGATCTTAGAGAGAAATGTATCGGCGGATTCACACGTGTTCAAAATAGTTATAAAATATGACTTTGGTAGGATTTTGCGGAAAATAACCATGTTTTTTTTTTTGCTAATTACAATTTTAAACGGGAATGGACCTTTTTTATAATTAATAAGAAGCCTATCTAATTGACAGAAAGTAAGTTTGAAATGTTTTTAATTTGCAGCGGTTTTATTGTCTAACTGAAAGTCGGCATCAGATTGATCAAGGCGAATATTATTACCAGGAGTTAATTAATAAAATATTATAGTAAACTATTTTAAAAATTAAAGAAATATTAGATTTTTTGTTAGGCCAACAAAAATATTCAAAATCACCTTACCTTAACTTCTTATAGGCCAACAAAAATATTCAAAATCACCTTCCACTTTGAAAGCCAGTATTGTTATATGTCGATTGATATAGGTTGCAACAAAAATTATGTAATCAAGGGCAAAAGAAAAACATTTATTTAGCAAGACAACGAGAAAGTAATTGTATGTAAGTAAAAAATTAAACTTTGAATAAAAACAATATTGCTCCGCCCACCCCTTCGACACCCCATGTGTTCTTATCGTTTAGGGAGTGGTCGTACAAATATGATGTTACCCACTGATTTCTGTACAACGTTCAAGAATCCGCAACTCATTATGCAGAAAAGTGTACCGGAATGAATCACCGCAATACGTAAGTTCCAAACCACGCCAAATTAAATACTTGCGAGGGGCGTTCCTTACTTAGTCGGGTTGTACTACCATCACATGAGGGGATCGCAAACAGAGTCTAACTAAGATAAGATAAGATAAAGTTCAATAGAAAAGAACGATGATCTGGTACAAAGGTAAAGCACAAAGAAATTTATTACATTATTAATCACTTATAATATTACAATTAGCACCTTGATTAGCCTAGGTCTATTTCGAGTCCTAAATAAGTTTTTGTTATAAAAAGATGTCTTTAAAAACTAGAGTTCTAGTGCTCAAGACAAATTCAACGAGCTCAAACACGACGGGTTTATGTTGTGTTGAGGAGTTCTTGTCTGAGGAGGCTACATTCGAACTCCATCATCATACCAGATCGTTAATACGAGGTTGATAGGCTATACTAGGTTAACTCAATCATTTACTGAGGAGCAACAGCATCAGAGGAGCTTTGCTTAAGTGAACTGGTGATTGTAGTTGAATTCTACTGTCAAATTTGAAGTTGAGAGCATAATTAGCAGTGGACTTAAACAATAAGGCTGTTGGTCAATAATTTTGTTGTATTGCCTACTCATGCAGCATTTTTTTTTCGACTTTTAATCCATAGGTCGTGGGTTCGAATCCTAAACGTGCACCAATTCATTTTTCTGTTCGAAAAATGTATATGCGCAATATTTATGTTAACACGTGTTCAGAACGTTGAAGAAAAACATCGTAAGCTAGTATTGTTAAAAGCGGCGTCGGAATTGCAACCTGTCACGTATGGAATGCTGCAGCTGGACTTGTGATATTTCATTATTTTTCCTAGGTCGTGTAACTAAAATGGCTCATGTTATTAAAATAATAACTCTCTGAATAAATGTTTGTTTAACGGACGATTAAGCAAAAAATCCCAGTCTCTCTTATAAAATCACAGATATTCCTCGTAACTTGTATTCGTGAAAAGCGCTGTTTCTGTTTCTTATTTACTCTTGTACTCCGCTCCCCTATTTAGTCGATTTATACGGGCCCGTTACAAATCTTTGGTAAGCCACAGTCGAAATACAGTTCACTTTGTACCGGATTTACGTTTATTAACCGAGTTTAAGATAGGGTTGGTAAACTAGGTCGGGAACAATGGACTTGAAATTAATGTACAAGTTATTTGTACTGCAAATATTGGACACTAGGAGCACACCCTCGCTTTGCACGGCTTCAATACATCGGAAATAATAACATTAATTATCTTCTATACTAACCTTTCTCCCTAACTGTTAAGATTTAAATATTGAAAAATAATCTTTCCAAGCGCTAACGTTTTTAAATTGAAGTCTGTCTGTATCGAAGGAAATAGTCCTTAGGCAATATTGTTATAATTTAAGTTGTGTAACAACTTCGCAATGTCAATAATTACTGTTATTATGATAATTTTATCAAGTAATTTCATAAGCCGTATAAATATTTTATCACTCATTCAACCTTTTTTTAACAACCAGAACAACAACAAGAAGCATTTATAAAATACTCGTATTTAAGTAATGTAGATATGTGTTGGAAAATTCAATCTACTATATCCTGATTCGTAATAATTCCGGGTAATTATCTGAAATGGCCCTATAAACTAGAAAGAAAATAGAATGCCAAAAACAAAAGAATAAGAAACAGGAAAAATAAAAAATTGATGTCGCGAAAATAATTGGAAACGACCGTTAAAGTTTTCCCTCTGCGGCCTAAATGTTGCAAGTTCTGAAATATCGGCACTCGATGATAAAACATTTGTTACTGTAAACATGATACGGGTTGGTTAAACAAATTTTGTAGGCATTTTTCTTTTTGTTTGTTAAGAATGTCTCAAGAGACTTGAAGTTTCAGTGAGGTTGAACGTGAACAGGAGTTGTTTAAGAGAAGAACCAATAAAGGAACGTCTTAAAATTCAAAACCGCGTTTTAATAAAACCAACAAGCCCAATAAATCAAAAGCGAATACAAACACTCCCCTCGAGTTACCTGAGGAAGTTTTACTCTCTCCTAAATTTATTAAAAGTTTAGATCGGTTTTGAGTCAATATTTAGAACTTACCGCTCGAGTGAAACATTCAATTTCCAACGTCTAGTCATTGATTAGAAGCTCAAAGTTAAACGTGAAATTAACAACTACAAGGTTCATTAACGTCTATCTTTTGTAAAGTTCAGTGGAACTGGGAAGGAGAGAACTTCAACTCAAAAGAGCTTTGATTGTTTTGCAATAAATCGGAAGGAATTCCGAGGGCTGGCCTAATTTTCCCTCCAAAAGTTATTTTACCGAAATTATAATAAAGGATACGACATCTGGTTTTCAGCAGATACTAATTAAAACACCGGTGCGGATGGAACCATCGAAATTGTTGCGGAAGTGTACTAAAAGGCGTGGGGCGAATATTGGAGGGAAGAATTTGGCAGATATTGTCGACTAACTTGTCAAATCTGGATACAGAAGCTGGGGGTTATAAAAAGTTAACTCGACGACACTCCACTTCATGCGAGGCAAGTTACGAACACTCGGGCAAATGGCCCGATTTCGACACTGCTAGGACGGAGGAAATAACAAAAAACTTTTTGACTTATTGGCGCATGAGAGCTCTGGCGTAAACATGTTGGATGTTTTTTAGCCAACATTTAGGGCAACTAGTTTATAAGTTACGAGCGTTTACGTAATGAGATCACGTCAGGCGCGGTGCCTTTTCTAATACATTATGTATGCTTACAATGTTACCGGGAGTACACAAAGCCAAAAGCATCAGTTTCTCTTGTTTTTGAATCGCTAGTGCAAATTCCTTGAAACTAAAATCGTGTTACTTTTCTGTTTAGATTTACGATAAATTGAATCATCTGGCACTGGTGCTCAGAGGCTCAGACATCAGAGCGCCCTTCATTCGATATATCTTCTTTACTGTGTTTGACATTCTCTAAATTTTTGGTAAATCTTCGAAGATCGAGTCCATTCAACATCGTTAGTTGTAGAAAGCAAGATAGAAAATGCTCGCGACTGTGATCCCCAAGCATAGTAAAATATCTTCAGGTGCTCAAAATCCTTGAAAATGTTCAGTAGACCCCAAAAAGGATTACAAAAATACTAATCAATGGCGCATGTGCCATGTGTTCAATGGTTCTGATTACACATAAGAATGTTTGATGTTGGCGCAATTGAGCAGTAAAGTTAGTACTTGCGTTTGAAGCCAATCCATTGTTCTTCCGCAGGCGGAGTTGAGAGTTGCTACTTTAAGAGGATTCACTTGGAATCAGAGTTCTTGAATTTGCTAATAATTTATTTAAATCGGTGCTAAGACTTCCACGTAGTTCTAAATGAAGTAGCAGCATTGTATCTTTAATTAATTTAACAACAATCATTGGTCCTTTTCATATCATAAATTGAACTAAGTTGCTGTCCTGATGTCTCGATTTTCCAGCCAAAAAAACTTAAGTTACTACTTTTAAGTTACTAACTTTATCTTAAGTTACTACTTAAGATAAAGTTTTTTTGGCCAAAGTAATACGAGTAAAAGGTATATAATCTATCTAGTATTCTATCTCACACAATACATTTGCGAAAGTAGATTGTTTTATTCCTCAGTCCGTTAAAAAAGCAATTGTCCGATCCTAGCAGTACATTTGGCATTTCCTGAAACAGCCATTCTTAAAAATCTCAAACGACTCCGTCTCAAAGTAATCGTGTAATCGGCGAAGATAATGACAATCCTCGTCCCAGGACAAACAGGCTTGTGATAAACACTCGTCCTTAGGAACAATGGCTGTCATAAACAGGGCCGAGCCGCGGCCGACTACGTCATTCAGAGACTACACGCTCGTGAACGCTTTGTGCCTGTTTGATGTCTTGTGTAATTTCGCCGTATGAAATCATTTTGGCCCGATCCCGTTTTGTGATCTCGTCAGTACAGCCTTTATTTGTGGCATGGGTTTTTTTATGGGTGAAATTAATTATTCATTTTTATTGAGGTTTGTTGAGTGTGAGTTTAATTGTATTGGTACAACAATTTTCTTTACAATAATTATCTATACTAATATTATAAAGAGAAAAGATTTCATTTTTTGTTTTTTTGTATGTTTGTAATGGATAAACTCAAAAACTACTGAACCGATTTCAAAATTTTTTTCACCATTACAAAGCTACATTATCCCTGAGTAACATAGGCTATTTTTTATTTTGAAAAAGTAATAAATTCTTTATAAGAATGACGATAGTTTGAAGCAAGGTGTAAAAAATTGCCAAAAGTTTTGCTTTCTTCGTGTGCGCTACAAAAACTATTGAACGGGAATTGTAACGGGAACGGGAACGGGAACGGGAACGGGAACGGGAACGGAAGACAACATTTGTTTCGAGACGATTCAGATGCTCTTCATCATGAGCAAAGCCTGCGACTGCGATCAATAGTAGATTAGCGAGTATTTGCCGTTAGCAATACGAGTTAAAAAGTTGCAATTACTTTTAAAATACTTATTCATCTAACCAATGAACACCCGTTTTCATTAATCTCCATAATTCTCGATTGAAAACCGGTAACCATCTATTTAGGTACGAGTATAAAACAGCGCAACAACCGACTGCCGTCATCGATCATTGGAGTATTACCTCCCAGAGGCCGGGAGGAGAGGAATAGCGGGAGACCATAACTCAAGTGCAGAAGCAATAGTAGTACCATCTTACGGGAATTTCACTTCGACTATACAAACAGACACTATATTTTTTCTGTTGCTTGAACCAATAGCCTAAAGTTAGCCTTTTGTAATAACCAGGATTAGCTGAAGGGATGTTAACATTAGCCTGTTTTATTGTAGAAATAGGTTAAAGCATCTAGACCAGTGATTCCCAAAGTGGTCTATATCAACCCCCAAGGGTCGACGAGCAAGGTGTTCGGGTCAACAAATAAATTAAGGGAACTGAGTTGGTTAGGGAGTCTAACAAAAACCGGAAAACATGACAAGTGGTCTATACAAAACAATTTGAGGACCTCTGATCTAGACGATAGGTGTAAAACGAAACGAGTCTGCTTGAATCCAAACCATATTGCATCTAAAAGCAACAAATTAAGGCTCATTTTACATTGAGAAGTAGTTTGAAGTGACTGGATGTTTTGCTCGAGGCAGGAAGCCAATCATTTAACTCTTGGTGTGGAAACTGAAGCTGCATCAGGGGATTCGTGATTCATGTGAAGGCATCTTCCGAGAATTGAGTGGTTATTCGGGCGTGGAGGGGTAGCTACGTATATATTTGTATGAAAACGTAATGATTTACGGAATACTTCTTTTGATGTCGGTTTTTGGAGTAATTGATGTTTCATGTTGCTTCGCTGGCTTTAATCTATTTAGTATAATATAAATAAGAATCAAAGTCCTGATTGACTGACTGATTGGTTGTAGAAACTTTTAAATCATTTTTATAGAGGGTGAAAACGTTTGTATGAAAAAATATTATCTTCAGGATTTACGAACATAAAACTTAATATAATTAAATCATTGTTTATTATTAAGAATAACACTTATATCTTAAAAGTTAGATTTTGATTCGCGCATTTAAAAACTACATCTATTAAAAGCCTTAAAGCTCCTCTGGCAATCATTATCTGCTAAAGACCAAACTGCCTCAGTTGCATGTTTTTCTTCTGCCTTGTAACTCAGTGTCAAAATACTACATATCACAGCAAAAACATTAAAAGTTATAAAATAATTGAGTAAGTACGAGTATTTTGAAGTGTCTCGAAGCTTCAACAAAGTTATCTAGATAACACTCGGCTATCAATTCCCGATACTAGCACCGTAAACCCGTTTACATCCTACCTTGACACTATTCTCAAATGCATCGTGCCCCACTCTATTCTACTATAACCCACTATCCTCCCAGACTAGGGCTGCCAGTAACATCTTAAAACTTTAAATAAATGATAAGTTATTACACGTTCGAAACTTTCGTGTAGTATTATGTGTAGTACTACATAATGTCAAAACGGGAAATTCTCACGTAAAAATATAAAGTCGACGAAGGCACCGACAATGTTAAGGTTAAAAATGCCGATTTCAAAGAAACAACCATGCTAGTATTATTCTTTTTACTAAACAACTTTGCAACAAATAATATATTTTGACAAATTATGAAACTAAAAAATGACGTATTTTAGTTTTTTTAAGTTTTAGGGAAATAGTACTAATACAAAATTTTTAATCTAAATGGGATCGTTTTGAAAATCATTCTCTTAACTATAACAATTAGTAAAGGCGAGGTGTCTAAGGTGTAGATTTTGTATATAAAAATAAATAAATGTAACAAAAAAAACTATTGAAATCTCAGAGAATCATCAGAAAGTTGTTACATGTACGCTGTACTTACACAACATCCCCTTTTGTTTTTGTTTGCCTTGTTGTTGTATTGTTTGAGTCTTCACCTTGTTCGATCGGTATCACATTATTATTACATACTCGTAGCATTTAAGAAAAGAATCATTGCAAAAAAAAATATAGGCACTAAGTCATCATCATTTGTTGCCTGATTCTTCTATGTCTTGGTTGCATGGAACAGACGTAGCTTCTGAGACGTTATAATGAGACTTTTGTAAAAATAAAAAAAACATTGGCACTGAAATGAAGGTCGATCCTAGTCATATATGGCCGATCAAATAGATAGTCGAACTGATAATATTTTTGTTAAAAAGTTTAAAATAAAATCGTATGTGCTGTTCTAAGAAACAAAATGTAGGTAGGTACTAACAAACCAATCGTATCACAACCCTAACTGCACTCCCTACCCTCCGACCTTCGCGTCGACAGCATGTGTCGCTTGTCTACGTAATCTGGATGTCCGGCGAGTGATGTCATTGCTATTGTACAATTCGCGGATGCGGCAATTTTTCGAAACTATCCGTGTCGTATACTTTTTTTTACTATTTTTATGCTCCGGTTTTGCCACTTTCTACAAAATAATCGTATGTACAGTACATACGGTGGTATGCAGTCGATGTAGCACGGTTGTAGATACTATTCACTCTCCGAATGAAAGTTCTTATTTTTATAAAACATTATCACCCCTTTATGGGTTACAATTCTACACACCAAGATTAAGAAAGAGGGAGAGTATTTTTTTATAATTTCTTCTAATCAGAGGGATCTTTTAATCAATCTTATATGATCATTTAATGTACAATATTATCTCAGAAACTCATTTAAACTTAAATATATTGATCGATAACATAAACTCGATATGCCACCTCTCCACCCTTTCCCGCTCTGCACCGTTGCTTCGCTCTCAAAGTACTGTTACTTTAATTTCCGTTCTTTGGAGTCAATTTGAGCCGCTCTTTGATGTAGCCTGCATGTCACCCTCCTCTATTATTAAGGTCACTTTAAAGAGTTTCGGATATTTAAGAGCCTTGCACAGTTTTCCAAAGAATAGCTTGTCTATGGTTACAGAACTTAGAGCGAATTTTAATTTAGAACTGTTTATGGCATAAGAATATTCGAATAAAGTTTGTATATATTTCAATAATAAAACCACCTACTCAGACAAACATCATGAAGCCTGGTTTTGTGCTAGCAACGAAATAATACGACTTATAATATACTCGTAACCACACCAGTGGAAACCCCCTAGGGGTGTAATTTTGGGAATTCCACTACACATCAAAAAGAATACACCCTCCAAATTTAAAGTTTTGTTTAGGCTGTGTGGTAATAAATCAGTCAGTCAGTAACTGAGAACTGAACAGTAAGAAACTTATTGTTCAATTCTTATTTATATTTAACTGAGATTAAGCCTTGTTCAATTAACATTACGTTTATCAGTAAGTATTGTACGACAAGTTACGTACGATTCAACAAAACTTCACAATACACTAGTACCTACATACATACATATCCGGCCACCATGTAGTAAAGTAGGATACCCACAGACAGCGCTATCAAAATTAAACCTAGCACGAGTAAGCCTTGACAGGTTTACCTATACTACGCGTGTCTCTTAGTTTTAGTATCATGGATAGCTGGTAGTGATCTGGATCAGTTGAGCTACCTATAGACTGTTTGCAACGGTCTTTAGATATCTCAACTGGTTCTCATGTATTTTGTAAATACTCTGTAATATATTAGTATTAGATGTTATTTGTTTTTGAAATAAAAGTAAAATTTCTAACAATTACATTTTGTAAATGTCAGAAGCGAGTGATACTGGCTCAATGTAAATCAACCTTCACGCATGAAAAACGTACATCAGAGTAATATTTTGATAGGCGAATTTGCCATTTGCTTTTTACAGTTTACTGAAAGATTTCCAAGTATCAAAATTCTTAAATGGTTAATGTTATTTACTTTGTGTTACTAGTTGTTCGCATTGCCTTAAGCGTTACGTTATATAATCACTACATAGTATAAAGCAAAGTCGCTTTCCGCTTCCCGCGTATGTATGTTTGCTTATATCTTTAAAACTACACAACGGATTTTGATGCGGTTTTTTTTAATAGATAGAGTGATTCAGAAGGAAGGTTTATATGTATAATAACATGCTACCCGTGCGAAGCCGGGGCGGGTCGCTAGTATAATATATAACGTATATCACTACATAGTATAAAGCAAAGTCGCTTTCCGCTTCCCGCGTCTGTATGTAATATGTATGTATGTATGTATGTTTGCTTATATCTTTAAAACTACACAACGGATTTTGATGCGGTTTTTTTTAATAAATAGAGTGATTCAAGAGGAAGGTTTATATGTATAATACATGCATAATATAGTAGAGAAACACGGTACCCGTTCATTTTACCGACAAACGTTTCAAAACTCTTCATTACAAAACCAACGTTACGGAACCCTTTCTTTTCTCATCTCAACTTTCCGCAACTACATCACTACATAAATAATTCACTTGGCAAACGTATTATTACAAAACTATTATTTTCATAACTCATCACATCATAAATAATTCATATCGAATAGTATTCATCACGCAAATGTTCAGTTCAAAACATATTATTTCAAAAACAATTCATATCATAACTATATCAATTCATAAGCCAACACTTCGCTTACCAACGTTTCCCAAATGCAATGATTCGAAAACATATTTTATTAAAAAAAAATACTTAATTTACGTGTATTTACTAGTACTAAGATGTGATTAGTACTAGTAAATACTAATATTGAGGTAAAATAAAATAAATTGCACAATATTTCGAATCAACTAGTTTTATTAATGTAGTGCCTATGCAAAAAACATCACCACCACAAACGACACTGTCGGTTAGGTTAGGTTAGAACTGTGACCCGCCGCACGAGCCGAGCGAGCGAAGCGAGCGGGCCGCGGCAGCGGCCGGCGAGTGCCAGAACCGAAATGCTGTTATTTTACTAGTTTAAAGTAATTAACTTTAGAGGCCATTTAATCATTTACCATTACCTCTTAATATTTAGTACCTAAGATAATAAAATGTATAGAATTAAAACTAACCTGTAAATTATTTGTCCAAGATGGAAATTACAGCCGTGCAGGATTACATTCTCAAAATTTTACTTCAAGCTATTTATGGCAGCTTTTTCAAAATCTAATATGCAAACTTTTGGCTTGATTTCAATGTTATTTTCTGCTCCATATTCCACCATCATTTCAAACATTGTATCGAACGTCTTTTTATACGTTTGTTTATTATTAAATGATATATTTGTAAAAAAACACATTTGTCATAAAAAAATGTTTGTAGAATAAACTATATGCGAAGTAAAATGTTGTGATGTTATACATTTGCGTATTAAAATGTATGCGAAATAAAATGAATCGAAGAGTTGAGTTATGAAACGATGCATTTGCGGAACGATGCATTTTTGAAATAAATAGTAGAGGACTCGTTGAGTTGCAAAATGATACATTTACGGAATTATATATTTGTGGAATTAATACGTGAGTACGAAACGTTGGTTTTGGAATGAAGATTTGCGTAACGTTTGTCGGTGAAACATTAGTGAACCGAGAAACACTGATAATTTTAGAGGTTTCTAATGTGATGTCGTAAATAAACACATTTTTTTGCGCTTATATTGCAAATGCTGGCTGAACCCCACGAGATATATCAAAATAATGTACTACAGTATTGTACACCTTAAAAACGTCTACAAAAAAGTCAACGATGGTATTAGAAATGTCTTACGCACAGCGAAGCGGGCACGGGTCAGCTAGTAGAATATAAATGTAAGTGTTACAAAATTATTGAACTACTAGTTTTTGCTCGCAACTTCGCAGATTTAAGAAAACGTTTTTTGACGACTTTATCACAAAACATTAACATTCCTGAAAATCCATTCCAATCCATTCAAAAAAAAAATTGTGCAAAAAGTAGCCTATGTTATAATATTAGTATAGATTTCCCTACTCAATTACGGTAAACAACATTATAAACATTATTTGATAGTAATTAAAATGCTCAGTTTAGTAGTTTTCCAATTCAGTGGGTTATTAAGTAGTTTTGACGCAAATTTCCTTTGCTTCCTATCTCAAAACTAACATGTGTATGAGATGAGTAATATCAGAAAGATTTCTTACTACCTAGAGTTCGATCAACCAACAATAGCATTGTTGCAACCAACAATATCTAGATCTATTATTGTTATTTTTCAAACTATCGTGGTTAGTAGACTTTACCATAGGTTTTTACACGGGTCTTTATTTTTTGTTAAAATTTTAAGTTTTAAATTATTTTTCTGCCCTTATCCTACATTATGTGAGATCAGCACAACAATGTTCCATGATCCTCCATCAGCAGTCATCCCATCACTCAATCCTTTCTAACCCATGTCATCTTTCACACAGTCCATCCATTCCATTCTAACATAGCTCAACTTCTACATTCATCCACCTTCATTCCTGACATCTTTCTTGTCACAACGCCCGTCCTCCCTTCTCATGATATGGCCCATACCACGCTGACTTTGTTCCTCATCATTTCTCTGACAGGCGCTACTTTCAATCTTCCTCTTATTCACTAATTTCTAATCTGAATTAGATCCTCATCTCAACATTCGCATCTCCGCGTACCTCCTTTGCAAAAACGATTGGTCGCAAAAAATAGGTCAAAGTAGTTGTGACTACGACTCTTAACCCGCGTCCAGGGGATACCCGCGTAACTACCTAACTACCCGCCACTCCAACTAACCGGAGGCTATTGTGAGTTCGCAGGGTTTCACTAGCTAGTAACTCGCCTGGCTTTGGATAAAAATATTCCTAAATGGTATTCTGATTAAAGTTGAAATACTTTAAATATTTTGATCGTTTCATTATTTTAAGGAACATGACCATCGTTGTCTTTTTATACGAGTAAGTCAAACATGGAAACCAATAATTGTGTTAGCTACAAATGTGTCAGTACTACATGTACTGACACATTTGTAGCTAACACAATTATACAATACATGTCAGTAGAGTCAGTACAATCGTGCAGTATCGTGAATCGCCTTTTTAGATAAAGTGATAAACCATTGAATCTGTGCCACAAAATATAATGGGTCAAACTAGTTGTAACTTTGGCTCTTGGCGTAATGGCCGCTCAAAATAACCTACTCCGCCAATTGTGAGTTTGGTCATAAATTCGTTTTTTAGTTAAAACTATAATGATTTAGGGTATGGATAGTTTGGTGACAAAGTAAAAGTAAACTACCGCTTGTATCTTTGGTCTCCGCATTATTTTGGGCTCACTCAATCAAATACCTACCTACATATTAAGATAAAAGCAATATCAGCTTAGTTTCAGTATGAGATGAGTCAAGGAAAAGATAAGAAACGATTTGGAAAACCTTGAAGAATAAATAAAATGTGAAGTTAATCAGTTCATATTATTCTGTGCATATTATTTTATTGTCAAAAATAATATTTACCTACTACCAACTAAGAAAAATAAAAAATAAAAATTAAATTTCCACTGACGGCGGTGGTATCGTCCAGTAATTCAAAGTTTCAAACAGTGTTTAAATCCTGTATAATCCCACTACTCCTTTCCCAAACGACAGTTTTGTACAACGGCCATCGTAACCCACACACCATACATCGCTGGCTCGCTTCCCACACTCATATACATGTATCCAGTACGTGCGGAAATGGACTTTGTTCTAACTTTATTAGTCGGAAGTTAGTTTTAATGGAGGCCGGTACCTACACTTGTCGTTAGGCGAACTTAAACTACACGTTATAATCTTCACTTATATTCGAATATGAACCTTAGCCCTTGGTTGATAGAGTATAGAATTGGGTTGGCGTTGATTGGGTTGTTGAGAAGAATTATGTCTATGAAGTTCCCCGGCTTACCTTAAAGATGTAAATTGTGTTACTCGTAATAGCAATTATTGTGCCTAAACAGGCTTCTTAGAACGTCGTTTGAAGAACCGTTCTTTAATCAAGTGGTATTTCAGGCAACTAAGCTGGCTTGAACGTGAGTAAGACATCATTAAAATGAATAAGTAAAGGAGTTTCTACGCGCATTTCAAAGTAATGGTAGATTGCTGAAGGAAAGTTATATTTTTGGGACAAAAAGTCAAAATATTCGTTTGACCTATATATAATAATGTAATAATGATAGAATGAATGACTATTTTTTTATATTTTCTCGATCGCATGAAGCGAACTCGCACGGATCTTTAAAAATGTCTAAAAGGGACACGTCAGAGACACGTCCAAACATTACATTTTGCAATACCAATACCTAAGTGAATAATAACGTAAGCATGTCCTAGTTCGATTATTTTTCAAACTATCGTGATTATTATGGTCAAAGAGTAGAGAAAAAGTAGAGAAAATAAAGTAATGATAATTACGAGATAAAGACTTGTGAACAATCAATGTCCTAGTTCAGTCTTCAGAAGTGCACATCCCGTCAATCTCCGATACCATATTTATCAACCTGTCGATGGTTCAGCTCGTCTGTGCGATGTTATCGCTTGCTGACCCACTTCGCCTCTCAACATATTGCGTTTTAACATCATGACCATAAACTCTTGGGGGATGTCCGGGACAATGGGGGAAGTTGGGGGAAGTTTACCTTAAAAGGTAATAAAATCAGTAACATACAGATGCGTTGTTTAACCAATTTTACTGGCGTCATAGCTCAGTTGGCAGTAGCTCTGCTTACTGCGCTGTGTAGGTTGTGAAATATTAGTGAGATGAACATATTAGATATTTGTTCTGTGTTATTATGATGTTATTACGTATCATCATTTACAAAGAAGTAGTATTCTATCAGTTATCGAGTTCCCATAGTACAAGCTTTGCTTAGTTTGCTAAATGGCGCTGAGTGATTGATAATGTCCACCAATTTTTATTCATTTTTTATTTAATAAGTTACGAGTTACCCGAATAAAAATGAGCCTTTGTTTTCAGCTCATACATTCTTTATAACATCAGACTTCAATGCGTAATCGTAAAGCGTTACAAATAAAACGTTGCGCGCTTTTCAACTTCATTGTGATACGTTCACTTACAGCTCACAGATGTCATGTTCGCTGAACATTTCATGAAAACAATTAAAAATAGCCCAAACATGTTTGCTGCTTCCGTTATACTGAGGAGATATAACTCTTTATATCATTACTAGCTGTCCCGTGCCCGCTTCGCTGGGCGACAGACATTTCTAATTGTGATCAATTTGGATGGGTATGGTTAGAATGGATAAAATAGCCTATGTTACTCAGGGATAATGTAGCTTGGTAACGGTGAAAGAATTTTTGAAATCGGTTCAGTAGTTTTTGAGTTTATCCATTACAAACATACAAAAAAACAAAAAATCAAAACTTTTCTCTTTATAATATTATTAATATAGATTATTCTTGTAAATAAAATTCTAACGCACATAAAGCTTGTCACTAACTTCTAGGTACGTGATGCACGTATATTAAATGAATGAATTGAATTAGTGAATTTAAAAAGTCTATAGTAATCTAGTGGAAAAATGCTGTTTTTGGTACTTAATCAAAGTGTTAATTTCAATATTTTATTTTCGGATTTAATTAATGAAATCAACATGTAACTTTATTTAGCTGATTTTTCATTACAACATCCAGAAACGATATATTCGTAACAAACATCTCTGCTCATCACAAATGTTTGTCCTGGCTGGGGATCAAACCTACAGCGCAGAAAGGCATAAATACTACCAAATAAGCTGTGTGTGCCTTAGTATTACGTAAATCAATAAATTTAAATTAATTTTGGTATAATCGCGTTAGGCTTCGTTATAATGCTAACTAGTCTAGCATTCCGAATGAAGCTCTAAAGAGTTTACTACGTACAGAAAATAATGTACTTTTGGTAAATAAACTTCATTTACATAGATAGATAGAAAATACTTTATTGCTCACCACAAACAAAACAAAAACTTCTCTCTTATCGCTGATCAGCGATCTCTACTATCTACCTTTGGATGGATACATAAAGTGCTAATAGCTACAAGGTAATAAAACGTTAAAGTATGTTATAAAATAACTACGACTTATAAAAATAGCTCTAAAGAATGCAATGTGAACCTAAAATGGAGCCATTATTATACTACTACTACAAAAATACTATCATTATACACTCGAAAGTATTAAAAACGAAATCTTCTTTTCTGCTATTATAGAAACACTAATCATCATCATCATTTTCATCTCCTTTTCCCCCTTAATGTGGAGTCTGCAAAACAATGTTAACAAACACATTTCGAAGAGGATTTGGCTTATGTTTTATACCAAATATTTTCGTGTAAAGAACTCAAAAAAACATTTATTTATTTTACTTCCACTGCACTACTTTTACTGTAACAAAAGTTAAAAAATATGAAAACAAAGAGCAATATAATTTTAGAACATCCAAACGATTTCCAAATACTAAAACCATAAATTGCTGAACACTCAACCCTTAGAATTTGTGGTAGCCTCACGAGTTTCGTGACAAACTCCAAATGATTCTATTTCCAACAAAAGTGAATTTCCTCTGCATTTTCCTGTCCTCGGAAAATCGTATTGTAAGCTCTAGACTGAATTCGTAGTGCGGAACTAGTGAACCTTGTTCACAATCATATTATCTGAGATACCTTGGAGTGTTAGGAGTCGTGTGACATGTTTTTTTTATGTAGCATCTAGTTCAAGCTGTGTTTGTTGCCTGATTCTTCTGATCTGGTCGCGAGGAACAGGCGTAGCTTCACCTAGCTTTTAAGACGTTTCAAAGTGGTCCTTGTGATTTTAGTGAAATATACCTTTTGACATTGACTTTGACCTACAGGAATCTAGTTAAAGTTATACTCCACAGCTATTCTAAGCTCCTCGATTGTACCAAGTTTATATATAAAATGTTTCTAAAAATAGTTCACTTATATTCAATTTATTATTTGTTTAACCCTTCTTATATGAAATAAAGAGCTGTGCTCCTGTTAGTCTATCTGATGCAGCTTTTTCCATCTGTTTCACTCCAACGCAGTCTCCTTAACCTCCTTCTATGACACAATAGCTACCATCTCTTTTATTTGGGCTCATATTATAGGTAAACTAACTTAACCCTAACCCAGACATTTTGTACTTGTCATGTTATCGTTTTAAGGTTAAAAAGTGATTCGGTAGAATGAATAAACCTAAAATAACATTAAAATCACCAAAATGTTTCGTTGCGTTTCATTTACGTTACAAGTATGTAGTGTAAAGCTTGTGTGTTTTTATTGAGTTTCAATGTTTTTAGTCAGAATAACCAATCCATGATTTTCAGAGCATTTAAGTGGTTTTGTTGTGCAAATGATATACGAGTACAATGTAATAAAATAAACAAAGTATTTATCCAAAATTAAATTAAATACGTTTATTTTGGCAAACACAGACAGAAGATACAAGTAAGATAAATATAATTAAGATAGGTACTTGTAAGTAGTTTAGACATAATAACCACATTAATTGATTTGATTACGAGTATTAAAAGTGATGTAGTGAAATGATCTACAAAAAAGTGTACCACCGATAGGAGGGCAATGATGATAAAAACAAACTAGATGTTGCCCGCGGCTTCGCTTGAATGGAGGCTGGATAAACAAATGTTACAGGCGTTAGTGAGATTTCTTCGTGATTGAGTAGTAAGTAGCAATAAATATTTATTTAGTAAGGTACACATTAATAAAATAAAAATCTGCGATTGGAGTAAATAAGCATAAAAATTGATTCACTTCGTTCCGTTTCACCGTTTTGAGCATGCGTATATATTTTTTCCCGTGATTCGAACCCACGACTTTTAAAATGGAAGCCAAGATACCTCCTACTATGCCAACATGGCTCGCATAATCTCTATTGAATGTGCAAAAGCATGTGTGGATATTTCCATTCAATCACGGCGTACCGACGCATGAATGGTAATACTTACCTGATTATAACTAATATCGTTCGATAATTATTTCATTTACACATTTATACGAATTTTAAGATAAATAATTGTATTTAAAAGTTTATTATGTTTATTAACACATAAATTGGTAGGTATATGAATGATAGCGGAAAAATACCATCGCTTTATTGGTATGAACTTCATTGTTGGATTCAAAAACAAATCTACTAATAGTAAATTTTCGTGGTTTTGTAAAAAAATATAGATATTTACTAACTGTCCCAACAGACGTTGTCCTGTCAAATTACAATAATCCCACAGAAAAAAACACTCAGTTTTTCCCGAGCTACTCTTATCACTTAGGGGTATAAAAAATACCCTACTACTCATTTTCATACCTACAAAAAAAAAACATAAAAATCGGTCTAGCCGTTTCGGGGGAGTTTGGTAACGAACAATGTGACAAGAGAATTTTATATATTAGATTAGAAACTAGTTTTTACCCGCGATTTCGTCCGCACAGATTTAGGAAGTTGATTTTTGACGACTTTATCGTAAAACATAGAAAAATTTAAAAATAAAAAAAAGAATTGTATAAAAAATTACCTATGTTCATTGGTTCAACCCAAGACTTCAAACTACCTCTATATGTATATAATTTCACAATTAGCCTATATAGGTTTAGTCATGATAACGTAAAAGACAGGCAGAGTTACTTTCGCATTTATAATATTAAAAATAGCAAATAAAACCATTGAACCATAAAGTAATTGTTTGAATAAACCAGTACTAAAAATACGATTATGTACCCAAAAAGTTAGCCATGTTTGCGTTGTTCTTTCGATCTAAACCCAATAATTCGACATTTATGAATATTACCAATGGATGGATAACATAGACCACGTAGACCAATAGACGCATAATGGCTTAATTTCTTTAAACAAACAATTCTGTCAAACCGTAGAAATGTGCGGGTCAGGGCGAGCGTTAAAAAATATATTCTGATTGGCCAGTTTATAGTTACAGCCCGCCGCAGGCGTAGCGTGAATCGCGCTCAGTGATTTACGAAGATCTGTAGCCCATATGTGTTGTCGGACAGTGCTCGCTTCGTATGATGAGTCTAGGCTGTGTTGTGTGGTCGATGATGGATGACAAACACCAACTCGGAAATATCGGAGTGGAATGGCCGGGGCATGTGACGCGCGGAGGCACAGAGGGCTTACTCAATTTGCTTTGTATTGTATTAGGGCTTATGCAATGTGTATTGTACACATTGTTTATTGCTGTCACTCAAAGCAAAGCGCTAGCTCACTGCTGGATTAAGCAAACTAATTTATGTTTCTTGAAAAGCTTTGATTTTGATAGCATCAATGAATATTGCTGGAAAAAAGGATTTTGTTTCTGAGTAGTGTGATAAAAATGTTGAAGACATTTTTAAATTACTAATGCCTCTAAACGTAAGTTCGATCAACAACAAGTTTTTTAACCCTTTTGTGCATAACCTTTTTAGAAAAGATAAATTCAATGATGCACAAACAGGATTCCGACTAACCTAACCTAACTAACCTTCGGATTAAAAATCGAAGCACCCTCCACTAGGCTATATAAATAATAGGTATTTGGCAATATAAGCCAGGGTAAGCAGCCAATGTAAGCCTAATAATATAAGCCAGTGCAGTTGATTTATGTTCGGAGTGACCTAGCTGCTCCCTCAGCTGTAGAATGAAGGGTAGGTTTACATAATGAGGAGTGGAGACCGACAGGTTGTGTACATACACCTTTATGAAATGGACACTTTCAATTAAACTGTGGCCTGTTTGTCTCCGAAATTAATTGTGAAGGTGCACTTCCCGGTAAATTGAGGTATCGGACATTTTGGCTGTTTATTTATTTTATTTGAGCTTATTATCATGGGAATGATCATTTCTTTATTAAGAAGTTAAATTTTTTTGAGATTTTTTTAGAGTCTACGTTCAAACTATCAAACATATTATTTCTTTAATTTAGATAGATACTACTTACTATAATTGTCTAACAAACAAAATTAAACACTGAATTTGAAGCTAAAACGATGAATGTGTGCTCTTAGGATCCATTCTTGATTGATAAATCTATCTAGAAAAGTTTTACCAATCATTTAGATAAATTGAACCCAAAAGTTTTCTATGCCGTAAAATCAAAGCTAATAGGTAAAAGCAAATATAGACAAAACACGACCAAATGACCAAGAAATAAAAACCTTTTTAAAAATAACGTTTATTTGCATTCCATTTTTGAATTAATGAAAGTTGCTTTAACATACGGGTAGCAATGTTAACATGAAGAAAAATACGAACTCATGGCATGTAATCTCCAAGCACAGTATGTCAATTGTACTTGGATATCGCCTCTTAGATAATTAAAGGGGGTAGTTAGTGGGGAGTTATTATAATTTATTACATTTGTCGCATGTTTATCAGTGGTAAGTATTAAATACGTGTAATGTTTAAAGCCAATCGCCTCACCACACATAAAAGCCCGCACATCAAAAATATATTATTTATAGGTTTTAAACTAAATTATAATATATTTTAAATGAAACAGAAGCTGTAGGTAAGGATTATCCTTTAATTTATTAACACACTACCTACTCATATCAGTGGCTTATTTAGTAAGTAGTATATACTTTTTGAACGGAAACGGACATGAAAAAGACGCAAACGCTGCTCTGTTCATCTATTCCCGTTATGCCAGTTCATAAATAGTAGTCGAGCCGAAAGCACGCTCCTACGAGTACAAATCTATTTTAATCATCTCTTATTAGTCAAGTACTTTGATTTTACACGCGACTTTAAGCTAAATCCGTTAGCTTTTACAAGACCAAAGACAATACACTTGTTTGTACTTACCAGACAAGACCCCTGTCTCTTGCGTTAATCCTGTTATCTTTATCTAAACGTAAGTCAGGCATTAAGTAATTAGCGATAGCTGGCAGTGATAAGCGGCGATAGGCTTGCAACCTGTCATGTTAACTACAGCGGTTAAATGTGGCCAAGTGCGAAATGTAATGTTTGGAAACGTGCCTTTGACATAAACATTTACACCTGAGTGCCTGAAGATCTAAGATGTCCACCGTACTTGGGGATATAAGTATTTATTCAATAGATTTGTGTTGCAAAAAATAAAACACATTTTGTGAAAGATTCGCAAACGATTCGAATGATTCAAAAACTTGTGTTAGGAAACTTATTCTACAGCTATAATTCAAAAGACGAAAAGTATTTCTCCATCACAAGTTAATCAAAGCGAAAGTTAAATCGGAATGTGAAAATACAAATCGCAAGTTTGTGTTTTTGTAAGTAATTGGTTGAAATATTTCAAATACTTGTGCGCAGAATCGGGATCGTTTCATCTTAACTGAAACGGTAATAAAGTTGGCCTGAAAATAATATCAGCAAGCGTCCGCCCACGGCTTCGCCCGCGGCGTAACCGGATAAAAAATCTTACGTCAGGAACAAACATTCCCAACGGGTTTTCATATAAACTTTGACGTCGTCCCTGGGTTATTTTTCACGATCAAAAGTATTATTTATTTTAAGTTAGGTCATAATTTATCTATATAATAAATTTTATTAAAATCGTGTCAGCTACCTTGACGAGATTAAATGACAAACAGACACCCATACCTCCACATTTATAATACATACTTGCTTCAGTCTACGGCGTACGTGTGTTTTGGATTTATAATATTAGTAGGATTAGCATGATTGAAGACTTTCTAGAATCCCTAACCCGTTTCAACTGGTGCCTCGATTTGGGCCAGACCATCGACCACACAGCCTAGACTTGTTATGCAAGGTGAACACTGTCAGACAACACATATGGGCTACAAATCCTGTGTAATCCACCGAGCGCCCCACGGCGGGCTGTGACCTAGAACATAATCAGAATGCATTTTTACCGCTCCCCCTGACCCACACACCTCAACGTTTTGTCCGAATTATTTGTTTGATAAAATGAAGTTATAAGGCGTCTATTGGGCTATTTGGTCGATGGGCCAGACCCTCCTCGGTCCAGCATAAATCATGACTAAAGACTCTGTGGTCGTAAATAACAAGTGCCTACGGCCAGACTCCAATAGAATACCTACCGAACGTGACTGCTGCGGCGATGGCCGATACAGATCGAGGGCATCAAACTTTGAGAAATTTGCTTTATATTGATTAGAAACGATGGGGGTGATTTTGTCGTCACCACAAGCTAACTGTAATTTATTAGATACCTAGTTACCTTAGTGACATTCTAAAAATTGGGCTAGTGTTCATAAAAGTTACGGTTTTTGTAATGTGATTTAGAAATGTCAACATAGATACAAGTAGATAAATTATGATCTGGATTGAAGTCTCTCTCTCAAAGCCAAAGTCAAAAGATATTTATTTCAATAAAATCACAAGGATCACTTTGAAACTTCTTAGGAACTAGGTGAAGCTACGCCTGTTCCTCGCAGCCAAGCCTAGAAGAATCAGGCAACAAACACGGCTTGGGATCTATATTTTTTTCAATGATCCTTTCCTTAATGCTATGTAGAGTTCCAGCGTGGTGCCGATCGAACAAGGTGAAGGCTCAAACTCTAATATTTTCGAAGCCAGGTAAAACTTTGATATTATGATAGTTAGACAGAAAAACTGCTATCCTCATTAGTAGGTGCAAAACCCTGATTTTTCGAACCCGAGCCAAGCTTGACCAGTTATTTTTAATGTACACGAACACAAACGCCGCCGGTATAAAATAACTTAAATAGCCCATGAAATACTTAACGTAGCACAGTATTTTTAAGAGTTCACGTCTTTATGAAAACAGCACGAGCTACCTCATAAAAAAGTTCTTCGTACCAAGCATTTGACTAGTAGTGATCACTTTTGCCTTGGACCGGGTCGGTATAAAATCTTTTTTATGAGTTCTGACCAGTGTCAGTTTACTTTGGTCCGAAAAAGAAAAGTTGGCTTGTGTTTAGCTCGCGGGTAACTTAGGTAAAGGGTTGGAGTGAGCTTTTTCGAGTTTTAATGAGTGACATTGTCGGCGCAGGATTACATGATTTAAGAATAACTTGCTTAAATTGTATAATGTTATAATGGCAACATCAGAGTCATGGCAACATTAAAGCTGATGATAGTATATACTCGTATTACCATGATATTAACTGTTAATAGACAGATTAATAGGTTTTCACAGTTGAAGCCAATTACGATTACCAGTGAGTTTACGTAAGTAAGTAATATATGACATAATTTTTTGATTAAATTGCCAGTACTTGTTGTTAAATATATTTTTGGGTTTCCAAAGCCTTATAATTTGGCATTACCAGCTTAATTCTGTTATGGGTAAACAATTCAGAAGTACTTTACATAAGTCTGAAAGTGCCTGAAAGGAGGAAACGTGTACTGCATCAAAAACTTCAGTGAACACTCATAAAAGACAACAAAAAAATATAATGAAACTTTGAACAAAACAACTTACGAACTTTGCTCATACGTTCATGAGAAATATTGGAAATTTACTCGTAACATTGGGTATGGAGCTTATCGAAATCTACTAGTTGGTACTTCAGTTCTTTTCATATACAAATACATATACAAACGAGTAAATATACATCCACATTAACCTACCTTTATACAATCTAATTTTATCTGATTTTATTTAAACAAATGACACATAGAGTGCATAGAGAGCAGCCGAGTTGGCTATGTGAGGTACCTTCAATTTCAATCTAAAGATCATGGGTTCCGATCTCGGCCGTGCAATAATAGATTTTTCTATCCGAAAAATGTATTATGCGCATTAAAACGAAAATGTTGAAGGAAAACATCATAAGGTAGCATGTTAGTATAAGTATTCTTATAAGTGACCCTGTCACGTATAAAATGCTATTACTGCACATAAATGGTGCCAAATGGTGTAAAAATAACATAACTGGACATAAAATGTCAAAAATGATTTTTACATTCTAAAAAAAAGTTACTAGGTATCTATCTGCTGTTGACTGCAAATTAAAGATAATCTATACCTATAAAATGCTTTATCCTGAATGACTGACTATCAACGCACAGCCTAAACCGCAGAGACCTGAAACTTGGAGGGTGTGTTCTTTGTTATGACGTAGGCATCCGATAAGAACGGATTTTACGAAATTCTACCCCTAAGGGGGTGAAATAGGGGATGAAAGTTTGTATGAAACTCTGCCATTTTTTATTTGAAACGCATGAAATGTGGTATTTATCCTATAAATACAAAATAATAAAACATATTAAAGAGTTTTTTTAATTTCATCCCTTAACGGGGTAAAAGGGGTGTTAGAGATTGTATGACAAATTCGTTGTTTATCATCAAAATTACTAGAAATTAAGTATTTTTGCTCTTCAATACCATTAAAGAAATACGTGTTTAAGTGTTTTTAGATTTTCATTCCTTATGAGGGTAAAAAGGGGCATTCAAGTTTATTATCAAAATTACTTGAAACAGAGTATTATTTCTCATCAGTGCAACTAAAGAAATTCTTATTTTATAGTTTTTTAATTGAACGGGGTAAAAAGGGGCGTTAAATTTTATTATCGAACTTTGTACTTTTATGCACAGAAATCGGAATGAAAAATTGTAACATTCGAAAAACTGAAAGTGCTTTTTTCTATGTTATTATTTAAATTTAGACAGGACAACGTCTGTCGCAGGTCCATTTAGTAATAATATAATCTCTCTACTTAATTTCCATGCCCTGTATCTCTGTCTGTGCGTACAGACAGACAGATAGACAGCATATAAACTAGCATCGATTGACTTCGTAAAGAAAAAAGAGTAGCTCAAACAAACTACATTAATCTCGCAAACTTATAACAAAAAAGTACAATTGAAGATGTTTAATTAAAACGTCGCAACTATCCCACATCCAAAGAGCTGGAACTGGAATTTTTCCAGCCGTAAATCAACGGCGCGGCCGTTTATCATATGCGCTCATCTGAGGTCATCCGAGGTGCACCATAAATCACATTCTATTCCACGGGTTACTAACACTGCTTCTTTTTTGTTCACCATAATATTAAACTTACTTTAAAAAAAAAACTTACTTTAAAACTTAATAATAATATTACTTTTGTTATTTTCTATTATGTGTAAATATGTTTTTAATTATTAATATAATGAAGATAAAAACATTTTAATTAAGGTTTAATAAATAAATCGATAAATAACCCTGAATTATTGCAATACAGCTCAAAAAGAGCCAATGATGCAAAAGTGGGCAAAAGAACCCGATGGCCGAAGGTCCAAGAGGCCAATGGTGGTGAAAGGATGAAAGTGAATAGAATGAATTGATATTTTAGGTTCTAAGACGTGTTAGATTCAAAAGGGGTTAGTCAGAGGCACGTTCAAACATCACATTTGGCACTTGACCACAATTTGCAGTAGTAATGCAAAATAATGATATTGCAGGTATATGTGTGAAACGCACAAAATATATGTTCACGGACACGAAATATATGATCGGAAGGCAATGCTACCACTCCACCACTAGTTCTTTCTCCGGTCCGTATATCATATGCGGTCATCTGAGATGCGAGCTGCGCTATAAATTTATCAGAATTCCTCTGGATCTGAGGTATGAGTCTATTGTTCCTATTTCGGCTCGGAGCTCACACTGGAGATAGAATGCTTTCGATTCACGATTATAAACTGGAGAATATTTAATAATCCATCAATGACATGACGACTTCGGTGGCTTAGTGAGCGAGTGCCCGGCTGAGCCTTAACTGGTTCAGATTTAATCTCCGCGCAGAGACGGAAAGTTTGAGTTTTTTTCAACTCTTTTTGGCAAAAGATGCATTAAAATCTTACACCATTAGTAAAGGTTTCTTACTACAACCCGGTCCTTTAAACTTATGGTTAAGATGAAGATTAATAATAATCAAGCTACTAGTTAGTTTAAGTCGGTAGCTGTAGGTACTCTATTATTCTTTGTTAGGTTAAGATGTAACCTAAGAAGAACAAAACATGGAAGCCATAATATAAACAAACCTAGATCGTACAAAGCCAAATGTCCAATTTAGTTTGATTTATCATATAAATAATGATGCTATTACAACCCGCAAATACTCTTGTTCAGAACATTCAGACGACCTGTGTAATTACATGTTTGCCCCATCCGCATCCCCATTCTACTTGTAATACACTGAATGCGTTTATAGGAAATAATGTGACAGGTATGGTACAACTTAATCAAGTTTACTCGAAGGCTCCATCCATGTTTTGTTACATTTCCCTTTGACATGTGTAATATTATAGGATTAATAACGAAGTAAGAATCAATTTTGGAGCCAATCATCTCATATACGAGGGAAACAAGTAAAACATGGAAATTCCATAAGGTTATTTGCATCAAAGAGTATTCGACAAATTTTATTTCCTCTGAAGCTTTTGAATTCCATTTCCTGAAATCAATAGGAACCTTTGGCTCCCAGGGTTCGGAAGCAATTCGCCATTATCTCACTTTAGAAAAACGTCAAACAACCACCCACGCTTGAGACCATTGAAGAGGGTCATATTACTCGTACCTGCCAAAAATATTTGCGACCGGACTTTGCGTACTTTCGACCCTGGTTTTGGCTAGCCACTTTTGGACACCTTTTAGAACCCAACTTGCTAAATTAAAACTTTATTGATTAACCATTTTATATTACATATCACATTACTTTGTGTTCTTGAAACTATATAGATCCTAGTTTATTGCCTAGAAAAAATAGAAAGTAGGCTTACGACTGTAATGCTATTTTCGTACGTCACGTTCACGTACGGTAGACATTCTTTCAGATCTTCAGGCGTTCTGAGTAGAGAAGCACGTTCAAACATTACGTTCGGCATATAACACTTACATAACACGCTCACATTTTTCAGTAGTGTGTTTCTTACCAAATTAAATAATTATCTAAGTGGAATTGAAAATAGAAAAATATTTATTTTGCGTCGCAGAAAATATATACGTTCGTTAACTTATTAAGTAAAATGTAGCTGGTGCAGCAGAACACAATGATGTACAGACAACAACCAGAGCACATCATTCAAGATAGGTATATGTGCATGTGCAGTGCAATGCAATTTTACTCTGCATGAACTAGACGTCATAGCTCATAGCTCGTAGGCGTGTCACTAGTAAAAGTTTGAATGAAACTTTTAAAAGTTACTGAGAAAACTAAAAAGTAAATTTATAATTATAATGTACGTGGTGAGTACTTACACTCTATCGGTGCTATTAATAAAAATTTACTTATCCAAAGATCATCTGAGGTTACACCAAGACTTGTTAATACCAGCTTAATGTAAGCAACTCCATTTCTAATCCTTGTTTATTAATATTGAATTCGACTAGTCCAAACGTAAGCGTTGGATTAAATTTAATCCTGCGCTAGTCTACGTTTATTAATGAGACGGTATAAGAACCACTAATTATAACATTTTACAATACAACCAGCTTACTTAAAACTGGTTGCAAATTGACACAACAGCATACTTTGACAGTTGCAGATCATTACGATGATTAGTGAACATACGCAATAAGGCTGCTTGTATGAAACAACCAGATAACCTTTGGGTGATGATTACGAATATAAGTCTCATTCTACTCTTTAAATATTATTGTGTTATTTAGAAAAAAGGCGAAATCAGAGTGGTTTAAAACATCCAATATAATTTTATTATATATCTTAATCTGTGTTTTATAGTCATTGCTAAAATACGGTTATCAAATAACGGCAAGCACTCCATAAATAGCCAAAGTTTGTGCTTGTGGAGCACCTATGGCTCTCTTCTCTCGCCCCACTGAACACAGGGTAATTCCATTGCGATGCTCTTTGATATAGCAACAGCAGCAATCAAATTGAAAACAAAGTTGCAAAGGTATATTTTGTCCGAAGTATCTCTATGAAATTACTTTGTGAATTCGTTCACCATTTATATAGAGACAAAACAAAACGTCCACTGGGTATCTATTGGAAAAAAAATATTATAAATATGAAAAGAAAACACAGACAAAGAAACATAAATATTAGAAAGAAGACAAAGGTTATTGATGCTGTACAATGTACATCATTTCCGAATACTTGAATAGAAATGGGTGGGTAAGCCACGTACCAAGAATGAGTAATAATAAGTGGACGAGAAATGTAACAACTTGGCGCGGATCAGCCGATAAGATAGACCACTGAAAGGAGGGAACACGAAATTAACTAAAACTAGAGAGAAGGATGGAAGAGGACAGAGATGTAAAATAAATATAAAATACAATGATAGATTATTAATTTCTGTAATTTACATTATAAATTAAATAAACAAATACATTGAAAAAATATGTCAAATGGAAAACAATTTATAAAAATTAAGAATAATAAAGCTGTTAATCCGATAAAAATATATATCCAAAAATGTAATAATAAAATAATCATCAGAATTGGATTACCTAGTAAAAAGGTATACTAAAAAGTTAATGTAATTTACTTCACACGAGAAACATGGAAATGACTCACGTAAAAATTACATTGTCGACGTTTGCAGCTACAATGTTTTGGTTCATCTAAGGAATCTTCATCAGAGTGAGTGTGACTCATTGCGCTCACTCTTGCATTTCGTTTAATTAATAAACTAAAGAAAGTTGTGTATTGAACAGAGAAATAAGATCTAATGGTTAAAGAACTTTATTCTCAAAATAAATTATACATTTCACTTAATGAGAAATTACAAATTTAAATGAAAGTAGATTATTATATAGACAGTGAGCATGCAGTATGAGTCTATAAGTAAATGACCTTAATATTACGAAAATTCTCTTGAAACGTTTAAAAATATGTAGCAGATTCATAGTTTAATTAGCGCGGTCGATCTTGGAATAAAAGGAATGAAACGCGGCAAACCATTCGATAACTGCTTTAATATTAATTTCGAACCTTGCTCGAGGCTCGAGGCTCTTAGCCCCTTTTGTTCTGTTTACTTATCGGCTTTTCTTATAATGTTTTACTTACTTCCGAAAACGTTATCGAACTTTGGAGAGTTTGCCGGATTTACCTTCTCGTTCAGATTTTGATGGGAGTCCAAATATATCCGTGCAAAAGATTTCACCCGTCGGTACTTTTGGAATAATCTTCGAAACGGTACAGCATTATGAAGAAATTCGAGAGATAAAGTACGACGTTTATAGATTGAAAATGAATTTCATTGAAACATCGTTTTCAGTGCAGTCGCAATAAAATAAATCATAAGATTCCCAAACCATCATACTCGCAGTAGACTCCATGTACCTTATGTTATAAAAGTTCGGATATCGGTTTGTATATTCATTCCGAGTAGCTAATAAAATATTATGGCGTTACTGATACGTGTTCCCGAAATATTTCAGATTCTGAGAATATTTTCCTCATGTCAATCGACACCGCACTGTGTGCAAGTAGGTCGATGTAGTTATACCTATAAGTACCAAAGTGTGTGTTCGTTATCAGTGCTACATACATATTGAGAAATTACACTATTCGTGAATTTGATCTCAATATTCAAGCTTTATCTTCACATTCCGTGTTCTTGAAACGATGAGAAATTATTTTACACATTTTCATGATAAAGGATAGGACTATTCCTCGGTCTATGTACCAAACGAACGAATACCGTATGTTTATACCATTTTGGTACAAAAGTCTGTTTAATTAATACTACAAACCTCTAAATCCCAGTTATTATAATTAATTCCGCGAAGTGAGTCAAGCAGCCGTGTCCCTCCAACCGTATCAAATTGCGAAACATTATAAAACGAAAATAATGAACCGAAGAAAAAAAAACATTCTTACCTAATCCTTATATAATTAATTCTCAGGAGAATATGAAAAAGTTCCTTAAAGTTGGAAAACGAATAATGACTTGGAGCCACAAGAGACACTCCATTCCACTCCGCTGTCTAATTTGTTTCCAAGTTTTGTTCACATTATTTCTGTCTGTCTTTACAATTGAATACAATGGGCGAGAAACAATTGCGAGATCCTCCGCGGATTCTGTCACTGAATTAGGAAATACTTGGCCTGACCTATTTATACAGAATGGATTGATTCTCGAAGTTCCGCAACAATTCATCGCTGACAACGATTGCCTCGATGCCCATTGACGCGTGACAATTAACGACATATTTTGTTATGCTCCCCTTGAGCGTAATGTGCGTGAAATATTTTGTGATATGCGAAAGTTTGGAGGAAATGTCATTACTCATATTGGATGAATGGCGAATGGCGAATAACTTGTAGAAGGAGGCCCGAGAGACCGACAATGTTGTAAAATACTGTGACACAGCGACAATGGGTTAAACATTTTAGCTAAAAGGAAAATGTTTTGTACTTCTTGTGTTTCATCGCAGTTCTTGAAATCGTTATTAACCCTCTTCATTTTATTTTGCAGATGATAAAAAAATACCTAAACTTAATAGTTGACTACAATATGAAAAACGACACGTTATTTGTTTGTAGACGTAAGTAAGAAGGCAATTTACACAGGTTTTCTCATAATTGCTCTGCTAGGTCATAATTTAAGTCTTTGTGATTATTTAAAGGTTCTTTTTAAGATTCTTTATATGGAAAGGATAAGGTGAGCTATTGGTTCCTCTAATATTTCAAAACATGTTTATCACGAGGTACCTTTGTTCAAATGTGGGTAGACAGATATTTAAATGAATCCATCGAGAAACACAGACTAACACTGAAACGGAATTAATTAATTAGATGATACGAGAAAAAAGAAAACACAATAAAATATTTTACCTAAAAAGGACACATAAAACACTCAAAAAAATATTTATTTCTTACTTCATGTTCTACGTTTTAAGGAAACATGTTTCCCTAAATGACTTACCCACGCATTCTTCAATGTTTAAATTTGTATTAATTATGATTAGCTACTTAATATTATATAATGAAATTAAATAGCTCATTTTATCACATATTATTTTAACTAGTATCACTTACCTATGCCTCGGTATCACCTGTGCACACACAACACCTGTCACTTCACTAAAAACAGTTTATTCCAGCACTTTGTTACCTTATGCACTTATTCCATCCGTCAAATTAGTATTTGAGCACAGCCACTGTTTTATTATCCGTCACTCATAAAGCGATCACAACGAATATATCGCACAGTCACAATTTGGCACGGTTGTAAAACTGGCGCCCAACGTGGTGCGGGCGCGATCGTTTAGGCGCGCGGAAGGACGTACGTGCGCTACGCCGTCCGGCTTGACACTGCCGACGGCGCACGCCTGAGCCCGGGCCGGACCCCCCCCACCTCGGCCCCCCACCCCATTGCAATTCGGCACACAAAAAGAATCACATCAGAAAGAAAAACGTTTCTCTGTCACTGAGCTTCAATAGAGCTTTCACCTCGTGCTAAGTGCTGGTCTTTTAGTTATTAGTCCCTAATGAGCCTTTTCACTTAATTTATCGGTCGATCTGGAACACTGATCTGAATCCGTGGGATGAGTGAGTTTTTACATTACAAATTACACACTCCAAGATCAAAGGAGAGGTTCAAAGCGATCTTGCTGATCGACTATTTTTGTTCTTCTTTTGTTTTACTCGTATTTACTTTGGAATTTGCGCGTTTGCCTACATTTTGGTAGATGTTTGATAAAAAAAACTAAAATTCTATTGTAATAAGTAACATACCTCAAGCATGTATGTATGTTAAATTTCCACTGGAAGTACAATTTCAGAATGAAAAAAAGTACTGAAAGAAATTACTTTTTGTATTATGGTGATATTATTATAGTCAAATTAAAAACGGAAGTCAAGAAGGCATGTTTTAGAGGTTTCAGTAAGTAGCGCGTGCGTGTTTTATAGAGCGGAAGTGGAGTTTATGTTTAGGTATTCATGTTCGCTTTTATGAGGCGATTACACCTGACATTGTATGAGCGTATGAGGCACTGAGGAGTTACGAGAGTTTCATGAAAGCTGAAAGCTGAAGATGCAAGTGGTGTAATCACAGTTGTGGATAATTGAAAAGAACAGCACGACTCGGGACAAACCTTTACTGTAATCTATATTAACCTGACAGGATTATGTCAACGTTTACAAGATCAACAAAGTGAAATCTGCAAAATATGTCAAGATCTTTACTTACAGAAAAGTTAATTACATTCACTATATCTACATAAGAAATAGTTAAACTATCTAAAGTCCGTTGTCAAAAGTATTTAGGTAACACAACTGATCCAGATCGGAAGCGTCTAGAAGACGTTGATACGAGTAGCACTGCTGAAAAGTAATGTGCTGCTGTTATATCAAAAGAGGTAGCTCTCGTGACCAACTATAGTTTATCATGATAATGCCACTGTACTATTATCTTCCAGCTAGTTATCACTCGTAAAGATTTGTTAGTTTTTATTCAAGTAAAACTTGTATTATCATTATTTTTTTAGGACAACTGATTAGTAGTTTAGTTCAATTTTCCTATTATTCGTTTATTACACAGCAATGCAAGGTAACAAAAACTGATAATAAAAATATTTTTTTCAATCTGTTTCAAAGAACCCTCTCCGCCCCCCCTGGGGAGTTCAGCTCATTGCTTTGTTGGGAAGCTGCTAACTTTTAATTGGATATAACCACAAAAAACTCTTCTTGGATGAATTGAAATACCGGTTTGTACTGCGTAGGTAAAGCTGGATAAGCCAACTTGTAGAAAACAGATTATTTCAGAATTGTATTTCCAAGTAAGTACTTTATACTTGGGGATTACGTTCGCTATCATATTTCATTTCATTATAATTGTTCATATTGTTGTTTTGACCTGGAAGGTACTTCAACTCACTCACGACCGGGG
Source organism: Hydriomena furcata (assembly GCA_912999785.1). NCBI lineage: Eukaryota > Metazoa > Arthropoda > Insecta > Lepidoptera > Geometridae > Hydriomena > Hydriomena furcata. The sequence goes on from OU538834.1 coordinate 14,563,063, forward strand.
TTCGAAACCACGATATTTGGTTTCGAATCTTTCTTCGAAATTTAAAAATGAAGTGCTTGATTTTGTTACAGTTGCTTGCAACTTCTGTATTTTTGTTTAATTTGGGAAGTGCCTCTGACTAATTTTTTCAAACGACTTTAGAGATTTCAGCCTCTAAAGATATAAAAGGAAGTCTACCATACATACTCGAGGAATACAGTCACGATTTTATGTAATTTTTACTAATTTCATGATAGATAATTGATTGATTCAGGCGTGACTTTGCGGAAATTCATTTTAAAAAACTAAACGGACAAAGATATATAGCAACAAATTACGCCAATCTGCTCCCAAAGAGTCCAACCCAATGTAAAATACTCCAGTAAAAAACTGTCCTGGAAAGAACCTGGAAAAGTACAGTAAATTGGTACAATAAAATAAGAATACAATAGATAAGAAATGAAAATAAAATTAAATAAAAACTGTAAATAAGACAATAAAAATAAAATAATACAATAAACAAAACAAATTTATTTATTTAATTTTGTTTACTTGGGTATTAGTGTATTTATTATCTTGTTTATTGTATTATTATATTTTTATTGTCTTATTTACAGTTTTTATTTAATTTTATTTTCATTTCTTATCTATTGTATTCTTATTTTATTGTACCAATTTACTGTACTTTTCCAGGTTCTTTCCAGGACAGTTTTCTACTGGAGTATTTTACATTGGGTTGGACTCTTTGGGAGCAGATTGGCGGAATTTGTTGCTATATATCTTTGTCCGTTTAGTTTTTTTTTTTAATTTCATGATTTTATAGTGATACCTTTTTTAACGATTTCAAAAAAGAAGGAAAGTTATCGATACATTTTGGTGGCTATTTTACAAAGCGCCATCTAAACTAAGCTTTAAGCCTTAAACTAAACAAAGCTTGTACTATGCGAACCAGATAGACTGCAAGTTTGTATGAGCTAGTGTTCAATTTTGGTGACGAGGTTTGCTCACACAAACATGGCTTAACGGCTTATTTAGCCGGAACTGATCTTAATATCAAAGCACGAAAACAATGCGTTGCGCAAAATGGATGGGTGCCCTCGTTGAAGGTTGCTTAAGTTAGTGGGTTTATTAACCGACCGCTTCCTTATTAGGTTTATCATAACATAATTTCTGTATAAGAAAATGTGGATGCTACAAAAAACAAAATTCAAAAAACAAACCGACTGAAACTTTACTTTCTACCTCAGAACATTACATTTTCAAACTTACATAGTTCGTAACGTACCATAGCTACGTAGTAGCTACGGCGTAGCTCTACGGCGTAGCTGATATAAATGTTCAAACGAAGCTACAAAAGAGTCCGTTGCACCAACACGCGATTTCAAAGAAAACCTTCAGAACACAGTAATATTTCAGAACGAGAGCCGCGGCACCTCACTTATCTTCGATTCTTGCTTTTTGTGTCCATTCACACCGCTACCTATTCCCAACCGTGCCTCAGTAACAACACAGTTGAATTTCCCGTGCTCCGGATAGTGTTTCATTCTGTCGAATTATCCAGCAAAGGAAATCAATCTCTACTTGTTGAGTTTAAGGTTGTTATTCGTGTGTGTGGGGAATGGTATCAATTTCTCACCTACAGGATTCAGTATCGCCTCTTTTCACGCCTTTGTTCCTAATGTTCATTATGTATTCTCTCTACTGATATCGAGGTTAGATATTTTATAGGTTATATTGCAAGCCTTCTATTGTGCTGGAGATTTGTTTTTGTGCGTTAACTTGTTGTGACGTCGACGGTTATTTTATTCGGTGTTTATGTTAACAGGAAGGATTTGTGGCGACACCGTTCTGTTTATCCAGAGTACCTACTTACACTGATCTTATAAACATCTAAATAAGCTTACTTTTTCCTTTGACCAAAAATGTAGGTTCGATTATTCTATTAAATCATAATAAACATAAGATCTGAGTTTTTAATTTGTTTGCTTTTGATAAAAAATTCCCACCATAATTAGACTCTCCCGGCGCTCTTATCTTTCACAATATTAAGGAAGGGTAGTCAGAGAAACGTCTAAACATTATATTTGGCTCATGTATACATTTTGTAGTAATTAGCTATAGGTATATAAGTTAATCTATAGCTAGGTAGAAAACTCATCTCCGATTATAAGAATACTTACTGGTTTCGTCAGGATGTTTTTTTATTTATTAACTAGCGACCCGCCCCGGCTTCGCACGGGTGCAAAGCCTATAAACCTTCCTCCTGAATCACTCTATCTATTAAAAAAACCGCATCAAAATCCGTTGTGTAGTTTTAAAGATATAAGCATACATACAGACGCGGGAAGCGGGAAGCGACTTTGCTTTATACTATGTAGTGAAGGTTAATGCGCAAATATATTTTTATACATGGCTGGGATTGAAACCTTTAGATTGAATGTTGAGAAACCTCCTCTATATACACCTATAAACACCACACTAACAGGCAGTTAAACAGCTATAGATTTCACTTACACTACTTACCTATCTGTCGTTATATATGAAATATAGTTACAATTTACAATGATGACTCATTTATTATATGCACCTTATGCTAAAGTAGCGTAACTAAACAAACCTTCAAAATAATGTAAAGACTATGTCACTGTTTTCCAAACTATTTGATACCGCAAAAATCACAAGCGTCAATAGTGTTAGTATCACTTAAATGAAGCAACTCACAAGTAATATCGAAGCACAAACACCATATTCATATAATACATGGCAAAAATCATGAGCACCCATATTCATAAAAGCTCAGACTGTGTGAATCTCATTACTACAAGGAAGTAGCAAGCGTAATCCAATCGTCACGTGCTACCGTCACGGGGTATACGATGACAGGCCTATCAATATGAAAGAAACGATGACAGGCACGCAATTCGTACTATCTCAGTGTGTTTTAATCGATGTAGTCCCGCGCCTGATGCCGGCACGTGGTGGGTAAAGGGCTGAATAACAGCCAAGGCTCATATCCAAAACAGCGGTCCAAAATGAGGCGAATTGAAGGCAACGCAACGGCCCACGTGGCCCATTACTTTTTATATTATTATCATCCTACACGAGCGGATTGAAAGCGAACTGTTAATTTTGTTTATTTTATGCGAAGAACGATGCTATCTCTGCGATAAATTGGGCAAATACTCGTACAGGTCGCTGATTCAAAGCCGATTAAAAAATGAGAAGAAAAATTTTCAATCAATTTCACACAGTGCCATCTAGCCTTTAAACTAAGCACTGCCTAACTATCGCACAATGTGGATATGGGCAAAATGTAGTGTTCGACGTGCCTATGACTACCCCCCTTTAGACATTAATCAAAGATCTGAGAAAATGTATACCGTTCTTGGGGATCACAGTCACCTATCGTAGGAGACAATTTCAAGACGATAAGAACATCATAGACATTATAGAATTAAAACTATCGTAGTTGTTATACGTCAGTAATACAAGAAATGACGTGGTAATTAGCGGTATTAATAGATAACTTAGACATAAATAAAAAAAAATAAAAAAATTGTTCACATGATCATAGCTTAGCTCAAAAAGGCGGTCTAATAGACCTAAACGAGTATGAACAAAGGATACCTTCCTTCCTTTTAAATTCTAGAGTCAATACAAAAACTGTTTGTGTACATTTTAGTAGTTGAGCTGCTTTTGTACGCTTCGAAGCTTTCTAACTCAAAGGCAAAAGCTACTTTAATTTACGTATTATTTTACTTTTTCCTCAAACAGTTAATTTAAATTAAGTAATTTGAAGTGCCTTTGGACTTCTAAGAGTTAATTATACTATGTGCTTGCGCGAGTGAGTTTATGATTTTCTTGGTGATAAACACTTGCCTCCTGATAAATTGGCCTTGCCTCTTTAGTTATTTTTTTTATTGTTGTGTGTACTTGCGGTATGTACTTTTAATTGTTGTTCTTGTTTGATACCTTGTTCTTACGGCACCACACTGGAGCTCTACATAGCATTAAAGAATGGATCATTAAAAAAATGATAGGCCCAAACCGTGTTTGTTGCCTGATTCTTCTAAGCTTGGTCGCGAGGAATCGGCGTAGCTTCACCTAGCACCTAAGACGTTTCAAAGTGATCCTTGTGATTTTATTGAAATAAATGATTTTTGAATTTGAATTTGAATTTATATGTCAGTTAGAAACATAAACAGAGAAGCGTTATTTTTGTGGCTAAAGCATAAAAAATACATTAAATAAATATTGGTGGACTTTGTTATTATACCCCCCTTGTCGTCACATCCATCATTCCAAATAAACCATTTAAATAAAAATAAAAAATTTAGTAGTAAGAAATACTAAGTCTCGTTATATGTTGCGTTTGTCAATGATTTAAGACTAAATAGATAACGACGAAAAGAATCCCTCAGTTCAGACTTTTTCAAAAGTTTAAATTTTCATTTACTTTTTAACCGGTTACTTTTAAGACACGATTTCTTTTAATAAATTCACCCAAAAGTTTATTTAAAAGTTACACAAGGTTTGTTTCGAGTTTATTCACTTTAAGGCATGTTTTAGCCCTAATTCGACCGAGAGATCCAGTTAAATCGGCATAAATTAATGACACTGCGCTCTTTGCAATTAAATATAATATCTAAAAAGATTCATTTTTTTAGGTTTATTATTTATCCGGCCGTAACTGTCTTAATAACTCCATCTTATCTTAATTTATTTAATACTTTATTGCACAAAAAATTACAAAATTGATGTACAAAAAGGAGGGCTACAAGCTGCTACAAGCATTTTCTACCTGCCAACCTCAAAGGTAACAAAAAAAGGATTGTCATGCTAATAGTATGTTAAACAATAAATTAAAATGTTTAATATCTTCATTTAGTTACACAAATATAATTATGGCTTTTATAATAAACATTTTAAGAGTTGATTCGTCCTAATTGCCGCCCTCTTGTAATTAAGTAGGTTGTTTACAAACTACACTGTCAAAGAAGCAGATCCAATGTTGTACTTGGACTTTCAAGCTTCATTGGCGTAATAAAATTTTGACAGCTGGATAACGATTATCAGTGTACTTGCGCATTAGGGTTACAAGTTAACGTGAATCGTCTTAAATAGGTAGTTAAAAAAATAATTTACTCCTATAAGACGTTCGCCATTTACGAGGAAACGAAGCCTTTACAGCTAATTTATGTTGTGTTTATGTGTTCTTACCTTTACGTTCTAACAGTTACGATCCAAGGCTTGTATGAAAAGTATTCTTTAAATACATTGGAGTTGGTCATCTTTATTTTTGGCTTAATAAAGCTTTCATCACTTTATTTAGCCCTGATATTCGATTATACAAAATTGTACATATTTCAGACCAACAATATAAAAACAAAATTAGTAGCTGTATGTTCTTCTAAGTTAAGAGTTATGCTATTATATGAGTTGTGTAATTGATGCAGCTCTCTCCATCTGTTTCCCTCCAGCGCTGCTTTTATATACGACAAGACACCTAATTTCTCCTTTATCTGGCTCACGTAGTTTATTCGTGGCCTTCCTCTTCCTCTCTTTCCTTCAAACTTCCCTTCCATTATGGTCTTTAAAAATCTGTCGTGCCGTATAAGGATTCCAATCATCTTCCCTCTTCTGTTCTCAATCGTTGTTAATAGGACCCTGTAACGAGTCAGGCTTCGTTCAAGGTATCCACAAAAATAAATTATAGTGTTTTAAATCTAAATTACTAATCATTGGTCTGATTTATCAATCGATAGTGGATTTGAGGTGCGAGAATTGTTTGTCATAGCTCAAAGTTGTCAATTATGACAGAGATATGGGAATGTCAACTGTTATGTCACCTGTCAGTATTAACAATGACATAAGAATAGTTCATCGATCGAGAATGGGAATCATTAGTTATATTCGTGTGACGTATATGGCAATAATTCGAGTTTTTACATTCATTCACTGAGCTCTGATTGGTTGGGATTTTTGGGGCGCGAAGGCGAAAAAAAAGATGGAGGATCTTGGCACCGGGAGGAGGAGGAGGAACGAGTTGGGACTTGCTTGGGAATAATTTCTGGGGTTTTTGATCTTGGCTGCTGGATTTGAGGGTAGGATTGATGGGTGTGCTTAGGGCCATGGAGAAGTCGTTCTAGTGCTTAATGTTTATGAATTAGTGTAGATAAAAGTTTATTGTGATGGTTGAGTGTAATTCAATAATTGAATTAAAGCACCAGTTTAAATGGTTTTGATATGACTAGAAGACTTCTCTCTACACACAATTTACCTAACAGGTGACAACTACATTGTGATTCTGCTTGGTTCGGGATCTGGGGTGAGAAAAGGTCGTGAGTTATTTGGAGTTCATTATTCTTTAAGTTTAAAATCAACTAGTTGTGTCTGTTATGAAGGACTTGTCTAGCCTTACCTTAGTTAATAATTACATTCTGTGTTGAAGAGAGATAATTTGAGATTCTGTTTCAACATGAGACCTGTATCGGGAAGTCCGATCATTGTGGACCCGACAATTGAAGTTTAAGTTCGAGCAATGTGAATTTTAACTTATGAGACATACAATGTGTCTTTTGATTGAGTTGACCTGAGCTGGTGTTTGTGGAGATTAACTGGATCACAAATTATATCAATTATAATTCTAACAACGGAGAGTTGTTTATTAGACATTTATTTCATAATGGACAAGAAGGTTCTAAATATTATGATTTATATTATGTATAAGTATTTATCTGACCTAAATAGGATGTTTTAGAACCGATCTGATCGATTCTTCAGCATCCGAAAGTAACCTTTTGTTTGAAGGCTTGACTGATAGACGGACTGACTCAGGTTGCTAAAAGATTAAGTCCTCTTATATTTTGCTAGACAGAATTGACAGACTGAACTTTATGACTCTGTAATATCATTCCCACTCAAATGACAATTAAGCCTTCTACTCAGAGGAGGAGATAAGGTCTATGGAATGATCTCCACTATCCTTCTCGGACTGGAGGGGAGAGGATCTGCGCTGAGTTTTCCACATTTTAGATGACAGATAAGCCTAGCCAATTTATTATATATATTTTATTCTCCGTTACTTCTTACTCTCAATATCAGCAAATTCTCTAGACTTTCCTTAATTGTATACTAAAGTGTTATAGAATCTAATAGTAGATAAGTAGGTAGACAGTTTAATCATAATATCTTAAAAGAATCAGAGTTATTACCTATATCACAACGTACGGTCCTAACCAATAAAAAACTAGACGATCACTTGGCCAATTTAAATAGTTAAATAAGATCATAACAACTTTTAGGATTAGTTCTAGGTAAGATTTCAGGATGACTAGGTATTAATATAGTTTCTATTAACTTCTTATAATATAAATTAATTAAAATTATTATATTTAAATTTCAAAAATATTAGTAGGATGATGAAGTCGGGTGGGTGTATAGTATAGGCTAGTATATAGGGTAGGTAGGTTAGGTGTAGGGGTTTGTAAAGGGGGGGAGTGTTACAATTTGGTGCCGTGACCAGGATATTTAGTAGTTTTAGTTACAGTTTGGTTAATCCGTAAACTAGGATATTTAATAATAGTTTTAGATACAAGTTGTTATGTCTTTAATTATTTAAGTGCGGAGGAATCCGCACAATTTGTTGCCGTTAATGGATAGGTTTGATTAAACTGTATGCAATGGAAAGGTTAATTTAATTGAAGTAATTCTAACTATGATTATCGGTGGTAAAGAGAATAGATTAAAATTTTAAACATTAACTTTTTATAGGTAAACTTATTTATGCAAATAATTCACTTATACACAAAGATCAGGTGTGAACTCATAGGTTTTACAGCACTAGAACATTCGCTTCAATAATTAAGCCTTGCAAGAGTTCAGACTTTAATTTAAGTTTATTAAACCAAATAAATGAGTTTATATTTAATTGGAAGTTGAATTTTGGTTATAAATCAGTTTTCTATACTTGACGGGGCATGAACTGTCAAATCATTTCGTTCTAAAAACTATATTGTTTAGTCTCTATGCTTAATAATTATTTATAAAAATGCTTAGAGCTAGCAAAGGATAGAAATACACACTGGTGCACTGAATTAGACAGAGACAGAGATACTGCGTTCAGAAACAGTAATAGATATTTTTTTTATAAGTTTCTAAGTAAAAGATATATTACTTAAAATTAAGTTCAGGAATATTCAAAAGTCTTGTTGTTTGGGGGTTGATTTGATTGATTCAATCTATAGCTATCCAATATTTGTTTTATAATCAAACTAGTTTATAAATTCTGAGGGCTTAAGTTGGTTTTAAAAACTATTTAATTAATCACTTATTATTCAAACAAAGAAAAGGATTATTGCAGTTAAAGATTAATAATTAGTGTCAATCATACAAAAATTTATAATTAAATTCGTAGGTAATAATATAAATAACCTATTTACAAACAAGTAATACCATCTAGTGACAGGAAACGTAATCATTATTGAGCGTAATGAAATTAAGTAGTAGGTATTGCTATTCGCCGCTAGATGTGTTAAAATAAATTAGTCGTATCTATTCGATTTTACAATAATACGTAGTAACGCTACCTGCCAATAGAGGGCGTCTTATTAATTGAAATTACATCTGCCAATCAAGTTTATCTATTTAAGTTGATGGGAATATCCTAAATTAAATATTTACATAAATAGATAGGTAGGTAGGTATACGAGTTCATTGACCACTTAGCTAGTCTATGTGTCCCATTACAAGCTAGTAAGTGGGTAGGTATAAGGTAGATAGGTAATAATTATTTTAAAATGAAATAAATTACGTAGTTGGGATCGCGACTTTGATCTAGGTAGATGGGAGCTATGTAGATGTGTTTAGAATTGGTTGATAGTGAGTTTTATTTAAGACAAGATATACGATATTAGCGTGGTAACAAGTACCTACTTGGGAATGCATTAGTATCAGGCGAGATGAGATGTGGATGATGAGAGATGGACAGTGAAACGGGAGTGTAACGGAGGTAGGTAGAAAAAACAAGTGAGGTTAAGTTAGTTTCGTTATTACCGGCGAAAAACTGAGACACCGGTTCGCGACGACTTGTATATAAAATAGAGATTTAAATAGGCCTTTCTAAGTGCTAGTGTTAGTGTTTGAGATTAAATTAGAGGTAGGAAATCTATCAGTGATTGTTCAATGGCGGTTTTGGGTAGAAGAAGAGTTCAGGAAAAGACCTTCATCAGGAAGAGAACTTGGTTTGTGTTTATATACAGCGCTTTGGTGAGTGTTAGACTATAATCATTTATTATTATATGTGTTACAAAACTAGTTACTTACGATCATTAGGAAAATAACCTATAGCATCTATAAAAATGATTGGGAGTTCATAGGATAAATAAATTATTTATATCAAAATTATTTTCCCTGAACACATTTTGTTCTTGAAACAATGTGATGATTACCTAGGTACTTATTTGATAAACATAAGTAAAATTCATGGTAAAACAACCTGTAGAAAAGTACCTACCTACTCTGAGAAGTTGAGTCACATTTAGTATTTCCAAGGTTTTAAATTTTTCTCATTAATGGGGTTAATTTCACAATTAATAGGACAGTAGAAGAAATAGATACCAATCTAATTAGTCCAGGTATTTTAGAATAGTTAGGTACGCTCTACATACATTAGGTATTTATTTAGACAATTAATTTTATAACCTTTTGTTACCTAGGAAAATTATGTTAGAAAAAAAACTTATGTTTGGCAGTTAAAATACATAACTCAATTATTCTATAGGTTCTTGTGAACAAAATAATTTTTATAATTAGGAACGGTTAGGCTTCTTGAGTCATAATGGTAAAAATAAATGAATAATTTGATATCATCGCTCCGGGAGCAAAGTAAATTTTCAAATTTATTAAAGTTGGTTTAAATAATGGGTTTTAAATATAATATTATTGTTAGGTACACTGTGTGAACATATAGGTTTTTATATAAACAATTAATTTTAGGTGTTTTCAATAACTAAGGTAAATATCGTAGGAAAATTAAAATATAGTGTTTTAAATACATATTTATTTAATCTCAACGTTTCTCTAAAACAAAACAACTTTTAAAATTAGCAACGGATAGAATATTAAATGCATAACATTTAAAATACATAAATATTTTATCTCATGTTCCTCCGGGAACAAATTAATTTTTGAATTTAGCAACGTTGTTGTAAATGATAAGGTACATTAATGTGAGAAGTTGAAAGGGAATACATATTGAAGATTTTACAAACTATTATTTCAGGTAAATCAAATTAATATTTAATTAATTTTATAATCAATTAATTAATAATCTTGGTCTATTATTTAAGTTTAGTGTTTTGTTGGTAGGATTTAATCGGGTTAAGATATGCAACTAAGTTTGGATTAGTTAATCAATGATTTAAGTTAAGCAGTAATTGTTAGATTGATTTTGAGATTTGCTCATAGTTCTGAGTTTTAGTTACGGTCTGTTTGGTATAAAATATATATAAGTATTCTTCCATTGAGGTAATTTAACTACTTAATTAATTCTTAATTGAACAACCAAATGTTAGTGTGGGGTGGTTAGTGTAGCTTAATTAAATAACTTGACATCACATTAAACATAATTATAATGGATACTCCGGATAAAAGTTATATACAGGGTGCAGAATAATATTATTATTATGGGTATTCGGGATAAAAGTTATTATACAGGATGTAAAATAATATTATTATGGGAATTTGGGATAAAAGTTTTATACAGGGTGTAAAATGATATTATTATGGGAATTCGGGATAAAAAATTATACAGGGATGTAAAATAATATTATTATGGGAATTTGGGATAAAAGTTTTTATACAGGGTGTAAAATAATATTGTATGTGAAAATTAAAAATACAAAGGTTATGATTATTCAATCATTCAAAGTGGCGCAGAAAATCTAACTTTGAGTAACTACTCAAGCTTGAAGAACCTGTTTTCGCAAAGCAATCTTTGATCGTTGCTTGCTTCTTGTTTCTTTGACAATAGTTAAACATTGAAGATAAAATATTTGACTGGGTATGAAGTTTTCTTTATTACTTTATCTAAATAATAAAATATTAAAAAAAAAATATAAATGCTTTTAATTTACATATGGTAATCTGACATGGTTGGTAATTATACTGAAAAATGTATTTCTACTTGAACTGAACTAAAGTTCTTGAAAAAGGTAATGGTTTTAAAGGTAACAAAGGTGGTTTTAAAAAGGTAACAAAATCAAACAAAAGAAACTCAATTGAGTTTAATGTCAAATTAATTCTATCATTTCTATACATGAAATCTTCGTGCTCTCAAATTCACATATAGTTGGTGAATTGTCTGGTGGCGTTAACAACAATGATTGTGGGGAGTATGAATAATGTTCTGTGAGTGAAGAATGGATTTTAATTTTGAAGTGCAAGGAAGATGAATGCTAGATTGGAGGTAGTGAAATATATGTGGTAGAGTTTAATGGAATGATGGGCCAGATGATTCAACAAATATTCTAAATTGAGACGATTTGATCTTAGTTGATTTTCGATAAACGATACACTTACAAAGAACTATTATGAAGGAGAATTGGTGTTAGGATAAATATTCATCGGCTATCGCTGTTCTCATGAAAGTTCTTACTATACTGCTAGGCTCGTTTTAAAGCACACTATACATACTCCGGGTGTGATTAACTTGTGATTTTGAGATTAGTGCTTTGTGGGATGTTTCAAGCATGGAGAGCTATGTGTCTAACCCTTGGGAAAGATCCTCATCTGTAGACCTCTGTAGATTACTCCTGAGGAAATGGAAGATAGATATCCAAAGCTGTATGTGCTACAGAGTATTGCAGAATTGACTTGCTTCACAACCAAGTTGTCTTACGTGATGTTGATCGGACTGGCTAGATGGATATCTGTTTATTGATTGGTTCATCAAAAACTTAGTTACCGGTACAAAATTATAACTAATTACATCTCGGTTTAAAAACACTTACATGAAGGTAAACCCACTTACATACATACATAATAGTTATCGAAATCAAATACAATCAAATTAGAAGATTGTACAACTAAAAATAAACAACAAAAAAAAAAAGAGGTAAAAGAACTACTACTGATAATGTAATTATAATGGTACGTTTTATGTTATGGTTACATTATAACTGTGTTAATTTATTTTAGGTAATGTGTGTGGTTGTGTGTATATATATATATATATATATATATATATATATAAATTTTATGTATATTCTTTCTTTTATATATATAATACTTTATAAATATATATTTAAACGAATATCTATAAAGGATTCGTTTTATTTATGTACAAAATGGTTATAAGTATCTAATCTATATGTATTATAATTTATTTTTGCGAAGAACTACTTTCTACTTAGTGAAAAATTTACTACGATATTCTATCTGCGTAAATTTTGGGGGTTGGCTGTAACGAGTCAGGCTTCGTTCAAGGTATCCACAAAAATAAATTATAGTGTTTTAAATCTAAATTACTAATCATTGGTCTGATTTATCAATCGATAGTGGATTTGAGGTGCGAGAATTGTTTGTCATAGCTCAAAGTTGTCAATTATGACAGAGATATGGGAATGTCAACTGTTATGTCACCTGTCAGTATTAACAATGACATAAGAATAGTTCATCGATCGAGAATGGGAATCATTAGTTATATTCGTGTGACGTATATGGCAATAATTCGAGTTTTTACATTCATTCACTGAGCTCTGATTGGTTGGGATTTTTGGGGCGCGAAGGCGAAAAAAAAGATGGAGGATCTTGGCACCGGGAGGAGGAGGAGGAACGAGTTGGGACTTGCTTGGGAATAATTTCTGGGGTTTTTGATCTTGGCTGCTGGATTTGAGGGTAGGATTGATGGGTGTGCTTAGGGCCATGGAGAAGTCGTTCTAGTGCTTAATGTTTATGAATTAGTGTAGATAAAAGTTTATTGTGATGGTTGAGTGTAATTCAATAATTGAATTAAAGCACCAGTTTAAATGGTTTTGATATGACTAGAAGACTTCTCTCTACACACAATTTACCTAACAGGTGACAACTACATTGTGATTCTGCTTGGTTCGGGATCTGGGGTGAGAAAAGGTCGTGAGTTATTTGGAGTTCATTATTCTTTAAGTTTAAAATCAACTAGTTGTGTCTGTTATGAAGGACTTGTCTAGCCTTACCTTAGTTAATAATTACATTCTGTGTTGAAGAGAGATAATTTGAGATTCTGTTTCAACATGAGACCTGTATCGGGAAGTCCGATCATTGTGGACCCGACAATTGAAGTTTAAGTTCGAGCAATGTGAATTTTAACTTATGAGACATACAATGTGTCTTTTGATTGAGTTGACCTGAGCTGGTGTTTGTGGAGATTAACTGGATCACAAATTATATCAATTATAATTCTAACAACGGAGAGTTGTTTATTAGACATTTATTTCATAATGGACAAGAAGGTTCTAAATATTATGATTTATATTATGTATAAGTATTTATCTGACCTAAATAGGATGTTTTAGAACCGATCTGATCGATTCTTCAGCATCCGAAAGTAACCTTTTGTTTGAAGGCTTGACTGATAGACGGACTGACTCAGGTTGCTAAAAGATTAAGTCCTCTTATATTTTGCTAGACAGAATTGACAGACTGAACTTTATGACTCTGTAATATCATTCCCACTCAAATGACAATTAAGCCTTCTACTCAGAGGAGGAGATAAGGTCTATGGAATGATCTCCACTATCCTTCTCGGACTGGAGGGGAGAGGATCTGCGCTGAGTTTTCCACATTTTAGATGACAGATAAGCCTAGCCAATTTATTATATATATTTTATTCTCCGTTACTTCTTACTCTCAATATCAGCAAATTCTCTAGACTTTCCTTAATTGTATACTAAAGTGTTATAGAATCTAATAGTAGATAAGTAGGTAGACAGTTTAATCATAATATCTTAAAAGATCAAATCAGAGTTATTACCTATATCACAACGTACGGTCCTAACCAATAAAAAACTAGACGATCACTTGGCCAATTTAAATAGTTAAATAAGATCATAACAACTTTTAGGATTAGTTCTAGGTAAGATTTCAGGATGACTAGGTATTAATATAGTTTCTATTAACTTCTTATAATATAAATTAATTAAAATTATTATATTTAAATTTCAAAAATATTAGTAGGATGATGAAGTCGGGTGGGTGTATAGTATAGGCTAGTATATAGGGTAGGTAGGTTAGGTGTAGGGGTTTGTAAAGGGGGGGAGTGTTACAACCCTTTTATCCAGTACTCTGCGTAAAACTTTTATAGCTGGATAACGCACCATTTATTATTATTATTTTATTTTTACTACATTTAAATTACCGTATTATTTGAAAACACCTGAGGGTAAACCCAATACAGTCACGTAATTACAAAAATATCAAAAAAATTGTGTGTCTGTTATTATTGGCCATCGGTTCACAGCAACCAATTAAAAGTTTGTTATGGTGCGGCGTCAATACCCACCTTGCAGTTATTGCTCGTGGGAATTGAAATAAGAACTCATTAAGAGAGTTTGATTTCGAATGAATTGCCACAAATAAGTAATGTCGCTTTTAATAAAATTTCGAACGATCGATGGAGAGATAAACTGAGTCATTAGCAGTTAATTTTATATTACTTTTAACAGTAAGACCAATGAAAATAGTGGTAATTTGTGATAAAATTATTTTCGTAAAGATGAATGAATTGATGAATCGTTTAAACAATTTCGAATATCATAACTTTGTTGAATTAAAGTTGAAAATGGCTTTCACTCGGCCATGGCGCTCATGACAGCTGCGTAGTTAAAAAATGCAGTTTTTAAATGATTCCAAAAAAAAATTAAAAAAGGTACGTTTGAAGTTCTACTTCAACAATATTTATTCAATATTTTATTTAAATTTTACCATTTTAGATATTTCAAAGATGCGTTTTGCATTATTATTATGTTGAATAGACATATTCATTACAATTTCAAAGGGAATGCAAACATTTTGTGCATACGAGTAGTTCCATACTAAAATTGTTTTAGGTGTTTTTGCAGTAAAAACAAACTCTACCAAATTCATAATGAAAATGTTAAAATAGTTAAGTTACATTAAATTTGCACCTCTCTCTCAAAAGTCGTTGTGTCAGTGTCAGACCGCGGTCAATGGAAGAATCCACCATTAAAAAATACGATTTAAAACTAACCTTAACTTAATTTTTATTTTATTTCTAAATTAAACATTTGTATAGATTCTGGCGAAATAAGAGACAAAATAGGCGCGATTACATTCTTCTTAAGCATTATGTCCTGTTAAACTGAAGTTGGCTTGTAAAGAAATGCAAGCATCGGAGAGTTCTTTTAAACAGGAAGCAAAATTTTTTTTCTGACCCATTATCGACGTGAGTGTCCAACTTATAGTAACCGGGTAATATGATCTAATTTCGGGATGGATAGCATAAACGTTTTCTACAAACAGAACCAACGCATAAACGATTAAATTTATTCAACCCGTACGTTCCATACCTCAACAAAAAAAAAGGAATCTATATAAAATAATTTTAGCGTCCGTGTTTCTGTCTGTCACAGGTGGTTTTACTCAGAATGATAAGAGGCAGAAACTTAATATATTTGGCACCGAGCAAAATCTTCGTAACGCGCACAATATTTTTTGCATATTCAAAGTTAGCGAAGTATTTATTATATTATTTTTGTTATTTGTATGTTATTTTAGCAGTTTTTCCATAAAAAAAAAATCTTCATCTACACTTTTTACATTATGTCGAAATTTTTTAAAAGTTGTTTATTTGAATTGAATGAATATACCTGCACAATACTTTTAAAACCAGAACACAACAGTAACTTGTAGTACCTACTACCCAAATCACGTCAAGTCTCTTCACAAGGAGATTTACTACTCTTCAAATGTATACTTTACGTATAGTGATAAAGTGAATAAAGTGAAGTGATAAATATGAAATTGAAAAATGTATCAAGTTCTTTATCAAGAACTAGCAGTCCGCCCAGGCATCGCACGGGTGTAGTAATCATTTTATGAATCTAATCTTTCCTCGTTATAATATTATGCCATCAAAAACATAACTTGTCCGTCCTTCTGTCTTAAGTTATTACGTAAAGGTTAGCTAATTACGTAATAACATAAGTCAGAAGGACCCTTAAAGTAGGGACTGAATAAATGAACCGACTTGGTATTACATGGATCTCACAACTTTTTACTGTAGAAGTACTGAGAAGCGTTGCGAGACTTGGCTTTTTTTACAAGTTATGTTTTTGATGGCATCTCATTTATTTTTGTAGATAGCCCAGCCCTACTTTTTAGGGTTCCGTACCTAAAGAGTAAAAACGGAACCCTGTTACTAATACACCACTGTCCGTTCGTCCGTCTGTCCATCTGTACGTCTGTCCGTCTGTCTGTCTGTCGGTCTGTCTGTCTGTCGGTCTGTCTGTCCGTCTGTCTATCACAGGGCTGTATCTCATGAACCATGATAGCTAGACAGTTGAATTTTCACAGATGATGTATTTCTGTTGCCGCTATAACAAAAAATACTAAAAACAGAATAAAATAAATATTTAAGTGGGGCTCCCATACAACAAACGTGATTTATAGATAATGGTACGGAACTCGACGTGAGCGAGTCCGACTCGCACTTGGCAGGTTTTTTTAGGATTTTTACACTAAACACTAATTGTGTTTCAAATTTGAAGCTTCTATGTCTGCTAAAAGTGCCTTAAACTTTTGATGATCGGTCAGTCAGTCAGTCAGTCAGTCAGTGAGTGAGTGAGTGAGTGACAAAATAGGAAACTTTGACTAGTTATAATTCTTAAATTACTGGTTCAAATTAAATGAAATTTGCAATATACCGTGTTTATATAGTGACTGCTTGGTTACTGAAAATTCAGGCTTCTAGTTTTATTCACAACGAAGTTATAGGGGGTCGAAAATGGCCTGAACTGCTTCGAGAAAAGGATGGTACAGCCGTGCCGCTTTATTGCTTGACATAGATATTAGTATAGATAGACAAAGGAAGTTCTTCCTCTCCAACAGAGTTCTACTACTACCCAAAGTTTAAACATTTATTGTCAGGTCGGCCTATTACTTTGTTAATTACAGCATAACTCGATCCATCCTTTATAGCCAGCTCGGCCACCAGACGGGGATGGCATTTTACATAAGTGTCAAGGAAGGTAAACCAGATTTTGGAGCTAATTATTTCTACCGCATATGATACTGGTAAGTTACTATGACACATCTTCCTATGTTATGCGAAAATGCGCAACTTTTTCCTTAAAAATAAAAATATTGCTTTTGTGAATAAGTCGTGATTTAAGTTACAAACAAATTCATTATAAATCTTCATAAAGTTTTTCATTTTCAACTCTCAATCTTAATTAAATGATTCTTTACTAATTCATTAATTTACGTTGTAAATGAAATCAGAAGAAAATAATAATTTTGAATTGTTTCTTAAATGATATTTCTACAAGGTACGGGTTGATGGTCAAATACGGCGGGTGGCCATCAGTAAGAAAAATTAAGAACAAGTTGAATATATTTTCAGGCAATTTAATGTCCAAGTACATAAACTTACTCCTCGGTTAAACCAACTGGGACTTGAATACTTTGAATACACGTGAGGATCGGATTTTCTATCTCATTTTATATGGAGGTTTAATTAAAATACGGTTGTGGGATAATATCACCCATTCTCGTTCACTCACTGGAGCAAAAGTAAATAAACTCGGGGGAAAAAGTGTTAAGTTACATTCGTTGACAAGAATAAAATAAAATGAAGGAAAAGGTAGCAACATAATACAATATGGATCAAACTAAAATAAGCACCAGAGAAGAAAGCCCAGTATTATTAGGCTTAAGAGCATCCTGTAAGAGAATAAAAAGTTCCATCTGATGCTGCTGATATATCTTGCTCATTCCTTGAATCAGATTTGTACATGTACATACACCGTTATTTTGAAAAGTGATCATAGTATGACGATGCACAAAACCAAAGTTTTAACATGTTCATCTCTCATCTGACAAAGAGCTACTTACTCTCTAAAGGAATCCCTAAAAAGTAGAGTGCCTTCAAAGTTGATTGGTTTGCTTGAAGTTTATGAATATCCGTCGTTGTTGGAAGTTTCCAATCTGCATTGCATCGCATGCGCTCCCTCGATCTTATAGCAGATGGTGTTCTTTATATTTTCATATTTTCTTTATAACTATGGAGATTAGTTTTTAATGTGGGAACAAAAGCTGTTTTGATAACAACAAACAAAGCACATCAACGAGTTTGCGAAGACGAGCTTGTAAAAACTTTAAATAATTAAAGGCATACATACTTGTATGCCCGTAATATTTATTTAAATTCAAATTCAAAAGGCATTTATTTCAATAAAATGGATCACATTGAAACGTCTTAGGAGCTTGGTAAAGCTAAGCCTATTCTTCGCGACCAAGTCTAGAAGAATCAAGTAACAAATACGGCTTCTGGGCCTATCATTTTATTATCTGCTATGTAGAGCTCGAGTGTGGTGCCGTAAGAACAAGGTGAAGGCTCAAACAAGAATAATAATTAAAAGTACTAAGTACGTACAACAATAATTCAATTCAATTCTGTAGGTATCTATCTTAGTTACTTATTAAAATTATTTCAATTTGAAATTAAGCTTTACGAACACTACGATATCAACTTAGAAACAAAGACGCTACGCCACTGAATAAAACTGCAGTAAATAACAAACTCGCAAGTCCAGGGCTAAAGTTATTTAATAACCAAGTGGTCGCGGTGACCGCCCCCTTTATCAGAGGGTTCTACTTTTGGTTATATGTACTTGACAGTACCTATACTTCATAGTACAACAAAAGCTAGAACCAGTCAAGAATTTATGTGCCGTATTTACTACGTACGGTTACATTTATTCAAGACCAACATTCACTCA
Source organism: Hydriomena furcata (assembly GCA_912999785.1). Lineage (NCBI taxonomy): Eukaryota > Metazoa > Arthropoda > Insecta > Lepidoptera > Geometridae > Hydriomena > Hydriomena furcata. The sequence goes on from OU538834.1 coordinate 14,582,040, forward strand.
TAGTTTTGCTAGTAATTAAAAAGTGCTATTTCAGGTAACAAGGTAGCCTATTCTAATTCTCATACAAATCAGCTCAGCCTTTTGGCGCGATAGAAACAAAATTACACAAACTTACATATCAGGTCGCGCGAGATCACGTCTTTTGTAGTGTTTGGAAAGTGATTTTAGATTCAAAGTCAATGTCAGAAAGACTTAAAATGTAACAACATGTTACGCGCACGTTGGCAGACAGGAAGGCAGAGGATTAAAATTAATCAATTAAATTAAATAAATATTGGCGGATTTTAGACACAGCGCCATCTAGTCCCAAACTAAGAAAAGCTTGTACTTTGGGAACCAAATAACTGATAGAATACTTATATACTTTTTTTTGTAAATACATGCTTATTATTCATATTAACACCCAGACACAGAACAAACAGCTGCTACTAACTAAGCTGCGAGACTAGTCAATTAAATAGTTATCTTAGCTAAATTAAATAAATATAATATACCTTATTTCGATTGAATAACTATATATTTTAAATCCTCTGTTATCCCGTCCGCCAATGTGCGCCGCCCAGAAGAAGCTAAGTGAAGCTACACCTATTCCTCGCGACCAAGCGAGTCAGTTGAGTAGGCTTATCGTACCTTTCATCATCCGCTTAGTCGGCCTTATCTCACAGGTTGCCTGAGTGGGCCGTGAGACTACAAACATTTAGATCGGGATCAATATGTATGTAAGGTATACCTTACTTAAGCGGACGAGAGTTACAAGATTAACAATCAAGATATTCTAGAACTATTAAGACGCTTTTGACAGCCACTCTCGGGAGTTACTCGATCGAGTCGGTTTAAATTTAGCTTTATTAGGTACTTGCTTGCCCGCCTTTGCTTCAAGGATTTAATTTTGTAAAATGCTTTTGTGCACAACAATTTTGTTTATATTTTGTGCAATCAATTTTCTAGAAAATTTTACATTCATATCTATGGGATTAAAAATAAAAAAAAAGAATGGCCTCATTTTTTATTTTTCATTCTGGTAGATGGTAACATTCAGAAATACTTTCGTAGCAAGCCGTTTTCTCTAAAAAAATGTCATTTCCAAATACCAGAGTTCTCCAAGTCATGTGGTATGAAAGATTCCTTAGTTAATCATTAATTACCTCCTCTATTTAAAAAAATAATTACCGCATTAATTTAATCAAAAAATAAATCAGTTAAAACACATATCAGTTCGCAGCAGATAAGCTACTCTGCAAATAATCCGCTAAGTGTCACGAGATCAGGAATTAGATGACCCGCGGGAAATCCCGAAGTAGCGCTAAATTAATCTGCCTCCTCTGAATCGGTTGGCAGTGTCTGACAGTGTCATCTGGCAGGACTTACTAAAGCCTTACTAAAGTATCACATCACGGTAAATATCCTCTCATATCTTCAGGCGTTCAGATGAAGATTACTAAAAGCATGGTCTAAATATTACAATAAGTAAATGCCAACCATTTTGCAGTAGCATTCCATATTTATTTATTATTTATTACTTTTACAAAATAATATGGTTAGTAATGTCTTAAAACTTGTCTTAGGTTTGTCTAGAAACTTGGTTCTCAATTAGAAAATAAATCTATGTGCAAAAAGTAAACCATGTATTACCATGTATACAAGTATTACCATGGAATAACAAAACTGCCATAAAATAGGCATTAATAAAAATCTTTCATCATCAATACAATATCTATCTACCAAGCAAACGCTAAACAAAGCCAAACAATAAAAATCACAGATTTGCAATATACGACAGTAGGCAAATCTGTCGCCGTTGTGTAGAAGAAGTGAGAATATAAAGTAGCCTATTGCTATTGCTATATTAGTAGGTAAGTACTTACCTAATGCCATCTGAAATGGTACACTATCCGTTTCATTATGTTTATAAAAAAGAAACTAACTTTTGTCCGCGATAGTAATGTGATTATCAGATAAATATCTAAAAAGCTACGAGTTTTTTTTTTTGCAAGCGTTGTCTCGTCTATCAATTAGCATCTATCTATTAATCTATCATAGCCCAATTGACGCCTAATGACATCATTATTTCAAACAAACAATTCTTTTTTTCTTTTAAGCGGAAAAAATGCATTTTGATTGGCTGGTTCAATGTCATAGCCGCGGGGCACGTCGTGTATCGCGCGGCTTCTATATTAGCAGTATAAGCCTAATGTGTTGGGAGAAACTGTTCGTCTTGCATGAGGAGTCCATAGGCTGTGTGATCGATGATCGGAACGAAGCTTCATTCAAGCTTATAAACATCAACTCACGAGGAAGATTTAATTGTTTTGTCATATTGATCGAGTTTTTCTCAGTATTTGTATAATATAAAGCTTTGAGTTTAGGGCAAGGATATCTTTAGAATTTTATTTATCCAAATTAAAGTCAGAAACACAATTGGTAAAGCTTTTCAACAAAGGTTTATTATTCTGAAAAATTCTTAAAAACAACTTTTTACGTTAAAGCTCTAAATAAAAAAATGTTTTATACTTGAGACAATAATAGTACCTACCGAAATTTAAAAACAGTTTTTTTTTATGCTCTACGGGTTTTTTTCATCACATATTCCATATTCCGGGTGCCTATTAATACTCGGCACATACAAAAAGCGTCAATTTGAAAGTACCTGTTTATAATTAATCTATAAACATTATTAATTCCGCGTGAGTAATGAAAGCCTAATGAAACCTCATTATGCTGAAAGCATCGAGAATCGTCGGAAACCGAAAATATTTTAGTTCAATTCCCAAGCGGTATCACAAGGCAGCAGTTAATGACTTCATCGTTAATCGAAATTACTAAATGGCCGACCTTTTTTAATGAGTCGCTTACGCTTATACTTGACCTCTCATACAAATACAAGAGAGCTGGCCGATTTGATCAAACAAGTTGTTATCTATTGATAAGGACTATAAATTAAACCGCAGTTATGATTTGCGCACACTGGCGGACGGCGGGGTTTAGCAGTGGATTTAAAATGTATCAATTGAATTTAATAGTTATCCGATCGAAATAAGGTATACTATATTACAATGTCCGGTGATTGGTCTCGGAGCATCGCAGCACAGTTTTGCGAGATTACCGAGCATTGAAATATTATATCTTATTTCCATTGGATAACTATAAAATTAAATTTACGAATTTTAAATTTGCTGCCGTTCGGTCCTCCACTGTGCGCCAGGCATTTTATCTGACAGCCGTAAGGCATCTCATGATAATAAATGAACGCTGATAATTATTATAAATTTTTTACAAAAATTACTAACTGCGTTGGTATAATATGGAGTGCCTTGACTTTCAATCCAAAGGTCATGGATGGATTCGAATATTGGTCACCGTAATCCCTGAGAGATCCACATATGAATGTGATTTCCATACCACCATTGACCGTGACTGGTGACAATCTATACTGTCACCTTCCACTCGAGGCATAGGTACCTAAGGTCAAGTTAAAACTGCCTTGTCGCTGTCGTTGACAGTAAGCTCGTAAGTTAAGTTTACTACAAAAACCTAAAACTCGAATTTGAGAACGTTAAAACAACTTCACGAAATCACACCGAAGACTACTAAATAATCCACGAAGCCAATTATTATTTTATCAATTGTAAATGAGATAGAAATAATATAAAATAAACAAGGCAATAAATTATGGGAAAGCTCTTTATAAGGCTCAGATGTTAGATATAGAATGAAGGGCAAAGTCGGCCGGTCATTAGCTTGGCTGCCTAGCTCTTAGCTTTGAGGACGTCTCAACACGATGCAATACTCTTTAAGGTCTTGGTTATACAAAAACATGTAGTCAAATCGACATGCGTTAATGTCATTCGTTTTCTTCGTCAGCTTATAAGCAGGTCATTCAACTCACAATAGGTAGTACTTATTGGTTTGATTCAGCTTTCTATCAATAAGTGCCGGTTTCAGTTTTAACTAGCCGTTTATGAGTTAGGGAACAATAGCTGCAGTCGACACTGTAATGGTTAAACAATATTGTCAAATCGTAAATTCATGTGACAGTTAATATTGTCAGTGCGGATTCTATCTGTCATAAAGCCGATTATAAAAGAAGAAACGCGTCTAAAAAAATAACGATAAAAATATTTTTTTCGTACGAACACGTATAGCGTTCTCACCTTCGCACTGCGAGTATATTATGGTGATACTGTTTTAATATTACTTGTAAGGTTACAAGTAATAATAGTAATAACTGGTTAAGGCGCTCCCAGTCGACGATCGTTTTTGTTCGAAACGAAAAAATAAATACTTGTGAACAAGCCACATCTCCTATTTTATAATGTATAGTATATGTGAATAAAGATGTACCCATCTTTTATCACTTCAATAAATAATTCTACCGACCGCTGCAATGACGACAAACACACGTCGGCGCGTGGTCCGCCTTAGCTTTTCGAATAAATTAATGATATAAATTATGTGTAATTACTTATCAAAAATCTATTCTAATAGAAATCTAGATCAATATATTACCTATCTTTAACAATAAATCACAAGTTGATTTTAATAGTAGGTATATAAAATATTTCAATCATAAATTCTAAAACGTATCATTTTGAAATAATATCATTATCGTGAAAAGTTTCTGCTATTATGTTTTCAGCTTAATAGAAATCTAGGTAGGTAATATACTTATAAAAATAGGAGATGTGGCTAGTTCAGAAGTATTTCTTTTTTCGTTTCGAAAAAGAGCAATCAGCGACTGGGAGCCCCTTAAGTGCTTATGGAATCTATTTTAAAAACATTTTCAGATAATTTCGAGGTTTCTATCAATGTACGAGTATTTATTACCAGTTTACAAATAAGATAATTTGTAATGCTGATTTGTATTATTGTAATAGGCTTCAACAGAAAGCCATGATTAAGAACTAGCAATAAATCGTGAGACTACTTGACATGATATCTCAGAAAGTTGGTTTGAAGTAGATAGACTTGGCATCATTTTAACATTGAAAGTGTTTTCACTTGAAATATAAGTAAAAAAAATAGGATCACGACTGTAATTCCCAAGTACGGTAGACATCCTCTCAGGTCTTCAGGCACTCGGATCATTTAAGATGTCTCAAAGGGGTTCAAACATTACATTTTCAAGAGTTTTCAAGAGTTTTGCACTCAGCTGCTAATTTTGGGTATATATATATGGGTCTTAATGTATGAGTATTTTTAACTTTTTTAGGGTGATTCGATTTTTATTATTCTATCTTTATTCAGGAGGATGGTTCACAAAAATAAGTTGTAGGTTGTGGGTTCGATCCCCACCCAGGGCAAATATTTGTGTGATGAAAATAGATGTTTGTTCTGTGTCTGGGTGTTAATATGTATAATAAGTATGTAATTACAAAAAAAAAAGTATATAAGTATTCAATCAGTTATCTGGTACCCATAGTACAAGCTTTGCTTAGTTTGGGGCTAGATGGCGCTGTGTGTAAAGTCCGCCAATATTTATTTATTTATTTATTTAATTTCTAGACATTTGCAATTTATCGAATCATTATTGAAACAAAGGGTTGTTTGATTTTTTGTGAAGGTAATTTATTGATAATAAGTATCTCTTGCCCGCAACTTCGTGGTGTTAAAGGTAGCCAAATAATCCTTACCCAGGATGCAATCTATTTGACTTGTTTTTATCGAAATATGATCAGAGGTTTATAGAGACAACAGAAAAACAGAGTTGCTTTTGAATGTATTAGTAAGAATCTGATGAATATTATTAGAGGTAAACAACTAAATTCCAAGTATTTGGATATTTTATTTTAATTTATAATGTAAAATGCTCGCTTCCTAGTACATAAGTAGTAGTAGCGAAGTCTTGGGTGCTACTATGAAAAAACCTTATTAGTTCAGAATAATTATAACTTACTCCTTTTAGCTCTTTACTATATTTTATTCTTGGTATTATCTTTGTTATCTCATCTCAAGTTAGTATCAAAATGATATATTAGAAGACAAAATTAAATAATATCTTGGAAACGCTTTCGACTGGTAGTGATCTGGTTCAACTTGTTCTTGTGTATTTTGTAAATATCTATAATATAAAAATAAGTCGGGTTTTCCTTCCTGACGCTATAACTCCAGAACGCACTAACCGATTTCCACGGTTTTGCATTCGTTGGAAAGGTCTCGGGCTCCGTGAGGTTTATAGCAAAGAAAATTCAGGAAAAATTTCAAGAGAAAAGCAGGAAAACAGGGAAAATCATTTTTCACATACAGCGCCATCTCTGCTACATGGCATGTACTACAACGGCGCCAGTACATGGTGTGTGAGCATCGACTACATAGCCTAATAGACGCCTAATGGCTTCATTACTACAAACAAACAACTCTGTCAAGTCGGTGAGGTATGCGGTACGGGGGGAGTGGGAAAAAATGCATTCTGATTGGCCGGTTCAATATGACGTGATTCACTAGGGATGGGAAGTGTTGTCATGAGTTCAAGATAGCAGTCAGAGGCACGTCCAAATATTATATTTGGCACATACGAAGTTCGCCGGGTCAGCTTGTTCTGTAATATATTTGTATTTGATATTATTTAAATTATTTATTTATTTTATTTATTTATTTAAATAAAAAATGTATATTATAAAAAAATAACACTTAACATTTTAAATAGAAATACGGCAAATTACCACGTGATTTTCTTGTATTGCTGATGTTTTGAGAGAATTCAGATGCTCTTCGTCATATTAATTATTGATAATCATGATAATTAATTAATAATTATTTGGTAATAAGCCGTATTTCTATTTAAAATGTTTAACAACCACGATAGTTTTAACATCCAACAACCACAAACAAATCCCTGAACCCTTTAAAACGAAGAGTACCATGCACAACGACCCTTAGGCACCACTGCGCCACTGAGGTCGTAAAAATAGATCGAGAATTTGATCGAGTTACCCTAAAATCTAAATCTTTATGTTGCTACTAAAGTTTCGTTTCAGGATTGCGAGAAACTGGCGTTCCACAAATTTTGAATAACTAACTTGCACTATTCGTATGTTTGTTTGTCGGTATCCGATTGAGCTGAAATTTAGCATACGCCTTTAGTTCTGGTTACAATACAATAATGGTGACAGCAAGATAATCTGATGATGGAGTCAAAAGCTATTCAACTCCTTAGTAAATAGTTAGACTGAATAAAAACTTTTTATACCTAACTATAGATTTTGACACGGGTCTTTATCACGTAATTACCTTTAATTTACTTTACTTCGACGGTAGCTCCGAGTACTCCAGTCTGCCCGCGACCATGGTTATTGTAACATAGCCGAAACGTCGGGAAAGTAAATTAAAGGTTAATTACGTGATAAAGACCCGTGTCAAAATCTATAGTTTTTATACCTGTCAAGTTCCAATGACAGTGTAATAATATGGGAGGATTTTATAAAAGCTTGTCTTGAAAAAATATTTTTCAATAGAAAACTTATTACTAATTTGAATTACGAGTGGTGCGGCAGACTTCCATAAGTTCTGCTTCGTCTATCGGCACTCAGCGATGGATTACTCCATCAACCATATAGCCGAATAGACGCCTAATAGCTTCATGACTTCAAACTAACAATTCTGTCAAACCAATGTGCGGGTCAGGGGGACAGTAAAAAATGCATTCTGATTGGCCGGTTCAAATGTCACAGCCCGCCAAGGGGCGCAACGTGAACCGCGCTCGGTGGTTTACACAGAATGTATGGCCCTATGTATGTGTTGTCTGACAGTGTTCTCCTTGCATGAGGAGTCTAGGCTGTGTGGTCGATGTATTACTCCAGAAATGGCAGCTTAGCGCGCGAAGTTTCCTGACTCCTTCCGCAACTTTGGTATCCACGAGTGTATTTATAACTTTATAAAATGGAGAAAGACGTCCGTGTTTTTAAGCGCTTCAAATTATGAACAGAGCCTAGCTCGAGTTTCAACTAATTGCTAATAAACCAATTTCCTTTGTGTAACTCTAAACAATAACCGACTCGCTGCCGTTTAGTTTCTTATTCATGATTTTGTAATAACATGATTATCATGTTATGTTATTCATACCAATATTTATTAGTACTGTATGTCATAATACTTACGTTTTTTATGCTGTTTAGGCATCTATACCTACGCTTCCAATACAATACGTACTCAGAAACGTAGGTATAGGTGCATAATTATTAGGATTAGGTATTATCTAACATTAGGTATTGCATTCAACATCATAACATGATAATCATGTTTTTTTACAAAATAGCCCTGCTGAATTGTAGCATACGGGCCTATTTGAGTTGTTCCTTAAGACAAAATCTAATTTCAACACCCAGACCGCGAATATAGAACCCGCACCTCTTGCGTCTTAGCCGAGCGCTCTTTGGTGTCAGTTTATTTACAAGATACTCAGTAATATCTTACTTTTTTGCCGCATATTCCAAGAAAAAAAATCAAATTTTTCAATATCCCAAATTCAAGGGTAACGGCATGTCACGTCGAGAACTAATGAATATTTTATAGAAGAGAGTGTGCCGTTAAAGAGAAATCAAACGAAATAATATGCAGACGTGTTTATTGTTGCTATTTAACAGCCAGTTAACAACAATACTAATACGAAAGTAATTGAGCATCGTCCATTCAAAGTCACGCAATGAACGCATTTACAATTTATGCTTGAGGAAGAAATTGGATATGATTATTACAATATTTTCACTCGTGAACTATACGAGCCAAGCTTGTGTTAGTCCATCATAATATGCGCTTGTCTAATGCAATATCCCAGTGAAAATATTAAAATGTATGTTGTACTTATCCTAAGAAGGCGACTCCATACATACATATACATAGCTAAAAAAATATAAATAAGGTCATTTTATAATTTCCTATGTAACACAATAAACTGTAATTGTGTATGCTGCCTGCTTTCTCTTGATCGCAAGTGTGATATATCTGCGTAGCTAATATACACAGTTATAGATTGCATTCGTCCTACTACTACTGCTGTATGCAGGCGTGTCAATTAATTAGTTAAAAGTCACTTACTCCCGTAGTTTAGTATACATACTAACCAAACACTGCATATTGGCGACCAGGATGGGACCAGTTGTGACTTAGTTCCAGTTTACAAGTTCCATGCAACACAGTAGATGAAAGAAACAAATAAATTTCTACGCAATAAATATACTTATTTATGATGTAACGAGGAAAATATACATAAAGTAACTTCGTGGAAGTGAGACTTGAATACCACTAGGTACTGTTCATATTCTGTGTCAGTTTCTGCGAAATAATTTCAGGTATTAGATCCCGCATTGAGAAACCGGAATCATATAAGTACATTTACGGTGAAGTATTGTTTTTGATAACCGAAATAAAAAAGGAGAGAGTTAAATCCGATAATCAAATCGAGAGACGAGAGACACAAATAAGAGTAATATAGGATTATGATTTTAGGAGGATATCAATTATTTACTTAACGCCAAGTTATTTGATTTCCTCAATTTAACCGTTGTATTTGTAGATAAACATTCTCCACATCAAACCTTGCGTTCTTATTTTCTAAACCCAAAAGAAAAATATTCAAGTTATTTGCCGAACCGTTTAAAAATAGATAGAATTGTAATTTGAATAATGGTCGATTTAGCAGTGAACGTTAAAGGGTGCTTGAGTGGGGGAGAAATAACATTAATTTTATAGACATTTAACCAACTGAGGGGCCTCTAACTGGATGTTTTACGTCTTTTATTAAAAGTTTGGTATTTTATAACTTACGTTGTTTACTAAAGCAAGGTCTAACGAGATTTTCTGAGAAGTAATTAATAACATATCATACATAAATAAATAACATCTAATACTAATATATTACAGAGTATTTACAGAATACATAAGAACCAGTTGAGCCATCTAATGACCATTGCAAACAGTCTATAGGTAGCTCAACTAATATATCATTTTATTTGTACCTATAGCTATAGATAATGTATCCCAAATTATGTATTATTTAGTCATCTTCATGGGTCTGAGCGACCGGAGAGATGTCTACCGTACTTGGGAATTACAGTCTGAACTACGAGCCTCTTTAGGCACAAAAATAATGGCTAAAGTCTAGTTAGAGACTAGCACCATTTTATAACGTTATCGATTAACTTATTAGTTGGTATATAAACCATAAAAATATAAAAATAGTTTAATATTGTCGTTGTTTCGTAACGTCCCAGTCAATGGTACAATAATATTGGACCATGACAAACTTTCAAGTGGTTCCAATAATATCCAAATAAGTGTTCTGTGGGTTTCAACGTTTGCTAATGATCATGGGTTTCCACAACTTCAAGAATTATGTGTTTGGAATCGATTTATAATTTGTTCAGCACACGGTTATCACACAACATTTGCCCTTATCGATAACAAAGCGACGCAACTTTGCTCATTAAACACCTCGTTGTGCTAATAACTGTCATTTATTCTGTGACATTACCATACTAACTGTTATCTATTCCATGCTCGTGTCGTACTAACTGTTGCCGATTCCGTGGCAGTACTGTAATAAGTATCACATAAACTGTGAGCATCGGAGGCTAAACTGTTTCCCTCATTATGCTATCGTTCTAATTAGTCATTTGTATAAGTTACGTATTAACACGTTATTAGCTATTTGGATGAGAAATATTTATTGAAAAGTTGTATTTATAAACACATAACAGCATACTCATCTTAATAATAATATTATAAATCGGAAGGTTCTCGAGGATGTTAGTGGCACAATCACGACTAAACATAGAAAATGTATTTATTTATTTAGTTGCATAGCGTATGCTCTGAAACAGCATATAGGACACTTTTAATTGAGGTACCAAGCAAGAGAAGCCACGGTAGCTTATAAACAAAACTATTAAGCACATTTTCTAATAAAATACGCTTTCCATTAAAAGTTCTTTTAAAAAGCAATTTTCTTTAAAACTCCGTTAAAATGTAGAATTGAAATTCGAGTCATGTGTTTACCATAAACTAAACCACTGGAAATTCGTCTGCAATAAGTACACAGACTACAAATAGACCAAAGTATCTTAGCCTCTCGAAACAGACTAAAATTCCCCTCTGAAACTTTATTTCGAAGTAAAGTAAGAGGCGGGGAAGGTCCGCTTAGGCTGGTGATGCGTAGAATACAATGTATCGTTTTACTGTCTCTTGTCGGTACTTGGTCACATGTTGTATTGAAGTATTGTGGAAATAAATTGTTTACTCGGTTATAAAGGATGTAGGAATTAATAAACATTGTAATTGCTTTGTCTTCTCTGCGTATGGAGAATAAACAACAACCACAATCGTAAACCCTCTCTACATTTTATTACAACGAAATTATATGAATTTGTTTGAGTATCTGGAATTTAGCGCAGGTTGAAAATAATAAAATTATTTTATTCTAAAGTTAATTTTGGTAGAAATATCTAGAGGAGTGTCTTAAAACGATTGTAAGCCCCAAGTACGGTAGATATCCTCTGAGATCCTTGAAGATTGTAACACTCCCCCCCTTTTAAACACACACATATAGCCTAGCCTAGCCTACCCTATATACTACACACCCGCCCGACTTCATCATACTAATAAAATTTTTGAAATTTAAATATAATAATTTTAATTAATTTATATTATAAGAAGTTAATAGAAAACTATATTAATACCTAGTCATCCTGAAATCTTACCTAGAACTAATCTTAAAAGTTGTTATGATCTGTTTTAACTATTTAAATTGGCCAAGTGATCGTCTAGTTTTTATTGATTAGGACCGTACGTTGTGATATAGGTAATAACTCTGATTCTTTTAAGATATTATGATTAAACTGTCTACCTACTTATCTACTATTAGATTCTATAACACTTTAGTATACCATTAAGGAAAGTCTAGAGAATTTGCTGATATTGAGAGTAAGAAGTAATGGAGAATAAAATATATATAATAAATTGGCGTGGCTTATCTGTCATCTAAAATGTGAAAATCTCAGCGCAGATCCTCTCCCCTCCAGTCCGAGAAGGATAGTCGAGATCATTCCATAGACCTTACCTTAGTTTCTACTCAGAGGAGGAGATAAGGATCAGGCTTAATTGTCATTTGAGTGGGAATGATAATTTACAGAGTCATAAAGTTCAGTCTGTCAATTCTGTCTAGCAAAATACAAGAGGACATAATCTTTTAGTGAACCTGAGTTAGTCCGTATGTCAGTCAAGCCTTCAAACAAATGGTTACTTTCGGATGCTGAAGAATCGATCAGATCGGTTCTAAAACATCCTATTTAGGTCTGATAAATACTTATACATAATATAAGTCATAATATTTAGAACCTTCAAGTCCATTATGAAATAAATGTCTAATAAACAACTCTCCGTTGTTAAAATTATAGTCATATATAATTTGTGATTCGGTTCTTCAAATAAAAGACACATTGATCGTCTCATATGTTAAATACCAAAATAATATCCAGAACTTTGCACTCAGGATACTGCTTCATCAGATTCACATTGAACGAATCACATAATTGAACTCCAATCTCCAAGCTCAGAGGACGGACACCTTGATATAGAACTTAAGTTGGAACAGAATCTCAAATTATCTCACTTCAACACAGAATGTAATTATTAACTAAGGTTAGACAAGTCCTTCACAACCGACACAATTCGTTGATTTAAACTTAGAGAATAATGAACTCCAAATTCAAATTCAAATTCAAAAATCATTTATTTCAATAAAATCACAAGGATCACTTTGAAACGTCTTAGGAACTAGGTGAAGCTACGCCGATTCCACGCGACCAAGCCTAGAAGAATCAGGCAACAAACACGGCTTGGGGTCTACCTTTTTTTTTATGATCCTTTCCTTAATGCTATGTAGAGCTCCAGTGTGGTGCCAATCGAACAAGGTGAAGGCTCAAACAAGAATAATAATTAAAAGTACCTACTACTCAAGTACGTACAACAATAAAAAAAATAAATAAAGAGCTTCAGCATAAATTCAAAAAGCAACACACGCTACACTTGATTTAGAATTAAAACTTACAGATAAAATAACTATTTGCTTAAAAATAATTAAAGTAGACAAATGTTACACAAAATAAAATTAAGTACCTAAATTAATATTTAGCTGTCGAGTGGCAGAGCGACATCAGGCCACGAGGATTTATCATTTATATAATCATCTACAGTATAATACGCTTTGTTTATAAGATTATTCTTTATGTAGGCTTTAAATCTTCTAACGGGAAGTTTTGTTGCGTTTCCTGGCAGTTTATTATAAAATAGTATACAATTCCCCATAAACGACCCCTTCACTTTTTCTAATCTAAATTTGGGTATGTACAATTTGTTCTTATTTCTTGTGTTAATACTATGTACATCACTTTTTTTCTTAATGAAAGCCATATTCTTATGAGTATACAGTAAGTTTTCATATATAATATATTGTGAGATTACTGTGAGAATGTTAATTTCTTTAAATTTTTGTCTCAAAGAGTCTCGGGACTTCATTTTATAAATGGCACGTACTGCCCGTTTTTGTAAAACAAAAATAACTTGAATGTCTGCTGCCTTACCCCAGAGAAGAATTCCATACGACATTACACTATGGAAGTAACTAAAATAAACTAGCCTAGCTGTGGCTTCATCGGCCAGCCGCCTCATCGTGCGGACTGCATAAGCAGCGGAACTAAGTTTACCAGCAAGTGTTTCAATATGAGGTCCCCATTGTAAGTTTGCATCAATATTGAGACCTAAAAAAGTAGTCGAATTAACAAGCGTAAGAACCTCTTCATTTATTTCAATGTTAGTCGGAGTATGCCGTACACTAGGCAAAGAGAATTTAATGCATTTTGTTTTCTTAGAATTAAGCAATAGGTTGTTTACAGTGAACCAATTAAAGACTAGCGACAGTGACGCATTTATGTCATCGAAGTTAACTTTAGATCTATCGACTTTAAAAATAAGCGACGTATCATCAGCAAATAGGACTATATCACAAATGTCTTTTACATAGAATGGGAGGTCATTAATGTAAACTAAGAATAAAAATGGACCTAAAATCGAGCCCTGTGGAACTCCCATTTCAATAATTGACCCAGAAGATCGTTCGCCACCAATATCAACTTTCTGGACTCTATTGGACAAGTAAGATTGTAAGAGGTGAATTGCCTGGTTATGGATGCCATAGTGTTGTAACTTTGCGATTAGTGTTGCGTGACTCACGCAGTCAAACGCTTTCGACAAATCGCAAAACACACCGATCGCATCTTGCGATTTCTCAAAGGCCTCATATATGTGCTTTAAGAGCAAAGTACCAGCATCGGTTGTTGATCGACCCTTTGTAAATCCAAATTGATGACAATGAAGTAGCCCATTAAGATTGAAGTGAGATAATAACTGAGTAAGAAGCCGTCGGTAGTGACTGTATTAGTAAAAACATGATTATTCCTATCCTCGATAATATTATTCATGTCATTACCTACTTACTTAACTTCTCCATTGACTCTGGAACTTTTCCTAGTTTGTGGAAGGAAGCTCAAGTAATTCCTCTACCTAAAAAACCAAATCCTTGCTCCTTTTCCGAATATCGCCCTATCTCCATTCTCTCGTTCCTATCCAAAGTGCTTGAGCGTCTTGTACATCAACAACTTAGCGTCTTCCTCAACACCAATAATCTCCTAAATCCTTTACAGTCCGGATTTCGGCCAGGTCATAGCACCGTCTCTGCTCTCACTAAAATAACTGATGATATCAGGCATGGCATGGAAGACGGACTAGTAACAGTCCTATCACTTTTAGATTTTAGTAACGCCTTCAATAACGTTGATTATGATATTTTATTAGCTCTTCTCCGCTCTCTTAACATATCTCCAACAGTAATTGACTGGTTTCGTAGTTACCTGTATGGGCGCCGGCAACGTATTCGTATTGATGATACATATTCATCCTGGTGCAATTTGAGTGCCGGTGTACCTCAGGGCGGCGTTTTATCTCCTCTTCTTTTTGCAATCTTCATAAACACTATCTCCAATCAACTCTCTTCTTCCTACCACCTGTATGCAGATGATTTACAAATTTACACCCAAGCTCCAGTCGGGTGGTTAGGTGAGGCAATTACGGACACAAATACTGATCTTGACAACATCCTTAAGTGGAGTAAACGTTTTGGCCTTAAGGTTAATCCGTGCAAAACCCAGGTTATAGTTGTGGGGAGCTCAAGGATGTTGTCCTTGGTTGAGTGGCCTGACCTCCCTCTAGTAAAATTTGATGGTACGGTAATCGAGATTTCGAAGGTAGTAAAGAACCTAGGCATTGTTTTTGATAGGCATCTATCATGGGGAGCCCAACTAGCAGCGGTAAGTCGTAAGATTTTTGCCGCAGCTGCCTCTCTAAGACGGTTACGTAATTTTCTTCCTACATCCACCAAGGTTGCGCTTGTACAATCATTGTTGCTCCCTATCCTTGATTACGCCGACGCCAGCTATCTCGATTTGACTGAAGACCAACTCAATAAGCTGGAGCGTCTCCAAAACTTTTCAAATAGATTTATTTTTGGCTTGCGGAAGTTTGATCACGTCTCTGAATACCGCAACATTCTTAAGTGGTTGCCTATTCGGCTTCGCCGGAATGCTCATATCCTTTCTCTCCTTTACAATATCCTTTTCCTTTCTTCTTCTCCAAAGTACCTTAAAGATCGTTTTGAGTTCCTACACCTTTCTAATCCTCGATCCTTACGTTCTTCTGAAACCCTTCAATTAAAAACTCCTGCTCATTCCTCTACTTTCTACGGTAGTTCTTTCACAGTGCAAGCCGCTAAACTTTGGAATGCCCTTCCAGTGTCTATCCGGCATGCCAAATCACTACCTATTTTCAAAAACCTTGTACACCAGCATTACCTTTCTTCACTCTAGACTTGTTGTATGACATTATATTTACCTATTGATATGTGAGTAGTTATGTATATTCTATGTTATTTATGTTATTTATATTATTTATGTTATATATGTTATCTATGTATTTTATTTGTTTGTATATATATATATATATATACATATTATATATTATATTTAAGTAGATATCTTCCTTTTGTATTCATCTTAGTTTTTGCTTTTTAACCACCGTCTTTTTTATGTTAAGTTCTATCCTGTCCATCCAAAGGTTGCCTGGAAGAGATCGCTGTTAGCGATAAGGCCGCCCATTGTTTACACTGTTTTTATATCATTTTTTGTTGTGTATTTTTGTCATGGTGAACAATAAAGTTATAATCTATCTATCTATCTATCTAAGAATATCTTTTCAAAAATTTTACTTAGAGCAGGCAATACTGATATTGGTCTATAATTAGAGGGATCTTTCTCGTTTTCCGACTTGTACAAAGGAATGAGTTTACTATGCTTCATGAGATCAGGAAAAATTCCCTCGTCAACACACCTATTAAAAAGGTGGGCTAAACATGGAGCAATATCAATGATAATAGTACCTAATACCTTTGTAGATATACCCCATAGATCTTCAGTATTTTTGATATTCAGAGATCTAAAAGTTTTCACAATATTATCAGCATTAATGTATCTAAAGCTGAACTCATTTTCACATTTGGCAACAGATTCTAAGAGAACGGACGCCGCATAGAAAATATCTAGAACTAGATCCAAATATGAAGAGTTTGTAGTTTTATCTCATAGAGAACTTCCTGCTTTTTCCTATCAACAATATAGTGTACCTACACTACCTTTCCAGATCTAAATGTGTAATTTACCAATTCAGAAGTCACGAACACTTCATTTACATTTAATCCTCGTACCTCAAATTTACTATCAATTGATAAATTAGACTAATGATTAATAATTTAGATTTAAAACACTATATTTATTTTTGTGAATACCTTGAACGAGGCCTGACTCGTTACAAGATGTATAAAACACAGTCACATTTACATCACAGTTACATTTACGCACATGCCCACATTTTATAGTAGTTACATTTCAGCTCCAGCTTGCAAACTCATCGCCGCTTATAAAAATACAAATTTGTATCCATATGTTATGATGTTTACCTTCATCATTTTGAGCAAATGAAACAATGCATTGTTTAGAACCTACGACCTGCCGATTCAAAGTTGACGTGCTCATACCTCCCCCTCAACTACCAGGGCTTTATAAATTTTTGAAAACATGAACAGAAAATTGAGTGTGAAATATACCGATCACATACTCAATTAAAAAATGAATAATCCGATGGTTATAAAATGATCACATGCAAAAAATAAAAATTGTACCGGCAATAATTGAAAAAGTAAAATGCAACAAAAACGCTGAATTCGCAAACACCACGTACCTATTCATTAAAGCGCGTTGTCTTTGAGCGAAAAAGCGGAAAAGCGAAAAGAGCAAAAACCAAAGCTGTTTTTCACTTTACGCTTGTTGGGTTTTTGCTTTCTGATAGACATTAATTGGCGATCGTTGCCGAGCATTCGTTCGGCTTCGAATAATTGCTGTTTTTGTGAGAGATCTCTCGACCCTGATGACTAGTGACTAGACTAGACAATGGATTTGTACGCCACAAAATAAATGTTCAAGTTTCATTTCTATTCGTGAATCATTTTAGAGATTTAGAGATATAGATGATAGCCAAGAATTAATCAGCTGGTTAAGTTCATGTAAGATTTATCTTTAAATTATGTACATATTAATAAGAATTAGGGTCGTTATTCTAAAAACCTTTGGGTCTATCTAAATCTAAGTGTAACTCAAATATGAGGTAACAGTATCTCAAAATCAAGTCAAAAGTAAATTAATAATTAATATTGGTATAATTTCAACCTATCACCGTCTAGCCCCAAACTAAGACAAACAACTTATGTTTGTACTTTGGGAATACATACATTATACCTAACACACAGAACAAACATCTATGATCACTACACAAATGATTGTTGAGTTGACAACTGGTTGAGAATCGAACCCACTACTTACATCGTTGAAGCTACTACTAACTGAGCTGTGAGGTCAGTCACGGAACCCAATTAAACCTTGCGGCTACTTGTTTCTTTGCTCTCCGATGATTAATAGCCGCGGCCTGCGGAACCCTGATAACGTCTAATTAGTTTATAAAATGCCCTTAATTAGCAAATTTTAGGATGTTGGGGAAATCGGAAATGTTTATAAAATTAAATACGAAGTAAAATTTAATTATTGCAGTCATGTAGTGACAATGTATAAACATAATGAATTTAAAATTAATTATTTGACATCAACAATTCCCCTAGCAAAATATTATCTCTCTTGTCACAAACTTACAGAACTCACCATGATGTCTTGAATAGACAAACTTGTGATATACAGCGCTAACTGCTAAGCCTCATATACCTGTGATTTCACTACCCTTTAAACTACAGCAATGCTGTTTCATAGTATAAATCCTGACGTGCTATTAAAAATTTATAAAAACAAAGCTTTCAATCTTTTTCTGAATAATTGATTAGAGATCATGCAGACATTTTATCAAAGATTACTTTGAAACGTCTTAGAAGCTAGGTGTAGCTAAGCCTGTTCCTCGCGACTAAGGCTATTAGGAAGAATCAGGCAAAAAACAAGTTACTCGCTACTTACCACACCAAGGAGGTAGTGAAATTTAATAAACTACATTATATTTATTTGAGGTATACATGCATGTTGGTGGTCGGATAGTTGTAGAGAGGTGGAGGGTGGAAGGTCCGGACTCAACTTTTGTCGACGCCACGTTGTTCGAGCTAAGGCGTTTTTAAACGACTGTTTTATTGCCTGAGGCATGTGAGGAAGCGGTTTGCAATCGGTTTTGTCTTGTTCAAAACCTTAATCGCGGCCTATGCGCGAATCACTATCGTATCGTCATCGTATCGTCATAACGTCAAACTAGTGATCCGTGCTCAAGGCGTCTACTCCGCAAACCGATAAACGATATAATATCGTGACAAATGTCACATCTTTTCCGACACGATGGAACGACCGACATTACTTTTGACAATTGACTTCATAGATTCTACCATGACAAACGACGTTTGGCCGAATATATTGAAGCACTGTCGTATTTTCAAAATCGTTTTGCATAGTAGACGCCCAGGCCACTTTTATTCATTCAATAAGTTACCTAAATTACAGTCAGTGAGAATACTTTATTTTTTGAAATTCCAATCGAATTAAATTTATAACAAATCAGGGGTAAATCGAGACGTGAAAGTTAGATTGCCTAGCATTGTTAAGTTCGATGAATGCATTTTTGATAGTAATATAATAACTAAGTGCTCCGTGCTTTAGAATAAATTTATGTAAAGCTATGGCGATGGCTATCACTTGAAATAAACTCTAGAGCTAGTTTGTACAAACTTACTTATATTTTTGTTTCTCTTCTCTCTCCTAGTCTACGTCATGTTTTATTTTGCCTTTGTTTTATTCTTATGGAACTGAATCTTTTACTTTGTTAAATTATATAAAAAAAGTAGCTTACATACACACGACACTTTCTTTAAAAATGACTGCTTTGCCGCATGTCTAAGTCATTTGAGAGTGCACGGTGAAACAAAAGGTCTATAAATCGCTCTCTGCTTGTATCTTGTTCAGTCAGTAAGGAGAGGGCAGGAGTCCGCTCCCAGGTGCGGAACTTGGCCGTTGTTTGACACTTTGTTGAATTTATTCCGCCTGCGAGTGGACGGCTAAATTGCCCCGGTGATATAACGCCGCCCTATGACCCACTGTCGCCTTAATTGCATCCTTTATTATTTAAACTCTTAACAAAAATAATATTTGAGGGTAGAGACGTTGATGAACTTTTACAATGAGAAATTTTACGAATTATTTGTACGCTTTTGTTATCTTACGTTTATAAAACTTTCCGATTCTCATTACTTGTTTTTAACATAAAAATCACATGAATTTGCAAAATAATAATAATGTAAGATTTTGCTGAAAAATATCGCAATGTTTTTAGAAATGTGAATACTCCGTTCGGTGCCCTTTAAAAACAACCAGTAAAAAATAAATCAGTACAAAACTAGCGCGAATAAAGACGCAACCACTCCCCAGTGCATGCTCCAGCTTGTCTGCGATCGCTAAATATGCTGCTACGAAATATGCCACTGCTACGAGATACGAGTAGAGTATGCTACGGAGATACGCTACGAGCTACGGAGCTCTACGAAATGCTACAAATGCGACGGATAGCTACAAACGCAAAACTTCTGTGTTTAAGGTACAAATTAGTAGTCAAATATTAGTTTCTCTTTGTCGTTACCCAGGGGACCTTGTAATGCAAAGATTGTTGGTCTTAAGTATTCCAGTTGAGAACTTAGGCGTACTTAAGTTGTAATTCTGGCTTATTTTGTGGACTCGTCAGTTTCACGCGGTGATTTGAGTCTTGTCTAGTGGCCAGTTTTCACTTAAAGCTTAAAACCTAACATCAATTTCATGCCTCATTTTTTAGGACACTTTTTTAAAGATTTCCTTAACAAATTATGATCGCTAAGTGCGTCTAGAAAGTGTGAATGTAACTGCCAGAAATTTGTTACCATAACTATCTCATCACCTTTTACAATAACAAAAAGTCATTATAAACTTATTAATTGTTATTTCAATTTATATTTCTATGATATGAAAATTTATGAACTGCTTGGGTCTAGCTTATTCATCTCACAAAACAAGTAAATGTGTTGAGGACTGTTAAACATAATAGATTATTCCTTGAAGATGTCTTAGGGTACACCCCTTAGTCAAAGGCACGTCCAAACATTCCGATAGGCATAATACCCAGATTTTGCAGTAGTTAGTATTTCATGCGTGTCAGGTTGCAAGACCATCGCCGCTTATTAGATCACTAATTTGAATGTAAGTAGTGAATTTGAATCCTAAAATAATTAGTGTTCATCGTTAAAATCTTAGTATGCACACAAATGCGGCCCAGAGAGCTCTGAGGCCATCATTGAGATCGTTGTGGGACGTTTCTGTCTAGACAAGCTTTATCACATTATGCATGTCCTAGCTGGCATTAGCACCAGTTTCTGACGTTATCCAGTCCCAAGAGAGCAACATTAAAAATATTTCAGGCCACGCTGTATTATATGCACATTTGTGTTATCGCTATGAATAAAAACTGGTGTACACGTAAAACTTCGATTGCAAATTAGTTCTTTACTTACTTTTCTAAAGCGTGTTAATATCAAAATTAGTCAGGCTATTTTCCAAGGTTAATTATCTAGCACTATAAGTCTTTTAAAAGATTACAATGACTTCAATGCTATAAAATGTTTCAATGTTAATTAATCGAACGAATAAGTCGACGATATGGGTTTTTTAAGTCCTACATGAATATAATTTAAATAAAACCAACTTGGGACTATTTCCCTAAAAAACAATTGAAACGGATTACCAGGTAAATTAATATCTACGGTCAAACGTTCATACATAAAAAGCGACAAAAAAAAGTATTATTTATTTCGAATTGAGAACCTCCTCTTTTCTCGTCAGCTAAAAACAGGACGATAAAGAAAATAAAACTGGCCAAGTGCGAGTCGGACTCGCGCACGAAGGGTTGCGTAAAAAAATCACGTTTGTTGTACGGGAGTCCCACTTAAATATTTATTTTATGCTGTTTTTAGAGAAATACATGTGTGAAAATTTTAACTGTCTAGCTATCACGGTTCACGAGATACAGCCTAGTGACAGACAGACGGACAGCGGTTTTTTACCCTTTAGGTACGGAACCCTAAAAACATAAAAAAAAATTCATAATATCTCGTAACCTACCTATTTACCTAACTACGTAGTTAGCATTCCACATGTGACAGGTTGCAAGCCCGTCGCCGCTTTCAAGAATAATAACAGGTTTTCTCACGATGTTTTCCTTCACCGTTATAAACACGTGTAACGCGCATATATAAATTTTTCGAACAGAAATATCCATTGATGCACGGCCAGGATTCGAACTCGAAATTAATTTGAAATTAATAATATCTACCTAGGTACCTATTTACCTAACTACATGAATTCAATAATTCAATTTCAAACTTTTTAGTCGATCATGTGAAGTACCACCTATTTACCGACTTACTTTACCGATAGTGGTAAAATAGCGCCACCTGCCAGCGGAATTGCAAACCTCTTTCATCTTACCTCTCAAACTCCGAGCGGTCGCATGAGACCGCGAAAAGTACCTCTAATAACGTAGTAACATCAAGTGAAACTAGATGGCGCTGGAATGCGAAAATCACGTTTGTTATATGGGATAAATTATTATTAAATTATTTATTTTATTCTGTTTTTAGTATTTGTTGTTAGATCAGCAATAGAAATACATTATCTGTGAAAATTTTAACTGTCTAGCTATTATGGTTCATGAGATACAGCCCTGTGACAGACAGACGGACAGACAGACGGACAGACAGACAGTCGGACAGACGGACAGCGAAGTCTTAGTAATAGGGTCCCGTTTTTACCCTTTGGGTACGGAACCCTAAAAACGAGTAGAACGACCATAAGTCATTTGGAAGTAACGAATGTTTTAGGTACTCGTATGAACCCTTATCACTCCGTAATGGTAGACGTGATTTCTATGGTTTTATCTCTATTGTTCAAGAAATGATCCTGAAGTAGTTCTACATAACTTTAAGTATATAGTAGATTCCGTAAAACTTTGAAAAACCATCGTCACTTGACTTTACTACAATTTAAAACCCAAACATAAGTCATTTGTTTTTTTGAAATTTATTAAAGTTTTCTAAATTATGAAAAAAAATATAGAAATAATATTATAGATAGACATAATATACTTGTAGAGTAAAATAATATACTCGACTTACATCACTTTATTTGATGATTTGATGAAAATCTTTCAGCGTCACATATCGTCTTTTTTCTCAGCTTCTTATATGTATTAGACATTTTAAAGTAATCCTTGTGATTTGTTGAAATAAAAATGGAACATGAACAAATAACTGTAGTACGAGAATAGTAGGAACTAGCCGTTTTGTCAGTGGTACTCGTAACTCGTTCCGGAAATGATGCGGCGCACCTGCCGGCGAACTGATGTCAAACAACTATTACCGACCGCCATCGGTTAAAAATATTACCAGCAGTTGGACGGAGTTCAGGTAGTTTCAAGTCATGAACTCATGGGCATATTTATGAGGTAATCTACCAGTGACAAATAATACGAAGAATAAGAATAAGAACATCAACATTTTGAAGTAGGTACAAGTAAATCGATAGAAATTGTTTTAATCATTTAAGATCACTTTTTGTTTAGGAGACGCAGCAATTCATTTTGTCGCAACGTTTGATCTTCGTAACACGCATTATATTTTGAATAAGTATTTAATTTTCAAATTTTGATTGAGGTGAGAAAATACCTTTCTAAAGAAGCACTATACTTTTTTGTTTATTTTATGGTTATAAAACATTAAATTCTACATTTTATAATTCAAATAATAAAAGTATTGTAACATACTTACCTTCTTCGGAAATTGAGTAGTTTTACCTTTGATGGGTGGATTCACCAGATTGTCCAATTGCCTATACCCAGCTCAGAAGCAAGATATCAAAAGACGAGACTGATCGCAATAATCTGATACCACTTTTAGTTGGAAGGTACGATCATTGGTTGGTTTCTGAGTGTCAAATCCATCGTTTCGAGTAATGTTAAGCCTGCCCGTATTTTTATAACGATCCCTACGCTAAATCGAATCTATTTCCATAGCCCTAAAGTTTAGTTTACTTTGCTCAAACTTGCTCGTCAAGTTATGGACACAAAAGACCAAAAACTTGACAAAGTAAGTGATCCATATGACGCGAACAAATTAAGAAGTTACGTGCCTCGGTGCTTACGGGCAAGGGGGTAAGGGGGGGGGGGGTGGGCAAGGGGGGAAGACTCTGTATTTATGGAAGGTATCATTGTACGCCGGTCACGTTCAACGACATGAGTTCCGAGTTGTGGTTATACGCACGGCGATGGAAAGACGCGGCGGTTTGTTAGACGTGCTCATGATTGCTCTATGTGTTTAGTTATGAATCTATTTGAGGTTTGCTAAAACTTCTCTGTGAATCGACAATTGACATTTTTCGGAAGACCGGTCGTTTGCAGTATAGATGGATTGTAGTTAATCCATTAACACTTAGTGCGTGTGGATGTACTCGTACAGGTGAAATGCGCAAAAGCTCCAATAAGCTTGTTTTTTATTGTGCCGCTGTGTGACATACGTTTGTACAATCGTATATCTTTAAACTAATAAACACAAATTCAGTTTTCGTATAAATGAACGGAGAACAACGTGAGCAAACAACGTGAGAAAATTCCAAAACGTGGCTCTGATAAACTTTCATAGAGACTGTACAGAATGAAGCCAATTCAATTGTCCATGTAGCACATTAGAGTTGTACAGTTTTTTTACAACCTCTGTTTTTGATCTGATTGTTTATGGTTTTACGCTTGTTTAACCAAGTTTATAGCTGTGAGCTAAACTTCAAATTAGCCACAGACGTTAAACGTATCACAGCCTTGGCATTTAGGTATTTAGTTTCAGTTATATGTGTGTTTAATGGCTTCACAGATTTGTCTTATGCACTGCGCTTTGCTAAAAAACCGGCCAAGTTTGAGTCGGACTCGCGCACGAATGGTTCCATACCATTATTATCTATAAAAAACGACAAAATCACGTTTTTGTATGGGAACCCCATTTGTATATTTATTTTGTTTTTAGTATTTGTTGTTATAGCGGAAACAGAAATAGGCACATCATCTGTGAAAGTTTCAGCAGCTATCACGGTTCATGAGATACAGCCTTGTGTCAGACAGACAGAAGGACAGAGGGACAGTCGGACAGCGATGTATTAGTAATAGGGTCCCGTTTTTACCCCTTGAGTACGGAACCCTAAAAAGTGTATTTTATATTTAATCAGCTATTTGGTTCCCTTAGAAAGCTTCGTTTGGTTTAGGGTTAGATGGCGTTGTGTACCCCGTCAATATTTATTTTATAAGTAATGGTCGTTAAGCAAGAAAATGAATAATGAAAATAAAAACTAGGACCAAGTAAATAGTAACCAACAGTTATGAGTCAGCGCTATGACTCATTAGCGAGTAAAGTCACGTGCATCTTGACGGCAACTTACCCAACTCGCCGCAACTACCTTTATCTTGCAAACGGGAGACGTAACTTGTGAGATATGGGAGACCGCTCGGTGTGCGTGCGTTGGAACAGCTTTTTGAAGAGCTCAAACTTACATGTAGACTTTGTAAGGAACGAGAGACTGCTCGCTTTTAACGGTTTTCTATGTCTTCTAAAATATTTTATTTGTACAATTTACACAGAGTGTCCAAATAAGAAGGATTTATAAAGGTATATACCAGATATTTTTAATACGTATCGGGTTAATGGTCTTCAAGTACTACTTCAGCTACTAAGCGTAAAACTTGAGGCTTCTTTATTCAGAGAGCAAAATATAAATATGTTTACACGGGACTGACCAGGCTCTTCAATTCAGGAGCATTTGAAGTATTTTAAGTGGAATATCTGTTACCACACTCAAAACTCAAAACGTTCACAAAAAACAGTACACGCTGAGCGATTAATGCTAGATTTCGTTTGTCACTTAACGCAACCAGTACGTGGTTACAATTTTTTAGGCTTATAACTTTGATGCCCTACCAAAGAAGGTGAAACTTTGATCCTCGCTCAAGGTAAAAAATCAGAAGGTAAACGACCAAAGTTTGGTTGTAAGGTGTAACGTTATGGAGGAAACGATGAAAAGGCTTCTTATTAACACGACTTTTAAAAGTAAGTGGGAAAAGTTTCGGTTCGATGTATATGTTTGTGATATTTGCGAGAAAATCATGTTTTTATTACAAATAAAATATAATGGAGAGCATCCAATTATTAACAAAAGAACTTTATATAATACAAACATAAATAAACATACAACAGTCGCGCAGGTATCGAACCTGCATTCCTTGCGTCTCAGCCGGACACTTGGCCACCGCGACACTGAAAACGTTCAACTTTGGTGGTGTAGTGATAAATGAAACACAACTTTGCGATGTTTAATATCGTTTTATAATTGGTTTACTGAACCAAATCCAAATGAAGCTCCCCCCAACAGTTTTTAAAAGCAACATATCGACACACCCTTTGCAATTCCATTCTAATTTGCAGCAAATAAATTCACTTTAGCCTCTCACGCACGCGGCTAACGAAGCGGCGAAACTATTTTGTGACACCTCGATCGTACGCCCCCAATAAAAGCAATATACCAGCATAACCCTCCACCAATCCCCCAGACCTCTCAACACTAGGAGCTTTCAAGATTTCACGGCTCTTGTCAATTTGGTTACAGAAGTTAGCATCATAACCCTAAGCCATAACACCTGAGCTTACAATCTGAACAAGTCCCAAGAAAACGCAGGTCCAGGTTATCTGGGTGGTGGAGTTAGAAGTTGCCGCAAGGGAACCATCGTCCAATGTGATTCAAGCGCAGGGACTTAGAATCGCGATTGGATCCTCCGATAATGACCCGGGGAATAAATACCGCGGTAATATCCCAGCCAGATTGCCGGGGAAATTACATTGCGTATAAACATGTTTTTGGTTATTTTCAGATCTCCCTGAAGTGGGTTCAAGGTGGCATTATGAATTGGATTGGGAACCAAACCAATCAGCGAACTAATGAAAAAGTGTTGGGAGTTCAATATCCTCGTTGATAATGAAAAAGTTTATGGCAGATAAATAAGAAACAACTAAACGAAATAGGATCACGACTGAATTCCCCGAGTAATAGTAGACAAACATCCTCTTAGATGTCTAGGCACTTAGATCATTTAACATTCTGATAAGGGTAGTCAGAGGCATGTTTAAATATAACACTAGGCCCATGCTCACGTTTTGCTTATAAGAATGCTAACTGGTTTCTCATAATATTTTCCTTCGATAAGAATTGCAATGCAGGCCATTTTGAAAGGTCTAGGTCAAACATTTTATCGAGAAGAAAGCTACAAGTAATAACAATGTTACTAAATAGCTGCAATGTTCAAAACAAATTCGAACAAAAAACTTTGTCTTCACAAAATCTATTCATATTGACAAAAGTCCACAATAATAGCCGATGATATTTCCAAAGCATGTAGAAAGTTCGAAACTATCGAAACAAAGAAAAAATACGGTGAATTATTCAGGAAGCGGAAGAAAAATCGGGAAAAGTAAAGAAGTTCGACGGACGGCAACTTTCAACCCCCAACTATTTATTTATTACGCTACTGGGCATTACTTACCTTTCAAACTATCAAAACACACTATAAACCTTATAAATTCACACTATAAGGTTCAAAGTTGAATGTATTGGAAAGTTTATTGTTGGTAAGTCCTCACACCGTCCTCAAGTTGGGTCCAAATAAACATATTTCGCAAAGTACAGGTGCTGGGATTTGTTGCAATATTCAGTTTAATTACAGTTTCTTGGTGAAACTACGCAACACCCATATTCTAGAACTTAGTGTTCGTTCGTTTCGATTTGAATGTTTAGTGCTGAGATTAAAATTAGGCGTTTTGGCAATTTTTATGTTTCCAATCTAGTACGAATATGCAACCAAATTCCGACTGATTCAAGCCTCGTCAGTCACTAATGAGTAAAAAATGTTTTAGGTATTGTGACAGGACTAGACTAAATATTGGATCAGAAAATCTATATCGTCTCAAGACTTTTCGATTAGCCTAAACATTTTTTAAATTATTTATTTATACCTAGATATTTCTAATAGTTTCAGAATTATAGGTAAATCAATTTTTTTTTAAGTTTTCAAATCCTAATTATTATCGTAGCACAAAAGAGTCGATGTTTTAACGAAATTCATGACTGTTGACCCGTGCAATACTTTAGATATTTTTGAAGAACGTAGTGTTATAAATATAAATAAATCAACATTAGATAGCTTCTTTCTAGTTAAAAAGAAGCTGGTTAATCCGCAAGTAGGTATAACCGGCGAATAGTAACATACCACATCTCGAACTAGCTGAGAACTCCTAAAGTCCGAGAGCGCACTAAACTAGCCAGAGCAACATAGTAAAATTGAACAACTAAAAGTGCAACACATTTGCAAAAGCTAATTGCACAATGCACATAAGTACATTTTTATTTGTACAACAGCTGAAGTTGATGCACTTTTCAGCTATTTTTTTGTATACATTTGTTATAATCATTTTCATATTTTGTGACCCGCTGTGTTTTAACTTTTTTCATTTTTGTTTATTTTTTCTAAACTTGTAGGTATTTGACGTTCATTTTCATCGCATTATCTATTGTTTATTGAGGATCAACTGCCAACTTAAAGAAGATTATGCCCAGTGTTACCATATTTGGGTCTAAACGCGGAAAAGGGACACACAAGCTCTGAAGCTTTAGGTATATTATGAAGAAAAAAATTAATTAAAACTAAAGATACGGAAGTAAACTTGAGGTTTGGTTGAAGTGTTTTCTCTGTTATTATTTTGAGTGTATTAATTAAAACACACGTACGATGACTATTACTGTATAATTTTATACAATGTCTTCGAGATCCGACCACATTCACTTCAGGAAGTTAAACCATGCTACCTGTGTGAGCATGATCATGCTTTTCTACAGATCCGCATTTTGAAAGTCCTTTTTACACGTGTTTAGTTTGTATTCAGTTTAGTAGCTGTTTGTGTAAAATTATACATTGTAAACTACTATGGACGAAATAAACGTCGATTTGTGTCTCTCTCTATCTTGTGACTTATTGGTATGGCAGCACTTCTCTTGCAATGATTCATTAAGAGCTAAGAGTAGGTAAAAACCGGCCAAGTGCGTGTCGGATTCGCGCACGAAGGGTACCGTACCATTATCTATAAAAAAAAACCCAACAAAATCACGTTCGTTGTATAAATAAATATTTAAGGGGACACGCCTTAAATATTTATTTTATTCTGTTTTTAGTATTTGTTGTTATTGCGGTAACAGAAATACCCACATCATCGGTGAAAATTTCAACTGTCTAGCTATATCGGTTCATGAGATACAACCTGGTGACAGACATACGGATGGACAGTGGAGTCTTAGTAATAGGTTTCCGTTTCTACCATTGGGTACGGAACCCTAAAAATTAACGCAATGAATAAAGTTATTCCATACTTCTTTTTAGCTTCTTTATATTCCGTTTGTGAAGCACGAGGTACAAAAATCAGTCTTACGAATGTTCATAAACGGGCCATTACTAGACCTTATTACTTTGATTTGGCAGTCAGACCACGAACACGCAATCTGTACCATGGATGTTTGCTGTTCTCATCGCCTCCGATTGAGACTTAATATTCCGACCGGACATTTTTTGTGTGGTCCAAATTGTAGGCTTTAGCATCTGCGCTAAAAGACTCGAAAAATAAATAATTACTTTTAAGTTTTATGAAGGAACATGAATATTGGAATAATAGTTCCTTCATAACAAAAAACATTAGAAAAATAATCATCAAATCGAATCACCAGGTAAAAAGATAAGCGCGGTCACACAAAAAATGTACATACATTACATGTCATGTCGAATTGAGAACCTAGGAGGTTTTTTTTGTAAGTTAAAAAATATATAATTAATATTCCCATTCACTTTTTTCACTGTTTTACAGGTACCATCACTTCATAGTAGTTGCTTAGTAAGTTCAATCACAAAGTGAATTTTGGATCATCTAAAAAATTAGAGTGACTACGCCAGTTTCTCTAAGTTTTTTAAAACAAATTTTAGTGCTTATAGTTTGGAGTCTGTGGTCTCTTCAAACTTGGGACACAGCATTCGAAATGAGCGTGCAGTCGGTGCGCCGCGCGGGATTTATTCCCGTTTAGATCGGTATTTGTTTTATTAATGTCAAAGATGTTTATAGGTTGTGAACGCCGACAGAGTCTATCGAGGCACGTTTCATTGGAACAGAGTATTGTACTTTGTAAGCTATGCAAGTCAACTCATTTATTATTACGATATAATGCAGAGTTCATAGACAGATTGGCTCGCATTTGGAGATTTTTATGTTAATGAGTTGATTATCCGTTGTCGTCCTTCAGCTCTCTTAAAGTAGAACAGATGATTGAACATATCGTTTATTTCAATTTGATAAATGGCTTAAGAGACATTGTCCGCGGATCGGCAAAACATCAAACGTATCCATCGATTGTAAACAAGAGAATTTCGTGAAAACAACTATTTTTGTATCCTGAAGTTAAAACATATTAGTTACAATAAAACTCTGTTAAACATACTAATTTGAGTTAAAACTAACATAGAGCTTCTAAAATAAACGTGAAATCGTTTCAAATATTATGCATTTTCATAAAAGGTGTTTTTATAAGGACTGAAACCAACCGTGTAAGTTCCATGACTATTCTGAATTTACTTGTAAGGGTCTAAGCCGCTAAGCTAGTAGCAAGTATTTCTGTATTCCAGTGACACAGAAGCTAGGTGTAGTAGGAGGTACGTATAAAGTAGGTAGGAGGTAGGTAGATAGGTAAGCAGATCCGGATCTCAGTGGCACTTCATATACTATGCATTCAAAGCCGAATCCCGGGACAACCTGACGCGAGATAGAACGTTTACAAGGAAAGCAGGCTCAAATTACTTTCTATCGGCACTTACGATACGTATATTTTTATAAATTTCATTTACTTTTGACTAGTAAAGATACAGATTCAAGAAATAAAAAAATTATAATAATTTATGTAGGTATGATTTTTCGCATCTTATTATGATAATATTTAGAAAATCTACAATGTTCACTTAATTAGAATAAATAGCTATTTCTCACATTTTTAAAGTTTGTTTGAAATAAAAAGGGACAGCAAACAAATTAAGCGCAGAATAGGTAAATATCTTACCTAATTGCTTCTATAGTTTTAAAAGAGAAAATATATATAACTTTTTATGTGATGTTAAAACTAGAATTTAATTAGCCTGGTTACCTAATATTTTTAAATTACACGAACGCGAAAATAATATTGATTTCAGAAGAAGGGGTCATTTTTAAAAGTGCCTCCGCTTCTTGACTGGTATCTCCAAGTAAATTCACCAGTCTTACCTAGACCACTATTGTTGTCAAACAGCCAAAACGTTGGGATAAATAAAACGATTATAACGTGATAAATGGCCGTCTGAAATATTAATTAATATGGCTTAATTAACTTAATATTTACGATCCATAAAATTCACCCATCAGTTTGTGCAGTTCATTATAAAATACTCTTATATAAATAGTTTTCACTGCAATTAGGATAAGATAGTTTTATCGTCGTTGTATGTCAGTGAAATTAGACATTAATTATATAATTAACGTTTTAAATACTTTACTCGTATTCATTAGCACCTCATACTCTCTCACTTGGCATACTTTTTGCCGTAGTTAGCATTCCATACGTGTCAGTTTGAAAGCTTATTGACGTATCAATGCACACGTTTTCAATTTTTTTATAATTGAAAATCCATTGGTCTACCACCAGGTTTCGATCCCACAACCCACAGATCGAAAGTCGAGGCACCTCTCACTTTTTTGACATATTATACATTATATTATATTATTTTTGACATATTATATTCATCTAACACGGATAGAACGACGTTTTCTAAAAATGAAACTTAGCTATTAGATGGATTTTTCGCCCCCGAAACCCCCTGCATACTAAATTTTATGAAAATCGTTGGAGCCGGTTCCGAGATTCATATTATTTACATATATACGTCTATAATTATTTATACATATGTATATACGTATAGACAAATTTGACAGCTTGTTTGTACTCTCCATCGTCAACCACCAACCACCAGCGCTGATAAGTCTCGACACGTCACCTACCTTCTTCATGAACGTGTTCCTATGTAGGTACACACTGCTCTTTGGAGCACAATACTGGAGGTAGGTAGGTACTAAGCATAGCTCTTAGCAAAGCAGTGTCGGTCCTCTCCGATTGTATTGAATTCAGTATTGTTGTTGTTGCTTTGTTCAGGGTCAAAGCTGATTGACATTCAATAATAGATACAATGATCTATTCAGAATTGTAAACATAGTATAAAGCAAAGTCGCTTTCCGCTTCCCGCGTCTGTATGTATGTATGTATGTTTACTTATATCTTTAAAACTACACAACGGATTTTGATGCGGTTTTTTTTAATAGATAGAGTGATTCAGGAGGAAGGTTTATATGTATAATAACATGCTACCCGTGCGAAGCCGGGACGGGTTGCTAGTTACTATATAAATAACTAGCTGACCCGTGCCCGCTTCGCTGTGCGTAAGACATTTCTAATACCATAGTGGACTTTTTTGCAGACGTTTTTAAGGTATACAATACTGTAGTATTATTTATTATTATTATTTTGATATATCTCGTGGGGTTCAGCCAGCATTTGCAATGTAAGCGCAAAAAAATGTGTTTATTTACGACATCACATTAGAAACCTCTAAAATTATCAGTGTTTCTCTACTATATTATGCATGTATTATACATATAAACCTTCCTCTTGAATCACTCTATTTATAAAAAAAAACGGCATCAAAATCCGTTGTGTAGTTTTAAAGATATAAGCAAACATACATACATACATATTACATATTACATACAGACGCGGGAAGCGGAAAGCGACTTTGCTTTATACTATGTAGTGATTAATAATTCAATGTTAAATTTGTCTGTAACTACTAGCTTTTACAGGTTCCGCGTAGATTCGAAAATCGATTTTTGACGACTTTATCGTAAAACACTGACATTCCTCAAAATTTAAAAGATATTATTGAGAAAAAAAAGTAGCCTAAAATGTTCGTCCTAAGATTTTATACTATCTCTATATGAAATTTCATCACAATCGGCCCAGTGGTTCGGCCGTGATAGCGTCACAGACAGACTGATTTACTTTCGCATTTATAATATTAGTATAGATCACCACCGTAGTAAAGCCTGAAAGGCACAGCTAATGGACCATTTTTTTAAGCCTGCATAAAGGGTTCCTTTGTAACGTCCATTATTATATCCGCTGTATTGCATTTTTATTATTATTTCTTATGTAATAAAGCGATTTACATTCATACATGAGTCAGTGTGCTTAGTTTTTCTATTATTTATCTGCTTCCAATAGCTTTACTTAGTTTAAATAAATGAATAATGTTTAGGCTAGATGGCGCTGTTGATGGATCTACCTATCCAACTGCTTGGGTGATTCACTGAGCGAATCACCTCATACCTCAGCTACAGTAGTTGCTAAAATAGAGTTTTGTCACCTAATAAAGAACAGCATAAAGCTTAATAATTTTCTTCTCCTATTTCCACTCAATGCAGGGTCGGCACTACATGTTGCGGAAAGATTTGTCTTATGTTTTACATCCGGCCGTCTTCCTAACGTCAACCCTCTTTTGGAATAGCATGGAGCCTAAATCTCCCACATCCCAGGTGCTTGCAAAATCGCAAGTTCTGCATACTCAGTGTACTTGTACTTGTAATACTCGCTTCAACAAGTTTGCTCAGGTTAATGTTGTTGTTTAGTTTCAAACGTGTCTAGAAACAAAATTGTAATTCGGGGAAGTCCCTAGTGTTTAAGCGCGCCTTGCAACAACCAGTAAGCTAATACGCATATAATAGGTTCGTTCATTTTAATCGGGATCTATAATCATAGTCATAATCCATCATTTATTTGCGAGAATACAACATTATTTCAATTATATGTCAGATTTTATAACTATTTTGGTTATATCTACCTACTGATCCGATTATGATAATTATTTCACTATTAGGTAGCTATATTATCCTTGTTATAATCACAATTAAATCTGTTAAAAGTAGGTTTTTTTTTTGAAATCGCAGTGATCTTGCTGAACGCAGCCTGTGAGCAACGAGATCAAAAATTAATCAAAAATGTCAAAGGCAAAATCCCACAATGGATACAGAATATATAAGAAATGTATGAACAAAAAGTAAAAATCGACGACCAATACATCACAGTCCAATAAAAAGCTTCGATATACTCGTACCTACTTGTAGGTACCTACCGACGTGCACATTCATAGAAGGATTAACGAGCACGCGATAGTGGACCCTGGCCATTAAAAGTGTTAAAAAGCGAGGTGGGTTGGGTGGATGTACAAGCGAACGGCGATTAACGGAAATAAATATGAATTTACAGAATATAAAAACCTCTGACGCGGCTGTACTAGCCTGAATTGGATACGGTTGATTTATTGATCTGAACAGATTCAAACATTGATTAAAACCCTCTCTTATATTTTTAATAGAACATTACGTCATTGATATAACACTAATGGCTCCAAACTTATAACACACAAATTATGATTTTACTAAAACAAGTTATTTCGTTACAGTCATGTTAGTACAAGTGAATTCAATATTACCTACTCGCAAATTAGTTAGTTACTTAAGTTACAAACTGAAAAATGAACGCACGCCATATATGTATATTCAAATTTAGGGCGGTTTTTTTCGTGATCGAAGAGACCATTAAATAATGCGTTTTAGCGCTCGCACTGTGGTCACACCTTCTGAGCACTATATTTTTTCACGCTTACACCGCGTCGGTGAAATGTTCAGCTATAAAAGGTTGAAGAAAATTGCTTGTTAACGGTCATTTTGAATAATATACCGCTATTAGCGAGTGATAGAGCACATTCTTGAGGTAAGTTCAGAAGAGGAACTATTGCGGGAGTGCTTTTAGTGTTAAAATATAGGTATGCGTTGGTTAGTGCTAAAAGCATTATGTCTATTATGAGCCATAATATGCTCGTGGGA
Source organism: Hydriomena furcata (assembly GCA_912999785.1). Lineage (NCBI taxonomy): Eukaryota > Metazoa > Arthropoda > Insecta > Lepidoptera > Geometridae > Hydriomena > Hydriomena furcata. The sequence continues at coordinate 14,616,832 of OU538834.1, forward strand.
ACCAACTTCACCTTGATTCAAGAAACATGTTTAGTTTCTTAAAAACTGTAATAGTAAAAGGACGCTCTCTTGTATGATGCAGCTATTACTTACGTGCTTTTAAAGAATAAAATAGAATGAATATCTAGAACCCTTTCAATGTACAAGAAAGAAAACCAATTAAATTACGCTGAGTTATACGAGTTGATTCAAATAATCTTAAGATTTCAATAAATAAAACCGTTTATGAGATTTGATTGATTCTTCATTCTTTCTGAGTTGTTTCTTCAAAACAAGATGTATTCAATAATAATTGAGTGTATATTCAGTCATACTCTGAGTAGTCCAGGAAAAATACTGTTTCCGGAAAAAGCAAACTAAAAGTTGCAAAAGTTGTTGAGCATGTTGCGTTATTGCGTTGTCGCAAACAAAGGATCCATCATCATCCATCAGTGGGTTTGCTCTCTCGAAGGCTTGCGCGGGTTTTGTTACACCATAATTAGATACTCGCGTGATTTTCGCTAAAGTTGTTGCCTTCATTTTCATAATGTTACCTAGGTTTTACTGTCGGTACATACTCTGAACGTTTCTGCCGCTAAAACTTTATTTGTTAAAGCTTTTGTCAAATACACCAGTAAAATTAATTTATATAGAAATAAATATAGAAATAGGATCACGACTGTAATCCCCAAGTGCGGTAGACATCCCACTCCAGATCTCCAGGCTATCAGATCCTTGAAGAAGTCTAAAGGGGCTAGTCAGAGGCAAGTCCAAACATTACATTTGGCACACGCTCACATTTTGCAGTAGTTAGCATTTCACACGTAGCAGGTGGCAAGCCCGTCGGCGCTTACGAGAGATTTATATAAGTAACATAATTATTGTTATACGTACAGCGAAACAAAAGGAAGGTGATAACCATTTCGAATTGTAGATGCTCAAAAATACCCTTCTAATAAAACAATAATGAACCCCCAAAGTCTTTATTTTAGGGGGCGGAAGGCCGTATTAGTCGTTGAAAAGGCTAAGGTTAGGATAATTATCCCTGATGAGAAGGCACATCGCCCTTCGTCCAGATCGGATTAGTCGTTTCCCTTTATGAACGGCGTGATGAGCTTAAGGATCAAGCTACACATCATTTCATGCTTCAGTCAGGGTAGAGCTTCTACTGAAAGCTTGACTTTCGTGAGAAGCAATAGCTTAATCTTTTTCGAAAGAAGCACGAAACCGGCGATATCTGAAAAAGATAATAATATTATCTACAGCTCTCTAATAGCTCTAATAACACTAATATTTGCAACTCTGGCCATAGTTGAAACGATTATTATAGGTAAGCATCACCGTATGGGAAAGCGCAGCCAAAAACCAATCTCATTGAACTTGGAACAGCACTATCTTTCCCTTTCCAATTATACAAAGGTAAAAAAAAAAAAAAAAGTTTATAATCAGGATGTTATAAAAAATAAGTGAAGAAAAGGTATAACGTAGCTCCGTTTACTTTCACAGGCCATGCGATTATAATTTGTTTTAAATCTACCAAAATATGATACAAAGGCTTTAAAATTAAAATCTTGGATGACACCACCTAACGATACATAATTATTCGAATGAATTTATTATAATTTTGTATTTCGTTTGATGTGGATACCGTTTGAACTGATCCCGGAAGGGTGCACTCCTCCTACCCCTCCGCCCTTCTCGCCTTGTGATGATATTATGCCGAGGCACGCTGCTTCAGAGCAATATCTTTGGTGATTTAATTTCCTTTGCAAAGCCAATCTTATTTTCCGAATGCTACGCAAAAATATACTTTATTTTCTTCTTGGTAGTGTTGTAATAAAAGCTAATGAAGATATTTACTGACCCGATTGTGTTGCTTCTTGGAAAGTGCAAGTTATGAAGCATTTTTATAACAGTACCCGATAATTATGAGAATCTATAACTTTCCATGAAAAAACGAAACCCTTTATGGGTTTCGATATCACTTTCAGTCGTCATTTCACCAAATTCTAATAAGTTCAATTAGACGAGGTAAAACTTTAAACGGGTAGGTATATAAAAATAATTGATAGTACTTTATTATAGATAGCTACTGCGGCCTGCTTTTTGAATTTGTGCTAAAGCTCTTTAGTTATTTTTTTATTGTTGTACGTACTTTAGTAGTACTTAAATTATTATTCTTGTTTGAGCCTTCACCTTGTCGATTGGCACCACACTGGAGCTCTACATAACGTTAAGGAAAGGATCATTATAAAAAGGTAAACCTCAAGTCATGTTTGTTGCCTGATTCTTCTAGGCTTGGTCGCGTGGAATCGGCGTAGTTCCTAAGACGTTTCAAAGTGATCCTTGTCATTTAGGCAAATCTAGCGCCTGCTTTTTACCTAGCTACATAACAGGTATTATCTATAGAAAAAAATCTCTCCACTGTCTGATTTGCACTGGATCAGTTTTTTTATGAATTACCGTTTGAATCATTCTAAATATAAGTTAAAAACATATTTTATGATATATACACATTTGTGATACCATTTAGCACTTGTATTCCAGTAACTCGTAATACAAGCAAAGCCCTAGCTACTACCTAGTATGCATAAATATATGTAGGCTCTGTTGGCAGAGAAGCTTAAGCAATGAGCCGGTATTGCTAGAGTAATCGGCTTGCCTCCTAATTGCCCATTGCTAAGTATTCTTTACGATCGCTCACTAGCAATGAACAAGGATTTATTTAATATAGAATAGATGTCATTATTTAGCGTTAGAATAATGCACAAAGTAACTGTTAAAAAAAACATTGAATGATTTTTCAGCCGACTGAAATGCACCCTATGCACTATGATGACCATACCATGACGGTAATCGGCTTAATTATGCAAAAAAAAGTCCTTTATTTAGTGGCTTCGCTCGCATGGTACCCGAATTAAAAGTATTATTCATTTTAGTCCAAAAGTAAACTATAACTTTTACAAATTTTCATAGATCTTGAATAGATCGTTACAATAATAATTTAGTAATCATTTTAGCATTTCTAATTTTAGTAAGATTGCATTGAGAGTGTGTCCAATCTGAACATAGCCATAGCCATGATACTCGTATGTGAAAGTACGGTTTGGTCATGGTATAGCGATTAACATTGTCATAGTCTCGTTTGAATGGTACTGTGCTGTCGGTGGAGAGCCGGTTTTATTTATTGACTTCTCGTTGTGATTGATAGGTGAATAAAAAAGTTTGATGGGCTTGAACTAAATGCAGTATGAAAAAGAAAATACGCTCACGGCTATATCTATATCCAAGCATTGTAGACATACGAGTCACGTTTCAAAATAATAATATAGAAATGGCATTTCTAGTCCAACTTACATCGCCGAGTATAATGTATAAAGCTATATATTCCACAGTGAACAGATAAACCGATATAATGGCCATAAGTGTGAATACAACACATTAGTCATGGCAGTCGAGTATAGACTCTCGGCGGGCGATAGTGCGGGGAGCGGCAGACACAGGCAGCATTCTTGAGAGACCTCAACATGGAGTCAATATAGTGCCAGAGAAAAGGGATGAGCATTTCTCATTCTTTCAGTGAAATAATTATTTTTGATCCCCAAAGCTACTACATTAATATCTCGTTTTATAAATTAAAGTGGAACAGTATTAAACAGAATTGAATCCATCTCTGCCAGGCCCACAACGCCACAGAGGTCGTCACTTTAACATTTTTGAGAAAATAATTTATACTTTAGGAGTCGTAAGACCTGAATTAACTTTATAATGATGTAGGTAAGATTTGTTGTAATAAAATAAAAACCTATACAAAATATCAATTTACAAACTAATTGGTTTATTAAAATTTGAAATAAATGAAGTTTTAAAATCAATTAGGTAAGTTTAAAATAAAATTACTTTAATTCTTAAATCGATAACGATAATGATTTGTGAACAAAAACCATTAGAACTTGTTCTTTTTCGTCGCTCCTGGTTCGGACAAAAAATAAATGAGGTTGGGCGTTCGGGCGCGCTTGATTTACGCGCGGATCCAGGCACCTTGCTTTTTGTCTACACCAGGAAGACTTCAGGTAGCTTCTGTAGCCGCGATTCATAGGGAGGGATGCTTTAATACATTATAGTCGGAGGTATCTTCGTCCACTCTCCACTCGAACGCCTTATCGAATATCATTTAGAGCCATCGACTACAATGTTTAGAGCACATGCTACATGCTTGCGGGAATCAAGTTTTTTTTTAATGCCATCTTTTTTTTCGTATGTTTTGATTAGTAATAAGTTTGTTTGAAATTCCGTAAATCGATATTATAGGACTTTCACACAGCGCCATCTAGCCCGAAATACTGCAATTGAAAGATTAAAATGGGACGTCATAGTTTGTATAAAAATGTTTCTTTATCCGTTTATGAATCGAGCTAAGCCGCGAGTCAAAGCTCGTCTTACACTCAAATTAAATTAAGATTTCGGGTTTTCTCTTAGAATACGAGTACATCATTGTTTCCTTTTGTTGTTGTCCTTGTTCTTTGTTTTCTGAATATTTATCCAAAAGATGAAACATTCTAATACTTATGTTTTTTTGTAATAATATATTTGAATAAAATTAAAAAATCGTCCGAATAAATACGCCAACATCACACAATGGAATATATAATTTTATATTCAAAAAATGCTCAGAATTCGGAGGTACTATTTGTATATGTATATCTGGGTATTTGGCAGGTAAGTTCACAAATACATGCCGGGTATTTTTGGTGTTGGGCGTTACTATGTTATCTCTTTTTGCAGCATTTTCCTGCGAAACATCAGTCGTCATATTACATTCGTAACGGAGATTGAGTCGCAACTTTTTTATTGACTAATTTAATTCCGTTATTTGAATGCTACCCAAAATAAATGAAAGAATTATAAAACTAGCAGAATTCAAACCCGCATCTATGCTGTAGGCATCGACAAAGCGACAATCAGCTACGCCATGATCCGATGGAACTATGAAGCTTCACTTCAACACTGTAAAAAGTAAAGATCTATTTAAAAACTAGGTTTCTTTCTCTCGGATATTATGATCACTGCAATAATACGCCGTCATATGCTGGTCATCATTTAGCATACCAAGTCTTTACAAGCGGTCCGTTTTTACATTTTTAATCCAGTGAACATAATGACGTAACAACTGCCGTTGTTATTGATGCCCAAATTATTCGGCCTTAACGGGAACAGACCTAATTAAAAAGCGTTTTTTCTAAAAGTAATTGATTACTTTAATTTCGCTGGAAAATCGAGTGTTTCCTTCTTCGTTCTATCTATAATATTTGTGTCTATATTTGCATTCATTCGTTTAATTTAAGCAATTTAAAATCAGGTGATACACTTGGGCCTAGAGTGGAAGGTGGCAGCATAGATTGTTACCATTCGTAATATCATAGGATTACAACATTAAAATATTGCACAAAAATAACTAACAAATATGTTCCTAGGTAATAACTTTGTATAGCTTTTTGTTGTAATTATTAGTGTATAATGCGATTTGCTTAATAATGTGGTTGAATTGCGTTGAAATCTAAAAAAAGATCGCTGCAATCACGTAATACCTGTCTTCTTTAAACTACTGTAAAATGTGAGCATTATGTTTATCCATAATGTGCTTAAGTAAAAGTTGAACAAAGTTAGAGAAGAGTTCAGTTACCGCCTGTAATGTTGGAAAGATTTGCGCACCTGTGAGGAGGCTTCTGTTTGCATGAACTAAGTTGCAGCTAAGTACACTGACTGTTCTACAAGGAGAAAAACAAATAAAGTGTTCGTGCCTTTTCATATGCACTCGTGAAGCACTCGTGAATTACTCTGCATTTTTAGGGTTTCGAGTCTACCCTTATAGTTTCGCCATGTCTGTCCGTCCGTCCGTCCGTCCTTCTGCAGCTTAGCTCATAGAGTTTAAGTGCTAGAAAGCTGTAATTTGGTATGTATATACAATACATATTAGTAATTCCAACAAAGTAGTAGAATAAAATCTTGAAAAACATTTTTTTTAGGGAACCTCCCACACCTAAAGTGATTTTTTTTTTCTCGCATACCCTATCGTGTGGATTGTCATTGGATAGGTCTTTCAAAACCATTATGGGATTGTGAAGACAACTTTACGATTAAGGACCCGTTTGTGAAATATTAAGCTTTAAAGTGCAAAATTTTGTCAGAGACAAGTGTCCCCCCCCGTACCAGCTAAACTATTGGTTTTGGAGGTATGAAAATATTCACGGTAGTAGTACATATAACGAATTTAAAAGAAAAACTATCACGGCTAGTAGGCTTTACAAGTTTTCGAGTAATCATCGAACAACTAAGAAAATGTATTTTCTAAGTTTCTCGACGATTACTCGTAAACTACAAACCCCTACATTGCGCGTGGCTCGACACGCACTTGGCTAGTTTTCAGTGAACTTATTTTATCGAAATTCCTGTCAATATGACATTATTCTATGGCCTTAACTTGTCTTAGAACACCGTGCAACTCAATCACCATAAAATAAAAGTGTCAGATAGTGGCATTAACAACTAAGCCCTTCTTAGTACCTACCTAATTCAGAGGGCACGCAAAACGGTTGATCTGTTGTTCGTCGGATGTCCGTAACAACCATCAACTACATAGCCTAATGTAGTAAGGACTAAAAAAAATTAAGATACAAAATTCTCGCTTGTTCATTTTTGACTACCTACCTGTTTGTATTAAGTAAGTACTTGGATATTAAAAACGTATGAGTTAATCTCGTAGAGGGTAGGTAAAAGAAACTTACTAAGAATGAACTTAATAACACGCCTATTCCTACGCCAGCAAACCATTGGAGAGCCTTTGCCGTTTACAGTAATCATGAAATTACACAATCAGTGATCGTGATCTCGAATTACACAAGCGACAGCACAAACCCAAGGTATTCATATAGATAACAGCACTGAGTCGCCGGCACTCCCTCGCGTCTCAATTTCACGACTTTGTTAGCTAAATTTTAACTTAATAAAAGTTTTTTTCAGATAAGAGTCTTATCCCCAAAGATCCTGCTCAGATAAAAACACCAGTTTGTTTTCATAAAATAACTTATTTTGCAAACGGACGACGTTCATTTATTTTAGTGCTACGAGTACAAGTAGCCTAACCTAGCAGGTGCAGGCTTGTCTGTCACCTCGATCGAATTTTGAGAATACCACTTTCATAGTAACTAGTAATAAACCATACAATATAATAGGTACATCGATTCTTTAAAAGTTACTATGAAATAGGTATTCTCTAAATTTTACCGATTTTCAGAGCTCTGGAAATTAAAATCAGCAATCTCAAACTCAAACTCAAAAGGTATTTATTTCAATAAAATCACAATTTGAAACGTCTTAGAAGGCAGTCTCAGTGGGTGAAGATCAGTTTTTACGAAATAAGTTGCAGGTTATGTCAGCAAGTTGCCGCAGATGTCAAATCATATTTGTTAGTTTGGCCAATTCGCGACATTGATTGTTCCAAACGTGACTATAAACTACGTGAACTGCATCACACATTTATAATATTATGGAGCAGCGACTTGCTTTCTAATCGTAAGTGACTGAGTGACTGCGCGACGCTCACAAAATGGTTAAAACGTACATACTTCTTTATCTAAGTGTGTTGGTTAAGATGAGGTGTGGTGGTGGTACCTACTACAATACTTACTCCTAGTTTCTGATACGAGTATGGAGTCAAGACTATGAATAAAACTGACTAGCTGTGCCCCGCGGTTTCACGCGCGTTCGCGTAATGCTAGATAGCCTTCCTCATGAATATGGCTATCATATACAAAAAACATTTTTTTTAATCCGACTGGTCGTTCAAGAGATTAGCTCGTTTAAAGAAATAAACAAACAAACTCATTCGCTTTATTATATTATATAGTAAAGATTACCAATTCGAACAGACAACCTCTCGAAAGAAAGTCTAGGTACGAGTATCTACCAATAGACACCAAGACGGCTCGAACCAAACAGCTCCATGTAATTTAGATAGGTTATAAATTATTGTGAAACCGGTCTACTTCAGTTTCAGTCTCAATCTGAGGATAACTGAACGTTGTGTTGTAAGTAACGCGGAGTTGCTCGAACAATAAATGGGCCCCCGAGGTTCGCGCCTACCTCATTCTCAAGAAGAGAGAAGGAAGAGATAGCTCACTTAGTTTTAAACAGCCAAGATAAGACGTTTGGATCTGCTTCTATTTAGAAAACATCCAAAAACTAAAAAGCATTGCTACTAATGCCTCAAAAGAAAATAATTGCTTCATCTTAAAATATGTTCAAATTGTTTAACTTATGACTGTTTTTGTATCGATCCGAAAAGGCGAAAATTTGTAATTATTTTTAGAAAGTGTGATAATGATTATACTACTATACCACTAGGCCGGCCAGGGAAGCAAGAGTGGCCGTAAATTAACCTAACCTAACTAAAAAAAATTATTATTATGTTAATTCTGGCAACGAGCTTTTGGAAATGGTCCAAATTATAATGTTGTTTTTAACTCTTTTGTTTTTGTTTTTTAGGTGATAACAAAACGACCAAACGACCGTTTTTAGGGTTTCGTAGTCTACAAGAAACCCTTATAATTTCGTCATGTCTGTCTGTCCGTCCGCAGCTTAGCTCAAAGAGTTTAAGTGCTAGAAAGCTGTAAATTGACATGAATATACAAAATAGTAACGTCAAAGTGGTACAATAAAATCATGAAAAACATTTTTTTTAGGGTACCTACCTCCCCTACACCTAATAAAGTGGGATGTAATTTTTTTTCTCGCTTTTGTATGATGTGGGGTGTCGTTGGACCATTGGATTTTTGAAAGCAACTTTTCGAGTAAGGGATCCGTTTGTGAAATATTAAGCTTTTATATGCAAAATTTTGTCAGAGTCAAGTTTTCCCCCCGCCCCTCCCTACCAGCTAAACGATTGGTTTTGGAGGTGTGAAAAAAATCAATCACGGTAGTACATTATAACGAATTTAAAAGGAAGTAGGTTGATAGTAAACTACGAAACCCTACATTGCTCGTGGGACGACATGCACTTGACCAGTTTTTTTGATTTTGAGTGTATTCTAATTGCATTGTGTAATTGTGTATAAGTAACGAAAAATGGAGTTGCATAAAAATATAAGCAGGTTAAAGTGAACTCTCTCTTTAAGTGCACCTTCACTCGTGACATCGAGGTGTCGCCGCACGATTGGTTCGTAAATCAGTCGTTCTCTGCGGGACGCTCGCGGGACGCTCGCTGCCGTGTGCACAATCCTTTTTGCTAACGGGTAGGGCTGGTTTTGCATACATCACTAGCTTCCGCCTGCGGCTATAATCACCTTTAAGGGGCTCCCAGTCGACGATTGCTCTTTTTCAAAGTATATTAAGTATATTACTTCAGGTTCCTACCTAGATTTCTATTAAGCTGAAAACATAATAGCAGAAACTTTTCACGATAAAGATATTATTTCAAAATGATACGTTTTAGAATTTATGATCGAAATATTTTATATACCTACTATTAAAATCAACTTGTGATTTATGGTTAAAGATAGGTAATATGTAGATCTAGATTTCTATTAGTATAGATTTTTGATAATACATAATTTATATCAGTAATTTATTCGAAAAGCTAAGGCGGTCTATTGCAGCGGTCGGTAGGATTATTTATCGAAGTGATTATAGATGGGTACATCTTTATTCACATATACTATACATTATAATATAGGAGATGTGGCTTGTTCACAAGTATTTCTTTTTTCGTTTCGAACAAAAATAATCGTCGACTGGGAGCGCCTTAAGCTGGAAAAAATAATTAAGCAATAAGTTTCATTTAAATAAATCGATTGAACCACGAACTATCGCATTTACGAGTATAATATATAATATTAGAAATATTTTTGATAACAAAAGAATTACGGCTCTGATCAGTCCTAGCAATGACAATGACTAGAATTTTGAAATTCAACGACAGTATGGAATGTCGAGGCCGTATTATCGAACATGGTAGAGACCCAATATAGATTTAAACTTCAGTCTCAGGCAGTTGAAGTTTTTATCGAAATGTTAAATGCATGAGCAAGGCCCAAGTGTTTCTAATATCTAATTCATCATAACATCTGTCAGGCTGAATACACAGTATTTTCCTATAAATAAATTTATAACTCTTTAGCCACACACCAATAGCAAGCCACCTGTTTATCAAATGTCAGCATTCCATCAACATCCCCTCGCAAATCCACCAACCGAACTTAACCGAAACCTGTCTAATAACGTGAAAAATATCATTTTCATTCCCCCGCGGTACACAGGGGAATGCGACATACGATAACGCGACATGGAAATGACGAAAATGACATTTGGGGAAGAAATCCACACAACTGCGGTCCATTCAAAAATCAACTCTAACTTCCACTCGTTGGATTCAAAATGCTCTGTAGGAGGCGAGTCGGGTGGTATGTTCCATGACGGTAAATGTAGCGTGTGCAGTTTTCGGTCAAGACCCACGGATCTTATTATGATAGCGGCTGGCTGAGACAATGGCTATGCAATGGACTGTGCCAGATAGGGATGCTACCTTGGGCCTTTGCACGGCGCGTGTTTCTTTAAAAATACTTAAGGGGGAGTTTGTATTTTGAGGCTAACTTTTCGAAGATTTGCGCAAGTTTACTTGTGTCTTTTGTGATTTCATCCAGACAGTTTTAAGAACAAAAGTAAATTTTGTATTCTTTAGCAAGATTTAGGTTCGTACGTTCAGGTCCATGTAATGCTGGCAGGTGTTGTGTGCGCGGAGCTACAGAGCTCGCTTTGGGAGAGCCTCCTCTTAACCACACATTAGTGTAAATTCTGTTGGCACCAAACTACGATTAAGACATCTCTAAAAATGATTGCTGTTACACAATACGAAACAGAAGTAAATGGATGTCATTAAGTTTAGTTTTAGTTTCCCACCAACAGAATCGGCACCATTACATATTTCTACATAATGTATACATAGAAATAAAGAAAATACGATCACGACTGGTAATCCCCAAGTAAAGCATATTTTTAGACAGATTTTCTGTCGTTCAGATTTTTAAATAATGTCTAAAAGGGGCGGGTAGTTAGAAGCACTTCCTAACAGTTTCTGCAAGTGTTTATATTTTGCCGCTAATAATAATACCTACTAACTCAAATTTAGTGCGTAATTAGTTTCATATTACCAAAAGCAATGCTGGTACGAAAGTCTAAGAAGGTTAGATAGAGTCATGTCGAAACATTGTAATGCAACCACTAGGTACTTCTGTAATCATCCAGATTTCTTCTGAAATGAAACAATTAAATAATACCAATTCTGAAAAACGTTTAGTTCTCCGTTTTAACGATATTTTAATGGCTCCCTAGTATTTGTATGGAGTATAAAGTTGTCAAACAGTTTGCAGAATAAGTTTTCCAACTTTGGTTAAAGTTTATTCCATTAGATATTTTGATTCCAAGTTATTTACGACAAATTGCAACTTTATTTAGAACAATGCTCAAGTTTTTGCGAAAGATTGTGCCAAATCAAAACTGGGTTTAGCACCAATCATCATTTGTGGGTCCTAATATTTTTTCCACTCGAACTTTATTATTTTTACACCTTTAATTTACGAGTTTATATTTTACTTACGTTTCGATTGTGATACAATATTACTAAATTAATATAAGATGGCTTTCACGTTTCAGGGATATAAATCGTGAGTACATTTCCTTTTTTTAGGGTTTCGTAGTCTAGTCTAGTCTAGTTTAGTTTCGCCATGTCCGTCCGAAGCTTAGCTCAGCTCTTTTTATTTTCGCATACCCTATGGTTTGAGTTATCGTTGGATAGGTCTTTAAAAACCATTAAGGGTTTGTGAAGACAACTTTTCGATTATGGGATCCGTTTGTGAAATATTAAGCTGTAAAGTGCTAAATTTTGACAGAGTCAAGTGTCCCTCCCCCTCCTCCCCCCAGCTAAACGATTGGTTATGGAGGTGTGAATAAATTCACATTATTTACGGTAGTAGTAGATATAACGAATTTAAAAGGAAAACTATCACGGCAAGTAGGCTTTACAAGTGTACGAGTAATCATCGACCAACATTTATTTATTTATTAACTGAGAAAATGACGATTACTCGTAAACTAGAAGTAAATTAATTAGTACAAATACCTTTAAAAATTACTTATTATAACGTCGTTAGCTGTGTAAATTACGAAACTCTACATTGCGCGTGAAACGACACGCACTTGGACTCTTTTTTTTTATCTTTCTGGATGTAAATACATATTATGATTGTGTTGAATAATGTTTCATATCCTAGTGGTCGAGCTAATAACAATATCCCGAAGATAAACCTATCTGGATGCGACACAAACCGCATCACAAAACAAACGGTCACATTGCACTGCAATTAGCGCGTGGGTCGTTTCCATAAATTCAGATATCGGTAATGAGATCTACGGCAAATTAGCTGAATAATTCCAACTCATAATAATCGCGTGGATTTAATCGGCGGGACTGGTTTCGGGTTAATCAGGGGTTGGGGCTTTTTGTGCCTCCCATCTGAGCGAACCTTTTAGCTCAAAGGTAGTGGGTTCAAATACGACGCGATGAGATATAAACTGTGTCAATAGTTTTCTTATGTTTACAATGTCAAAATCAAATCCAAATTCCAAATTTTACTATTTCGAATAAAAACAATAAAAACAATAACAGCAGATAGGTATATATTTGACTGTTTGGTTTTATTTTTATACATCTACATACATAAAATCATGTTCCATCATTACATAGTATAAATCAAAGTCGCTTTCCGCTTCCCGCGTATGTATGTTTGCTTATATCTTTAAAACTACACAAAGGATTTTGATGCGGTTTTTTTAATGAATAGAGTGATTCAAGAGGAAGGTTTATATGTATAATACATGCATAATATAGTAGAGAAACACTGATAATTTTAGAGGTTTCTAATGTGATGTCGTAAATAAACATATTTTTTTGCGCTTACATTGCAAATGCTGGCTGAACCCCACGAGATATATCAAAATAATGTACTACAGTATTGTACACCTTAAAAACGTCTACAAAAAAGTCAACGATGGTATTAGAAATGTCTTACGCACAGCGAAGCGGGCACGGGTCAGCTAGTTACTAATAAACCCAAAATATAATAAAACATTTTAGTGATACATTCATATCCAATATAACTCTAACAAAGCATAATAATAAAATATTCTAATTTATATGAAAGCGCTCATTACACAGGATCACTGTTAGCGGTTATATAAAATTAGTTTAAATTAACTGAAACATTACAGAGCACTTATATGTAACCGCGTTCAACCGAGTCTCGATGCCTATTTCACGCCTTCACAGTTAATATCGCTAGTACCTATTTATTACATTATCTAATAGCAAATTAAACTTAAAATAAGCTTCAAATGATATATCAATTTAATGTTACTATTCTTGTTGTTACTATACCGAGTTGGCCGAATGGGAAGTACCACAACTTTCAATCTGAAGGTAGTGAATTTGAATCCCGGCGTGAAAAAAATATATGCGCATCAAAACACGTACTAAAAATTACTGCAAAATGTGGGCATGTGACAAATGTTTGGACGTGCCTCTGACTACTCCCTTTATACATCTTTAAAGGATCTAAGCGTCAGGAGATCTAAGAGGATGTCAACCGTACTTGTGGATATTACAGTTATTATCCTATTTATTTATTTATTTTATACTTTTCAAATAAATTAAAAGTTCAAAACGAAAACTTCAAACAAAAAGCTTTTTAAAAACAAGTTTTATAAAAATGTTGCTGAAATATTGGAATCTAATAATAGAATTTAAGGTACTTTTAGTATGTTGCTAGCGCTGCGGCAGTCAGATTAATTTTGCGAGTGGCAACTGTGCTCGTGTGAAAAAAGCTTTATACCTGTGATTAGATTAGCCTGAGTAGACGAGGGAGATTGACGGTGGAGTGGAGTGGAGTAATGCTACCGTTTTTGCTATTCAATTACATTAGTAATGGATTTGTGATTACCAAGCTTATAAAATATCTCCTTTGAAGAATTTTATTTAAATTCAAACAAATAGTGAATCCTTTTGACTCGTAGATAATCAAGAGCAAACAATATTAGAATTACGAGTACGCACCAAATTACAAATACACAGAAAGGTTACGTTATAGACTTAGGGCAAAGGCTGGTTTTACTTTGCACATTACATTTTATATTTCATTTTGGATTTAGATTTTATTCATTATTCAAAAAAACCAGGCAAGTGCGAGATAGACTCGCGTGGAGAGGGTACCATAGTTTTTTTGTTCACCAATATTTTCCATGGGAATTTAAAGACTTAATTTTTAGTTTAGATTTAGTTTTAAATAAAAAAAAAATTATAATACTTTATTAAAAAAAAATGTATTTCTCTTATTAAGACCTTTCATTTTTTTCTTAATGAAGACTGACCCAAAATTGATCTATATATGCTATTTACATTCGTAATTAGGTAGGTTAAGGTGTCTTAGTCTGTATTTTACCAAATTTCATCTTTTTTAGCCCGGTAAATAAAATCAAACAAACCGACAGACATATTGAACAACTGAACAACAGATACGAGAGTGATCCTTATAAAAACAGGTTCAGTTTTTTCATTGTCTGTTCAAAACACATAAAAAGGTGAAATTTCTATTATTTTCTAGATCAAAAATTCGGTTATTTTTGTAGCAGCTTCGAACTTGGCGAATAATAAATGCCTTTTCAAATATTTCTCTGAAATTATTTTAGTAATGTACGAATCAATCAGAGGCTACGTTCAAATGATTTCTCTAGACATCGCCGACCGTTCAAGCAATCTCCAACAATTCTTGCTCCGAGCTCCGTCTAGACAGATCAGCAAATAAATCTAATGCATTTAAGATATTCTTCCAACGAGGTCGAAAGATGAACAAGTATGTTACAAAATTATTAAAAAAAACCCAAGAGCAAATCAAAGTCAAACAGATCGAAGTCCTACTACCAGTAGGTTAGTACTAGTAGTAGGGTCATACACCCGGTTGTGGTGCCTACCCTGGCTTGGTCATTTTCAATTTTGGCAATCAATAACTAAGCATAGCAAACAAATTTGTTTAAAATTTAGTGACGGAATTAGTGACAGTAGTAATAAGTTATAATTACCTCTAGATTTAATTGACCACCACTAATGATTTCCCGTTTTGTCCATATAAATATATATGAATAATTAATAAATAAATATCGCCTGTTACAAAATCATTGCCTAACCTAAAAAATAGATTAATATTCTATTCTATGTTGTTTAAAAATCGTCGTTTTAATATTTTTATCAATATAAACCGTTTATTGTAAAATTTAAATGTTGTTAAAATGCCCACAACCAGTGCTCTCACCCTACCTACTCAAAGGTATTTGTTTTTAATTTATTAAATGTACTTATTTATATCTAATCACAGCGACAAGCATAGAAACAAAATATTATCTAGGTCCTATACAAACTTTACTTTGACTATAGTACTTACTTTTCATTATTTTTAACTAGCTACCAACAATTTTGTTACGTAGATAGCGTGTACGTAGATTGAAAATAAATTATGTTATTCTTAACTTAACTGATCCAGCACGCGCTAACTAGAATATGTATAGTATAACGCAGCTAGATAGCGTTGAGGTTTTACTGCAACTTTTGGCGTATTCTAGTACTTGTCATGAGACTGTATTCATGACTTCACAACTTTTCTGTAGGCACTATAATATTGACACAAATTCGATATTTACAATATTATGTCGACACAACACCGCTGAGATGTCGATTATAATTTCTAATTTGATTGCAAAATTACTGAAGAATGAATTTGTAATGATTATTTTGACACTTCTGTCAAGTGCTCCACAGAAGATTGAGGTAGTGTTTATTAGTCTACCAGAAATCTCACTTATCGACTTGAATTAATATTCTACACTTGACAGAAGGACGTACACTCTCGGGACAATATCCTTTGACTCACCATTGGCTATCCGAAGATCAGTATCATATTCAGTTGAAACGGCTGTGTCATTGCAAACCAGCCATTTCACAAAACGCTTTTACTGTTTGCATTTCCTTGAGCTACTCGTATATAACAGTTTTTTCATCCCACCATCTCGGAAAGAGTATTTTTGCTCTTCAATATCTGAGTGCAAAAGCCATTTTTATTCTCTAGAGGATAAAGTAAATTGAATTTAGAACATCGTGTGCACTAAGTTTGTGAATTAAAAAAATCATTAAACCTATTTACTGCTACCTCTATGGTGCCGAATATATCATACAACTTTTTTTTAATTTGTTAAAAACTCAGACTCGGAACCTTCTTGGTGTTCTTTTTTCAATTTGCTTTGTACGCGGTTCTTTACGCGGCATTTTTTCACGTCATTATTAAGATTATTCTGTAATACTTACCTGTCGTAATGTAGTAGTTAATACCTAAACTGAAATAAAAGTACCTATCTTGTAATTGTAAACGTTTTTTTTTGCATTTAGTCATTTCCTCGCTGAGGTGGAATGAAAAGTTACGTGTTGCACTCGAGTGCAAAGATTTTTCACCTCGTGCTCTTTTGATTCCCTCGCTAACGCTCAGGATTCTAATTTTGAATCACTCGCTGCGCTCGTGATTCAATTTTAGAATCCTTCGCTTGCTCGGTCATCAAAATTGAACACGCGGTTAAAAAGCAACTTTGCACACTTGTATAACAAATAACTATTCTTTTAAGTTAAGTTTAAATTTTAAACAGCCTATAATTAATTAGTTACTACATGTAGTTACTTATACTAAACTAAGTTAAATAGGGGTTTTTTTTATTTACCTACACGTAATTATTAATAGGAATGAATTTTGTACATAATTCCTTTGCAATTACCTGTGCTGCACTGCATTAGCACCCTATTCGTATAAATGACATCAGTTTATAATTTTAAAAAAATTACTCAAATATATTTATTTGTGTAACAAAAAAACGTTAAGCCCGCTAAGTTAAAAGTTTTGACATGGGACGAGTGAGTGTTTGTTAATCGGAAAAAGAAAGACTCATGGAAAGATATGTCAGTATTTTCGGCAATACTAAATAAATGAAGTTCACCAGCTGTCATTTTTTGTCTATGCCAGTCTTGTCAGGCGTAGAACCCGTCAATACAGGGTATAACGAGGGTAGAGTACGTCGGATTCATCGTCGGATGTTTTTGTTACGATTCGCCAACGAGACGGAAATATTGTAACGAAACAAGGAGGTTACGGAAAACCGATTGGAAACTCTAAAGAGGTGTTTTCACTGTTCCAAAGTAATTGCATAGGAGTTATCGAAATATTCAAGTCGTAAAAACAGCTTCGTATTGTTATATTGAATTACCGAGTAGGGTCAGTAGTGTTCTTATTTATGGATATATTCTGTGAGAATAATACATACTGGTCGTTTCATAGTTGTACCGATTAAAGTAATTCATTTTTAGAGTTCCGTAATCCGACAAGCAACCTCTATTATTTTGCCACAATCTATCTATCCATCAGAACCATGGTAAAATTGTGCATTCATTTTGGTTCGATGTCCGATGCGTTCTTGCCTTGTGACCGCACGATGTTCCAAATGAAACGCTTTTAGTACGAACGATAAAGCATGCTATAATATCTAATCTAACCCTGTATTAGTTTCACTTTGTAGCAGATGAATTCACTGCAAAAGTTGCATTACATTTGCGTTATTGCCTACTTATGCACCAACTCTCCCGTTTCACAATATTCCGTAACAAAGAGAGTTCATCAGAAAGTGTCGCCGCAAGGGGCTTAGGGGGGGGGGATAAGGTAGGGGGGAGGGGAATTAATTAATTAATTGCTTGATGCGAGCGCAATTAGTAAGGAAGCCTCGAAGCCTCCGAGGTCTGAGCCACGTTACGTAAACCAGTTATATTTTGAAAACATATTTTTACTGTAATATAAGTATTTCTGATCTTGACTTGAGATTTTGTTCCTTTCTTAGACGTGAAAACATATTATGTATTATCTTTTTATAGGTAGAAATGTAAGTAGGTATCGAAACATAATTACTAGAAACCGTCTTCATATCCGAAAGTTGGGTACTTAGAGCTCCAACACAAATTAAATTTATGCAGTTTTATGGTAGTGTTCATTTGTGCATACTCGTAAATGTATTATGATCACTAATATACAAATTTGAGTTCAATTGTATATTTCAATGCATTTGCTCAGCTTCTATTCATCATATCATCGCTCTTTCATGTTGGTTTGCAGAATATAAGACAATTTTACGTTAAACTCCCAAGACAGGAAGAAAATATCCAAAAAATATTGCATCCATTTTCGTAACAATATTAAAAATTAAAATTTATCACGTACGCTCAAAAACCAGCGTCACGACTTTTTACTTTGTCACGCGAGCGTCGCCACCGAGGGTAGTAACCGAGGGTAGTAACCGAGGGTAGTAACCGAGAGGGATCATTCACACATTTGTCATTTGGATCTCGGCGGAGAGAATCATCAATTTTGGAGCCTTCAAGTTGAGTCACAAACAGTAAGCGATCTCGTATAAAATGTATCCAAACAAAACCATTTTCAATGTAAAAATGATGCCAAGTCTATCTCTACCGCATAATAAAGTTCCGAGATGTAGTATCTCAGTCAAGTCGGTTTTTCACAAAGAACTTTCTTTATCTACTAATCATATTAAATAAATTAAACCATTATGATTTCTTTTTTACTTGATTATGACGCAGCATTAACTTGAAAAGGGCCATTTTTCCATATTTTCTGTACATTATGTATGCTTAATTAAAGCTTGTAATAAGTTTATCATCCACTGTAACCCTAACCTCTTAAATGTTAGTACTCGGCTTAAGATTTTTGATGATCATGATGAGTGAGTGTCAAATTAACATAACTTTGAAGGCTTGTAAACTACATGACATTTTGTGCTTTAGTTATGGGCATTATGAAAACTTGGTGACATCATTTTCGTAACGAAGTTATAAGGGCCCGAAAAGTGCCTGAGTTGCTTCAAGGAAATGGGCTTTGCCCGCTCGACTTCGGAATTATCCTTATTTTCACTGAAAAAAAGTCAGCTGTTTTGTCAAGCTATAAACATCACGAACGTTTTGAAAGCTACAGGCTACAGGCGGAAGACAGCTTTATCAGCAGTATATATATTTAGTACACTTTGACTCTGAGTCTACTTTTTGAATTTCAAAAACAAATAACAACTAATACTAATATATTACAGAACATCTAGAAAATACATTAGAACTGTTTGCAACAATCTTTAGGTGGCTCAACTGATCCAGATCACTACCAGTCGGAAGCGTAAATACGAGTACAATTTACAATAAATAATAACCCTATAAAATATATAGTAGGTAATTACGGAACATAGCGTAATCGTAATACAGTATGTGTGCAGAACGTCTTGCACGTTTTAAGAATAATAAATCAAATGGTTATTTAACACTGACCTAACAAAACATTGTTTGTCCGATTTAAAAGTAGAGTACTTATCTATTCGATGATAAATTGGAGTAAACCGATAGGTAGCCTCTCCAACGTTTGCAGAATTGTTCCTAACTACCAAACTAGCAAACTACCAAAATAGCAATTGTGGTATCCGTGAGCTAACCGAGTTAAAACGCAATGACCAACTTTCGGTTACACCTAAGTGCTACTATCAAACCTGGGATTCTGAGAGGGAAGTGGGTAGGTAACTACTGCACGCTAAGTAGCTACTCGTACAGCCATGAGCTCAATATCTCCAAATTATCTACTATATCATTCCATACAAGTTTTTTTGCTGAAAACCACACGCACTACGAATCAAAACTTAACATGATAATGTTTTTGTGTAGTGATCTTCTACTTGAGGCCAAATAATAAGCTTGGCGTGACTCTGACTAACTATGCCAAAACTGACAAACACATGACAGCCTGATGTACTACTGGGTATTATTGAAACTTTAACGAAACCCTCGTAAATGTCAAAATATTATTGCTCTTAATAATATAAATGTAAAAGTTTAGATGTTTGTTTGTTTGGTTGTTACTCACATCGTAACAGCTATAGTTATGATGAAATCTGCATCTATAAATAGATATAATACTGACTGACTGACTGACTGATCTATCAACGGACTCGCTCACAACTTGATATTGTCGTGAACTGTTGCTATAGGTACTAATGTGTTCTGGTAAGTAATTCGGTTTCCTAAAAGGCAGATAGGTACGTCTTATATTTAAAAGAAATGTTCGGATTCCCTCGAGTCAGGTAGTAGGTAAGTATTTGATAATGGTTAGATTCGCAGAAAAAATGGAGTTTATTCATATTAGATTGCGTTCGCTGTAATTTGTATTTCCATAGAAATTGAAAAAACCTATCTACCTACGGGCTCTTATTTGAGGTGCTTCCAAGTATTTTTTTATTCGTAACGTCATGAATTTTAATAAGACGTACCTACCTAAGCAAAAGCATTTCGAACGGGCTACAGAATATTACTTAATTATTAAATGGCGGCTTCAGTTTCGTCGCGTCGTGAAGAGCATATTTGCTTCGGACTTCTTATGGATTTGTTGAAACAGAAACTGGTGCTAAAGTGCAAAAATCAACAGTTACATATTCGGAATGTCATAAAGCAGGCTCATTGTCCCTCATTGTCCCAACACCGGGATCTTCACCTGATCCCGGATCGAGGCAAATTAATTAAAATCCATTTTTACGGATCTCCATGCAGAACACCGGCGCCCAATTATTGGAGAACACGTTTCGATTTAATAAAGCAATTTAGAAAAAGAGCAATTTGCATTCGAATGAGGCAAGGGTTCCGAGAAAGGCGCCAAGCCAAGCCAAGTGGACGTCTTACACCAAATATGGGAGTTCCGTCAGTTAAATGCGCTTCAAATTTGCAAGAAGCCAATTAGCATTACTTCCTTGGAGCAAGCAGAAACAGTCAGATTCAGAGAATTTTGATGGAACTGAAACAAAGCATTATTATACTGAAACTAGGTACAGTCTGACAAGAAAGACTATCATAAATAACTGAACACAAACGCGTTTATAATGAATACTTAGTCTACAGTTTTTTTTAAATAATGTGTTGTTGCATACTTTACTGAGACGTAAATATGGTATAACTAGCTTTCGCCTGCGGAATTTCAATACATCACATACAAACAGAGTTTTCAATATAAACTGAATTGTCGGCAAACATCAGCTAACAGTAAAATTATGAAGCCATTTCGCTCCTCTCCAGGAATTGTTTGCAACAACAAGAAAGTACTTTTATGCACATTACTTGATTAAAGTCAGTCGGCAAACGTTTGCAGCATGCACCAAGTTGCAAGCGAAGCCGCAAAATGTTTACGTCTGTAACTTGTTACATAGAACTCAACCATTTCATCGGTTTTTTATCAATATTTTGCCTAATTTTTACATTCAAATCTAACCACTTATTATTAGCATTTTGGAAGACGGCAAAGTAATTATTACAATTTGGTTATTTCTTCATGTTTTTACTTCTTAGGTTCTTAAATAACTTGAATAATATCGATTTGAGATTAGATTCTATAAATTATAAAACTGACTTATAAGACTAGTCATAATACCATTAGAGTACAAAGGCTGGCAAACTATTATAGGGTACGAATATCACCCCAGTTCACAATTCACAACCAAACTTGTCTCGTGAGCTTCCTGCCGTCTTGCTTGTCAGAATTGTTAGCCGTGTGTAAGCTATGTTGCCACCTCTCGACCAGACATTCTTAGTCATTGTCTTAGTATTGCCATATTCGGTCGAGAAGATTAAATATAGAATAAAAAAATAACCAGTGAAAAAACATGATAAACTTTTGAATTTTACCAATCGTGCCACGGACTCCTAAATATAGGAATCAATGTAACGGACACCGCGACCGCTCGGGTCCGCGAATCTGCAGACCTTGCAAATTATGTTATTTTCGACCCGGTACGACGGGGCGGGCGGGACAGGGCGGGCGGGGCCGGCGGACACGGGACACTTTGTTAATACGATTTGTTTCATTGATTTGTGGTTCTTAAATTTCTGAGGCTTGAGAAGAGTAATTTTAGTCTGTAATTTTAGTGTGACAAAAGTGAAAACACGACTTTCGAATTCACGAACGCCGAATGAATAGTTAATAGTTAGCCGAGAGACACTTGTCTATACTATAATATTATAAAGAGGAAAGATTTGATTGTTTGTTTGTTTGTTTGTTTGTTTGTTTGTTTGTTTGTTTGTTTGTTTGTTTGTTTGTTTGTTTGTATCGAATAGGCTCCGAAACCACTGTACCGATTCAAAAAATTCTTTTACCATTAGAATCCTACATTATCCCTGATGGACATAGGCTATATAGTATTTTCAAAAACGTTAGGGATCCGTATGAAAACTTCGAAAATGTAACCCAAAGTGTGAAAAAAAATCCTAAAAAAATCTTTATATCGCGTTTGCTGCGAAAATTATTGACAATAGAGCAAAGTAATGTACTACAGTTTTAAAGAGAACATCAATATCTACAAATAGGTCAACAATACCATATGTCTAACTATTAGGGATCCGTATGAAAACTTCGATAATGTAACCCAACGTGTGATAAAAAATCCAAAAAAATCTTTATATCGCGTATGCTGCGGAAATTATTGACAATAGAGCAAAGTAATGTACTACAGTTTTAAAGAAGACATCAATATCTACAAATAAATCAACAAAACCATATGTCTTACTATTAGGGATCCGTATGAAAACTTCGATAATGTAACCCAACGTGTGATAAAAAATCCAAAAAAATCTTTATATCGCGTATGCTGCGGAAATTATTGACAATAGAGCAAAATAATGTGCTACAGTTTTAAAGAAGACATCAATATCTACAAATAAGTCAACAATACCATATGTCTAACTATTAGGGATCCGTATGAAAACTTCGATAATGTAACCCAACGTGTGATAAAAAATCCAAAAAAATCTTTGTATCGCGTATGCTGCGGAAATTATTCACAAAAGAGCAAAATAATGTACTACAGTTTTAAAGAGGACATCAATATCTACAAATAAGTCAACAATACCATTTGTCTAACTATTAGGGATCCGTATGAAAACTTCGATAATGTAACACAACGTGTGATAAAAAATCCAAATAAATCATTATATCGCGTATGCTGCGGAAATTATTGACAATAGAGCAAAGTGATGAACTGCAGTTTTAAAGATTACATCGATATTAACAAATAAGTCAGCAATACCATAATTATGTCCAACTATTACAGTTATGTCACTATAACTACTTTTTCATGTTAAAATATGCAATGGTAACGCTGCCTGTACAAACTAGGCCACATTATTAGTACCTGGGTATTAATCCTTATCCAAAAAAATCACTTCATTTGCGCCATATCAGTAAATTATTATATATAATTATTTTTTTAATTATACGAGTACCATTCTCAAATTCCATACCATTCTAAAGTTATTATGAGTGTAATAATCTATAGACAGGTACTAATATTATTATGAGGAAAGATGTTTTGTATATTTGTATGGAATAAATCCAAAAACTACTGGATAGATTTCAAAAAATCGTTTACTATTAGAATGCTACATTATCTCTGAGTAACATAGGCCATATTTATTGTTTGAAAAAAAAATAGGGATCCCTATTAAAACTTCGATAATGAAACCTGGGTAAAAAAATACCCATAAAATCGTTATAATACGTAACTCCCGTGCGGAGCCGGGGCGGACTGCTAGTTGTGCATAAATAGAGTCGGCCACACAATAATAGTATAATATATAATGATTCAAGTGAGCTAAGTGGCTCATTACACACGAAGCTGTGGATTGCTGCCCGGGTCGCAGGCGTGGGCGTAAATCAGCCGAGTGTCTAATGTCAAGTTGCTCACGAGTTTCATACGCACTTTTACAACATACTTGCGAGGAAAAAACAAACATGTATTGCATGAATCGTTTTATCACACAGCAACAAATGCGATACAAACAAAATAGCGCGCAAGTTATTTCTTGATACTGATAGAATACATACTTATGATACATTATAACACCCAAACACAGAACAAACATCCATGTTTTTCACACAAATTTTTGTCCCGGGTGGGAATCTAACCCACAACCTACAGCACAGAAGGCAGTGTTACTACCAACTGAACTGTGAGAAATTAGCTAAGGTTCACAAAAGAAGAGTAGAGAGAAGATGACTATGTTAAAGTAACTTCTTTCAATTTAAGTCAATCACAATCATCTGGACCATTGAAGACGGCGACCGACCATAAGGGTGTATCCACACGTACAAGACGTTTGCGCGCGCTATTGTTTCTACTGTCGCATAATGCGCCGATTCCAATGCCGTTTCCCCTCCTCACTCGCCCCCTCTAAAGCCTTAGTTTTCTAAGCGAACGGTACCGTTTGCCGTCAACTTTCGGCGAACGATGTACAAGACGAGAAGACCGCACCGAGTCGAAACGTGACGTAACAGACGTATAACGGCAACCTTTGCTTAAGAAACAGTAGCTTAATCGGCCAATGTAATAGAAAAAAATCACCCGATCCCTGATACAATAATCGCACGCGTTCAATAAAGACGACCCTACTGTTCACTTATTAATAAATTCTAGTAAGTATTTACGAACCGATGTGGAGTTAACTATGAATATTTTATAGTTGGAATTTGATCGCATTGTCAAAATAGTTTTAGTAGCTTTTATTATTGACAAGAAACGGTTAAAGTTACGGCTTTGTTTTATGTCATGTACTTAGTTAGTACATAAACACGTTTGGTGTAACTTTTCTCAATAGATTTGTTTGTTTTAAAAAAGTTTACTCTTTTATACCTACAAAAATAACGACGCCAGTATTTTGTTTAACTGACATAAAGCAATGAAAATGTCTTTATTACTATGGCACTTGTATTTTAACTAGAAATAAGGCTAATTAACACGTTTTTTCTTGTATTGCTTTGGCCTTATGATGGTGATAAATAAACAAGTGTGAATTGTGATTACGTTATGTACGAAACTGATGCAAAGGTTGTTGGATTGTGCTACGCCGCAGCAACCTGCTACGTAGCGTTGCGATACCAGAATTGGGCAGTTTAGTTGTAAAAAATGTATGTTCTTAAATAAAGAAGTTTAATTAAAATAATAATAATTTCTACACATTTGTAGTCGAATGCTACTTTTAATCAGAATGTAATTGTTTGCCTATATTAGACAATTTTCGTTTGCGGTACGGAATAGGTATATTCAAGTTTTATTATAATTTGTAACATGTAAAGTTGTTAATAAAAAAGTATTTGGTATGTAGTTAGTTTTGTACAATGAATACACCTTTACCTTCACCGCCACCACTTCCAATTATTAAATGTGCTAAAGATGATTTAAAACGTATTTATTGTTAAAACAGAAGGGAACTCGTGATATATCCCAAACTTGATCAACACCAAAGTCTATAAAAGTAAGGAAAGATACCGGCTCCCGATTTAGAGTCGTAACTCCAAATTGATCGCCACGTGACATTGCAAGCTTAAGCCCTCGCCCCCCCCCCCCTTAGTCCCCCCTTCAGTATGCCCCTCCAGGGCCCTCGTAAACCAAGATATGGCCGTTCCTCGGCGCCATTGCATAAGTTTCACCTATAATTTCCGATCCCTCGAACCTATAGACGAGTTTAAGACGAAAGACGGGCTGAAAACGTTTTACACACTTTTCATACAAACGTACATTTATATTTTTCACCTTGATTACGGTATATTTATTATTTTTTTAGACCTGTTATTAAATGCTGTCTTTTCATTGATTTTTAACACCTGCTATTCAAAATCACTTAAAGGTAAATACTACTAACAGTTTTGAGTACTTTTGACTAGAATGTAAATATTGTTCTATTTTTGATGAAACTCCCAAATGCCATAATTATTGTCAGATGTAGCTTCATCAAGGTCCTTAGACGTCCTTAATTTCAAAGTGCTCCTTATGATTTAGTTGAATTAAATAACTTTTGAGTTTGACTTTGATTTAAGGAAAATAACTTTGTATGAGTATGAGAAGTGTGCCAAATGTTCGAATCCCACTTCTCCTCATAAGGCTTTGAAGTCGGTTTCAAACTTGAAAGTTAATAATCGTATATTGAACTGTATTCAATTGTTAGTTTGTTAATACAAGTAGTTGGGCGTTTGGAAAATAGCAAAACTTCAGAAGTAACTTTGCCAAGAAACTTGAGTAACACGACTTAATTATGAGTGAAAACACTTGTCTTGTCCCTTCCCTTCCCTTAGGAGACACGCTCTTGGCTCTAAGTTCATTATTCATTAATCACACATAAGCACAAGACAACACCACATAACCTTAAAAATAAAGGCTCACGACCCTAATCCTCGAGCGGATTCTAATTCATTATCATAAAAATGCGAAAGTTTAGATGTTTGTAACTCAATTTTTGTCTTAACGAGTACTATACTGATAACGAAAAAGTTTTGTATAATGATAGATTATGATTGGGATTAATTCATAGAATACCTTTTATGCAGGTACCAAGCGAGAGAAGCCATGAGCGGTAGCTAGTTTCACAATCATCATCTTGAGATGTCTGAAACTAATAAGCATGGCACCGCGCACCGTGACAAGTTTGAATAAACCTAGCAAGTTCTAAGTCTTATATAAATCAATAAATAAATATTAGCAGATCACTAAAGGTCGTCAAATAGTTCCTACTTTATAAGTTTGATTACGAATACAGTAGTGAATGCTTGAAATTCTTATACATAAGGTAGGTAGTTAATAGTTTTGTGATTGGTGCCGCCACCGCCACCGCCACCGGCACCGGCACCGCTATTTGCAGAATTTATTGCAATCTTGGGTGCGATGTAAATTGTAAATTTCCTTTCCTTCAACAACTTGTTTTCATTAAAATATCCGGAAATAGAGGAGACTGGGTGAAACTGACTTGTAATAAATTACGTGGCCGGAAATTGTATGAAATAGAGAAAATGTCGGTCAATTAGGTAGTCGTTGTTAGTCATTACACTATTAAGTAATTATTTTAAATGTCCAATCAGCATCAGACTTGGTCTACGTTGAAGGTAAACTTCTGTATTTGTCGGTAAATAACTTTGGTGAATTTATAAGAAATAGTTCGCGTAAAGGTACTTTAAATGAGTTGTCAACTTCTATGTTGTATTTGTGGTTGCACTTGTGGCCAATCAAACTTATTGCCCAGCCTCCTTCCTTTCCTTCAACGACTTGTTTTCATTATAATGTTTGAGAATTAATTAGTACTTGGAGAGCAATATTTTATTCCCTTTTAGTTTATTTTGATCTATTTCCGGAGTTTTAATGCTGAAAACTACTAGTCATTTGTTTAGTTTAACTACTTGCCACAATTTTTGTTTACATTATAAGAAATGCAAACATAAATATAATTTAATTATTTTTTGGGAAGAAACTGAACTGAATTGCAAAACGAATAACGGTTTGGCATCTATTTGATACTCATCGAGAGATATAAGCGTTTTTTAGCTCGTACTAAGTAAGGATAAGTAGAGCTATAGCATACATATAATATCAGCTAACCCCACGTTCGGGACTGTACGAATAAGCACATGCTATTCGGTATTCAGGTCTCGTCGTGTCGCTATTTTCATTGGATCGCGGGGACAAACATCTTGCCCATTTTATTCACAACAATCTTTGATTTTTAAACAACTCCAAAAAAGTTGAGATATTATTCGTTAGGTGTGTTCTGTTTGTGGTGTCAGCCACACCACTGTAACTGACTGAATGAGGCGTGAATGGTGCGGGTTTGTTTCCTGCTAAGCAACGTTATTCCAGGTCTGGTGTTGTGATACCAATGTACCTATGTCTCTGATACCCACGGATTCTCTAAGGGGTTCTAGTGTGGATCACCTGGAGCAGGGGTCGTCCTATTTTTTTTCTGTCCGAGGGCCATATAGGTCAATGCAGATATCACTGCCGGGTCGCAGCAACCGGCTGTGGGTCGCATACAGTCCGCGGGCCGCACTTTGACGACCACTAGACACCTAGAGTAATTAAACTGTCAGTTACGTTTGTCACAAGTTACATAATTTATATTTTTTTGGTAAAATTTAAAACTCTTAATAATGTAAAACATTACACCTATTAACGTGTCATTGTTATCTGCATTTTAATTACATCAGAATAAAGCATCCCTTATTCAGTGAGGGTTGTAAAACGCTGTGACGTTTCGTTCTACGTAATTCATATTCCCAGAGAAGCTCGTTGTCCTCTCGGCGCGAAACTCGCAATTTAATGCCATCAACTACTTGCTACTTATCGTGTAAAGGGGTGAATACACTGGGAACACTTTAACGAGATATTATGCTTTGTCTTACTACCAAGATGTTCTAATGCTAGTATTATAAAAGGTACTGGATAATGATGAGTAAAGTCATTAATTGTAAAAAAGCCCGTTGAAATAAAGCATAGCACGAGAAAATATTTTTTTCAACTGATGTTATTGTCATCTACTTAACTCCGCTTTAGGCGGATGATCTTCTCGATACGTGTTGAGGGTCATCAGATCACAGTCGTCAAATGTAATGTTTGAATGTATCCTTTATATAAAGACTAAAGGCGTATTTGCCCGACGCGACGTTGCTTGACTCGTAGAATTCGTTTCGGGCGATTGTCGAGGGACACATAGCGAGCATCACGTGAGCATGGCGCGACCCAGGGCAAATGTCTCATAGTGCAATAGTGATTTTATAATGATCGCCTCGGTGTGCACTAACCCTGCTTCCTTGTATAAAGTACACAGAATGGCGCGTAATGTCTGCTTGCGTCATCGAGTCTCGCAAATGGCGTAAATTGACGCGCCATCACACGCCTTCCCGCCTACTAAAATCTGTATGCATTATCTAAACTTATTGATGGGGAAAATTACACTCCATAGGCAATGGAACCTATACAGGTTCCATTGACTGTGGAGTTTAATGTGGTGTGAGTGGAGTAACTGTGGAGTGAAGGTACAGTTGTAATGATACATTTTTTTGTGAGAGTGGGTGATTTTCTTCCAATATAAAAAACTAAGTAAAGTGAAGCTCGAGATTTTTCAAAGCAGATAATCTAACAAAGTTCTCAATAAGGGAGGAGTAGGCTAACTTGTAATTGATTAAAAGTTTTTCATTCGCTATCTAGTTATGATAATTACTTCGATTTCATAGAAAACTGTCTTGATTTTTGTATGCAGGGTGTCTTGCTGCTTTTGTATCGATGCAAAAGTCAAATATTTTTTACAAAAATCCTATGGTAATGGCAATGCTACAAAAAACAGAGTAGACTAAGGAGAATAAGGTCGCATATGAACTGGATTCAAATTGAAAAAAATATTATCTCCACTGAGGCAACGGGATTTTGGAAAAGGGCCAAATTATGAAGTTGAAATATATACCACTTTCGTTTTCCATTTTTTCGGTGATAATAGATCAAGATACATGGTCTGAACATCTAATTTGAGAAGTTGTCTCAACACGCTCTGTATAAAGATAAAATTTTACATTTCGATTCGTGGCCAAACTCCGATTTGACCTGCTTAAAATGTCTAAAGAAATCGCACACAAAAGCAGTTACACAGTGTCACCATTGAATGTCCCGGAGCTCCCACAAGGGCCCTTCCGCGACACCAATCCAGGAATCCAATAAACAGGTAAGGGCACGTCCACGCGGCATCAATTCCCCGAGTCAACACTGTAATCGAACGGGATTGGCCGCCTCCGTGTGTCCGCGCCTTGATTTATGGCCGACTTACAAGTGCCAAATGTAGGTGCTTGCTTTAGTGTTTGCCGAGGAATATGTAGCAGTATGTAGTGTTGCCTGATTCTTCTAGGCTTGGTCGCGTGGAATCGGCGTAGCTTCACCTAGTTCCTAAGACGTTTCAAAGTGATCCTTGTGATTTTATTGAAATAAATGATTTTTGAATTTGAATTTGAAAGTGTTCCTTTAAATATGTGGAATTTCTTTTGTTTTACTAAAAAGACGGTCAAATTCTGTATCAAACAAAGTTGAGATGAAATAGTTTCTCCCTGTGCGCAAAACTTAGAAGCCTAAAAGCTAACCAGAATAAAATAGATTCAATCATAATTAAAAAGAAAATTATGGACAAAAATTGAAATAAGGTCAAGTTAACTTCAACGTTACTAAGCATTGCGCGATCCATCGGACCAGCATATTTCCTCGTACCGCTCCCTTTCTATGACACGATCATATTTTAAAACAGATAAAAGCAAACAGTAGTGAGAAATATTTCACTTTCAAAACGTTATGGTCCACTCACCCTGAAAAAGATTCTCTAGATGAATCGAAACATTGTCGGTGTCCTCATTGACAATTTATCATTTACGTGAGTAATTTCCCGTTGTTGTAATAATGTGTAGTAGTGAGAAATATTCTAAAGTAAGTCCTGATTCCGCAATAAGTTGGTTTTGATTATGCTATTCTAAACATAATTAGATGTGACATCATGGATTTTAGCTCACATTATCATCATGTAGTGTGTTTGTGCTCAAAGTTATCTATACATTTAAGTCTTTGGTTAAATCAGTGCACAATGGGTTTGATAACTGACCATCGCAGTTTTGACAAGGAATGTCATATTACCTTCACGTGATAGATGAAGACAGCTTGGAACGTGCAGGCTTAAGGCCCGGCTCACACCCACACACGTATTTCAATGATTTTCAGGTACCGATTTAAAAACCAGGAATCACAATTGTGAGGATATAATGATACAAAATTACTGATAATATATTCATCTTTAATAGTAGATAATAAAAACTGGCCAGTTCTATACAACATTTTCAAAAAAATACGTTTTTACCGTCGCAAGAACCGCTGAAAATGTCGAAAAATGGGGTCTGGTTAGGTACCAATATCTTTAGACCCACAGCATATTTTTATTTGAAAATAATACGAAATTGTAGATTTTATATTTCTCTATACCGCGTGGCATTATCTTGTTTTCAAATAATTTACTTTTTCATTTATGAACAATATAAAATGCAATAAAACTTATCCATACATTTTTTCCATACAAAACTCACATTCACCTCAAGTCGGCACGTCAGTCAGCGCTCAGACGCGCTCGGGGAAGCACGTCCACGTCACATTTTTCTTCGAATTTAGGGGAAGTCTGACATAACCGGATACTGGGGTAAAATAGTGGACATGCAAAACTAATGATAACATTTGTATAATATATTGCCTTGACGAATTTGGTGCAAGCCACACAGATGAAGGTTAGGTACAATGCATGAGTTGTAAGGGCTGGGCTCATGTACACTGTACAGACTATGAAAGAGTTGGATGATTTTTTTGTAGAAGATGCGTTACATCGAGTTACGTTTCGAAACAGTATGATAATAGTTTACGGTTTTACCTTTTTGCATACGTCGCGTTGGAGCAAAATCGAAATAAGCAGATGTTTCGTATTTGATTGTTATTTTAATAAAAATATTAAATTTCAGAAAAATGTGAACCTGTTTGTGTCCCTAATTAGTCCTACTAAATAAATATAAATAATGATTTGATACATTTCTGTTTTGAAATGATAGTTCTAAAAAGGTACCATGACCCTTAGTACGGTTTTAACTCGGCCTCCCCTATATTACCAAGCGTGTTTTTTTATACATGGATGGAAAAAATTGATACTTTATCTGAACAAAATGCGAAAAATTACCTGAATTTTCGATTACGAATATAATTTATATTTATTATCTATCTACATTTAATATTATAAATCTGATATGTTTGTGCGGATGTTAGGTATGTTTGGATGTTTGTACCTCAATCAGACTTAAACGACTAAACGGATGAAATTGAAATTTGCTGTCGATGTAAATATACCCCTAGCTTATAAATATGCTATTTTTAATTTAAAAACATCCCCAAAACTATAAAAAGACTCCGAGTGCTGGTGTGCAACAAATCTAGCATTAATCAATTTTGACGACTGATGAATGACTGACGAATGATACGATACGCATTGAACCAAAAATGTTGAACCTTCTAAAAAGGTCGGTATTTGTTATTATCAAGGCAAGGTTTATCTGGGGGCACGGTAGTGCCCCCGCCAAGTTAAGCAAAAAAGCGGCACAGTCGTACCATCCTTTTCTCGAAACAGTTCAGGTCATTTTTTGGACAGACAGACAGACATTGAAATCTCACAACTTTTTACGATAGAAGAACTGAGTTGCGTTGCGAGAATTGGCTTTTTATTTTAATTTTTAGAAGTTGTTTTTGATGGCATATACTTAAGTTGTACATGATGCAAATAATTAAATATTAAAAAAAAAATAAAGTGTCCTGAAAAATTGTTTAATTCGAAATACTGAAAGTGCTCTTTAGTGTTTCGTAGTTTACAAAAAATTGGTCGATTGGGGATAACTGCTTAAAATTAAGTTGCAAGATTACACCTTATCAAACATAGATACATAAATATGTACATAAACTGCAAGTTAAATAAGAGCTTATAAAAAAACGATACTTACCGTTTTGTCATAATGTATTTTATTAGTAGGTATAGGTACCTAACAAATATTTTTTGCACAGTCAAATATTAGTAACTGTGTAGTAGCACTTTACGATTTGTAACCTGTCTTATAATATATATTAATTTTTTCTATATTTATTTTCTTTTTGTCAAGTGCAACCTATAAAATTATTAAGTACATACCTACCTATACAAATATGACATACCTATTGCACCAAATATTTTCAAGTATCAAGACTAGTTATTTAGTCTTGGTAAATGAAGTGTGAAGTAGCTTCAATGTGTGCGTTTGCACTATTCGTAGTGTGCGGCCACAGAATACGGAAAAGTACAAAAAATGCGAGCTGTCATATTTGAAACAGCCACCTTAAGCGTTAAGCATATACACCGCATACACCCCTGTTGAGTATGTTACCAAAGATCCCATTATAAAGAAAGACCATACTATTATAAGCTCAACCCAGTTGGCAGGTTGCAAAATATTCAACTTATTTAAATTGTATTCACAAACAGTTTCATTAAAGTTTGGAAAAGTTTCAGTTAATAAAATTAACTCTTTTGCTACTACAAAGTTGCGTATGTTGTATAATGTTTTGTTGCTAAATTCATCATACGAGTAGGTATATATATATACATTGATTATACTCATATTACGATTAAGGTATCGGTTGATTAAAAAATAGTAAGATTTTAAATTCTACTTCACGTTGATTCGTGCCATTTACGAATGACTTAAAAAGAAACCAAGGATCAGAGATCCAAAAAAAGGATACTTGTAATTTTGAATCAGTTAAGGTATTTCCTCTTTAAAACTCATTGAACAAAAGTATGACCGCGACTTCTAATATCAAGATTGAGATGCAAGTTTTGCCAAACATTAATAAAACAATATGATGTTGCCGAGTTGGCCGAGTGGGATATACCTCGACTTTCAATCTAAGGGTCGTGGGTTCGAATCCCGGCGTGCATCAATGAATTTTTCTGTTCGAAAATTTATTTGCGCATCAAAAACACGTGCTTACAACGGTGAAGGAAAACATCGTGAGGAAACCAGTTAGTGTTCTTATAAGCGGCGATGGGCTTGCAACCTGTCACGTATGGAATGCTAACTACTGCAAAATGTGGGCATGTGCCAAATATATCTGAAGATCTGAGAGGATGTCTACCATACTTGCGGATTACAGTCGTACCTCGTGATCCTATTTTTTTTTTTTAACAGATTGACCTGTCTGCAAGTTAAAATAAAATCAGAATACAACCAATGTAAAAAGTAGTAAATCTCAGTGAGACTGCACACTAGCCTGGTGGTGGTCGGGACACGCGACGTATCTATAGCGCTCTAAATTTTTGTCGCCGCTCGTGTGGCGTTTCGGAATTTCCTATTTGCTCGCGTTCACTTTATTATTGTTGCTTTGGTACCTACTCGTATGTGCTACAATGTCGGTAGAATAATTTACTTTTGTCTCTCTGATTCAAATATAATGTTTGGATACCTCTGACGACCCCTGTTAGAATTTTTTAAGGATCTGAACGCTTGGAAATCTGAGAAGATTTCTACTGTACTGTTACAATAAGTACAATAGTGATCAGAAATGTTATTTTTTTTTTTATTTCATATTTAATAAATCAACCATTGAAAATGGTTCATTCTACTCGTAAACCGTAAACTGATGAAGACAAACATACGTACCATTGGTCGTCTGTCGTTTCAGACATGTAATTCCTTAGTATTAGTATAGATTCTGTTAACGGCACGTCTAGAACGTTCTGCTAGATTTATGTGCGCACTTAATTACCGGCGTCGGCAGCCGCTGCGGCCCGCAGCCGAAGCGCTGCGTTCTGTCACTCCGAACTCTTAGTAAAATATGATCTTTATTCATTCATTACTGTCATATTAAAGAAATTTTTTTTTAGTTTTTGACACACTAGCTAAAAGTAGCCAGTTTGTTACAACGGTAAAGTATCAACAACAGTGCGCGATGAGGTGTGAATGTACTTGTATGAGCGCGCAGTACGAGTATATTATGTCTAAAACGATAATATGATGAGATGACAAACAAAATATAGACACTAAATGAAGTCGCAGTGAAATTTGTGTAAAAGAACTGCTATAGCTTCTGTCGAGGGAACGCTCGCGAAACGTTGCGATCTGCCGCGACTCCGCGACACTCGCAAATACGAGTACGTCCCTCTTCGCGTTGCAACACATTTGTTAGGTGCGATTTTGATTTATGAGTTACAGTGAATTGTCATACCTACTAAAGAAGGTAGAGTGATTAAAAAAAAAATAGGATCACGACTGTAATCCCTAAGTACGGTAGACATACTCTCAGATCTCCAGGCGCTTAGATTTGACTCCTTGAAGGTGTCTAGAGGGGGTAGTCAGAGGCACGTCCAATTATTATATTTGGCACATGCCCACATTTTGCAGTAGTTTACAGTATTCCATGAGTGACAGGTTGCAAGCCCATCACCGCAGTGACAGGTTGCAAGTATCTATTTATATTTACCTATATACATTTCGGTATTCATAATTAAAGTTTTTTAAATTAAAAATAAAATAGACTTCGACTGGGAATTTTAAACTGTTTCGGTATAATTTAATTAAGATTTTCGAGGATTTATAAAAAATATCCTCGAAAATCATAATCAAATTTATACGAAAATAGACTAGTCTGCTTTCAGTTAAATCTTTTTTTTTATAAAAACCTAAAAGAGTTAGAAAAGTGTGCTATCTTCATTATTAATTTAAAATTTGCTTTAATACTAAGGTACTTATTAATATCACGTCAAGGTTATAATATTTAACTCAACTATAGTTAGATTGTGGTGACAGCAGAACTGCCACCAGTGACTAGTTTTTAGTTACACAATATTTCACGTCAAAAAAGCAGTAAGGGCGATCAAGCTATGCATCAGTGCGGATTGCCAATGAACGTTCTTTCGGCTGATCGTTTGAACTGTCATTGTGAGCGAAATAGGACGTCTACACTACACAATACACATGTATTATGGTATGTTGCGCACTGCGTGACATACGCGCACTTTTTACGAGCTTTGTTTGTTTATAGTTTCGGACGCACGTTTTATCGCGAAGCAACTTTATTATTTTGCCTTTGGTTACTTATGGCAGGTATTTGTGCATCGAATGTATTGGACGATTTGTTTTTGTGACGTGCACGTTGAATATAGGCTGAATATTTCGTTATTTTTTTTAATTATGTAACGTGTTTTTATCAAATTGTTGTTGATGAAAATATAAATAATAATATTCTACTATTGAAACTAAAAGCATTATTATTTATTGCTACGCTGTAGCACTTTGTAGCAAGTAAATTGTGTAATAGGTTTCTTCAATTAAGTTTCTCTTCTCCTAAATGGGAGGTGTGAGTACTTCAACTTCCAATCCGAAGGTCATGGGTTCAAATCCTGATCATGCTTCAATAGAATATCTATTTGAAATTGTATATGCGTGCTCAAAATGGTGAACTAAAACATCGTGAGAAAACCAGTTAGTTTTCTTATAAGCGGCGGCGGACTTACAACCTGGCACGTATGAAATGCTCACAAATATGGGCATTGGCCAAATGCAATGTTGGAACATGCCTCTGAGTACCCCTTTAGACACCAATAACTGAAATACATACATACGAGTATATACATAATAATAGCATACTACGTGGTTATTTATTTTAAATTAAAGTGAAGGCATTAAGTTTAAAGTGTCTCAGTTACTCGTATGTTTATTCCAATCCGTCTTTAATAAAGAAACTTCAACGAACATCATTCTCAGGAATTGAAAGGAAATGTTTTAGATTTGAGATAGATACCCACATCGACGTCGTCTCAGAGCTGAGAGGTATAATATACCTACCATAACCATAGAACTTGTAATAAAATGTTAGTTCGTTTGTATGAGCTAGTGGCCAAGAAATAGTGGGTTATAGAACCCTTTAGGATCTTTACGAAAACACGGCTTTTCTCACAAGCGTTATGTTTCATGCATTGATCGCTAGTTTCCAGTTTAATTGAAGGGTAAGGGAAGTAAAACACTAACATTTAATTTATTTTGTGAAATAGGATCTGATATTCAATTGCAAAAGTAAGTAGAGGTACCTAACCTTAAAATACAATACACAAACTAATCAAATATACAACTTCTTAAATACACAAGGGCCTATTCTATTATCTATTCTATCAGTACAAGCTTTGCTTAGTTTGGAGTTGGATAGCGCTCTGTGAAATGTCCATAATTTTTTAGGGTTCCGTACCCAAAGGGTAAAAACGGGACCCTATTACTAAGACTTCGCTGTCCGTCTGTCTGTCACAGGGCTGTATCTCATGAACCGTGATAGCTAGACAGTTGAAATTTTCACAGATTATGTATTTCTGTTGCTGCTAGAACAACAAATACTAAAAACAGAATAAAATAAATATATAAGGGAAGCTCCCATACAACAATCGTGATTTTGGCATTTTTAACGCCATCTAGTTTAATTTGATGTTACTACGTTACTTCTAGTAAACTATAATGCCAATGAACCATAAATCAATGAAAGATGTGGCGCAATTGCGCTGGCAGGCGGCGCCACTTTACCGACTTTACCGACTTTATTCAACTCAAAAGTATAAAATTGAATGATTGAATTCATGTAGTTAGGTAAATAGGTACCTAGGTAGATATTATTATAGATAATAGTACGGAACCCTTCGTGTGCGAGTTCGACTCGCACTTGGCCGGTTTTTTTTTACTTTCTTTCATTTAAGTATTATAAATCTGTTGACGTCAGGCAAGTTGCCGGTTTTAAAACATAAGCCAAATCATGTTCGCAACACGTTTGTCAACATGTGTCGATCCTACAATAAGTGGGAAAAAGAGAAGAAAATTATGATTAAAGTGTAAAGTGTCCATAGTGGCTAAAGTTTGATGTTTCTCCTCTGAGGTCTGAGATAGGGACTGAGAATTTATGGTTGGATATAAGAACAGCGGTAGGTAACCCGAGACCTCGATCGGTATAGCTGAGTTGACGCGGGTTTATTTAGGGCTTGCGGATACACTTGCCTGATTCCCATATAAAATTGTAACAAAATGTGGAAATAGGTACCCACTCGTGTGCGTAGTGTCTATCTACACACATGTGGAATACCCCACACACATGTGTAGATGATATTTGATGACTGGCCCACATTATAAATTTGAATAATCTGAGCGCCAAGAAATCCGGGAGAATGCCCACCCCTGAGTATTTACAGTCGTGAACCTATTTAAGTTCTATCACCGTCCTATGCTGCAGCTTTTAAGGTACGTAGTCGTAATTTCAAAAAACCTAATATGTTCTTCAAACAATGAATGGTTTAACTAATGCGAGTAAACCTACTCACCTAAAGATAAAAGAAAGTGGCAAATAAAGTGTCACTTTAAAATTAGCCGTGAAGAGCGTTTTTAATTTGTCATGAAGTTACGCCGAATGTCTCTCTCAGCTCTCAGATCTTGATGCATAGCTCTATTACGACGTGATTCGAACCGCTCAGTAACGAGTTAAGTTCAGTCCTATACGTCACAGATTGCTCAGTAATCCCCTCACTGGCTTCTCTAGGACTTGTTGCCTTTGTACGTTCACGCGATTGCACGTTTCACATATAATCGATTACCGAAACCCTTTATTTGCAGTAAATTACAGCCAATTAATCGTTTTGTTGCAAAGTCAATAAGCATGCATTGTATAAGACTTTGACTTTGAATTGACGTCTACTGGCTGAGCTCATTTTTCAACAAAACTCAAACGTTTATTTCCATTGTCATTCAGCTTCAAGCCAGTACAAGTGACAAAATAAAAAATACTAGTGACACTACAAAAATATACTTATTTTATTGGAATCGTACCGTAATCTTAAATCATTTAGCAATAATCGTATCGTGCAGATGGCAGCCGAGCGTATGCAAAATGGCACTACCCCTGGCTGGTCTGGCGTCTTTAGATCTAGACTAGATGGATCGCGTTGGTTTCTTACCTCCACTTCAACTAATCCGCTTTCCGCCGATACCGCAAACTGAGCGAGTGTCAATTTTATTGCGAAATTTGTGGTATTTCATTATTTGGAACCTACTTACCCAAGACCCTTAAAAGCCGTGTTGGCCAAGTGGGAGGTACCTCGACTTTCAATATGAAGGTCGCGGGTTCGAATCCCAGCCATGCATCAATGGATTTTTCAGTTCGATTTTTTTTATTGAAAACATCGTGGAGAAACCAGTGAGTATTCTTGTAGGCGGCGACGGGCTTGTAATCTGTCACGTGTGGAATGCTAACTACTGCAAAATGTGGGTATGTGCTAAATGTAAAGTTTGGACGTGCCTCTGACTTGACCCTTTAGACATCTTTATGGATCTGAGCGCTTGGAGATCCGAGAGGATGTTTACCGTAGTTGGGGACTACAGTTTGAGTCGTGCGTGATCCTATTTATTTATTTTATTTTACTTAACAAAGACAGCATCTAGCAGTGAACGGTCACAGCAGGTTTTACCAATTTGGGTTTTGTATATCATATTTAGTTGTTCGCGAGTGTCAATTGTGAACCATGCCAGTGTCAGGGCCGCAGACACGATCGCTGGCTTCCTGCCAGCCAGGACCGAAGCTGGGGTTGTTACATCCTTGCGCAAAAACTATATATATTTACTGAGAAGCTAATCTGTCGACGCATTAGTTTGATCTGCAGCTCTAGCGAGCAACCTAGGTTAAGCAATATTTTCAGAGACAGACATTTACTTCAATGAAACATAATGATGAATAGAGAGACATAAATAATAGGATACTACGACTACAGTTACTAGTCGTAGCCTGAAGTTGAGAGGAGTTTAAAATTATTTATTCGCGCTTCGCCAAACATAATATACATTTTGAACGCAAAACGCGACGGAACCCAAAATATTTAACGGCTGGCTTAAATCGCAAAAAGTCTACAGATTAAACTGTTACTTTTCCGCAGTAGCTTTTGTTTAAAAACCTCTCCCAGTAATCCCGACAAGTTTATCGCGATGCAAATAACGCTATACATCGACGCTTACGCGCAGTCGACTCGCGACTCGCGCACAACACAATGCAAAAACTACGCAACACGATCGTGCCACCCGTTTGAAGAATTATAGCACTGAGGACCGCGCACTATCAAAAACATTCGCTGCGACAATCTAACCAAACTTCAATCTTATAATACTAGGAAATAGCGTTGAAAGTAAGTCAAGGAAAAACTTTATCCAGTAATCCGCGAGTACGGACTAACTGCTTAATTATGCATCCGCGGTCCCCGGGATTATGTTTTTATTTTGGGCTCAGCATTATAAATTCCTTAGAATATTCGCTTAAGCGCGGCTTTATCTAGGCGCGGACAAAACGGACAAACCCACAATTAACAGAGAAGGAAATAAATAAAGAATGATAACGTGAGAGTGCTTCGCAGTTGGAACTTCGCTTTGCATAAAAAGTCACTTACAATACGTATAATATATAATATATTCAGTCCATACCATTATTATTATTCGTTCAATTATATCAATTATAATTATATATTACTATTAGACAAGTAGGTAAACCTGTACCACTACAGCCAAACATTGAACGAT
The DNA here is from genome assembly GCA_912999785.1 of Hydriomena furcata. NCBI lineage: Eukaryota > Metazoa > Arthropoda > Insecta > Lepidoptera > Geometridae > Hydriomena > Hydriomena furcata. The sequence goes on from OU538834.1 coordinate 14,657,019, forward strand.
TGTTTCCTAACATTGAATCAAAAATAAGAAATTATGAAATAAGGTGTAAATATTATTTAATATAGATGATAAAATACTTACTTATACTTATATACTCATACTTTTTGAAATAAAACATTTGCCGACGTTTCATTAAAAGAGGTTCATTCAGCATTTCAAGGAAAGTTGTGATAATAAGTACTTATATTATAAATATAAAATAAAAAAAAATCACTACCTACCCCTCAATTTCTTTTATTAACTGCAGCAAAACTAATTTAAATTTCCCATTACAGTCCATCGACTTCGGCAAGAAATCGAATTCCATTGCAACCGGAAACGGAAGTAAAATCTGCATTTCCTCGGTTTCTTCCTGGTTAATGCAGGAGTGAAGAGGCCGAGGACATAAATCATGACGTGAAGGTTTTTCTCCGAAGCCGGCGGAACTCTGGCACGGCTCCAACTGCACGGATTGAGACGTTTGTAGACAACACGGAACCCAAGTGTTGGGATGACATAACTTTGGTGAACTATTTTCCAAATACACAACAAACAAAGACGTCGGCGTCATCTTCACGCTGCAACCTTACTAATTTTTTACTCTTAACTACATACTTATTGGAAATTATTTGGCTTAAAATTATTAGTCTTTGGTTTTTATCATCGATGATATATATTGAACTCAAATACATTGTAATGTTAGCAGTGTAGCGTCAAAGCAAAGATCTCTGTGGTAATTTCCCAGCATGCTAAACTAACTCGCAACTACCTCCAGTAGCCTATCAGTAAGTTGCAGTAGCATTGCGATCTGACTCTGACTCATAGAGCATGGAATTAATAACGGCGCTCGAATATTTCATTAACGAAGAAGACGAAGGTTTCGTCATCTTGGGTAACGTTAATAATTCAAAAGATGATGAAACGATGTGTAATTACAATCGATAAATATGTATTTTACAATTTGTACAACTTCTAACAACTTCTATCATATTCAAATCTGTTCCTCACGACCAAGTCTACAAGAATCAGGCAACAAACACGGTTTGGGGCCTATATTTTTTTTCACATGGGGGTTAAAGGAATCGCTATGAGAACATTAGTTTCTTGCTCTACGGAGTGACCCAAACATTGCATAGTGAGATAGAACAAACGGTAACTGGACCAAGTTTCCGCCATTGGCATTTCACATTTGACGACACGATACTGATACCTTTCGGCGATGTTCCCATACTTATACCCATTTTACCACTTGCTACTATTTTATAGAATGTATCAAGGTTGGTTATATTGTTATTATTCCACACGATGTGAAAATACCCATGTTATGTTTAATTTAGGGTAGGTACATCAACCTGGCTCCATTGGTCAAACAAAATGTAGCTGGTTTGACTCTAGTTAGTTAATTATTTTTTGACTGACTGTCGATTGTAAGCCGACCGAGCTATTATTAGCAATATAAAAATTCGACTTCAAAATATATGTAAAGGGTACCTAATTATGACGTTTCAAAGTGATCCTTGTGATTTTATCGAGTTAAATTCCTTTTTAATTTGAATAAAAATTTGCATTTCGGACAAATCGCGAGCATTTCTTCAGCTTCTAACAAGAAGCGTAAACGTCTTTTTAAAACATTATCATTTTTAGGTCCTAGATTTTTACTTATACAGATAATCAGGTCGAAGATTTTCTATTTTTATTAGCTATATAATTATATTTGTTAAACATTTGTAGATGAGCTCTTAGCGAACTAATTTAGTGGCGAAGACGTAAAGAGGGGGTCGTGCATCATCGGGCATTAAACTCGAAGCGGCCGAAAGTGCTAAGTTAGATTGCTTACCTAACTCCACCAACTCTACTATATCACCTTAGAGCAAAGCCACGGCTTCCTATCAAACAGAGTGGAATGGCGACCGGAGTATAGCGGACTGTTTGCATCACATGCTAATATTTTGAGCATATTCAAATAGAGGGCGCCTGCACTTCACTCACTAATACACACACATAACTTGGCTAACTACTGCAAAATGTGGGCATGTGCCAAATAAAATGTTTAGACGTGCCTCTGACTAACCCTCTAGACATCTTCAAGGATCTAAGCGCCTGGAGATCCGATAGGATGTCTACCGTACTTGGGGATGACAATCGTGATCCAATATATATATATTTTTTTACTTGAAACTACTTTCTCGTAACCTTAATTTAGTAAGCGTTAAATGAATCCATCGGTCATGGCGGTGCCCGTTTCATGTGAAACTACGACTTAGACACTTAGAATAACGTAGTTTGCTATATAGTACCTAACGCACTGCTCTTATAGCGTTACAACTTCCATTTGTAAGGTTCTTACCTGGTGAGCTGTCACCCTCAAAGTTGTTAGTATTGTCATACAATAGTGGCACACTTAATAATAATGATTTGAAAGGGAACAAGCGAACTTATCAAAATAAGAACACGTTTAACACCAATTTATTTTAATCAATTGGCTATATTAAAATGTTTCCTAGTCACTAACAGCCCTTTCGCTTACCGTCTGTAATATTGAAATTGTCACGTGGTTTGTTACTGCTTAGATAAACGCGTAGTTAAAACAAAAGTTGAGAATATACTCGTAACTCAAGCGGTACCATTCCGCCGGGAACAATAATACGAATATTTTATTGTGTAAATGTCCCGAGGTCCGACACAATATTAGTAACATCATGTATTTGTTTTCTGTTAGTAGGTTCGTTGTACAACATTAAATAAGCGATAATATTTAATTACCTACAACCAATAAGTACGTTCAATAAATAGAGACCTAACAAAACCAGCCACCTAGACGTCCTTACCAAACATAGTGTTAATTTCACACTATAATTCGTCCTTGATATGGTATCCGTAGCCACATGTAAGTTTAGTAGTGACTTCTACTCTGTCTCCATCCAAAAAGCCTTATTGGAACCAATTTAACTCATTCCAATTACTGATCGCTTCAAAAACATTTCTACGAAGATTCGTAAATTGTCCTAGGTAGTATAATGTCACAGTCAAACTCTTAGTCGATTAAAACTACATTTGTTGGTTAAAGTTGGTCTAAAGTATTTTTGACTGAAAAATCGGTCAAGATCACTTTTGATTTTGCAGTCAAAAGTCAAACCCTCGGGTGTTATTTATAAAAAGCAAAGAGCCAAAAGCTTGCATAGGACATCCAAAGTGGTTTTGACCAATATTTCAGTCGAAATTGTTTTTAGACCAACGTCTTTAGTTAAAACTAGATTTGACTGATTTTCATGGTTAATAGTAATTTTGACCGGTTTTGAGTTTTGACTGTAACATATACATACAAGTGGGCGACCTCAAACATGTAACCAAGTTGACCCAAGCCTTTGGGGCAGGGGGCAAGCCGGGGGCAGGGGACCGCTGCTTGTCACGAAACTTACCGTCAAGTTTCGAGACGCATCACTATATTTAGTTGAACTTTATGATCCCAGTCCAAAATTGTGGAAAGCGAGCGGAAGGCGGACTAAGGGAGTTTGAAAGAGGGGTTCTTCGAAAAAGTTAAGAATTGACAACAAGTTTAGTGACCTCCATTGTTTGAAATCGGCTAACTGCTAGCTAGTTATAGTCAAGAATAAAGGCATATATATCGTATGATACAAGAGGGGTTAAAAACAGCTGCTTCCCCCCTTTTAATTCAATTACTGCGTCGTCTGATTAATCCACTAACATCTAACACACCGAGGCAAGTCTCTATAACTACAAAATAAAAAAAATCTAGTTAGAAAAGATTGTCTCTTGTAATATAAATAATGTTAATGCAGTTAGACAATCTAAAATCAAGTCAATTCTACAAAGATATTGCCCCCGCCCTGAGTACACCAAACACCCGACCAGAGTTAAGTTTTAATCAAGAACATTAATTACGAGGACAGCGGCAACTTTCACACCCTTAATTGATACTAGGATCAGGCGATTTCGGTGGCACTTGTCAGCCAAAGTCGAACTAACACCGAGAGTATGATGGGCACTTCATCTAGAGACATGTCGATTAGGTTTCAATTATTGCTACAACAACTATATTATTATATCCTAGGAAGCAGTGAGGATAATGTTTTTTTTTTATTTTTCTATTTATGATTTAAATTATATATAATACATACGAGTATATTATAATACTCGCTTTATTATGAACACTAAAAATAACTCCAAAATATTAAAAAGAACTAGATAACTAAGAGCGGTGAAAAGATCAAGCGAGGCTCAAAGGTCAGGGGCTTATCAGGTACAACATTTCAAAACAAGTGATGTCATAAATGTATTTATAGGTATCTACTTGCCTATAGTTATCTATATTTACCATTTTTTATCAGCAACTTTTTTATTGACCTTCTAATTACCTACTCAATAAATAAAATAATTACCTTCTCGTACGGTATCAAATTCAAATTCCAATTCAAATTCAAAAATCTTTTATTTCAATAAAATCACAAGGATCACTTTGAAACGTCTTAGGAACTAGGTGAAGCTACGCCGATTCCACGCGACCAAGCCTAGAAGAATCAGGCAACAAACACAGCTTGGGGTCTACCTTTTTTTTAATGAGCCAATCAAACAAGGTGAAGGCTCAAACAAGAATAATAATTAAAAGTACTACTCAAGTACGTAAATAATAAAAAAAATAAAAAAAATAAAAAAAACTAAAGAGCCTCAGCACAAATTCAAAAAGCAGCACACGTTACACAATATCTAGGAGTATGATATGAAAACTGATATACCTAAGAGATAATTTGAATTAACTATCACTGGATTATCACTCTCTTCCAGATAACCTTAAGGAGAAGAATCACGCAGGTTATTAAAACTTTTCCATTTGAACTTCAGACATTTCACTTAAAGTGATGAAACTGAAAAACAAACAAGTCACTCCTCCCTCACAAAGTAGTCAGCCATTTGAAATAGACGAAAGTTATATTCACAAAACTTTATTGCAGCATAAACGTTATCCCAGTTGCCTTGTTGAACTTGCCTCATTTAAAAGTCCCTAAAAAATTGAATTCTCCGATACGCGAGCCGTTCCATAAAGTTGTTTAATCTGCTAATCCCGAGTATGCGAGCTAAGTTGGAAATAAGGAGCGCCTTGCTCTGCTCGACTCCTCACAGGGACGAGGATTACCATCTTTAGAACTCTGTTTATTGCTGTGATAAAACCCTCCATTGCCACTGTGGAAGCGGAGGACAAAGCGAGCCAAGTGGAGGTGGAGGTGGAGGTGGAGGTGGAGGTGGACTATGTTTGATTGCAATCGAAGCGGTATCTTTTAAAGCAAAGGAGTTTTGCGTAGGCAAATCGATGCTCATAAATTTGTGTTGTGTTATACAACAGAACTGTATGGTACTGTTCGAGTGGCTGACTAGGTGCAGGTGCCTGCTTGTCTATTTTCTTTATAATCGTTTTAGTTTTAGGTGCACAAGTTTTGTTAATCAGTCTTTTTGGTGATAGTAAATCAAGTCTATCTACTGGCTTATTTCGTAAAAATCTATGATTATCATGTTATGGCTTTCAATGCTATTATTATGGCTATGAATGGAGTTTAGGTACATAGATTATATAAAACTTAATGTGAAATTAGTATTCTCTAAAATGTTATTGTTATTTATGATGATTTTTACGAAATAAGCCAACTGAACTGTTGATCGTAATCATCTTCAATTGTTAATAACTAACATTTTGCGAATAACAAAACACTACATGAAAGATTGTCAGTTAAGGCTTATAACAAGAAGATAATGAGTATAATGTATTTACCTATCAAAGAAAAATTACTGACAATATACCTACAGCGATTAAGTGATGATCATGACGCTGATGCGATGATAATTAGATGATACTCGATAGCTGATTACTGACACGATCGGTTAGTACTCAGCGTTGTAAGTACCTCTGCCTGCGCTCACAAGCAGATAATTGATTAAGTCGGCTGTTTGTCCGTCTGTCCGTGCTTGATTACCTTAATAGAGTGCTCTCGTGCAGAGCTCAAGCTGCTTAGCACTAGTCTGAATGGACTTGGAATCGCCAGTAACTTCAAATATGTACAAAAAATAGACACTATGATTGTCGGCAAAAACAGGTTTTACTGTGAGTCATACAACGATTGCGTCAACATTGTAATCAATTATGAATTTACCTACCTACCTACTTGGGTAGACCGTATCATTTTTAGGGTTCCGTACCCAAAGGGTAAAAACGGGACCCTATTACTAAGACTTCGCTGTCCAGACGGACAGCGAAGTCTTAGTCTGTCTGTCTGTCCGTCTGTCTGTCACAGAGCTGTATCTCATGAACCATGATAGCTAGACAGTTGAAATTTTCACAGATTATGTATTTCTGTTGCTGCTATAACAACAAATACTAAAAACAGAATAAAATAAATATTTAAGGGGGGCTCCCATACAACAAACGTGATTTTTTTGCTGTTTTTATAGATAATGGTACGGAACCCTTCGTGCGCGAGTCCAACTCGCACTTAGCCGGTTTTTTCAAATTATATTATTTTAGTTTTATATTATATTATATTATTTACTGATGGACGTCAGTAGATCATTGGTGGATATGACGTTTAGCACAAAGATGGGCAGACGATATTGTCACAGGATCGCGTTGGATGATCAAAACTAAGTGAGGCCTATAATACTTAGCAGATGGAGAAACCAGGCTGTGGGTTATGATGATGATACTTTATAGTTTAGGTGTTAACGTAGTATAATCGATACCGTTTGTGTATGGACTAGTAGTTAATATAAAATACCCAAATACGAGTAGATGAAAGCACCAAAGGCATATTGCTCTTCAATTAAAACAAGCCCTAACCACAGACTGTCGCCCCATTTGTGAAGAGACCCTAATCAACTCGCATGTTAAACCTAATAACCTCTGATGTCTTGTAACCTTTTCATAGGTACAAACTATACAGTCTAGTACATATCGGCATACCGAGTTGATAGGTACTACAATAATTAGGCACCTAATATTTTATCATGTTTTAGTGGATATCACTTTTAACGACTTGATAGCTCTGTATTTATATTGTTTATAGCTATTACCAGCAATGATTTTACTTTGGGACCAGATAACAAATGCTTTATCACAGAAATGTTTGTCCTGGATGGCATTTGAACCCACAACCTACAGCGCAGATGGCAGAGCTACCAACTGACTGTAATGCTACAATCTATCATTCAATTGAATTGATGTTTTTTAACGATGATTGGTACCCAATTAGTTTTAATAGACCTGACTTAGATGAAAATTAGCTTTGCTAAGGTTCATTGTCAGCTGCAGGGGGGCTTCCAGGTTAAATGAAAGTTAGCTGGTCACTCGCGTGTATCGTCAGTGTCACCCCATCACATAAATAGATGTAAAACTATGATGCTCGCGCAATGTGAACCTGCTTGGTATATTATTTTTCAAACAATCGTGATTAGTAGACATAACTATAGATTAACAATAACCATGGTTATTGTAACATAGCCGAATCGTCGGGAAAGTAAATTAAAGGTAATTACGTGATAAAGACCCTATGTCAAAATCTATGGTTATGGCTGCTTGGTATAATTATCCTGTCTTAGATACATGCACCATACTAGCTATACATCCCAAGGTGCTGTGGGCCATTTTGTCATGAATCTGTGTAATAATTGAATTTGAATTCGCTTACGCACTTGTTAATGGGCAAACTATTCGTTGGAGCCTCGCGGTGCGTGCACTCGTAAACTCGTAAAAGGCTTAAAAGCTTTTGTTTTAGTTGGATCATGGCAATAATTTATATATTCTGTGGTTGAGTGGCAACCACACTGATATTTAGTGCCACTGAATAATGGACAATTCAATGCTATTATATATAAAACTTGCAAAAAATAACAATTTAAAAGGCTTGCCTCGTTAGGTTTTCTTAATAACATGAAACAAAAACCGATAGGATTATATTTCCATTTAAAAATAATTGTGTGAGGAAAGCTTGCTAGAAATTATGTTTCAACAACGACTTTGAACCTTTTTGTGAAATTAGTTTCTAATTAGACCCGACACAATTTGCCTTTGGCGCATACTCAATGACGTCTCGCAAGTCGCAACTAAAACTCCGATAAAATCATTTAGTTCCAATCTAGAATGCGATCTGTCGCTTTTTAGTTTATTATCGAAGTTCGAGAATATAACTACTATTACTAACGTGCCTACGTAGATGTAGGTAGGTACTACAATTGGCAATAACACCTCCAACTCCGACTCGACGTGAGTTTAGTGTTATTTAAATTACTTGTACCTACCAACCAGTTACCAGTAAATAAAATAGTAAGACACGAAAAAAAATATTATGATTGCCACATAAAATACTTGAGGGTTTGAAAGTAATGGACTTAATAATAATAATAATAATAATAGCCTTTATTTAACAATCTTAAAACATGGTTTTATAAAGTTGATATTTAGTACAAGTAAAATTAAAAAAAAAATGAAAGTAGAATATAAGTACAATTAATACTAACTTAAATATATATATTTTTCCTTAATTAACTTATTTGTTTTAACTTTATATTAATTACTTATTGACACCGGTATAGAGATTGTCTTGCGTTCTCGCATAGGCCTCCCCTAGAGCTTGCCACTCTTTCCTATTATGAGTCATCCTTTTCCAAGTGACTCCAGCATGTTTCCGGATATCGTCCTCCCATCTGAGACGTTGTCTCCCTTTCCTTCTCTTATTATATCTTGGACACCATTCCGTAACTTCTTTCGTCCATTTTTCCTTTTTGGTCCTCATCATATGTCCTGCCCATCTCCATTTTAGTTTCTTTATGCAGTATGTTACATCGCCAAGCTTAGTTTCATTTCGTAATGTTTCTATATTTACTCTGTCTTTTAGCTTGACGTTGAGTATGCTTCGCTCCATACTATGTTGACAGGTCTCAAGTTTACATATATTTTGTTTTGTTAGGTTCCATGTTTGGCATCCATATGATAAGACAGGTAACACACAAGAATCGAATACTTTCTTCTTTGCTTTGAGTGATACCTGGGGATTTTTGAATACTTCTTTTAGGGACCAATATCTTTTCCATGCTAGTTGTACTCTGTTGTTTATTTCCTTTGATGTAAGGTCCTTTGGTGATATTATTTGTCCAAGGTATGTATATTCTTCGACATAATCTATTTGGGTGTTATTGACTGTGATGGGGATTTTTTCAGTGTTCGTCATTACCTTAGTTTTTTCCACGTTCATTGAGAGACCTACTTCAGCACTCTGAAGTACAAGCTGTTCTAACATTTCTTGCAGGCTATTTGGATCCTCTGATATAAGGATTAGATCATCTGCGAACCTTAGGTGGTTTAGTCGTACTCCATTAATGTTTAGCCCATGTTTATCCCACTGTAGTTTTCTAAATATATGTTCCAGTACTGCTGAGAAGAGTTTGGGTGATAGTGGATCTCCCTGTCTGACGCCTCTTTTGATAGGGAATTGTTTGCCTACTCTTTCTGTTCGTATTTCCGCTGTCATGTTTTTATATATGTTACCAATTATTCGTATGTATTTATTTTCGACCTTTTGTGTAGCGAGCGCTTCCCAGATTTTTTCGTGTATCAAGCAATCAAACGCTTTATTATAATCCACAAAAGCCAAGTAGTAAGACATCTGATATTCATTGCATTTCTGAATAACTTGTTTTATGGTGTGTATATGGTCAATCGTCGAAAAATCTCCACGAAAACCTGCTTGTTCTTTGGGTTGGTTTTCATCTAGAATGTTTGTTAGACGGTTTAGTAATATCTTAGAAAATATTTTGTATACGTTAGACATCAGGCTAATGGGTCTGTAGTTTGCTATATTGTCTTTTCTTCCCTTTTTATGAAGTAATATAATGGTTGAGGTGGTCCACTGATGAGGTATATACTCTGTATCCAAAATCTCGTTGAAAATGTTAGTTAAGATGTCTAATATTATATCAGAGGTCCCCAGTAAAAGTTCGTTCGATATGCCGTCTTCACCTGTTGCTTTTCCTCTTTTTTGGGATTTGATAGCTTTGTCCACTTCTTGTTTCATTATATTTGGGATTTTATCATCACTATCGGTTTTGAATAGTTGATGTTGTTCGTCTGTTGATCTATCATTGTTATATAATTGGCGGTAGTAGTCCGTAGCCACTTCTAATATTTCGATTCTGTTTGTTTTCTTCTTCTTATCTTTGTGGTGTGTCATATTATCAATCCAGTTCTTACATTCCCTTAACTCGTTCCATGCTTTTTTGACTCCTGTTTTTTTAATGTGATAGTTTATTATATCATTCCTTCTTTTCTGTCTATATTTCCTAATTTGTAGATTTATTTCTTTACTTAGGGTTTGTATTTGCTTTTTGTTGATTCTTCTGTCTTTATATAAGGATTTTCTCGTTACGATCAGATTTTTCGCTTTTGGACCTATTTTATCTTTGGATTCGTTATTTATTACTGTGTTGTTTTCGAATTTGCTTAGTTCATTCTCAAGAGCGTCATACTTCTTTTGGAGATCTTTAACATTCCTTATTGTTTCTAGATTATTATTTAATAATTGTAGAATATTTTCTGCAATTGGTAAAAACATTGGTTTTCTATTTCTTTGAATGTTTTTTCTTGAAGTTTTTGGTTCTACTGTATGTATTTGTCCCCGGAGCATTCTGTGGTCTGTGTTGTAGTCGAATTGATTAACAACATCAATGTTAGAAAACAGTCTTGGTTTATTTGTGAGAATGTAGTCTATTTCATTTCTTATCTTACCGTTAGGTGACACCCATGTCCATTTTCTATTATGTTTTCTTTTGTAGTGACTGTTCATAATTTGTAAGTTATTTTGTACTGCATAGTTTATCAATCTCTGTCCGTTATCATTTCTTTTCCCAGTTGTGTAAGGTCCAAGTACATTATTCTCATTATTTTTCCTTTTTCCTATTTGACTGTTAAAATCTCCTAATATAATAACCGTTGGATACAAGTTTGGCATAATTTGGTTTAGTTTATTATAAAATTCATCTTTTCTTTCCTTCTGGGTAACCTCGGTTGGAGCATATATTTGAACTACTGAAGCTGGTTGTGTATGTCCAGGGAGTTTTATATTCAAAATGGCAATTCTATCCGATATGCCTCGGAACTCTATTATTTCATTTTTCAGGTATTTCTTAACCAAAAATCCTACTCCATAAATCCCAGGTTTTTCATTAATATGGTATAATATGTATTTGTCGTGTTCCTCTGTTTTTTCCTCCGCTCTTCTCACGTCGCACAATCCTATAATGTCCCAGTTGACGGTTTCAAGTGCATGTTCTAGTTCTAGTAAGAGTTCCTGAGACTTCATCGATCTTGTGTTGAGCGTAGCTATATTTATTTTATTTCTTGATCTTCGTTTTGCATATTGAAAATGTTGTCTATGAGGTAGTATTTTGTTGGGCTTTCCTATTGCAAGCTTTTGGGGGATGGGAATGGACTTACTAGAAACTCAATAAATCATAAACTGATGCCAATCCCACTAATACGAAAGTCGGACACGATATACTCGTAGCCATAACATTAAAGACTGACGTTTCTTTACGATATCACTTCACTACATAGTATAAAGCAAAGTCGCTTTCCGCTTCCCGCGTCTGTATGTATGTATGTATGTATGTTTGCTTATATCTTTAAAACTACACAACGGATTTTGATGCGGTTTTTTTTAATAGATAGAGTGATTCAGGAGGAAGGTTTATATGTATTAAACCCGTGCGAAGCTGGGGCGGGTCGCTAGTTCCGGATAAAACTAACTGAAGCGCGAGCAGACTATAACTATAATACCTACTACTGGACTATAATATGAACTGCTTCAAATAATATTATAAAAGAGTAATTTAGAGCAGGTAATGCTTCTGGTGTTTCTGATGTCATTATGCGGTAACCGCTTAGCAGGTGAGAAGTGAACCGGTTTGACTCCAAATTAAATTAAAAAAAAAACACAATAAACACAATTGTCCTCTACCTAGAAACCTTAGATTATAAATACAAAGTGGCTTTGTGTATAATATTACGAGGTTTGAGCTCATAAAGAGACAAAAAAAGTCGTACGTAAGTATGTATGTTGTAAAAATGTTATAAAAAAATTACGACTTTTCTGGTCTATTTTATTCTTTCATCAATTTGATTGTTCTCTGTGTAGCTACTCTAATTGTGGTGTTTGGTCGGATATTCATAGAAGTATTATTTCATCAGAGCTCGTAGAAATCAATCTCCTGCGAACAACAAGGTACGAGTATATTGTACCTAAAACAAACCTATACAAACTACAATATTAGTTTTAATTTATTTTACCTTTAGATGTGTTCTCAGAGGGTGTAACGTCATAACGAGCATTTTTCGTAAAATTTCAAATATAACTACTCTTTTAAAAACAATAACATTTATGTTTTTAGCAAGAAAATAGATTAAAGAGTTACATCAATAGCTGCAAATCACGTTTCATTTATATTCGTCAAATTTGTTCATTGGACGTCTAAAGTGAGTGGTTAAAACTGGCCTTTCCAAGAATGCTCTTATGATACTAATGCGGTACAGTACAGCCTATCAAATGGTAGGTAAACGTTTTTCAGAGTTATTAACAATATAACCTACCCTTAAAACACACCCCAAAAGTGGTGCAACGGGCCAACGGGCCGGGCTGCTTTTTGAATTTGTGCTGAGGCTCTTTAAAAATTTTTTTTTTTTTTTTTTTTTTTTTATTGTTTACGTACTTGAGTCGTACTTTTAATAATTATTCTTGTTTGAGCCTTCACCTTGTTCGATTGGCATCACACTGGAGCTCTACATAGCTATAAGAAAAGGATCATTAAAAAAAAGGTAGACCCCAAGCCGTGTTTGTTGCCTGATTCTTCTAGGCTTGGTCGCGTGGAATCGGCGTAGCTTCACCTAGTTCCTAAGACGTTTCAAAGTGATCCTTGTGATTTTATTGAAATAAAAGATTTACGAATTTGAATTTGAATTTGAATAAAGTTTCAATAGTGGAAGGAAACTCACGCTTATAGCAAATAACTACAAAAGAGAAAATAAATAAGGAACCACATTTTTGAGTTTCAAAATTATTTTGACAAAGGGGCACATTATTGTTCCAAATTCGTTGAATGTAGGTAGGTACACATAAACAAAGTGCCGTAATTTTTATTTATTGCACTTGAAAGCAAAATAATTTGCAGTCGGCAATGTTGTGTATATATGTATGTACCATATCATCACCTTTAACAAAACACTAACCCGTAGATCAAGAATATAAAAAGCGCCCTCTTGGGGATGCACGATGGAGCGAAGTGGGGTCAGGATTTTGTGTTTGTATGTGAATGTTGGGGGTTTTTTTTATTTATTTTGAATATAAAAAACAATATTATAAATAATGACCAATTTGAATGTAGCTAGCTGTAGTTGTATTGAAGCCAACACGTGACATTCTCGGCCAAACTCCGCCGGAGGAGCCGACACCGGCTGATTTTTATTCCTTTAATCACCGACAGAACATTCTGTTTTAATGAAGTCTTTTAAATTTAAATGAAAGAAGGGTTGCTAAAGGGCAATTAATGTAATGGCTATTAACGGGTATTGCCATCGATGGAATGGCGGGAAAATGGGCATTATGCAAATGAAAGGCAATAATAGCTATTGGCTCGCGCCGTGATTTGTAAAGACTGTCTGCCCTGATTCATTGTTTTAGGGCCATAAAATTAATCAAATTTTTATCGCACTCGTTAAAAATATTTCACAAACCCACATTTTTATGAAGCAAATTCATGAAAACAACAACTTGCAGCCACTTACCGCTGTACAGCGGTGCGCAGAACGCAAATGTACACCTCTATGAAGGGTAAGCACAAAAAGTAAACATAAACCTCTGTACAACCGCGCACAAAACGCGAATGTAAATCAGCGACATCAGCGAGCTAATTGTTTCCGCAGCCGCCGCTCCGCCGTGTAGCACGCTGCCATTCGCCATTCGCCATTCGCCATTCGCCACCCGCTACCAAAACTCCGCTCTCGTATGAGCAGAACGAGAAGCGGAGCGTTTCACATTGTCACATGCTCTAAAATGCTTTGAACCAGTCTCTTGAGCAGTTTTTTTATTAGAGTTTGATAATTGTAAAATGTAAAGCTGCACTGCTCTCTCTACATTTTATTTTACCATTGAGCAAGTTGAAAGCAAACTTAGTTTAAATGACGAGCGCTCAAAATGTGTGGAGACGCAAGCAACTGCTAATACAGACAGAGATCACATAGCTTGTCATCTGTAACTCTACATCGGATACAACTTAGAGCATAGAAAATGTATCATAGCGCAACAAACGATCCGCTGATCGCTTCGCTCCTTGCCTCCCAGCCCGTGCCGCGCCCGTGCCGCGCCCGTGCCGCGCCCGTGTCGCGGCCGCGCCGTGTCCGCTCCGCGCTCGCCACGTCGTGTCGCTACGTCGCAACCGCCGTGTGCAAATAATTAACTGCGCCGATTTGCATTGTTGATACACCTCGCTCTAACAATGCCAAGTTTCGACTTCACTCGCAAAACTGGATACATGTATTTTTAACTTTGACTTAATTTGTTTAAAACTTTGTAAGCTTTTTGCTCAACTTTTCCATTGTATGCCATTGTATGCAGTGCACAATCAAAGCTATCTGAAGACAATGTGCTCATCAAATAGCGAATTCACTTTATAACTTTAAAATTCAATGCCCGTTTGTAATTAAGTGGGACACCCACCCAATAAATAATATGTAATAATATTAGAAAATAACAGCACATTCCTACTTCAGACCCAGATGGGATATCATCTGTCGGATATCAGAAACTACAATTACCTACTAGGGCAACTACCGCACCGCAACACCAAAAAATTGCAAACATTTTCTCTCTGGGATCGAATTCGTACCTTATACGTCTCAGTCAGGCACTCACCCAATACGCCATCGAGGTCGTCTCAATACATCACATTATGCTTTTGTTTCCAACTTGATTCACTACTTTTCTATAGCTTGCATCGCAAAAGGAGTGAGACGTGAATGTTCATTTAAGTTGGTCCCTCCCAGCCGGAGTGACCGCGCCTCCGAATATTGAACGTACTTCAAGAACTTCAGCCTTGTTTCTGAATTAGTCTCCTTAAACCGCAGGAAGCAACAGCTTAATAGATGACAATGCTACCCAAACCATCACCGTCGCCCATATTCTCTACAATATAGAGTTGAAATTCCCTAGTTAGAGTGTTGGAATAACGCTGTCGATATTATCTTGAGAGGGACGTCATCTCAGAAGTTAGGTTTAATTAAAGTTGCCAATGAGAGCCGGTCGCCACTTAAAGTCTCCGATTTGTTCTAGTTTAGAATTGCAGTTCGGCCATTACCATTTACCTACCTACTACGCGTACCCTTTATTTACTATTAATTTATTCTGATTCTAGTAATTGGACTCCTCCAAAGCGAAAAATATTTTTTTCTTACAATATCGATTATCGACGAGACCCTAGAGATAAAATAAAAGGCAAGATTTTTATGCAGCAAAAATATTTGTCCATTTGGATTTGGCAGAGCATCAGGTATTTTTTATATAATTGTGTAAAATGAAGCACGATGGGTCGCGATATTTTTGTCTAGAAACTACGAACGAACAATACATTGTTCTGTCATTAAAAATATGTAGGTTTACGTAGACTTGCAACCGTGGGAGAAGTGTGTAGTGTCATTAGATGGTAGGTACTTAAGGGGCTCCCAGTCGCTGATTGCTCTTTTTCGAAACGAAAAAAGAAATACTTCTGAACAAGCCACATCTCCTACTTTTATAAGTATATTACTTCAGGTTCCTACCTAGATTTCTATTAAGCTGAAAACATAATAGCAGAAACTCTTCACGATAAAGATATTATTTCAAAATGATACGTTTTAGAATTTATGATCGAAATATTTTATATACCTACTATTAAAATTAACTTGGGATTTATTGTTAAAGATAGGTAATATGTAGATCAAGATTTCTATTAGAATAGATTTTTGATAAGTAATTATACATAATTTATATCATTAATTTATTCGAAAAGCTAAGGCGGACCACGCGCCGACGTGTGTTTATCGTCATTGCAGCGGTCGGTAGGATTATTTATCGAAGTAATTAAAGATGGGTACATCTTTATTCACATATACTATACATTATAAAATAGGAGATGTGGCTTGTTCACAAGTATTTATTTTTTCGTTTCGAACAAAAACAATCGTCGACTGGGAGCGCCTTAAATGAATCATGTTATGAAGGTCATGAGTATTTATACTTAGCTTGCGTTTCTTTCCATTGATTGCAAACCTGTTGTCGAACTCATATGGTTAGTGTTCTCGGTTAGTGAATGTGCCTTCAAAATGTATTTCGAGTAAATTGGAAATACCAGATTTATTTAAAGAGACATAGAACTCATAGCGGTCGCTCTCCATCAATAAAATTGTGGAGTTAGATCGGCGATGAGGAATGCGCTTATTTTCATTTGGAATTCAGCGCTCGCATCAGGTAATTTGGCAAGGTTTGCAAATACTTCGCTCGTTTATCTTGCACACCGAAATGATGGAGTTTCCAATTTTTTGACAAACCATTCTATTAAACTTTTCTCAATGCGAAATTGATCGTCCACCATGCAATGCATACGCATTTTATGAGGCAAATACATTTTTCTTGTTTAACTAGAGACAATCGTAGTGTCGCTAAGAATTTTGCATAATAACTTTATTTGCGAACTTTCACAATAATGGGCACTTTAACTATGGCCTTATTTTATGAGAAATTACGGCTACCGGTTTATCACGGTCTTATTTATAACGATGGCCGCCACTTCTGAACTACTAAAGGGTTCCCGTATTGTTCCGATTCCTATATATTTAACAAAATCCACAGCCAAATACTTCGTTAGTGGTACTAGGTAGGTACACTAGGTACACATTATGAAAAAACACGGGAGTGCTTTCATTGAATATATAACATAATTATTTTTACGTGTGTAATTTGTTTTCTTATAATGTGAAAATTTGTCTTTTAATCGAATAGGTAGGTACATAATAATAATTGTCATATGCAAAATTTAATCCACCCAAAATCAGATGGCATTTAATGAAGAAGAATGAGTATGCAGAAGCATTTCAAAGACAAGAGAAATCGGTGAATGAATGTTGGGTTGGCTACTAGAAATAAAGGTGTAGCGAAGGACGTTTTTGGGGAAAAGAAAGGGAAAGAAAATATAGATAAGGATACGTGGTGGTGGAATGAGGACGTACAAAAGATTTTGAAAGATAAGAAGAATGCGTTCAAAGAATGGAAAAGTGTGGAAGATCATGATGCTAGTATGAAAGAGAACAAAAGAATTGAATACATGGAGTGTAAAAGGAAAGCTAAAAAATCTGTTGCTATTGCAAGAGCTAAAGTACAGAGGATATGTTGTACCAATCTTTAGATAGCCCAGAACAGAAAAACCTGTACCGAATAGCAAAAGAGAGAGAAAATAATGCAAGGGATATTATTCACGTGAAATGTATAAAAGATGATGGAGGAAAGATATTAACGAACGACGAAGAAATAAGAGAACGATGGAAAGGATATTTTAAAATGTTGATGAATGAGGAGAACGATTGGAATGGATTGTTAGAGAATATACCAGTCAATATTGGTACAGTAAAAGAGGTGAATATGGATGAAGTAAAAAAAGCCGTGCAAGACATGAAAAATGGGAAAGCTGTGGGACCAGATGGTATTCCAGTTGAAGTATTTAAGTTTTTGAAAGCAGATGGATGGAAGTGGCTGACTTTGTTCTTCAACAAGTTATTGCAAGATGAGGCGATCCCGGACGAGTGGTGCAATAGTTCGCTAGTGCCCATTTTCAAAAACAAGGATGATGTACAGGACTGCAACAACTACAGAGGAATAAAGGTCATGTCACGTAGTATGAAAATCTGGGAGAAAGTGATTGCGAGACGAATGAGAGACGAGAGTGAGATATCGCAGAGCCAATTCGGGTTTATGCCTGGTCGAGGGACAACAGACGCCGTATTTGCACTTCGCCAACTGTGCGAAAAATACAGACGTGCACACAAGAACTTGCACGTGGTGTTTGTTGACCTGGACCTGGAATGGCGTACGACAGGGTATCCCGTGAGGTTCTGTGGTAGGCTATGAAAAAGAAATGAGTGCCTGGGAAGTACCTGCAGCTTTTACGGGCCATGTATAGCCGAGCCTGTACACAAACATGTCCGGTCCGAAGCTGGCGATACGGACAAGTTCAATGTGGCTGTAGGCTTGTACCCCCTGGTCTTATCGGCTTTATGCCCTTATTTGTTTCTCCTAGTAATGGATGCACTGACATCGGACATACAGAAAGAGGCACCCTAGTGTATGCTGTTCGCCGACGACATTGTTCTTGTCGGAGAAGACGCAACTGAGGTCCAGAGCAGGCTGGGAAAATGGGAGGATAAATTGGAGAGTGTCACACTGAAGATCTGAAGATTTATTCGTAAATATTATGTATACTTATTACTTAGGTAAGATAGTGAAGCCGTTTGTAAATTTTAAATGTACCTATATTTAAAATTTACAAACGGCTTCATAAAAATCCATCAGTAAAATATGTTTTGTTTGTTTCCATACAGAAAATATGGTTCTCTCAGATTATGCTCAATTCCCATTTTCAAAATAAATGGGAATCGAGCATAAACTGAGAATAGTTATGTGGTTTAGCCATACATACTCGTTTAAAATACACTTGAATGTAGCAAATTCATAAACACGTCGACCTTCGCAAAGTTCGATGTAACCACAAGTTATGCGCTAATGTTGCGCGACGCCCGGACTCGCGACGCGACGCGACAATTATATGTAAATCTGACCGAAACATTAGCGGATCGCGCTATCTGATACGAGTTTGAGTGTCGCGTACGAGGTGGTTAGGCTCAAACTATGAAGGTGTGGCCACTAAACCATAGTACTAATCGTATTTTAATTCATTAACAGACAAAGTAGGACATGCTGATAAAGTCGCCACTAAAACTGACAGTAAAGAAGAAAACTTAGGTACTCAGCTTTAAAATCATACCTAATGGAATCACTTCAACCTAATAAATTATTGAAATTTAAAAATTGTACAATGATTAAATCTTGATAGACACCACAATCATGTCAAAATGCAAAAAAATAATTGTAAAGCCGCCATAATTACCGGTTTCAAATAAAACTAATTGAAATTGATTGCAACAAATCTTTCGTGCTCAACAAGAGAAGAGCATGCTAAGATGGTGCATCGGTCCTGACCATAATGGTCACCAAGGCCTCTCTTCACTCTGTCACGAGAGTTGTTAAGCTAAATAGTATCAAGATGAGTCAGTTTGAGTGGTGGCATCTTGTTCCGTGGCCTCCTCGGTCGGCTGATGTGGTTCCGTAGCGAGTGTTATGGCGCGTCGCTAACGCGGTAGCGGTAATGATCGCCGCACACTTAGGAAAGCTGCACGCATCGCTAATGTGGGACTTTTCACGGTAATACATTTGAACTTTATGCGTTATTATACTATTATACAAGAGGGTGTGAAAAAGTTAACACAAAGTAATGTCTGCCCTACATATCTGTATGTTAGGTACTCATACTCAACCAACTGCTATAGTTTACTCAGCAGTATACACATACCAATTATATCATCATTAGCAGCGCTACGTATTTTAACTGGTGAGTCATATAATGTATCTTATTATCAGTTAATTATAAATCCGAAAGTTTGTTATGACGAGTAATAAATGTTTTTGATGAATGCAGAATCGTTTTTTCTAAATAACCGCAAAACATATAGTTTTGTTTTTTATGACAAAAATAACATAGCTAACAGTCACTACATAGTATAAAGCAAAGTCGCTTTCCGCTTCCCGCGTATGTATGTTTGCTTATATCTTTAAAACTACACAACGGATTTTGATGCGGTTTTTTTTAATAGATAGAGTGATTCAGGAGGAAGGTTTATATGTATAATAAGATGCTACCCGTGCGAAGCCGGGGCGGGTCACTAGTTAGTTTTATATAATTCGTTAGATAATCATACTACCCAAGTAAATTACAGACAGTTTCTTTTTAAATTTGATGGTTTTCAAGATAATGTAGTTTTATCACTTTTTCCGTAAAGCTCACTCAGCCCATACAAAAAGTTTAAAAAATCATTAACAACTTACCTTCCTAGCCTACCTACTACCTACTAACATGCCACATCCTCACTACCAAAGATAACCTCAACTTACCCTCGTTTTATGCGCGCCGAGCTTTTGCGTCGATCTCTCCTTCTTATCCCGCCATCATGTACCAATTTCTAAATCCATTTCCACATAACCATCTCCATTCCTTTCAAATTATGTAATCAATTAAAATCAAATCAATTTATTATTCAGTAAATCAGTAAAAATTAAATAAAAACATGTGTTACTTTTACCACAGACAAGACAGACAGACCCAGACCACAGAACACCTATGGATACAACCACGCTACAGTACGTAATCCATTTACGTGTATTTTATTGTTTTTCATTATAATTAATTTTTTTTTTGCTTACCTATATATTATGAATATATATGTTTACAATGCACACTCCATACTTCTTTGATATTCATTTATTTTATTGTTTAGTCTATTTGGTTTGGGGGCACGGTAGTGCCCCCGCCAAGTCGAGCGCGAAGCAAACACTGCCGTACCATCCTTTACTGGAACCATTTCGCCGCATTTTCAGGCCCCTATTTGAGTATCTCTGGATAAGGCCAGAACGCAGAAATTTTCGTCATCCAGTAAGCTATAATCACATAATTAAAATCCAAAATTTCAAGTCTGTAGATCATTTAGTTCCGAAGTTAAGCGAAAGCAAAGTTTCGCGTTTTAGACACTCACTCACTCACTCGCTCATGATCATCAGAATAGAACTAGTGCTTCCCATAAACTTAGAGAGCTGAAATTTGGTACAGAGTTAGGGTTTAATGGCCAAGGGAAAACTATAAAAAAAACTTGAGAGGTGTCAAGGGACACCCGGATGGAACGAAGTTCTTTTCGATTAATTAGTGAAGGAATTGTAATAAAATTTTATTTCTTTTAAGTTAAAATAATATGTTTTTTATTATTATCAAATATAATGTAATATAAACTTAATCAGTAGGCTCAATTTTTGTTAATCTAGCTAGTTAGATGAGAAACAAACGCAAAGCAAATAAATAGGTAAGTGTACCTACCTTCCTAAGTAGATACCACCTACCAACTAATGATGTTTTGGTTATCCCCTACTTGCACAATAAGTCGTTTATTAGTTTACAGTTATGTTGTACTGAACACAAAATAACGTGGGACAAGGGAAGGGGAATCAACTTTGACTTTGACTTCGACTTCGACCTCGACCTCGACCTCGACCTCGACCTCGACCTCGACTTCAACCTCCATCTCGACCTCCACCTCCACCTCGACCTCGACCTCCACCTCCATCTCGACCTCGACCTCGACCTCCACTTCCATCTCGACCTCCACTTCCACCTCGACCTCGACCTCCACCTCGAACTCGACATCGACCTCGACCTCGACCTCGACCTCGACCTCGACCTCGACCTCGACCTCGACCTCGACCTCGACCTCGACCTCCACCTCCACCTCGACCTCGACCTCGACCTCAACCTCGACCTCCACCTCGATCTCCACCTTGACCTCGACCTCCACCTCGACCTCGACCTCGACCTCGACCTCCACCTCCATCTCGACCTCCACTTCCACCTCGACCTCGACTTCCACCTCGACCTCGACCTCGAACTCGACCTCCACCTCGACCTCGACCTCGACCTCGACCTCCACCTCCATCTCGACCTCCACTTCCACCTCGACCTCGACACAATTAATAGATATACATATATATTAATACATATATTATAGCAAAAAAGTGTCGTGACAACTTTTCGTGACAACTTCTCGTAAGAATTTTTTCCGTCTAGCCTCCTTTCACAACGCGCGATAAGGAACTTCGTTCCAAAACTAGGATAATCGAAGATCTGGAGTACCTGGTGACGCTGATTAGAAAACACAAGAGCCTAACCAAACTATTAGAGATCGACTTAAACCGCCTTTACAAAAAATATTCAACTTAGTGGGCTGTAAGTATCTGATGAAGAACCCTCAGCTGGTCTCAGCTGTATTAGAGATATAGTGATGCCCCCTTTTATTATTGGTACATAAAAAAAACGACTGTCGTTGCAAAAAACTGTGTCAAAAAAACTGTCAAATAAGAAAATCTAATAAAATAAATCAATAATCCCACATTTCTACAAAAAGAAGTGAAATCCCACCAAAAACATTCTGTAAAAAACTAGCCAAGTCTCGATGGAGCTGCTTGTTTATCTCTAAAAAATAATGAAATCTAGACAAAGTCGTGCCAAGTCTGAGGTTCCTTACTGCGATTTCTTTATTATTATAGTTAATCTGTGTGACTTTGTGACTGTGACTTCACACTAAACGAATTCATAACGTCAGACCCGCATTTCTATCATGAAACATGAGTGGTAGGCCGTTTTTGATGGATTGCACTATATCAGACTTGGGATCCACCGCTGGCTTTCTTATTGTATTGGGAGCGGGCGTCACTGAAAACCGGGATAGCACCGCCGCCAGTCCCGCCAACGATTGCATTTTTCCAAGCCGAGCCCCTAAAATTAAAAAAGTAATTAAAACCTATAACATTGTCATGGCCGATCCGATTATTCAGATAAGATATAAAACAAATTAACAAGTACCTATGCAAGCTCGAGGACCATCGCCGAAAGGCAAATAAACGAATTTATTGTTCTCATAATCGAACTCGTCAGGATTAAACCTCTCCGGTCGGAACTCCTCAGGGTTGGCAAAATATTTGGGGTCGTTGTGCATAGCCTGGAGAGATATAAAGATTCCAACTCCTTCATCAATGGTCAAACCGATATTTGGAAAAGTATACGGATGAACGCTCTCTCTGATCAGGAAACCTAAAGATGGAAACATTCTCATGCCCTCGTTGAAAGTCCACTCCAAGTACGTCATTTCCCTGACGGCGTCGTAACTTAACTTGTTTCCGTACTTAGCAAGGACTCGGTCTATTTCTTCTTGAACTCTTTCCTGCACCTTCGGGTGAAATGCGAGCTGGTGCAGAGTAAAGCTGGTGGCGGACGAGGATGTCTCGAAGCCCGCCGCAAAAAAAACAAACACCTGCGCTGCAATCAGTTCGTCCGTCAGTTCCAAAGTAGCCGTTTCCGGAGTACCGTCCGACTTAAATTTTTCAATCGACTTTCCCTCTATAACTCCTTTCTTTTTGCACTCCAGCAGCAGATCTATAAAATCATTGCGGCTAGACGGTTCATAATTTCTCTGTTTCAAAATTTGTTCTACTAAGTTGATCAAGTCTCCTTCGATTCTCGTCATATACTTCAGGTGTTTACACAAGCCGGGAAACAGCTCTTTTAGGATCGCTACCAGTGCGTCCTTAAACTTGACTTTGAATATTTTGGCTCCTAGTTTCCTGAATTCTGAGTCGTCATCGTTGAGCGAGTCGGCGTCGAGGCCGAATCCGACAGCGCCGATGAAGTCTGTGGTGTAGCGAGCCATGAGATCCCTCGCATCGAGAGCACAACCGGAGGCGGCAGCGGTGAGTGCGCGTACCTGCAGCTTCTCCGCGCGCTCCACTATCAGAGGAAACATCGCCTTCAGCTTGCCCGAAGTGAACGCTGGCGTCATGCGCTGCCGCAGCAGACGCCACAGGTCGCCGTCCGCGAAGAACAGGTTGCGCATCATCGGTTCGATCACTGTTTTATGTGGGTTTAAGCCGCGCGGGTAGAAGTGCACAAAGTCCGTCAATAAAATAAGTTTACCAAGCTCGGGATCCCTTATTATCAACTCGGGTCGGGACGATCGGAAGAACCCTACCACTTTCTCGTGTGGGTACTTCCAGTACATCTCCTCGGCCACTTGAGAGACACTATTTTGCAGCGTGTAACCCTTGAAGTTATTACCGAACAAGAATATGGGTTTGTCGTGTTTCACTCCTCTCGTTGCCCAGTATTTAAAGTTTCTAGTGTTGTACAAGTAGAACGCTACTACAAGCACCAGTATGATCGCTGCCGTGATCATATTACGCGTGAACTCTTTATAATAAGAGACAAACAACAGCTCAGTCGCGGTGACTGAATGTAACTGGTTATCGAACGCAGCGGCGCCGCCGAGATCATGATATTGTACATTCCTACATAATGATACTGCGTAGGTATAATAATAAATTATCTGCGGTACCTGTTCAATAGTTTTAAAGTAGTGTTATAGTAGTAGACAATCATCGTTAAAGCCTTATCTTTATCGTTATTTTTATTTCTTGAATTACAGGTACCTACAGAGATACGTTTGTTTAAAGTCGGTACAAAATATTTGTGTGAGATGATAACCTATTTCTGTTATTTACCCATAATTGTTGAACTTCTATGTAGTCGATGTTCTTAGTACTTATCTTGTTTGCTAACGATAAGTAGAAACAATAGAAGCGGGCTATGCTCCGTAGTGTTCGCCGATCTGCCGTTGATCGTTGTTTGTTATCTGATTCTTCTAGGCTTGGTCGTGGGGAACAGGCGTAGCTTCAAGCTCCTAAGACGTCTTAAAGTGATCCTTGTGATTTTAATGGAATAAATAAATAATAATATTAAAAAAAAAATAAAAAAAAAATTGCGGTCGCGGGCTATGCTCATGATGAAGTGCAACTGAATTATCTCGAAACGTCAGCAATACAAAAAATAACGTAGTAATTAGCCGTATTTATAGTTAAAACAAAGGTTTTTTTTTCGAAAAGTTTGTAATATCTGCTAGTCATTCATTTATCTAGATGTAATTCACCGTAGAGTGGGTCCATAGTTCACTGTCCATAGTTCGCTGTCACATCTAGCTATTAAAAGCGCGCCGTAGACATCTCAGTAACCAGTTATCAACTAGATTATTCGAAGTCGGCCGCGTCGCCTGCTCGACGGTTTTTAAAGTAAAATGATCACCGCAGCGATAATATTCGTCGTCATAGCGCTGTTGTACTACTACGGCACGAGAAATTACAACTATTGGGCGATAAGAGGAGTCAAATATGAAAAACCAATCTGTTTATTTGGAAATAACATCCGTGGCTTTACCCTCCAGAAGAGCATGTCCCAGCTTGCGGAAGAGCTTTACAACAGGCACCCGCACGAGCGTGTCGTCGGCTTCTTCCGCGGAGTGCGGCCCGAGCTACTTCTGCGCGACCCGGAGCTAGTAAAGCGAGTCATCCAGACCGACTTCAACTCCTTCCACTACCGCGGCTTCAACTCGCACAAGACTGTCTTCGAACCGATGATGCGCAGCTTGTTCTTCGCGGAAGGTGATCTGTGGCGTCTGCTGCGGCAGCGCATGACGCCAGCTTTCACTTCGGGCAAGCTGAAGGCGATGTTTCCGTTGATAGTGGAGCGCGCGGAGAAGCTACAGGCGCGCGCACTCGCCGGAGAAGAACAAGCGATCGACGCGAGAGACCTCATGGCGCGTTACACCACCGACTTCATCGGCGCCGTTGGCTTCGGCCTCGATGCCGACTCGCTTAACGATGAGGATTCCGAGTTTAGAAAGCTCGGTATTAAGATTTTCAAAATTCGCTTCCGTGATGTACTGAAAGCGATTCTTAAGGAGGTCTTTCCCGAGACCTTTAAGCACTTACGGGTGCTCAAAAAAGTCGAGAATGACATCAACGCTCTTGTAACTGGAATTTTAAAGCAACGAAACTACAAAAACTCGGGTAGGAACGATTTTATCGATCTTATGCTTGAGTGTCAGAAGAAGGGAGTCATGACCGCGGAGTCTTTGACCAACTTTAAGGCGGACGGTAGCCCTGAGCTGGCGACGATGGAGCTCACCGAAGAGTTGATAGCGGCGCAAGTATTTGTGTTCTTTGCAGCTGGATTCGAAACCTCTTCGTCAGCCACCAGCTTTACCCTGCATCAGCTTGCGTACAACCCGGATGTTCAATTGAAAGTGCAAGACGATATCGACCGAGTGCTAGCCAAGCACGGCGGTAAGCTATGTTACGAAGCCGTTCAGGAGATGACCTACTTGGAATGGACTTTTAAGGAAGGCATGAGAATGTTTCCTTCTCTAGGCTTTCTATTCCGAGAATGCGCTAGAAAATATACGTTTGAAGATCTGAACTTGTCCATAGACGAGGGTGTTCGCATCATGATCCCGCTGCAGGCGCTACACAATGACCCCGGGCTCTGGGAGGAACCCGAGCAGTTCCGTCCCGAGAGGTTCGACCCTTCCAACTGCGATCACAACCAGAACAAGTTCTCGTATCTGCCATTTGGAGATGGACCACGCGCTTGCATTGGTGAGTAGATTGTACAAATTTTGCTATTAATTCCGCCTATTCAACGAGTTTTTTGTACGAATCAAGCGAGAAAATAATTATGATAAATTAAAGCCACAGGTCTCTACCGTTTGTCACAGTACTTGATCTTATCTAGGTAGGCCATAGCATTATATAACCATAAACTAACGTTATAAAACGACACAATATTTATTGAGTTGACAAGATAACTCTATCAGCACTCATATTCAACAATATCTATTGGTACTATCTATATTTCTTATATATAAAATTCTCGTGTCACAATGTTCGTTCCCGTACTCCTCCGAAACGGCTTGACCGATTCTCATGAAATTTTGTGAGCATATTGAGTAGGTCTGAGAATCGGCCAACATCTATTTTTCATACCCCTTAGTGATAAGGATGGTGTAAAGATCGGGAAAAACGGAAAGTGCTTTTTTCTGCGGGATTATTGACATTTGACAGGACAACGTCTGCCGGGACAGCTAGTAATACATATTATAAAAAGGAAAGATATGATTGTTTGTTTGTTTGTTTGCATCGCATAGGCTCCGAAACTACTGAACCGATTAGAAAAAATATTTTACCATTAGAATTATACTTTATCCCTGATGAACATAGGCTACAGAATATTTTCAAAAACGTTAGGGATCCGTATGAAAACTTTGATAATGTAACCCAACGTGTAAAAACAAACAAAAAAAAAATCTTTTATCGCGTTTGCTGCGGAAATTATTAACAATAGAGAAAAGTAATGTACTACAGTATATATAATACATCAATATCTACAAAAAAGTCTGTGATACCATTATGTCCAACTATTAGTTACAAGTTTAATTATACCACTCCCAAGTTCCATACCATCAAAAGTTATTATGAGTGTAATAATCTATAGGTACTAATATTATTATGAGGAAAGATTATCTGTATATTTGTAACGAATAAACTCAAAAACTACTAGACCGATTTCAAAATTTTATTCACCATTAGAATGCTACACTACCTCTGAGGAACATAATGCTATATTTAAGTATTACTAGAAAAAAATAGTGTTACTCGAATAAAATAATGTAACCCAAGGAGTAAAAAAATACCCTAAAATCATTATTACACGTGCGACCGACGCCGACGTCGGAGCGGACTGCTAGTACCTTAAGGCGCTCTCAGTCGACGATTGTTTTTGTTCGAAACGAAAAAATAAATACTTGTGAACAAGCCACATCTCCTATTTTATAATGTATAGTATATGTGAATAAAGATGTACCCATCTTTAATCACTTCGATAAATAATCCTACCGACTGCTGCAATGACGACAAACACACGTCGGAGCGTGGTCCGCCTTAGCTTTACGAATAAATTAATGATATAAATTATGTATAATTACTTATCAAAAATCTATTTTAATAGAAATCTAGATCTACATATTACCTATCTTTAACAATAAATCACAAGTTGATTTTAATAGTAGGTATATAAAATATTTCGATCATAAATTCTAAAACGGTATCATTTTGAAATAATATCTTTATCGTGAAAAGTTTCTGCTATTATGTTTTCAGCTTAATAGAAATCTATGTAGGAACCTGAAGTAATATACTTATAAAAATAGGAGATGTGGCTTGTTCAGAAGTATTTCTTTTTTCGTTTCGAAAAAGAGCAATCAGCGACTGGGAGCCTCTTAATGTAAAGATGTGCAGTATATTATAATTATACATCATGTTCCTACCTACCTACGCTACAGCATGAAAGATTGGCTGGGACTTTCATACCTCTTTGTTTAAATTTAAAATAATTATGATATCTATGCTTATCATTTACCGCCGACTTTAGACTTCTTTCGGATTTAAATTAACAAAATAGATAAAATGCCTACACCACACTAGTCTGTTAGTGGTATCTTGATGCTTAAACAGTTCATAGTGGCAGGCCAGGCGACGCACGTGGCTCATGTTTTTTACCGTATTATTGTTTGTTTCTAGGAGCCCGCCTGGGCCTGATGCAGTCTCTCGCCGGCCTGGCGGCTGTACTATCCAAGTTTTCGGTGGAACCAGCCCCAACCTCTCAGAAAGAACCCAACATCGACCCCAAGTCCAACATCGTGCAATCTATCAAAAATGGCCTGCCTCTCATCTTTCGCAAAAGAAAAGTTTAAGAATCATCATTAATAATTTGGTCAAAATTTGTTTGGGACTTTGCCTAAATTATTCTGTCTTTCAAAGGCAACGAAACCTACTCCTATGTAGATTAAAGTTTTAGTTGTTATATAATTTCGTAATTATAAGGTTAAAGTTAAAAGGGTTTATGACCACATTAAGTCATAGGGTACCCGTCAAACTTCTTGGCCATCGCGACCTATCTTTCGTTTCGCTCGCACCACCAAAGAGACCTATTTTTCGTTTCTGCGCATTCAAGGTCATTTGTCCAAGAAGTTTGACGGATAGTATAACTCGTAGATCGTTTGAAAGCCACATGGGATGGCAATGAGCCTCGCCTAATGTAGCTTTATTTAGTCGTAAGTACCTATCTGCAATAAATCCCTGCCTAGGGATTTGTGGTAGGTATAGGTACATTAACTAAGGTACAGAAGATGACAAGGTGAACCTCTGATATAATCTTGACTTGGCAAACATAGCAGGACTAGATACCTACTTCCCTAGTAGGAAAGTCAGAATCAAGAAAAAGATTAGAAATCACTTAGGCTCGCCGAGGATAAGTTACTACTTATCTATCGTATTTGGTGATGGGATTTATTCAGCTCTCACTCATATTCCTATTCATCCGCGTTATTTAGCTTATTACATACCTAAGTATTATTAGCACAGCGCAACAACATTAAATAAAAACATATTAAGGTACCTGTCACTATCTAGGTAGGAATACCTATTAAATTTATAAGCATACAAAAACACCTGTCTTTACCTACCTAGTCCTTGAGTAGGTAGGTAGTAAGCATTGTATTCATCAAAACATCATAACTAACTCATCGGTAGGTATACGTAACGTATAGGTACCTACCTACCTACTTATAAAATAATTAGCTACTTTTGAGCTTTACGAATACAAAATAGGTAGCACTTCACTTTATTATTATTTCCCCCCGATATTTATTGGCGCAAGGAATGAGCACACACAAGGCACAAGGCACAAAGTTGGGCAACTGCAACTGCAAAGTCTCGCTTCGCTTGCTGGCCGCCACTTCGTTTATTGCCCAATTATATGAACTGCACTTTGCTCGCAAGTTTTCAGAATTAATCCTCATACTTGGAACGAGTGCATTAACTTGCTTAATGCCATTGGTAACTCCTTACCTCCGGATTTACTAACAACTTTTAAGTTTTACTCAAACTGCGAAAAAGTCTAATACATTTTTATATCTACGCGTTTTGATAATAGTTTTCACTCAGGCGATAGCAAAATAAATAATTATGAGAATGAGTGCCGATAGTTACTGTTAACACCATCTCGTGGCCACATTGCGAACTAAAGCTTCAGTACAATACTTTTTAGGGTTCCGTACCCAAAGGGTAAAAACGGAACCCTATTACTAAGACTTCGCTGTCCGTCTGTCTGTCCGTCTGTCTGTCACAGGGCTGTATATCATGAACCGTGATAGCTAGACAGTTGAAATTTTCACAGATTATGTATTTCTATTGCTGCTCGAACAACAAATACTAAAAACAGAATAAAATAAATATTTAAGGGGGGCTCCCATACAACAAACTTGATTTTTGCATTCCAGCGCCATCTAGTTTCATGTGATGTTACTACGTTAATATAAGTACTTTTCGCGATCTCATGCGACCTCTCAAACCCCGAGCGGTCGCATGAGATCGCGAAAAGGCTCGGGGTTTGAGAGGTAAGATGAAAGAGGTTTGCAATTCCGCTGGCAGGTGGCGCTATTTTACCACTATCGGTAAAGTTAGTCGGTAAATAGATGGTAGGTACTTCACATGATCGACTAAAAAGTTTGAAATTGAATTATTGAATTCATGTAGTTAGGTAAATAGGTACCTAGGTAGATATTATTAATTTCAAATTAATTTCGAGTTTGAATCCTGGCCGTGCATCAATGGATATTTCTGTTCGAAAAATGTACATGCGTGTTACACGTGTTTATAACGGTGAAGGAAAACATCGTGAGGAAACCTGTTAGTATTCTTGAAAGCGGCGACGGCTTTGCAACCTGTCACGTGTGGAATGCTAACTACGTAGTTAGGTAAATAGGTAGGTTACGAGATATTATGAATTATTTTTTATGTTTCTAGGGTTCCGTACCTAAAGGGTAAAAAACGGGACTACTAAGACACCGCTGTCCGTCTGTCTGTTACCAGGCTGTATCTCGTGAACCGTGATAGCTAGACAGTTGAAATTTTCACAGATGATGTATTTCTCTAAAAAGAGCATAAAATAAATATTTAAGTGGGACTCCCGTACAACAAACGTGATTTTTTTGCCGTTTTGATAATAGTACGGAACCCTTCGTGCGCGAGTCCGACTCGCACTTGGCCGGTTTTTTTGTATTACTTTCGTTTCAAGTTTCAACTTATATCTTAGGTATTCCGATTTAATGATGTACCTACTTACCTAACTAAATGTTTTATTTATTTTTAACCAACTTCAAAATAAAGAGGTGCTACTATTACTAAGGGTCTGTGTTTTTTATATGTACCTACTTATGTACTTAGGTGTACCTAGCTAGTGATGTAACGAATGTCATTTTTTGAGCATTCGCGAATGCGAATATTTGCTACTGACATTCGCGAATGCGAATGCGAATGCGAATAATCCGTTTACTTGACTTGAAGGAGAAAAGCTTTTTAAAGTTTAATATTTCGCTACTGAAGTTTAATTATTAAAATAGACAAATAGGTAAACAAAAGTCGGAAAAAGTGATAAAACTGCATTATCATGAAAACCATAAAAAAAAATTGTCTTTAATTTAGGTAGCCTAGTATGATTATCTAACGAATTATATAAAAATGAACTATTTAGCTATTCATAGTTTAGATTAAAAACTAAACTAGTGTTTTTGAAGAACTTTGGAAAATAAATCTATCGAGAAAAGTTTCACCAATCGTGTTTCTGTCTTTAATTTATCTAGATTATATCCTTATGTTATCTTTGTCATAAAAAACAAAACTGTATGTTTTGCGGTTATTGAGAAAAAACGATTCTGCATTCATCCAAAACATTTATTACTCGTCTTAATGTTTTTAGTTTCGTTCATGAAGATGATTATCTAACATTCAAAACTTATGTAAAAACTAATAAAAGTTTCAGAGAAGAATTGGTTTTAGTTTGTTAAATATTAAAAAAAGTTAAGTGGTTGGCTAATTGAAGAATGTTTTTACAGTGTGAAAGAGTATTTGGAAAATTGAATTGTAACCTAATGACTAATACTTAATTCTAATTATATGACTCACAAAACATTTGCACGCCTGCGTGCAGGCTGAATACAATCTACCATAATAGTTTTAAGATCTGACATGTAAAATAATAATGTATTCTTGCAAATAAATGATTTGATTTGATTTGATTTGATTTGATTATATATTTTTTTGTTTTCTAAGTTCTAATGAGAAGTTAATTGTTAATTAGTATGAATCTGAATCGTAAGCTTAATTACTGAAAGTAGATGGTAAATAAATAATACCAAATGATAAAGTAAAGTCTGATTAATGTGATTACGAGGTTAACTTATTTTTTCTAATAATACAAAAATAAGAAATGAATGGATTTTGATTTTATTAACCTAGTATTATCTCCAAATTA
The DNA here is from genome assembly GCA_912999785.1 of Hydriomena furcata. Taxonomy (NCBI): domain Eukaryota; kingdom Metazoa; phylum Arthropoda; class Insecta; order Lepidoptera; family Geometridae; genus Hydriomena; species Hydriomena furcata. Next base: position 14,689,203 of record OU538834.1, read on the forward strand.
TATATTTTTTTCCAATATACATATTCGCAAAACATTCGCTCGAAATTTGCGAATGCGAATGCGAATGCGAATATGCAAAAATATGCGAATATTCGCGAATGCGAATGCGAATATTCGTTACATCACTAGTACCTACCTACTGATTACTGCTTATTGACTGATTTGATTTCAATGTTTTTTTCACTATCTTGTAGAGGATGACCCTGAAACGAAATGGCTTTATATAAATTTCATCGATATCGGATATGAAGATAGATTTTATTATAAAAGTAAAATAATAATAATAATAAGTCAAAGTAATTACAGGATATCATAACTTTGAGAGACATTGGTGTCGGTTCTGTTGGCACCGAGCTAATCCTAAAATTTCCTAAAATACAAGTAAGTGGCGATTACATAAAATTGTAAAATGGACACAACATTGTGTCCATTTTACAATTTGGGAAATGGATGAATCTTATTCCTATTACGGTAAAGTCTCAATTCGCGTAACCTCAGGATGACAGTTTTAAAACGTAGGCTAGTTTGAAAGTGAAATTTTGACTTTCTTATTTTTTTTTAGCAAAACCGAAATATTCAAAAAAAAAAAACTTATTTAAAAAATATTCTAAATTTAAGAATTCGTCCATTTATAGGTTACTCTAATTTAGACTTTAACGTAAGGGAATAAGAGCGAAATTGTTTTAATTTAATTTTAGGAAATTTTAGGATTAGCTCGGTGCCAACAGAATCGACACCATATTCGCTATTAAAAATTAGGAATATTTAGGTACCTATATCATGGTACTTTAAACTTTACCTACATGCTTTTTAGGGTTCCGTACCCAACGGGTAAAAACGGGGCCCTATTACTAAGACTCCACTGTCCGTCCGTCTGTCTGTCACCAGGCTGTATCTCATGAACCGTGATAGCCAGACAGTTGAAATTTTCACAGATAATGTATTTCTGTTGCCGCTATATTAACAAATACCAAAAACAGCATAAAATAAATATGTTGTCCGTCCGTCCTTCCGTCCGTCCGCAGCTTAGCTCAGAGACTATCAGTGCTAGAAAGCTGTAATTTGGGATGAATATACTTACATAATAATAATGCCAACAAAGTAGACCCTATTTTTTTAGGGTAGCTCTCCTGAACCTTAAGTTGGGATGAAGCTTTAAAGTCGAAGCATTTTATCACTTCCACCCTAAATGACTGAATGAAATTATAGACCGTTTCTTTTTAATTTTGATAGTTTTAAAGATAATGCAGTTTTATCACTTCTTCCGTCTTATCCGGGTAGACTCAGCCCATACCAAAAACCTTAATATCACCAAATAATTAATTAAACCAAATATCACCTTAAATACTAGTGACAAATCGCTTATCTAATCACATTATTCATTCATCTATACGTTATTCTAATCTACATATATCTATCACGAGTATGTTACAATCTTGACAATGATCATTATTCATCATCAATTAATTGTTTCCGATGATTGATTTCATTCAACTTCAATGAAAAATACCAGCCAAAAATCAGTGTAGCATTCTGAAAATGTATATTATTGACTCGGTAATAAAAAGAAGTCTTACAAGTTTTTTGATAAAAAAAAATATTTTGAACAATAAGACATTTTATATTATAAAGAACTTACAATTATGTTACTTAGATTATACACCTACCTATTTATTATAATATATTTTAAATGTTACTTAATAAAGACACACTAATTGCACAACAAAAACCAATAAATATACATAATGTAAAACTAAGTAGAAATAAAGCCTCATTTAATTTTATTTATTTACTAGTCAACAGTCAACAGTCTATTTTCGTGCTTGATTCTTCAGCAACGTAATAATTCTTATATTAATTAGGACCTAGGTTAGGTACCTATTATTCGACCCTTACAGATTGAATGTACGAGTAAAACTTTCAAGTGATGTCTCTTGTATATTTTACGAGTACATTATAAACATTCAGAACTTCCGCTATCAACCGTTACCGCTTTTTCCACTCTTGCGCTGAAGTTAAGAGGAATACCTCCTATGACGTTCTGCACGATGGTTGACCGAGTGTCGGAGATCAGCTCGCGCCTCGAATTTTCAGCCGGTGACACAGTGAACTTGGCGAGGATTGCGGCCAACCCGGCCAGGGACTGCATGAGGCCGAGACGCGCACCTGAGGAAACTTACGATTATATATTTCATACTAGCAGACCCGCGACAGACGTTGTCCTGTCCAAATTTTGATAATCGCATAGAGTAACGCACGTTGCTATGACGACTGATGTCAACACGGATGTCAGATTTTTTGCACACCAGCGCCATCTATACCAAAATCATCCCTTATGCGTTTATTATCATTTTGGGGATGTTTTTCGTATTTTAAAGTAGTCTATGTTTTATTCGGGCATTATATCTACATCTACAGCAAATTTCATTTTAATCCGTTTTATCGTTTAGGCCTGATTGAGGCACAAACATACAAACAAACTCACAATCTTTCGCATTTATAATATTATATCAGGATATTAGGATTGCGACAGATTTTAGTGTTTTTTGATCCAAATAATCTAAATGGTAATTTATAAGGCACACTCAGTAAGAATATCAATAAATTTATGATTACATAAGAAGTAAATTCAGCTATCTAAATGAATATTAAAGCTAATAATGCTTACCGATGCATGCTCGAGGGCCATCTCCGAAGGGCAGGTACACACACTTGTGCCTCTTCGCAACTTCTTCCGGAGAGAACCTTTCAGGTCTAAACTCAGACGGGTTATCGAAATACTTGGAGTCGTTCTGGATCGCCAGGATAGGCACAGTGACCTTTACACCAGGGTCGATGGTGATTTCAGTACCAGGTATGGTATACTTTTTCACACATTGTCGGCTCAGGAAGCCAGATGAAGGGAATATCCGCATGCCTTCCATAAACACCCACTCCAAGTAGGTCATCTCCTTGATCGTATCGTAGCTCAACTTTCCATTGTGATTCTTCAGCACTCTGTCGATCTCCTCCTGAGCTTTTTTCTGAACTTCAGAGTGGTAAGCCAGCTGATGAAGGGTGAAACTCGTTGCCGAAGATGAGGTCTCGAAGCCAGCCACAAAAAATATAAACGCTTGCGCCGCCACCATGATGTCGTCCATCTCTAGTTGGGCCGCCTCTGGGGTTCCGTCCGCTTTCACTTTCTCGAGGGACTCGATCGAGATCTTTCCCTTCTGCTGCCACTCAAGCAAGAAGTCGATAAAATCGTTGCGACCCGAAGGCTTGAATCCACGCTGTTCGCGAATCTGCCCCGTAAGAGACAAAATGTCGTCTTCCAGCTCCTGGCCGAGAAACTTATTATACTTAAACAATTGTGGGAATAAGATCTTACAGACGGAAACGAGCGCGCGCTGATACGTCGGGTTGAGGATTTTTGCTCCGAGCTTCTTGAATTCAGAGTCGTCATCGTTGAGCGAGTCGGCATCGAGACCGAATCCGACAGCGCCGATGAAGTCTGTGGTGTAGCGAGCCATGAGGTCTCTTGCGTCGAGCGCGCGCCCGGAGGCGGAAGCGGTGAGCGTGCGTGCCTGCAGTCGCTCCGCGCGCTCCACTATCAGAGGAAACATCGCCTTCAGCTTGCCCGAAGTGAACGCTGGCGTCATGCGCTGCCGCAGCAGACGCCACATGTCACCGTCTACGAAGAACAGATTTCGAAGGAGGGGCTCCATCCATCTGTGTGAGGGCGTCAAGCCGCGCGAATAGAAGTGCTTGAAGTCGGTGACGATGATATGCTTCACGAGGTCAGGGTCGCGCACAACGAGCGTGGGCGTGCAGCCGCGGAACCCACCCACGACCTTCTCATCAGGATACTGCCAGTAGACGTCGGCCGCCGTTTGCGCCACACTCTTTCTCATTGCAAAACGAGCGAATTCTGTGCCGAATAGAGGCAGCGGAGTATTATGCTTGACTCCGCGCTCCTTCCAGTAGGAGTGGTTCCTTGTGCCATAGAAGTACATGCTAATAACGATGATAACTAATAAAGCGATTACGATCATTTTGATTCGATTATATTAAAGTCTAATTCTAAAAATGACAATATTTTCTCAAGATTCTCGTTTCGAAACGTTTTGATGACTGGATACTTTAGTTTTTGTCGATCGTAATTATACTTATATCCGGACTGATAATTATGAATATTGCAACTTATCTTTGCACGCGCACTTTTGTTTTGACGTGACACATACTTGGAGATAAGTAATACTGGTAATACATCGGTACTCGTAAATATCAATTAATTTTAATATGATAAAAATCTTTGTCCTTTCAGACTGAACAGATCGCTCAATTTGATTGAGATTGTTTGTTATGGACACAGCACAACCTTATTTTTATCGTTAGTTATAGAATCGTTAAATATAGTGGACGACTACTAAAAAAATAATTTTGGATGTATGCATCTCAAGCAAGGGTGTTAAAAATGCCAAAAACTATTGGACTCCTAAAATCTTACATGAATAAACCACAAAATACAAATAATTGTACCTACCTAAAGGTTTTTAGCGTTTTTTTTTTTTTTTTTACTTAGAACAACATAATATAAGATTTTTTTGTAATTCGTTTAATTTTCGCAACAACACACAAATAATTTTTCTGCTCATTCTATCTTATACTACTTTTCATGTCAACACCCAAAAATATCCTTAGTTTTAGTTTATAAACATTTCAAGGCCATTCTGCTATAGGTCAGAGCAGAAGAATGAAATAAATGACACAACAACTATCATCCAGTAACTGGTCCTCCAGATCCTCCAGTTCAGCTATAGACTACTAAACTCGTAGATTCCGCAGATTCCGCACGCTGATCGTTTCAGTTCGCGGATTAGTTTCCGAGTGCAGTAAAAGTAGAGAAATAGAAGGCTATTCCCGAAGTTGGGGCGTCATTCCCGCTGGGGCATTACACTTGAGTGTTATTCGTTTGAGAGTTTTTAATTTACGAGGACGCAGAGTTGCGCCAATTTCGCCCAGAATTGGCTCTCTATCAAAACTTTGCACATCGCGCGTACTAACTGCTGTTTAATCTACGCTCCCGTTACTTCACCCTGGTAGTAACTGTTGTTTAATCCGTGTCCTTACTACATCAGCCTTTAGTAACTGTTGAATCATTTACGGCGCCAGAAAATAAAGAAATGGAAACCCTACCGGTTACTGGCAGGATTCGCATTTGCTTTTCTGTATTACAAATACTTAATAGTGCAGTTCTCATTTACATAATATTATTCTAAACAAGTATCTATCTATATACTTGTTTGTTGTTTGCTTGTTTTGAAATATCAACTGAAATGTTAACCACATTTTATTTAAATCTATTACTGAGCTTAGCTACAAATCCTATTTTCTTTTAGACTGCGCGTGAAACATCCTACGATAGCACTACGTTTCGTAGACGAGCTACGATATTTGTAGCGTTTCCATTCTCGACGATATATTTTTCCAAGATTCATCACCGCGCCACGCCGGCGCCGGCGCCATCTATTACTAATGTTGTTAACACTAGCTCACCTATGCATATGCATATCATAATCTGCAATCTGCAGAAACGTGTAGTCAAGTGGCCCTATTGAAGCTGAGATAATTGTTTGTTTCAATCGCGGCGCATGATTCATTCACTCTTGGTGGTTTAAGAAACTCGATAATGCAAGTACCTGCTAAAGTTGGTACCTGGTGGTATTGACCGCGAAGATTGCGTGCAATAACTCAAGCTATTACCGAGAGATGGCGTATCACCGCCAACGGTATTCCCTCGTTAAAGGAAATAAATAACCTGAAGCCCTTCACGTTTGAGTGTAGCGTAGCAAACTTCAACAGCATTCTGTCAAGCGATTGCTTACCTTATTGCAACATCAGGAAGGCTCAAAGTGACGGCATCGGATGATGAGCTCGCTGGTAAATCTCGAGCGGGCCAGCGATCGCGACGTAATTGCTCACAGCTCCTTATATTTAGTTTTATTCCTTTGTAAGACGAAGGCGGCGATCTTCGAACACAATTTGTTTTGTCGCGAGCAGGAGAAGCGCTTTGCGTGTCTCATTGTTGGGATTAAGGCTGCAAGTGAGCGCTATTGTGGCGCGAAGGCTCTATTAGCCCGCGAACCGGCTCCTTTGAGAAAGCTTCATAAAATGTTCCTAAAAAAGTTGTTTCAGCTCGAGAGTCCGGCGGCGTCGAGAGAACTAGACGTGTTCTTCGAGCTTGTTCAGAGCTTCAGAGTTCTCGCGCTCTGATCTTATTTTCGTCTCGGCCTGCGCTGAGCGCTCCCTACTCTTTACTTTATTTTCTACATAAGTTGGTAACGTAAAAAAAAATAATTATAAATTATCATTGGGTAATCATAATTCTAATATATCATCTTATAAATAGTTACTTGTATCTAATTATTTCGATCTGATTTCTCGAGTTATTTTCGTTCTCGATGCACGGGAATTCTCGAAGCCAAATTCTCGAGTCTTCTCGAGTCTCTAGGCATTCAAAGAAGACTTATAATAGGTGCTAAAATTTGAAGAAAAACTCAAAATAATGACGAAACGAACGTATTGTTATTGGCCCCAACTGAACTTGCTTAAAATAAACTAAACTTAAAATCTTATAATACGATTATAGTCTTATCAATACGTTTACTTATAAGAATTAGGAACACTAAAACACTGCGAGTGCGACATAATCATGTAAATCTGAATCTGTCAATACGAGTATATAACAATAATAGCTGGACCCGCGAGAGACGTTGTCCTGTCTAAATTTAAATAATCACAGAAAAAAAGCACTTTTATTTTTTCGAATTTTAAAATTTTTCATTCTGATTTCTGTGCATAGAAGTACAAAGTTCGATAATAAACTTTAACTCTCCTTTTTACCCCGTTAAGGGATGAAAAACAAAAAACTCTTAAAACACGTGCTTCTTTAATGGTATTGAAGAGCATAAATACTAAATTTCAAGTAATTTTGATAACAAACAACGAATTTGTCATGCAAACTTTAACACCCCGTTAAGGGTTGAAATTCAAAAAACCTTTAAAGTCATGTTTAATTATTTTATATTTTGAAATTAAATACCACATTTCATTTGTTTCAAATAAAAAAATGGCAGAGTTTCATACAAATTTTCATCCCCTATTTCAGCCCCTTAGGGGTAGAATTTCGGAAAATCCGGTCGTATCGGATGCCTACGTCCTATAAAAAACACACCCTCCAAGTTTCAGGTCTCCACGATCAGCGGTTTAGGCTGTGCGTTGATAGTCAGTCATTCAGGACAAAGCATTTTATAGGTATAGATTAACATCAGTCGTTAAAAATTATTTTAATAGCTTGATCATTAGTTAAACATAGCTAAGAAGCCTTATGATTAGGGTTTCTGATTTCTCGAATTATTTTCGTTCTCGAGGCACGGGAATTCTCGATGCCAAATTCTCGAGTCTTCTCGAGTCTCGAGGCATTCCAAGAAGACTTATTACTACGAAGATTTTTAAGTTTGGTTTATTTCAAGTAAGTGCAGTTGGGGGCAATAACAATACGTTCGTTTCGTCATTATTTTGAGTTTTTCTTCAAATTATAGTAGTAGTGCTAACTATTTAGTTAGCATTCCACACGTGACAGGTTCCAAGCCCATCGCCGCTTATAAGAATACTAACTGGTTTCCTCGCGATGTTTTCCTTCACCGTTTTGAGAACTTGTTTTTGAAGTGCATATAAATTTTTCGAACAGAAAAATCCATTGATGCACGCCGGGAACCGACGACCACGAACCCACGACCACTAACCCACGACCTTCAGATTGAAAGTCAAGGTACCTCCCACTCGGCCAACACGGCTTTTGACATAATCATGTAAATCTGAATTTATTTATACGAGTATATAATAATATTAACATCAGTCGTTCAAAATTATTATAAGCTTTAGCACTGATTAAGATAATTAGTTAAAATTAGTTAAGAAGCCTTAAGGCGCTCCCAGTCGACGATTATTTTTGTTCGAAACGAAAAAATAAATACTTGTGAACAAGCCACATCTCCTATTTTATAATGTATAGTATATGTGAATAAAGATGTACCCATCTTTAATCACTTCGATAAATAATCCTACCGACCGCTGCAATGACGACAAACACACGTCGGCGCGTGCTCCGCCTTAGCTTTTCGAATAAATTAATGATATAAATTATGTATAATTACTTATCAAAAATCTATCCTAATAGAAATCTAGATCTACTTACCTATCTTTAACAATAAATCACAAGTTGATTTTAATAGTAGGTATATAAAATATTTCGATCATAAATTCTAAAACGTATCATTTTGAAATAATATCTTTATTGTGAAAAGTTTCTGCTATTGTGTTTTCAGCTTAATAGAAATCTAGGTAGGAACCTGAAGTAATATACTTATAAAAATAGGAGATGTGGCTTGTTCAGAAGTATTCTTTTTTCGTTTCGAAAAAGAGCAATCGTCGACTGGGAGAGCCCCTTAAGATAAATAATAAAAAAAAAAAAAAAAAAAATTGCTCAAATGGGAGTCGGACTCGTGCACGAAGGGTTCCGAACCATTAATTATAAATATGGAACCCTAAAAACGGCAAAAAAATACGTTTGTTGTATGGGAGCCCACTTACATATTTATTTTATTCTGTTTTTAGAATTTGATGTTATAGCGGTAACAGAAATACATCATCTGTGAAAATGTCAACTGTCTAGCTATAACGGTTCATGAGATAGTGCCCTATGAGTCATAGGGCACTATCTCATAGGCTATGACGGACAGACGGACAGACGGACAGCGAAGTCTTAGTAATATCCCGTAAAAACCGGTTTTTTTTTCTCGTCTCGAACCAAGGCGGATTTCTCGAGTTTTCTCGAGTTCGAGAATTCTCGAGCAGAAACCCTAGTCGCGAACACAATATCTGGAGTTAGAAGCTTGCAATCCGAGCCGAATGACGAACGGCTACTTGAATCCAAAGTTTGTCAATGCCGAGCCGATGGTGTCTAGAGATGAATCTTCATCTCGACTGAGATGCCCATCTCAGCCCTTGGACTTGTGGCAGAGGCCAGAGGCCGGCAGTGGGGGGGGGCACAAGTGGGGGGTGGCTGTATTCCAAGCGATTCCATCATCGGCGTCAACTTTATAACGTCTCAAGGCAATCGCTTCTTGCTGTAGCTCAATATCTACGCAGTGCAGTAAGCGGAGAAGGAAAACTATTGACTGTCGTATCTATAGTAATTTTTTTTGAATACTATTTTCTAGTTGTGGGTTCAAATGCCTCTCTAAATAATTCATTATAAACAAGCCCTTGAAGTTGGCTCATAAAGCTTTCAAGCTTCGAACTCACAGTGAAATAGTTATAGCTAATCGTACTCGTAGTTAGGGAAATGTATATTTGTAGAAGTTGCATCAACAAGAACACTGAACAGATTTGCCAGCAGGAATTAAATTCATTGAAACGAAAAATATTCTTTAGTAGTAAATATTTCAACTGATTAAATATTAAACTGTATTATGCTAATGTTATGCAAGATGTTACTGTCCAGATCTGCACTAGGACAGCAGTTGACGAGTGTTCGCTTACAAATATAAAGTTTCAATATCAAAAATCGAGTGGCTCGAGTTGCGGCGGCTCCCGACAAATTGCCCTCATAAAACTGAGTGAACTTCACCACTCGGCCTTACGACGCAACGCGCAGCTCCGTGCTAACCAATACTCAACCCTAATACCATTCATATAGGGTTCCTAATGAGAATAATGATAGAAATTTAGTAAGTTGTATGTTCGTTTATGTTTAGCTAGCAGTTTATTCAAGTCAGTATCGAGAAGGAAATACGAATGAGAGGCGATATAGCAGATTTGTAGTTTGCGGAACGTGACGCACACAAAGTATGTGAGTACCTAGTTCAATGCTTTACAGTGATGGAAAATAAGAAAAACAATGAATTTTACGGCGAGCCTTTTGCAAAGATCTAGGAACTTTATAAATCGACTTTGTCAATTGAATACACGTCTTTTTACTAGGTATTATTCTAGATATGTCTGGTTGTCATCTACCTAGAAAATAAAATATTTTATCTACCTAAGTACCTACCTGTCTGCCTAGGTTCTTTAAATGATGTAGAGTAGAGTCAAATTCATTAGACAAGTTGCAGTTTCATTTAAATTGTACGGAATGCCAGAGTTCAATTAACAAAACAATTACCTACTCCATCATTTAAATTCAAAGTTGCATTTTAGTGCGCTTAGTAGCTGAAACATCTCGAAGGCGAGAGGCGTGATCATACCTTCTTTGCAAGCCGTTTTTTTTACCGACTTTTAAAAAGGATAAGGTTTTAATTTTTTTTATGTTTGTTATCTCAGAACTTTGGCATTTATAAACCGGAAAATCTATAAACCAAAAAAAAAAAAATAATATAAACCAATATGGAAAATATTTTTTTTTGGTTGGGAAGATATATTTCCCGTTCCAAAGTTATCAAAATATAGTTCTCATGATGGAATCCATAAGGAATTGAGGGAACTCCTCAAACATTGTAGGCATGCACATTGCACAATACACTTAGCGATTTTAGTACTTAAACAACAAATCATGCATTTGCATTCAGAAAGTAGCATTTAGTAACGTGGACTGATAAAGAAGACCACAGTTCGGCATCGGAACTCCTAACAAACTTACCTAAGACAATAAACGCTACCCTCACACACACTCACACTCACACTCACACTCACACTCACACTCACACTCACACTCACACTCACACTCACACTCACACTCACACTCACACTCACACTCACACTCACACTCACACTCACACTCACACTCACACTCACACTCACACTCACACTCACACTCACACTCACACTCACATTCACACTCACACTCACATAAACATAATAGCAGAAACTTTTCACGATAAAGATATTATTTCAAAATGATACGTTTTAGAATTTATGATCGAAATATTTTATATACCTACTATTAAAATCAACTTGTGATTTATTGTTAAAGATAGGTAATTTATGTAGATCTAGATTTCTATTAGGATAGATTTTTGATAAGTAATTATACATAATTTATATCATTAATTTATTCGAAAAGCTAAGGCGGACCACGCGCGGACGTGTGTTTGTCATCATTGCAGCGGACGGTAGGATTATTTATCGAAGTGATTAAAGATGGGTACATCTTTATTCACATTATACTATACATTATAAAATAGGAGATGTGGCTTGTTCACAAGTATTTCTTTTTTCGTTTCGAACAAAAATAATCGTCGACTGGCAGCGTCTTAATAGAAATCTAGGTAGGAACCTGAAGTAATATACTTATAAAAATAGGAGATGTGGCTTGTTCAGAAGTATTTCTTTTTTCGTTTCGAAAAAGAGCAATCAGCGACTGGGAGCCTCTTAATGCTAATTAAACGTTTTTTGATAACGTATCGACTCTATAGGTATTTTTATGATTTTACGATGTAAAACATAGATTGTTTGAAAGTTAACCCAGAGGAATAACTTTATTATTGTTTATTAAAACACCAAATAAATATTGAAATAAGTAATAATAGCATCCATAATAAGCTATTAGGTATCGGAGGTACTCGTGGTTATCGGAAAGGACGTGTAGACGTGTACCTAGTACCTACCTACCATGGTCATGGCCCACAACACCCAACAACCGCAAAAAACTACAAATCATGCAAACATTTGTCCTCTGCGGGGCTCGAACCCGCACTTAACTCTTGCGTCCTAGCCGGGCAATAGGCCGCCGCTTCGCCAATTACGGTTGACCTTTAAAAACCTCTAAAACAGATAAGAAGTAAACCTTTAATTTCGATAATGTAGGCCGTCATTTAGCGGCCGCGACTGCAATTTCAAACTTTAGGCACATTTGGCACATGCCCACATTTTGCAGTTCTTTGTTAGAATATTTGCTCACTGCTACTTTAATTTAGCAAATATTCGCAATGAATGCCAGAATGTAGATTTTCAAGAGAAGCCAATACATTAAAGCTGATTAGAATGTACTCGTGATTTAATTATACGTATACGTAGTTAGGTATTCATTCCCCATGGTCATCGTGGGGGAAAGATCAGAAAAAAATACATAGAATTGATATACTCGCTACGGAAGATATAAATAGACAGACATACTAGGTTTAGCAGAAGTCAGGATAATGGGATGCAACATTAAAGAACACGAATATTATATCTTCTGCTACAAAGGAGAAACGCCAGGCTTGCATGGAGTGAGTGGCTTCCTAGTTAAGAAAGAACATAAAAACAAGATACTAAACTTCTCAGGTCTATCCGAACGAATTGCTATGCTACAAATTAAGTATAACAATGATACACTGTCAATAATACAAGCATACACCCCTACCGAGAGAGCACCAGAAGAGGATATCGTCTCCTTTTACAAGATATTAGAAACAGCACTAAACCAGACAGGCAAACGTGTCCTTCTTATCGAGGACTTCAACGCTCAGGTTGGGCGATCCAGTGCGAACGCAAGCTTGGTCATGGGGCAATTTGGATACGGGAAACGAATCGAGAGAGGAGAAAAGCTTGTCCAATACGCCTTGGAAAACAAACTATCAATTATGAATACCTTCTTCAAAACAAGAAAAAACAGGAAATGGACATGGCTATCTCCAGATGAAAAAACTAAAAATGAGGTAGACTTCATCTTATCTAACGAACCCAAAAAATAAGGAACATTGAAGTTCTCCATGGCTTAGGATTCAGTGTAGCTCTGACTAGGCGATGGTCTATGCTAGAAAAAGAAAATAAAGGTAGAAAAACATATAAATCACAACTTAAAACAGTAGAATATACTAGCTGCTATTTAAAGAACCTGGAACAAAACATACAAAAACTGTATACACAAACTGAGGAGCACGACGTTCAAACATTCTACAATGCATTAGAAAATATCATAAACAAGAGTATGCCATCAAAGGAGCAAAAAGTAGATACTGTTGGGAAAATTATCAGTAACCAAACACTGGATATGCTCACGAAACAAACAGAACTTGTAAAAACAAAACAAAAAACTAAAGAATGAAAAAGGAACTAAGCTCTTTATACAAATCAACAAGCAAAGCACTCAAAAAAAATTATCAAAATTATAGAAACAAAATAATAGAGGATAACTTACAAAAATATAGAAGTTCCAAAAGAGCCTACAAGCAACTGACAACACACAAAAACTGGGTACAAAACCTAAAAACAAACACTAAAGAGACTAAAACTAGATATGGCATAATAAATTGTGCTACAGAATTCTACAAAACACTATATGAAATGAAAACTACTTCCTATTCTTGTACAAATCACAAGCACTACAAAAGCGACCCAGAGAAAGTTGATATAACACCAATAGACGTTATGGAAATTACGAAACATATTCAAAAGTTAAAGCAAGACAAAAGCCCAGGACCCGATGGTTTACAAAACGAGGCTCTAAAAACTGGTTCTGCTCTGCTGGTACACCCTCTTACCTACCTATTCAACAAAGTTCTTGACACTGGCCAGTTACCAGAACAATGGAAGAGATCCGATATAATCTTACTGTACAAAAAGGGTGATCCAAAGGATATAGGAAATTACAGACCTATAAGTCTACTTTCAAGTCTGTATAAGCTATTCACATCAATTCTACAGAGCAAAATGACTCCAAAACTAGATGAACACCAACCGATCGAACAAGCGGGATTCCGTTCTGGTTTTTCAACAACAGACCATATACATGTTACGCAACAAATCATAGAGAAGTATAAGGAGTTCAATAGACCACTATACATAGCTTTTATTGACTATGCTAAAGCTTTCGACACGATTTCACATGATTCCATATGGAAAGCCCTAGATAAATGCCACATTCATGACAAATATATAACAGTATTAAAAAGCATCTATAATGGAAGTACCAGCAGAGTTAAATTGGAGAAAAAAGAGGAGAGAACATACCAATACTCCGAGGAGTGAGACAGGGTGATCCTCTGTCACCTAAACTATTTATAGCAGTACTGCAGCTCATCTTCGATAATCTAGACTGGCTGTCAAATGGAATCAATGTAAACGGAAAGCGACTTACACATCTAAAATTCGCTGATGACATCGTCCTCTTCTCAGAAACAAGCCAAAACCTAGAAAAAATTATAAACTCTTTAAGTATGGAAAGTGAAAAAGTCGGGCTCAAAATGAACCAAGATAAAACCCAGTTAATGACAAACAGCCATACTAATAAAATCTGCTTATATGGCAAACCGTTGGAATATGTAAACCGGTACATATATCTCGGCCAACTTATATCATTTAGAGACAACAACATAGAAGAAAAAGTCGAACGCCGGGTGAACATGAGTTGGAAAAAGTTCTGGAGTTTAAAAGAAATTCTAAAAGGGTCTTTCCCCCTGTACCTAAAAAAATTGTTATGGACACCTGTATCTTACCGAGTCTCACATACGGCTGCCAAACATGGACATACAACACCAAAATAAAAACGAAATTAGCTACCTGCCAAAAAACGATGGAAAGAAGTATAATGAAAATAAGAAAAATTCAAAAGATAAAAAGCGAACACATAAGAAAAAAGACAAAGCTAATAGATGCTCTCAAGTACGCTCTAACACAAAAGTGGCATTGGGCAGGACATTTAGCGAGATACACGGATCATAAATGGACATTAAAAACAACAACATGGAAAGGGCCAATAGGCAAAAGAAGAAGAGGTCGTCCATGAAACAGATGGATCGACGAAATAATAACGACGACAGGAAAAGAATGGAAAAGGAAAGCAAAGAATAGGGAAACGTGGAGCAAGCTGGAGGAGGCCAATACCCAGAGTGGGGTTCCATTTATATACGTAGTTTATTAAGGAAAATATCTTATGTAAGGTTGTTGGAAATAAAAAAGGCTTATTATTATATAGTTTTCTGACAATGTTGTGGCACTTACCTACTCGTACCTACTACGGTAATTGCCACGCGTGCATAGTGCATTATTATTGTCTTACAAAATAAATAATACTACATAAAATAAAAGGCTACTTGTTAGAGTTCCGTGAAAGGTGAAAAAGGGTCCAATTATTAAAACTTCGCTGTCCGTCTGTCCGTCTATCCCTCTGTCTGTCACAGGGCTGTACTGTATCTCATGAACCGTGATAGCTAGACAGTTAAAATTTTCACAGATTATGTGTTTCTATTGCAATATTTAAGTGGGAAGTGGGGCTCCCATACAACAAACGTGTTTTTTTTGCCGTTTTATATAGATGGTACGGAACCCTTCGTTCGCGAGTCCGACTTGCACTTGGCTGGTTTTTTTACTCTGAATTTCTGCTGTCGCTATTGTATTTTGGTAATGGTCAATTTTGGTTTAAATATATTATAACGTTATTCGTTTCATTGGAAACCAGAGTCAGCTAATTAAATTTATTTCGTGATCGATAGCGAACTTTGATATCGTAATGCTTTCTAATTACATTGCGTATAAAATATGGAGTTTATCACAATTAATTTCGTTAGCATTTCATGATCACCATGGTCACAGCTAAAGTGTTCTTGTTTGTTGCTTTTGTTGGATCTTGTTATGGCGGTTTGTTCATTCATTTTTTCAACCGACCAAAAATGGAGGTTCTCAATCTGACGATTTTATGCGATCAGTTTGACGTTATATTTACTACTTTTTTTAATTTTGTCTGTCCTGATATCCTTTATTAAAGAAACCATTTTGATCATAAGTGCAAACCACTAACTAATACATCTATTGCAGAGATCCCAAACAATGTGGGCATCATCGGTGGTCATCAAATAACCATCGAAAGAGTTCCATTCATGGTCTCCCTCCGGCTGAACGCAACCTTCCACTGGTGCGGAGGATCCATCATCAATGAAAGATTTGTTTTGACAGCTGCTCATTGTATTGTACCGTAAGTGCCATTACATTATTTACATTGGGTGCTCTACTACTGTAATATACACTACAGGAGTTAAAAATTATATTTTTATTTATGTTATTTATATAAGTTTATATTTTGTTTGTAAAGGATAAACTAAAAAACTACTACCAAAATTCGTCTCACGATAAGAGAGGTTAGGACTACGCGTATATAATATCAAATATGCATAAATTATTACGTAACTGTTTGATGTAATTTATTTATTCATTCTAGGAACCGCACATTCAAAGTTCTCGTCGGTACGGATCGCGTGAACAATGATGGTCAGCTCTATGACATAGAGAAACTAATCATCCACGAGCAATACTCAAATAAAACTTACAACTTTGACGTTTGCTTGATTAAGCTATCAACACCACTGACGTTTGGTCCGAAGGTGGCTGCGATCGATCTTGCTGATCACACAGTGAAGCTTCCTCAGAACACTATGCTGAATGTCACTGGATGGGGATCTACTGGGGTAAGTTAAACAGTGTTTGTATTTATGTATATTTATGTGTTTACCCGCAACTTCGTGATTTTTGACAAATTAATCGTAAAATATTAAAATTCCCAAAAATCAAAATATTTTTTTGGAAAAAAGTAGCCTATGTTCAACCCAAATGATTATCGGCCCAACTGTTTTGCCGTGATAACGTTGAAGACCGATAGACAGACAGAGCTATTTTCGCATTTATAATATTAGTAGGTATAGATTAATCGTTCTTTCATAAAACTTAAAAAAAATAATATTGTCTCTTGTCTTTTTGACTGGCGAAACAACGTAATTATTTTATACCCATTTGCAAAATGTTTATCTATGTTGTGCCGACCCCATGTGAAGTGGACTAGAATAAGGTAAAGAGGAAGAATAACAATTATTTTACACTAATATCCCATCATCGTTAGACGTAGGTAGAATAATCGTAGCACGTCTTCCCAAATAAAGTTGTTATAGATGAATAGGTACATACAATGGAAAATAAAACGGCAATATTTATATTTTCAGCACAATCCTTATTCGAGCCACTTACTGCAAGTAGCAATACCACTGGTCACCCGTCGCAAATGCAAGTCCTTGTATATTCAATACTTGTTCGCCATCACCCCTCAAATGATCTGCGCCGGAAAGAGGGGGCAGGATTCCTGTCAAGTAAGTTTTTTATATTATTTAGAGAATAGCCCCAAGTTGCTTTCATTTCAATTGTATTTATGTAGAACTATATAATAGTTAATTCATTTAACTTAAAAGTCGAAAATCATCTCTTGACTTTTCGATTGGTCGAAACATTTTCGTCAGTCTTTTTAATTAAAAAAATAATAATAATGATCTTATTTCAGGGTGACAGTGGTGGCCCCCTCACCAAAGGCAACATCCAAGTGGGCATAACCTCTGTCGGACGTAGTTGCGGAGAGGTACCGGGAGTTTACGTGAAGATATCTAATGTTCTGCCCTGGATAAAAAAAACTATTGTGGAAAATACTGAAACAGAACATTAAAAACTATAACAATAACATTACCGCTTCACAAAAGTTGACCATATCGGTTTCAGTAACTGATATACTATAACACTACTTGTAGTACCTACTCGTAGACCTACCTATAGTATAGGGGTACCTAGGAATCACAGGCTCGACAACAGGCAGTCTATAGGAAACTTTGACTAGTTATAATTCTTAATCTACTGGTTCAAATTGAATGAAATTTGAAATATACCGTGTTTATATAGTGACTGCTTGGTTACTGAAAATTCAGGCTTCTAGTTTTATCCACAACGAAGTTATAGGGGGTAAAAGGATGGTACAGCCGTGCCGCTTTATTGCTTGACTTGGTGGGGGCACTGCCGGCAGTCTACTACTAGGCAGCTAGGCACTACTGCTAGGCAGTATGTACAAGCGGCACGTCTACTCTCGCCTCGGCTCTCGTACGACTGGCGTGCCGCCTTACTACTTGCGTGCCCGAGACTGTGGTTGTATTAGTATATCTAACCCAAACAATACACTACTTATTCATCTTTATTTTGAATGAATATACCTACTTTATTCGTTATTTCTTAAATTGAGATATAGACACGAATGCGTGTGTAGGTAAACTTTTAGGTACTAGATATTGCCCTTGCCCGCGGCCTTGTTGACGTGGTACCTAGGTACCTACCGCGCAATTTTTTTTAACATCACTTTATTAAGTTTTCATAATAAAACAAGAAGTAAATATACCTACCAAAGCTATTGTTTTATTTGTTTTTTAACCAACTTCAGAAAATAAAAGGAGGTTGTTGGAATGTTTGTTACCTCAGAACTATGTCATAATTTATTAAAACAATTTGGAAAAAATGTTTTTGGTTGAGATACTTCTCATTTGGTCCCATTTATATTTGTGAAAAATGGTCAAAAAATATGAAATTTTGTATTGGAATAACAACATGTAGTGGGTTTTGTTTATACATCAAATTTTTTAAACCTAATTATTTCCGACATAGTTGAATCATCTGGGGGCACGGCAGTGCCCCCGCCAAGTCAAGCAATAAAGCGGCACGGCTGTACCATCCTTTTCTCGAAGCAGTTCAGGCTATTTTCGACCCCCTATAACTTCGTTGTGGATAAAACTAGAAGCCTGAATTTTCAGTAACCAAGCAGTCACTATATAAACACGGTATATTTCAAATTTCATTCAATTTGAACCAGTAGATTAAGAATTATAACTAGGCAAAGTTTCCTATTTTGTCACTCACTCACTCACTCACTGACTGACTGACTGACTGACTGACCGATCATCAAAAGTTTAAGGCACTTCTAGAAGCTTCAAATTTGAAACACAATTAGTGTTTAGTGTAAAAATCCTAGAAAAACCTGCCAAGTGCGAGTCGGACTCGCGCACGTCGAGTTCCGTACCATTATCTATAAATCAAGTTTGTTGTATGGGAGACCCACTTAAATATTTATTTTATTCTGTTTTTAGTATTTGTATATACATATGTTATTTTTCAAACTATCGTGATTAGTAGACATAACTATAGATTTTGACACGGGTCTTTATCACGTAATAAAGTAAATTAAAGGTAATTACGTGATAAAGACCCGTGTCAAAATCTATAGTTATGTATATATGTTATAGCGGCAACAGAAATACATCATCTGTGAAAATTTCAACTGTCTAGCTATCATGGTTCATGAGATACAGCCCTGTGATAGACAGACGGACAGACAGACCGACAGACCGACAGACCAACAGACCGACAGACCGACAGACCGACAGACCGACAGACCGACAGACCGACAGACCGACAGACCGACAGACCGACAGACCGACAGACCGACAGACCGACAGACCGACAGATAGACAGACAGACAGACGGACAGACGGACAGACGGACAGACGGACAGACGGACGAACGGATAGTGGAGTATTAGTAACAGGGTTCCGTTTTTACTCTTTAGGTACGGAACCCTAAAAAGTAGGGCTATCTACAAAAATAAATGAGATGCCATCAAAAACATAACTTGTAAAAAAAGCCAAGTCTCGCAACGCAACTCAGTTCTTCTACCGTAAAAAGTTGTGAGATCCATGTAATAACGGACGGACAGACGGACGGGCCGTCTGTCCGTCCGTCTGTATGCAGCTTAGCTCAGAGACTATTTGTGCTAGAAAGCTATAATTTGGCATGTATATACATATTAGTAACAAGCTGACCCGGCGAACTTCGTATCGCTTTACAATTAAAAATACTGTGTTAAGTTCCCGTTCCCGTTCCCGTTTCTGTTTTCCTGCTTTTCTCTTGAAATTTTCTTTTCTATAAACCTGACGGAGCCCGAGACCTTTCCAACGAATGCAAAACCGTGGAAATCGGTTCGTGCGTTCTGGAGTTATAGCGTCAGGAAGGAAAACCCGACTTATTTTTATATTATAGATGTCAACAAAGTCGTAGAATAAAATCTTCAAAAACATTTTTTTTAGGGTACCTACACTAGGTATTTTTTTTTCTTGCGTACATATGGTGTAGGATATCGTTACATAGGTCTTTAAAAAGTATGAAGGGTTTGTAAAAACCACTTTTCGATTAAGATATCCGTTGGTGAAGTATTAACGCCTTGGCCGGTTTTTTTATAAATAGATTAGGTATACATATTTATACATCATTTTTTTAGGAGTTCAAAAATACATTTTTTGGATAGAAAATAAATTGATGCACAGGCAAGCCAGAATTAAAACCCATGACCATGGCCAATACGGCTCTCACATAAAATGAACACGTACTTATCTTATCTTATCAGAATATAATTAGCGACATTCATTAATCATAAGATAACCTCGTTATAAAAATAACATATTTTGGTCACGAGTTGGTATATCGAGACACACCTATTTAGTCCTCGGATTAGTTGTATTACTAATAAAGTATTATATAGATGAGATGATTAATTCGAAAGCGAAAAGGAGTGTTTACATATTTTGAGTCGAATTGATCAATATTTGTTCATATCCTACTAATATAATAAATGCAAAAGTTTGTGTGTGTGTGTGTGTTTGTTACTCTTTCACGCAAAAACTACTAAACGGATTTAGATGAAACTTTACAGTAATATAGCTTATACATCAGAATAACATAATAGGCTACTTTTTATCTAGGTACCACGCGGGCGAAGCCGCTGACGGAAGCTAGTTATGCACTATAAGTTAGGTACGAGTATCACATCATCGTTTATCTTTGGTAGGTAGGTAGGTAGGTACGCTCATCAATTTTACATTGAGAAATGGTCTCCTTTATTAGTATTATTTGGTACAGCACAGCGTCCGAAATATTTCCTTCGATTCTGATCTATACGAAGCAAGAATGAATACCCAGCTATTATTGCCTAACCTATAGATTTAACAGTTTTGCTAGAAATTATATATATATTTTTTGGAACGAAGTTCCTTATCGCGCGTTGTGAAAGGGGGCTAGACGGAAAAAATTCTTACGAAAAGTTGTCACGAAAAGTTGTCACAAAAAGTTGTCACGAAAAGTTGTCACGAAAAGTTGTCACGACACTTTTTTGCTATAGTATATCTATTAATATATAAATAATAATAATAATAATAAACAATAAATAATAAATAATAAATAATAAATAATAAATAATAAATAATAAATAATAAATAATAAATAATAAATAATAAATAATAAATAATAAATAATAAATAATAAATAATAAATAATAAATAATAAATAATAAATAATAAATAATAAATAATAAATAATAAATAATAAATAATAAATAATAAATAATAAATAATAAATAATAAATAATAAATAATAAATAATAAATAATAAATAATAAATAATAAATAATAAATAATAAATAATAAATAATAAATAATAAATAATAAATAATAAATAATAAATAATAAATAATAAATAATAAATAATAAATAATAAATAATAAATAATAAATAATAAATAATAAATAATAAATAATAAATAATAAATAATAAATAATAAATAATAAATAATAAATAATAAATAATAAATAATAAATAATAAATAATAAATAATAAATAATAAATAATAAATAATAAATAATAAATAATAAATAATAAATAATAAATAATAAATAATAAATAATAAATAATAAATAATAAATAATAAATAATAAATAATAAATAATAAATAATAAATAATAAATAATAAATAATAAATAATAAATAATAAATAATAAATAATAAATAATAAATAATAAATAATAAATAATAAATAATAAATAATAAATAATAAATAATAAATAATAAATAATAAATAATAAATAATAAATAATAAATAATAAATAATAAATAATAAATAATAAATAATAAATAATAAATAATAAATAATAAATAATAAATAATAAATAATAAATAATAAATAATAAATAATAAATAATAAATAATAAATAATAAATAATAAATAATAAATAATAAATAATAAATAATAAATAATAAATAATAAATAATAAATAATAAATAATAAATAATAAATAATAAATAATAAATAATAAATAATAAATAATAAATAATAAATAATAAATAATAAATAATAAATAATAAATAATAAATAATAAATAATAAATAATAAATAATAAATAATAAATAATAAATAATAAATAATAAATAATAAATAATAAATAATAAATAATAAATAATAAATAATAAATAATAAATAATAAATAATAAATAATAAATAATAAATAATAAATAATAAATAATAAATAATAAATAATAAATAATAAATAATAAATAATAAATAATAAATATTGGTGGACATTTTACACATCGCCATCTAGCCCCAAACTAAGCAAAGCTTGTACTATGGGAACTAGATAACTGATAGAATACTTAAATACTTTTTGGAACGAAGTTCCTTATCGCGCGTTGTGAAAGGGTCGAGGTGGGGTCGAGGTGGGGTCGAGGTGGGGTCGAGGTGGGGTCGAGGTGGGGTCGAGGTGGGGTCGAGGTGGGGTCGAGGTGGGGTCGAGGTGGGGTCGAGGTGGGGTCGAGGTGGGGTCGAGGTGGGGTCGAGGTCGGGTCGAGGTCGGGGTCGAGGTCGAGGTCAAAGTTGATTCCCCTTCCCTTGTCCCACGTTATTTTGTGTTCAGTACAACATAACTGTAAACTAATAAACGACTTATTGTGCAAGTAGGAGATTACCAAAACATCATTAGTTGGTAGGTGGTATCTACTTAGGAAGGTAGGTACTTACCTATTTATTTGCTTTGCGTTTGTTTCTCATCTAACTAGCTAGATTGACTAAAATTGAGCCTACTGATTAAGTTTATATTACATTATATTTGATAATAATAAAAAACATATTATTTTAACTTAAAAGAAATAAAATTTTATTACAATTCCTTCACTAATTAATCGAAAAGAACTTCGTTCCATCCGGGTGTCCCTTGACATCTCTCAAGTTTTTTTAATAACTATAACTATAAATCAATATTAATAAATATAGCTATAAAATAAAAAGGTTCGTAAAAAAACTAACATTTTAATGCAATAAACTTCATGAACTTCAAGAGAAAATATGTCCAATGAGCCAAATGTAATCTTAGCGATTATTCTGCGTATAGGTAGGTATCTATCAATAGTTTTAATCAATCGAAAACAAATCAAAGTACGAATAGGATCCTGTTCGTTACACGTCCTGACTCACTGTAGACCACGAACACACTTACTTGCAAAAATCACCATCGTTGCCTTCATCGCATCGACTTCCGCTCCGAACAAGGGGGCTAGACTGCTAAATAGCTTTTGAGTCGGGTTTTTTATGAATGTAAGCCGTGTTCTGGTTTCTGACAGGAGCGTCAGCTAGTCTGTCTCTTATGAAGATTTTGTCCCTACTCGTATTATTATTTGAGGATAGTTGTTTGCTTTAGGTTGTCCGTCGATCGACAGACCTAAGAAGGCAAGGCCACTTGCCGAATATTGCCGATCGTGTGTTTGTATTATCTTCATTAGAGGCGCGTTTCCCTGACGTCCCCGCGGCGGTTGCCAGAGACGTTATTGCGAGAAATTCCTTTCAAGTCATCGTATGGCTTTTTATTGCCATTTTAATCAATTTTCAAGAATTACTGGAATTACAAGTTCAGTCTTATTTTTGAGGAGGTTTATTTTCTGTACCTATTAAAATGATCTTCGAAATAAAAAGGCTCCGAGGCTCTTATATTATGTCTGAACTTATATACATAAACATATGGATAATTATCTATCTATATACATATATCTATATACATATAATAAAGCTGTAGAAGAGTTCAATTCTGTACATTGAATAAAAACGAAAAAAAATACTCCTAGGGGACTTCATACAAGTAACACAAGCCAAAAAAACACATTTTGAAATTTTTGTCTGTCTGTCTGTCTGTCTGTCTGTTGTCAGGCTTTCACGCAAAAACTACTAAACGAATTTTGATGAAACTTTTTTTGTTATATAGCTATTAGTCCTAGGCAACTTATAGACTATAATTTTGGAAGATCGGAATACCAATTGTGGAACTATAGAGTTCTGGGTTTGGGTAATCTATAAGAGATATTAATATACTGCTTTAGGCAAAGTTGGTCAACATGCTGTCGACAATCGAAAGAAAAGGAATAAAATAAAACCGGCCAAGTGCGAGTCGGACTCGCGCACGAAGGGTTCCGTACCATTATCTATAAAAAACACGTTTGTTGTATGGGAGCCCCACTTAAATATTTATTTTATTCTGTTTTTGGTATTTGTTGTTAAAGCGGGAACAGAAGTATTTCTGTTCCGCATAATCTGTGAAAATTTTAACTATATAGCTATCACGGTTCATGAACATTATTTATATTTATGTTCGCTTGCTGAACCATTATGGGTTATTTTAGTTGGTTTACTAATATTATAAAGAGGAAAGCCGTGTTGGCCGAGTGGGAGGTACCTCGACTTTCAATCTGAAGGTCGTGGGTTCGAATCCTGGCGTGCATTAATGGATTTTTCTGTTCGAAAAATTTATATGTCCATCAAAAACACGTGCTTAAAACGGTGAAGGAAAACATCGTGAGGAAACCAGTTAGTATTCTTATAAGCGGCGATGGGCTTGCAACCTGTCACATATGGAATGTCTAACTACTGCAAAATGTGGGCATGTGCCAAATATAATGTTTTTACGTTCCTCTGACTACCCCCACTGGACATCTTCGGAGGATCTAAGCGTCTGGAGATCTGGGAGGATCGTACTTGGGGATGAAAGTCGTGATCCTATTTATATTTTTGAAGATTTGATTTTTTTGTTGTGTGTATTGTTTGTTTGTATGTTTTATGTTTGTAATGGATAAACTCAAAAGCTATTAAACCGATTTTAATTTCATTGTTACCAAGCTACAGTATCTCTGAGTAAATTAGGCTATATTTTATTTTTGAAAAAGTAATTGATTCCTTAAAAAAATGCGATAGTTTGATGTAAAGGTGTAAAAAACTACCAAAAATGTTTCTTATTTCGCGTGCGCTGCAAAAACTATTGAGAGTACATAAACAAATAATGATACTTTATTGAATGTCCTCATAAATGCGCATATGAAAGTCTGCGAGGAGGTATATATATCTAAATATTAAAGTTTGGGTATAATTACCGTTTTTGTATCTATCCATATCATAATTTTACTTATCTAATTAGCAATTAAGGCTAATAAGGAGTGAACCACTTTTTGAATTTTTAAAATCGGTCGTTCATAAGACTACAATATATAAAAGTTGCGGGATATTAAAATCGTGGCTACCAATGACTTTCCTCACGGGACCAGCAGCAGGAAACCTTGCGTATATTCCGCGGATACCCATCTTCATTTAAGCCATACTTATTCAAAATAATCACATTTAGAAATCAATGTCGCCCAGCGAAGCGGGCACGGGTCAGCTAGTTATGGAATATATTCAGAACACCGGTTTCATTTTGATTAAAGATATATACCAAAATCATCCTTTTTGCGTTTTTCAATCTAATTTAAGCATGTATTTATAATAAAAAAAAGTTTATTTATGTATTCTATCAGTTATCTGGTTCCTATAGTACAAGATTTGCTTAGTTTGGGGCTAGTTCTTGGCGCTGTGTAAAAAATGGCCACCTATATTTATTTATTTATTTTCCAAACTGATTTTCCGCGAAAAAGATTAAGGAAATAAATACAGCAGAATCAGGAGCGCGATATACCTACTCTTACAATCAACTACTTTTTTCCTCTGGAATTCACGGAGATTCACTCCGAGAATTCCAAATAAACATTATAAAGATTGCTGGTAACATGCTGGTACACTGACACTATGTTTTGGCTTTAAAATGTATCACCATAAAGCTTTAAGCTTTTATTTCAAAGACACGTTTAATGTGGCGAACTAAAATAGCTTTTCACATTTAAGGCTTTCTCGGAGCCTTTATGAATCTAAATATCAAAAATTTCAACAAGAAATCCTTGTTCAACATTGGACAGCAAATAAAACAAAGTTGTTTGCTCAGTTCCATGTGTGTGGGACTCTATGTTGAAGTTCATTGGGTTCATTGCGTTCTGCGACTGGTGCTTTGCGTTTGCAACTTTGCACTCGCAGCGGGCCACTTGCACCCTGCACCGGATGCACGATACTTCTTTATTTCTAATCAATATAGTTAGGTACTTCATACATCATCAAACGCTTACTTCCATTATAAATGCGTAGCCAAGAGGCACTTTTGACAATCGCTATCGTTTAGTTTTCTCTAATGTTAGAAAACGCCAAGACTCTGTAGTAGGTAAACGAATTTAGAAGAACTCACGTCCCGAAAGACTTCCGTTATAGTAGCGTGCTACTTGTAGTTGTAGTTTTATGCTGAGTGGTGACCAATTTTTCTGTCACGATTTGACGACTCGTCCATGGCTTGGCTTGATGGCTTGACTATAGAGGTTTTACTCGTACTTGTAATTGGCTTGAACCGAGTAGGCAGTACAGACAGCAGAGACCCGAGTGGGATATGGCAACTAAGTTTGTCACCAGTCATGGTGGATGGTGAACCAAGATTTTTTGTATGAAGCTACAAGAAGCGCCTCTGGCGGTTACTTCGAGTCCCATAATTCTTCATATAAAGATCGTGTCTCACCAACTACCAAAACTGGTGGAAATTTTTCCTGTCATCTCGAGGACAGGAAAATCCTACGAATGGTAGTGCCATCTCGCTCAGGGTAATGCATAATTTATTTTCATCGCAGGCTATAAGTATCATTTGGCGCGCGGCAGATTCCTCGGGGATCCAGATTAGCAATCTTAAACAGTTCCCAAACTCTTACAACTTTTTATGTAATACCTCAAAAGTTACGGCCTTTCACGGAGTTAGAACATAAAATAAATCTTCATACATTCATTGCACATTTTCAAGGCAAGCTTGCTGCCGGCGCCGATGCTGTTACAGGCTTCGGCGTTTAAAATAAACTGTTGACAATAGTTTAGTATAGCTACATCCAATAATCATCTATCTATACTTATAATTATAATAAATCTGTAGAGAGGTCAATTCTGTACATGAAATATATTTCCAAAATAACTATCAGGGGGTGATTAGGGATCGATACTGATGCCAAAAATGCAATCAGTAAATTTTTTGTCTGTCTGTCTGTCTGTCTGTCTGTCTGTCTGTATAACCGTTATAGAAACAAAAACTACTCGACGGATTTTAACGAAACTTGGTACAATTATTTTTCATACTCCTGAGCTGGTTATAATATACTTTTTATCACGCTGCAATCAATAGGAGCAGAGCAGTGAAGGAAAGTGTTGGGAAAACGGGAGAAGTTACTCCATTTTTTTAGCTTCCGTCGCGTGTGCAACCTTAATGGTTAAAGCTACACAGAATTCATGTATGACGGAAATGTTCTCCTTAAAATTATATAAAAAATATTCCACGACAGCATATGTCTATCTTTTATGGTTGACTCACAATAACACGTGTAACTCCCGATAGCTTAGCAGTTCGAAGCTTTCTGATTATATTTGTCTACTCTTACGTTTATAACACTCTCAGTCATCCCTATTTAAAAACGCGAACGCACAGGCAGGCGGCTTGCTTGGCACCTAGAGGCTAGCGAGTCACCTAGCGAGTAGCTTCGTAAAACGAACATTCTCGAACGTTCGCGACCGGCCTCCGGCCTAGCAGCTAGGCGTCAAACGCGCAGTTCGGCCGGTCGCGAACGTTCGAGAAAAAAAGAAATCATCAATAATATGTTAGCATGCACCAAATGGAAATATTTGGATATGCCTCTAACTAACCCCTTTACACAATTGTCTAATGACAAAAAAGCTGTGGAAAAAAAAACGTTTTATATAAAGACATTCTGTAGTAAGTATATTTAGTATCAGCATTGCACCCGTGCGAAGCCCGGGCGGGTCACTAGTACTTATAATAAATCTGTAGAGAGGTCAATTCTGTACATGAAATATATTTCCAAAATAATAACTATCAGGGGGTGATTAGGGATCGATACTGATGCCAAAAATGCAATCAGTAAAATTTTTGTCTGTCTGTCTGTCTGTCTGTCTGTCTGTCTGTCTGTATAACCGTTATAGAAACAAAAACTACTCGACGGATTTTAACGAAACTTGGTACAATTATTTTTCATACTCCTGAGCTGGTTATAGTATACTTTTCATCACGCTACAATCAAAAGGAGCAGAGCAGTGAAGGGAAATGTTGGGAAAACGGGAGAAGTTACTCCATTTTTTAAGCTTCCGTCGCGTGTGCAACTTTAATGGTTAAAGCTACACAAAAATCATGTATGACGGAAATGTTTTCCTTAAAATTATATAAAAAATATCCCACGACAGCATATGTCTATCTTTTATGGTTGACTTACAATAACACGTGTAACTCCCGATAGCTTAGCAGTTCGAAGCTTTCTGATTATATGTGTCTACTCTTACGTTTATAACACTCTCAGTCATCCCTCATTAAAAAAGTTTATTAACTATTCCATAAAAAAAGAATCATAGAAATCGTGTGATACTACGCAGCCGGACCCACCGCGGATAAGGGTTAATTTTAATGCAGTTACAAATCTATGGAATTGTACGAATTGTTCTCCAAAAATCAGCAATTGTACTAGAAGGTGTCAAAAAAAGCTGTGAAAAAAAACGTTTTATATAAAGACATTCTGTAGTATATTTAGTATCAGCATTGCACCCGTGCGAAGCCCGGGCGGGTCGCTAGTCTATACTAATATTATACTAGTAAAGAGGAAAAATTTGATTGTTTGTTTGTTTGCATCGAATAGGTTCCGAAACTACTGGACCGATTTGAAAAATTCTTTCACCATTAGAATCCTACATTGTCCCTGATGAACATAGGCTATAGTATATTTTCAAAAATATTAGGGATCCGTATGAAAACTTCGATAATGTAATCCAACAAGAATAGAACTTTCTTGAATTACCTTTAAGCATAGTGTTATTTATTTTATTTCTGTTCATAAATATTTGTATTCGTGTGAACGTGTGGTAATCCATAAAGTGTTATCTTATTATATGATATCTATCTATCTATCCAACGTGTAAAAAAAATTGCGAAAAAAATCCTTATATCGCGTACGTTGTAAAAATTATTTACAATAGAGCAAAGTGATGTACTACAGTTTTATAGAGGACATCAATATCTACAAAAAATTTCGTAGATGATACCATATGTCTAACTATTAGGGATCCCTATTAAAACTTCGATAATGTAACCCAAGGTGTAAAAAAATTTGCCATAAAATCTTTATTACACCCGTGCGACGCCGGGACGGACTGCTAGTAGGTACCTAATAATTAGGATTGCTTAGGTAGAAACGAATACCTACGTAGATATCAATGAGTCACTGGCCTCAGACCTACAGAACATGTAAGTATTATATATTCACAGACTGCAGAGCTTGGATAGTGAGTGAATGTATCCAACCTCGATGAAAGGAATCAGTCAAGTGCGAGTTTGTCAAACAGAGTCAGCGATCCGAACCGCAATTACCAATAGCCTGAGACGAACCGGAATACTCTTTTGAAGAGAACTACCCAGTCTATCTATACGTACCTACCACACAGTCGGCTTTACAAATTCACCTGTTCTGGTAAGTTGGCGGTTTGTTTGACCCTCCAGTTTATTCGGTCTGTTCGTTCGACGTATCACTGGTTCATCCTTCATTCCAGATTGAGAATGGCCTTGAAAGTGAACTTCTATCCGGTGGGAGTAATCTAGTACTTTCTACATGCATCGTCAGCTCTATAGCCTTCATCAACGGAAGTTTTAATGGGGCCAATTCTGAAGGACAAATAATAAAAACAATTGTTCTTGTAGATTTATTGCAGAATTTATACAATTTTAATACAAACGTTTCAGTTTCGTTCGGTCGAGTTAGCTGCAAAGTTCCACTTTATCTCTATTCCGGTTGAAAGCGTCTTCGAACGTAGGAATTGATCAGCTCAGGTAGGTACAGTCGTGTCATCATACTCATTTATAACACTACTTAATCAGAATGAAATTTATAAGTAGATTAAAATAAAATAATCTCACTTTTAAATCATTTTATCATGTTTTTTGTTACAAATTTAGAATGATTATGTCAAATTACAAACATGATTCATCACTACATAGTATAAAGCAAAGTCGCTTTCCGCTTCCCGCGTCTGTATGTCTGTATGTATGTTTGCTTATATCTTTAAAACTACACAACGGATTTTGATGCGGTTTTTTTTAATAGATAGAGTGATTTAGGAGGAAGGTTTATATGTATAATAACATGCTTAATATATTAGAGAACCACTGATAATTTTAAGATTTCAAATCAGCGCGACTTTTTTTAAAAATTTTAAATGTTGTTAACGTGTATACAAAGACATTCTGTAATATATTTTGGTATCAGCTTTGCACCCGTGCGAAGCCGGGGCGGGTCGCTAGTTGATGATACAATTATATTTCTAGCAATGTCTGTCGCAGTAGAGTTGATAGGAAAATGATAACTTTACGCGGAATATAAAACGATTATAATATGATATTTTTAATAACGTCTCGTGTCGTGATAAAGATCAGAACAAATTACAGAATTATAGTTTTATTCACACACATTCCGTGCCACTAGATAGATTGATATGAGGTTGGTTACTACTACGCCTCTTGTTCCAGGCTTCCTTTATTCTAAGTGCTAGGACATATTAGGCTATTTCTTTGAGTTTATGATACACATCACAACATCATGCAGAGGCAAGAATTTCCGGGAATCGCTACAAATTAACAAACTACCTACTCACTAGGACAAGTGGGAGTGTGTGTTGGCCGAGTGGGGGAGGTACTTCGACTTTCAAACTGAAGGTTATGGGTTTGAATCCCAGCGTGCATCAATGGTTTTTTCTGTTCTAAAAATTTATATGCGCATCAAAAACACGTAGGTACTCACATCGATGAAGGAAAACATCGTGAGGAAACCAGTTAGTATTCTTATAGGCGGTGATGGGCTTGCAACCTGTCACGTATAGAATGCTACTGCAAAATGTGGGCATGTGCCAAATATAATGTTTGGACGTGGCTCTGACTACCCCCACTAGACTTCTTCAAAATATCTAAGCGTCTTGAGATCTGAGAGAATGTCTACCGTACTTGGGGAATACGATTTTTTTTTTTTACTTACTTCTTATAGGTATTGTTACTTACGTATACATGAAGTTCGGAGCAATAATCAGGCTATCCAGTTTCATATTCTACCGTATACTCGTACGTAGGTTCCTAAATCTACAAGCATCTTTAGCCGACGCACCCATAACAATAACATTTCCCGTGTTATCGATAGGAAATGAACGTATAAAGTCTTGGGTGGCTTATCTACAGAGCGTTCTTCAATAAAGGCGGTGAGTAAGAAAGCAACATTAGGCATTTGATCACTAGGTAGGTAGGTAGGTAGGTAGGTATACCGCACTGGGGCCGTGAGACTGGGTGTCAGGTCAGACGCTTCCTGTTGTCGCGAAGCGCAGTTCGCGGTCGTGACACAGATTTACGCGGAAAACTGACTCCTCACTGGCATTCAGGTGTGTCTCCACTGAACGAGGATACGATTATTTCGTTAAGAAAACTATAAGTAAATCTTCTTAACGTCCTAAACCTAAAGGTACCTATGTAGATAAATATATAGATAGACCGATTATTAGTATGAAAAGGTAACAGTACCTAAGCATCTGTGACGGTTACTTCAAGAACGATAGTCCTTTTACAAAAATCGTGTCTCACCATTCACGGTGACAGGTGACCATATTTTATGCTATCGTCTTGCACTCGAGGCTCAGATCGCTAAGAGACGAAGGCGGTAGGTATACACTTACCTACAACCCCGAAAGGCTCAATCATCATGTTAGCTTTATCGAAACTTTCATTATGCCGTTGTATCTGTCCTAACTCATGAAGTTTCCGCACAATGTGAGTAATATATCCGTTATCGGCACAAACAGCGTCCATTCGCCATTCGATTCGAGAATGTCTGAGACGTCGGTCAACCCATCAGCCGCCAGATACTGGGACATAACCATTCATTCAGAGTTTTATCGTGTTTTTAGTTGAATCGTGATTTCATTCGCTAGGCGTAGGTACCTACTCGTACTTAGGTACAGTGGAGCCACAAGCTTCGTGCTGCAATGTCCAAGTTATATTGCGTTCAGTATTTATTGCTCTCACCTGTCGGCCGCCCCCCTCCCCTCTCCAAAGCGAAAGGGCAAAGGATGGTGAGTCGTGCCCCCACGTCTCACCACAAATGTTTGTTCTCTAGATCTAGAACACTGGTCACATCGTTCCAGTCAATGAATTACTGGACTAGCCGTGTTAAAATGTGTTACGTTGGCATTCCTATGAAATTGCCTCCACAACTTCAAAAGGTTTATTTTGTGATCAGGTTCCTTTCGTAAGGCTGCGAGCGTAATTAAATTATCCACGTGTTACCAAAATACCTTTGACCTACTCGTAGGTACTTACCGCACACCACACTCCTGACTCCTGGCTGACGGCTTAGTTAATTGAATAATGAGGGATTTGATGCGTTTAGCTTCTAAGATGACTAAATGAGGCATTTATGTTCGACAATCCCATTAAATGTCGAGTGGCAGTGATATTGTTGGTTGTCGCGCGGGAGGTAGGTACCTACAGTGCGCGCCGCATTAGCAAGCACTCGCGGTAATGCCCGCAATCGACGCTAAGTGCGGGACAATGGCGAATGGCGCGGCGCACGACACGGATCCACAATCCACTGGAATTGTACGCGTTCGTTTCAGCGTTGGGAGCTGCGGTTCAGTCAGTCTACCTACTGCATTTATGGGCCAAGAGCGTGTCGGGTCACACGCAATGTAGGGTTTTGTAGTTTACACAGCTGACAACGTTATTATAAGTAATTTTCAATGGTTTTTTTACTAAAAGAATTGATTATTTCTTCTCCGAATACATTTTATAAGTTGGTCGACTATTACGTCTATTACTCAAAAACTTTCCATTTAAGTTCATTATAATATGTACTACTACCGTGAATTTTTTCACGCGTCCAAACCCAATAGAATAGATTTTAGAGGGGGGGGGGGGGGGGGGGGGGGAAATAAGTAAATAAGTAATACTATTTATAATAATATTTATTTTTAGCTCTAGGAAATAAGAATAATATTAAGTGAGGTACAGGACTATGTAAATATTATAATTGATGTAAATATTAATGTGAATAACATTTCTTCCTATATGACTATGGGTTTCATACAGAAAATTATTTTTTTCCGTTTATGTAAATATGTACTTATTAGGTAATCTGAAATCATAAAACTTATTTCTTATCTTAAGAAGTTAACTAGTTGTAAATGTACGTATCCAGGGGTCATAAATAAGGTTATTTTCGGTGACATTAATATCGGCGGCATGAGTAGTAGAGTATGGCGATGGCGCATGGCGGCGCGCGACTGATTCACGAATGATGACGGATGAGATCGTTTTATCTCCTTATTACCTTTTGCTTATTACTTAGTTACCTCTGCTCTCGTTATGTACCTAGGTGGGTCATAGTCATAGGTACGAGTGGGTAGGTATAATATCAGTAAGAAACAAGCAAACTTATCAGAGGACATGTTTTAGTGTATCTGAATGTTATTTAGTGAAAGGATGTACTCGTAAATCAATTTAAAATGGGGGCGACACTAGTCCTAGTTTCTAACAAAAATTGGCACTTTAAAGCTTAATATTTTACAAAGAAATCTGTTCTTAATCGAAAAGTGGTTTTCGCAAACCCCTCATACTTTTGAAACACCTATCTAAAGATAACCCACACCATGGGGTGCGCGAGAAAAAAAAATAACATCCCCATTTCAGGTTTAGGGAAGTACCCTAAAAAAGATTGTTTTTCAAGATTTTATTCTACGACTTTGTTTACATTACTAATATGTATATACATGCTAAATTACCCCTTTCTAGCACTGATAGTCTCTGAGCTAAGCTGCGGACAGACAGACGGACGGACTTACATGGTGAAACTATAAGTGTTTCATGTAGACTACGAAACCCTAAAAATTACTCTAGTTGCAATCAAGTTTTGTAATTAAGTAGGTAACTAACTGATAATCGCAAAGCTGCTATAATTACCGGTGACCGATGACAAATTTTAGCACGTCTCTATCTCTGTCTCCATAATTTGCACACCG
This sequence comes from Hydriomena furcata, assembly GCA_912999785.1. Taxonomy (NCBI): domain Eukaryota; kingdom Metazoa; phylum Arthropoda; class Insecta; order Lepidoptera; family Geometridae; genus Hydriomena; species Hydriomena furcata. The sequence continues at coordinate 14,723,319 of OU538834.1, forward strand.
TTATCGGCAAAACAAACATGTGACACATTTAATAACTGATTGTGACAAATAATGCGGCTCAACTTATTCTTGTAGTTCCTATATTCCGATAAAATAGATGGGAATAATTGTAGCATATCCTAAGGAGAATGTTCCATCCAATACCTACCGAAAGTATTGATAATTCAGTAGGTCGTTAGGTAGGTATAGGTACCATATCATATCAACAACCGCACAGCTCATCAACAGCGTAAACTGCTGCCGATCAGTTTATTAACTAGATAATTGACAATATTAGCTAAGTCCGCTATATATAGTCCACTGAGTAACGCGAACTAATTAAGTGGCCTCATCAGCCTTTGGGCGACTCGCGCTTATCCGAAACCGCTGCTCAATTATTAACGAGCTCCTGCTTCGTTGATGCTTGCAAATTGATGGAATCTGCATACGAAATTTAGTGATCTTAAACTCCACTGCACAATTTAGTGTTTGATTGACATTCTAACAAACAGTTTGTTCCGCATCGACTCACAAATTAAGATCATCATCATCATCATCTATCTGACTTTATCCTACTCAAGTGGGGTCGGCACAACATGTTTCTCTCTTCCATACTTCCTTATCGATCGCAATGCAGTAGGTAGGTAGGACCTACACCTTTCATCCACATACCCATATCATTTTTCACACATTTCATCCATCTCTTCTTAGGCCTACCTCTACTTTTGTTTTAAATTTATTTAAATGGGGATTAAATTGTTTTAATTTCCCATTTACTTTTACTTTTAAATATAAATATATAATAAACATACAGTTGCGTGCAATTTTTACATGTTTATTTTACTGTTTCTGAACTCTGATAAAACTATAAAGCAGAATCGAATTTTAACTCCTAAACATCGAGTTGGGTTTGTTCTCAGATAAAAGTCACATAGTAGGTTGGTTCTTAGCAAACTTAAGTTGGCACTAATGCTTATAGCTACGTATAGTACATAGTAAGTAGGTAGGTACGTGGGCAAAGGAACATTGTAAAGCAAGCAAAGCCGTGTCTCCTCCGCCGCGTGTTGCTCCTCGCCCCGCGCTGGCGCTGAGCCGCTTGTTAGCCAAATGCTTTTACATGCGAGCACCGCGCACCGCCCTGGCGCCATGCCATTACTTATTTTCTATTAGTAGGTATTATTACGATTTCCTTGAAGACAGACTTTTCTTCTAATTTATAGTATTTTTGTGAAAATATATAAAACTAGCGACCCTCCCCGGCTTCGCACGGGTAGCATGTTATTATACATATAAACCTTCCTCCTGAAACACTCTATCTATTAAAAAAAACCGCATCAAAATCCGTTGTGTAGTTTTAAAGATATAAGCAAACATACATACGCGGGAAGCGGAAAGCGACTTTGCTTTATACTATGTAGTGATGAATGTGAAGGTATTTGTCATCTAAAAAGTGAGTGAACTCTTCACGTAGAACTGAAGAGGTAGAACACGTAGGTGTAGGTAGTTGTTGGTTAGTGGCATTTGTCGCGTCAGCAATTCAGCATCAGCACTGTGAGCGCGCACATTGGGGATTCCGCGCGCTCCGCATTTCCGCCGCTAATTGGTGGAAAAATGAGGCATCACGCCACGCGATGCCACGCGATGCCACGCAACGCCACGCTATGTGCCGTCGATGCATTCATTACGCTTAACGAGCCCTCTTTAATATGCCCCTTATTTAATTATCTACTGTTATTTACAATTTGATGTCCACGTTAATAATATAGGTACCTACTCATATTATTCGTGAAAGGCTCTTTTGATAAATTGTTTTTGTTTGAATTATTTACGAACGAACGAGGAATTATTTACGAACGAACGAGGAATTATTCATAAAAATGTAGAAAACTTCCTGTATTAGAAGTGCGGTATTTGAAGTAAAGTGTATTAAATTCAAGATTATCGGTAGTTCGCAGCGGCGGATTTGCCCTAAGGCCCGGTAGGCCCGGGCCTAGGGCGGCCAAATATTAGGGGCGGCAAATCGTGCCAAAAAAAATCACTGATGATAACAAGATTAACAAGAAATAAGTAATTCAAATACAAAGTATCTTAATATATTGAAGCCTCGCGTACTTTATGATTATAATTCTTCTAAATCACTCTCTGAATAATGTGGCCTAGTTAGTACGCGGCGCGGCGTTACTATTGCATATTTTAGCATGAAAAACCGGCCAAGTGCGTGTCGTACCACGCGCAATGTAGGGTTTCGTAATTTACACACCTAACGGCGTTATATATGTAATTGTCGATGATATTTCTGCAAAATTTCTAACATTACTTGATATTTGCATAAATTTTAATTTTCTAAGTTGGTCGATGATTACTTGTAAACTTGTAAAGCTCACTTAGCCGTGATAGTTTTGCTTTTAACTTGAGTATTTGTACTACAACCGTAATTTTTTTCACGCCCCCAAACCCAATAGTTTAGCTTCTAGGGGGGAGGGGGACTCTAACAAAAATTTACACTTTAAGGTGATAAGTGAAATTTTTGACGTTTTGTATGGGCTGAGTCTACCCGGATAAGACGGAAAAAGTGATAAAACTGCATTAACTCGAAAACCATCAAATTTAAAAAGAAACTGTCTGTAATTTACTTTTCTAGTAAGATTATCTAACGAATTATATAAAAATGAACTGTTTAGCTATTCATAGTTTTGATTAAAAACGAAACTAGTGTTTTTGAAGAGCCAACTTTGGAAAATAAATTTATAGAGAAAAGATTCACCAATCGTGTTTCTGTCATGAAAAACAAAACTGTATGTTTTGCGGTTATTGAGAAAAAAACGATTCTGCATTCATCAAAAACATTTATTACTCGCCTTAAAGCTTAATATTTCACAAACGGATCTCTTAATCGAAAAGTTGTTTTCACAAACCCATAATGTTTTTAAAGACCTACTATCTAACGACACCCCACACCTTAGGGTATGCGAGAAAAAAATAACATCCCCACTTTAGGTGTAGGGGAGATACCCTAAATAAAATTGTTTTTCCAGATTTTATTCTACGACTTTGTTAAGAGTCAAGTGTGTACCCCCCTCCCCCCTACCAGTTTTATACCACGATTAGTTTTGGAGGTGTGAAAAAATTCACGGTGTACTACTACCGTGAATTTTTTCACATAACGAATTTAAAAGGAAAATTATCACGGCTATGTAGGATTTACAAATTTACGAGTAATCATCGACAAACTAAGAAAATTATTTTCTAAGTTGCTCGACGATTACTCGTAAACTAGAAGTAAACTTATTAGTCCAAGTATTGTAGAAAGTTACCGATGTAACGTCGTTAGCTGTGTAAACTACGAAACCCTGCATTGAGCGTGGCACGCACTTGGCCAGTTTTTTTTGGGAAAGTGGGCAATAAAGTAAATTCATTAATTATGTATCTAGTCTATATGATGAGAGCTAAGAAAGGGGCGGCACATGACCCGGGGCCTAGAGCGGCTAGGACTGCAAATCCGCCTCTGGTAGTTCGGTAGGTACCTACTTTCTTATATAAGGATATAAAATGTTCTATTAGAGCTGGCATTGTGTGTCACAGCACAGCTCACTAAGCTCACTCAGCTCACTCAGCTCAGTCGCAACAATGCCAATGCTAGCCCATAATTCAGCTCAGCTTACAAAGAAGATTTATCAACGGAGCCCTCGTTTTGAAATTTTAAATTATCATTGTTTCGGCATTTTTCACAAAAAATAACACGATGATAAAATGCTAAGAAAATTGTTGAGACCCATTATTTGCCAAAACATCTTAAAAATTATGTACGTTGATGCGAGTATCTAGTATCTACACATGTTTTTGTTACGTAGGTTAAATTTATATCAGCAAATACACGAACTAATTCAATTCAATTCTAAAATCATTTATTTCAATAAAATCACATGGATCACTTTGAAACGTCTTAGGAACTAGGTAAAGCTACGCCGATTCCTCGCGACCAAGCCTAGAAGAATCGGGCAACAAACACGGCTTGGGGTCTACCTTTTTAGGGTTCCGTACCCAAAGGGTAAAAACGGGACCCTATTACTAAGACTTCGCTGTCCGTCTGTCTGTCACAGGGCTGTATCTCATGAACCGTGATAGCTACACAGTTGAAATTTTAACAGATTATGTATTTCTGTTGCTTTATATATATTTATATTACGTTATAACAACAAATACTAAAAACAGAATGAAATAAATATTTAATCGGGGCTCCCATACTACAAACATGATTTTTTTGCCATTTTTATGGATAATAGTACGGAACCCTTCGCAACTTGGCTTGGCTCTCGGCTTGGCCGACTCGCACTTGGCCGGATTTTTTTTTCAATTATCCTTTCCTTAATGCTATGTAGAGCTCCAGTGTGGTGCCGATCGAACAAGGTGAAGGCTCAAACAAGAATAATAATTAAAAGTACTTCTCAAGTAAGTACAAGTCGTACAACAATAAAAAAGTAACTAAAGAGCTTCAGCACAAATTCAAAAGGCAGCAAGCTACTAACTTTAGAACCCTGCTCTGTATGTGATATAAATATGACACGCGCTTGGTCATTTTTTTGTTTTAGTTTTAAGTATCTCGTTCAGTTTATTGTATCTATTGGGCGATGTGGTAACTCAGACTCATACATAAAGTCCTTTTTTGTTCTTTCAATAAATATGTAGGTATAGATCAATGAGAAAAGTAGTTTACCTACAGACTAAAAACGATAATAACGAAAAACAGCAAGAGAGTTTCCGAGCAAAGTTAATTTTTATTGATCATATTTTGAGAAACAGTATTATTGGATACTGAATGTACTTACGGGTAGGAAAGCTGACATAAAGCTCTAACTACAGTCTCAGCTTAGGCCTCTCAAGTCGCCGATCCACGCGACAGGTGGTGCTGGTGCTTGGCATTGGCATTTAGCATTGCGGCTGAGTCTTTTGAATACCTTCATTTATTACTCTGGGCGACATTACATCACAGAGATCCTATAAAAATCTTAGAGGCTAGTAATTTAATTCAACATTATGTGTTTACTCGTTAATTTAGCAAAATGAATGAATGATGATAATGGCCGCTCAAAGGAATGTTCGGATCAGATACGAACTACTTGTATACAGAGATGGGCACTTACCCGGTAAAAATAATTTTTACCCATTCATTCCTATTTATACCCATTTATACCGGGTAAAAATGATTACATCTTTTTTTTTCCTTTTGTGACACTTATCTAATTATGGATCACGATTTTCATATTTTCATTAGTTTAGATCTTTCGAAGATGTCTAGTGGGGGTAGTCAGAGGCACGTCCAAACATTATATTTGGTACATGCCCACATTTTGCAGTAGTTAGCATTCCAAACGTGACAGGTTGCAAGCCCATCGCCGCTTATAAGAATACTAACTGGTTAATACTAATTAATTATGGTGTTTTCTTGTAATTTTTTAATTTGGATTATAATTATTCAGACTTTAGTAAAGAAATAAGAGCGGTCGTTTTTAGGAATTTCAAGTTTAGCGTGGAGACAACAGAATCTCCACCAATGTAATAAAATTAAACTTAATACAAATTCCATAAAATATTACCGAAATTCTATCTATTTTGATTATTCATATTATGCATGGTTGTGTAGATTGTTTGTCCTGCCTCTTTGACGTGTAATCTATAAAAAACCGGCCAAGTGCGAGTCGGACTCACGCATGAAGGGTTCCGTACTATTATCAAAACGGCAAAAAATCACGTTTGTTGTACGGAAGTCCCACTTAAATATTTATTTTATGCTGTTTTTAGAGAAATACATCATCTGTGAAAATTTCAACAGTCTAGCTATCACGGTTCATGAGATACAGCCCTGTGACAGACAGACGGACAGACAGACGGAGAGAGAGACGGACAGACAGACGGACAGACAGACAGACGGACAGACAGACAGACGGACAGACAGACGGACAGATAGACGGATAGACAGTCGGACAGACAGACGGACAGGCAGACGGACAGACAGACCTGCAGACAGACAGACGGACAGACAGACGGACAGACAGACAGACAGACAGACAGACGGACGGACAGATGGGCGATGGGCTTGCAACCTGTCACGTTTGGAATGCTAACTACTGCAAAATGTGGGCATGTACCAAATATAATGTTTGGACGTGCCTCTGACTACCCCCACTAGACATTTTCGAAATATCTAAACTAATGGAAATATGAAAATCGTGATCCATAATTAGTTAAGTGTCAAAAAAGTAAAAAAAAAGATGCAATCATTTTTACCCGATATAAATTGGGTATAAATAGGAATGAATGGGTAAGAATGACGTCATTTTTACCCGATATAAATTAGGTATAAACAGGAATGAATGGGTATAAATAGGAATGAATGGGTAAGAATGACGTCATTCTTACCCATTCATTCCTATTTATACCCAATTTATATCGGGAAAAAATGATTGCATCTTTTTTTTACTTTTTTGACACTTTCAAGAATACTAACAGGTTTACTCGCGATGTTTTCCTTCACAGTTATAAACACGTGTAACGCGCATATACATTTTTCAAACAGAAATATCCATTGATGCATGGCCAGGATTCGAACTCGAAATTAATTTGAAATTAATAATATCTACCTAGGTACCTATTTCTAACTACATGAATTCAATAATTCAATTTCAAACTTTTTAGTCGATCATGTGAAGTACCACCAATTTACCGACTTACTTTACCGATAGTGGTAAAATAGCGCCACCTGCCAGCGGAATTGCGAATCATTGGTTTACCTTACCTCTCAAACCCCGAGCGGTCGCATGAGATCGCGAAAACTACCTATAATAACGTAGTAACATCAAATGAAACTAGATGGCGCTAGAATGCGAAAATCACGTTTGTTGTCTTAAATATTTATTTTATTCTGATTTTAGTATTTGTTGTTAGAGCAGCAATAGAAATACATAATCTGTGAAATTCTAAGGCCAGGTCTAATTAATACCACCTCCATCAATTACCAGGTTTAAAATACTTTAAAGTATTTAGTTTCAGGCGAACCAACTCTCCACCACCCCCCCCCCCCCCCCCCCCCCCCCTAGGATTGGTAATTTGTTGAAAAACACTGAAGTACCCTTAAAGTATTTTTCTTTTTTTTTGTAAAATACTTTCAAGTACAATATACGCGTTCAAACTGTGTCGTCATACTTGGTACGTATTTTTTTATGCCTATACCAGGTTTGCAAACCTGGTCGAGTAAATTGCGCGTTCCCGCGCACCCTTTACGTGTACTTCGATGATCTTCAGTGAAAAATAATTTATCAGTAAATAATATCAGAATAAAATCAGAATAAAATAAATATTTAAGACAACAAACGTGATTTTCGCATTCTAGCGCCATCTAGTTTCATTTCATGTTACTACGTTATTATAGGTAGTTTTCGCGATCTCATGCGACCGCTCGGGGTTTGAGAGGTAAGGTAAACCAATGATTCGCAATTCCGCTGGCAGGTGGCGCTATTTAATTTCAAACTAATTTCGAGTTCGAATCCTGGCCATGCATCAATGGATATTTCTGTTTGAAAAATGTATATGCGCGTTACACGTGTTTATAACTGTGAAGGAAAACATCGTGAGGAAACCTGTTAGTATTCTTGAAAGTGTCAAAAAAGTAAAAAAAAATGCAATCATTTTTTCCCGATATAAATAGGGTATAAATAGGAATGAATGGGTAAGAATGACGTCATTCTTACCCATTCATTCCTAATTAAGGTAAGAATGACGTCATTCTTACCCATTCATTCCTATTTATACCCAATCATTCTTACCCATTCATTCCTGTTTATACCCAATTTATATCGGGTAAAAATGACGTCATTCTTACCCATTCATTCCTATTTATACCCAATTTATATCGGGTAAAAATTATTGCATCTTTTTTTTTACTTTTTTGACACTTAACTAATTATGGATCACGATTTTCATATTTTCATTAGTTTAGATCTTTCGAAAATGTCTAGTGGGGGTAGTCAGAGGCACGTCCAAACATTATATTTGGTACATGCCCACATTTTGCCGTAGTTAGCATTCCAAACGTGACAGGTTGCAAGCCCATCGCCCATCTGTCCGTCCGTCTGTCTGTCTGTCTGTCTGTCCGTCTGTCTGTCCGTCTGTCTGTCTGCAGGTCTGTCTGTCCGTCTGCCTGTCCGTCTGTCTGTCCGTCTGTCTGTCCGACTGTCTATCCGTCTGTCTGTCCGTCTGTCTGTCCGTCTGTCTGTCTGTCCGTCTGTCTGTCTGTCCGTCTGTCTGTCCGTCTCTCTCTCCGTCTGTCTGTCCGTCTGTCTGTCACAGGGCTGTATCTCATGAACCGTGATAGCTAGACTGTTGAAATTTTCACAGATGATGTATTTCTCTAAAAACAGCATAAAATAAATATTTAAGTGGGACTTCCGTACAACAAACGTGATTTTTTGCCGTTTTGATAATAGTACGGAACCCTTCGTGCGTGAGTCCGACTCGCACTTGGCCGGTTTTTTATAGATTACACGTCAAAGTGGCAGGACAAACAATCTATACAACCATGCATAATATGAATAATCAAAATAGATAGAATTTCGATATTTTTTTATGGAATTTGTATTAGGTTTAATTTTGTTACATTGGTGGAGATTCTGTTGTCTCCACGCTAAACTTGAAATTCCTAAAAACGACCGCTCTTATTTCTTTACGTTTCTTTTAAAGTCTGAATAATTATAATCCAAATTAAAAAATTACATGAAAGCACCATAATTAATTAGTATTAACTAGTTAGTATTCTTATAAGCGGCGATGGGCTTGCAACCTGTCACGTTTGGAATGCTAACTACTGCAAAATGTGGGCATGTACCAAATATAATGTTTGGACGTGCCTCTGACTACCCCCACTAGACATCTTCGAAAGATCTAAACTAATGAAAATATGAAAATCGTGATACATAATTAGTTAAGTGTCAAAAAAGTAAAAAAAAAAGATGTAATCATTTTTACCCGGTATAAATGGGTATAAATAGGAATGAATGGGTAAAAATGATTTTTACCGGGTAAGTGCCCATCTCTGCTTGTATAACGGCACTAACGAAGTTCCGTCGCGGACGCTAACGATAAAACTCAGGCAAACTTGCAATTTTGCTGCAGGTGATTAACTGTTTTGTATCGAGCTCCGATGAGAAAATTCAAACGAGAGGGAAAAGGTATTCATTAAAAGCCTTGAGCTTCGATCTGTTGGATTACAAATCTTTCTTTGATATTTTTAACGATTGCGGTTCTACGACGTAGAGCTCGCGTAGCACATCTCAGCGCGGAATATATTTTTTATACACTCGTAACGTTTACGTCAGAGGTACGAACGAACTACTGCATAAAGTTTGCATAGCACCTCAAAGACTCCAGACTCAATAGTATTTTGGTGAATTTGAATAGTTTATTGTATACAGAGTTTATAAAACACTGATATGATGTTTGCATCGGGAATTCGGGATTGACTTTATGTCGAGCGCGAGCGGCAGTCTGCTCGACGACCATCTAGTATCGGCTCGTTTATTTTCAGGGCGAGTTGCCTTTCTTGCTTCGACTCTGCTTCTTTAAACGATGAAGAGAAAGCTTTTATTCGTGTTCTACTTTTATTCGAACACGCATGTTTCGAAATAAAATATTTTTGACAAATAAAACAAAAACGAATTTGCAGTGCAAGTTATTAGCTTTCATGAAAACTGTGGCCTGAGCACGAACCACTACAGTATCGACAACGTATCGTCCAAATGTCAAAACTGACACTATTTGTATAGTAAAAGTGTCAGTTTTGGCATTCGGACGATACGTTGTCGATACGATAGTGGTTCATGCTAACCCCCCTGTTTTTTCATCCACTTTATTTGTAATATAGTACGCCTTATTTACAAGTAGGTATTTTAATTTATTTAATTTCTCTTTGAGCAAATGCAGGCTAGGCGTATCCTATAGTAAAATTATGTTATACGCGATATTTGTATGAACACGCAGCCATACAAACTACACTTTCGTAAGGCGATGAAATTTCCGCACAAATTAATATTATGAAGAAGTTTAAATAAAATAAACCATATTGTTCTTGAAGAAGCTCTTAGTCGGGTAAGGGCAGTAAAGACAAAGAGCTGGCTGCAATAAAGGCGCAGCTTTACGCGTGTTTCATCGAAAGTATGAAAAATCTGCAACCATATACCTAACCTATCTACCTCGGGCTGGAAACTTAGTTACGTGAGGTTGTCAAGTTTGCACTCGACGACTCACTAAAAACCAATCTGGCCGGTTTCTTTACATTTCAAAGATGAAGAAAAACTCCGTAATCTCCAACGGAATGCACCGGTGTCCCTTCTTATTTTAGCAGGAGCACCATCCCGGGAATGATCCCCACACTCAATAGTCACGTCCGGTACCCGGACACTGCGTACAGTTCACGTCGGTACTCACTTACCTCAAGTGCTGTCACCGTCCTAGAGTCCACAAGCGAGCAGTCCCTACTCCATCCACTCATGGACATGGACCCAAAAAAGCGGATATAGCCTCCTTATTTTTTTTAAGTCTGTTAAAATATAAATACATTTATTTTTATATATATATTTGAGCGAGCCACGCGTTTACCAGTGAAGTTAATTCATACATAGCGTGTCCGTGGATTGCAAAGGACACAATTACATACATTTTCTGTTAAAGTAAAGCTTGACGCACGTGCGTCGCCTCTCCATGCGCTGCAGTGGGTTTTGTCCCTATACACTACACACATGTTTGGAGGACTGAAGAAACCGCGTTACACTACAATGGATAAAGGGGCATAGCGGATCACTGGGAAATTACGCTGCAGACAAACTGGCCAGGAGGGGCATGGAAACGCAAACGGAAGACCCGACCCCATTCCCGCCCCTCCCATTCTCTCGGATACGTTCCTGGATGCGGCGGCAGACCCAGAGCAAACACAAAAGACGATGGGCACAGGCGACTAGAACCATTGTGGGGACGCTCACAGGTCACTGCCCTTATAACAAACACTTATACAACATCGCATCGGAGTCACAGCGAGCCCGCACTGCAGGGGATGCCTAACCGAAGAATCGGCTGCCCACGTAGTCCTGGAATGCGCGGGCGTAAAACGCAACATACACAAATCCTCGGCAACCCGGGGACTCTTTTCGAAGCCTATGGCTACAGATACTTACGACGGCATAACATCGAGTACCTAGGTCGTGTCAGTTGTCAGCAGCGTGCATAAACCGGACACGGGTTTCTGTACCTACACCGAATTTCGGAGGACGCGAGCTGCGGTTATTATTACTATTACTATTTAATCTTTCAAATCTACATACGATACAAAATCAATTAATTAAATAAATAAAATGTTCATTCTGTGTTATGTAAAAATAAGCATTTTATACTTAGTTACTTAGTTACTAGCTAAGTAACTAAGTATAAAATGTGCCTGTTCAATGTTTATCTACTTACAAAGCAAATTGATTTTGCTTTTTTGTTATATAAGGCGTCTTACTTTTATTTCAGCACACATTTAAATTATGGATAGGTACTAAAATTATTTTTTATTAGTAGGTAGTAGGTCTTAGGTACCAAAAGAATAAAATAACGTTCTCTTAAATAGAATCCACTAAGTACCTATGTACGTATAAATAGGTGAGTGCCACATATAGAGTGTAGGTAAGGTAGGTAGGTAGGTACCTAACTAGCTAACTATAACTACCTATTGAGATGAGACATTCGAGGAATCTCCAATCTTTGTTGGCTTTGAACGTCACTTTCTTTGAGCTCGATATAATTACTTCTCCACTGGTCGTAGCAAATACTACGGATGATCACCGAGGGGGGGGGGGGGGGGGGGCGGACCGGGGTAAAAAAAATTACAAAAATGGGTCATGTAGTATGGGTACGTTCCCTTACCTAACTACTTGCGTTGAATCACACATCATTATCTAAACAATTAGAGTTCCAACGAAAACGATCCACCACGCCTTGTGCTTGTGCCTTTGCCGACGCTCACATATTTCGTACATAAAGGTATTATAATAACTCGCAGAATAGAGATAAACCAATTTGGCCAATTATATTATGGCAGATCGGATTATAATAAGGCAGACAGACAGTGTGCCATTCACGAGCGGTGAATACGCAGTGCAGTGAAGCTATTTTGTAAAAACATGATTATCATTTTATGATATTCATACCTTTATTTATATTGGTACTGAATGCCATAATACCTTATAATAAATGTTTAGGCACCTATACCTACGCTTCCAATACTTAAAGGTGCATAAACAGTAAATAGTTACTATGAAAAGTGTACAGATTAGGTATTCTCTACTTTAGGTACCTACCTATTGCATTCAACATTATAACATGAAAATCATGTTTTTACAAAATAGCCCTGCAGGTACGAGTATGCTCTGGTATGGTGGCTAACGTCACGATCAATACAAAGGAAAATAATTAACTTTTAACTGCTATCTCATATTTTTTATAATAATAATTTAAAACCTCATAAAATCATACATTTAAAATTATTTGATAGTTTCGTTTTCCCGTTAGTCTGAGAGAACGCGAGCAACCTACAGTATGTGTGGACCTGCAGCTAATTGACTTAATTGAAATTAATCAGATCTATATAAGCGTAGGTACCTACTTACTTACTTATTCGCAGGGTTAGCATGATTAAAACAAGTGGTTTTAAAACAACTTGAATTGAACAAAAAACAGTTTGAATTTAAACCGTTCACACGTTTAACCAAGCTTTTAAACTAATGTTCATGGCGAATTAATGGATATAAAATGAAGTTAAATTAATATTTAGGAGTCTAAATAGCTTGACCTACCTACTAATTACGTAATTAACTAATTACCTACCTACCTACCTAACCAATTGAGGGTAAGGTATGCTATTACTGTGTTATATAAATCAAGATTGTGTGTCAGTCAAGTTACAATTATTTTGTTCTTATTTAGGTACCTATTTAAAAACTGTGACAAGTTTTGCAGCTATCTCGCACCCTGTTTATTTCGTAGGTACATCAGAATGAATAAATCCAAATGTTGATCGTATCGTCCAAATGCCAAAACTGGAACTTTTACTATACAAAAAGTGTCAGTTTTGACATTCGGACGATACGTTGTCGATACGATAGTGGTTCGTGCTCAGGCCACAGGAATGTGAATGACTCCCATTGGGATACACAACATAAAATAAATGTTTATTCATTGATAGTTTTTTGTAAATATGTAATTTATTTACTATGGCGAATTTTAAAAGATCTAGCCTAGAAATGGTAGGTACTTAGATCTAATTAATTTGAAATAATGCTCTAAACTAAAAAGAACAAAAAAAAACACTAGTTTAATACAATTTGAACTGTTTGTTTTATAAAATATAATATAAAACCCTTTTTTTAGGGTTCCGTACCCAAAGGGTAAAACGGGACCCTATTACTAAGACTTCGCTGTCCGTCTGTCTGTCCGTCTGTCTGTCTGTCACAGGGCTGTATCTCATGAACCATGATAGCTAGACAGTTGACATTTTCACAGATTATGTATTTCTATTGCTGCTCTAACAACAAATACTAAAAACAGAATAAAATAAATATTTAAGGGGGGCTCCCATACAACAAACGTGATTTTCGCATTCTAGCGCCATCTAGTTTAATTTGATGTTACTACGTTATTATAGGTACTTTTCGAGGTCTCATGCGACCGCTCGGGGTTTGAGAGGTAAGATGAAAGATGTTTGCAATTCCGCTGGCAGGTGGCGCTATTTTACCACTATCGGTAAAGTAAGTCGGTAAATAAGTAGTACTTCACATGATCGACTAAAAAGTTTGAAATTGAATTATTGAATTCATGTAGTTAGGTAAATAGATACATAGGTAGATATTATTAATTTCAAATTAATTTCGAGTTCGAATCCTGGCCGTGCATCAAAGGATATTTCTGTTCGAAAAATGTATATGCGCGTTACACGTGTTTATAACGGTGAAGGAAAACATCGTGAGGAAACCTGTTAGTATTCTTGAAAGCGGCGACGAGCTTGCAACCTGTCACATGTGGAATGCTAACTACGTAGTTAGGTAAATAGGTAGGTTACGAGATATTATAAATTATTTTTTATGTTTTTAGGGTTCCGTACCTACCTACCTAAAGGGTAAAAAACGGGACTACTAAGACACCGCTGTCCCTCTGTCTGTCACTAGGCTGTATCTCGTGAACCGTGATAGCTAGACAGTTGAAATTTTCACAGATGATGTTTTGCTCTAAAAACAGCTTAAAATAAATATTTAAGAGGCTCCCAGTCGCTGATTGCTCTTTTTCGAAACGAAAAAAGAAATACTTCTGAACAAGCCACATCTCCTATTTTTTATAAGTATATTACTTCAGGTTCCTAACTAGATTTCTATTAAGCTGAAAACATAATAGCAGAAACTTTTCACGATAAAGATATTATTTCAAAATGATACGTTTTAGAATTTATGATCGAAATATTTTATATACCTACTATTAAAATCAACTTGTGATTTATTGTTAAAGATAGGTAATATGTAGATCTAGATTGCTATTAGAATAGATTTTTGATAAGTAATTATACATAATTTATATCATTAATTTATTCGAAAAGCTAAGGCGGACCACGCTCCGACGTGTGTTTGTCGTCATTGCAGCGGTCGGTAGGATTATTTATCGAAGTGATTAAAGATGGGTACATCTTTATTCACATATACTATACATTATAAAATAGGAGATGTGGCTTGTTCACAAGTATTTATTTTTTCGTTTCGAACCAAAACAATCGTCGACTGGGAGCGCCTTAAGTGGGACTCCCGTACAACAAACGTGATTTTTTTGCCGTTTTGATAATAGTACGGAACCCTTCGTGCGCGAGTCCGACTCGCACTTGGCCGGTTTTTCAACCCTGCTTACTCGTAGATAGCTTTGCTACCTACTAGAAATAATTATAAATGCCTAGGTAGGTACCTACCTATAACTAACTATAACATTTTTGGCGTTTTGAATAAGTACTTACTTATAGGTAGGTACGCATTAGGCAGCAGGTGGTAGCCTAAATGATAAGAAGAGGGAGCAGCCCTACGCCCTACGATAAAGCAGGTAGATTCGCTATTACCCCGGTAGGTAGGTAGTTAGATAGGTAGGTATAAACCGTCGGTGGGTGATTCGTATGCATAGAATAGCGCTGTAATTTGCGAACTCATTGCGCGGATCAGCGGGAGATTCCCCAAAAGTATGAGAAAATCTCGCTTCCGGATTTGAAAAAGTCGGGAATATATAAAGGAGGCGCCTTTCTAATGCAAATGCGGCTGATCATTGGCGCACATCGGAGCTGCTAATTTATGGAGCCCCCTCGCGCCTCGCCAGCGCAAATTACCTACCTACCGAAGCGAAGACAGAGCTGGCAGCTGTTCGACGATGCTAACCTCCAAATACAATTAGGTACCTACGATAAGGTGAATGGCCAAAGGGCTTTTTACTGTCACTAGTTTTGTTCTCAACTACAACATAACAACTATTGATAGGCAAGGTACCTACGTAGTATAGGGTATAGGTACCTTACCTACGTACACTCGGAGAAATCACTCGCGTTACCTACACGATAACGTTTTTTCGGACATTTATTATTTTTAGAATAATTCAAGTCAATTAAAAGATATTGGCGATGGGCTTGCAACCTGTTGTCACGTATGGAATGCTAACTACTGCAAAATGTGGGAATAAAATATATACTTAGTTAGATAAAATCGCGTGTCACAGTGTTTGTAACCAAACCGATTTTAATGAATTTTTTTGTGTATATTTGGGAGGTATGAGATAAGGATGGCATGAAGTTTAAGAAAAATGAAAAGGTTTTTTTTTTCGGTTGGATTATTGAAATTTAGTAGCAGCTAGTATTATTATACTAATACTAATATAGTAGTAGATACCTATAGATTTAAGCACTTTTTCACACATATTACTTTTTCTCTTCTATTGAAGGTGGGTGGTGGTATTGAGGGGGGTGATATTGTCGGGAATAGTTAAATCGATAAAACTTTATTCAAAAGTAAGTACCTACCTGCTTAGGTATCGGTTTGCTAAAGCTAAAATATATCTAGACAGTACGAGTAGGTACCACACACACACACACACACACACACACTAAAGGTGGGTCGTACTTGTGTTTTGACGTAGGTACCAGGTCTAATAAATACCACCTCCATCAAATACCAGGTTGATAAACTCGTACAGCACCCCCCTTACCCCCCTCTCCCCCAAAAATACTTTCAAGTACTTACAAAAATACTTTCATGTACAAAATACGCGTTTAATAAAAACCCTAATGTATATAAGTATAATAAACATAATTAAAATCATCAATTTATTACCTTTATTAATTTTACATATATTTATAATTAGGTACTCACCATTTATTAATTTAATTACTTATTTTCATAAAGTATAATATATTATTATTTACCTACATAATATATTATAACATTTTATTTACATAAAACAATATTTATTTTACCTAAGTATACTAAAGGATTATTTTAATTTATAAATAACTATAAACAAATACAGTTCATTTAAATTTTAAATATAACCGAAGAAATAATATGTAGATACTAAATAATTTACTGATTTTTAAATGAATTAAAGATATTAACAAATTAATCACCATTCAAACCTTTTATAATAATTTTGACTTAAATATAATCTAATAAATACTTAGGTAAATCATTTACTGATATTTTTAAATTAATCGATATTATCCACATTTTATTTTAATCATCATTTAATCTTATCACAATAATTACAAATATATATATTTTTATATATCTTATGTATATTAAATGTAATATCATAAATATAAACAATATTTGACTTAGCTTTTATTCAACAGCTAATTGCTCAGGCACAGCTTTACTTTAAAACGGGAGCTCTGCTCGGTCCGGCTGTCGGTTACCGACTGAGCCCACGCCACGACCGGCAGCGCTTTTATAGTGCGGTGTAAACAAGGCTCACGGCCAGGTGTTTTTGCAAAAATGAAACGAAACGGATTAGAGTGGCGATTTTTGCTAATATTGTTTTTAAAATGTCTACTATTTCATTTTTGCAAATATATGTACATAATATGTAACCATATACCAAGTTATACAGTATAACTTTGTTACTATACAGAATCAAGTGATTGAAAGTTCAATATTACTATTATTCTATGAAATATTTGATAATAATAACCAAAATACATAAAATAACATTCCACCTAATATACAACATAGTTATCTTAAACAACAAAGGTTGTATAATCTGATCAAAACCATTCCTCAGATGGAATCATACACATATTTATTTATTATTTGGAGTATTTACAAAAATAATCTATCACGTTCAAACTGTGACGTCATACCTCGTACGTATCTTTTTATGTGTAGTGGTTAGCGTAAGAGCGTTTTGCCTCTGATCTCTTGGTCGCATAACCTCTCTAGGGTTTTCAGTAGGAACGATGTGAGGCTTATAGGCCTGAAAGATTTGGCTTGTGTGTAGTCGCTCCTACCTGGTTTAGGTATAAAGACTACCTTTACTTCCCTCCATTTTTGCGGAATGTAGCGATGGGCGATACACCCTATGAAAATGTTGACCAGATGGTCCGCCACTATGTCTCCGCACCATTTTAGGAGTCCCGGGAAAATTCCGTCTAAACCTGGCGATTTGAAAGGAAGGAAGCTGTGTATGGCCCAGAGTACCTTCTCCCGGTTTATTAGGTCTCGGGCTGTGGTCCAGTCTTGGTCGTTAGCTGCTCGTTCGACGTACCCTTCCCATTTTTTGGCCTCTGTTATGTGGCACCCTGGGAAGTGAGTCTCTAGCAGTAGTTCGCTAGTTTCGTCGTCAGTTTTAGTGTATGTGTTGTCAGGTCTTTTCAAACTTCCCACAGTGCGTTGTGGTTCGTTTGTTAGTAGTATGCCCTTGATACGGGTTGCCTGACTATTATTTTCGATATTTGTACAGAAACGTTTCCAGCACTCAAGTTTCCTGAGGCGTATTCGCTTTTTGTATTTGGATTTTGTTGTTTGGTACTTTTCCCAGTCCATCGTTTGTCTGGTGTTTATGGCCCTGTTGAAAAGTTTCCTTATCTTGCAGCGTAGTCGCTGCAGTTCAGGGCTCCACCAGTGTCGTGTCGATCCCTCTTTCGGTGTGAGTAGGGGGCACGACTGCTCATAGCTATTGGTTAAAATGTTGGTTAGGTTATTTACATAAAGGTCTATGTCAGCTACTCCTATGTTGTCGCAGGGGGTGCCTACATTGTTAAGGGCTGCTGTGGTAAGTTTTATGAAATTAGTTTGGTTCGTTTTGCGGGGGATACGTGTCGGTTGAGTTTTAGGGAGAGTCGTGTCTAGGTTAAAGCGTATCCATCTGTGGTCTGAACAAGATGCCTCGTTAGAGACGTGCCAGTCCAAGATGGAGCGCGACACTCTCTCTGTCGATAAAGTTAGGTCTATAATTGTTTGTGTTCGGGAGTTGCCGAAGGTTGGTTCAGATCCCTTATTGTGTAAGATGAGGTTAGTGGTGAAAAGGTAGTTTACCATCTCTTCCCCGCGGGGGTTGTTTGTTTCGCTACTCCATAGGGTGTTGGAGTCTGTGCTTACGATC
This sequence comes from Hydriomena furcata, assembly GCA_912999785.1. NCBI lineage: Eukaryota > Metazoa > Arthropoda > Insecta > Lepidoptera > Geometridae > Hydriomena > Hydriomena furcata. The sequence goes on from OU538834.1 coordinate 14,741,991, forward strand.
AGTTCTAGTCCTTCCTTACCGCAGTGGTCTACCAGCGATACCAACACGGGCGACGGGATGTCCCCATCGCTGGGCAGGTACACGGAGGCAAGGACGATTTCGTGGATTGGTTGGTCTGTTGATCGCGGTCGCGGGCGTTGCTCATGATGAAGAGCATCTGAATTGTCTCGAAACGTCAGCAATACAAGTAAAAACGTGGTAATTAGCCGTATTTCTATTTAAAATGGTCTGTTTCTGTTCGTAGTTTAATAACTGTAATGTCTCTGGAACAGAATTCAGTGATTAGGGTTGCTTGTGAGTGTTTAGGAGTAATTATGCAAGTTCTGAGGTCGCTTACGGTGGTGTCGATGTGTAACATGTATCCACCGAGTTGTAAACCGCAGATCTTGCCCTTTCTAATCCACGGCTCTTGGATCAGGCTGATTATGTGTTTGTTTTCCTCCAGCGCTCTGCGTAGTGAAGCCGTAGCAGTTATGCTGTGCTGGAGGTTGGTTTGGATGATTGGGACGGGTTTAGGAGTCCCGCAGGGGGGAGGAGTTAAGACAGCTGTCGCTTGCCTCACTCCCCTCCCCGTCGGGAAAGTAGTCCTCAGTGACCTCTATGATTGCTGCGGCCGTTGGGGCAGTAGCTACTGTCCCTTCTGGCCGACACCTTGACGTGCTTGGGCCCGCCCCCTCCTGGTCTTCCGCTGGCATTGAAGTGGATGCTGGTGTTGTTGTCGCGGGCGTCTCATCCCCCAGTATGCGGACGTAGATGTTGCCGAACATCCACTTCATACGCCGCTCGTGGGTTTTTAAGAGGGCTATCTGAGACTCTGGTATCTTCAGCATAAGGTAGATGCCCGGCGAGTCCGTGTCCGGCTGTCTCTCCGCTCGTACCAGAGCCCATGTGTCGACGCTGTATTTCTTGTTCTGAGAGGTCAAGTTGTTTTAAGTTACAAACGAGCAAAACTAGATGTAAGGTCGGGTTTACTGACTGGGCTACACCTGGTATTTATAGAAGTAGAAATAAATTATACGAACTTTATGCAACTAGGGAGTCACGGCTGCACGACCCTACCTTTATACTTCATGTTAAGAATTATTCCAAAATTTTCAAAGAAGTGTGTCGTGCGGCTAAATCATTGTATTTAAGATATAAAATTGAAAAGTCCTCTAATAAAATTAAAGCAACTTGGAAGCTAATTAATAATGAAACGGGAAAATCTAAACCCCGTAATAAACAGATAAATTTAAATATTAATGATAAGCTATTAACTAAAAGAAAAGAAGTGGCGGATGCATTTGATAGTTTTTTCTCTAGTATACCTAGAATTGTTACCCAGTCACTAAACTCCTCAGCTTCTGCGGCGTCCGTTCTCTTAGAATCTAGTGTTGCCAAATGTGAAAATGAGTTCAGCTTTAGATACATTAATGCTGATAATATTGTGAAAACTTTTAGATCTCTGAATATCAAAAATACTGAAGATCTATGGGGTATATCTACAAAGGTATTAGGTACTATTATCATTGATATTGCTCCATGTTTAGCCCACGTTTTTAATAGGTGTGTTGACGAGGGAATTTTTCCTGATCTCATGAAGCATAGTAAACTCATTCCCTTGTACAAGTCGGAAAACGAGAAAGATCCCTCTAATTATAGACCAATATCAGTATTGCCTGCTCTAAGTAAAATTTTTGAAAAAGTTATTCTTACTCAGTTATTATCTCACTTCAATCTTAATGGGCTACTTCATTGTCATCAATTTGGATTTACAAAGGGTCGATCAACAACCGATGCCGGTACTTTGCTCTTAAAGCACATATATGAGGCCTTTGAGAAATCGCAAGATGCGATCGGTGTGTTTTGCGATTTGTCGAAAGCGTTTGACTGCGTGAGTCACGCAACTCTAATCGCAAAGTTACAACACTATGGCATCCATAACCAGGCAATTCACCTCTTACAATCTTACTTGTCCAATAGAGTCCAGAAAGTTGATATCGGTGGCGAACGATCTTCTGGGTCATTTATTGAAATGGGAGTTCCACAGGGCTCGATTTTAGGTCCATTTTTATTCTTAGTTTACATTAATGACCTCCCATTCTATGTAAAAGACATTTGTGACATAGTCCTATTTGCTGATGATACGTCGCTTATTTTTAAAGTCGATAGATCTAAAGTTAACTTCGATGACATAAATGCGTCACTGTCGCTAGTCTTTAATTGGTTCACTGTAAACAATCTATTGCTTAATTCTAAGAAAACAAAATGCATTAAATTCTCTTTGCCTAGTGTACGGCATACTCCGACTAACATTGAAATAAATGAAGAGGCTCTTACGCTTGTTAATTCGACTACTTTTTTAGGTCTCAATATTGATGCAAACTTACAATGGGGACCTCATATTGTAACACTTGCTGGTAAACTTAGTTCCGCTGCCTATGCAGTCCGCACGATTAGGCGGCTGGCCGATGAAGCCACAGCTAGGCTAGTTTATTTTAGTTACTTCCATAGTGTAATGTCGTATGGAATTCTTTTCTTTCTTCAAGTTATTTTTGTTTTACAAAAACGGGCAGTACGTGCCATTTATAAAATGAAGTCCCGGGACTCTTTGAGACAAAAATTTAAAGAAATTAACATTCTCACAGTAATCTCACAATATATATATGAAAACTTACTGTATACTCATAAGAATATGGCTTTCTTTAAGAAAAAAAGTGATGTACATAGTATTAACACAAGAAATAAGAACAAATTGTACATACCCAAATTTAGATTAGAAAAAGTGAAGGGGTCGTTTATGGGGAATTGTATACTATTTTATAATAAACTGCCAGAAAACGCAACAAAACTTCCCGTTAGAAGATTTAAAGCCTATATAAAGAATAATCTTATAAACAAAGCGTATTATACTGTAGATGATTATATAAATGATAAATCCTCGTGGCCTGATGTCGCTCTGCCACTCGACAGCTAAATATTGATTTAGGTACTTAATTTCATTTTGTGTAACATTTGTCTACTTTAATTATTTTTAAGCAAATAGTTATTTTATCTGTAAGTTTTAATCCCACCAAAAACATTCTGTAAAAAACTAGCCAAGTCTCGATGGAGCTGCTTGTTTATCTCTAAAAAGTAATGAAATCTAGACAAAGTCGTGTCACATAACATTCTATAATAATAAAGAAATCGCAGTAAAGAACCTCAGACTTGACACGACTTTGTCTAGATTTCATTACTTTTTAGAGATAAACAAGCAGCTCCATCGAGACTTGGCTAGTTTTTTACAGAATGTTTTTGGTGGGATTTCACTTCTTTTTTGTAGAAACGTGGGTGTACAGGTTGCTTGGGTATCAAATAAAACACCTCGAATGATATAACTATCAAACGTGTCCGCTTCGCTCGCAGGCCTCGCTTTGAGTGATCCGATGAACGCTCGGTATTCGTATATTCACTCGGCTAGCCTCGGGAATCGAAGACGTTATCATCACTTTAATATTCCGTATACACTACAGTGGGCTTATTGATTTATTTTATTAGATTTTCTTATTTGACACAGTTTTTTTTCTGTTTATGAGTAGTTTTTTTATTATAAAATCAAATCGTAAGCGCGTTTAAAATACAGTCAGCGCCATCTAGCGACGGGTGCGGGGGATCACCGCCACTCTTAGTCCAATGCATTATATTTTGATCAAATTTTGAGCGAAATTAATATTTTAGTTTATTTAATTTGTTAATTTGTTTATTCAATTTGTGTAATGTTCGAGTAGAATAAAGTTAATCGTTCGACTATTTCTTCTTGTAAACTTGTAAGTATAAGTTAAGTAGGTATAAAAGCCAGTCTAGTCTTATCCAGAGTTTTCCTTTAATTTTATTTCGTACTAGCAGTCCGCCCCGGCGTCGCACGGATGTAATAATTATATTATAGGTAATTTTTTTACACCTTGGGTTAAATTATCGAATTTTTCATAAGGATCCCTAATAAAACATTTAGTATCGCAGACTTTTTTTGTAGATATTGATGTCCTCTTTAAAACTGTTGTACATCATTTTGCTCTATCGTCAACAATTTCCGCAGAGTACGCGATATAAGGATTTTTTTTGGATTTTTTTCACACGTTGGGTTACATTATCGAAGTTTTCATACGGATCCCTAATAGTTAGACATATGGTATTGCATACTTTTTTGTAGATATTGATGTCCTCTTTAAAACTGTAGTACATTACTTTGCTCTATTGTCAATAATTTCCGCACTAAACGCAATGTAAGGATTTATTTTTTATTTTTTTCACACTTTGGATTACATTATCGATGTTTTCATACGGATCCCTAATATTTTTGAAAATATACTATAGCCTATGTTCATCAGGGATAATGTAGGATTCTAATGGTGAAAGAATTTTTCAAATCGGTCCAGTAGTTGAATATTTTATGTAAAGGCGGTATGTCGATCTCTAATAGTTTGGTTAGGCTCTTGTGTTTTCTTATCAGGGTCACCAGGTACTCCAGATCTTCGATTATCCTAGTTTTTATGGTTTTCCCTTTATGTGGCCATTAAACCCTAACTCTGTACCAAATTTCAGCTTTCTGAGTTTATGGGAAGTACTAGTTCTATTCTGATGATCATGAGTGAGTGAGTGAGTGAGTGAGTGTCTGTCTAAAATGCGAAACTTTGCTTTCGCTTTACTTCGTAACTAAATGACCTACAGACTTGAAATTTTGGATTTTAAGTATGTGATTATGGCTTACTGGATGACGAAAATTTCAGCGTTCTGGTCTTATCCAGAGGTTCTCAAATAGGGGCCTGAAAATGCGGCGAAATGGTTCCAGTAAAGGATGGTACGGCAGTGTTTGCTTCGCGCTCGACTTGGCGGGGGCACTGCCGTGCCCCCAAATTCTAAATCAAGTGTAGCGTGTGTTGCTTTTTGAATTTGTGCTGAAGCTCTTTAGTTATTTTTTTTTATTGCTGTACCTACGTACTTGAGTAGTAGGTACTTTTAACTTTTAATTATTATTCTTGTTTGAGCCTTCACCTTGTTCGATTGGCACCACACTGGAGCTCTACATAGCATTAAGGAAAGGATCATAAAAAAAAAGGTAGACCCCAAGCCGTGTTTGTTGCCTGATTCTTCTAGGCTTGGTCGCGTGGAATCGGCGTAGCTTCACCTAGTTCCTAAGACGTTTCAAAGTGATCCTTGTGATTTTATTGAAATAAATGATTTTTGAATTTGAATTTGAATTCAAGTAGTGCCTTACGCGATCTATAGCCATTGTCGGCGCAGGAATGAGCAGCCCGCATAGTACGCGTCGTTGTATTTCCGCCTGTGGACGGACCACTAACCTGGTCCCAGGAATAGGGGATACGATGTCAACTACCGTTCGGCGTATCCATTGCATGGAGTCGTCGTCCTCGCACCAGAGCTTGAGGACTCCTTCTCCTACATATACCTTGCCGCGGTAGCCTAGCTCACCTGCTTCTAGGTTGGTCGCTGGGTTGTCGAGGGCGCTCTGTAGCCTCTCCTCTAGGCATACCTTAATGCCCTCCCCCTGTTCCGGCGTGAGGTCAAAAACCGGCTCCGTCAAAATGGCCACGCACAGCTCGTTCGGTTGCGAGGCCTCCGCGTAGCTCTGCCTTTGGGTACTGGGTCCTGGGCGTACTCGCTTACTGTCGCCAGTGGGTGTAGTGGAGTCATCTGGGCGGGTTCTCTTATGTACCCCCGGTTGCCCTGCGTCAGTGTGTGCCTTGACATGCTTGCCCGAGCGTTTACCCCTTTGCGTGGGGCGGTGGCCTTGCGAGGGGTACCCTGCACTTGTCGAGGGCATCATCGTCTGTGCTGCCTGTGGTCTAACCTCAGGTCTGACCTCTGTCGCTGCTCTAAGCGCCGCCGGCGGCGCTACCTTGGGCGCAGCTTTCGCCGCAGCCCTCGGTGCTGCCTGTGGCCTTGCCTCGAGCGCAGGCTTGGTCGTTCCCTTTGGATAGGCTCGCGGCGCAACTTTCGACTCTGCCCACAACTGGACCCGTTCGGCCTGACCAGAGGTCGAGCCTACCTGGGCCGAGGGCGCTTTGGCATGCTTGCGTCTTTCTCGCTTCTCTTTCCTGGACTTCCTTCGTGGGGAGACGATGGTCCAGACTGGTCCTGGGGGTCCCGTGTTGATGGCTTCGCTGAGGGAAGACATCTCGATTGTTGGTAGACCTTAGACGCTCCGCTGGGCGGAGTGGACACAGGTGGTTGGTTGGAGCTCGATGGTGCCATAGTGGCAGTAGTCGAGGTATTGGTCGGCGCTCCTGTTGGTGCTGCCACATTGGTTAGCGCTGTAGTAGCTGCTGTAGGGGGTTTGGTGTAATTTTCTTTTGAAGCCATTACGTGGTTTATTTTTGTTCATTTCCGAGATTCTCCACCCGCCACGGAGTCCACAAGTCGGGGACGTCGCGCGTCGTACGCTCTACGTACGATCGCCAGAGTTATCTCGAAAATATAGGGCCCCTATCCCTCAAGATAAGCGAGACTAAACGCTGCGAAGATGTCCGGGGGTCACTAACTCCCGGAGTCCGCGCCTCGCCGCCTGCCATCCCTTAGGTAGTGGCCCTCACCGACGACCCTCAGACGGGGCGCCACAGCCGATTGATCGTAGTTGGTTATTCCACGACCGCCCGTGTAAGAAGAAATCCAGACCAAAGAGATGTGTTGAAGGCAGCGGGCAACAACCACCGGCTCACTGCGTTCTCAATCTCCAGGATTCCTTCATCCTCCCGTACGGGTCCCCGCGCACGGCACAAACACGCGGGAGGTCATTGCTATCCAACATCTGCTGTCGCATGATGGTGGACCCGCTGGGACACAACCTCGTCATCCCTGGCAGTTTTCGCTGAGTGGTTTCAGTTACATCTATTTCTGAGGGAATTAGATCAAGGAACAGGGGACAACTCTAAGACTCCCCTAAGACCAAAGCATCCTTACCCGTCTAGAAGAGACAAGCAAGGTAGGCCTATATCTATGCTAAGCAAGCGGCTATCCCAGTTAGGCTAGAGTAGCAAGCAACAAGCTAGGCCGTGCAACTATTAAAGCATGAACATAAACCCCCCCCCCCCCCCCCCCAAACCAGGTTTGCAAACCTGGTCGAGTAAATACTAAATACGCACCACCTCTAACACACACACTTGGGTGGCGTCATTAATTTTCAATCACTTTGTTGTGTATGTGCTGATAGGTTGTATTGCACCTATTTATTGACTGCTTCCTGTCCTGCATCACTTCAAAGCAAAGCTGACTCCCGTTTGAGGGGAAAGATTGTTTCCATTTCCATCTAATATTAACGCTTGCAGATATCTATTAGCCGAGCGTCATTTGCTAAAGATTTTTGTGTAATCTATATCTATACTAATATTATAAAGAGGAAAGATTTGATTGTTTGTTTGTTTGTTTGTTTGTAACGAATAGGCTCCGAAACTACTGGACCGATTTGAAAAATTCTTTTACCATTAGAATCCTACATTATCTTTGATGAACATAGGCTATAGAATATTTTCAAAAACGTTAGGGATCCGTATGAAAACTTCGATAATGTAACCCAAGGTGTGAAAAAAATCCTTATATCGCGTACGCTGCGGAAATTATTGACAATAGAGCAAAGTGATGTCTTACAGTTTTAAAGAGGACATCAATATCTACAAACAGGTCAACAATACCATATGTCTAACTTACGTTAACTTAAGTTACTTTACGTTACTTAAGTTAACACTTACTTGCAAAACCTGGATTATCAGCAAACGGAAGATTTGCTAACCGTAGTCTCTTAACCAACTTAGATTTTTACAAGCGATTGTTACCTTTCACCGACAATAGATTGCACTCTTTTATTTATCTTCCATAACACAAAAACACTTAGGTACCTAAAATAACAAGAGCAAAAAACTGTTCAAAAACAGGTTGAATATACACAATATTTTTAATTTTTGGCTGAAATAATATTAAGTTATAAGTTTTAGTATAGACCTCTAGCACGTTAAACCAACTACTATTATTAATGTGCTCATTACGAAGTATAGATATACCTTCTGAGCTTAACCCCAAGTAGACAGCCGAAGCAAGGATCCCTCGCGTCTATATACAAGTGTAAACTTAGTTAGAGCGAGGAGTCAATGTTATTGACACTACAAGGCTTGATGCAAAGTAGAGTATCTATGCCATTCAAAACACAAGGTTTTTACCTAGGTAGGTAATTAAGGTGTTTGCTATTGTATTACCCTAATAATTATTGCACATTGTATTGTTGATGATATTATGTAGAACCTACCTTACCTAGTATTTAAGCCATTCAATAAGTGTAAACCTTCTGTGAAAGCCTTTTGAAAAATAAATATTTTTATTATTATTTATTATTTAACTAATAGGGATCCGTATGAAAACTTCGATAACGTAACCCAACGTGTGAATCAAAAGCAAAAAAATCCTTATATCGCGTACACTGCAGAAATTATTAACAATAAAGCAAAGTAATGTATTACAGTTTTAAAGTTAAAGTAGAATTAAATAAAAAATAAAAATAAAATAAAAATAAAAAAAATTTAATTATACCATTCCCAAATTCCATACCATTCAAAAGTTATTATGAGTGTAATAATCTATAGGTAGAGGTACTAATATTATTATGAGGAAAGATGTTCTGTATATTTGTATGGAATAAATCCAAAAACTACTGGATCGATTTAAAAAAAATCGTTTACCATTAGAATGCTACATTATCTCTGAGTAACATAGGCTATATATAGTTATTGTTAGAAAAAAATAGGGATCCCTATTAAAACATCGATAATGTAACCACCTTGGGTAAAAAAATACCCATAAAATTGTTATATTACGTTACTCCCGTGCGGAGCCGGGGCGGACTGCTAGTCTCCGAATATATTGACTGCCTGGAGAGGGACCTATATGTAAAAGGCAAGCATTTTGTATGTTTGTCTGAGAACTAAACTTGAGATCTAGATTATTATCAACTTTTTCTAGGCACATTTAAACATGTCTAAATAATTCATTTAGTTACGTACGATACGACAGATGAACGCTTGAATGAGCGAGTAAATCAAACGCGCGACGTTGGGGGTCAGCGCTGGCTGGTAGGAGGAATCTTCTCGCGGCGGCGCAGCTGTTTAATAACAATAAGCCCTAATAATATGCAAATGGCGCGTTACCTCGTAGCGCCTCGACAGACACTCAATACCTACCTGATAGGCACCAAGCCGTCAGGGCTCAGGGCTATTTTGTAAAACATGTTATGATGTTGAATGCAATACTTACCTAATGTTAGAGAATATACCTAATCTGTACTCTTTTCTTAAGTAACTATTCACTGGTTATGCATATGCACTATATCTACGCTTCTGCGTAGGTATTGTATTGGAAGCGTAGGTAATTAGGTATAGGTGTTTAAACATAAACAGGATAAAAGGCGTAGGTATTATGGCATTCATTACTAATAAATATTGGTATGAATATCATAACATGATAATCATGTTTTTACAAAATAGCCCCACGTGTTTGTTACCTGATTCTTTTAGGCTTGGTCGCGACGTCGCGAGGAACGTCGTCGTCCCTTTCAGATTTCCAGACGCTTAGAGAGCATTTGAAGATGTCTAGTGGGGGTAGTCAGACGCACGTCCAAACATTATATTTGGAACATGCCCACATTTTGCAGTAGTTAGCATTCCATACGTGACAGGTTGCAATCCCGTCGCCGCTTATAAGAATACTAACTGGTTTCCTTACGATGTTTTCCTTCACCGTTTGAGCACGTGTTTTTGATGCGCATATACATTTGTCAAACAGAAAAATCCATTGATGCACGCCGGGATTCGAACCCACGAACTATTATTAGGGCCTTAGAAAAATGGACATGTCTATGGGATACAGGCATTGAAGCTTATCACGATCGGCAAATGAAAGATTTGGCTTGGGAGAACGTGTGCGCTGCGCACACGTTCTCCCAAGCCAAATCTTTGTGCGCATCATAGCGCAGCTCGAGAGCGACTGAGTTCAGAAAAAGACTGACGCAAGAGTCGTATGTTTATCGAGTGAATACGTTCCGATAGTCTGAATAGACAATCGAAAACAAAATCGGACGTCTATTCCCAGCCTAAGACGTTTCAAAGTGATCCTTGTGATTTTAATGAAATACTTTGAAATTAATGTCTGAACTCTGAAGGTGTTCTCAGAGGCGTTTTAACGCTTTGCGTAAATTGTTGCGTCGTGGCAATGGCTACTTAGGATTCATTTTGTAATGCAATGTGGACTAGTCGACGCACTGTAGCTGATGGAAGCTGATGGCGAAGGCGCATGGCGTGGCGAATGTGGCGATGCATCGCGTTCGATGTGTCACGCTCAGTGTCTTCGCTGACGAAGCTCCAGTCCAGATACGTTACCTACCAATCCTACCCCCTCATTATCTAGATATTACTTACAAATTATTTCCAAAACATGCTTAAAGCAATATTGCTGAATACGCCATTCCAAGTTTAATAGAATTGGTACTTGGGTAGGTAGTTTCTGCATAGGTAGGTAGGTAGATTAGATAGGTACTTCGTAAGATTGCCCTACTTACAAATAATGTTAAAGGGATTATTTTGGTCACGTCTTCTTGTCGTTGTCAGTCTACGATCATAATTGAGTAATTCTATTTAATTCCAGCAGAGTTTATCTCGAGACAGCACTCTGCACGCCCTTCGCGCGAATATTGTGAGCAAGAGTCCATTATTATGCCCCCGAGAGGCAGGTTGCTCTGAGGAGATGATTTCCTCTTTGCTCGACGCATGTGTGTATTGGAAATTTAATTTTCAATTACTCGTCGTAACTCGTGGGACAGGGGGCCGAGGGTGTTGCCAACAACCAAAAACGCGCTACAAAAATATTTGGCTCCGTTGCCACGCCTACTCATCGCACGCACCTTTGCCAACAAATATACCTACTAGTAAATACTAGAAGAATTTACTTCCGCTATTTGTATTTTCCATCAGAGAACTGCACTAACAACGGTGCTCGTAGAGTACCAGTACCTACTATTCTGAAATATTTAATTGATCGACCGAGCGAAGCGAATAGAGGTCTCTCTCTCTGAAAAACTTGGACAAATCGTCGAAGTGTACCTTACCTACCGGGGCGCTGGCGCTGCGCCGGCGCCGGCGCCGGCGTAGTGTCGTGCTTAGAGACACTAATCTCCATTACGTATTTCGACAGGCCTCACAGCTCAGTTGGTAGTAACTCTGCCTTCTGCGCTGTAGGTTGTGGGTTCGATCCCCACCCAGGGCAAATATTTGTGTGATGAACATAGATGTTTGTTCTGTGTCTGGGTGTTACTATGTATAATAAGTATGTATTTACAAAAAAAAAAGTATATAAGTATTCTATCAGTTATCTGGTTCCCATAGTACAAGCTTTGCTTAGTTTGGGGCTAGATGGCGTTGTGTGTAAAGTCCGCCAATATTTATTTATATTTATTACATAGTTCGTATCGTAGCCGCGTGTATCTCTAATAAGCCGGGAATGTTAGTTTGTACCTAAGTAGGTATTTAGTATTTACTTACCTAATCTGGAAGTGCCTTGAAAAGGTTATTTTGAACGAGTGGGTTAGTAGATACGGCATATCACCTCGTGCCAAAACTCACTTCCTGTCCATAAAAGCCACATGGCAAGCAACGGGGAGCCCACTGCTGCTGGCATCGTGACAATAGTAAGTGGGTGATAGTAATTGACTTTTCAAATAGTGTTCAGTGCTGAAATAACCGCAACTATTTATGTCTGATTTATGAATAGCACATGCCACTCGAGCGAAGCATGGAGCCAAGCGTGTGTCCACACTGCGTGACGTCGCATTTCGTGGCGTAACATGGAGCTGTACCTACAAGAGTAGTCGAGTTCGTACCTCATGGTGTGCTTTTCCATCCACGCGAGACGACCTTTGAAAATGTGTTGATGATTATGTGTAGGTAACTAGTAGATAAAATCGAATAGGTCGCTCGCTAATAGTCGCATGGTGGGTAGCAATAGCAAGGTAGGTTGGTATTGGTACCTAATAGCGTGAAACATTTACCAGTTTCAATCAAGTAACAATCGCGTGCTAAGTGAGGCGTAGTTCGGCATAAATGGATCCGCGCAAAACTCGTCGACCAGGGGGGGGGGGTTGCTGGAAGGGGTTAGGGAGGATGGCATCGGTAACATTTCTATTATTGAATCTATTGATGTATTGACGTTATGCTATTAAACGTCAATATCGTGGTGCATCGCCTCCACCAACTGCCAGAAGAACTTTAACCCTATTGGGAGGCATTAAGACACACCTGCCGCTGCAATATGAGCTCGCTCGTGCGAGAAATATCAAATGTGAATCGGCGTGAATTCATCCAGAAACAGAGTTGTAAAAGCGGGAGCCGCCCCACAGCCACACGTTATTAAGTCGTCAACTGGCTGGAGGTGCCCGTTACCCAAACCGATATGAATCGATTTGCATATTGCTCGTGTATTCGGCATACAATTTAAATTGTTGCATTGCATTTCATGCCGATAATGATGAATGCAGCTCTTCTGATATCCTGAAGTTTACCTACTGTAGCTTGAGCTAGGTTATAGGTACCTATATATAATATTATTGGAAAGTATTTTAGATGCCGAGTGCGATAGTTCTCTCGCGGTGCAGGCTACTAAACGTGACTGCTGATGTCGCCACTACGTGTAAATAATTTAGATCCGTCCTGTGAAGCCACTGCAGTTCAGTATTCGCACAGTATTAGGATTTAAGATTCAAAACATTATCAGATGTTGATCTGATAATTGCGATACATAACATAGGTCATAGTCATAGTCATAGATCTGAGACTATCTCATGCGCGTTGACTATCACATGCCTTATTTATTTATTTATTTATTTATAGCCATTTATTTCTCCTTTTTAAAGTTACATTAAATACATTTAATTAAATATACCTACATATACTAATTTTTCTTAACTTATATTATTATTATTATTTAATTTCTTTTACTATGGAGATGCCCATTTTTGAGCAAAGGCCTCCCCCATCCTTTTCAATAGAATATTTGGGGGCACGGCAATGCCCCCGCCAAGTCGAGCGCGAAGCAAACAAACACTGCCGTACCATCCTTTACAGGAACCATTTCGCCGCATTTTCAGGTCCCTATTTGAGAACCTCTGGATAATACCAGAACGCAGAAATTTTCGTCATCCAGTAAGCTATAATCACATACTTAAAATCCAAAATTTCAAGTCTGTAGGTCATTTAGTTTCGAAGTTAAGCGAAAGCAAAGTTTCGCATTTTAGACACTCACTCACTCACTCACTCATGATCATCAGAATAGAACTAGGACTTCCCATAAACTCAGAGAGCTGAAATTTGGTACAGAGTTAGGGTTTAATTGCCACATTAAGGGAAAACTATAAAAACGGCCAAGTGCGAGTCGGACCATTATCTATAAAAACGGCAAAAAAATCACGTTTGTTGTATGGGAGCCCCCCTTAAATATTTATTTTATTCTGTTTTTAGTATTTGTTGTTATAGCAGCAACCGAAATACATAATCTGTGAAAATTTCAACTGTCTAGCTATCACGGTTCATGAGATACAGCCCTGTGACAGACAGACGGACGGACGGACGGACAGCGAAGTCTTAGTAATAGGGTTCCGATTTTACCCTTTGGGTACGGAACCCTAAAAACTAGGATAATCGAAGATCTGGAGTACCTGGTGACCCTGATTAGAAAACACAAGAGCTTAACTAAACTATTAGAGATCGACATACCGCCTTTACAAAAAATATTCAACTTGATGGGCCGCTTCATTTGATGTCAAAAGTCGAAGGTCTGAAGTATCTGATGAAGAACCCTCAGCTGGTTTCAGCTGTATTAGAGATATGGTAATGCCCCCTTCTACTATTGGTACATAAAAATATCGACTGTCATTGCAAAAAACTATGTCAAAAAAACTGTGTAAATAAGAAAATCTATTAAAATAAATCAATAAGCCAACGTTTCTACAAAAAGAAGTGAAATCCCACCAAAAACATTTTGTAAAAAACTAGCCAAGTCTCGATGGAGGTGCTTGTTTATCTCTAAAAACCGGCCAAGTGCGAGTCGGGCTCGCGCACGAAGGGTTCCGTACTATTATCAAAACGGCAAAAAAATCACGTTTGTTGTACGGGAGTCTCACTTAAATATTTATTTTATGCTGATTTTAGAGAAATACATCATCTGTGAAAATTTCAACTGTCTAGCTATCACGGTTCACGAGATACAGCCTGGTAACAGACAGACGGACAGCGGTGTCTTAGTAGTCCCGTTTTTTACCCTTTAGATACGGAACCCTAGAAAAATAAAAAATAATTCATAATATCTCGTAACCTACCTATTTACCTAACTACGTAGTTAGCATTCCACACGTGACAGGTTGCAATCCCGTCGCCGCTTTCAAGAATACTAACAGGTTTCCTCACGATGTTTTCCTTCACTGTTATAAACACGTGTAACGCGCATATAGGTACATTTTTCGAACAGAAATATCCATTGATGCACGGCCAGGATTCGAACTCGAAATTAATTGGAAATTAATAATATCTACCTAGGTACCTATTTACCTAACTACATGAATTCAATAATTCAATTTCAAACTTTTTATTCGATCATGTGAAGTACCACCTATTTACCGACTTACTTTACCGATAGTGGTAAAATAGCGCCACCTGCCAGCGGAATCGCAAACCTCTTTCATCTTACCTCTCAAACCCCGAGCGGTCGCATGAAAACCGCGAAAAGTACCTATAATACGTAGTAACATCAAATGAAACTAGATGGCGCTGGAATGCAAAAATCAAGTTTGTTGTATGGGAGCCCCCCTTAAATATTTATTTTATTCTGTTTTTAGTATTTGTTGTTCGAGCAGCAATAGAAATACATAATCTGTGAAAATTTCAACTGTCTAGCTATCATGGTTCATGAGATACAGCCCTGTGACAGACAGACGGACAGACGGACAGACGGACAGACGGACAGCGAAGTCTTAGTAATAGGGTTCCGATTTTACCCTTTGGGTACGGAACCCTAAAAAGTAATGAAATCTAGATAAAGTCGTACCAAGTCTGAGGTTCCTTACTACGATATCTTTATTATTATAGTCACACATTAATTAGATTTTAGTTAATGTGTGACTATAATAATAAAGAAATCGTAGTAAGGAACCTCAGACTTGGTACGACTTTATCTAGATTTCATTACTTTTTAGAGATAAACAAGCACCTCCATCGAGACTTGGCTAGTTTTTTACAAAATGTTTTTGGCGGGATGTATTTTTTCTTTTTTGTTTTTTGCTATGTACAGGATGGGGGGTTTTGGTCTATTCTTCCCATGGGGATATTGGGAGAGGGTTTTTTGGTTTTCTGATTTCTTAGTTTGCTTTCATGGTTTGTGAAGAGGCGGCGCCAGTCGCTGCGATTTTCTTTTGTCCTCTTAGTTGTTATTTAGTAGGAGAGTATTTTTGCTTTAATTGCTATATTTATTGTTATAGTTGTCCTGTAGTCGTGCCCTTGACCTCTGTCGCTATACGTGTGGAGTTTTTGTTATTATCCCAATAGGAGGATATCTTGTTCTTCTTGTGAGCTTGGACGGCTCCTTTGTTATTTTTTTTGTTTGTGTCCGTTTGAGGTGGCGTACGTGATAGAGCGCGCTTAGTGTTACGTGTGTCCTGTGCCGTTGTTTCTTTTGGGAAAGAAGGTAGAAATACTAGTTGATCGTATTTAATCAGTACTCTATTACCATTTGCTTTTTCTATTTTTGCTTGCTCGTAAAGGCTTTTTCTTTTTTTTTAAAAAGAAATTCAGAAAAATTGGAAAACTCTACAGCATACCACATACTCGATCACTGAAGACTACCCACCAAAAATTTTGGAAAAAAGAAAAAAATCACATGCCTTAGGGTAAAAAAATGTTCAATGACATAATTTGGTCTTTTGTGTTTTTGTCTTTGCGCGCCAGAGTATCTTTTCAAATCGCTGCAACGGGGCCGCGCCGCGCCTCCGCCTCGGCCCATCAACGTCAAGTGACATGAGATCAGTGAGCAGGCGCAAGCAAGCGTCTGATGTCGAGTATTTATTTATAGCGAACTGACTGGCACGCAACATGCAGCACGCAGGGTTTTCATCGAAGATACCTTAGGGGACACAGTAGGTATTGTAGGCTTTTTGCGAAGCCAATTTGATTTGCCGATCCAAAGGAAAATTCTATCGAAACATGGATTGATGAAATCGGCTTCACGCCACGTGATGGGCCCACAGTTCAATGAACAGTCAGTATGTGAACATGCGCGTGCCAGTAATGGCCAGTACCAGTACCAGTGCCAGTGGCATGGCAGCGCTCCCATTCCGCTCACAAACAAACAGCCGGGCGATAACTCGCGCCGCTAATAGCTTTCTTTTTTGAGAAGGTACCTACCTATATTCGGAGCTCAACATCGAATATCGGCTCATGAAAATTAACAAATCCGTTTTATAGAGCACACGCGTGATGGTTAGTTAGAATGTAGAGAGACCGTCCCTAAAAACACTAAGGGGTAAAGGTAGCTCAGGGCCCTTGACCTTAGGGGTACCTTATCTAGTACCGAAATTTGAAGAAAACACAAACTTTACCGGATTTCTGTTTATTGCTTTTTTTTATTAAAAAAACGTGTCGCACGATACAAATCAAGAAAAAACGTGAGAATCCATTTTTTTATATAGCAAAAGGTTCATATTTTAGTATTTACAATGCATAATTAATTAATTAAATAAATTTGTAAAGTTGATAAAAAACTAAGGGTGTTAAAGTAGGATTTAAGATTTGAGGTACGAGACCAAGACAGGGTCTCCTCTCAATGTCCGATGCATGACCTACCTAACTAGTACCTACCTCAAAAGTATGGTGTAGTGTACCTATACCTACTACCTAATGCTAATTTGTTCACATAAAAGTACATCGCTACAATAATCCATTTCCTTCCATTTCATTTAATAAATAAGCAAATCGTCTTCTTTCATAGAAAAAACATAACATTATTTTTGCTATTAGTATTTAGGTATTTATTTTAACCCATGATGTTTTTAGGGTTTCGTAGTCTACAAGAAACCCTTATTGTTTCGCCATGTCTCATCTTAGCTCAAAGACGCTTAGTGCTAGAAAGCTGTAATTTGGCATGAATATAGTTACGCCGACAAAGTGGTAGAATAAAATCAAACAATTTTTTTAAGGGTAGGTTTTTATGAAATAAAAAAAACATCCCAAGTTTACATGTAGGGGAGGTACATGTAAATTTGGGATGTTTTTTTTTTTACTTCTCAACTACCCCATGGTGTGGGGTGTCGTATTGTGAGATCGTGAAAACAATTTTTCGACCAAGGTAGCCGTTAGTGAAATATTATGCTTTAAAGTTCAGTTAGGCTTTACAAGTTTACGAGTAATAGACGTAATAATCGACCAACTCATAAAATGTAGGTACTTGAAGAAGAAATAATCATTTTTTTTTTGTACAAATACCATTGAAAATTACTTATCATAACGTTGTTAGCTATGTAAACTACGAAACCTACATTGTGCGTGACCCGACACGCACTTGGCCAGTTTTTAAAATCTTAATTCTAATATTAATTTTAGACATAACAAAACATTGAAAAATATTTGCATAGTTTTAAGACTTTATAATTTTTGTATTCTAGCAAATAAACATTGAATCTTGGATCCGTTTCACCATTTTGGTTCAGAAGCATAAACAACTCAAAATGACGCGCGACATGTCGGGGACAACAGTCTGTCGCCATTCGCGGTCACCGATCTCGATCTCGTATCTCAAAAATCGCACTTTTAAACTAGCTCTACAATTATCGTTCATCGGCAGAAAACGACTTCTACCGGTTATATTACCGGTTAACCAAATAGATTGTTCGCACACATCACATTTTATATCACCTTTAACATAAACGATGTCCTACGTTAGATATGGTAATAGCACAGTCGATCACAAGTAAAGTATTTATTGGATGTCCGAAGTGTCGCATTCGCATCGAATATCGAGTCGGGATCACCAACAGAAGTTGCAGTCATCGGCTCACCAGTGATCTGATCGCCATAAATGCCGGCCAAAGCACTGCAAAGGCCAACGGCCAACGGCTCAGCGACGCGGGTGCTGCGCCGCTCTGAGCCGACTGGTCTCGCTGCATCGCCTCCACCACATCCGCTGTTTGAATAAGTTCTTTGTTAAAAATATATTATTTAAAACAAGCTGTCAATGTTTTAGAATTTGTCAAGGCAAATCCAACGAGCCCAAACACGTTGGGGTTATGTTATGTACCTACTTAAGGCCCTCGACGATTTCTCTTTTTCGAAACGAAAAAAGAAATACTTCTGAACAAGCCACATCTCTATTTTTATAATGTATAGTATCTATACTAATATTATAAAGAGGAAAGATTTGATTGTTTGTTTGTTTGTTTGTTTGCATCGAATAGGCTCCGAAACTACTGGACCGATTTGAAAAAATCTTTTACCATTAGAATCCTACATTATCCCTGATGAACATAGGCTATAGAATATTTTCATAAACGTTAGGGATCCGTATGAAAACTTCAATATTGTAACCCAAGGTGTGAAAAAAAATCAAAATAAAACCTTATAACGTGTACGCTGCGGAAATTGTTGACAATAGAGCAAAGTGATGTACTACAGTTTTAAAGTGGACATTAATATCTACAAATAAGGCAACAGTACCATTTGTCTAACTATTAGGGATCCGTATGAAAACTTCGATAATGTAACCCAACGTGTGATAAAAAAATCCAAAAAAATCTTTATATTGCGTATGCTGCGGAAATTATTGACAACAGAGCAAAGTAATGTACTACAGTTTTAAAGAAGACTTCAATATCTACAAATAAATCAACAATACCATTTGTCTAACTATTAGGGATCCGTATAAAAACTTCGATAATGTAACCCAAAGTGTGATAAAAAATCCAAAAAAATCTTTATATCGCGTATGCTGCGGAAATTATTGACAATAGAGCAAAGTGATGTACTACAGTTTTAAAGGGGACATCAATACCTACAAATAAGTCAGCAATAACATATGTCTAACTATTAGGGATCCGTATGAAAATTTCGATAATGTAACCCAATATGTGAATAAAAAGCAAAAAATCCTTATATCACGTACGCTGCAAAAAATATTGACAATAGATCAAAGTGATGTGATGTACTGTAGTTTTAAAGATTACATGAATATTAACAAATAAGTCAGCAATACCATAATTATGTCCAACTATTACAGTTATGTCACAATAACTACTTTTTCATGTTAAAATATGCAATAGTAACGCCGCCTGTACAAACTAGGCCACATTATTCGTACCTGGGTATTAATCCTTATCCAAAAAAATCACTACATTTTCAAGGCCATATACCTGTAAATTACTTTTTTAATTATACCATTCCCAAATTCCATACCATTCAAAAGTTATTATAAGTGTAATAATCTTTATGTACTAATATTATTATGAGGAAAGATGTTTTATGTATGGAATAAATCCAAAAACTACTGAATGATTTCAAAAAATCGTTTACCATTAGAATGCTACATTATCTCTGAGTAACATAGGCCATATTTATTGTTTGAAAAAAATAGGGATCCCTATTAAAACTTCGATAATGTAACCTGGGTAAAAAAAACCCCATAGAATCGTTATAATTCGTTACTCCCGTGCGGAGCCGGGGCGGACTGCTAGTATGTGAATAAAGATGTACCCATCTTTAATCACTTCGATAAATAATCCGCCTTTGCTTTTCGAATAAATTAATGATATAAATTATTAAGTATTTCGATCATAAATTCTAAAACGTATCATTTTAAAATAATATCTTTATCGTGAAAAGTATCTGCTATTATGTTTTCAGCTTAATAAAAATCTAGGTAGGAACCTGAAGTAATATATTTATAAAAATAGGAGATGTGGCTTGTTCAGAAGTATTTCTTTTTTCGTTTCGAAAAAGAGCAATCGTCGACATACAGGGCCTTAAGAAGATTTTATGAGTTTCAATCAGACCAGCTTGCTAGCACTATCTATAATGTTATATCGTCACCAACTGACCAAGCTTACCAATGTCAAGCTTTAGCGGAACTTGGTTGCTGAGAAAATTCAATTGCAAGATACTAACAAGATTATTGCACATCAAACGAAAGTCAAATGAGAATGAATCATCAAATGAAGTCAAATAAAATCTTGGCTAGCTTGTAGTATAACAACAATACAATTCTACAATTTTCATATTATGTCAACTAACCCAAGATAACTGTTATGTCGGTAGTTCGGCTACGTTATCTATACATCTATACATATAATAAAACTGTAGAAGAGTTCAATTCTGTACATTGAATGAAAACTAAAAAAATACTCCTAGAGGCCTTTATACAAGTACTAGCTGACCCGTGCCCGCTTCGCTGTGCGTAAGACATTTCAAATACCATCGTTGACTTTTTTGTAGACGTTTTTAACGTGTACAATACTGTAGTACGTTATTTTGATATATCTCGTGGGGTTCAGCCAGCATTTGCAATGTAAGCGCAAAAAAATGTGTTTATTTACGACATCACATTAGAAACCTCTAAAATTATCAGTGTTTCTCTACTATATTATGCATGTATTATACATATAAACCTTCCTCTTGAATCACTCTATTTATTAAAAACCGCATCAAAATCCGTTGTGTAGTTTTAAAGATATAAGCAAACATACATACATACATACATACATATTACATACAGACGCGGGAAGCGGAAAGCGACTTTGCTTTATACTATGATACTATGTAGTGATGATAACACAAGCCAAAAAAAAACATTTTGAAATTTTTGTCTGTCTGTCTGTTGTCTGGCTTTCACGCAAAAACTACTGGACGGATTTTAATAAACTTTTTTTGTTATATACTTATTAGTCCTCGGCAACATATAGGCTATAATTTATTTTGAAGAGTGGAATACCAGATGTGAAACTATCTGTCGACCAGCGAAGCGGGCACAGGTCAGCTAGTTACCACGAACCTCTAGGGAGGGAGTCCCTACAGGCGCAGAGGTGATACTGCGACGTGGCGCGTCCCCAGGTTGCGGATAGGGGTTAACCGGTGTACCAATAGCGCTCGTGCGAGCGATGTTGGCACACCGGCGCGGACAAAACACGAAGATAGGGAGGTCGAGGGAAGGAGGGCTTCTCCGCGCGTCCCTTTGACTGAGCAAAGGGCGCAGTGGATGAAGTCGGGCAGAGGAAAGGAGTTCCTACTCTGCCGGGAGGGTGGGCAGGCTTGGTAGCCGCCCAACACCGCTCTTTTAAGAGCGGTGAAGACGTGGGGGTAGGGGACCCAGTTGGGCCTGCCCTGACAGGTAGGTGTCGGGTTGTCGTAGACTTCCCGACATCACCTGCCCCTATTTATAGGGGCGGAGAGAGGAGGCGGACTTGCCCGTCGGGGAGACCGGAGCGCCACGCCGGTCAGGCCCCGTGCGGGTGAGGGAGAGGACGCAAAACCTCTTTAAAAAATGGCATAGGAAGAAAACCTCTTTAAAAAATTACACCTGGGAGGAGATCGGTTTTCCCCACCCGATCTGGACCCGTGGGGGCGGTGAGGCCTCGGTCCCGCTCTGACAGGTGGGTGCTGGGTTGTGGGACAACCCGGCGACACCTGCCCTCCTAGCGGGGGCGGAGAGAGGAAGAAAACCTCTATAAAAAATTACGGGATGGAGGCGGCGGTTTGACTGCCGTTACTAGCGACCTTCGTTAGTAGCGGCAGACTTCCGTGGCCTGCCCCAGGAGGGGCGAGAGGAAGAAAACCTCTGATAAAAAATAACGGGATGGAGGCTGCGGTTTGGCTGCCGATACGAGCGATCTCGTTGGTAGCGGCAGACTTCCGCGGCCTGCCCCATGAGGGGCGAGAGGTAGCCCCTACCAAAGGGGACTTTCGGGTCCGTGGGTGGTCGGAACAGGGGTTCTGGCTGCTCGTAAGCGGATCCGGGATGGCGGCGGTACTTTTTGGCAAGTGCCGTCGTGAGCCCCGCGTACGCATGCGCGTATGCGGGTTCCGGGCGTGGCTGTGGGTGCCATTGCCGGGACAGTGCTCTTGGCAAAATGCGAGAGGGGCACCGGTGCGTTCCGTAGGAGATCCCGGAGCCCCTTGACATGCATTGAGGCCGGCCAACGTGGTGGTTTTAGTCGGTACGAGTCCGACATACCCTTCTTTCTCCCCTGAGGAAGAAGGGACCCATGAGGGTTTCCCCACGTAAAAAAAAAAAAAAAAAAAAAAAAAAGGTCAGCTAGTTAAATAAATAAATAAATATTAGTGGACATTTTTACCCAGCGCCATCTAACCCCAAACTAAGCAAAGCTTGTAATATGGGAACTAGATAACTGATAGTATACTTTTTTTTATAAGTATACCCGCAGTTGTCTGTCTGTAGTAAATATAAATAGCCATTCAACTACATCGTCGTTTAATTGTAATACTAATAACCCGAGTACAGACCAATAACTCTATTCTAATTTATAGTGTGTGGGTATTTCGTTAGCTTAACCCCAATACGAATATTACAAATTTGCTTATAGATGCTAATTTGTTTGAGTGTCTTGCAGGTAATATCATCAAAGTGACGAGTGATCAGTAGAGTAAACGAGCGCCTACGCCACGGCCACGGCATGCGGCACTCAAACGTTCATCAGTGACAAGCAGCGCTGACCACAAGACGCTTTTGATCTATCCTAAGCCTATTACTATTTATCAATATACATAGGTGTGCCGACGAAAAGCCAAACAAATGACCTTGCCTACATACGCAACGCATTTGCAAGCTGCCTATGTTTTCTTTATACGGAATAATACGAGAAGGAGAGGAGTTAGAGGACGCAGTCTGCAGAAGTCTCTCCGGAACTAGTATTTGTTGCTAACTGTGTTGGTATATTTGCATTGTGATCGTGAAACTGTGAAAGTACTGCTACTACGAGATGCAGAGATGGTCTCTGCAATCTACAAGAGGTGTTGGCAGTTTTCTTTATTATGTTTGCCTTTGAAGGTTTGCTTATGAGGTCCATGTCATCCATCTCTAACTTACCATCATCCAGCGACAAGGTGACGGTGTCGCTAACGCCAGCTGCGGTACACTCATATGCGCCTGCGTCGGAGGCGACCAAGTCGGCCAACGTCAAACGTGACACTGCGCGAGCCAACCCCCATCGCTCCGTATCCAGCGACACTCCGCCACGAGACCTCTGCAAAAACAGAATCATAGTCATTCATTCGTTGTTTCACTGATTCCTGTTAGCTGTAATGGCAATAACAAGCCATCGGGCATTTATTGTTACTATGTCACCATGCGTTAGGTTTACCGGGGTGAGGCATAGGTGATGTAGAAAAGAAGTAGCG
This sequence comes from Hydriomena furcata, assembly GCA_912999785.1. Taxonomy (NCBI): domain Eukaryota; kingdom Metazoa; phylum Arthropoda; class Insecta; order Lepidoptera; family Geometridae; genus Hydriomena; species Hydriomena furcata. The sequence continues at coordinate 14,765,444 of OU538834.1, forward strand.
GTGGTGTGAAGTAGTTTTATTATTGAGTGTGGTGCATGTCACGTCTTGGTTCCGGGTGACGCTGATGTCGCGTTGCCTTCCGATGTCCATCCACATTTTCCTAGTTCAAGAAAGAGTGTACTGGAATTTAACCCCAAGACCGTATCGGAGATCGGTATTGTCACTGCTACACAAGCAGTGGTTTTTAGCACTGCGGTAACTGCAACGCGACATTAGCATGACCTGGAATGGAACCAAGACGTGACATACACCACAGATCGATGTATAAGTGAAGGGTAGATCACCTGCAAAGATATGACGTCTGGTTCTCCACGTCGACGCCAAGTAAGCGTTAACGGTGCCAGCGGCAGAGCACGTGGCGCGGGTGAGTAACGCGCTTCGCAAGCCAACGTACTTGCGCCACCAGTTGTGCCTCGGATCACGTGGCTGTTCAACGCGGACACCACCACTACCGGCATCGGCTCGTCTGCGACACGATAATAAATATTATACGCTAAAGCCACGCACAGCTTAATATTGTAGCTTTGGCCTTGCATAGCTTGTATTCGAAAATCGTCCTGGGACTACCCTATCGGTTTACGAAAACCTTATTCTTGTTGCGTGATAAGTGTTAACACGAAAAAGAATTGATTGTTGAATCGCGATTGATAAAGGTCCCAAAATGACAGTATTCGCCGAAGCTCGATAGTGTAGCCTCGGCGCTGTTGGATCACAGTTTAGTTCAGTTCAGTATTATCGATTATTGCTAGATCGCGGGTGCAATGTTGGCGGGTTGGTTTGATGTGTCGACTGTCGACGTGCCTGACGGCTTCGGTCGCCGCCTGCAATTAATGCCGATTGCGTTTAGCCCATCTCCGAGTAGCATGAGATGCAACACTCTTTGTAGATTGATCAAAAGCGTCGTTTGATCTGCAAGCTGTTCAACATACGTCAATTATGATCCAATATGATTCAGTCTAATATCTGGGATACTTTGACCGACAACGAACTAAGACCATTGTAGTAAGCGATGTTACGACAGCGATACGTTGATCGGATACACAATAGGCACACAACACAACGTGAGCGAATGCTCATCGTTGAAGCTTGGGATCATCAGGCAACAGTCGCGTGGCTTGTCAATTGAAAATGTTTTGCTGTTATTACCTATAAGTATAAAAAAGAATAAGACTAAAAAAGAATACCCGGGGGGGGTACTAATATCGTCTTCATTTGATTAATGTAGTATGTACCAGTAACTTACCTAGAACTGTGAGATTAAAGAATAGGCTGAGCTTGGGATCAGTGTTGACCTGACACTCGTAGCGGCCTCCGTCCGCTACCCTTAGCCGCTCTATCTTCAGCGCGTGTGAACTGCCTCCACTACCGACGCTGCCGACGCGCTTTTCCTCAGAGGACACGCGAGTGTCTGCTGTGAACACAGATCCAGCGTGTGACAGAATCTGTAGATCTCGGGAGCGCACCCATGATACCTATGGAGTCAAACAGTTGTCTATTTATAGACTGAGCTGCTGCTGCTGAATCGTAGATAACTTCAAGTGCGTTCCCGCAGTAGAAAAAATGACAACAAGCTAATGTCAAAATTACATAAAATAAATTATAGGTCATCATTTTTACAGAAGAATAATTCATTTGTCCCCACGCGCGCCTAAAATACATTTATGTAGGTGGCACTAAATAGCCCGCGAAAGTTATAGCGTTCGGTGATCAGCGCTTCCGGAGAGATGTGGATGCGAAGTGGCTAAATGTAGACTGTATTGTGACTCATGGAGATATCTACTCATCTAAGAGATAGTACCTACCTACCTATAAGAAATAAAACTACGAGTGAAATAGCACTATTACAAAACCTGGCTACAACTACCGGAACCCCAGATGTTTTGAGAACGAACCGATGGCACAACAGTGTGTTCTAGTATTTATTTACAACAGTATGTGGGCAGGCTGAAGGATGGCGAGTCGTTGACCGGCATGTGGTATCGCCTACGCTTGTAGCACTTGTAGTAGGTAATTATGAATGTCGTGCCAGAAGCCAGAGGCCAGAGCAGCGCCCCCTGGATGAGAGGCCTCGTCTTGGTTTCCATCGCAACGCAACGGACGCGCATTCCTCGCGCATCGACGTATTCGCATTCGCACAACGCGTCATCGCGAATCGCATGCATTCCTTTGCGCCAACGACGACGCGCGAATGCCTCATATAAAATAACTTATAAGTTTCGTGTTCGGCGTTTCATTTGCACGTTTTAAATATTTTAAATCCCATACATTTCATGTTTCGGCATATTTAAAGCGATGATTCATTCAAGGCATCTACCTAGATTCGATGTGTTACCGAAATATATCAAATGACACCAATTTTTGCTTCGTGGGTATAATGATAATGGGTATAAGGCACCTACCTACCTATCTAAATCGATGTTCACAGTTGATTGGCTAAGAAACAAGTAAATAAAAAAAAAGTTTATTGAACCACCAAGACACTGCCCATTGCTCAAGCAAAAAGAGTAGGCTAGGTAGGGAGTAGGTAGGTACGCAATATTTTCAAAATAGTCACAATGACCACCGGGAAAGATCTATGATAGAAACAATATTGTATTTTAGGGTTTCTAATTGAATAGGTGGGTAACTAAAATTATTACCAATTTCTATACTACATTATATTACGTGAGAAGAAAAAACACAGATTTGATGCTCTGCTTTGAAATCACCACTAAAAATGGGAAGTACGGATTAACGCTCCGTGGACCGTTCCGAGCGTTTCCCGTAATTTTGGTGTCGCGTTGAGTGAGATCAAAGGTGTTCTCAAATTGGTTTATTTTATTCATTTCAAAGATTTACTTTCCTTGCTCATCGAATCTGGCGGAACAGAAAGGACGTCAACTTTGGACTTATTTATACCAAGCAAGATACACTTGTTCTTTATTACTTGTATTTAGGTACCTATTTTTAAAATCAAGCAAGTCTGTCTGCTGTACCTATCTCAAAAAGAAATGCCATTAAAAACATAACTTGTAAAAAAAAATCAGTCTCGCAACTAACGTAAAAAGTTGTAAGATCCATCTAATACCAAGTCAGCTAATTTATTCAGTCCCTACTTATACAGTCCCTTTTGTCTTAAGTTATTTTGTAATTAGCTTACCTTTACGTAATAACTTAAGACAGAAGGACCCTTAAGTAGGGACTTAATAAACTAAATGACTTGGTATTACATGGATCTCACAACTTTTTACGGAAGTTGCGATACTTGGTTTTATTTACAAGTTATGTTTTCGATGGGATTTAATTTTTTTTTTTTAGATAATCTAATCCTTCTTTTTATCATTCCGTTGATCATTTTACAAGTTACCTTTGAACATAATCATGTCTAGGCACCTAAACCTATCTGCAAATGTAATTTTGTAATCCTATATATTTATATGGGACTAGCAGTCCGCCCCGGCGCCGGCGGCGTCGGCGTCGCACGGGTGTAATAATGATATTATGGGTAATTTTTTTACACCTTGGGTTACATTATTGAAGTTTTCATACAGATCCCTAATAGTTAGACATATGGAATTACAGACTTTTTTGTAGATATTGATGTCTTCTTTAAAACTGTAGTACATCACTTTGCTCTATTGTCAATAATTTCCGCAGTATACGCGATATAAAGATTTTTTTTGATTTTTTTATCGCACGTTGGGTTACATTATCGAAGTTTTCACACGGATCCCTAACGTTTTTGAAAATATTCTATAGCCTATGTTCATCTATACTAATATTATAAAGAGAAAAGTTTTGATTTTTTGTTTTTTTGTTTTTTGTATGTTTGTAATGGATAACCTCAAAAACTACTGAACCGACTTCAAAAATTCTTTCACCATTATCCCTGAGTAACATAGGATATTTTTTATTTTTAAAAAGTAATAAATTCTTTATTATAATGACGATAGTTTGAAGCAAGGTGTAAAAAATTGCTAAAAATTTTGCTTTCTTCGTGTGCGCTACAAAAACTATTGAACGGGAATTGTAACGGGAACGGGAACGGAAGACAACATTTCGTCGGTTTAAAGGTAAAATTCATTAAGTGACATAATTGATCAAATTCATTAAATTCGTGAAACGGTCTCACCAGGGCAATATCTACAAAACAAAGCAGTTACAAAAGCAACCTAATAATCTAAAAACAAAATCAAACTCAATAGGATTGCATTTAAAACTATGAGCAAAATGCAATCTTTTGCAAAAAATAATTATTATCGCTTATAACTCCATACTAGTTTTTCGCATTTAATGAATTTTACCTCTAAACCGACGATTTGTTAATTCTAAAGCGATACGAAGTTCGCAGGGTCAGCTTGTCAGGGATAATGTAGGATTCTAATGGTAAAAGAATTTTTCAAATCGGTCCAGTAGTTTCGGAGCCTATTTGATGCAAACAAACAAACAATCAAATCTTTCCTCTTTATAATATTAGTATATAGTATAGATATAGATTACAAAGTTAATTATACAGTTGCTGTATCTAGAAAACTGGACCGAAATTGCAAAATATTTTAATTTTTCCTTGATTCATACACTAAACACTTTGTATTCTAAATTTGAAGCTTCTATGTCTGCTAAAAGTGCCTTAAAGTTTTGATGATCGGTCAGTGAGTGAGTGAGTGAAACCAAATAAGAAACTTTGACTAGTTATAATTCTTAAACTACTGGTTCAAATTGAACGAAATTTGAAATATAATATTTATACAATGCCTGCTTGGTTGGTAACGAAGTTATAGGGGGACGAAAGTGGCCTGAACTGCTTCAGAGAAAAGTATGGTACCGTAAAACATGCCAACTTTGTCAACATTTTTTATATATTTTCAATTTTTGTATAATTTTTCTATGGGAACGTATGTAAGTATTTTATTTTATCATCTGCAATTAAAAGATAACGAGCATGTATTATTTTATCAGATTTTATTATTCGTCAATATTTAATTAAGTATTTTATTCATTTTGATGGCGGGCAAAGTTATCTGGACTTTTTGCCAACATTACCCGCATTGATTTTTGACGCAAATAAGGTCTCTATCCAGATGACTTAAAGTCTAATACAAGAATTTGGGCAAATAATGGCGTTTACTTTTGAAATAAAAACGATACCATGAAAGGTTTCCTACCAAAGTGGCTGGGCAAAGTTACCCTGGCCGTTTTCGTCTTTTTCATACAATCCGCATTTCACATTTTAAAAGTGCTAGGGTTGGCACATCTCAGTAAACTGATCTTAACGCTTTTATTTCTTTTTCTGCAAAGTATGTTGTAGGTAAACAAAAAACACAAAGTTATTTTTCATCTATTTATTTAATATCTAAACTTTTAATCAATATGTTTACTGCTTCCAATTTTTGTCTCGACTTTCTTTGTTGAATTCGAGATTTTTGCTTGCTTTTCTGAAATAAACCAAATAACAATATTATTATTACCAAGGATTGGTCTTCGGTGGCGAACGATCGAGAGAGATGGAAGTGGGATAAGGAAGCATTTGTTCAGCAATGGAAAAGTATAGGCTAGGAATAATAATAAGAATATCAGAAGTAATCATTAAAAAGTCAGTCTCAGTACCAGAAATCGGAGTAGGTACATAGTAATTGCCTAAACTTCGAAGAACTTCAGACAAATTAAGTAGCATGTAAATAATACCCTCGTATAAAATCCCAGATTTATTTTATTGTTCCGAATTCAAGCTTATAAATTTTATGTAGGAATCACATTTTACCTACCTCCTTGAAGTTTAGGCCAGTATACTCTACCTATTTAGATCTCTGGTAATACTGATCTGATGTTTTGAATGATTACCTAAACCTAATAATAATAAAAAAAAACAAGTTTCGTAAGTGCCAACCCTAAGCTTATTTTGATGGCGGGTAATGTTGTCAGTAGTAGATCGCAACATCACAGGGTAACTTTGCCCACCATTATAACTTTAGTTTTAAAAGACCTTCAGCGATGATAATAACATATAATACTCTTAAAGCATTTTTGTATAACATATTATAAATTAAACTAACCTGTGTTTTCGCCATCACGCACAATTCACTTTTGAATTTGCACCAAAAATTGCCCGCGAAAATACGCACAACACTCGACGAGTTCCAACAAGTTACTGAGTGAAGTTAGCGACACACCCGATAGACAGTGTAGCTAGACACATAACCTATTTTCTACCGAAGTCAATAAATGTTACCATAGTTTTCAGATATTTTTGCACTTTAACTTCGGGCAAAATTACCCTCGTTGGCAAAGTTGGCATGTTTAGTTGGTACCTACGGCCTGGGTGGGACATAATCTGGATTATGGAACTTCTATTACATCAGATGTAGGTCTGTCTGACTGTCTGACACAAAAGGACTTACTTAATATTTCATGCTTAATATTTCAATACATTAAATTAATTACTTTTTATATTTATTCATTATTGCTAAAGAAGAGGAGGCGTATTTTGACTGACCGATTTGTCTCCAAGTCTCAGCACGTGGCAGTCGAGCGTGGCAGATTGGCCGACTGCCGCCAGCACCGTGCTCTGTTGTTTTGCCGCGAAACCTGGGCCTCCGCCACCCCACGCTCCCACCTGCCCCACGCTCACAACTTCGCCTACAACTGCCCGCCAGCCTGCATTGCCTGTAAACACACCACTCTAATGAGTTGCATATCATAGTAGAGCTGGTAGAATCGTGGTAGCTCGCTGTAGACTCAATTCAAAAACAATAAAGTCGGTTTAAAGGAACAACTATTGAAGAACAACTAGAATCTAAAGAGTCTAATAAATAAATTATAGTTTAAAAAAACTAAATAAACACGCTTTTATTGCTAATCGAACTAAAAACTAGAAAATAATTTTCGATGACAGAGTTTAATATACTTAACTGTAGTAGAAGAAGAAACAATCAATCATAATGAATCACCTCAAAACAAAATTATAATAAAATTTAAGTTATTAACACAATAATTCAATTCAGAGTAAAAAGCGTAAAAAGCGTACGCATTGCGCATCGCGTATAAATCCAGTGTAATAATGTAATGATGGTGCGAACCAAACCAACCTAGCATAATGCACGCGGACAAGGCCGCGTCTCGTGAATGAGCGTGACATCATCTGCACTCTATCTGACGACACGACACGCTGCATCCAGCGAGAACCGAGCTAACAGTAGGTACCTAGGTACCTTACCTACACACGCCCTTCATTGCACGCACAAGCACACTCAACGAAGCAGAATGCATCAAGCGAATCGCATCCCTTTTATCGTGTGTGGTGTGTCGTGTGTCACGCAGTTGCTGCAGATGTAGGTACTCGTACGGTTTCAAGGTTTAGTCTAAATAAACAGCATTATTATTATTTCACTTATTTATTCTTTAGCTCGAGACAACGTAATTCCGGCGTTCTGAAGTTAAAACTATGATCGAAGTCGCGAGGCAAAGTTATCAATTCGATGACCACGCTCTAGAGAAAATGTCGAGTCAGCGATAAAGTTGCGTGGTCGGTCGCACTCGCACGCTCGACTGCCACTCGCCACTCCACTGGAAGGAATGGAATAATGGAACGCTAATGAGCGGAATTCTTCACATTCCAATGATACCTACTTGAATAGCAAATGTTATTACTAGAATCTTAAACAACACATACACAATATACACACATACACATACCCCAATTTAGATTAGAAAAGTAAAGGGATCTTTTATAGGGAATTTATATATTTATAAGTATACGATTTTATAATAAACTGCCAGAAAACGCAACAAAACTTCCCGTTAGAAGATTTAGAGCCTATAGAGAATAAACTTATAAATAAAGCGTATTATACTGTAGATCACTACATAGTATAAAACAAAGTCGCTTCCCGCTGTCTGTCCGTATGTATGCTTAGACCTTGAAAACTACGCAACGGATTTTGATGTGGTTTTTTTAATAGATAGAGTGATTCAAGAGGCAGGTTTATATGAGTATAATACATGCATAATATAGTAGAAAAACACTGATAATTAAAGGTTAGGTAATAATTTAAAGGTTACGATTCTAATGTACGTTACGTAACGTACGATTCTAATGGATTCTAATGTAATATCGTCAATAAACTAATTTTTTGCTTAAGTAGGTACATTGCAATCGCTGGCTGAACCCTACGAGATAAAATAACAAAATAATATACTATAGTATTGTACACCTTAAAAACGTCTACAAAAAAGTCCGCAGTGGCATAAGACAAGCCACAATAATCATTTTTTATCCTTTACTTTATACGAGAAATAATGTTTTATTTACAAAGCGATTATAGAGCAATACAGCATTAATCCTTAAGCAATTAAGACTTAAATATATTGTGAATTTAATATAGATCAATATGGCCCTTTACAGCATGTAATTTAAATTAATATTTTCGAAGATATTACAAATTTAAAATGCAGGGACATAGCGGTTGCGGCGCGGCGGTACTGGCCGGGATCCGCGCGCCGGCGCCGGCGCCCCGTGTTGCTCTTTCAGTTAGAATTACCTCCAAAGAAAAAAAAATTGTATTGTAAAAAAGTTGTGAACGTTGTATACCTATTATAGGTAAATACATTCTGTAGTATATGTATTTAGTACGAGCATTGCACCCGTGCGAAGCCGGGGTGGGTCGCTAGTGATTATATAAATGGTAAATCCTCGTGGCATGATGTCGCTCTGCCACTCGACAGCTAAATTTTAATTTATGTACTTAGTCTGCACTATTCTATTTTGTCTACTTTAATTATTTTTAAGCAAATAGTTCTGTCATCTTTAGGTTTTATTTCTAAATCAAGTTTAGCGTGTGCTGTTTTAGGAATTTGTGCTGAAGCTCTTTAGTTAATTTTTTTTATTGTTTTACGTACTTGGTCAGTACTTTTAATTATTATTCTTGTTTGAGCCTATACCTTGTTCGATCGGCACCAAACTGGAGCTTTCTATAGCATTAAGGAAAAGATCATTGAAAAAATGATAGGCCCAAGCATTGAGCTTAATGTACTACGTACTAGAGGAGCTATCCAAGCCAAATAAATTGCTCAATTTTCAATTATAAAGCCAAAGTCCGCTTGCAGCGTAAAATAAATATTTATATGGCTAAACGAAACATTGAAACGTAAAGCGCTGACCGCTGAATGGCTTAAGTTACTTTCAATCAAAAAGGTCGTAAGCGCCACGAAAAACACGTTCGCGCGTCACAGGCGTTAGACTCGGACTGAGTCCACTGTGGTCCAGGGACCGCAAGGCGCACCGCAAATTATTACTTTGTGGTGTCATCTCTAGTACGTAGTACATTAAGCTCAATGGGCCCAAGCCGTGTTTGTTGCCTGATTCTTCTAGACTTGATCTCAAGGAACAGGCGCAGCTTCATCTAGTTCCTAAGACGTTTCAAAATGATCCTTGTGATTTTAATGAAAAAAAAAATGATTTTGAATTTGAACATTATAAGTTATGTTATGTTATAAAAAAATCTAAAATGAAATTTGTGTCCGCGAATATCTTAAAAGAAAATCAATCCTTCGGTGCTTTCAGTCATTTTTGCGAATTTACAAATGCAAGGTAATTAGGATTAAACGAGATTCTTGGAAACGAGATGAATGGAGATGTTATGAATAAAGCGGATGCCGGATGCTTCCCCCCCCCCCCCCTCCTCATTTCCCTCCCGCTGAAGAACACGCGACACGAGCACGTGCGGGAATATAGCTCGTCCCGATTTTGGCGGGACGTCCCGATTTTTGCTAAGATGGCTAAGAAATTACTGAGTAATGAGATGACGGCGGTTTTTTTTAATTTTAATGGAACCTTATCCAAAGTTTTCCTGAAAACAATTTGCCTGAATCTGGTTTTAGCCAGAAAAATCTAGCTAAGACCAAAATAATAACTTAGGTAAATAAATTACATAAGTATTAAGTATCACATAGGATTAAATTATCCTCAATAGGTTTTATCAACACGCATTATCAGAGTTCTTTTCCTGAATCCTCTGTTACCTCATGCCTCATGGCTATGCCTCTAAAAACCGAACATCACATTCGATAATTATCCCACTATCAACATAAATTTCTCCGAAGTGAACACGCTTCTGCATGAAATTTCAAAATAGAAACCAATTAACCGCATTGTGACACCAGCAACCGCCACCGCCACCACCATGGAAGCGGCCAGTGCGCGCCAAGACAGGAATAACGATGGTAACACGCCCCAATCATCATTTACATTATGAAACCCTGCCTGCCCATAATATATCTTTCTGAAAATAATCAACTTCAAGTATTTTCATCACCCTAAAGATTATGGTTCCAAATACTTATAATATAATCTTAATATAGTCAGAATCAGAATAAATACAATGCGCAATGTCCATCTCGTGTCGCATGGCATGGCGCATGCATGGGGCATGGCGCCCCGGGTTCCGGGACGAGGGGACCACCACCAAGGACGTCGCTGTCGCTCGCCGCCATCGACAACACGTTGTCTATCAAATGCACAAATGCTCGCCGCGTACACAGATATTATGGCATTTTTTAGTCATTCTGATGCACTTTTTATCGGTTCGCATTCGCACAATAACCTACCTACTTAGTACCTATAATTATTTGTGTCATCGGATAATAACACCATTGCGATAAAAAAGTTTATATAAATAAGAATAAGAATGTCCCCTAACACTATTATAGCTGTTTTAAACAAGTGTGACGAGGACGCACCGCAATATAAAGCACAGCGTCCCTGCGTGTTCGTTCTCCATTTAAACATGTCCGTTTTGTGTGCAGTGCACCTGCGCAAACAAAGTAGCTGGGAAACACTATTCAACTTCCGAAACAATAACCGTTCAATGTTGGATGTTATCAAGTAAGACGTAGTCAACAATAATAGGAGTCTAGTGCTGCATGAGACCCAGTAGGTAGGATGGAAGCCACTTACCGCGTACCTACCTAGTAGTACCTAGGTATTCGCGGAGAAAAATTTTGGCCACAGCTGGCGGTCCGTGGTGGCGCCGACAGTTTGCGAACAATACAAACAAGACGGGCTTAAGGCAATCACTGCCAGATGAAAGGACCTAATTAAACGTGTTTGTTTACACGCGCGCGCCACTACGCATACGCATACTCGTACGCACATTCCATACACATACACTACACAGTACAGAGTACAGAAGCCAGGAAGCGCCTCAACTCAACTAACTCATGTCATGACATGACCATTGATTTGTGGTTGAGACTCTTGCTCGCTTTATCTTGTTGGGCGTTGGAAACTTGTATAGGTAGCAAAGGAAAACCAGATGCCATCAAAAACATAACTTGTAAAATAAGCCAAGTCTCGCAACGCAACTCAGTTCTTCTACCGTAAAAAGTTGTGAGATCCATGTAATACCAATCTGTCTAAGTTATTACGTAAAGGTTAGCTAATTACGTAATAACATAAGTCAGAAGGACCCTTAAAGTAGGGACTGAATAAATTAACCGACTTGGTATTACATGGATCTCACAACTTTTTACGGTAGAAGAACTGAGTTGCGTTGCGAGACTTGGCTTTTTTTACAAGTTATGTTTTTGATGGCATCTCATTTATTTTTGTAGATAGCCCTACTTTTTAGGGTTCCGTACCTAAAGAGTAAAAACAGAACCCTGTTACTAATACTCCACTGTCCGTTTGTCCGTCTGTCCATCTGTACGTCTGTCCGTCTGTCCGTCTGTCCGTCTGTCCGTCTGTCCGTCTGTCCGTCTGTCGGTCTGTCTGTCCGTCTGTCCGTCTGTCCGTTTGTCCGTCTGTCCGTCTGTCCGTCTGTTTATCACAGGGCTGTATCTCATGAACCATGATAGCTAGACAGTTGAAATTTTCACAGATGATGTATTTTTGTTGCCGCTATAACAACAAATTACTAAAAACAGAATAAAATAAATATTTAAGTGGGGCTCCCATACAACAAACGTGATTTATAGATAATAGTACAGAACTCAACGTGCACGAGTCCGACTCGCACTTGGCAGGTTTTTTTAGGATATTTACACTAAACACTAATTGTGTTTCAAATTTGAAGATTCTATGTCTGCTAGAAGTGCCTTAAACTTTTGATGATCGGTCAGTCAGTCAGTCAGTGAGTGAGTGAGTAAGTGACAAAATAGGAAACTTTGACTAGTTATAATTCTTAATCAACTGGTTCAAATTGAATGAAATTTGAAATATACCGTGTTTATATAGTGCCTGCTTGGTTACTGAAAATTCAGGCTGAATGAACTGCTTCGAGAAAAGGATGGTACAGCCGTGCCGCTTTATTGCGTGCCTTGGCGGGGGCACTGCCGTGCCCCCAGATGCAATGCATAATCTAAGAGTCGCTCTTGCTTGTATTCTATCATTCAAAGCTAAGCCATCCAGTACAAAAGCAAATGAAATGGCACTCATCAGCGGATATGAGCTAGGTACCTGCTGACGCAGTTATATTATGGAGATGCAAAGTCGTGGGATAGCGAGTAGCGAGCTGGAGGCGGTAGATGTGAACTGAAGTAGTCGGCGCTATTTGGCGCCGTGCATTACTCATTCATCAAAAATATATTTTTAGATGCGATTTACAACTTCGCTTTACGATTGTAAACGTTATGTTCTGTTCGCTATTCGAGTCGGTTTGGGAGAAGTTACTCAACCGTACAAAGTTACTACCTACCTATACCTACTCGTTAATAATAAATATGTTTTGTTGGTAATTTACGAGAAACACCCGTGTAATACAAATACACAGCCAGCGTGCAGGTAGGTAGGTACTAGGTACCTCCTACCTAATTATAATAGTGCTCCATGATGGATTTAAAATAACTATCAAACTGCCAATACTTATACATTATAGGTAATAGTAAACCTATGCAGCTTCGACATCGACAGCTCAAAAGTCTTCATTGACGCCTACCAATAATTATGCGCGCGACCCGATTCACTACTCACTCATACTCAACGCTCTGACTCAGTCACAATTCCAACTGGAATAAACTATGACTCATAATATTTTCAGCATTTTTATGACTTGTCAACTTGACAAGAATTTAAAAAATCAACCGGATAATTTCCTAATCTTGTGTGTTATTTACTGTTTCTCTCATCTTTGCCTCGAGAATTTACAAACAGCTTCACTCAAGCGTCTTCAAATTTCAACACAATTCATGTTTTAACTATTGCGTTAGACAAGCAAGACCGATTATCCCATAGATGATTGTGTAATGTAATAGGTACTTGAACAACGCATAAGTAATTAGTAATTAATTACCTACTACCTACTACTCCAAAGAAATTATTTTTATAGTGGAAATTTAACTTAAAGTCGCTTAATGAATAAAATCTTGCTTCATCCCATGTGTATTTATTTATTTATTTAAGTAAACTCAGTACACACAGTAATCATAGTTTTCTTATTGTTAATTAAGTTGCACTTGAACCAATTTGAATCCACATTATGTAATGCTGTGTTCACACGCGCGCGTTTAAACGTCCATACATCAGGCGTGCAGCAAGCCGCGTGTGACTGTGAACAGGCGACCGAGTCTCGCCGAGCAAAGCGCCAAGCAAATCAACATTCAACGCGGCGTTTAAATCGAAGCGTGTAAGTGCCGAGCGCCGATTTTATAACCGACTTCAAAAAAGGAGGAAGTCGTTTGTTTTTTTTTACTTATATATTGAGCAATGTAATAAAATTATGAGATTAATATAGACTAAGAAGTCAGAATCATTTTGAATCGTTTTGAAACGCAATTAATCGTTTTTAGGGTTCCGTACCCAAAGGGTAAAATCGGAACCCTATTACTAAGACTTCGCTGTCCGTCTGTCCGTCTGTCTGTCTGTCACAGGGCTGTATCTCATGAACCATGATAGCTAGACAGTTGAAATTTTCACAGATTATGTATTTCTATTGCTGCTCGAACAACAAATACTAAAAACAGAATAAAATAAATATCTAAGGGGGGCTCCCATACAACAAACTTGATTTTTGCATTCCAGCGCCATCTAGTTTCATTTGATGTTACTACGTATTATAGGTACTTTTCGCGGTCTCATGCGACCGCTCGGGGTTTGAGAGGTAAGATGAAAGAGGTTTGCGATTCCGCTGGCAGGTGGCGCTATTTTACCACTATCGGTAAAGTAAGTCGGTAAATAGGTGGTACTTCACATGATCGAATAAAAAGTTTGAAATTGAATTATTGAATTCATGTAGTTAGGTAAATAGGTACCTAGGTAGATATTATTAATTTCCAATTAATTTCGAGTTCGAATCCTGGCCGTGCATCAATGGATATTTCTGTTCGAAAAATGTACCTATATGCGCGTTACACGTGTTTAATAACAGTGAAGGAAAACATCGTGAGGAAACCTGTTAGTATTCTTGAAAGCGGCGACGGGATTGCAACCTGTCACGTGTGGAATGCTAACTACGTAGTTAGGTAAATAGGTAGGTTACGAGATATTATGAATTATTTTTTATGTTTCTATCTAAAGGTTCCGTATCTAAAGGGTAAAAAACGGGACTACTAAGACACCGCTGTCCGTCTGTCTGTTACCAGGCTGTATCTCGTGAACCGTGATAGCTAGACAGTTGAAATTTTCACAGATGATGTATTTCTCTAAAATCAGCATAAAATAAATATTTAAGTGAGACTCCCGTACAACAAACGTGATTTTTTGCAGTTTTGATAATAGTACGGAACCCTTCGTGCGCGAGTCCGACTCGCACTTGGCCGGTTTTTAATTCACACTAGTCCCATATTATTAGACTAATCAGTAGATAAATGCGATTTTAGAACCCACGACCTTCGCATTGAATGTTGAGATACTTCCCACTCGACACCAAAACGGCTTTTTACATAGGTAGGTATGTACCAATGTACCTATAGTATCCCAGAAGTAGTGTCCCATATCATTGCCTAGTATGTATATGTAGATAGAAAATAGGTATAATAGGTATATGGTAGTTACAACAGATATAACATTACGTGTAAACAAAATTGACTTACTACGTAGCCCACTAACGTATAAGGAATGTTCAACGGCCAAGTCACATAACATTCTATAATAATAAAGAAATCGCAGTAAAGAACCTCAGCCTTGACACGACTTTGTCTAGATTTCATTACTTTTTAGAGATAAACAAGCAGCTCCATCGAGACTTGGCTAGTTTTTTACAGAATGTTTTTGGTGGGATTTCACTACTTTTTGTAGAAACGTGGGCTTATTGATTTATTTTATTAGATTTTCTTATTTGACACAGTTTTTTTTCTTTATAGTAGTTTTTTTATTATAAAAACAAATCGTAAGCGCGTTTAAAATACAGTCAGCGCCATCTAGCGACGTGTGCGGGTATCACTGCCACTCTTAGTCCAATGCATTATATTTTGACCAAATTTTGAGCGAAATTCATATTTTAGTTTACTTATTTAATTTGTTTATTTAATTTGTGTAATGTTTTTAAATCGTTCGACTATTTCTTCTTGTAAACTTGTAAGTATAAGTAGGTATAAAAGCCAGTCTAGTCTTATCCAGAGTTTTCCTTTAATTTTATTGCGTATTAAAAGCAGAAGGGGAGGCATTCGCCCAGCAGTGGGAAGCTATAGGCTAGATTAAATTAGAAGATGTGTCCCACTACGCTGGATTTTTGCAACGACAGTCGAAGGGGGCATTACCATATCTCTAATACAGCTGAGACCAGCTAAGGGTTCTTCATCAGATACTTCAGACCTTCGATTTTTGACATCAAATGAAGCGGCCCACCAAGTTGAATATTTTTTGTAAAGGCGGGATCTCTAATAGTTTGGTTAGGCTCTTGTGTTTTCTAATCAGGGTCACCACTCACCAGGTACTCCAGATCTTCGATTATCCTAGTTTTTATGGTTTTCCCTTTATGTGGCCATTAAACCCTAACTCTGTACCAAATTTCAGCTCTCTGAGTTTATGGGAAGTACTAGTTCTATTCTGATAATCATGAGTCGAGTGAGTGTCTAAAATGCGAAACTTTGCTTTCGCTTAACTTAGGAATTAAATGACCTACAGACTTGAAATTTTGGGTTTTAAGTATGTGATTATAACTTACTGGATGACGAAAATTTCTGCGTTCTGGTTTTATCCAGAGGTTCTCAAATAGGGGCCTGAAAATGCAGCGATATGGTTCCAGTAAAGGATGGTACGGCAGTATGTGGTGTGTGAAGTGTGTAGTGTGGGTAAATCGATAAAATGAAGCGAGATAGGGATAATTAAAAACTTCAACATTTTATGAACCCATGTAACCTACACTTAGGGCTGCCATCCGTCCGGGCTTCAACACAAGAGATGGCAGCCCTACCTACACTTCATAATATTATTATCTGCTACAAAATGTGTACCTAATGGTAAGTAAGTAGGTACTTATTTTATGAACAAACGCGTGCGTAATACGTGCGTGTGAATGTGGATGAGAGTGCTTGCGTTCGGTGTCAGGGAATTTGGAATTTTAGATACGAAACTTTCCTATTTCATAGTCAAAAGATAGCTAGGATTTATTTCAATAAGTTCACAAGTACCTATCACTATTACGAGTAGGAGAGGAGCTAGGTGAAACTATGCCTGTTCCTCGCGAGTCGCAACCAAACTTATAAGAATCAAGCAACAAACACTGCTTGTTTTTTAAATGCTTAAAAAATGTAAAGGATCTCATATAAATCTCTCATCATTGATGTGTTGTTTATTGTACTACGGAGCGATCAAGTCTTGCACGTCATAACATACTATAACGATACTCTATAACATACAATATATATAATACTAGCGACCCGCCCCGACTTCGCACGGGTTTAATACATATAAACCTTCCTCCTGAATCACTCTATCTATTAAAAAAAACCGCATCAAAATCCGTTGTGTAGTTTTAAAGATATAAGCAAACATACATACAGACATACAGACGCGGGAAGCGGAAAGCGACTCTGCTTTATACTATGTAGTGACTAGCAGTCCGCCCCGGCTCCGCACAGGAGTAACGTATTATAACGATTTTATGGGTATTTTTTTACCCAAGGTGGTTACATTATCGAAGTTTTAATAGGGAGGGATCCCTATTTTTTTCTATAGCCTATGTTACTCAGAGATAATGTAGCATTCTAATGGTAAATGATTTTTTGAAATCGATCCAGTTGTTTTTGGATTTATTCCATACAAATATACAAAACATCTTTCCTCATAATAACATTAGTACCTATAGATTATTACACTCATATTACTTTGCTCTATTGTCAATAATTTTTGCAGCGTACGCGATATAAGGTTTTTTTTTTTGCTTTTGATTCACACGTTGGGTTACGTTATCGAAGTTTTCATACGGATCCCTAATAGTTAAACTAGAAGTGTAGATAATATATACTCTATAACGATCAATTATCTTCCTAACTAGGTACCTTCTACTTATAGTACCTACCTAATATCCCTAAGTGAGGGAATTATGTAATTTTAAATTAGAAAAGGGCAATGATCTCATTGGGGAATGTCCTGCGCCTGCGCCGCCTAAGCGAGGGGCGCGGGACGGGACGGGGCGCGCGCAAGCGTACATCTGGCGCGCACTTTTTGTTTGCGCTACATTTCAATCACAGCGAGCCGCAACTCCCTCTCATCTCTATACTCGTAATACCCGTTGAACAGTAAGCACGTAGCCTCAGAACTACTAAGTAAATTTTTCGCACCTGTCTGCGTCTTGTCCTTCGATATGGTCTTGTGGTTCAATCAAAGGTTGAGAAAAAACTGGAAATTTTGTAAAAACATGATTATCATGTTATGGTACTGAATGCCATAATACCTACGCTTTTTATGCTGTATAAGCACCCATACCTACGCTTCCAATACAATACGTCTACGCTGAAGCGTAGGTATAGGTGCATAAACTGTGAATAGTTACTATGAAAAGTGTACAGATTAGGTATTGCATTCAACATCATAACATGATATTCATGTTTTTTTACAAAATAGCCCTGCAGGCCATTTTCTACCCCCTATAACTTCGTTGTGGATAAAACTGGCCAAGCATGCATTGTATAAACACGGTAAATTTTAAATTTCATTCAATTTAAACCAGTAATTTAAGAATTATAACTAGATAAAGTCTTTAATTTGGTCACTTACTTACTGACTGAGTGACTGACCAATCATCATAAGTTTAAGGCACTTCTAGCAGACATAGAAGCTTCAAATTTAGAATACAATTAGTGATTAGTGTACCTATAAATCAAGGAAAAACTAAAATATTTAGCAATTTCGGTCCAGTTTAAAACTGGATCTAGTGATCTAGAGACCTCTGCTAGTGTATATTTGTAATCCTATATTACTATATGCAGTTGATGTAGATCTACATCAACTGCATAATAGTAATATAGGATTACAAAGTTACATTTGCAGATAGGTACCTATCTAGATATTAATGTGTTCAAAGGTAACTTGTAAAATGGACAACGGAATCATAGTAGAAGGTACCGGAAAGGAAAAAAAGTAGGACTATATACAAAAAGAAATGAGATGCCATCAAAACATAAAAGTAATTATTTGATATAACATGTATTACTAGTAGTAGCAATGTATCTCACATTGTATTTTCATGCGATGGTCAAGTAAATCTATTTATTTAAAACATAAAAGATTTTTAATAGTAATATGGTCACTATAAGATGTTACAAGATTATATTATTACGTAATAACATAAGACAGAAGAACCCATAGGTAGGGAGTAGGGACTGAATAAATGAATGGACTTGGACTATTACAATACATGGATCTCACTACTTTTTACGATAGAAGAACTGAGTTGCGAGACTTGGCTTTTTTTAACAAGTTATGTTTTGATGGCATCTGCATTTACCTATCTAGATAGGTAGGTAGGTACCAAAATGTAGATGGGCAAGAAATATCCAAACATTAGCTATTTTGGTAGTGAATCGCCGTACCGAGTTAAACCGACACAAATTTCTGTTTGTAATGACAGAAATCTTGTGTGATACGATGTACTAAATACCTACCTACTAGGTAGGTACTTAACTTACCTACCATGTAAGTACCTACTTCATCATGAACGTTACTTAATAGGTTGGTATTGGTATGGGCTATTACTAGATGTAGGTAATAATTGTGAGTTGACCTGTGAGCGCTGGTAGAGTCGCCAACAGCCACAGCTGAACCACGGCCTGCATCGCTGTGTCACCCGAAACGAAGTCACCGCGCTTTAACGGCCGCCATGCTAGAGTCGGCTCTGAAACAAAACCATTATTTTATATCTAACTGAAGAGTTCGCTATCAAACTTCAGAAAACATTCAGAACTACCTAGGTAGGTACCTGCCTACTAAGCAAGATTTTTTTATTGTATTGGCTATAATAGCCTCTCCCCACTCTGCTAGTGCGACGCGAAACGAGTGCGCGTTGAAGTCTTTTCTATGAAAGTTTCAGTTTCATGTTAGTAATACCCTAATAAACTACTCTGGGACCGGGGACTCTCTCATAATCATTATTTGAATGTTTAATTACTCTACGTAGAATAAATATCTTCTGCCCTAAGTCAATTAACGATTACTCGTTAATTTATGTTTTATGGCGTTTATCTAATCGCGCGCTGTCATCGACAATCGACATATGGCACAGCTTCAGCTTGCGTTTTGTGTTTTTATGACGGGGCTCGAGGGAGGAGCTTTCTTATTTCAATTTTTAGGGTTTCGTAGTCTAGACAAGAAACCCTTATAGTTTCGCCATGTCCGTCCGTCCGTCCGTCCGCAGCTTAGCCCAGAGACTATTAGTGCTAGAAATCAGTAATTTGGCATGTATGTATTTGGGGGCACGGCAGTGCCCCCGCCAAGTCGAGCGCGAAGCAAACACTGCCGTACCATCCTTTACTGGAACCATTTCGCCGCATTTTCAGGCCCCTATTTGAGAACCTCTGGATAAGACCAGAACGCTGAAATTTTCGTCATCCAGTAAGCCATAATCACATACTTAAAATCCAAAATTTCTAGTCTGTAGGTCATTTAGTTACGAAGTTAAGCGAAAGCAAAGTTTCGCATTTTAGACAGACACTCACTCACTCACTCACTCACTCATGATCATCAGAATAGAACTAGTACTTCCCATAAACTCAGAGAGCTGAAATTTGGTACAGAGTTAGGGTTTAATGGCCACATAAAGGGAAAACCATAAAAAACTAGGATAATCGAAGATCTGGAGTACCTGGTGACCCTGATAAGAAAACACAAGAGCCTAACCAAACTATTAGAGATCGACATACCGCCTTTACAAAAAATATCCAAAGTGTGAAAAAATTAAAAAAAAATCCTTATGTTGCGTTTGCTGCGGAAATTATTGACAATAGAGCAAAGTAATGTACTACAGTTTTAAAGAAGGCATCAATATCTGCAAAAAGTATGCAATACTATATATGTCTAACTATTAGGGATCCGTATGAAAACTTCGATAATGTAACCCAACGTGTGAAAAAAAAAAACTTGAGAGGTGTCAAGGGACACCCGGATGGAACGAAGTTCTCACAAAATAACGTGGGACAAGGGAAGGGGAATCAACTTTGACTTCGACTTCGACTTCGACCTCGACCTCGACCACGACCTCGACCTCGACCTCGACCTCGACCTCGACCTCCACCTCCATCTCGACCTCCACTTCCACCTCGACCTCGACCTCGACACAATTAATAGATATACAGTCGTGGTCAACTAATTAGGGACACTCTCTGGTTAAACCGAATTGTGAATTTATTTTTTATTTTCCAACGAGTCTAAACCATATTCCATATCTCTTACATGTAAGTATAATCCCACCAAAAACATTCTGTAAAAAACTAGCCAAGTCTCGATGGAGCTGCTTGTTTATCTCTAAAAAGTAATGAAATCTAGACAAAGTCGTGTCAAGTCTGAGGTTCTTTACTGCGATTTCTTTATTATTATAGAATGTTGTGTGACTTGGCCGTTGAACATTCTTTATCCGTTAGTGGAGTCACATCGGTAGTACAAGTCAATTTTGTTTACACGTAATGTTATATCTGTTGTAACTACCTATGTTTGTTAAGCAAGATAATAGCCAATACAGGTATTGGTAATTGGACGCTAGTGTCTTATTTTAGGCTGTTGTTGATCGTGCAACACATGCATTCAGCATTGACAATGCTGACTTCTGCTGTCTTCTTTTTGGAGCGTCAAATCGACCACCGATCTAACATAAAATAGACGTATTTTTTATACTGTTTGTTTCAGGCTCGCCTTTACATAAGTATTATTGAAATACGCAGCTTTATCAAGCCTACAATTGACTGGTTATTGAATCAACGTTTTCTAAGTGGCAATTTTCCATCGTTAATGGGTAGCGGTTCTGGCGACAGATTGGTGCAATGGTGTCATGGAGCACCTGGTTTTGTACCCTTGTGTACTCTTCAACGGCCAAGTCACATAACATTCTATAATAATAAATAAATCGCAGTAAAGAACCTCAGACTTGACACGACTTTGTCTAGATTTCATTACTTTTTAGAGATAAACAAGCAGCTCCATCGAGACTTGGCTAGTTTTTTACAGAATGTTTTTGGTGGGATTGTATATACATTATACATATTAGTAATGTCAACAAAGTCGTAGAACAAAAATTGCAAAACATTTTTTTTAGGGTACCCCATGGTGTGGCGTATCAAAGTATGGCGGGTTTGTGAAAACAACTTTTCGATTAAGTAATTGATTTGTTTGTGAAATATTTTTTTGTTAGAAACGAGTGTTTCCCCCCCCCCCCCCCCCATTTTTTTTTGTCTCGATAAGAGTAGACTAGCATTAATAGTAAGTAGGTATAACATAAAATTGAAGCAAGGCACGCAAGGGCCACACACGAGGTGGAGTGGATGGAGGATGGAGGGTGTCTCGTCTCGGTCATGTGTGTGTGTGTGTGTGTGTCACACGCCTCGCTGTAACTTCAATAAAACAAAAGCGTGTAAACAAATGCGCCAGCGCAGCATCGGCATCTTCCAGACACTAGGAAGAGACAATGCACCTGCACCATAGATAGGTCCCTTCCCTTCCCGAACCCGAACGATAGAAGGCGCCACGTGCACGTGCCACCGGCACCGCACCGATTGACTCTGCTGCGCAAACATTTTATTCTTGTTTCAACTTTTTTATTAGTTGAATTTTGTAAAAAGTTGGTAGAGTAGGTACCCCTACTCTTTACTGCGTCGTCGGCGTCGGCGTCGCGTCGTATCGCAAGACTCGTTCACTCACTACTAGCTATTATTTATTTTTATTTTTTTACGGAATCGACCTTCATTTAAGTTGGCCTACCATGTATGTAGTAGTAGGTAACTAGGTAGGTACCTTATTTATTCTGTGAACCGCGCTAATCTTGGACACTTTAAGGATCAAAATTGATCATTTTGGCTGTTTCTCATTATGTATTGGAAAAGTTTAGGTCCTTTTTAATATTATGTTTAAAATATTGGTTAATTATTAAACAAATAAAATATGATCAATATATAAAAATATGCTTTTTTGACCCATTAATGGACAAGAAAAATCTAGTAATTGACACCCAATGATGTACATGATCCTGGATCACCAGTTATGGACAACTATTTATGAATCTTGATTCTAAAGTATCTATATCCTACTTATGGACGACAGATTTACAATATAAATTAATGAAAATAATGTAGATTATTGATCTGGGGCAGCGCCGTTAAAACTGATTTAAACAAACTCCAAGTAGTACAAAACAAAATTATAAAATTACTTTTTAACTATCCCTATTTGACCTCAACAAAAACAATTTACCTACACAGAAACTAAAATAATGAACATTAAACAATTATATAATTACAGCACATGCATCCATGCATACATACACAAATAAGAATGCTTCAGCTGGGCACCTACCCTCATTTTTGTTTTGATTTACCAAATAAGACAAATTCTTATTCAAAAATCATTAATTTCAATAAAATCACAAGGATCACTGAATTTTTTTAGGAACTAGGTGACGCCGATTCATCGCGACCAAGCCTAGAAGAATCTGGCAACAAACACGGCTTGAATCTATCTTTTTTTTCAATGATCCTTTTCATAATGATATGTAGTGTAGAGCTCCAGGTGTGTGGTGCCGAGTGCCGATCGAACAAGGTGAAGGCTCAAACAAGAATAATAATTAAAATTTCTACTCAAGTACGACATTACGTAGACATTACTAGCAGTCCGCCCCGGCTTCACACGGGTTTACTAATGAAGATTTTATTAGGCAATATTTACTTCTCAAATTTTTCTTTAATTTTTTTCTACTTTCGTTAAGAAAGTAGGTAGGTACGCAATAAAAACAGATTTTTTAAAATGGCCCCTCCCGAATTTTCTTTTTTCTACACCATTTGCAAACAAAAAGGCCGAATGAAATGAAAATTCGTATTATGCAAGTCAGATAATTGTGGTAACTATATGATCAATTGTTAATAACGCGTAAAAAAATAAATTATTAAACTTAAGTATTCTTATAATTTTTCTAGTGGTTAGGCATAACTAGTTAGGATGGATGGATGTGTAGAATAGTTGGAGGAAGCGCGTGTGGCTATTTGTGCACTATTGCGGGGCCGCAAATAGCGCGCTCAGAATACCGCGCAAAGGTTAGCTAAATATCGCTCTACCCCTCCGCCCCCCACGCATCCTTCGCAGAACCAAACAAACAACGTACATACCTACAACCGGGACCTAGCTACGAATATCTACCTACCACTACCTACCTTGGTGGGTAGTAACAATCGATGAGCTGACCATGACCACTACCTAGGTAGGTACCTAGGTGGGTAGGTAGGTAAAGTACCTACCTATAAAACCTACTTTTCAAATAAATCTACATTATTTTCATTAATTTATATTGTAAATCTGTCGTCCCTCGTCCGTCTGTAGTCTGTAGGTAGTATATATAATTTAGAACCAAGATTCACAAATGGTTGTCCATAACTGGATCATGTACCTACCTACCTACATCATTGGGTGTCTAATACTGGGTCAAGAAACCATCCTTTTATTTTGATAAAATTTCATTTGTTTAATTATCCAATAGTTTTTAAACATAATATTATAAAAAAATAAAGGTCCTAAACTTATTTCGTGCCATTCATAATTATGTCCAATACATAAAGAGAAACAGCCAAAATGATCAATTTTGATCCTTAAGTGTCCAAGATTGGTGCCTCGTTACCGTTACCTGTTGCCGTTAGGTAGATAAATTAAATGGGTACCTACCAACAGCTGTATAGGTATAAATCTTGTATTACTGACATTCCGAGACAATTCTGCAGGGCTATTTTGTAAAAACATGATTATCATGTTATGATGTTGAATGCAATAACCTAATGTTAGAGAATACCTAATCTGTACACTATTCATAGTAACTATGCACAGTTTATGCACCTATACCGACGCTTCTGCGTAGGTATTGTATTGGAAGCGTTGGTATAGGTGCTTAAACAACATAAAAGTGTAATGGCAGAGACACACTTACGTGTCGTGTCGTGGCGCGACACGCCACTAGCTAATCGCTTTCATACATTTAGTATGGTTAGAGACACATTTGGGTGTCGTGTCGTGTCGCAAACGCTGTCTTGCGATTGGCTAGTGGCGCGACACGCCGCGCCACGACACGTAAGTGTGCCGGCGCGGCGGCGCCATAAGGATTATGGCATTCAGTACCTACCATAACATGATAATCACGTTTTTACAAAATAGCCCCACAGATGCTCTTCATCGTGAGCATCGACCGTGAGCCGGGACTGCGTTCAACGGTAGATCGGCGAATACCTACCTAGGTAGGTGTCTACCAGTAGGTAGTGACCTAACTAACAAGTTACCTGATTAATAAATAATCAATCAGGTAGGTACCTACCTACCTAGTTACTAGTTAGTTAACTTTATAGAATAGAAGCTATATTATATTGTTGGTATACCTCTTTATCTCACCGTAATAATAAAAATCAGATCCTCGATAATGGCATTATGTAGGTATAACATGTAACTATATTATGTAGAGACAATGACTTTTAATACATCATTGTGTAGAGACACCAATTTATTGATATCCATGCACTGATTTATTCAGAATTTAGTCAATTCACATAACTAAAAACTATCGGTACCAAGACACAGCACTAGTAGGTAGTAAGGTACCTACCAACTATTTAATCAAGCAACACATAAATATTTTATCTTTTCATATAAATTCTACAACCGATTCCCGAACGAGTAGTCACGGGAGACGCGAAGAGCACATGCAAAACGTGCGCACACGCATGCTTCTGTAGCAGAACTGCCGTGCCGAGTGCCGAACTGCCGAACTTCCAAACAGCCAAGAAAAGTGCCGCAGCCAGCCGTATGCTCTTTGGCCAGCCGCAGAGCAAGCAGCGCACTGAGCGTAGGGATATAAAAAAAAACGATTATTAAATTAATCGATTATTTTTTGATAAAAATCGATTGTTTATAATCGATTTTTTAAATTTAAAAAATTTACGATTTAATAAACGATTATGGAAGTTACACATTTATAAATCGATTTTTGTAAACTAAGTTTTCCGAAAGCGAACCGAACCGTTCGTTGGCCATTTTCCCGAACGTGAACCTACATTATAGTCGCCTCCCAAACGGAAACCGACCCATCGGTCTTGTCTCCGAACGCAAACCGAACCATTGATCGTTTTTCCGAACGTGATCCGACCAATAGCCGCTTCACAGAACCAACCCATCGATCGTCTCTCCGAATGCGATCCGAACCGTTGATCGTTTTCCCCAACGTGAACTGCCGAACGCGAACCGACCGGCGGCCTATCAATCCGTCTGTCCCCCGAACGCGAACCGATCTCTAGCATTGCAGCACTGGTACTAAAAACCTAAACCTTAGGCACTTATTAAAAATACTAAATTAATTTTTTACATGAAATCCTACTTACTATAACATGGTAAAATAGACATAAATTAAATTTGATATCTCACAGATATTCCATCATTTAATATATAAATGAATTTATTAACTATTATATAAATCCCTTGTCTATGGTAGTAATCAACTGTCAATGTCACTTGTCAAAAGCTAAATTTTCAAACTTGTAGTCCAATTGGCGCGAATTGTTTGTTTTGATTGTGTTTTGACTTTGAGGCTTTGCTTGCTTTACCTTTACAATTGTGTTTACCTGAATTTCTTTTAAAGTTCCAACAGTTTTCTCTCAGTTTCACTCATTGGAAATATTCACATTTCACAGTGGTTTCTTACTTTTTATAAAAATGTCTTTTACATCATCATCTACATTTGACAAAAAACTGTGAAAATCGTTTATTTAAATGAATGATCTAATTTAGGTAGGTAGATAAGCGAAGTAGAAATGATGGGTACTTAGGTACGTAGGTAGTAATATATAGGCTCTTATTTGATATGGTAGGTAGGTACTTACTACTTACTGCGCGTACGAAAAAAATTTCTAAAAAAACGTTTTTTCAGAAAAATCGATGCTATCAAAAACATAACTTGTAAAAAAAGCCAAGTCTCGCAACGCAACTCAGTTCTTCTACCGTAAAAAGTTGTGAGATCCATGTAATACCAAGTCGGTTAATTTAATCAGTCCCTACTTTAATTAGTTAATTACGTAATAACATAAGGCAGAAGGACCCTTAAAGTAGGGACTGATTAAATTAACCGACTTGGTATTACATGGATCTCACAACTTTTTACGGTAGAAGAACTGAGTTGCGTTGCGAGACTTGGCTTTTTTTACAAGTTATGTTTTTGATAGCATCTCATTTATTTTTGTAGATTGTTAGTATATATATTGTTAGTTTTTAGAGTTCCTACCCAAAGGTTAAAAACGGGACCCTGTTACTAAGACTCCGCTGTCCGTCTGTCTGTCCGTCTATCTGTCACAGGGCTGAATGAACCATGATAGTTAGACAGTATTTTTTTTTACAGATGATGTATTTCTGTTGCTGCTATAACAACAACTACTAAAAACAGAATAAAATAAATATTTAAGTGGGGCTCTCATACAACAAACGTGATTTATTTGCCGTTTTTTATAAATAATAGTACAGAACCCTTCGTGCGCGAATCCGACTCGCACTTGGCCGGTTTTTTTTCCTTTCCGGTACCTTCTACTATCATTCCGTTGACCATTTTACAAGTTACCTTTGAACATAATCATAACTAGGTGCCTAACTGCAAATGTAACTTTGTAATCCTATATATTTATATGGGGTTACAAAGTTATTTATGCAGTCGGTATATCTAGAAAACTGGATCGAAATTGCAAAATATTTAGGTTTTTCCTTGATTTATACACAAACCACTAATTGTATTCAAAATTTGAAGCTTCTATGTCTGCTAGAAGTGCCTTAAACTTTTGATGATCGGTCAGTGAGTGAGTGAGTGAGTGAGTGAGTGACAAAATAGGAAACTTTGACTAGTTATAATTCTATAATTCTATCTAAGTACTACTGGTTCAAATTGAATGAAATTTGAAATATACCGAGTTTATACTATGTCTGCTTGGTTACTGAAAGATAAAGATAAAGATATTTATTTGCTTAAACATGTGTTTACATTTTTGTGTGAGATGGTACATTATTTATAATATGGACATGACATGTTTTACATTGGTTAGTATGCAAATTTTATATTATATTCAGGCTTCTAGTTTTATCCACAACGAAGTTATAGGGGGTCGAAAATGGCCTGAACTGCTTCGAGAAAAGGATGGTACGGCCGTGCCGCTTTTTGCTAGACTTGGCGGGGGCACTGCCGTGCCCCCAGATTTATTTGTAGGGGAAAAAAATCGATTATTAATTTTTTAATCAATATTACATCCCTATGAGCGCAGCGGTCGGTCAAATTCAAATTGTTTATAGTACCTACTTTATGTTGTTACATTACAATGGTGTAGGTAAAGTAGGTAGTTTCAAACATAAACCCTGTAAGGGCACAAGTCGGCACAACAAATCGGTGGGTAGGTACGGGTAAGGGCAAGGTGCGGGTGCCGGGCTGCCGATGCCACCGCCCGCGCACGCATTGCGTAGAACCGGAAATCGGATGGATCTAACTGGCCGATCGCGATCGACCGGCAGAAGAACCTGGAGGACCTCTATTTCTATTGTATATTATTCTATACCGGTTCCAAATTAAATTAATATTTTCGTTATTAAGCTTATAATATAGGTAGGTAGGTACCTTGGTAGGTAGGAAAGTGGGTACCTACCTACCAATAGCTTTTGAATTCGATTTGTAGAGTATTTTATTAGTCCACGTTGATACTGACAAAAACTACAAACTTATTTAGCACGAAAGAAAATACCAACAGCCAACACTACCAACGTAACTACGTTTACAAAACTAGAAAGAAAATTTTCATGGTAGGTAGGTACCTACATTAAACTGAAGTTAATAAGCAAAACTATCACAGCTAAGTATGCATTACAAGTTTACGAGTAATAGACGTAGATAAGTACCTAATAGTCGACCAATTACTTAGGTATATAAGGTTGTTAGCTGTATTAACCCGACACGCACTTGGCCAGGTAGGTATTATTATTTTTAAGTTTTATGTAGAACTGTTTGCTACCTAGGTAGGTACATGATTATAAAATGTTGGGACCAACTTGCCCAACTTGGAATGTTGGGACACTTGGGGTGGCGAACAGGGTAGGTATAGGTAATCACCCGGGGCTTTGCTCTTGCAGGGGCCTCGCGCAACAACCCAAGCAAATAAAAAAAAAAAAAAAAACAAAGCCTAGTGAGAGATGGACTCGCACACGAAGAACTCCGTACCAATAACTATAAAAAACCGGCCAAGTGCGAGTCGGACTCGCGCACGAAGGGTTCCGTACTATTATCAAAACGGCAAAAAAATCACGTTTGTTGCTGTTTTTAGAGAAATACATCATATGTGAAAATTTCAACTGTCTAGCTATCACGGTTTACGAGATACAGCCTGGTGACAGACAGACGGACAGCGGTGTCTTAGTAGTCCCGTTTTTTACCCTTTAGGTACGGAACCCTAAAAACATAAAAAATATTCATAATATCTCGTAACCTACCTATTTACCTAACTACGTAGTTAGCATTCCACACGTGACAGGTTGCAAGCCCGTCGCCGCTTTCAAGAATACTAACAGATTTCTTCACGATGTTTTCCTTCACCGTTATAAACACCGTGTAACGCGCATAAATATACCTACATTTTTCGAACAGAAATATCCATTGATGCACGGCCAGGATTCGAACTCGAAATTAATAATGTCTACCTAGGTGTACCTATTTACCTAACTACATGAATTCAATAACACAATTTCAAACTTTTTGTCGATTATGTGAAGAACCACCTAATTTACCGATAGTGGTAAAATAGCGCCACCTGCCAGCGGAATTGCAAACATCTTTCATCTTACCTCTCAAACCCCGAGCGGTCGCATGAGCCCGCGAAAAGTACCTATAATAACGTAGTAACATCAAATGAAACTAGATGGCGCTAGAATGCGAAAATCACGTTTGTTGTATGGGAGCCCCCCTTAAATATTTATTTTATTCTGTTTTTAGTATTTGTTGTTAGAGCAGCAATAGAAATACATAATCTGTGAAAATTTCAACTGTCTAGCTATCATGGTTCATGAGATACAGCCCTGTGACAGACAGACAGACGGACAGACAGACAGACGGACAGACAGACAGACGGACAGCGAAGTCTTAGTAAAAGGGTCCCGTTTTTACCCTTTGGGTACGGAACCCTAAAAAACAGCAAAAAATCACGATTGCCCAAGTAACACAAATTGCTGGTTAGTAATTCACATTTGGTACTAAGCGTGACCTTACAGCTGAATAAACAGCTATAGTCTGTATAGTGGCATCTTAATAGTGTAAAGATATCGTTTTCAAACACTACTATGCAGCTATTGTTTTTCTGACACCATAAGCATTTAGGTAGAGTAAAATAACGTTTATTGCTGTATTGAGGAATTCGTTTACACCACTATACCTAAGGGTACATTTTAAGAGGGTCGCTGTGAACATCTATAATGGCTAAAGCTGTACAGTAGTGTATGTTTAGAGTGTTGTAATGCGTATAGCTGTATATAGGTACACGCTAATTCCTATTCATTGCTGTCTAACGGATCACGTGTGGCACTCTGTACTGCTAATAGAGTTAAATTAGAATGAAAGTGGTTCACATTAAGGGGCTGTATGTCGACGATTGCTCTTTTTCGAAACGAAAAAAGAAATACTTCTGAACAAGCCACATCTCCTATTTTTATAAGTATATTACTTCAGGTTCCTACCTAGATTTCTATTAAGCTGAAAACATAATAGCAGAAACTTTTCACGATAAAGATATTATTTCAAAATGATACGTTTTAGAATTTATGATCGAAATATTTTGATACCTACTATTAAAATCAACTTGTGATTTATTGTTAAAGATAGGTAATATGTAGATCTAGATTTCTTTTAGAATAGATTTTTGATAAGTAATTATACATAATTTATATCATTAATTTATTCGAAAAGCAAAGGCGGACCACGCGCCGACGTGTGTTTGTCGTCATTGCAGCGGTCGGTAGGATTATTTATCGAAGTGATTAAAGATGGGTACATCTTTATTCACATATACTATACATTATAAAATAGGAGATGTGGCTTGTTCAGAAATATTTCTTTTTTCGTTTCGAACAAAAACAATCGTCGACAGGGAGCGCCTTAAGTAATAAAACTTCCACCATTTTGTATTTTTTTTCACAATTTTACCTATATAGGTACTATCTAATTTGCTTACTTATTTAGAATCATTTTCACACCAAACGAAACCTAGACACGTTGATTTTAAAGTCCTTATAGAAGTTAAAACTGTAATTAAACTATATATTATATATTTTATCAAATAAACTAATTTAAATTTTTTTCTCACTGCAAAAATTTATATTTGTTTCAAACCTAAAAATGCATTTATTTCGGGGCGCATGAAAATTTTGTACTTCAAATAGATATAGTATTATAGGCAAAATTGCATTGCCATCAATATTTTACATATACACACTCAATAACAACAAAAATAAGTATTTATACAATAGTGTGTCATGGCGAATTACACAATAACCACAAGTATACCACAACAACATTCCATTAGCACGCGAATCTGCAAAGATAAAAACAAACTAACAAAATGGCGTGTATAAATTTTAACAGCTGTTGGCAAAATGGCATCAGCAGTGTGTACTATATTAGCACTATTTGTGAACTAATATAGTTATAACAGTGTAAATGGGTCTCCTTTTACAGCTTTTGTCTGTTTAACAGGTAACAACTACCTTCTTAAACCGCTTGCATGGTCTCTTGTAACGCTTGTGGCGAATCTATTGTCGCACTTCTATGTTCGGTGGTCAAACCACTAGTCAAGAATGACAGTGACAGATGACAGGGGGTATTAGATAGCAGGAGGTTCGTTAGGTTAGAATAGTTACCGGTAGTTTTATTCAGTACGATCTTCTTCTCTATGTTTAAACATTAATTGTTAGTATAGTATTTATTGCTATTATCCGAAGTAAACCTTTTCCTAATTCTACAACACCTGGCTGTTTTATTTCTACACGGGAGCGTAGATATCTCCCACATTGGTGACCTACGACGATTGAAGAAAACACGTGTTTCTTTCGTTCGACTGCCGGCATCATTCATTTGCTGGTCATCGGCGCAGGAGTTGTGTTATACAATGCGATCTATCACTACTGGGCTAACATCCACTGCTTCTGCTGCTATTATTGACCAGCCTAGCGTTCGAGCAGTAGTTTCTGGTAATTCAATTTTCACCAAGCTTTTGGCTGAGTTCTCAGAGATTGCTCGACCTCCTGGTCTCCCCAGAGTAATAAAACATGACACGGTGCATTATATTAAGACTACCGAGGGCCCCCCAGTTTCCAGCCGTCCTCGACGCCTAGCTCCGCAGAAACTTGTTTCGGCTAAAAAAGAGTTTGAGGAAATGGTTAGATGCGGTACAGCCCGGCCATCCAAAAGCGCATGGTCCTCTCCGCTACATATGACAGTTAAGAAAGATAATTCATGGCGTCCTTGCGGCGATTACCGCGCTCTGAACGCTAGAACAGTACCGGACCGGTATCCGGTTCGTCACATTAACGATTTCGCCCACAACCTCGCTGGTGCCAAGGTGTTTAGCACTTTGGACCTCGTCAAGGCGTATCACCAAATTCCGGTTTTTGAAGAGGATATTGCTAAAACTTCCATTGTGACTCCGTTTGGCCTCTTCGAATTCCCTTTTATGACCTTCGGATTGAGAAACGCTGGACAAACTTTCCAGCGTTTTATTGACGAGGTCACACGGGGATTAGAGTTTTGTTTCCCTTATGTGGATGACATTTTAATATTTTCAAAGGATGAGTCTTCCCATCTTCAGCACTTGCGCATCCTATTCAAACGCCTGCAGGATTATGGCGTTGTCATTAACCCTTCCAAATGCGTCTTGGGTGTCAGCGAAGTTGTTTTCTTGGGCTACCACGTCAGTGGCGATGGTACTCGACCACCTCAGGAGCGCATTCAAACCTTATTGGATTTTCCACCTCCTGCAACGGTACAAGGTATGCGTCGATTTCTCGGCATGCTTAATTATTACCGTCGTTTTGTACCTCGTGCTGCGCAGTTCCAGGCTCCATTAATTGATGCATTAGTCGCAACTAACAGTAAAGGGGCTAAACCATTTCCATGGACACCCGAATTGCTGCTAAATTTTGAAGACTGCAAGAAGAGCCTTTCTAACGCTACTCTATTACAGCACCCAGTCAGCAACGCTAGTTTGGGTTTGTTCACTGATGCATCCAGCGTTCATATTGGATCCTGTCTTCACCAACAAGTAAACGGTAAATGGTTTCCGCTTTCCTTTTTCAGCAAGAAATTGACTCCACAACAGGCGGAGTGGCCAGCATATTATAGAGAATTATTAGCGGTGTACGAGAGCGTCCAACATTTTCGTTACATTCTGGAAGTCCAGCACGCTACGATCTTCACAGACCACAAACCTCTCTTGTACGCTTTTTTGCAGAGGCGCGAAAAGCTGCCACCACCGCAACTAAATCAGCTGTCGTTTATAAGCCAATTTACCACTGACATTCAGTATATTAAGGGTGAGGATAATGTCGTTGCTGACGCCATGTCGCGTATCGACATTGATGCCATTTCTTTGGAACAAGATTATGAAGGTCTTGCTGAGTCGCAAGCTTCAGACCAAGAACTTGCCCAATTATTGCAAGATGGTTCCAGTCTAAATTTAACCAAGATCTGCTCACCAGGGTCTAATGCTTCCATTTATTGCGATATTTCGACGGGCAAACCGCGACCCTATTTGGCCCCTTTTCATGTTCTCCGTAGGGGGGTGGTGTGGCGAATCTATTGTCGCACTTCTATGTTCGGTGGTCAAACCACTAGTCAAGAATGACAGTGACAGATGACAGGGGGTAGATAGCAGGAGGTTCGTTAGGTTAGAATAGTTACCGGTAGTTTTATTCAGTACGATCTTCTTCTCTATGTTTAAACATTAATTGTTAGTATAGTATTTATTGCTATTATCCGAAGTAAACCTTTTCCTAATTCTACAACACCTGGCTGTTTTATTTCTACACGGGAGCGTAGATATCTCCCACACGCTTAATTACCCTTAAACTCTATTTTAACGTTTTTTTAACTTTTCGATTTATATACCTACATTTTTTTACCATTTAAACCATTATTTTAGTACTTATACTGGGAAGAACTGACTCCTGACATACAGGTAGCCCTAGTTTAGGAGTCAGGGCTCCATCTGTTTATTGACACATTGGTTTTTTCAATAAAGAATTTTATTATTATTATTATTATTATACTAATACCATTCAACAGGTTATGTGAACTAAAGGTTCACAAAGTTGTGCCCATTTAAGCAGCTTAACAGCTGAATAGCCATCTATAACTCTATTAAAGAGCAGGCTTGTACAGACTATAGAATCGATGTGAACTGCAAGTCAGCTGTTAAACAGCAATTTTGTGTTACTTGGGGTTGTTTGGGAGCCCCATTAAAATATTTATTTTATTCTGTTTTTGGTAGGTTGATATAGCGGCAACATAAATACCTACATCATCTGTAAAAATTTCAACTGTCTAGCTTCACGGTTCAAGAGATACAGCCTTGTGACATACAGACAGACGGACAGTGCCAGCGGAGTCTTAGTAATATCGTCCCGTTTTTTCCCTTTGGGTACGGAACCCTAAAAAGCAACAAAACCTTCTATTTGTTTGTTGGATAAAATAATAATTGACGAATATTTTGGCACTTGGCACGCACGCAACATTATTGCGTGCGAGCTAAGTGCCAACTGCCAAGTGCCAGTGCCAGTGCTCAACGCATCGACCAGTCGACGTCCTAAAACTAAAACTCCTAAATAGTTTTTTTTATTGACATTTTTCATGTTATTATTTATGTCAAAGCAAAAAAACTTCATTCAATTATTCATGCTCTCTTCTTCTTTTTGTTTTGGCGTCTGTAGTCAGTGATGTTATACCACAATTTTGCCAACTTCGATGTTTACAGGATTTAAAACGGTAAAACAATGGAGGGCTGAGTCATCTAAAATGTGCCGGTCAAATAAAGGGAGACTCGACAAGGATTTTGTAACAAGTTGATTTTGTAAGAAAGTTTGGAATAGATAATTCATGCTCTTGGAGAGTGGAGTGGACTGACTTGACTGACACTGACAGTGACATGACAGTCTGTCAGTCTGTGTGAGGGTTTGCTTGATGCCTGCGTAGCGTAGCGTTAGCGTGCTAATTTTTCAATTTTCATTCATCAGCCATAGTTCGAATTTATGGTCCAACCTCGTGTAATTGTGTATTGCTTATAACCGTAGAACATCTGAGAAACGACTACCGCAGCTATGGAATTAGTAAGTCTATATTACTCCAAGTCCAAGTGGTGGCCTGGCAAAGGCCGCTGTAGCAAAGGCGGCGCGGCGTCTGTCGTGCGCCTTGTAAATATTAGTTATTATGTAGGTAGTGTGTAGTATAGTGCTTACTTTGGGAATTATTTGTATCCTTTAATAAAGTAGTAAGTGTTGGTAAGAAGGAAAAATTAATTGACTAAGCCACAATATGAGCTGACAAGGGTCTGATTAGCATTGAGATTCATCTTATGCAAATACGTATAGCATTATTACATAAAAATTGCTATTGGTATACCTTCATGAAACATGTCTATTTGTTGATTTAAGTAGGTGAATGCCTACCCATATAAGTTCAATTCTAAGCGCATAAGAATTATACTTACTTACCTAACAACTAACTAAAAGATGATGGGTTTGTTTTCGATCTCTATCAAGGAAGTAGGAAGGAAAGAAGTGTAATTTATGTTTAGACTATAAATAATAAATAACTAA
This sequence comes from Hydriomena furcata, assembly GCA_912999785.1. Lineage (NCBI taxonomy): Eukaryota > Metazoa > Arthropoda > Insecta > Lepidoptera > Geometridae > Hydriomena > Hydriomena furcata. The sequence continues at coordinate 14,800,899 of OU538834.1, forward strand.
CCCATTAAATATCTGTATGTATTTAATTTTAACTATTTTGTACCTAACATTATTGCATATTTCTTAATCTTGCCATTAGGGTGTTTTCAATTTAGATGTGTGAGGATTTGCAGGCGCATTTGCAATGTCACTATCATGACTATAATTACAATAGTGGTGCTACAACTGTGCTTCAAGATATTGAATGAAATATATTACACTGTGGCACCACTGCAGCTTTTCCTCACGCGTCTAATTTGAAAGTGCCCTTAATCAAATACCATTAAATGAGCAATTCTTGCATATTTATAGGTATATAATCTGAATGTGGGAAACAGCTATTCATGAAATTGTATGCATTATATCAATCTAGCAAGATTTCATTTAAAAAAAAACTTTGTTTTATCCATATTTTCAGGCAATGAAATATTCATCAGTCATCCAGGTACTTTTATTAGTAATGTGACAGCTAACAAAATGTGTAACATCCCAATGACATAACCACACCAAAGGCCCAGTGTTATGAACAGCGCAGATTACTGCTGCTACTAAAGAAATATAATTCTGTACAGTTAAACTGCATCTCAATTTATGACTAATCTTTTGACACTAATTTGCTCTAAGCAATTTCAATATCAGAATAAGTTTTTAGGGTTCCGTACCCAAAAAGTAAAAACAGGACCCTATTACTAAGACTTCGCTACACTTTTTTTGCCGTTTTCCCTTCGTGCCCTTCGTGCGCGAGTTCAACTCGCACATGAACAGTTTTTTTTATTTACAAAAAAAAACAAAAAGTCTGATAGTTCTGGACCCGAGATGTTGCTGATAGGAAATCCTTTATGGCTAGTAAAATGTAATTTGTTTTACAGCCATACATATTACGTTTATATGAAACTAGGTAGTTTGGCCATGATTGAGGCACAAACTTTTCCATGAAAGCCTTGTAACAATGACTTTGAAAAATCCATGCTAACAAGTATGTTACGTCGGCAGGTGTCAAACCATGTGTTTGAGCAGATGCAGTTGGGCGCGGGTGTGCAGCCGCCCTTGCCCCCCGCCCTAGCCTCGAGCTCGGCTCCCGCCCAAGCCATAGTCCCCGCCCTAGTCGCCGGAGGTGAGTGGTCGCAGCTCGACGTGACGATATCCGCAGTATCTTCACGATACGAATGATGAACGATGGGATTGGATGGGACGTGTTGAGTTGTCAGTTGTGAGGCTTACGCCAGACTCACGCCGCTGGCTCTGCTCGCTGTTACAGACGCCGTTACCCGCCTGCCGCAGCCATCGCAGCCACCGCAGCCGGAGCCGCTCTTACCTCCGCTCAGTGATACCGTTCTGCTTTCTGTTTCAGACTAGATATATATAAGTTAGGTTTACAGTAGCGAGTGTGTAGCGACCGATGCCAGTCGCCGCGCAGTCGTCCGCCGCCGCCTCACAAATGTACCTATCTCACTATTCTCACTTAATCTCGATTATTACACTTCGCGTTCTCAGTCTGCGAGGCGAGAGCGTGCGCCAGCGAGCGTCAGCCTCGATGCTGAGTCTATCGCTTTATCCTCATCGTCCGAGTATGCACCGGGTCGCAGGTCACCTCTCATCTCCGAGCGAGACGACTCGATAAAACGTTCCTACCTTCCTGTTTTATTCAGATCCAAACTTGAGTAGGTTTCTTACTTGAACATCTCGGGTCCTAGATCCGGTCGAACCCGGAGCTCATCCCGAACGGTGCATATTCGGTGAAGGCGCACGCGGAATGCGAGGAGAGCGCGAGAGGGTGCGTGCATGCGTCCGACTGTCTCGAAGGGTGGGCTCTTAGGCTCTTACTGATCGCAGTTCGCTTGCAGGAGGCGCATTCGCAGAGCCGGTCTACGACCTGCGCCAGATCGGAGACGTCTACACCGGTGAGTCGTCTTCTAACGAGATATATCGTTACGTAATGAATCATCTCAGTGACATCGAAACGTAACACTTCGATCTGCCTCGCAGGTCCCGGCGCCAAGTGCTCCACTCTGCCGGCGATCTTGGGCGGTTCTCTGCCGCGACTGTCTTCGGAGCAATCGGATGCGGTGGCCAGAGCCAAGAAGTATGCGATGGAGCAAAGCATCAAGATGGTTCTCATGAAGCAGACTTTGGCTCACCAGCAGCAGCAGATGGCCAGTCAGAGGACTCAAGTGCAAAGGCAACAGGCTTTGGCTCTGATGTGTCGGTGGGTTACATTACATTACATTACATATATATGTAGATGACCGTGTGATAATATAATAGTGAAGCGACTCGCGCCGACTATGATGAGAGCGATACCTTGAGGCTCCCGCCTCGCGCCGGTTGAGCCTGTGACCTTCTATGCTGAAAAGATCTGAGTCGGCGCAGCGCGCGTTACCGTGGAGGCCTTCTGCACTGAATCGAATAAATAAATAGTTAGGTTGGTTTCGTTGCAGAGTGTACGTGGGTTCGATCTCGTTCGAGCTGAAGGAGGACACGATCCGGCAAGCGTTTCTGCCTTTCGGCCCCATCAAGAGCATCAACATGTCTTGGGATCCTGTCACGCAGAAGCACAAGGGATTCGCCTTCGTCGAGTATGAGATCCCGGAAGCTGCGCAGCTCTCGTTGGAACAGATGAATGGGGTTATGCTTGGTGGCAGGTGAGTACTAGTAGTTTCAACGTAATTTCCACGAACATTCATCTTCCTAGAATTCCTATGATAACCGTTGGATGCAAAGGTATTCATAAAATTCCGCGTGATATTAGGAAATGTTAAAGAAAATTATGGTGATTTACAAACAACCATTGCTTATTTAGATATGGATGTCTCGAAATTTTAAAACTAAAGGACTTTTTAGATACTTACCTAATTAATTAAATTTGAAGTAAAAGGTTTTTTTATTTTTTTTATTTGTATCTGTTTGGAGACTACTTCTTAGACATCATAAGATGCATCTTATCGTATTTTGTTTATTCATATGCCTTTATATTCGTGGAAGAGCTTAAGTTTTTTTGCAACCGCATAGTTCACGTTGGATTTTACAAGTGATCTTGTTCCTCGACAGAAACATAAAGGTGGTCGGTCGTCCGTCCAACATGCCGCAAGCGCAGGCGGTCATTGACGAGATTCAGGAGGAAGCCAAACAGTACAACCGAATCTACGTAGCTTCAATCCATCCGGAACTCACCGAGGACGACATCAAGAAGTGAGCAGGATCTTCAACGATCAAACAGACACATACCATACATACCCAAAAGTAGATTAGAAAAAGTAAATCAGGATACGATTCTTTAATAAACTGCCCGAAAACGCTACAAAACTTTCTAAATAAAAGCTCTTCTTTGGCGTCTTCACTTGGCTCCCGAAATGGCAACGATCAACACAACGATCTCGCTTGTTTCAGCGTGTTCGAGGCGTTCGGCCCGATCACGTACTGCAAGCTGGCTCACGGCACTTCGGCTCACAAGCACAAGGGCTACGGCTTCCTCGAGTACGGCTCCTTGGCCGGAGCCTTGGAGGCGATCGCCTCCATGAACCTGTTCGACCTCGGAGGGCAATACCTTCGAGTGGGAAGAGCGATCACTCCTCCCAACGCCCTCGCAGGCCCTCCCGCGCCCACCGCCATGCCTACAGCGGCAGCGGTCGCCGCGGCAGCTGCCACCGCCAAGATCCAGGTTCATCTTGTTTTTGTTCGATAACATCTAGAGATCGAACGAGCGGAGAACGTTCTGAAGCAGCGTTTTGTTTGTTCTTAGGCGATGGACGCGGTGGCGAGTAACGCGGTGGCGCTCGGACTGACCAAGTTGAGTGCGTTGGGAATGCCAGCTGCAGCTGCGTTGCCAAAGTTGGCGGCTGCCTTGCCGTTAGAGTTATCTCCAACGGCATTGCCGTTGCCATTGCCGTTGCCTTTACCGTTGCCGTTGACGAACGCTCCTCTCCCATCTCAACCCGCAGTCTCAGGTGAGCCGACTTTATCTAATTAGTGTGCTACTGTGCTAGGTCTATATCCGAGAACATCCCTCAGAATAAGTGTGGGAGTTTTCGCTGCAAAGTTTCCGATTTCTCGCAGTGTCGGATACAATGTGTCCATAGATTTGTTTCATGAACAACGCTTAAGTAAGTAAGCAAGCGAGCTAAAAATTATTTACGATGCAAAAGTGACAACTCGTATAGCGTTGTCGATTTCACACCACGAGTGATAACGTTCTGATGTTACTTTAGGACCTTACGGTACGGCCCCTGATATCTGTTGGATTGATAAATTTACATTTTCTTGCATGTGGTAAATATAAATGGGATCGTTTTTTCGTCGGCCGAATAAAAAAATCATCAAATTCATCCTCACTTGTACTAATTTTTGAGTTGAATTTACTTGAGGTTATACGTCGACACTATGCGTTTGGTAGCGAGCGCATAGTGTCGCACAACACTCGAGCGATGTTTACGAAACGAGATTTGTATGGGGAAGGTTGATCGCAAAAAAGAGTTTGTTCCTTCCAGCGATGTCAACGATGTCAACGATGTCAGGCACCAACTCGTTGCCTCCTCCTGGCGTGGTGTTCCCGGCGCCTTCAGCTCCAACATCGCAGGTAACCTTCGCTTCTTTCTAAGCGTTTCCTTACGCGTTGGTAGTTGGTAGTTGGTACGCGAGTGAGTGACCGTTGTTCGTTAATATATTGCAGCCTTCGCCACCTTCGCTCTGCATCCCGATGCCGCCTTCCGGCCCCAATCCTTCCTCTTTGGCTGCCGCCTTGATGCTGGAAGGCACTCAGCAGCAGCAGCAACAACAACAACAACAAGCTCAAGCTGCGCTGCAACAGAAGTTGCTGGACGCTTCTCCCGACACTCTGCAGCAGCAGGAATCGCTCTCCATCAGGTGGGACATCTTTCTTCTTTTCCTTTATTATTATTATTATTATTTGCGTTATTAATTCTCGAAATATAGAATTTCGGTATAAGTGAAGCTCACGGGCCTAAGCCAAGTGAGTATCACTTTAGATTTGTATGGTATTGGAGTCGTCCTGTAAAAACTTTCGAACAGTCCTGCAAGTGTTTAGAATTGCAGCCTTCTGCATCGTTACATATATGTTTTCCGGAAGATCTATGATTTTAAGGTACTGAAGTAGGTTTTTCGGTACTACTCCAGTACTAGAAAGCACTAATGGTATAATATAAACTTTATTCATCTGCCACATTCGTATAATTTCTTCTTCAGTTGTTGTTTTTTGAAGGTTGTGTGTATTTGGTATTGCAATATCTATTAGGTAAGTGGTATTTTTAATTTTATCTATTAGTGTTATATCCGGTCTATTGTTATGCACTGTTTTATCTGTAAGTATCGCTCTATCAAAATACATTCTGTAAGAATCACTCTCTAGAACAGGTTTCGGTGTGTATTGATAATATGGTGTAAGTTTTCCAGAAATAAGCTTGTGTTTAATTGCAAGTTTTTGGTGAATTATATGAACTACTTGATTGTGTCTGTGTGTATAATCAGTTTGAGTGAGGCTAGGGCAGGCACCAGTAATGTGTTGGATGGTCTCAGGGTGACGGTGACATTTCCTACATTTATCATTTTGGCTGTTTGGACTTTTTAGGATAAACTTTTTGTAATTACGTGTGTTTATTACCTGATCTTGAATTGCAACCATGAAACCTTCAGTTTCTGAAAAAAGAGTACTTCGCCACTTATTTGAAGCTTGCAGGTCAATATGTGGTTGTTCTAAATCTTGAACATGTCTTCCATGCAGTTCTTTGCCACGCCATCTGGAGAGTTTCTCGTTTTCATTTTCGTTTGATGTTTTAAATTGAAGTTCTTTATTATTAAGGTTTATTGGGGTAAAGTTTTTATCTAAATTTACTATTGCTAAGTGTATTTTACTCGTATTAGATTTGTCATAGAAAAAAGTTCTCAAGTTTTGTATTTGCCCTAACCAAAGATTCTTAAGGTCTATAAGTCCCCGTCCACCTTTTATCCTATCCAGTGTCATTCTCTCTATAGCAGATTTTGGGTGTAAATAGTTGTGTTTAGTTAGTGTAGTTCTAGTTTTTATTTCTAGTTTTTTGATGTCTGTGAAAGACCATTTAACAATCCCGAATGAGTAAGTTAACACTGGAATGGCGTAAGTATTGATAGCTTTAAATAGATTTTTAGAATGGAGCGGTCTTTTACATAGCACGTTCAATCTGTGAAAATATTCTTTTCTGATATCTGCTTTAATTTCAATGTGGTTGATAACTCTACCTTGATGTAAACCTAAATATTTGTATGTTTCATTTTCTTCCATCACATTAAATACATTATCTTCACCATCATTGCTACTAATTACTTTGCCCCTGCGTAAATTTAGTGTTTTGCATTTATCTAAACCGAATTTCATATTAATGTCATTACTAAATTCTGTTGTTATTTAAATCATTTTTTTAAGGTCTTTTTCATTTTTACTAAATAACTTTATGTCATCCATATACATGAGGTGACTGATGGTGGCATTGGTTGATAGTTTGTATCCAAAGTTAGAGCTATTTAATAAGTTAGATAGTGGGTTTAGTGCCAGACAGAACCATAGAGGACTAAGTGAATCTCCCTGGAAAATACCATTTTCGATCGAGATTTCATCTGTGGTGATAGATATAATACTGTTCCGTAACGAAAGTGTTGTTCGCCAGGTACTCATGGTATTCTCCAGGAAGGTGATTATGTCAGGGTTTATTTTATAAATTTGTAGAACGCGAACTAGCCAAGAATGGGGTACGCTGTCAAATGCTTTTTGATAGTCAATATATGTTAAGTGTAAATTACGGTTATGGGTGGTTGCGTGTTTGAGTACGGTTGAATCTATGGCCAATTGTTCTTTGCATCCTCTGTGATTCTGTCTGCATCCCTTTTGTTCTTCAGAGAGTACGTTATTGCAACTAAGATGGTTATAAATTTTGCGGGTGATGCAAGATGTAATTAATTTGTAAATTGTAGGTAAGCAGGTAATTGGACGATATTGTGAGGGCTCAGCTGTATTGTTACTTTTAGCGAGCATGTATGTGATCCCTCTAGTTGCAAATGGTGGGAGTTCTTCATTACCAACAATGATATCTGTAATGATTTTTGCGAAAGATTCATGTAGCACACTAAATTTTTTATACCAAAAATTGTGTACTCCATCTATGCCTGCCGCTTTCCAGTTCTTCATTTTCCGCGTGATCAATTCTATATCTGATTTTGACACTTCTGTAAACTCCATCTGTTCATTTTTTTTTGCATTATCTTCCTCTAATTTTATCCAATATGCTTGCTCATTGTGCTCTTTTTCTTTTTTCCATATAGTAGCCCAGTAGTTTTTAAGATCTTGTTCAGAGGGTAATTCACTAGTGTTGTTAATAGGATTATTTTTGAGTGCTCGATAAAATCCTTTCTCGTTGGTGTTGAACAGTTTGTTGTCTTCTTTTCGCTGTAGTGCCTTTTTATATCGTGCTAGCCTTTGAGATTTAAGTGTTAGCTTTTGTTTTAATGTATCTAAAAACTCCTCCGGTCTTTTATTGTCCTTTTCATGAATTGAGTGAATTTTGTATTTTTCGAAAATTAAATGAACTTTTTTTACTAAATTTGAATGTCTATTATTGTTTATATATTGTGTTAGTCTGCCGATATCAGCACGAAGTTTTTTAATGTCATTTTCTAGTCGGATTTGCCACGAAGGTTTTTCGTTGTTTGGTTTTTTTGGGTGACTACTCTGGTCGAAAGAAATTTTGTATCCTAACAATGTTGAAATAACTAAAGCACTACAGTATACGAGTGTGTGAATGTGTGTCAAATTGGAGTCAGGGGTAAAAAACCTACCTAGTATTTCTTGATTAAAAGCGTGAACAAATTTATATAGATATTTATTTTCTCTAAGGCGCGGTAGTCTTGGTCTAGATGTTGGATCAGTCCCTGAGTATAACTCAAGAGCTGTTTTAAGGTGGTCTAGTAACTCTTGCATGGATTGGTTGGTTGCCAGAACATCGCCAGAATCAGATGTCCGCATAGTCGAGGTATCAAAGTTTGACACTATGGTTGATTCTTGAGGCGACTCAGTAGGTGTTGTAATCTTATCTAAAGACTGACTTAGGGATGTTAAGTGAGTAATAATGTTATGTTCCGATTCTAACTCCGATGCTATCACTAATGGTGTTGAAATAATATTAATTTCCTTTTCGAGTCTAAGTTGTTCTTTTACGTCATGTTTTATTTTATTAATGCTATCTACCGATAAAAGTTTGTTGCGAATAATCACTCTTCTTTGGTCGGCAATTCTTTGTGACGATATATCTAAGTCAGGGTAATTTATTTTGAACTGTTCAAAAAGTTTTTTACAGTACATTGTCCTATCTGTTTCTAAATTGGTTACGTAGAAATATGTGCGCATGATGAACTCATTCAATTCAGTATTCCATTTCATGCGCACTCTTGGTTTACCAGCTTTGGTGGTCGCAGGTTGGATGACCGAAGCCTCCTGCGAAACATCCTCAGTTGATCTAATTGCTGCTCTACTATTGCTGTTCTCGACGTCTGTCGAAAATTGTCTTCTGGCATGGCCAGATGTGGCCGAAAAAATCGGCGAAAGAGAAGAAGGGGAAGAGGATTTAGAATGTAAATTTAAGTAAGAAGGTGGAGAAGATGGTAGAGATGAAAGTGAGGAAAAAGATGATAGGGTTTCCAGAGGCTCTTCAGCCCTATCAATTCGGCTTTGATGGCTCCCTTCCTCAATGGGGGCAAGCTGAACTACTCCCACGTCTTGTTTGGTCGTGATGACCTTGCCGGTTCGAGATGTGCTCCGGCTTCTAGTCAGCGGTCGTAGGTTATACCTTCTGTTGGACTCACTTTGTTCGGGTTCCCCGGCTGAGGGCCGTCCATTACCCCCGCCACCGATGGCTTGCATGCTGTAGCGCCCAGCATCGGCTCCAGGCGCGCCCCGGCGATCACCCTCGGGAAGCGATCCTATACTTACATACTTATTACGACTCTCCATGTTGATGGGTTTGCCATTGCCCTTTTTAGTCACCCGCTAGGTTATTTTGTTGCGAGTGTCCGCCCCCCACGTGGCTTAGATGGTCAAGCGCGGACGTAAGGTTGGGCTTTGGGGGGCTTATTATTATTATTATTATAATAATTATTATTAAATGTAATTTTCCTTCGTTCGATTTCAGCGGTCAATCCGCTCGGCATCTTGTGATGCAGCGTTTGATGAGACGTCGTGCTTCTCGCACTTTGCTTCTGCAAGACATGGTGGGGGCCGAAGATGTGGACGAGGCTTTGCATTCCGAGATCCAGGAGGAATGCGCTAAGCACGGTCGAGTGCAGCGATTGGTCATTTACAACGAGCGACAGCACGAGGACGACGACCCGAGGGATGCCAAAGTCAAGATCTTCGTGCAGTTCCAGGAATCGGACGGTAACAGCATCCGAGCGATCCTCTCTCGCTAAATTATCGTACTGGCTCGTTTCGTAAATAGTCGTAGCTGTGAGAATGAAATATGTATGTATCTCGTTGCAGAAGCCGCGGGAGCTGCTCGCGCCCTTCACGGTCGCTACTTCGGGGGTCGCACGGTGCGGGCCGCACTTTACGACCAAGACTTGTTCGACCACGGGGATCTATCGGCCTAGCGCCGGTTTCTACGACCGACATTTATTCGATCGCGGGGACGTTACTTTTTCGCGATTCTCCGTTTAGGGTCGCTTGGGAGCGTTCTAATCTAACCTTCCTAGGTTATCGTGAATGTTATCGTGAACTGTTCGCGTTATGAGTTATGAGTTTCCTGCGATCTTAGCGAGCGTAGCATAGCTGATATTATGTCGAATGCTTAGTGACGCTTGACCGGTAACCGATACTTGGTGAACGTTTTTACTCTTAATTTATTTTGCCGAAATTTCGATATTAATAATAAAATAATTATATTTTTTTTATGTATATAATCACGAAGTGTGAGCGAACGAGTGACCCTCAGCTAGTGTACCCTTTAATCGATTTAGTTGTATGACAATACTTACCTCTGTCTGTCGATTGAAACAAATTGGTTTAACGTTCGCAATTCGCATGCAATACAGTCGGTATAATGTTATGTTAGTTAATTTATGAATTGTGTGTCGCTTCGGCGTCGCTTTATCTCACTGAACCTGGTTAATGTGAAGGAGCAGGTCAATTAACGATTGACATTATCAGGATATTGGTGGCAATGGCAAGTGGCAACCGTTCTCTTATCTCGACGCAACTGATTCAAATTTTTATCAAATACGAGAATCATATTCTGTAAATTGTATATCAGCGTAAACCTTCATAGTGCCTCCCTTAAGTCTGGTTCCTATTTCCTATAAAATTCAGGCTTCAGAGTTCAGTCACTCTCAGGAGCTCAGAGAGGTCGCATCTCTTTGCGGAGCGATACTTCGAGAACATTCGACCGTGATCTATTGTGTAGGTAGGTACGCATATTTATGCTGCCGCAAACAGTCAAATAAAAGTATTTTTTTTGATTCTTTGAGTTGTATTTATAAGCTAAACAATAATCATTCATTTAGATCAGAGGTTTGAGGACTATTTTGTCTCGTAGACCACTCGCCATGTTCTTAGATTTTCGGTAGACCCCTATCCTAACCAATTCAGCATCAGCACCTCCCTCCTACAACTAACGCCTACATTAATAGGTAAAGCCAAAGTCTTGGTAACGTAGTCCCCAGTCGAGTCTCCCGTGAACCCCAAGGTTCCAGCTGGACCACTTTAGGAATCACTGATTTAGATTATTGGTACTCACGTTAATCCTTATTAAGGTGTGACCAGACATAGCGCGGCATTTGAACACGACATTCGCAGGACGCAAGTTTTCCGCGTGACTAGTTTAAACATAAAAGTAAATGTACGCGCGGCTAGCAGCGCGCATCACACCTTCACTTCACAGGAATGATTCATATTCAGAAATTGTAATAGAAGAATCTGAAGTTAAATTGGAATTTATAGTAGAAGCTAATAAAATAGCGGATTTAGAATACGATAAAAATTACAAAAAACTAATAAAAAATGTAAAATGCTACCCTGTTATACAACTTGCGGGACCGTATCAAAAATGGTCATTGTGTGCGCGGCGAATGGCGATGCAAAAACTATCCTAATTCTAAAATTTTACGCTAATACATTTTTTGTTAAATTGTTGGCTTCAAAAAAATTGCCACCATTGTTAAATAGTTAGTTTTACTTTTTATACATAAATGACTGTAAGTACATTGTGATTTAATAAATAATTAATTCAAATCTGTTTTTAGTGGTTTCTTTTATGTCCAGTTCAGCTTGATTGAGGTAGGTAGGTACATTTCAATATATATTTATTTATTCCATACCTACACGATTTCTATTTTTATGTTTTTACTTTTTAGGGTTCCGTAACCAAAGGTTAAAAACGGGACCCTATTGCTAAGACTTCGCTGTCCGTTTGTCTGTCACAGGGCTGTATCCATCGACTACATAGCCCAATTATGTAGTCGTTGGCCGTATCTCATGAACAATAGATAATAGCTAGACAGTTGAATTTTTCACAGATGATGTATTTCAGTTGCCGCTGTAACATATGCTCTTTGGCTGTAACAATAAATACTAAAACAATAAAATTAAAATATTTAATCTCCCATACAACAAACGCTTTTTTATTTTGCCGTTTTTAGAGTCTACAAGAAACCCTTACAGTTTCGCCATGTCCGTCCGTACGTCTGTCTGTCTGCTCGAAAGTCTGCTAGAGAGCTGTAATTTGGCATGTATCACTACATAGTATAAAGCAAAGTCGCTTTCCGCTTCCCGCGTATGTATGTTTGCTTATATCTTTAAAACTACACAACGGATTTTGATGCGGTTTTTTTTAATAGATAGAGTGATTCAGGAGGAAGGTTTATATGTATTAATAACATGCTACCCGTGCGAAGCCGGGGCGGGTCGCTAGTAATGTATATACATATTAGTAATGTCAACATAGTCGTAGAATAAAATATTAAAAAACCGGCCAAGTGCGAGTCGGACTCGCGCACGAAAGGTTCCGTACTATTATCAAAACGGCAAAAAAATCACGTTTGTTGTACGGGAGTCTCACTTAAATGTTTATTTTATGCTGATTTTAGAGAAATACATCATCTGTGAAAATTTCAACTGTCTAGCTATCACGGTTCACGAGATACAGCCTGGTAACAGACAGACGGACAGCGGTGTCTCGTTTTTTACCCTTTAGATACGGAACCCTAGAAACATAAAAAATAATTCATAATATCTCGTAACCTACCTCCCAAGTAACACAAAATTGCTGTTTAACAGCTGACTTGCGGTTCACATCGTTACTATAGTCTGTACAAGCCTGCTCTTTAATAGAGTTATAGCTGGCTATTCAGCTGCTACGCTGCTTAAATGGGCACAAATTTGTGAACCTTTAGTTCACATAACCTGTTGAATGGTATTATTATAACGTTAAAATAGAGTTATAAGGGTAATTAAGCGTTACAAGAGACCATGCAAGCGGTTTAAGAAGGTAGTTGTTACCTGTTAAACAGACAAAAGCTGTAAAAGGAGACCCATTTACACTGTTATAACTATATTAGTTCACAAATAGTGCTAATATAGTACACAATGATGCCATTTTGCCAACAGCTGTTAAAATTTACACACGCCATTTTGTTAGTTTGTTTTTATCTTTGCAGATTCGCGTGTAAATGGAATGTTGTTGGTTATTGTGTAATTCGCCATGACACACTATTGTATAAATACTTATTTTTGTTGTTATTGGTGTGTATATGTAAAATATTGATGGTAATGCAATTTTGCCGATAATACTATATCCATTTGAAGTACAAAATTTTCATGCGCCTCGAAATAAATGCATTTTTAGGTTTGAAACAAATAGAAATTTATGCAGTGAGAAAAATATTAAAAGTAGTTTATTTGATAAAATGTATAATATAGTTTTATTATAGTTTTAACTTCTATAAGGACTTTAAATCAACATGTCTAGGTTTCATTAGGTGTGAAAATGATTCTAAATAAGCAAATTATATAGTAGATAAAATTGTGAAAAAAATACAAAATGGTGGAATTTTTATTACTTATTGTGAACCACTTTCATTCTAATTTAACTCTATTAGCTGTACAGAGTGCCATACGTGATCCGTTAGACAGCAATGAGTAGGAAAGTTTTATAGGCAGATTAGTGTGTACCTATACGCATCTATACGCATTACAACACTCTAAACATATACCAATGTAACGCTTTAGCCGTTATAGATGTTCACAGCGACTCTCTTGAAATGTAACCGTATAGTGGTGTAAATGAATTCCTTAATACAGCAATAAACGTTACTTTACTCTACTTAAATGCTTAAATGGTGCCAGAAAATAATAGCTGCATAGCAGTGTTCCAATAGGACACCTTTCTACTATTAATCTGCCACTGTACAGACTATAGCTGTTTATTCAGCTGTAAGATCACGAGTGAACCTTAATAAGTGCACTATAATGCTTTAAGTTCACAATGTTACCAAATGTGAATAACTAACCAGCAATTTGTGTTACTTGGGCTATTTACCTAACTACGTAGTTAGCATTCCACACGTGACAGGTTGCAATCCCGTCGCCGCTTTCAAGAATACTAACAGGTTTCCTCACGATGTTTTCCTTCACTGTTATAAACACGTGTAACGCGCATATAGGTACATTTTTCGAACAGAAATATCCATTGATGCACGGCCAGGATTCGAACTCGAAATTAATTGGAAATTAATAATATCTACCTAGGTACCTATTTACCTAACTACATGAATTCAATAATTCAATTTCAAACTTTTTATTCGATCATGTGAAGTAGGTACCACCTATTTACCGACTTACTTTACCGATAGTGGTAAACCTCTTTCATCTTACCTCTCAAACCCCGAGCGGTCGCATGAGACCGCGAAAAGTACCTATAATACGTAGTAACATCAAATGAAACTAGATGGCGCTGGAATGCAAAAATCAAGTTTGTTGTATGGGAGCCCCCCTTAAATATTTATTTTATTCTGTTTTTAGTATTTGTTGTTCGAGCAGCAATAGAAATACATAATCTGTGAAAATTTCAACTGTCTAGCTATCATGGTTCATGAGATACAGCCCTGTGACAGACAGACAGACGGACAGACGGACAGACAGACGGACAGCGAAGTCTTAGTAATAGGGTTCCGATTTTACCCTTTGGGTACGGAACCCTAAAAAAGACGTGTGGCACTCGGAGACTGCCGCGGTAAAGCTATTGCATAACATTTTTTATCAACTTATGTAATTATAATTATTTATTTTAGCATTCCACACGTAACAGGTTGCAAGCCCGTCGCCGCTTTCAAGAATACTAACAGGTTTCCTCACGATGTTTTCCTTCACCGTTATAAACACGTGTAACGCGCTTATACATTTTTCGAACAGAAATATCCATTGATGCACGGCCAGGATTTGAACAAGAAATTAATTTGAAATTAAGTACCTATTTACCTAACTACATGAATTCAATAATTCAATTTCAAACTTTTTAGTCGATCATGTGAAGTACCACCTATTAACCGACTTACTTTACCGATAGTGGTAAAATAGCGCCACCTGCCAGCGGAATTGCAAACATCTTTCATCTTACCTCTCATACTCCGAGCGGTCGCATGAGACCGCGAAAAGTAGGTACTTATAATAACGTAATAACATCAAATTAAACTAGATGGCGCTGGAATGCGAAAATCACTCTAAGCAGGCATGACAAGAGTCACCAGATTGCGTGGCGATTACGTAATCGCGATGCGCAAATCGTCGAAATTATTTTGTTACGAAATTTCTGGATTCGGTCTCCACGCTCAAGGCCCGCGATAGAAGCTATGCAATAGCTTAAAACATTTTTTTTAAGGTACTTAGGTAAGGGGACACCTAAAGTGGGGATGATTTTTTTTTCGTGGTGTGAGGTATCGTTAGATAGGTCTAAAAATTATGGAGGGTTTGTGAAAACAACTTTTCGATTAAGAGATCCGTTTGTGAAATATTAAGCTATAAAGTGCCAATTTATGTTTTCGAGTAATAGACGTAATAGTCGACCAACCTATAAAATGTATTCGAAGATATAACGTTGTTAACTGTGTCAACTACGAAACCCTACATTGCGCGTGACCCGACACGCACTAGGCTGGTATTATTTTTTTGTATGCGCAGAATCTACCCGGACAAGACAGAAAAAGTGTTAAAACCGCTTTATTTTGAAGAAACTGTTTTCAATTTAGGTAGAATCATATAAAAAATATAATACCAAATCAATAAAACGAAAATATATGGTTTTGTAAGAGCCATTTTTGGATACGTACCACTTGCCCTTCGACCTTACTTATGTGACAGTGGGTTTTCACAACTGGTCATGCATGCCGCGCGTTTGAGGGCTACAAGCGCTAGAAGTCTGATGGGTAGGAGTAGGAATAGGAACGTTTTAACGAGTTATCTGCGCCCTGCACCTGCACCTAAGCGCTACGAGCAGGGACTGAAAGCGGTAGAGTTTAAAGCTTAGAAGATTTAAAGCCTATATAAAGAATAATCTTATAAACAAAGCGTATTATACTGTAGATGATTATATAAATGATAAATCCTCGTGGCCTGATGTCGCTCTGCCACTCGACAGCTAAATATTGATTTAGGTACTTAATTTCATTTTGTGTAACATTTGTCTACTTTAATTATTTTTAAGCAAATAGTTATTTTATCTGTAAGTTTTAATTCTAAATCAAGTGTAGCGTGTGTTGCTTTTTGAATTTGTGCTGAAGCTCTTTAGTTATTTTTTTTTATTGCTGTACCTACGTACTTGAGTAGTAGGTACTTTTAACTTTTAATTATTATTCTTGTTTGAGCCTTCACCTTGTTCGATTGGCACCACACTGGAGCTCTACATAGCATTAAGGAAAGGATCATAAAAAAAAAGGTAGACCCCAAGCCGTGTTTGTTGCCTGATTCTTCTAGGCTTGGTCGCGTGGAATCGGCGTAGCTTCACCTAGTTCCTAAGACGTTTCAAAGTGATCCTTGTGATTTTATTGAAATAAATGATTTTTGAATTTGAATTTGAATTTAACGGTATTGGTACCGCAAAAATATAACGGTACCGTTATTCGATACTGGTTGGGCCATACCGAAATTGTACCGGTATGGAATAACAGTAGGTATCGAAAATATCTTGAGTGTCGTTCGTCGGCTATGAGAGAAGGGTGGAGGGCGCGTTAGGGGCAAAACTCAGCGCGAGTTCGTTTGTTGTGTAAACGCACACACACGTCTTTGCCAATCGAGCGACACACAGGTTAATAAAACTTTGTTTGTTCTGTTCTGTTGCGCACGCTTTCACGCAAAGTAGGTAGGTACCTACCTACCTATTACTATAGATTTTGACACGGGTCTTTATCACGTAATTTGGTACCTACTTACCTTTAATTTATTTTATGATGACTATGACGTCTGCTCGCGACCATGGCTATTGTAATTATTTGTAGGTAAGTAACATAATCGAAATGTCGGGAAAATAAATTAAAGGCAGGTAGACATGATAAAGACACATAACTTCTCTCTTATTCCTTTATGTTAAAATCTAAATTAAAGTAGGTGGCGATTCTATTGTGTCCATTCTAAAATTTCGGAATCCTAAAACACCATCGCTCTTATTCCTTTACTTTGATTTAATCGTCCCCCTCTCCTCACCTCTCCAAACCACCAATGCCGTAAATAGGGGTGTGCTAGGGGCGCCCAATTACAGCGCGCAAATATTGGAGGGGCGCAAAAATTACTAGAAATTACCATTACCATAAAAGGCTACGTACGACACTGCATGCGCATGCTCATGCCACCAATTTGCTCCCAAAAATACTACTACCTACGCTATCTTCTGTGGCAAACTTCACGTACCTAGGTAATCCAAAATCCTTCGACTACTGTACCTACCTAACTATAAGTAGGTTGCACCTACTTATCTACACAATGGGAAGAAAACGGAAAAACGCGGTATACGCATATTTTTCATATGATAAAACAACAAACTCATCTACCTGCCTAGTGACTGGATGTTTATCAAACGTTGTAAAAGTGAGTAACCTACCTACCTTACCTATCTACATAATGCTAGAAGCTGCGTGCTCGTAGCCTACGAGTCTGTGGTAGGTAGGAACGTTTAAACGATTTATCTGCGCATTGCGCGCGTCAGAGGGCTACAAGCGCTACGAGTCTGTGATGGGTAGGAACGTATTTTAAACGATTAATCTGCGCATTGCTTGTGTCAGAGGGCTACAAGCGCTACGAGTATGTGATGGGTAGGAACGTATTTAAACGATTAATCTGCGCATTGCGCGCGTCCGAGGTCTACAAGTGCTACAAGCGCTACGAGTCTGCGGGTAGGTAGGTAGGAACGTTCTAAACGATTTATCTGCGCAATCCGCGCATCCGAGGGCTACAAGCGCTACGTGTTGTGTGTGCGTAGCACTTGTAGCACTCGTCTTGTACGGTGCCAAGGAACGTATGAATGGTACGAACGTGTTACAATAAGACACGATATCTACGACGCTGTATAATGTGAGAAGAGCATAGAATCGAAATGCAAAATGATTTCAGGTGCCTACATTGTAGTCCAAGGAACAATAGGGAATCGAGACTGCATGCGATGGTAAAGTCATGGCGTTGGCCATCAATAAAATGCGTACATGCTCATTCTGATGTGTCTTACTTGAAGTCACACCGAACCGACGTTACTAAGCTTATTAAAGTTACTTTGATCTTGATTCTAATGACGTTTAAAATAAACGTTATATAATCTACCTACTGTGACTGTGGTTATTTTCTCGTGACTACCCACCATAATGGGAACCCAATGAGAATACCTACATGCCTATTGAGTCCTGCAAGTCTCCACATGATGGATATTTGCATGTGACATACAATAAATGCAAATGAAATAAGCTAGCTATAGCTAGACTCTCGGACCAAGAAAGTCATACGTTACTGAACTAAATACACACAGCGGCGCGGAATGAGCTCACTTGTCTGTTCATTGAATACGTAAGTTTATTTAAAGTTACTTTGATTTTGTTTCTTCTGATGCTTCGAATAAAACCCGTTATTTAATTTATCTAAGAACTGTGTTTGTGGTTATATTCTTGAGGTTACCCACCGTGTCGGAACCTAATGAGGATACAATATGCCCATGCGAAATACAAATTCAGAAATAAATGAGCTGGTCTCAGACTATTTTAAATTCATAAGATAATGAACTAAATTCACTCGGCGCCGGCGTCACAGCCTGAGATTACGTGTCTGTAAGTCACTTACTAAGTTTATCTAAAGGTAGGTTACTTTGATTAAATTTTTACTGATGCCTAAAATTAACGTTTTTCAATTTACCTACTTTACTGTGATCTTAATAATTTTTTCAAGAACAACTCCTATAATATTGGAACCCAATGAAAAAACATATTAAAACTTTGATTGAACTAAAATAATTTACATCAAAAGCGAAACGTATTAGCTTAAAGGAACAATTGGAACTTAAAACAAGCTTGGAAACAGGACCGCCTGACCGTTTAAATTGCATTTCAAACATCGCATGCTGTACCATGTGATGTTTTTGAATGAATCTAAACAGCCATTGCTGATCCTGCACCTTAGATTTAAAATATTGTATGCTGCACCATGTGATGTTGCAAGTCGCTATAGAACAACATTTGGTTTCTGTGAAAGACAACGGCCATTGGGACTTCGAGATCGTTATGCGGACTCTCACATGTTGCGTGGTGCAGCTTGTGATAATGTGGGAGAAAACATAATGATTTTCGAAAATCCAATCAGTTAAAAATATAAATAAAGTTAATATGTCAAACACTCACATGTTGCATGGTGCAGCATGTATTTATGTGGGAATTGCCATTATAAACATGATTGTAGCAAAAAAAAAAAAAAAAAAACAAGCAAGTGGGCAATGAAATAACCTGGGCCCACACTATAAAAACTATAAAACTTGTACTAAATTACACTAAAAGCGAACTGTATTATCTAAGAGGAACAATTGGAACTGCCTACTGTGAATACGGACAATCGTAGCAGAATTTAGAAAATCACTTTTGAATGAATTTAATGGTAAGACATAATAAAGAATGAGAAGAGCAAGAAAAGCGAAGAAAATGAAATGAGAGATAATGCGAAAAAAATAAATAAATAATCTATGGCTTCGAAGAAACAGGAATTTTAGCGAAGCGTCATTCACAAAAACTATAATGATGTGTTATATTCGATTTAAAATATTGCATGCTGCACCATGTGATGTTGCGAGTCGTTATAACTATTCATTAAGTTTTATATGTGAATTTGTCGAGCCTCACATAATGCATTGTGCAGCATGTATTTATGTGGGAATCGACAAAAAAACACAACGCTTACGTGACCACATGGAAGGAATAAGTACAAGAAAGAATTAGATTGAAACTGAATAAACTATATTTCCAAAAATTCTATTACTTTGAGAGAATGCAAGAGAATGTAAGAGAATGAAAGAGAATGAAAGAGAATTAAAGAGAATGAAAGAGAATGAAAGAAATGGTAAGATATAATAAAGAGTGAGAAGAGCAAGAAGCGAAGAAAATGAAATTGAGAGATAATGCGAAAAAAAAAAAAAAAAAAAAAAAAAACTATGGCTTCGAAGGAACAGGAATTTTAGCGAAGCGTCATTCACAAAAACTATAATGATGTGTTATATTCGATTTAAAATATTGCATGCTGCACCATGTGATGTTGCGAGTCGTTATAACTATTCATTAAATTTTATATGTGAATTTGTCGAGCCTCACATAATGCATGGTGCAGCATGTATTTATGTGGGAATCGACAAAAATAAACACGACGCTTACGTGACCACATGGAAGGAACAAGAGAACAAGAAAGAATTAGATAGAATTAGATAGATAGAACGACGCCGCGTTTGGCCGTCGAACGCTGGTCGAACGCTCGAGCCAGTCCTGCAGGACTGGCTCGAGCGCGAACACGGCTTCCTTTCCTTCCGTATGGTGCAGGTACTATCCGGGCATGGCTGCTTCGGATCATACCTGCACCGGATCGGAAGGGAGGAGGCCCCGCTGTGCCACGATTGTGGCGCAGCGGAGGACACGGCGCAGCACACCCTCGAGGTGTGCCCGTCGTGGTCCGAGCCGCGCCGCGGCCTGACAGCGGCTGTCGGGCTGGACCTCTCGCTTCCCGGTGTGGTCAACTCCATGCTGGGAAGCGAGGTGGCCTGGGCAGCTGTCGCCTCCTTCTGTGAGGAAGTGATGTCACAGAAGGAGACGGCAGAGCGCGCGCGGGAGGAGGACCCTCTCGCGGCGCCACGGCGGAGGAGAAGGAGAGGAAGGGTGAGAAGAGGTGGGAGAAGGCGATCGTAATCGTCTTCTCTCGCCTCACGGGGTGGTGAATAGCGGGAGAGAGGCGCGGGGGCGCCCCTAACTCTCCCGCATTGCACACATTCACCACCTCCGTCGGGCGGGAACGGCCACACGGTCGTTCCCGGGCCCCTCCCTTCATGGAGGGGCGTGCTGGCCCCGCTGTAAAAGCGGGGGCTCGTCGGCGGAGGACTGGACGTAAAGGCTCTGCCGGTTTCCCAGTCCTCCTCCACACAGACGATGCAGGACAGCCGCTGGGTCGTTTAGTGGGTATACCGGTCTCAGACCGGGGAGTCCCACATATCCCACCCATCCCCCAATGGGTGGGAATGCGTAATGCATTTTTCCCAGCGAAAAAAAAAAAAAAAAAAAAAAAAAAAAAAAAGGTTAGGTTAGGTTAGGTTAGGTTAGGTTAGGTTAGGTTAGGTTAGGTTAGGTTAGGTTAGGTTAGGTTAGGTTAGGTTAGGTTAGGTTAGGTTAGGTTCCACGGACCTGCTAGGAAAGGGAGTTTCCTAGTGTGGCGCAGAGGTGTAAACTGCGACGTGGCGCGTCCCCGGGCTGCGGATAGGGGGTAACCGGTATTGGCACACCGGCGCGGACAAAACACGGGAGGGCAGTGGAAAGGAGTTAGTTCCTTTCCCTGCTGCTCCGGAGAGGGAGGCGGATTTCGCCTCAGGAGAGGGTCTCTTTGAGTTTTCAAAGATGACGGTGGTTTTCCTTTTGCTCCTCGCCTCATGTGGGTTGGGGTCGGGAGTAATAAGGAAAAGGGCATTTTATGCCTGTGAGTCGGGTCCGGTGTGCACTAACCCTGCCGCCGGACAGGCAACTTATGTTGCCACCGCTCGAAAACTCGGAATCCTACAACGATGGCGGTCATGTCTCGTAATCGTTGTAGGACTGAGGGCCTTGGCTTGGTCGCCTGGGCCACGAGGAAGAAATCCTCTATAAAAAATTACCCGAGGGTAGGCGGCGGTGCAGCGCAGGCTCAAAGCCCTTTTCAGGGCTTGGCCGGACGGAGTTCCGGTCGCTACTGCACCACCCGCTAGGAACCAGCCGACTCCTAGCGGTCTTAGGCTTCCCCGGTTACAGAGGGCACTGACCGGGGTGACCGAATATTTCCCTCCCACTCGTGGGAATACATATGGAAACTCAATTAAAACTCAAAGACGTAAGTGAGGGAGAGGAGACGATGGGCGCATCTGTTGTGCGTTGTTACGCCGGGAAGGCGAGGACGGAAGATGGAAGGACGAGAAGTCCCCTTAGAGGGGAACAACGTCTTGTTTCCATGGAGAGAGGGTCGGGCGACGACGTGCTCTTTCAGAGTTTAGAATCGGGATCAGATTCTAGACTCAGTGAATGCAGCGTGTCAATTGAGCCCCTATCTTCCAAATTCTGGAAGAAGAAGGCCGGCGAAAAACGACGCCGTGGTGAGCAGGAGGAGCAGCAGGCAGATTCGAGCGATGAGGAAGTCTCGAAGGTCCATGTTACTCCAACTGCCAAAAGAGGAAGAGGTCGTCCTCCTTCTACAGGCAAGTACGTTGGCCTTGCCAAAGCCCAGGCAGAGCTAAACGCTCTGAAACGGGAAGAGGTCCAACGGAAAGCAGAGGAGGAAGTAGCGGCAAAGGTGGCCAGTCACAAAGCCAAACGCAAGGTGGCTCCACCAGCCCAAGAGGAAATAGATAGCGGGTTGGCTTCTGACTTGGTCAAGCAAGTCACAGACGCAGCTGAGGTTATCCTTACGGTAGCCACAAAGTCCGGCAACCTTAAGGGAACCTTTACGAGGGCTCTGAAGGATTCAGCTGCCTCTATAAAGGCAGCTGTTGAAACATTATATGCCAGATCGGCCTCCGAAGAGACTGCGAAGCTCCAGGCTGATAACGCCCGCCTGCGGGGGGAGTTAGCGGAGCTTCGTAAAGAAATAGGGGATTTAAAAATCAGAGTGGCACAGACTGAGAGAATGGACGAAGAGTTACCACCGGTGAACCAAGCCAAACCTAAGACGAGCCAATCGTCATTGTCAGTCGACCAAGAGGAGATAACGCGCTCCATCATGCTGCAAGTGGGCAGCATGATCAATGCTCGGCTCGAAGGTATGGAGGGTAGACTGCTTCCTGAGAAGCGTATTCGCCCTCCCTTAGCCGCAGATAGACGAAAAGAGACTGCACCTGAACAAACTCCTGAAGCAGCTTCTCAGCCTCCAAGCGCCAAGAGGGGCAAAAAGAAGAAGCAGGAGGCCACTAAAGCACCTGCAGCTTCGTCACAGGGGCAACCCCGAGACTTACCGCAAGCCCCGAAGGCAACGGACGCAGAGTGGTCCACGGTCACCAAGCGGAAAAAGAAGGGGAAAGCAGGGGACAAACCAACCAATGCAGCAGCACAAGGCAAAGTTGGTAAGCCTCCGAACCAACCGGCCAAGGTCAAGCTGCGTCCACCTCGGACTGCAGCAGTGGTAATCACTCTGCAGCCGGGAGCTGAGGAGAAGGGCGCAACATATGCCCAAGTTATATCGGAGGCAAAGGCGAAAATAGACCTCACCAGTTGCGGCATCACCAGCTTGCGGTTTCGCAAAGCTGCAACGGGTGCTCGCATACTTGAGGTGGCAGCGGGGGATGCCAGCGTCGACAAGGCGGACTCCCTTGCCCAAAAGTTGAGGGAAGCTCTTGGAGAAGACATGGCTCGAGTATCAAGGCCCATGAAATGTGCTGAATTCCGCATTTCGGGCCTTGATGACTCAGTGTCAAAGGATGACATCGCTGCAGTCGTTGCGCAACGTGGGTTGTGCTCGAAGGATGCAATAAAGGTAGGGGAAATCAAACTCACCCCCCAGGGAACAGGTGTATCTCTAGTGAGTTGTCCTATTGCAACCGCCAAGAGGTTAGGACAGGAAGGGCGACTGCTAGTCGGCTGGGTGTCAGCGAAGGTAGAGTTGCTACAGCCCAGACCGATTAGATGCTACCGGTGTCTTCAAAGCGGTCACGTCCGAGCACAGTGCTCCGCGGAGACCGATCGTAGCGAGGAGTGTTACAGGTGTGGTCAAGCTGGACACAAATCCTCCGCATGCACTGCTACGCCGAAGTGCTCGATTTGCGCAGCAGCAAATAAGCCTTCGGCACACAGATTAGGCGGGAAGGCGTGTGCCCCCCCCAATTCAAGAAGAGGAAAAGTTCCCACTAAGAACAGGAACACTTCAGCTACAACGCCGGCAGCCACAGACTGCCCCCCGACACAAGCAGGGGAAATGAGGGTGAATATGGACATCAATTAGATGGCCCTACGCTTCTTACAGGCGAATATCAACCACTCCGCCAGAGCTCAGGATCTCATGACCCAGAGCATGGCGGAGTGGTTGATTGACATAACAGCCGTTACTGAACCCTACTTCATCCCCCCTCGACCCAACTGGGTAGGAGATGATGTAGGGTTAGTTGCCATAGTGTCTCGAGGAGCCACCTTTGATAAGGTTATTAAGGGCCGTGGTTGCGTAGCGGCCCTGGTGCGAGGAGTCATGGTGATAGCAGCTTATTTTTCACCCAATAAAACTCTAGCTGAGTTCGAAAATTTCCTCGTTGACTTGGGGGCACTCGTTGGACAAAGTCACCCGCACCCGGTGCTTCTCCTAGGGGACTTAAATGCGAAAGCTGCCGCATGGGGGTCTGCAATCACAGATGTACAGGGAGAAACTTTGGAAGAGTGGACTCTAAGCTCTGGGCTTGTAGTCCTAAATCAAGGATCGGTTGCTACTTGCGTGCGGCCACAAGGGGAGTCCATTGTGGACGTAACCTTTGCAAGTCGCAATTTGGCAAGCCGCATTAGGGGTTGGAAGGTCCAGGTAGGTGTGGAGACTCTCTCGGACCATCGGTATATCCGATTCGAGGTCGCCCACCTACCAGTGGCTCCAAGCACATCTCACCATACCAGTGCACTCGGACAAAGTCCAAGATGGGCCCTAAAGCGTCTAGATCGAGAGGCACTTGAAGAAGCTTCCCTGGTCAAGGCCTGGGTGTCGCCACCGGGAAGAGTAGACGAAATTGACGTAGAGAATGAGGCGGAGTGGTTTCGCGAATCTCTAACGCACATATGCGACGCAGCGATGCCTAGAGTCGGTCGACATCCCACTAAACTGCAAGTTTATTGGTGGTCGACACGACTCGAAGATCTACGAGCTGATTGCGTCATGGCAAGACGCCATTTTGCTAGGCAGCGCAGAAGGTGTCGTCGCGACGAGGAAGAGGAAGCCAGATTATACGGCCTTTACAAAGAAGCCAAATCAGCCCTACAACTGGCTATTCTACAAGAAAAGGCGCAAGGCCGAGATGCCATGCTAGAGGCCTTAAACCAAGACCCTTGGGGAAGACCCTACAGGTCGGTAAGAGGTAAAATCCGCCCGTGGGCGCCACCACTGACGCAGAGTCTGGAGCCCCAGCTTCTAGGAGAAGTGGTGTCATCCCTATTTCCATCTAGGGAGGAACATTTACCACCAGCCATGGCACTGCCTAACGAGGAAAGCGGTCTAGATGATGAAGTGCCGGAAATAAGTGAAGTTGAACTCAGAATGGCGGTTCTGAAGATGAATGCCAAAAACACGGCACCTGGACCTGATGGTGTTCCCGGACGAGCGTGGGCCTTGGCCATGAAGACTCTGGGACCTCGGCTTAGATGCCTTTATGACGCCTGCCTTGATCAAGGACGTTTTCCGACTCCTTGGAAGACGGGCCGCCTTGTGCTCCTGAAGAAGGATGGGCGACCTACGGACTCACCATCTGCCTATCGCCCCATCGTTCTATTGGATGAAGTGGGAAAGCTCTTGGAGCGCATAATTGCCGGTCGCCTCAATGGACACCTGAGCTGTGTCGGTCCAGACCTGGACAATAACCAGTTCGGTTTCCGGAGGGGTCGATCGACGGTTGGTGCGATCCTAAGAGTTAAGGAAATGGCTGAAGAGGCGGTGGCCCGGGGTGAGGTGGTTTTGGCGGTGTCTCTCGATATCGCCAATGCTTTTAACACCTTGCCCTGGAGCTGTATCAGGGAGGCCTTGACTTACCATCGAGTCCCCCACTACCTCCGTAGGATAATCGCGGACTACCTCTCCGACAGATTTGTGTCGTTTGAAGGACGTGACGGCTGGAGACAACACCAAATGTCGTGCGGTGTTCCACAGGGTTCGGTCCTTGGACCGCTCCTGTGGAACATCGGGTACGACTGGGTGTTGCGAGGTGCAACACTCTGGGGTATCACCTTAACGTGTTACGCTGATGACACTCTCGTTACAGCAAGAGGGAAAACGCACAGACAAGCAGCTCTGCTTGCGACAGCTGGGGTGGCCCAAGTGGTGGGCCGTATAAGACGTTTGGGGCTCGAGGTAGCATTGAGGAAGTCAGAGGCTCTCTGTTTCCATGGGCCTCGAAACAAACCACCGGCTGGATCGCACATTGTGGTTGGGGGTGTCCGCATCGGCATCGAGTCGACGATGAAATACTTGGGACTCGTCCTCGATAGCCGATGGGACTTTAATGCCCACTTTGAGCGACTTCAGCCAAAATTAATGGGGACGGCGGCAGCTCTTGGGGGACTGCTTCCCAACATAAGAGGTGCAAAGATAGGCTGCCGAAAGCTGTACATGGGCGTTGTACGCTCTATGGCAATGTACGGAGCACCGGTGTGGGCCGACACTCTCAGCAGCCAGAACATTACTCAATTGCGGAAACCACAAAGAGTAATGGCGCTGAGAGTAATTCGGGGATACCGCACGGTATCCTATGAAGCCGCGTGTGCATTAGCGGGTTCTCTACCATGGGACATGGATGCGAAAGGTCTCGCAACGGTACATCATTGGCGAGAGCGAGAGGTAGCTGGTGGCCAGCGTCCAGCGGCTAGAGAGCTCGAACTTAAAAGGAGAAATATCCATAACAACCTCGTCGAAGAGTGGATATGTAGGCTGGCGGAACCAAATGCTGGTCAAAAGACCATTGAAGCATTGCGTCCGGTTATGAAGGAGTGGCTAACAAGGGAGCATGGCTCGATGACCTTCCGACTGACACAGATACTTTCGGGTCACGGTTGTTTCTCGAAGTATCTGTGTCGCATCGGAAGAGAACCGAGCACAGCATGCCACCATTGTAATAATAGTGTGGACGATGCACAGCACACATTAAGGGAGTGTCAAGCTTGGGCTGTCGCCCGTTGTGATCTAGTAGACCAGGTGGGCAACGACTTGTCCCTTCCAGCCCTAGCATACGCTATGGTTAGAAGCAACGAGTCATGGCAAGCTGTAATAACCTTTTGCGAAACCGTGTTGACGCAAAAGGAAGCTGCGGAAAGGGAGCGAGAGATCACCACCCTCAATCCCATCCGCAGCAGGAGAATCAGGCGACGACGGAGGCCTAGCCTCCATGACATTCGTCCCCCATGATAATGGCTTAGGCGGCGGCACTGGGGGGTGCCTGCCGCCAACCACCAAGCCTCGAGTTGGCGCGCGCGGAGGTCCCGTGCGCCTCTCGCAAGAGATGTGATGAGAACAACCACAAGAGGAGGCTCACTGAGCCTACGCCGCCGGGGCCATGGAAGAGTGCGAAAGCGTGCCCACAGCCCCGGCATCAGGCGTTAAGAAGGACCCCGATGGTTTTTTAGTCGGTATGCCGTCAGTT
The DNA here is from genome assembly GCA_912999785.1 of Hydriomena furcata. NCBI lineage: Eukaryota > Metazoa > Arthropoda > Insecta > Lepidoptera > Geometridae > Hydriomena > Hydriomena furcata. The sequence goes on from OU538834.1 coordinate 14,827,952, forward strand.
GCTAGGGTCTCATTAGCCCTAGTAACTGGCGGAGAGCCCGACATACCCCTTCAGCTCCCCCGAGCTGTTGGGGATGCGTAACGCATTTTACCATCGTTAAAAAAAAAAAAAAAAAAAAAAAAAAAAAAAAAGGTTAGGTTAGGTTCCACGAACCTCTAGGGAGGGAGTCCCTACAGGCGCAGAGGTGTTACTGCGACGTGGCGCGTCCCCGGGCTGCGGATAGGGGGTCCCGGTGTGCCAATAGCGCTCGTTTACGAGCGATATTGGTACACCGGCGCGGACAAAACACGGGAGCGGAAGGTGGACTTCTCCGCGCGTCCCTTTGACTGAGCAAAGGGCGCAGTGGATGAAGTCAGGCAGAGGAAAGGAGTTCCTACTCTGTCGGCTCCGAGGAGGAGGCGGGCTCGGTTTGAGCTGCCTCGTGGGAGGATTTACCTTATGCTCCTCGCCTCATGTGGGTTGGGGTCGGGAGTGTAAGGTAAAGGGGCATGGTATGCCTGTGAGTCGTCGGGTCCGGTGTGCACTAACCCTGCCTCCGGACAGGCAACTTTTGTTGCCACCGCTCGAAACTCGGTATCCTGCAATCAGTGGCGGTCATGTCTCGTAGCTGTTTGTAGGACTGAGGGCCTTGGCTTAATCGCCCGGGCCGCGAGGAAGAATACCTCACTAAAAAATTACCCGAGGGTAGGCGGCGGTGCAGCGCAGGCTCAAAGCCCTTTTCAGGGCTTGGCCGGACGGAGTTCCGGTCGCTACTGCACCACCCGCTAGGAACCAGCCGACTCTTAGCGTGTATTAGGCTTCCCCGGCTACAGAGGGCACTGGCCGGGGTGACCGAATGTTTCCCTCACACTCGTGGGAATGAATATGGATGCAAAATTAAACAAAAATGACGATGGTGGCCGAAGTGGCCGTAGAGAGAAGGTGTGTGGTGGTGGCGCTTATGTGAGCGACAGTGATGCTGGAGAGTCCTCTCGCGTCGCGGTTCGCTCGCGTAGCCGCTCACCAATAGTGGTGTTGGAGGACGTGATGCTGACGGCATCGGGTAGATTGCCTAACCTGTCGGACACGGACTCGGATGGAAGCCTCCTATCGGTGGCTTCCGAGGTGTCATCGCCCGGAAAGAGTCGCTTCTGGAGGAAGCGACTGAGAGAAGAATACGGCGATGATGGTGACAATACGGGGCCGAAAAAAGTTCCGGTGGCGGGGAGAGGGCCTGGTCGTCCCCCCACCACGGGAAAATATGTCGGCCTGGCTAAAGCCCAGGCGGAGCTCAACGCAGCCAAGGCTGAGGAGCTTCGGCTGAATGCAGAGATGGAGATGGTCGTGGAGGAGAAGCGGAAGAGGGAGGTGAGAGCCTCCTTATTCCGCAAATCCCCAGATGTGATGGTCGTTGGCGACGAAGGAAGCCAGGAACCATCAGATCTGGTGAGGATCGTGTCGGATGCCGTAGGGACCATTTTAAAGGTCGCCACGTCATCCGGCCATTTAAAGGGCACGTACGTTCGTGCCCTTAAAGAAGCGGCGGAGGCCATTAAGGTCTCTTTTGAGGAGCAGAGATCGCGCTCTATGACGGAGGAGGTCGCCCGACTGGAGGCGACCAACTCTAAACTCACCCGTGAGTTGAATGAGGTCCGCAGGGAAGTGGCCCAGCTACGTCAGCTGGTGCAACGGCCAACCCCGACCCCAGCGGCAACTCCGGCCCCGGCGGTGGAAGAGATAGTGCGCGCTGTCATGGACCAATGCGGGTCCATGGTCAACGCGCGCTTCGAGGGGCTTAAAGACCGCCTCTTGCCGGAGAAACGTCTGCGACCACCACTGGCCGCAGACAATAAGAAGGCGAGCGCAAGTGCCGCGACAGCGGCGACCTCTACTCGGGCTCCTTCCCCTCCTCTGGTGACTACAGCCACCACGAGTGGAGCAGCCCAGAGTGCCAAGGGGAAGGGGAAGGGGAAGGGGAAGAAGGCGAAAAAGGAGGCGGTGAGAGAGCCGCGTCCTTTTAAACCTGCTCCTGAGTCCATGGACGAGGGGTGGAGCAAGGTCGCGCGTAAAGGCACCAAAGCGGCCAAAGCCGCCCAGGCCCCCAAGGCAGCGGCGGCAAAGCCTGCCAAGGTGTCCGCTGCGCGACCTGCGCGCAAACTACCGAAGCCGCCTACCTCAGCGGCGGTCATTCTGACCCTGCAGCCTGAGGCAGTGAAGGATGGTGTCACCTATGCCCAGGTGCTTTCCGATGCCAGAAAGCGCATCAACTTGAAAGCACTGGGCATAGAAGACATCAGGTTCCGGATCGCGGCCACAGGGGCCCGGGTCCTGGAAATACCGGGGGCTACGAGTGCCGAGAAAGCCAACTCCCTGGCTAACAAGCTCAGGGAGTCCTTCAGTCCGGCTCTCGTCCGAGTCAACCGTCCTGAGAGGTGCGTGGAGTTGCGCCTCTCGGGACTTGATGACTCGGCAACAAAAGAGGATGTTGCGGCCGCCGTTGCAGAGGTGGGTGGCTGCACAGCCGACTCACTGAAGGTCGGCAACATTGTGCGGCCACCCGGGCGCCTAGGCACGGTCTGGCTGAGATGCCCAGTTGCCGCGGCCAGGAAAGCCTCCGCCGGTAGGATCCTGGTGAACTGGGTTTCGGTGTCCGTGAAGGTACTGGAACCCAGGCCCCTCCAGTGCTACCGGTGTCTGGAGGCCGGGCACATGGGGGCGAAATGCCCAAGTGCAGAGGACCGCAGCACCCTGTGCTACCGCTGCGGCAAGGCCGGACACAAGGCGGCACAATGTGAGGCCGAGCCTCATTGCCCGGTGTGTGAAACGGCCGGCAAAAAAGCCGACCACCGTGTTGGGGGCAAGGCCTGCAAAGGCTCTGCCTCCAACAAGGCAAAAGGAGGGAATAGAAGGGCTGGCGTAGGCTTCACGGCCCCCTCGCAGCCATCAGCGCGCCCAAAAGCGCAAGCGGAGGATCGGATGGACTCTGATTAATATGGCCATCCGATTCCTCCAGGCGAACATCGGCGGCTCCGCCATTATCGGCGAGAGAAATTGGAGGGCAGTCACCGGCTCCGCGGAGTCGGTGATGCGGGAGAAGGAGGCGGCGGAAAGGGACCGAGAGGATGACACTCTCTCGGATCCCATGCGCCGAAGGCGCGTTGGTTGTAGGCAGCTGGCTTATGCCGGCCGCATACTACCGTAAATGGGGACCTTCGGGTAATAGATCGGGGGATCTATTACCTGACCTGAGAGGTCCCGGGCTGTAAGGCACCTCGTCCTGTGTTCCGAGGTGCCTTAAGCGGAGAAAGGGGGGGAGGGATTGAAACCCCTCCCAGGGAAGGGCCCAAACGGGCAACCGCTGAGGGAGTTGCGGATGCGCTGAACGATCCCGCGGCTCCCTCACTCTGCGGAGTTGAGGAACACCCCAGGTTTTTAGTGGGTACACTGCCTTTTTCAAGGCGGGACTCCCACATAACCATTCGGTCCCCCATGGCCGAATGGTACCTATAAAAGGTTTTCCTGGGTAACCAAAAAAAAAAAAAAGGTTAGGTTAGGTTAGGTTAGGTTAGGTTAGGTTAGGTTAGGTTAGGTTAGGTTAGGTTAGGTTAGGTTAGGTTAGGTTAGGTTAGGTTAGGTTAGGTTAGGTTAGGTTCCACGGACCTGCTAGGAAAGGGAGTTTCCTAGTGTGGCGCAGAGGTGTAAACTGCGACGTGGCGCGTCCCCGGGCTGCGGATAGGGGGTAACCGGTATTGGCACACCGGCGCGGACAAAACACGGGAGGGCAGTGGAAAGGAGTTAGTTCCTTTCTCTGCTGCTCCGAGAGGGAGGCGGGTTTTCGCCTCAAGAGAGGGTGTCTCTTTGAGTTTCAAAGATGACGGTGGATTTACTTTATGCTCCTCGCCTCATATGGGTTGGGGTCGGGAGTATAAAGTAATGGGCATTTTATGCCTGTGAGTCGGGTCCGGTGTGCACTAACCCTGCCGCCGGACAGGCAACTTTTGTTGCCACCGCTCGAAGCTCGGTATCCTGCAAACAGTGGCGGTCATGTCTCGTAGCTGTTTGTAGGGCTGAGGGCCTTGGCTTAATCGCCCGGGTCGCGAGGAAGAACACCTCACTAAAAAATTACCCGAGGGTAGGCGGCGGTGCAGCGCAGGCTCAAAGCCCTTTTCAGGGCTTGGCTGGACGGAGTTTCAGTCGCTACTGCACCACCCGCTAGGAACCAGCCGACTCCTAGCGGTCTTAGGCTTCCCCGGTTACAGAGGGCACTGACCGGGGTGACGGAGTATTTCCCTCATACTCGTGGGAATTGTTATGGAAAATAAAACTTTAAAACTTAAAGATGGTGGCTGTGAAGGCCGTAGTTACGCCGATAAGGCGAGAGGAGTGAGGCAAGAGCGACTCATGTCGTTGGAGAGAGGCTCTGGTGATGATGTATCACTTGTAAGCGTGGATTCGGAATCTGATTCCAGAATGAGCGCATGCAGTGTGAGGCTCGAACCGTTGGAGCTCATGAAAATGGGCAAACGGCGGCGGAAGGAAGAGGAGGAGTCCGCATCTAGTGATGATGCGGATTCGGTCTGCTCAAATAAGTCGGCGCTGTCGGCTAAGAGAGGCAGAGGTCGGCCACCCACGTCAGGCAGATACGTGGGTATGGCCAAGGCTCAGTCAGAGCTGGATGCCCTAAGGAGGCAGGAGGCAATACGCAAAGCGGAGGAAGAAGTGGCTGCGCAGGTTGCCAAGCACGTGGCTAAACGCGCGGTGGCCCCTCCTCAGCTTCGAGAGGAAAACGACGAGTTACTGGCCGATGACCTGATTAGTCAGGTCCGTGATGCGACTGAGGTTATCTTATCAGTCGCTAAGAGGTCCGGCAACCTTAAGGGCACCTTCACTAGGGCCCTTAAGGAATCAGTAAACTCGGTCAGGGTAGCAGTGGAAGGACTGTACAATCGTACAGCTTCCGAGGAAACTGCGAAGCTCCAGGCAGATAACACCCGCCTGCGGAAGGAGATGAAGGAGCTTCGCAGAGATATGAGTGAGCTGCTGGCTAGGGTGAAGCAGACGGAGAGGCAGACAGAGGGAAATGTACCTCCGAAGGCAAATCAGCCGCCAACTGACCCTGAAGAGATTGCGCAAATAATCATGCAGCAGGTGGGCAGCATGATTAATGCCAGATTTGCAAGTATGGAGGAAAGACTACTCCCTGAAAAGAGAGTTCGTCCTCCACTAGCTGCAGATAAGCACGACAAGAGAGCCGCACCTGAGCAGGCCCAGACTTCAGCCCCCGAAACCCGCAAGGGGAATAAGGAGAAGAAGAAGAGCGCAAAATCTGCATCTACCCAGAAGCAGCCTTGTGACCTCCCACCAGCATCCGAAACTCTGCCACCGCAGAGTGAGGGCTGGTCCACAGTCACTAAGAGGGGGAAGAAATCGAAGGCGGCAGCTCGTAAGAAAGCCAATCCAACTAGTGGAAAGGCTAAGTCCGTTTCACGACCGGCTCACGTCAAGTTGCGGGCACCCCGGACTGCAGCTGTTGTCATAACACTACAGCCGGGAGCTGAGGAAAAGGGGGCGACTTATGCAAAGTTGCTAGCAGAAGCCAAGGCCAAGATTGACCTTCCCAGCTGTGGCATCAGCAGTCTGCGGTTTCGCAAGGCAGCTACTGGTGCTCGCATTCTAGAGGTTACAGGGGAGGCCAGCGGTGAAAAGGCCGACACCCTTGCTGAAAAGCTCAGAGAAACTCTAGGCGAGGACACTGCAAGAATCGCCAGACCGATGAAATGCACGGAGTTCCGCATTTCGGGTCTGGACGACACAGTGTCGAAGGAGGACCTGGTTACAGCCATTGCACAGCGCGGGGGTTGCTCTCAGTCATCTATCAAGGTGGGCGAGGTTAAATATACCTTTCAAGGCACAGGAGGGGCTTTTGTAAGCTGCCCAGTGGCAGCTGCAAAGAAAATAGCCGGGGAAGGCCGTCTCCTAGTCGGCTGGACTTCGGCTCGAGTGGAGTTACTGCAGCCCAGGCCCATGCGCTGTTACAAGTGCCTGCAAAGTGGCCATGTTCGTGCCCAGTGCACTGTAGAAGTTGATCGTAGCCAGGAGTGCTACCGATGTGGCCAGACTGGCCACAAGTCGTCTACCTGTTCAGCTCCGCCAAAGTGTTCACTTTGCGCGGCAGCAAACAGACCATCAACGCACAGACTAGGCAGTAAGTCTTGTGCCCCTCCGAAGCCAAGGAGAAATAAAGCAGGTTCTCAACAAGTTCCCAAGTCGGCAGCCAACAAAACACCTCCGCCGCAAGCGGAGGTGGTGATGGATACCATCTAAGTTGGATAACTGTCAACATAGGCGGAAGCTGCAGAAAAGGAGCGATAGAACGCACCTGATCTGTAGCGGAGGAGCAGGGTTCGGACACACAGTACGACCCCAACATTGCAGGCTTAGCGACGGCACTGGGGGGTGCCATCGCTCAACAACAAGCCTCGAGATGGCGCGCGCGGAGGTCCCGCGCGCCTCTCAAAGAGAAATGGTGTAAAGCGATTTTGCTTCAACCAGTTGAGGAGGCTCACTGAGCCAACGACGCCGGGGCCATGGAAGATTGCGAGAGCGTACCCACAGCCCCGGCAATAGTCGTAAGATGGACCCCGTTGGGTTTTAGTCGGTAGGAGTCCGACATAATCCTTCTGCTGCCCCCGCAGCGGAAGGATATCCATGAGGATTTCCCAACGATAAAAAAAAAAAAAAAAAAAGGTTAGGTTAGGTTAGGTTAGGTTAGGTTAGGTTAGGTTAGGTTAGGTTAGGTTAGGTTAGGTTAGGTTAGGTTAGGTTAGGTTAGGTTAGGTTAGGTTTTTTTTTTTTTTTTTTTTTTTTTTTTTTTTTTTTTTTTTCTCGTTCCTCTGAAGAAATAACAGAGACTGTTTTTGCTTTATTTCTAATCTACGGGGGGATACATTTATCTGACCCTTTTTGGGTCGAAAGGAGTTTACTAATTTTATCTACTTGGTTTTTCTAATCTATTACAATTCTGGGGAAATTGGGGTAGGGGAATAATTTTTTCAGCTTAATATCTAGTACATTTTTCTTTTTATCTTATATCTAGCAGTATACCGTAACTATTTAACTTAAGTATTTTGAGACAATTCTTATTTGATAACTATAATCTAGGTACTATTTAAATATATTTTCTTAGACTATTTAAACTTTGCTGTTTTAATATATATCCAATGTATATATTATTCAACAATTTTATACATCATTTATTTATTTTTATTTATCACCTTATTTGCTACTGTTACACAATATGAAATAAACCTATCCCTAATGTTTTTGTCCGTCATTATGTCTTTAGTTGCGTCAGAATTTATGGTCATGTCAAGTTCCTGTTCAAGCTCGTATCTCTCTTTGCCGTAGGCCGGACATTCAAACAGTATGTGTTTCACGGTTTCGGGTATATCATTGTCACAGATGCATGATGGGCTTCCCTTACATTTGAACCGGTTCAAATATTCGGAAAACCCACCATGCCCCGTCATTACCTGTGTGAGCACACCCGTCAGCTCTATCTTTTTTAGGGTCTTAAAGGCTTTTACCGCGTCGGGGAAGAAGATCTTGGTTACGGCGGCTGTATCACCCGTGTGATACCGCCGATTCCATTCGTCAAGCGTCCCCATGCGGGTTTGACGCTTGACGAATGAGATCGGACATTTGTCGTACTCGGGTCGTGTCTTAATTTTAAGCGCCGCATCTTTGGCCAGTTGGTCCGCTCGCTCGTTGCCCTCAAGCCCTGCGTGTGCCTTTATCCAGAATAAGGAAATCTCTTTGTTCTGGTCTCTACTGGCTTTAAGGTTCCTACGGATGTCTACTGCCAAGGGGTGGGTGGAGGCCTGATTACTAATCGTCTCAAGCGACGACCTAGAGTCGCTATAAATGCCGAAGCTTGTTTCGGGGCTCCTAACTATCTCCGTACTGGCTTTAAATATGGCCAACAATTCCGCTTGGTAGACGGTGCAGTAGGACGACAGCTTAAATTTAAGGGATTTGGTTTCTTCATCATTGGTCCATATGGACAATGCTGCTCCAACCTTTCCCTCAATTTTGCTGCCGTCCGTGAATATCTTCACCTTTTGGTTTCTGTGGTTATTCACCTGCTCTTGGTCTGCCAAACATACGAATTGAAGGTCCATATTTTCTGCCGGATGCGGAGTGTCTGAGAACCGGACCATACTTTCCACCTCCCTATCTCCTGGCTCTGCCTGGAATACTCCCTTTCTTGCTTCGTACAGGGCAGCTGCCTCTTGTATTCGAAGGTCGAGAGGGAGCATTCCAGTCAGCACCAGTGCTGAGTTTAGGGAAACGGTACGGTACGCTTTGCACAGCTTCTGGGCAAATCCTCTTTGGACTACATTCAACTGTTTTTGAATGCCCAGTTTCTTTGCTGCTGGTGCCCAGACGCTGGCTGCGTATAGTATGACCGGTTCCACTACTGAGACATAAATTGTGCGTATTACTTCGGGGTGGAGGCCCCAGTTTATCTTTGCGGCTCTGGATAAGCGCTTGTAAAGAGCCAAGGCCTTCTTGCAAACGGCAGCTGCATGACTGTTAAAAGTCAGCTTGTCGTCGACAACAAGCCCCAGGATCTTGACTTCTTTCGACATGCCAATGTCGATCCCGCCCATGTTCAGATGTGGGGTGTCAAACTTAAGTTTCCGCGTGATGATCATGGCGTTAGTTTTGTGAGGTGCAAATTTTAACTTATTCTTGACTCCCCAATCCCGAACATAGGCGAGAGCGGCATTGGCTTGTCGCTGCACTTCCATGGCCGTCTCTCCGTCAAATACGAGCACTACATCGTCGGCAAATGCTTGGCAATAGTCCCCTCGTTTCTCAAGTCCTTTAAGTAGCGGATCGAGGAGCAGATTCCATAGAATCGGTCCCCCGATCGAGCCTTGGACGCAACCCTTGGTAGTACTTCTGGTTACCTCTTCACCGGCAAACCTGACCCTGACCTTCCTATTTTCCAGGTAGCTGTCTACAACCCTTCTGATGTTAACTGGGCACTTTTCTTCGGCCAGGCGCAGTTTAATAGCGGGCCACCAGGCGCTGTCAAAGGCCCCCTCTATGTCCAGAGACACCATTGTTATCAGTCTTTTTTGTCTCAGCTTTTCGCGTATGTGTTTGATTAGGACGTAGAGGGAGTCTTCAGTACTTCTCTGGGGCATAAACCCGTACTGGCGCTGGCTAAATCTTGGGAGAATGTGAAACTTGATCCTGCCCACCAACATCTTTTCTAGGATCTTTCCCATCACCGGCAACAGTCCTATCGGCCTGTAGGATTTTGGTTCTGCGTACGTTTCCTTTCCTGGTTTCCTAAGGATAACGACGGTAGCCTCCTTCCAGATGTTCGGGAAGTGGCTCAGTTCCAGGCACTTGTTTGCCAGTGACAGGTAAAGCTCAGGGTTCTGTCCTATTGCGTACTTGCAGATGTCGGATGTCAATCCATCTGGGCCTGGGGCTTTCTTGGGGTTAAAGCTATCCACCGCGTATTTCAGCTCTTCAGAAGTAAATGGTGGATCATGGCAACCATCATCCAGGCCATTTACTTTTTCAGCTTCGGTTCTAGTACGCTGGTGGTATGCGTTATCCTCCTCTTTCTTATCCTCTGGATAAAATGTTTCAGCCAGAAGGGTTGCAGACTCCATCGCACTCAGAAATCTTCCTCCCTTTACTAGGGGCAGATCCTCATGTCTTTTCGTTGTCCTGCCTATGACACGATAAATTCCCTCCCACATTCCTTCCTTCTCCTGTTTCCCACAAAATCCTTTCCAGCTTTCTATCTGTGCCTTCTTGGCTTCGCTCTCATACTTTTCTTTTGCTTGCAGGTACTCATCGATGACCTTCTGCCTTCGGACCGGCGCTGCACAGCGGATTCTTCGTCTCTTGGTGGAGACGTCCTTCTTCAACTTGGCGAGCTCTTCAGACCACCACGGTAAGGTAAGTTTTTCGTTACTTTTTTGCTTTGGTATGCTGTGAATGCTAGCTTTTGTTATTATATTTATGTATGTCTCTACTTTATTTTCTAATTCTAACTTGCTTCTAATTTCTAAAATTGACTCTACTTTAAAATGTTCTTCTTCTAGCAATTGGGCCAGTTTCTCATGAAACTGGCTCCAATTTGCTTTCTTACTATTAAAAATTCTGGTTGTTCTGCTGATGTTAATTCCCTTTGCCTTTGTGAGCCTTATGTTAAAAGTGATGGCATTGTGGTCTGAGCTCGTCATGCCAGTGTTTATACTCCAGTCCTCCACCAAGTTGAGCATCTCTACCGTGCAGATTGTTATGTCGACGAAGCTGGTGTATCTTTTATTACCCCTGATCGTGTCGAATGTTGGGGTATCGCCTTCGTTGAGTACCTGCATGCCCATCTCTCCTATTACTCCAGCCGTTTCTTCGCCCCTGGTGTCCACCACTCCACTTCCCCACCATGTGCTTTTGGCATTTGCGTCCCCCCCCATTACTATTTTGCACGATCCGACTTCGCTCTCAATTTTCTTCAGCTGCTCCAGATAGGGCTCTATTTGCTGCGGCTCCGGCTCAAAATAGAACGAGACCACTACGATCTCCCAGGCACTTGTTCTTAATTTTACCACAACGATGTTGTTTGTGGTAAGGTCCGGACATTGGGTGACGTCCATGTCATGGTCGAAGACCGCAATTGCTGCCTTAATGGTTCCGTCACCCTGGTTTGTGCACTGGAAGATCCGCACCCCCCTGTAGTCTCTCATTCTTCCCAATGCCCCTACGTATGGCTCCTGTAAGAGCGCGAAGGCTGCTTTCTTTTCGGTAGCCTCAAGCAAAAGTTCCTGTGTCGCTAGTTCCTTTCTTTGCAGATTTGCTTGGACTACCGAGTAAGCCTTCACGCTGGTTGGAGCAGCTGGTGTTCTGCCGGGGACCACTTTAGCAATACGCTACCGTGGCCCTGGCCAATGCGTCCCATTTTCTCCGGATCGTGCACTCCTGGCTGAACGCACTGTGGTCAGCTCTATCCATCTTGGCATGCGTGCAGTTACAGCATACAGGAGCTATATCTGCGAGCCAATCAGCGCACTCCGCTTTCATGTGGGGTCCCCCGCAATGGCTGCATTTCTCTATTGTCTCCTTGCAGAAGCGCCTGCCATGACCATATCCCAGGCAGAGCGAGCACTGGACCAAAGGTGACTGGTCTGCCGCTCTAACCCGTTGGAGATCAATGAGTACGGAGCCCACTTCCGTAATTCGCTGCCATATTTTCGGGGAGACCCTCAATACGATGTGGTGGGTGTGGGGGTTCCGAGTGCGTTTTTTGTAGGCTATCTCTATCCTGCTTTCTTTGCTTCCGTCGAGGATGTGTTTGTTTTGGTTCCTCAGGGCGGTAAGGACGTCTGCGTCGCTGTTATATTTCAGCACGTCCCTGAGGATGACCAAGGGGTCTTTGTTCTTCATCTCCTCGACGTTCAGGTGCTTCTCTTCGCTTTTAAGTCTTTCCTTTATCTTTTCCCTTTCTTCTTCTGTTCTGCATCCCACTATAACTTTCCTATCTTTGGCTTTTCTGATCTTTTCTACAGCTATGCCCCCTTCTTTCGCATTCATTACCTTTCTAATCCTGTTGAGGACTTCTTCCCCCGACTCGTCTTCATTTTTGGCAGTAACAACTACCGAATGTAGCGCGGTCTGCTCAGGAAACTGCCTCCTGGTCGGTGCCGCTGCTACACTCGCGTAGGATTGCCTTTCTTGAGCCTCCTGGTGCCTTTCTATCGTTTCCCTAAGTTTTTCCATCTTGGAGTTATTTTCTTGAAGCTGTTTTGTATGCTCTTCTAGCCTTCTCATCAACTCTGTGTTTTCCACCCCCTTTTCCTTTTCCTTCTCAATTTCGACTTCTTTCTCTTTTTCTACCTCAGGCTTTGCAGGTGCTTTGCTCTTCCCTTGTCCTTTTACAGCTTCCGACTCCTTTACTAGCTGGTACAATCTATCGATTGCGCTAGTAACTTCCGTCTTGATTTCAGCCTTCAAGTTTCGGGAATTGCCTAGGTGTAGTTTGGCTTTCGTAACGCAAGCTTTCGCTTCAGCCATTCTATCGGTGTACTTCACCTTCTGTTTTGGTGGGCTCCCCATTGCCTCTACCGACGCTCTTCGTCCTACCACTTTGCTCTCTTTTGAGAGCATCGTACTCGGCTTCTGCTTTGGGGCTTCCACCATCACACTCTTTGATGTTGTAGGAGTGTTTGGGTTCGAGGTCGATAGTCCGGACTCCCAGTTGTCAACACTTTTCCTTACGTTAGCAGTCTGGCTCACTGCTCTTACGTCCTGCGTCAATTCGTCTTTTGATGGTAGTTGTCCTGCTGCCTTTGACGCATGAGGGTTTTCTTCGGCTCTTGCCGTTTTCACGGGGGTCCTAATGCCAAACATTTTTGTATTCAAAGGAACGCGTCAAGATATAAAATAGATTAAATTAGATAAAATTTAAATTAGCACGTAAAAGTAAAATTGTATAAGTCGTAAAATTCAATATGCTAAATAATAAAATTGATGAATAAAATGAAATAACAGTACCTAGAATGGGTCTCTAGGTAGAGTCAAGCTCTATGTTGCCAGATATTCCTGCCGGCGAACTGTCGGATGTAAAAGGTCCCGTTCAAGTCCGGGCCTAAGTCAAAGAGGTACGAGCTTTTAAAATCACGCGTGCTGAGGTAGGTACTACTCTATTTTAATTAATGTGTTCTTTTTTATTTCAGATGGCAGTTCAACAACCTACACAACGCTGGGGCACTCGCGGATGGTGTACGAGGTAAGTAACAGGTAAGTAGAAGGTAAGTTTTTTATATAGAGTAGGGCTCTACCTCAAAGGTGGTACGTTTTTTAGCGCTTAGGGTTAGGTCGGTACGGAATACCAGGTTGCCTGGTATCCGTAAGTCAAAATAAAAGTAAAAGTCAAAGTAAAAGGTTTTCTACTCTACGTAGAGTCGTTCTAAGTCAACATAGGGATAGGCCTAGAAATTTCCTATACAGTCAAAAAAGTTGCATTAAAATTGGACCACTGGTTAGGGAGCAGCGGAGCTTTCAAACTTTCCAATATGGCGTCCAAAATGGCCGCCAGAAGGGGCAAAATTTTCAAAGGTCCGCTTCTTCCCCAATTTTGGTCGTAGAAGGTTGCGGTTTTGGGTGCTCGTGGTGTCCTCAACGTTTCCTACCTCTTGCCGATGTCAAAGTTTAGATTTAGGTCAAAGCCCTAAAAAGGGCGTGTCTATGTGCTTTCGGCTAGAGGGGGTCCCGACAATGCCTCCCACGAAAACCCCAACTCGCTATTAGTGCTAGGTCCTAAGTTATTTGACTTTAAGTAAATCCAAGATGGCGGCCAAAATGGCCGTCCTTAATCTAACTTTGGCCCCCCTTGACCTAAGTGGTCTGAGTTTGGGCTTGTTTTATAGGTCTTTAAAAATGCAATTAAATGAAATTATCCAAAATAAAATTAACAAGCCCCCCGATTTTTAAAATACAAAAAACCCCTAAAATTGTACAAAACTATTAATAAAAAGTTCAAAAATCACCCGATTTCCTTGGAGAAAAGCTAAGGATACTTAAAAATACTTCTAGGATCTAAATAAATTATAATATTAATTCTAACTACTTTATAAATGGTACCTCGTGGCGACCTTGAAAATTTAAAATTAAATTACTGAAAAACTAGCTGATAAAGGTGGCCTGAAATTTTGCACACGGGTAGAGGACCCAAATGCCAACACTAAATGAATTTAAAATTAATATGTTACAGATTTAATTAAAAAGATATTAAAGTTTAAAAATTGCAAAATTTTGAAAAATCTCTAGAATGGTGAAAACTTAGCTTCTTGAATTTTTCAAAGTGCCTCCCGTATCAGCGCCTTGATGTCCTCCAGATTCCGTCTTCAAAATTTGTCCAGCGGCACGGGGTCACTGACCTCGTGACCACGTGGTTTTTGTTTTTTTGCCGATTTCTCCGCACTCCTGCGCGGGAAAAATCGGCAAGTGGTGTCAAAGTGTGGGGGTCCACCGGGGCTTCAAGAGGGTTCAATAAAAATGTGGGGTCGTCGCTGCCAATCCCGAGTTATTCGCGTTTAAAGTTTCCAATTTGAGGTTAAAATCACCTTTTTGCGAATAACTCGGTCAAAACTTTGCTCAGCGATGCGCGGTTTTCACGGTCACGTGCGCCTTCGGAATGCGCTTCTTCCGATATGTCACACTTGTAAAAATCACTTAAAAAACCGTTTTTCGCGAATATTTTGGTGCGGAGCGACTCGGATTCGTGGCGGTCTCGACTGCGGATGGCCACAGACTGTGGTTAGGTTAGGTTAGGTTAGGTTAGGTTTTTTTTTTTTTTTTTTTTTTTTTTTTATAAATAATGGCGCCACGTAGTCCCTCTATAAGAATACAGAGCCTTTTTCTATCTAGGCTTTTTACATTCTTACTTAATTTATATTTGACCAGGGTAGGAAAGGAAGAAGGTAGGATAGAATAAGTTTTTCACCTACTTATCAATTTTTTTTGTTTCTTACTTGAGTTTTTCTTATTTATCCCTAATTTTGCACAATTTTTATGTTTACTTTCTATTTCTAATTTTACATGATATTAGATTGTTTCGTAGATATAAATTTGTATATCAGCATTTTTGCTTATTAATTACTATTTCTTATTTACTAGCTTACATATTATTTATCATATTTTAGACTTTTTACACAAGGATTGCATGTTTTACTTAGTTTAGTTTTTCTTATCTAATACATTTGGCTTACTTATATCTACTTTCGTTAATATTACATACAGTTTTATTAATTTTTATTAGTATATTTCGGTTATAGTATATGTCCCTAATTTTACACAAAATTTTATGTTTACTTCTATTTCTAATTTTACATGATTATGAGATTATTTTGTAGGTATAAATTTGTATATCAGCATTTTTGCTTATTAATGACTATTTCTTATTTACTAGTTTACATATTATTTAACATATTTTATAGACTTTTTACACAGGGATAGCATGTTTTACTTAGTTTAGTTTCTTATCTAATACATTTGGCTTACTTATATCTACTTTCGCTAATGTTACATACAGTTGTCTTAATTTTTATTAGTATATTTCAGTTATAGGTTACTTACAATATTCAGTTTATCCTTTTTAGTTTTTGTTTACAGTTGTATCATATTTATGCTGTTTATATATATTATCAAATATATACTCATACATATTTATTATACATCTGTTCATATGACCATATTGTTGTTGACAATATGCCATAATCTCTTTTTGTCTATCATCCGATTAAATTACTAGTCCTATAATTTGAAACTCGTCAGGTCGTATCTCCCTGACAAGACTGTTGTGTAGTATGTGTGTGTATATGTGTGTCAAGTCAAGTCCGGTGTCAGTCCCTCCCCATTTCTGTGTTCCCGCTGGCGTAGTGTTTTGTCGGTATAGTTCTTTCCTGCAGGTACTTTTCGATGTTCTCTAAATGTGTTGTTGTTTTCTATAGTAATTGTTCCATTTTCTCATGAAAATGGTTCCAATATACTTTCCTATCTATATTTGTCTTCCGGTTTCAATCGTTGAGTACCTGCGGGCAAGTTCCTTCTCTATACCTCCTCTAGCAGTGGTAGGCTATTGTGGATCTGGCTAGGCTAGGTTAGGTTAGGTTAGGTTAGGTTAGGTTAGGTTAGGTTAGGTTAGGTTAGGTTAGGTTAGGTTAGGTTAGGTTTTTTTTTTTTTTTTTTTTTTTTTTTTTTTTTTTTTTTTTTTTTTTTTCTTATTTTATTTGATTCTCATTTTTACATTTATCGCAAAACCTTATTGAGGTCACAATTTGGTTATTCGCAACGTATTTCTTCACAGATGGCGCGATTGGATACGCCACCTGATTCGGAAAACGTTTAAGTAAAATATATAGTTTAAAATACAAAGTGCGAAATTAATATGCGAAAGATAAAGACAGATTACAATAAAATTTGACACAAAACAAAAATGACAAAGTACAAAATTTTAAAACAAGAAGATGGTCTCTATTAAGCAATGCATAAAGTAGGTTGAGTTGGCCTCCTCACGGTTAAGCTATTTGATACTTAGTCCGTTTAGAGACCCCTATTTACAGAGACCGCCTTGAACAATATAACGCAGAAATAAGAATATAACATACAATATACAGCAAAAAGACACATAGACGATTAAATAACATATATTAACAAAATATGATCTCATTTAAGAAAACGTAAGGTAGGTAAATTTGGTCTCCTTTCGGGTAAGCTATTTGATACTTTGCCCGATTGGAGACCCCTACATACCGAGATCATACATAGTAAATAAATGTAATTAGAAAATAAACACACAAGTAAACTAAAAGAACAATTATAAGAACGAAAATACAGAAAAGACACAATTCAATTACATATATAATAATAAAGCATGATCTCGTTTAAGCTAACGTAAAATAGGTATAGTTGGTCTCCTTTCGGGCAAGCTATTTGATACTTAACCCGATCGGAGACCCCTACATACCGAGATCATGCATAATAAACACATGCAATTAAAATATATACCCACGTAGACTAAAAGAACAATATAGAAATATACACGAAAAAAATAGATACAATTAAATAACATATATTAATAAAATATGATCTCAATTAAGCGAACGTAAGGCAGGTAAAGTTGGTCTCCTTTCGGGTAAGCTATTTGATACTTTGCCCGATTGGAGACCCCCGCATACCGAGATCATACATAATAAATATATGTAATTAGAAAAATGAAAACAAGTAAACAAAAGACACATGAACAAAGACTAAATATACCAAGTTAAAATACACATAATTACACAATATGAACACATTTAAGACGAACGTAAAATAGGTTGAGTTGATCTCCTTTCGGGTCGTGCTATTGGATACTCGACCCGATCGGAGACCCTGGGAACATATTTTGCAAATATGAATAATTAAAAATGGTAAAAAAGAAAAGAAGAACTAATAATTAAATGATTTTACAATGTCCCTACAGAAATACACTAAAAGCCAAAGTCGACTCGGCTGAGGATTTTGTCCCTCATGCTTCTAAGCCTCGGACAAAGGTTCGAGTTAGCGCAATGTCTTGCGTCTAACTTGGTCCGGAATTTGTCATTATGGCTGGTACAATTGACGCACTTAGCAGCAAAGGGATTGGCCTTGAGGGGGCAATGTTCGACGGTATGGGTGGTGGCAGCGCAATGAGCGCACGGTGAGATAGTGGAGTCGCATTTGCCTTTCAAATGCCCAAACTGTAGGCACTTGTGGCATTGGAGGAACGGGGAGAAGTTGTCCACGTGGACCCGCTGGTGATCCAGGCTCACCCTGACCATGTTCATCATGGTGAGATGGACTTGAGGGCGAGCGAGGAACACCGCGTTGTATAGTGTGGGCTTGTAGTTGTCGCGCTTAAAGCGAAGCCGTAAATCTTCCTCGTCCTTGATGATCTCCCTGAGCTCGCTGTTTTGCTCCTTCAAAATTCCTACGATGTCTTCCGATGGTACGTCTCTTGATATTCCCTTGAGAATGATCATCGGGCACAACTTGCGGGCGGGTTCAGCACTGACCTGATCGGAGTCCGACAAGCGCTTAAGTGTCTCTTCGCGCTGTTCTATTTTGTCGAATTCCACGCGTAGTTTTCCCTTGGAGACAGCCTGGACGCGTGCGGGCGCATAAGAAGAGGTCCTGAAGCTAATGCTCTTCTTAAACGCCTCGATACTGTCTTGTTTGCTTTTGACTGCGCATTTGGGAGTAATAATTATCGCTGGTTTGGAGTGATTCGCAAGAGGTTGAGGTGTAGGACCAGGTGCAGTTCGGCCCGGTATGGATGCAGGCATTCCTCGTGCCGCCTGAGAATAGGTACGCGCCTGCGATGTGATGAGGCTCTTCAGCTGAGCCATCTCCCCTCGGATCTCCTCACGAACGCACGCGACGATATCCTGGGTGAGATTGGCTGGCAATTGAACCTCTTGCGGACGGTTCGGCGGCATAACAGCTGATGGTGTTGCCGAAGTGGTTGGAGCGGCCGATGACGTTGCCGTTGCCGAGGAAGAGGACACTGAAGACAGCAATCGGGTGGCCCGTCGGATTTCGTCGGCTGCCAAGCAGATGAAGCGCTTGTTGGCAGCCGTGACACTCTTCCCCTCGGTAACCGCCGTATTGATTGCCGTCACCAACCTCCCGACAACATCGGAGAAGGTTTTAAAATCCGCTACCTCCTCCGCGCAAGCAGGGAGGGGCGGAGTTCCGGTGTTGGGAGGAGGCATAGTTCGTGCCCTATCTATATTCGTCGCAAGTATGCCGATAACACTAAACACTAAAAAGTTATGACCCTCTAAAGTAAAAACAAGAAATAAACACGATTTTATCACTTAAAACTAAGATATTTAATTAACAGAGCAGCTTAAAATTAGAGTAGAAGTCCCTATTACACCGTACGGTGGTCCTATGCTATAATAAATCACTAAAACTATTTAAAAACCTACTATTAATAAAGTCCCATATACCAGACCAAGGCCTTTTACCTTGGTAATGATAATATGGGTGGGGGGGCGGGCGATTTTTTAAATTTTCTTGTCTCTAATCTTTCTGTTTCTTTGCAGGTACACGCGGCAGAGCTGCAGGAAGGTGTTCGAGGTGAAACAGCGAAAGAAATCGACAAGTTTGGCGGAAAAACTAATTAAAACACGTTAAAAACGCGTAAAATTGACACAAAGTTGAATTTTCAATGAAAAAGTGAAAATTTTACGTAAATTACAGGATCTAAAGACGAAACAATGAAGGGACACTAAAGACGCAATAGGGGAAGATATTTAAAGCTAGGAAAATAAAGTGTTTTCGCAGAAATAAAAATTTTTGATCGACGAAAATTCACAATGTATGACGGGGTATATCGATTTTTGGTAGGTAGTTATGCAATTTTTAAATTTTCTTGTCTCTAATCTTTCTGTTTCTTTGCAGGTACACGCGGCAGAGCTGCAGGAAGGTGTTCGAGGTGAAACAGCGAAAGAAATCGACAAGTTTGGCGGAAAAACTAATTAAAACACGTTAAAAACGCGTAAAATTGACACAAAGTTGAATTTTCAATGAAAAAGTGAAAATTTTACGTAAATTACAGGATCTAAAGACGAAACAATGAAGGGACACTAAAGACGCAATAGGGGAAGATATTTAAAGCTAGGAAAATAAAGTGTTTTCGCAGAAATAAAAATTTTTGATCGACGAAAATTCACAATGTATGACGGGGTATATCGATTTTTGGTAGGTAGTTATGCAATTTTTAAATTTTCTTGTCTCTAATCTTTCTGTTTCTTTGCAGGTACACGCGGCAGAGCTGCAGGAAGGTGTTCGAGGTGAAACAGCGAAAGAAATCGACAAGTTTGGCGGAAAAACTAATTAAAACACGTTAAAAACGCGTAAAATTGACACAAAGTTGAATTTTCAATGAAAAAGTGAAAATTTTACGTAAATTACAGGATCTAAAGACGAAACAATGAAGGGACACTAAAGACGCAATAGGGGAAGATATTTAAAGCTAGGAAAATAAAGTGTTTTCGCAGAAATAAAAATTTTTGATCGACGAAAATTCACAATGTATGACGGGGTATATCGATTTTTGGTAGGTAGTTATGCAATTTTTAAATTTTCTTGTCTCTAATCTTTCTGTTTCTTTGCAGGTACACGCGGCAGAGCTGCAGGAAGGTGTTCGAGGTGAAACAGCGAAAGAAATCGACAAGTTTGGCGGAAAAACTAATTAAAACACGTTAAAAACGCGTAAAATTGACACAAAGTTGAATTTTCAATGAAAAAGTGAAAATTTTACGTAAATTACAGGATCTAAAGACGAAACAATGAAGGGACACTAAAGACGCAATAGGGGAAGATATTTAAAGCTAGGAAAATAAAGTGTTTTCGCAGAAATAAAAATTTTTGATCGACGAAAATTCACAATGTATGACGGGGTATATCGATTTTTGGTAGGTAGTTATGCAATTTTTAAATTTTCTTGTCTCTAATCTTTCTGTTTCTTTGCAGGTACACGCGGCAGAGCTGCAGGAAGGTGTTCGAGGTGAAACAGCGAAAGAAATCGACAAGTTTGGCGGAAAAACTAATTAAAACACGTTAAAAACGCGTAAAATTGACACAAAGTTGAATTTTCAATGAAAAAGTGAAAATTTTACGTAAATTACAGGATCTAAAGACGAAACAATGAAGGGACACTAAAGACGCAATAGGGGAAGATATTTAAAGCTAGGAAAATAAAGTGTTTTCGCAGAAATAAAAATTTTTGATCGACGAAAATTCACAATGTATGACGGGGTATATCGATTTTTGGTAGGTAGTTATGCAATTTTTAAATTTTCTTGTCTCTAATCTTTCTGTTTCTTTGCAGGTACACGCGGCAGAGCTGCAGGAAGGTGTTCGAGGTGAAACAGCGAAAGAAATCGACAAGTTTGGCGGAAAAACTAATTAAAACACGTTAAAAACGCGTAAAATTGACACAAAGTTGAATTTTCAATGAAAAAGTGAAAATTTTACGTAAATTACAGGATCTAAAGACGAAACAATGAAGGGACACTAAAGACGCAATAGGGGAAGATATTTAAAGCTAGGAAAATAAAGTGTTTTCGCAGAAATAAAAATTTTTGATCGACGAAAATTCACAATGTATGACGGGGTATATCGATTTTTGGTAGGTAGTTATGCAATTTTTAAATTTTCTTGTCTCTAATCTTTCTGTTTCTTTGCAGGTACACGCGGCAGAGCTGCAGGAAGGTGTTCGAGGTGAAACAGCGAAAGAAATCGACAAGTTTGGCGGAAAAACTAATTAAAACACGTTAAAAACGCG
Organism: Hydriomena furcata; assembly: GCA_912999785.1. Lineage (NCBI taxonomy): Eukaryota > Metazoa > Arthropoda > Insecta > Lepidoptera > Geometridae > Hydriomena > Hydriomena furcata. Next base: position 14,848,836 of record OU538834.1, read on the forward strand.
TAAAATTGACACAAAGTTGAATTTTCAATGAAAAAGTGAAAATTTTACGTAAATTACAGGATCTAAAGACGAAACAATGAAGGGACACTAAAGACGCAATAGGGGAAGATATTTAAAGCTAGGAAAATAAAGTGTTTTCGCAGAAATAAAAATTTTTGATCGACGAAAATTCACAATGTATGACGGGGTATATCGATTTTTGGTAGGTAGTTATGCAATTTTTAAATTTTCTTGTCTCTAATCTTTCTGTTTCTTTGCAGGTACACGCGGCAGAGCTGCAGGAAGGTGTTCGAGGTGAAACAGCGAAAGAAATCGACAAGTTTGGCGGAAAAACTAATTAAAACACGTTAAAAACGCGTAAAATTGACACAAAGTTGAATTTTCAATGAAAAAGTGAAAATTTTACGTAAATTACAGGATCTAAAGACGAAACAATGAAGGGACACTAAAGACGCAATAGGGGAAGATATTTAAAGCTAGGAAAATAAAGTGTTTTCGCAGAAATAAAAATTTTTGATCGACGAAAATTCACAATGTATGACGGGGTATATCGATTTTTGGTAGGTAGTTATGCAATTTTTAAATTTTCTTGTCTCTAATCTTTCTGTTTCTTTGCAGGTACACGCGGCAGAGCTGCAGGAAGGTGTTCGAGGTGAAACAGCGAAAGAAATCGACAAGTTTGGCGGAAAAACTAATTAAAACACGTTAAAAACGCGTAAAATTGACACAAAGTTGAATTTTCAATGAAAAAGTGAAAATTTTACGTAAATTACAGGATCTAAAGACGAAACAATGAAGGGACACTAAAGACGCAATAGGGGAAGATATTTAAAGCTAGGAAAATAAAGTGTTTTCGCAGAAATAAAAATTTTTGATCGACGAAAATTCACAATGTATGACGGGGTATATCGATTTTTGGTAGGTAGTTATGCAATTTTTAAATTTTCTTGTCTCTAATCTTTCTGTTTCTTTGCAGGTACACGCGGCAGAGCTGCAGGAAGGTGTTCGAGGTGAAACAGCGAAAGAAATCGACAAGTTTGGCGGAAAAACTAATTAAAACACGTTAAAAACGCGTAAAATTGACACAAAGTTGAATTTTCAATGAAAAAGTGAAAATTTTACGTAAATTACAGGATCTAAAGACGAAACAATGAAGGGACACTAAAGACGCAATAGGGGAAGATATTTAAAGCTAGGAAAATAAAGTGTTTTCGCAGAAATAAAAATTTTTGATCGACGAAAATTCACAATGTATGACGGGGTATATCGATTTTTGGTAGGTAGTTATGCAATTTTTAAATTTTCTTGTCTCTAATCTTTCTGTTTCTTTGCAGGTACACGCGGCAGAGCTGCAGGAAGGTGTTCGAGGTGAAACAGCGAAAGAAATCGACAAGTTTGGCGGAAAAACTAATTAAAACACGTTAAAAACGCGTAAAATTGACACAAAGTTGAATTTTCAATGAAAAAGTGAAAATTTTACGTAAATTACAGGATCTAAAGACGAAACAATGAAGGGACACTAAAGACGCAATAGGGGAAGATATTTAAAGCTAGGAAAATAAAGTGTTTTCGCAGAAATAAAAATTTTTGATCGACGGTTAGGTTAGGTTAGGTTAGGTTAGGTTAGGTTAGGTTAGGTTAGGTTAGGTTAGGTTAGGTTAGGTTAGGTTCCACGAACCTCTAGGAATGGAGTTCCTACAGGCGCAGAGGTGATACTGCGACGTGGCGCGTCCCCGGGCTGCGGATAGGGGTAGCCGGTACCGAGTTCGGTACCGGTAACCGGTGTGTTGTTGCACACCGGCGCGGACAAAACACGAAGATAGGGAGGTAGGGGGTGGGGAAGGCTTCTCCGCGCGTCCCTTTGATTAGCAAAGGGCGCAGTGGATGAAGCAGGACGTGCTCGGTGAGCAACAGCCAACCGAGTAGGGAATAGAGGGGGTGCTCTATTGCCAGCGTCCAGGGTTAGGCAAGATGATGGATGTTACAAGATGAGGGATGGGTGCTCTTCCTGAAAGTCGGGTAGGTGTCTTGGCGACTCGATCGTGGTCGTCAAACATGATTGACTTGCCTTGGCACCAATTGCACGATTAGTAGGGAGTGAGGCCAACCAAGTGGGTGGGGTTAGAACACGGCTGATCCCACCCAGGGAGGGGCCCCCGCGACGGGGCACAGACTGGCGGCTTGGTGACTTCATCGTGGTTTTGGGCGATGCACTTGCCTAGCTGCCAGTTAATAGGAAGGTAGTGAGGCCTCTTATAGGCCTCCGTATGGAAGGGAATGGTAGATGAAGGTGGGAAGGTCTGCCGAGGGTGACGATGCGTCGATCAGTGAGTGGTTAACCCACCACTTGATCGACGAGTCGTCATCTCTGCGGTGGAGAATGTAAGGGATGGGAATGTGAGGTGATGGATGCAAGACGGGAATGGAGAGGAAGAAAACCTCAGTAAAAAATTACCAGCGGCAGGAGATCTGAGAGTGATGGGACGGTGTACGCACCGTCTCCGCAACTCTCCTCCTCCTGGCGATCATGCGATTGCCGGGAGCGAGGCCGCCGAGTGGGATCCTTTTGATCCCACTCTGGGATGGAGGGGAGGCGACAGTGGGTGCCTGCCCCTACACGGGATGGGGACTGGTGGCCGTTCTGGCTTTTGGCCTTGCCGCCAGTCGTGGAGCGGAGTTCGGCGTTGCCGACTCTGCTGTTTGGGTCCGTGAGTGGCTGAGGTGGGGGCTTCGGCTGCTCGCTTGTGGACCCCGGGAGGGCGATGGCACTTAAGTTAGTGCTGTCGTGAGCTCCGCGTACGTAGTGCGCGGGACCGGGCGTGGCAGTGGGTGTCATTCCCGGGACGATGCTCCTAGCAACGATGCGAGAGGGGCACCGGTGCGTTCCGTATGGAGATCCCGGAGCCCCTCGACATGCATTGAGGCTGGCCATCGGGCGTTTTAGTGAGTCGTCGAGCGCAGAGTGCTTGACAACCTCACATAACCTAGTTTGCCGCCCCTGGGCAAACTAGGTATCTGGTTGCAGATTTTACCGCCCGTAAAGCAAAAAAAAAAAAAAAAAAAAAGGTTAGGTTAGGTTAGGTTAGGTTAGGTTCCACGAACCTCTAGGGAGGGAGTCCCTACAGGCGCAGAGGTGTTACTGCGACGTGGCGCGTCCCCGGGCTGCGGATAGGGGGTCCCGGTGTGCCAATAGCGCTCGTTTACGAGCGATATTGGTACACCGGCGCGGACAAAACACGGGAGCGGAAGGTGGACTTCTCCGCGCGTCCCTTTGACTGAGCAAAGGGCGCAGTGGATGAAGTCAGGCAGAGGAAAGGAGTTCCTACTCTGTCGGCTCCGAGGAGGAGGCGGGCTCGGTTTGAGCTGCCTCGTGGGAGGATTTACCTTATGCTCCTCGCCTCATGTGGGTTGGGGTCGGGAGTGTAAGGTAAAGGGGCATGGTATGCCTGTGAGTCGGGTCCGGTGTGCACTAACCCTGCCTCCGGACAGGCAACTTTTGTTGCCACCGCTCGAAACTCGGTATCCTGCAAGCAGTGGCGGTCATGTCTCGTAGCTGTTTGTAGGACTGAGGGCCTTGGCTTAATCGCCCGGGCCGCGAGGAAGAATACCTCACTAAAAAATTACCCGAGGGTAGGCGGCGGTGCAGCGCAGGCTCAAAGCCCTTTTCAGGGCTTGGCCGGACGGAGTTCCGGTCGCTACTGCACCACCCGCTAGGAACCAGCCGACTCCTAGCGTGTATTAGGCTTCCCCGGCTACAGAGGGCACTGGCTGGGGTGACCGAATATTTCCCTCCTAATCGTGGGACTTAATATGGAACATTTAAAACAAAATAAAAATGACGTTGGTGGCCGTAGTGGCCGTAGTGGTAGAAAGAAGGAGTGTGGTGGCGCTTCTGTAAGCGACAGCGATGCTGGGGAGTCTTCCCATGTTGCTGTTCGTTCGCGGAGTCGCTCACCTATTGTGATCTTGGAGGACGTAATGCTGACGGCTTCGGGTAGAATGCCTGATCTGTCAGACACAGACTCGGATGGGAGCCTCCTGTCGGTGGCTTCCGGGGTGTCATCGCCCGGAAAGAGTCGCTTCTGGAGGAAGCGACTAAGAGAGGAATGCGGCGATGATGGTGACAGCGCGGGGCCGATAAAAGTTCCGGTGGCGGGGAGAGGGCCTGGTCGTCCCCCCACTACGGGAAAATATGTCGGCCTGGCTAAAGCCCAGGCGGAGCTCAACGCAGCCAAGGCTGAGGAGCTCAGGCTGAACGCCGAGATGGAGATGGTCGAGGAGGAGAAGCGGAAGAGGGAGGCGAGAGCCACCTTATTCCGCAAATCCCCAGATGTGATGGTCGTTGGCGACGAAGGAAGCCAGGAACCATCAGATCTGGCGAGGATCGTGTCGGATGCCGTAGGGACCATTTTAAAGGTCGCTACGTCATCCGGCCATTTAAAGGGCACGTACGTTCGTGCCCTTAAAGAAGCGGCGGAGGCCATCAAAGTCTCCTTTGAGGAGCAAAGGTCGCGCTCCATGACGGAGGAGGTCGCCCGTCTGGAGGCGACGAATTTGAAGCTCACACGGGAGCTAAAAGAGGTCCGAAAGGAAATGGCCCAGCTTCGTCAGCTGGTGCAACGGCCGACCGCGACCCCAGTGCCAACTCCGGCCCCGGCGGTCGATGAGATAGTGCGCGCTGTCATGGACCAATGCGGGTCCATGGTCAACGCGCGCTTCGAGGGGCTTAAAGACCGCCTCTTGCCGGAGAAACGTCTGCGACCACCACTGGCCGCAGACAATAAGAAGGCGAGTGCAAACGCCGCGACCGCGGCGACCTCTACTCGGGCTCCTTCCCCTCCTCTGGTGACTACAGCCACCACGAGTGGAGCAGCCCAGAGTGCCAAGGGGAAGGGGAAGGGGAAGAAGGCGAAAAAGGAGGCGGTCAGGGAGCCTCGGCCTTTTAAACCTGCCCCTGAATCAATGGACGAGGGATGGAGCAAGGTCGTGCGAAAGGGCACCAAAGCAGCCAAAGCCGCCCAAGCTCCCAAGGCAGCGGCGGCAAAGCCTGCCAAGGTGCCCGTTGCGCGACCTGTGCGCAAACTACCGAAGTCTCCTACCTCAGCAGCGGTGATCCTAACCCTGCAGCCGGAGGCGGTCAAAACTGGGGTCACCTATGCCCAGGTGCTTTCCGATGCCAGAGAGCGCATCGATTTGAAAGCACTGGGCATAGAGGGGGTTCGATTCCGGACCGCCGCCACTGGAGCCCGGGTGTTGGAGATACCGGGGGCTGCGAGTGCGGAGAAGGCCAACTCCCTAGCTAATAAGTTTAGGGAGACCTTCAGTGGCGATCTCGTCCGAGTCACACGCCCCGAGAAGTGCGCAGAGATGCGCCTCTCGGGTCTCGATGACTCGGCTACGAAGGAGGATGTCGCAGCCGCCGTTGCAAAAGTGGGTGGCTGCTCCGTAGAGTCCCTAAAGGTCGGCAATATTGTCCGGCCACCTGGGCGTCAAGGGACAGTATGGCTGAGCTGCCCCATTGCTGCGGCGAAAAAAGCCTCTGCCGGTCGAATCTTGGTAAACTGGGTTTCGGTGTCCGTCAGGGTACTGGAGCCCAGGCCCCTCCAATGCTACCGATGCTTGGAGGCCGGGCACATGGGGGCGAAGTGCCTGAATGCAGAGGACCGCAGTGCCCTCTGTTACCGTTGTGGCAAGCCTGGACACAAGGCGGCACAATGCGAGGCTGAGCCGCACTGTCCGGTGTGTGAAGCCGCCGGACAGAAGGCCGACCATCGAGTTGGAGGCAAGGCCTGCAAAGGCTCGGCCTCCAACAAGGCCAAAAAGGCGAACAAGAGGGCTGGCGTAGGCTTCACGGCCCCCTCGCAGCCATCGACGCGCCCAGAAGCGCGAGAGGAGGATCGGATGGACTCTAATTAGTATGGCCATCCGATTCCTCCAGGCGAACATCGGCGGCTCCGCCAGGGCTCAGGATCTCCTGTTTCAGAGCCTGGCGGAGTCGTCGACACAAATCGCAGTGGTCACCGAGCCCTACCTGATCCCATCCCGGGATAACTGGGTGGGGGACCGGGAGGACTTGGTGGCCATCACAACATGCGGTGGTTCCCTGCCCTTCGAAAAAATAGCGAAGGGCAGGGGATGTGTGCTGGCCACTGTGGGCGGCAGACAGGGTATGGTGGTGATTGGGGTGTACTGTTCCCCAAACCGGACCCTAGAGTACTTCGAGAGAGTACTCGCCGAAGTCGGGGTCCTGGCGGGAGCAGTATGCCCCAGTCCCTTGTTGGTTGCTGGGGATTTTAACGCCAAGTCTACCGCGTGGGGATCCCCAGCAACCAACGCGAGAGGGGAGGTACTGGAGGAGTGGGCGGCGTCCCTTGGCCTCCAAATCCTTAACAGAGGCAACGAGAACACGTGCGTGCGACGGAATGGGGGGTCCATAGTGGACATAACGTTCGCTTCCCCCTCCGTCGCATGCCGTGTTCTGGATTGGAGAGTGGAGACGGATGTAGAGACGCTGTCAGACCATCGGTACATCCGATTCAGCGTCTCTGCATCCACAGGGCAGTCTCCACCCCCGGTAGTTGCCGACCGGGGCATTCGGTGGTCGCTTAGGAAGCTGGATAAGGAGGTGGCTTCCGAGGCGGCCATAGTGGAGGCCTGGGTGTCTGGCCCGGACATGGGGGACGTAGATGCCGCAGCAGAGAGACTGGGGGAGTCACTTGCGCGGATCTGCGACGCCTCCATGCCACGGGTCAAAACCACGTCGCCGCCCCGGAACATCTACTGGTGGAGGCCGGGGCTTCGGCACCTCCGCGAAGCCTGCGTCGCTGCGAGGCGGCATTACTCCCGCTGCCGCCGCTGGATGAGACGGGACGAGGAGGAGGAGCGCGAACGCTACGCTGACTACAGAGCCGCCTGTACTGAGCTACAGGTGGCCATAAAGGAGGCCAAAGAGTCAGCGTGGCGCGAGTGGCTGGAGTCCCTCGACCGGGATCCTTGGGGGCGCCCATACAAGTCGGTGACGGCAAAACTCCGTCCATGGGCCCCCCCAATCACTGCGACACTCGAACCGCAGCTTCTCGGTCGAGTGGTGGCGAGCCTCTTCCCCCAAAGAGAGGCGTGGAGCCCGCCCCCCATGGCGCTTGGGCTGAGGCCGTCGGACCAGGTGGAGGAGGAGGTTCCGCCGGTATGCGAGACGGAGCTCCGGGAGGCTGTTTTGAGACTACGGTCTAAAAACACAGCTCCCGGACCAGATGGCATACCGGGCCGAGTACTGGTTCAGGCCACAAAAGCGCTCGGTGGAGGGATAGGGGCACTCTTTTCAGAGTGCCTAGCGCAGGGCCACTTTCCGCAGTGCTGGAAACGCGGAAAGTTGGTCCTGTTGCGGAAGAGCGGGCGCCCAGTTGACTCCCCGTCGGCCTACCGCCCCATCGTGCTGCTCGGCGAGACGAGCAAGCTCTTTGAGCGAGTTATTGCTGCTCGTCTCGTCCGGCACCTAATCGAGGTGGGGCCAAACCTCAGTGACGGGCAGTTTGGGTTCCGCCACGGCCGCTCGACCGTAGACGCAATAGGGAGGGTGCGGGAGCTCGCGGATGAGGCGGTCTCTAGGGGTGGGGTGTTGCTGGCAGTGTCGCTAGACATAGCGAATGCCTTCAACACCTTGCCCTGGGAGACCATATTGGAGGCCCTCAGATACCATAATGTTCCAAGGTACCTGAGGGAGACTGTAGCGAGCTACTTCTCTAATCGGGCCGTGATTTATCCGGCCCGGGAGGGGGAGTGGCAGGAGAGAAAAATGACGTGCGGTGTTCCACAGGGATCGGTCTTAGGACCGCTCCTGTGGAACATCGGGTACGACTTTGTGCTCCGCGGGCAAAATTTATGGGGGATCGGCGTCGTATGTTACGCCGATGACACCCTCGTAACAGCCCGCGGAAAGTCCTACAGGGAGGCAGCCATCTTGGCCACGGCGGGAGTAGCCCAAGTAGTGCGTAGAATACGACTACTTGGGCTGGAGGTGGCCCTGGAGAAATCCGAGGCCCTAGTTTTTCACGGGCCCCGGAACGCTCCTCCGAGTGGGCGGAATGTGACTGTGGGAGGAACTTCTATCGCCGTCGGGTCGACGATGCGGTACCTTGGCCTTGTCCTCGACGGCCGATGGAAGTTCGAAGAGCACTTCCGGCAACTGGCTCCCAAGCTGGTGGCCTTTGCCGGAGTGCTCGGGAGTTTGCTCCCAAACGTGGGAGGAGCGAGCGTTTCGTGCCGTCGCCTGTACGCCGGTGTGGTGCGCTCCAAGGCGCTGTACGGAGCGCCTATATGGGCAAACACCCTGACCGCGACCGTCCAGACCCTGCTGCGACGTCCGCAGCGGGTCATCGCGAACAGGGTGGCCCGAGCGTACCACACCGTCTCTTTTGAGGCGGCGTGTTTGCTGGCCAGCACTCCGCCGTGGGATCTCGAAGCCGAGGTCTTAGCGGCGGTGTACTGGCGCAGCTTGGAGAGGAAAAGGAGTGGAGGCTGGCCAATGCCTGAAGAGATCAGGCGGTGGAGAGCGGAAGGCCGCGAGGACCTCTTCAGACATTGGTCAGAGAGACTGGAAACCCCGACTGCTAGCCGGGATGTCGTGGCTGCGATTCGACCCGTTCTTAAAGAATGGGTCGATCGTCGCCACGGCGCGCCGACGTTCCGCTTGGCGCAGATCCTCTCGGGACATGGTTGTTTCGGGAGGTATCTGTGCCAAGTGGCACGACGTGAGCCGACAACGATGTGCCACCACTGCGGGGCGGCGGAAGACACGGCGCAGCACACCCGCGCCGTGTGCCCCGCATGGTCTGCACAACGCGCAGAGTTGTCGGCGGAAGTAGGGGGGGATCTATCGCTATCGGCCATTGTTAAAGCAATGACCGATAGCGAAAGAAACTGGAGGGCGGTCACCGGCTTCGCGGAGTCGGTGATGCGGGAGAAGGAGGCGGCGGAAAGGGACCGAGAGGACGACACCCTCTCGGATCCCATGCGCCGAAGGCGCGTTGGTCGTAGGCGGCTGGCTTATGCCGGCCGCATACTACCGTAAATGGGGACCTTCGGGTAATAGATCGGGGGATCTATTGCCTGACCTGAGAGGTCCCGGGCTGTAAGGCACCTCGTCCTGTGTTCCGAGGTGCCTTAAGCGGAGAAAGGGGGGAGGGATTTAAACTCCTCCCAGGGAAGGGCCCAAACGGGCAACCGCTGAGGGAGTTGCGGATGCGCTAAGCGATCCCGCGACTCCCCTCACTCTGCGGAGATGAGGAACACCCCAGGTTTTTAGTGGGTATACTGCCTTTTTCAAGGCGGGACTCCCACATAACCATTCGGCCCCCCGGTCGAATGGTACCTATAAAAGGTTTTCCTGGGTAACCAAAAAAAAAAAAAAAAAAAAAGGTTAGGTTAGGTTTTTTTTTTTTTTTTTTTTTTTTTTTGCGCCATCTGAAAAATAAATGGCGCCACGTAGTCCCTCTATAAGAATACAGAGCCTTTTTCTATCTAGGCTTTTTACATTCTTACTTAATTTATATTTTACCAGGGTAGGAAAGGAAGAAGGTAGGATAGAATAAGTTTTTCACCTACTTATCAATTTTTTTTTTTGTTTCTTACTTAAGTTTTTCTTATTTATCCCTAATTTTGCACAATTTTTATGTTTACTTTCTATTTCTAATTTTACATGATATTAGATTGTTTCGTAGATATAAATTTGTATATCAGCATTTTTGCTTATTAATTACTATTTCTTATTTACTAGCTTACATATTATTTATCATATTTTAGACTTTTTACACAAGGATTGCATGTTTTACTTAGTTTAGTTTTTCTTATCTAATAATACATTTGGCTTACTTATATCTACTTTCGTTAATGTTACATACAGTTTTATTAATTTTTATTAGTATATTTCGGTTATAGTATATGTCCCTAATTTTACACAAAATTTTATGTTTACTTCTATTTCTAATTTTACATGAGGTTAGGTTAGGTTAGGTTAGGTTAGGTTAGGTTAGGTTAGGTTAGGTTAGGTTAGGTTAGGTTAGGTTAGGTTAGGTTAGGTTAGGTTAGGTTAGGTTAGGTTAGGTTAGGTTAGGTTAGGTTAGGTTAGGTTAGGTTAGGTTAGGTTAGGTTAGGTTAGGTTAGGTTAGGTTAGGTTAGGTTAGGTTAGGTTAGGTTAGGTTAGGTTAGGTTAGGTTAGGTTAGGTTAGGTTAGGTTAGGTTAGGTTAGGTTAGGTTAGGTTAGGTTAGGTTAGGTTAGGTTAGGTTAGGTTAGGTTAGGTTAGGTTAGGTTAGGTTAGGTTAGGTTAGGTTAGGTTAGGTTAGGTTAGGTTAGGTTAGGTTAGGTTAGGTTAGGTTAGGTTAGGTTAGGTTAGGTTAGGTTAGGTTAGGTTAGGTTAGGTTAGGTTAGGTTAGGTTAGGTTAGGTTAGGTTAGGTTAGGTTAGGTTAGGTTAGGTTAGGTTAGGTTAGGTTAGGTTAGGTTAGGTTAGGTTAGGTTAGGTTAGGTTAGGTTAGGTTAGGTTAGGTTAGGTTAGGTTAGGTTAGGTTAGGTTAGGTTAGGTTAGGTTAGGTTAGGTTAGGTTAGGTTAGGTTAGGTTAGGTTAGGTTAGGTTAGGTTAGGTTAGGTTAGGTTAGGTTTTTTTTTTTTTTTTTTTTTTTTTTTGTTTCCTAGTTGGCCTACCGTCTACCCGCTGAGGGGTAGCCTGCGAGCTACTAAGCCTATCTATGCTTCCTCTGACTTGTGTCAAGAGTCTTTTTCTATCTCTACAGTCACTCTTATCTTACTTTCATGCTTCATTCCTGATCTTTCTTTCACTCTTCATCTTTCATGGTTAGGAGGACAATAAGTTATTCAGGGCCCTACTCTTTTATTTTATTTTCTTTCCAAAAAATTCTTAGTGCTAGTTACATTTTGCTTATTACATATTACAGGGTTCTATTACTAATTAGTCTGCTTAAATGCTAATTTACATGTTTTATGGTTCACTCTACATACTTTCTTTTATTATATCTACCTCTTACATTTTACATTTTATTTTTAAACTAATATTTTTATTTTACACATTTAACTACATTTGCCTTTTGACTTGCCCGTTTTTACTATCTACTTTTAATGCTTTTGCTGTACACACATATATCCAAATATGTTGTCAGCAGAATTTATTTATCAGTTTTGTTTCTCTCTATTGCAGTTTTTGCCACCACTAGACAGTAGTCCAGGAAAATGCTCCGCTCTCTCTCATTTCCCATCAGTTCGCTTATGCTCTTTTTGTCTATTTTCGTGTTCAATTTCTGTGTCACGTCGTGTCGTTTTCTAGAGTTTACGGGGCAATCTAAGATCAGGTGCAGTATAGTTTCTTCCGAGTCCGGATCGCAGATGCACGATGGACTCTCCTTGCACTTGAACCTGTGCAAGTACTCGGAGAATCCACCGTGCCCCGTTAGTATCTGGGTCAGAGTTCCCTCCACTGGCCCGATCTTCCTCATGATCTTGTAAGCCTTAACGACATCTGGCAAGAATGCTTTGGTTGTTGATGCCGTTTCCCCGGATTGGTATCTCCGGTTCCATTCGTCAATCGTGTCCTTCCGAATCTGTCGTTTGGCGAATGAAACCGGGCACGCGTCGTAATATGGTCTAGTCTTTGACCTAGTGGCCGCCTCTTTCGCCAACTCGTCCGCTCGTTCGTTCCCCGCAAATCCGGCATGGGCTTTGATCCAGAACAGGGTGACTTCTTTGTTCTTCCTCTTGCATACCGCAAGATTCCTCCGGATCTCAGTAGCCATGGGGTGCACAGTGGATAGATTCCTTAGCGTCTCAAGCGACGATCTGGAATCGCTGTACACCCCATAGCTACTTTCAGATCTTTTGAGAATCCCGCGGGTTGCTTCCAGGATAGCCAAGAGTTCTGCCTGGTATACTGTGCAGTAGGACGCTAGCTTAAATTTTCGGGATCCGGTTTCCGCTGCATCGTTCCAAATGGATAGAGCAGCACCTACTCCCCCGTCAATTTTGCTACCGTCCGTGAAGATCCGTACTGCTTGCTTGTTGTTCTCGTTTAGTTGCTCGGCAGTATCCAGGCAGTAGAACTCCAGTTCTTGTTTTTCAGCCGGATGCGGGGTGCTGCTATAGCTGGTCATCTGCTCAAGTTCCCTGTCTGCCAGTGCCGCCGGTCTCGCAAATCCCTTTTTGGCCTTATACAGAGCGGCTGCTTCCTGTATCCGTAGGTCAAGGGGAAGTAATCCGGTCATCGCGAGTGCGGCGTTCAGGGAGACCGTCTTATAGGCTTTGCTGAGACGCTGAGCAAAGCCTCTTTGGACTACGTTCAGCTGTCTCCGCACTCCTATTTTTTGTGCAGCGGGAGCCCATACACTTGCTGCATAGAGCACCACAGGCTCTACGCAAGCCGTGTATATTGTTCGGATGATTTCCGGATGGAGACCCCAGCTGATCCTGGCTGCTCGTGATAGCTGCTTGAAGACATTCAACGCCTTTATGCAGGTGTTCGCAACATGGCTATTGAATGTCATCTTGTCATCTATCACGAGCCCCAGGATCTTAATCTCCCTGGACATGCAAATGTCGATCCCGCCCATGGTCAGGTGTGGGGTGTCGTATTTTAGCCTGTTAGTTAGTAACATCGCACAGGTTTTATGCGGAGCAAATTTCAGTTTGTTACGAACACCCCACCCCCGAACATACTCGAGAGCGGCATTTGCACGTCCTTGAATCTCCAGCGCGGAATCACCGTCAAACACTATGGCTACGTCGTCGGCGAATGCTTGGCAGTATTCGCCATTTTCTCGCAATCCTTTCAGGAGGGGGTCGAGGAGGAGGTTCCATAGTATCGGGCCGCCAATTGAACCCTGTATACAGCCTTTTGTCGTTTTCCTGTAGACCTCTTGTCCTGCGAATCTCACCCTCACCCCCCTATCCTCCAGGTAGGAATCTATCAGTCGTCTGGTGTTTACCGGACACTTTGCCTCCGCCAGACGGACCCGTATAGCTGGCCACCATGCACTGTCGAAGGCGCCCTCTATGTCAAGAGATACCAGTACCACAAGTTTTTTCTCTTTAATCTTCTCGCGGATGTGAAGTGTTAAGGCGTAGAGGGCGTCTTCGGTGCTTCTCTGGGGCATGAATCCGTACTGGCATTGGCTGATGTTCGGGACGAGGTGCCATTTCAGTCTTGTCATGACCATCTTTTCCAGGACTTTTCCTAGTACCGGCAATAGTCCTATAGGTCTGTATGACTTTGGTGCCGTGTAATTGTCTTTTCCTGGCTTTCTGAGTACTACGACAGTAGCCTCTTTCCATGCGGTTGGGAAAAGACCCAACTCTAAGCATTTGTTTGCCAGTGCCAGGAAAAGTCCCGGATTCGCGTCAACTGCCCGTTTGCAAATGTCGGCGGTGAGACCATCCGACCCTGGTGCCTTCTTGGGGTTGAAGCCATCGACGGCGGCTTTCAGTTCCACGAGGGTAAATGGTGGATCATGGTTGTCATCATGCTCCGTGCCATTTACTTGCCCAGCCAGCTCTCTGGTCCGTCGATGCTCTTCGTTGTCATCCTCCATTCTGTCCTCTGGGTAGAAAGTCCCCGCCAACAATTCAGCGGACTCCTTCTGGTCCAGCATCTTCCCATCTGCCATCAGCGGCAGGTCTTCTTGCCTTTTCCCCGTATTTTTTAGGACCCTGTATATCCCTTCCCACATGCCTTCCCTTTCCTGCTTTCCACAGAAACTCTTCCAGCTTTCAATTGCGTCCCTTGTAGCTCTTTTTTCATACTGTTCTTTTTCCTCCAGGTACTCAGCGATGACCTTCATTCTCCTCCTCGGCGCTGCGCAGCGGATTCTCCTCTTCATGGTAAGTACTCTTCTTTTCAGGTTCGCGAGTTCTTCAGACCACCAGGGTAAGTTCAGTTTATCTATTTCTTTCTTTTTAGGTAAGGTTTCTATGCATGTTTTACTAATTGTTTCTATATATTTATTTACTGCTTGATCTAATTTTGCTTTACTATCTAAGTTATCTATTGCCTCTACTGTTATGTTATTTGCTTCTACTAACTCGGTCAGTTTCTCATGAAACTGAACCCAGTTAGCTTTTTTAGTGTTAAAGATTCTTGTTGTCCTTTTTATGCTAATTCCCTTTGACTTTTTCAGCTTCAGCTTAAAAAGGATGGCGTTGTGATCTGAACTTACCATGGCGTCTTCAACTCTCCAGTCCTCAACCATGTCGAGCATTTCCGTTTTACAAGCCGTTACGTCAACATGACTTTTTATCAGCTTTCCGCTTCTCACAACTTCAAAGGTCGGTAAATCTCCATCGTTCAGTACCTGGAGGCCCATCTCTTCGATAGTTCCTGCCATATTCTCTCCCCTGTTATCAATTTTGTCGCTTCCCCACCAGGGACTCTTCGCGTTGGAGTCTCCCCCGATCAGCAATCTCGGTGTTGCGAAATAGCGCTCGATGGCCCTAAGCTGCTCCAGGTATGGCTCGATCGGCGCTGGATCCGGCTCAAAGTAGTATGAGATGGCGACGATCTCCCATGCCTCAGTCTTGATTTTTACCACAACGATGTTATTTGTGGTAAGATTCGGGTATTGGATTACGTCGAGGTCTCCGTCAAATACGGCAATTGCTGCTTTGACGGGTCCCTCGGCCTGACAGTGGCTTTGGTAGATCCTCGCCCCCCCATAGTTCTTCATCCGTTTAATGGCACCGACGTAGGGCTCCTGGAGCAGTGCAAAGGCGATCTTGCGCTTTTCCGCTTCAACCATCATCTCGTCTGTAGCTACTCTCATTCTTCTGAGGTTGACTTGTGCTACGGCGTACATTTTTTGGCGATCGGAGGTTACTGCAGGGGTGCCTTTAGCAGTAGGCTATGGAGGACCTGGCTAGGGCCTCCCATTTTCGCCTCACCGGGCATGCTCTATCGAAGGCATTATGTTCCAGGCTATTTATTCCCGCTTTCTTGCAGTTGCAGCAAGTCGGCTGCATTCCGGTGAGGGCCTCATCGCACTGGTCTTTCTTGTGGGGACCTCCACAGTGGCAGCACTTCTCTACCCCTTCGGTGCAGAACCGCCTGCCGTGCCCGTAGCCAAGGCAGAGCGAGCACTGCACCAGGGGCGATTGGTCCGCCACTCTGACGTGTTGAATGTCGATGCGGAGGTGGCCCACATCTATCATCATTCTCCAGATGTGCGGTGAGACCCTCATCACCACATGATGTGCGAGTGGGTTTCGGGCTTTTCTTTTGTACGCAATCTCTAGTTTTCCTCCTATAGCTATCTCTTTGTTCTGGTTCCTGATGGCCGTGATGATGTCCTCGTCTGAGTTGTACTTCATCACGTCCATCAGTATAACCAGAGGGTCCTTGTTCTTTATGTCCTCCACGTTTAGCTCCTTTCCATAGTTCTTTATTCTTTCCTTAACCATGTTTCTGTCCTTCTCTGTTTTGCAACCCATGATAATTTTCCCATCCTTTGCCTTCCTTACTCTTTCGATTGCTAAGTCACCGTCCTTTGCCCTAACTACCTTTCTTATTCTCTCTAATACTTGCTCTCCAGTCTCTTCTCCGTTCTGGGCTGTCACGACTATCGAGTGTAGCGCCGGTCTCACCCCGGGGTGATCCTTGGGTGGTTCCGCCGCCACACTCGCATAGCTGCGTGACTCCTGGACCTCCCTGAACTTCTCCAACTCAGTCTTGAGTTTTACCATTTCCTCGCTATTTTGGTCTATCTTTTTTGTGTGTTCATCGAGCTTTCTTAAGAATTCCCTCTCCTTTTTGTCCCTTTCGGTTTCCGTGCCTTCTCTCTTCTTCTCGTCCCTTTTCTTCTCCTCCTTCCTCTTCTCCTCTTCCCTCCTTTTGTCCTCTTTCTTATCCTGTTCTGTCTCTTTCCCTTTTTGTTGGGTGCCTGACTTTGCGGCTTTTAGGTCTTTTTCTAATTTTTTGTTGCTCGCATCCATCTCCTTTAGCAGTTCGAATAGTCTATCGGCAGATTGCAGCACCACTACTTTTATCTCCGTCTTGGTGTTTCGCGACGTCCCTAAGTGGGTTTTAAGTTTTGTAAGACAATGTTTGCCTTCGAGCACTTTGCTTGCACACTTTTTCGGCGGGCTCTTCACCGCCTCAGTCGAGTGCCTCCGCACAAGTTGCGCTACGATACCCTCATGGGGTGTTGTCTGTGAGGATGTTGTCGGAGGTTCCGATGAGAGGTCTATTGAAGTGTCCGCTGAATTCGTGTGTTGCGCCAGAAGCACTGTCTTGTCGAGGACAGCTGGTCCCACTTCTTGGGGCTGTTCGACGTCCACACTAAGGTCGACCAAGAGGGTCTCTTCTGGATTGGATGTGGAAGGTGGAGGGGTTCTTGGGCAGGCGTACATCTTCCTGTCCACTGTCTGTTGCGGCAAAAGCGGATAGAGGAAACGTCAATAATGTAGGTCAACTAGTAGTACGTATATCTCGGTGTAAAGGGCCGAAGTCAATTGGCAATTAAATAATTTAGAATAACAGTGTAATTATAATTGCAAGTTCTTATAAAACTAAACACAGAATAACAACAATCACACGGTTAAATAAAGTTTAAAATAAAATAACAATGCCTAGATATGGAGCTCTAGGTAGAGTCAAGCTCTATGTTGCCGGATAGTCCTGCCGGCGAACTGTCGGATGTAAAAAGTCCCGTTCGAGTCCGGGCCTAAGTCAAAGAGGTACGAGCTTTTTTTTTTTTTTTAAAAAACACACGTGCTGAGGTAGGTACCACTCTATTTTATTTAATATGTTCTTTTTTATTTCAGATGGCGTCTTCGGTTCAACACCTGCACAACTATGGGGCACTCGCGGATGGTGTAACGAGGTAAGTAATGGTAAGTATAAGGTAATTTTTTATATAGAGTAGGGCTCTACCTCAGAGGTGATAGGTTTTTTAGCAATTAGGGTTAGGTAGGTACAGAATACCAGGCTACTGGTATCTGTAAGTCAAAATTAGAGAAAAGTCAAGGTAAAAAGTTTTCTACTCTACGTAGAGTCGTTCTTAGTTAACACAGGGATAGGCCTAAAAATTTCCTATACAGTCGAAAAAGTTACATTAAGATAGGACCACTGGTTAGGGAGTAGCGGAGCCTTCAAATTTTCCAATATGGCGTCCAAGATGGCCGCCAGAGAGGGGCAAATTTTTAAAGGTCCGCTTCTTCCCCAATTTTGGTCGTAGAAGATTGCGGTTTTGGGCGCTCGCGGTATTCTCGGCGTTTCCTACCTCTTGCCGATGTCAAAATTAAGATTTAGGTCAAAGCCCTAAAAAGGGCGTGTCTATGTGCTTTCGGCTAGAGGAGGTTCCGACGATGGCACCTACGAAAACCCCAACTCGCTACTAGTGCTAGGTCCCAAGTTATTTAAGTTTAAGTAAAACCAAGATGGCGGCCAAAATGGCCGTCCCTGATCTAACTTTGGCCCCCCTTGACCTAAGTGGTCTGTGTTTGGGCTTGTTTAAAAGGTCTTTAAAAATGCAGTTCAATGAAAATATCTAAAATAAAATTAACAAGCCCCCCGATTTTTAAAATACAAAAAACCCCTAAAATTGTACAAAACTATTAATAAACAGTTCAAAAATCACTTGTTTTACACGGGAAAAAGCTAAGAATACTTAAAATTACTTCTAGGATCTAAATAAATTATAATATTAATTCTAACTACACTACAAATGGTACCTCGTGGCGACCTTGAAAATTGAAAATTAAATTACTGAAAAACTAGCTGATAAAGGTGGCCTGAAATTTTGCACCCGGGTAGAGGACCTGGATGCCAACACTATACGAATTTAAAATTTATATGTTACAGATTTATTTTAAAAGTTATTCAAGTTTAAAAATTGCAAAATTTTGAAAAATCCCTAAAATGGTGTAGACTTAGCTTTTTGAAATTTTCTAAGTGCCTCCCGAATCAGCGCCTTGGTGTCCTTAAGATGGGGTCTCCAGATGGTGTCCAGCGGCACGGGGTCACTGACCTCGTGACCACGTGGTTTTTGTTTTTTTGCCGATTACTCCGCACTCCTGTGCGGGAAAAATCGGCAAATGGTGTCAGGTGAAGGGCGTCCAAGGGGGCTTCCAGAAGGCAGTTTAAAAAGTGGGGGTCGTCGCTGCCAATCCTGAGTTATTCGCGTTTGAAGTTTCCAATTTGAGGTTAAAATCACCTTTTTGCGAATAACTCGGTCGAAACTTCACTCAGCGATGCGCGGTTTTCACGGTCGTGTGCGCCTTTAGAATGCGCTTCTTCCGGTATATAACACGGGTATATTACACTTAAAAAACCGTTTTTCGCGATTATTTTGCTGCGGAGCGACTTGGATTCGTGGCGGTTTCGACTGCGGATGGCCACAGACTGTGGTTAGGTTAGGTTAGGTTAGGTTAGGTTAGGTTAGGTTAGGTTAGGTTAGGTTAGGTTAGGTTAGGTTAGGTTAGGTTAGGTTAGGTTAGGTTAGGTTAGGTTAGGTTAGGTTAGGTTAGGTTAGGTTAGGTTAGGTTAGGTTAGGTTAGGTTAGGTTAGGTTAGGTTAGGTTAGGTTAGGTTAGGTTAGGTTTTTTTTTTTTTTTTTTTTTTTTTTTTTTTTTTTTTTTTTTTTTTTTTTTTTTTTTCCTACCTGTATCGTCACTTTTTATTATGTGACGGTTTAATCTAATCTAATTACTACTACTTTTCACAAGTGTCTTAGTTTAACATGCTTTTAAGTCACAAGTCTGACTTAATTTATCTATTTCCTATTATAACTAATTTATTCTTTTTTTTTTTTTTCTAGGATAGAGAGCTCTGAAGAAGCTCACTCCTCCTTGTGCTCACTCCTTCATTTCAATGCTTTCTATTTCTCTCATTTTAAAATTTTATATTTCCTGAGTAATGTATGTATGTATGTTATGTTTCATTATTTTTATATTTATACCGTTAATATATTATATTTACTTTTGCTATTTCTTCATGACATTCATACATTATTCATACTATAGGGAAGTAAGTTTTTCACTTAATATCTAAAGGGTTCATTTAATCAATTATAATCTTATTAACTATTATTAGTACACACATTTTTATACATTCCATTTTCATATAACAATAATCAATTTAACTTAATTGCTACAGACAGTTTTATTTTATTATTTGTGAGCACAAGTATTTATCACAACACAAACATTAATTTTTTATAACATGCAGATAATTATTATGACAGGTATTTCATATTATATTATTATTACAAATCAATTTTCAAAGTCCAAAATTAAACAAAATGATAAATGCATTTACTATTTAGGTATCAAAATTCTAATAAATATAAATCAAAAGGCCAAATTTTCCGACCTTCAGGTATGAATATCCCAAAAGTCAAAAACTTCATCATTCAAACTAGCAGGTGGTACTCCCATTAGCTCTAGCTGCAGATCGAACCACTCGCTCCGCATATTTTAAGAATTCACTGCGATAGTCGTTGTCCCCGACAAACTTGCTATAATTACTACTACATATATCTAAACTAAACCTAGTACAAAGTTGTTGGCGCCAAGCGCCATACCTGGGACAGTCGTCAAGAAGGTGGGGCACAGTCTCCGGTGTAACCGAGTCGCAGATGCAGCACGAAGTTGTTGAGAGCTTGAAACGGTGTAGGTACTCCCGGAAACCTCCATGTCCAGTAAACAATTGGGCCAGGACATTTGACATCGGGATCTTCAGGATTATCTTATGTCCATCCCGTGTGTTTGGAAAGAAGAGTTTGGTGATCTTCCCCGTTTCCGCTTCGGTGTAACGCTTGTTCCATGTGTCGATTGATTTCTGGCGGAGGGAGTACTTGACGAAGGACACAGGGATCCTGTCGTATACGGGTCTGGTTTTCTTTGTTAGTGCGGCTGCTTTTGCTAACTCATCGGCTCTCTCGTTTCCCGCAAAACCTTCGTGGGCCTTAATCCAATAGAGCTGGACATGTCTATCCTCCGCGTGCAGTTGATGTATCCTCGTTTGGATCTCGGCTACCACAGGGTGTGTAGCTCCCGGGTCTGCTATTGACTCCAGCGAGGATCTCGAGTCGCTGATGATATTCACGGTCGTGGCTCGGGTTTTAGTAAACATCTCGAGTGCTCTTAGGATGGCAGCTAACTCTGCCTGGTACACTGAGCAGTAAGAAGCGAGGATGAAATTGGAGAAACGAATTTCTTCACCCTTCTCCCACCATGTCGCTGCAGCCCCAACCTTCCCATCTATTTTACTGCCGTCAGTGTAGATTTTCGGGTGCGAATTAACATTTGTGACCTCCTGCTCTGTTCTCAACAGCTTATGGCCTATTTGTCGTCTTTTAGCTGGGTGCGGGAGCTGGAAGGCCCCAATTCTCCGTTCTATTTCGCGCCCGGGTAGATCTGGGAAAGGTTTGCCTCTCTTGATCTCGTACAGCTCAGCTACCTCCTTAATCCTGATGTCGAGGGGCAGCAGTCCAGCCAGGCATAGCACTGACGTCAGTGATGTAGTTCTGTGCGCTCTTGCCACCATGATGCCGAACTTACGGGAGATCTGATTTAGCCGAGTCCTGACGTATTTCTTGTCTACTATTGGGGCCCATGCACTAGCCGCATACAACACTATTGGCTCGACTACAGCAGTGTAGAGCAATTTGGTGATTTGGGGGTTTAGTCCCCAGTTCGCTCTGGTTGCACCCGATAGTTTCTGGTAAATATTTACCGCCTTTTTGCACGTGTTTTGGAGATGGGACCTGAAGATGAGTTTGGAGTCAATAGTGAGACCGAGAACTTTAAGCTCATCTGAGATGTCTACGTCGACTCCATTTAGGACAAAGTGAGGAGTGTCGAATTTGAGCCTTCTAGTGGCAACAATCGCTTGAGTCTTGTGCGCGGCGAACTTCATCTTGCTCCTCCGTCCCCAGTCTTCAGCTGTTTTAAGGGCACAGTTGACAATTCTGTTCAGGTCCGTGGTGGTCTTTGCTGAGGCTATGATGAGTATATCATCTGCAAACGCCTGGACGTGGGCCTCTAGTTCTTCAGCCTCTCGAAGCAGTGGATCAAGTTGGACGTTCCACATGATCGGACCACAGGTAGAGCCCTGAATGCATCCCTTGTTGGTGACCTTAGTGATCTGTTCACCGGCATACTGGACCCGCACCGATCTCTCAGACAGGTAGCTGTCGATAAGCAGGAGCAGATCTTGAGGGCATTGCTTGGCGATCAGTTGCTGCAGAATCAAAGGCCACCAGGCTCCGTCAAATGCACCCTCAATGTCAAGTGATACCACAGCGACTATTTTCTTGGCCTCGACTTCTCGCCTTATGAGGTTTACCGCGTCATAGAGTGCATCTTCTGTGCTTACTTGGGGCATGAATCCGTATTGACGTTTGCTCAGAAGCCCCAAGCTTCCCAGGTGCCACATCAATCTGGTGGTGAACATCTTCTCCAGAATTTTTCCGAACACTGACAGCAAACCTATTGGCCTGTAGGATTTGGGTGCTGAGTAATCCTCTTTCAGTGGCTTTGGAATGACCCTGATGACCGCACTCTTCCACTTTTTTGGGAAGTACCCTAGTCTGAGGCACTTGTTCAGGATTGCTAGGAAGAGGTCATCTGTGTGAACAATGGCTCTGAGACAAATATCGGCTGTGAAGCCATCCTCCCCAGGTGCCCTCGAAGGGCCGATTCTTTTGATGACATTAAAGAGCTCGTTCCTTTCGAAAGCAGTGCGGGTATCGGCCTCGGAGTCCCGTGTCTGC
Source organism: Hydriomena furcata (assembly GCA_912999785.1). Lineage (NCBI taxonomy): Eukaryota > Metazoa > Arthropoda > Insecta > Lepidoptera > Geometridae > Hydriomena > Hydriomena furcata. The sequence goes on from OU538834.1 coordinate 14,870,595, forward strand.
CTCAGGGCTGTGATGTAGTTTTGCGTCTCTTCCCGCAACACTGCCTGGTCATGGCTGTCAGTGTCTGGGTCATCCTCAGGATAAAACGTGCTGGCCAATAGAGATGCTGATTCTGCCGGGTCAAGAATTATGCCGGTTTGATCCCTCAGAAGGCAGTCACTTTGACGGCCTGTCAAGGTCAGCACCTTGTAAATCTTCTCCCACATAGTGACCTTCTCCTGGCCAGTGCAGTATTCTTTCCAGCTGCTAACCTTTGCGTTCATGAGGTCCTCCTTGTACTTACTCAGTGCCTCGAGGTAGTCTTCGATCATCGCAGGTCTTCGTCGCGCATTTGCCCCGCGGATTTTGTTTCGGAGCCTGACAACCTCGGTCTTTTGCTTGGTTAACCCCTCAGTCCACCAGTTGATCTTGGCGCGCTTTGCTTCCCCGATCGTTGGTATGGCCTTTTTACAGGCCGAGTCAACACAGCTCGAGAAGGTTTCGACTATAGTGTTTAGGTCCTCCGAAGACTGCACAGTTTCAACAGCTACCACATTTAAGGCTTGGTCACTCAGTTCCTGTTTCAGGCAGTCCCCGAAAACATCCCAGTCAGCTTTTTTGGCGTTGTACTTCCGTGTTGTTTGCCTCCTTGTCAAGTCCGATTGTGTTCCAAAGTGCACCTCGAAAGTGATGGCCCTATGGTCGGATGAAGTCACAAGTCCCTTGTCCACCCTCCAATTAGCGACTTTGGCCAGGATGGGATTTGTGCACGCGGTGACATCGACGATGCTCTCGTAAGCCCTGTTGTTACGGAAGACACTGAAGGTCGGTGTAGATCCGGTGTTCAGAACAGCCATATCCAGTTGGGACAGCAGCTCCGTATACGCAGTACCCCTGGAGTCCTCCTCGTCCTCTCCCCACCAGTAACTTTTAGCGTTCACGTCTCCCGCTAAGATGATATAGGGCGTGGCCAAACGTAAACACACCTGCTGGATCTGATGTAGGTAAGGTTCGATGTCCTCCGATCCTTCTAGATACACGGAGACTATGCCCAACCTTCTATTACCTAAGCTTAAAACTAGACACGTAATATGTTCGGTACAAAGATCAGGGAATTCAGTGATAGCAAGTCTGTTGTCGACAACGACGATCGCAGATTTCACAGGTGTAATACCCTGGTATCGCTGCACTACTCTGAGTGTTCCCCATGAAGTGAAACCGCGGCCCCCCACGTAAGGTTCCTGTATCATGAGGACAGAGATGTTTCTGTCCTGGGCTTCTTTTAGGCACTCTTGGGTCGCCACGGCTCCTCTACCAAGATTAGCCTGTAAGATTTTAATTCGGAGCATCGCGCTTGAAACCTCGGGTCCCGATCGGTTGCCCGTATCGACTTTAGCAATAACTGACCACCGACCGCGCCAAGCGATCGTACTTGCGCCACTCAGGGCACTGGTCAGAATAGGCTGGATGTGTCCTATCGGTTCCAGGCCTGCAGTTAACGCATGTTGTTGCACCTGTTCGTTCGCATGTTCTAGTGTCGTGGTCGCCTGCACAGTAGCCACAGCATTGTGAGCTGCTACAGTTTCGGGCCTCATGACCGAACCCAAGGCACTTATAGCACTGCTTCACTGGAGATTGGTCGACTGCCGGAACCACCTGGTAACCGACTTTGACCCTCTGGTCTCTGAGCCTTTGCCAAATACCTGGGCTGACCTCGAGAATGATGTTGCTGAGGAAGTTGGAACGGTGCCTGGTTCTTCTGAGCACTTTGATGTGCTCGTCAACAGCCGCACCCAGTGTTCCTTTGTTTTGGCGTAGGACTGCCTCTACAGCCTTGTCGTTGGTCACGTCATTGGTGACACCAATGAGTCTGAGTTGCGGGAAACGCGGTGGAGGTTCGGACACAGTGAAACCTTTGCTCAGCCGGTGTATGGCTGTCTTCATGGCAGCTCTGTCCCCCTCAGTTTCCACTGAGATGACCACTTTGCCGTTTCGCCCTTTCCTAAGACCCTGCACGGCTATTCCCAACTCCGCGACATCCACTCCCTTCTTGATATCCACCAGTATGTCCTCGCTTGACTTCCGGGGATCGTCCGATTCCACGACAACCGTACGTCTTGCGGTGTTAGTGTGTGTGTTTGTGTGGGGTTTCCGTACTGGGGTGAATGTCGACTCCAGACCCCCTAGGTTGTCCCCAGTTGGAGGAGGGAGGGCTGTGCGGTTTTCGCTTAGGCTTTGCCGAAGCGATTCCACCGCCGTTCGTACTGGGCCAACCGTTTCCACCATTGTATCCAGGGATTCGCCAAGCTCGGTCCTAAGTTGGGACACCCCCTGAGCAATCGACTTTCCTGCTAGCTTGGCTTCGAGGGATTCGCCACGCAGGCCCGCGATATCCAACTTCAGTTGTTCAATGGCTGTCAGGACTTCCTGACAATTATGATCGACGCCTGTAATTTCTTCGGTTGGCCCACGACCGGGCTGTAGAGTCTTTATGCCGGCTATTTCTTCCCTTATTTGGGAAAAAAGGCCCTCAATGTCCAGAGAGGAGACAGGCACCGACAGGCCTGCGGAAGGACGTATTCGTTCGGCCTTGGCAAGAATGGCCGTCAGGTCATCGACCGCTTGCATCATATTTTTGATCTGGGAAGTCACCTCGCCAAACATTGGTGATATGGCCTTTACTACTTCCACAATATGGTCTGTGAGAGAGGGCTCCGTTTGGTTCTCTCCCTGTTTGGTCGAATGGGTAGTAAGGGCGCGTAGTTCACTTTGGATAGTGGCTATTCCCTTGATTGGGCCGTCCATCTCAAAGTTCAGCCAGCCACGAATTGACTCAGCGGTGCGATGAGTGGTCAGAATGGCCTCGTGAGCCTCCTGCAGTTTAGCTGCGTGGGACTGGCCTATCTCAGCCAGTTGCTTCGAATGAGCTCGTTCCGCTCTGACCAGCTCTTTTGCAGCTCTAGCCCTTTCCTGCTCCAACGAAACCCTGTGCCGAGAGCGCGAGTCCGACACTGAAAGCACAATCTCGTACATCTCCTGCAGGCTCTCCAGTGCCTCTATCTTACACTCCCGTTTCATGTTTCCAGCTTTCTCTAGTGCCTCTTTGCCTGTCTGGAGCAGATCATTGGCTCTCTGTGAGGCAAGATCCATGGAGACCCCAGAGCGTTTGGCCGTCGATGGGAGGATGCTGGAGCGCCTGCTAGAGCGCCTGCTAACCACGCTTTCCACATCCGACCAATCATCATCAGTTTTGGGATTTGGTCTGGCGATTCCAAGCTTGTCTAGCTCTTCCTGAATATCAAACGCCGATGAGATATCGGAGCCGGCCATCTCTGCTTCCACGACCAGCTCGGGCACTTTGACGGTAGCCGGGTGTTCGACTACCGCAGTCTCCAGTCGCACGACGATGTTTGTGGCTGGTTCCGTGGTCGGTGGTACGCACGCCCGCGTCACTTCCTTCTTCTTATCTCTAGCCTGGGTTAAAGCCTTACGTCTTAAGGTCTTAGATGTGGCGCTACGCACACCCGACGACGCAGAGCTTCTTGCAGACATTTCCGGAATGGAGTATCAGCGCCTAATTACCTAGGTGAATCCAAACACTGAACACAAATCAAAAACTGAATAAATTAATATCAAAATTAAATCATGAAAACGCGATCAGAAACAAGATTTCAATTAAAGCAGGTAAGGAGCAAAATAATATTTCAATTTAAAAGTCGAAGTCAAAATTAATAAATAAAATACAAGTCATAAAATCAGATCAAAATACTTAATTCAGTTCTAATAGGTAGGATCAAAATCAATACTTTAATCAAAGGTCGAATCAAAATTTTATAATATATAAATTCCAAAAGTATTACCTACAAAAAATAATTAAAAACAAGATCAATAAAATTAAATAATTAAATTCTAATGGGTAAGGATCAAAATCAATATTCTAATAAGAAGTCGAAATCAAAATCAAATCAAAATTAAAAATTTTAGCCAAAAGGTCGAAGTCACAGTTAACAAATTATATATTCAAATCAAGGAAAAAATCAAATGGATAGTCAAACTTTAAGCTAAGAATTAAAATAAGTAGATCTTAAAACGGATTGAAATTAATTAAATAAAATTAAAATCAAATTCACAATACAAATCAATTAAAACCAATCAATCATTCCCTTTATAAGTTTTCCTAATATACAAAACAAATCAAATTGACCAAACAAAATGGGACCAAAATGGAACCAAAAACGGAACCGAACCCACTACCCAGATCCACTCAGCCAGCACTGCAGTTCAAAAACAGCGCGGCGTTGCCAGTGGTCGGCGGCACGCGACGGGCGGCCGGCGGCGGAAGTGCGTGCGGGGAGCGCGGGGCCGGACTCACTCACTTTGCAAGTAGTTCGACCAGGCAGACACCTACCTGTGGTATTAAGTACCTCTTCCAAATGTAATTCTGTCCGCAGATGATCACTTCGGTACACCTATACTATAAGGATCTAAATTTTTCGCGTGTCCCAAATAATATCAATTAGTGTGAAAGTACCGTAAGGCGTTATGCTATGATTTATAAATTTAATGTTCAATATTTAGTCAATAGGATAGATTTGATTACTATTTATTACAAAAGATGATAGGTTTTATTTGTTTCCGTAGAATTACAACCAAACAAACTCGAACAAAACCCCAGTTAATCCAATAACTCTAAGCTTCTTAATATTTAAATCCGCGGACTCCTTTCAAAATAGTAGGAGCAATAGTGCTCCTTTAGCTTGCTATCAAACGAGAGAAGTAACCAGGTATGAACAGAGTAACTAAACAATAATTGGCAATTATACTGAGTTTCGCTTTTAGTTTAATACTTACTCATATAAACCACTGGCATGTAGGTAGGTACGTCCGATTTCTCCACCTTCCACAATTTATGTACCTATATTTAAAGTTGAAACAAGCAGCAGGCAACTAGTTACAAGCAGTCGAATAAGCGAGACCTGGGTGCAATATAGATAGGTAGGAACTCGAAGCTCATCAACCAACCGAATGAAAAGAACTGCAAATACCTAAATATGGTAAAATTCCTAGGTAGTAGTTTGGTAGATAGGCGGGTATGTAAGTATTTGGGTAACTAGGTAAAAAGGTAGGTATCTGGGTAACTAGGTAGTTAGGTAGGTAGATAGGTATTTGGGTAACTAGGTAAGGTAGGTAGGTAGGTAGGTAGGTAGGTAGGTGCCCCAAATGGCCCCCCCTTGCAGAACTAACTAGCCCGTTAATGGCTCGATTAGTTGACAGTTCCCCTCCCCATCAACATTAAATTATTTGATTCAATATAAACAATTTGGTAAGCAAGTTGGTAGGTACCTATAATAGTGCTACCTACGGACAGAAGTAGCAGATTGTTGGTCCAGTTACTGTTAAGCTGATGGAACGCAATAAACAAGTCCAAGTAGGTATAGAAAACTAATCGAATAGGAAAATAATAAATATAAATAAGTAATCAGTAATTATAACCCGCCCAACTACAATAACCCATAAAAAACAATTATAAAACTATTAACAATTACTGAATTATAAAACAGCCCCAATAGGATCGGATAATGTACCAATTTGGTGATCAAATGAGCTCCCCGTAACAATAAATACTTACTACTCGGCTGGAAGTAGGTACGCCGCACAGGTAAGTAGGTACGCCCGTGCACTGTTAGCCGGCCGACCACGCGCCTAGTCCGGCCAGACAGCAAGGCGCTAGATGGGTGTGTTTGTGTGCGTACCATGCACAGTACACGGCGCAGCGGGTGTGCGTGACCGAGCAGACGGGGTAGGCAGCGACAAATCCAATCGCCCGCCCGTATCCGCCCAGGCCGCCCAGCCGGTCCCGCGAAGTGCTAAACACCTAGACAGAGTGCCGGGTACGAACGACGCGCTCGTCGCGAGTAATAAAGCACCCCGACAGCGCTCAGACAACCAAGACTAGGCGTATCACCCCGTGTCGCTAGTCGCCTAAACGATACTTACGCTGTCAGACTCCTTTGCCAATCGACACTACACGTCCGACCAAGCGTCCCTCAGGTTCCAACACCACACTGGTTCTGTTACCGGCTTTTTCCTATATAGATAAATAAATATTATATGTATAATAAATGAATTAATAAATATGTATAAAAATTCGGGCGTAGAATACTATACTACTACTATACTATACTGATAAATAAATATAAATATAAATATAAATATAATATATGTATAAATAAATAAATTAATAAATATGTATAAAAGTTCGGGCGTAGAAGCGGCGTTAAACCACGAATCGTCCCAAACCCAACTGATCAGCTAAGCCGAACTGAGATGGGTGACCAAGAGCGACCCAGTAGTTTAAATTGTATGGAGATGGTTCATACTCGGCGAGCCGTACTGAGCCAAGCGCAACACTCATATACTCTGTGGTGAGCGCATTCCTAAGTCATGGGCCGGACTCAGAACGACGGGAGGGAGACAAACACGGCAATAACTCTCGAACCCAGGGTCCGTGGTAAAAATAAAATTAAATACGCTAGTGTACCTATGCTGGCCTTCACTTATAGATGAATAAAACTACGCAATTAATTATAAAATTAGTTATCCAACCCACTCATCCTTAGAAAAACCACCGTCCGTCCACCCACTTAGGAATGTTATTACGCTTAAACTATTCGAAGAATGCGTGCCAGCCGCCCAACAGCTGACCTTGGAAGTTGATTCCGCAGATTTTAAATGCAAATAACTCGGCCGTTTATGGACCGAATTAAAAACTGTTTTTTGTATTATAATTTAAACTAAATAGACTATATTATTTTATGTATAGATTTAAGGTAACTATCAAGGAGCGGGAATAAAATGACTTTTAAAGTTAAATATGCCAGTATCTTGTTACTATCTAAAATTCCTAAAATAAATCTATTATGTCAATAATCTATAGGTTATTGTGAACTATTATTAATTTTTAGAATTTATATATCGCGACGAATAAACCTGCAAACACATATAACAGAAATACCTATCACTAGTCCGTTTTTTAGCCCCTGTCCCAGACTTATGTAAATAGAAGAAGAATGTCAAATCAGAAAATTATATTTTATGCACCATTAGAATGGCACTGAATAATTCTATAACTATTTTACAAATAAAATAGGGGTCGTCGCTGTAGATTATGAATTAAAATTATCTAAAGTTAAACTATATTAAAATTTATTCTAAATTGGATATTGTTTTCCTCGTAGAGTGGTGAAATATTAATGGATTTCAGCCGATCAAAATTGATAAATTAGCTAATTTATATAGGAATATAAATACTTAATAATGTTTGTGAAATTAATTAAAATGACAAAATTATGGTCGAATTCCTGAGTCTCAATTATAATACAAAAATTAAAAACACTCAATAACTGAAAAAATAATAATAATTGTTTATATTTTCTTAATTGACAAGAAATATAATTCAAAACACTACAGCCCGCCCGAATTTTTATTGAACTGGGACTCACCCTCGCGCTCCTGGAGTAACAGGAGCGTTTTTCGAGTAGCGTCCGCGCTTAGAAAACCGCTAATATCTCGGTCAGTATTTATCGGATTTGACTGGAAAAAATTCTGCTCGAATCCCCTTGAAATTCTTGACAAATATAGTGAAAAATATAGGTACCTTATAGCTGAAAAACGAGCAGCGTTTCAAGAAGTGTACCTGATTTCGCTGGTTTGACGCGAACAAAATTCCATCCAAGTTCCTGTTAACGATCCCACTGACCCGAATAGGTCAAAAAACCGAACAAATATGACACAAACACTTAGAAACTATTTAATGCAAAATTAAGCTTTATATCACACACTTTACTATTTTTAACGATTTTTCTTCGCGGAAAGGGCTCTTTAGAGCAGCCAAGCCAAGTTCGGACCGGTTAGGTTAGGGTTAGGTTAGGTTAGGTTAGGTTAGGTTAGGTTAGGTTAGGTTAGGTTAGGTTAGGTTAGGTTAGGTTAGGTTAGGTTAGGTTAGGTTAGGTTAGGTTAGGTTAGGTTAGGTTAGGTTAGGTTAGGTTAGGTTAGGTTAGGTTAGGTTAGGTTAGGTTAGGTTAGGTTAGGTTAGGTTAGGTTAGGTTAGGTTAGGTTAGGTTAGGTTAGGTTAGGTTAGGTTAGGTTAGGTTAGGTTAGGTTAGGTTAGGTTAGGTTAGGTTAGGTTAGGTTAGGTTAGGTTAGGTTAGGTTAGGTTAGGTTAGGTTAGGTTAGGTTAGGTTAGGTTAGGTTAGGTTAGGTTAGGTTAGGTTAGGTTAGGTTAGGTTAGGTTAGGTTTTTTTTTTTTTTTTTTTTTTTTTTTTTTTTTTTTTTTTTTTTTTTTTTTTTTTTTTTTTTTTTTTTTTTTTTCCTAGTTGGCCTACCGTCTACCCGCTGAGGGGTAGCCTGCGAGCTACTAAGCCTATCTACGTTTCCTCTGACTTGTGTCAAGAGTCTTTTTCTATCTCTACAGTCACTCTTATCTTACTTTCATGCTTCATTCCTGATCTTTCTTTCACTCTTCATCTTTCATGGTTAGGAGGACAATAAGTTTTTCAGGACCCTACTCTTTTATTTTATTTTCTTTCAAAAAATTCTTATCGCTAGTTACATTTTGCTTATTACCTATTACAGGGTTCTATTACTAATTAGTCTGCTTAAATGCTAATTTACATGTTTTATGGTTCACTCTACATGCACACTATACTTAATACAATCTTACATTTTACATATTATTTTCTAACCAGTACATTTTTATTTTACACATTTAACTACTACATTTGCCTTTTGACTTGCCCGTTTTTACTATCTACTTAATGCTTTTGCTGTACATACATATATCCAAATATGTTGTCAGCAGAATTTATTTATCAGTTTTGTTTCTCTCTATTGCAGTTTTTGCCACCACTAGACAGTAGTCCAGGAAAATGCTCCGCTCTCTCTCATTTCCCATCAGGTGACTTATGCTCTTTCTGTCTAATTGCGTGTTCAATTGCTGTGTCACGTCGTGTCGTTTTTTAGAGTTCACGGGGCAATCTAAGATCAGGTGCAGTATAGTTTCCTCCGAGTCCGGATCGCAGATGCATGATGGACTCTCCTTGCACTTGAACCTGTGCAAGTACTCGGAGAATCCACCATGCCCTGTTAGTATCTGGGTCAGAGTTCCCTCCACTGGCCCGATCTTCCTCATGATCTTGTAAGCCTTTACGACATCTGGCAAGAATGCTTTCGTTATTGATGCCGTTTCCCCGGATTGGTATCTCCGGTTCCATTCGTCAATCGTGTCCTTCCGAATCTGTCGTTTGGCGAATGAAACCGGGCATGCGTCATAAAATGGTCTAGTCTTGGACCTAGTGGCCGCCTCTTTCGCCAACTCATCCGCTCGTTCGTTCCCCGCAAATCCGGCATGGGCTTTGATCCAGAACAGGGTGACTTGTTTGTTCTGCCTCTTGCATAACGCAAGATTCCTCCGGATCTCAGTAGCCATGGGGTGCACAGTGGATAGATTCCTTAGCGTCTCAAGGGACGATCTGGAATCGCTGTACACCCCATAGCTACTTTCCGATCTTTTGAGAATCCCGCGGGTTGCTTCCAGGATGGCCAAGAGTTCTGCCTGGTATACTGTGCAGTAGGACGCTAGTTTGAATTTTCGGGATCCGGTTTCCGCTGCATCGTTCCAAATGGATAGAGCAGCACCTACTCCCCCGTCAATTTTGCTACCGTCCGTGAAGATCCGTACTGCTTGCTTGTTGTTCTCGATTAGTTGCTCGGCAGTATCCAGGCAGTAGAACTCCAGTTCTTGTTTCTCTGCCGGATGCGGGGTGCTGCTATAGCTGGTCATCTGCTCCAGTTCCCTGTCTGCCAGTGCCGCCGGTCTCGCAAATCCCTTTTTGGCCTTATACAGAGCGGCTGCTTCCTGTATCCGCAGGTCAAGGGGAAGTAATCCGGTCATCGCGAGTGCGGCGTTCAGGGAGACCGTCTTATAGGCTTTGCTGAGACGCTGAGCGAAGCCTCTTTGGATTACGTTCAGCTGTCTCCGTACTCCTATTTTTTGTGCAGCGGGAGCCCATACGCTTGCTGCATAGAGCACCACAGGCTCTACGCAAGCCGTGTATATTGTTCGGATGATTTCCGGATGGAGACCCCAGCTGATCCTGGCTGCTCGCGATAGCTGCTTGAAGACATTCAATGCCTTTATGCAGGTGTTCGCAACATGGCTATTGAATGTCATCTTGTCATCTATCACGAGCCCCAAGATCTTAATCTCCCTGGACATGCAAATGTCGATCCCGCCCATGGTCAGGTGTGGGGTGTCGTATTTTAGCCTGTTAGTTAGTAACATCGCACAAGTTTTATGCGGAGCAAATTTCAGTTTGTTACGAACACCCCACCCCCGAACATACTCGAGAGCGGCATTTGCACGTCCTTGAATCTCCAGCGCGGAATCACCGTCAAACACTATGGCTACGTCGTCGGCGAATGCTTGGCAGTATTCGCCATTTTCTCGCAATCCTTTCAGGAGGGGGTCGAGGAGGAGGTTCCATAGTATAGGGCCGCCGATTGAACCCTGTATACAGCCTTTTGTCGTTTTCCTGTAGACCTCTTGTCCTGCGAATCTCACCCTCACCCCCCTATCCTCCAGGTAGGAATCTATCATTCGTCTGGTGTTTACCGGACACTTTGCCTCCGCCAGTCGGACCCGTATGGCTGGCCACCATGCACTGTCGAAGGCGCCCTCTATGTCAAGAGATACCAGTACCACAAGTTTTTTCTCTTTAATCTTCTCGCGGATGTGAAGTGTTAAGGCATAGAGGGCGTCTTCGGTGCTTCTCTGGGGCATGAATCCATACTGGCATTGGCTGATGTTCGGGACGAGGTGCCACTTCAGCCTTGTCATGACCATCTTTTCCAGGACTTTTCCTAGCACCGGCAATAGTCCTATAGGTCTGTATGACTTTGGTGCCGTGTAGTTGTCTTTTCCTGGCTTTCTGAGTACTACGACAGTAGCCTCTTTCCATGCGGTTGGGAAAAGACCCAACTCTAAGCATTTATTTGCCAGTGCCAGGAAAAGTCCCGGGTTCGCGTCAACTGCCCGTTTGCAAATGTCGGCGGTAAGACCATCCGACCCTGGTGCTTTTTTGGGGTTGAAGCCATCGACGGCGGCTTTCAGTTCCACGAGGGTAAATGGTGGATCATGGTTGTCATCATGCTCCGTGCCATTTACTTGTTCAGCCAGCTCTCTGGTCCGTCGATGCTCTTCGTTGTCATCCTCCATTCTGTCCTCTGGGTAGAAAGTCCCCGCCAACAATTCAGCGGACTCCTTCTGGTCCAGCATCTTACCATCTGCCATCAGCGGCAGGTCTTCTTGCCTTTTCCCCGTATTTTTTAGGACCCTGTATATCCCTTCCCACATGCCTTCCCTTTCCTGCTTTCCACAGAAACTCTTCCAACTTTCAATTGCGTCCCTTGTAGCCCTTTTTTCATACTGTTCTTTTTCTTCCAGGTACTCAGCGATGACCTTCATTCTCCTCCTCGGCGCTGCGCAGCGGATTCTCCTCTTCATGGTAAGTACTCTTCTTTTCAGGTTCGCGAGTTCTTCGGACCACCAGGGTAAGTTCAGTTTATCTATTTCTTTCTTTTTAGGTAAGGTTTCTATGCATGTTTTCCTAATTGTTTCTATATATTTATTAACTGCTTGATCTAATTTTGCTTTACTATCTATATTATCTATTGCCTCTACTGTTATGTTATTTGCTTCTACTAACTCGGTCAGTTTCTCATGAAACTGTACCCAGTTGGCTTTTTTAGTGTTAAAAATTCTTGTTGTCCTTTTTATGCTAATTCCCTTTGACTTTTCCAGCTTCAGCTTAAAAAGGATGGCGTTGTGATCTGAACTTACCATGGCGTCTTCAACTCTCCAGTCCTCAACCATGTCGAGCATTTCCGTTTTACAGGCCGTTACGTCAACATGACTTTTTATCAGTTTTCCGCTTCTTACAACTTCAAAGGTCGGTAGATCTCCATCGTTCAGTACCTGGAGGCCCATCTCTTCGATAGTTCCTGCCATATCCTCTCCCCTGTTATCAATTTTGTCGCTTCCCCACCAGGGACTCTTCGCGTTGGAGTCTCCCCCGATCAGCAATCTCGGTGTTGCGAAATAGCGCTCGATGGCCCTAAGCTGCTCCAGGTATGGCTCGATCGGCGCTGGATCCGGCTCAAAGTAGTATGAGATGGCGACGATCTCCCATGCCTCAGTCTTGATTTTTACCACAACGATGTTATTTGTGGTAAGATTCGGGTATTGGATTACGTCGAGGTCTCCGTCAAATACTGCAATTGCTGCTTTGACGGGTCCCTCGGCTTGACAGTGGCTTTGGTAGATCCTCGCCCCCCCATAGTTCTTCATCCGTTTAATGGCACCGACGTAGGGCTCCTGGAGCAGTGCAAAGGCGATCTTGCGCTTTTCCGCTTCAACCATCATCTCGTCTGTGGCTACTCTCATTCTTCTGAGGTTCACTTGTGCTACGGCGTACATTTTTTGGCGATCGGAGGTTGCTGCAGGGGTGCCTTTAGCAGTAGGCTATGGAGGACCTGGCTAGGGCCTCCCATTTTCGCCTCACCGGGCATGCTCTATCGAAGGCATTATGTTCAAGGCTATTTATTCCCGCTTTCTTACAGTTGCAGCAAGTCGGCTGCATTCCGGTGAGGGCCTCATCGCACTGGTCTTTTTTGTGGGGACCTCCACAGTGGCAGCACTTCTCTACCCCTTCGGTGCAGAACCGCCTGCCGTGCCCGTAGCCAAGGCAGAGCGAGCACTGCACCAGGGGTGATTGGTCCGCCACTCTGACGTGTTGAATGTCGATGCGGAGGTGGCCCACATCTACCATCATTCTCCAGATGTGCGGTGAGACCCTCATCACCACATGATGTGCGAGTGGGTTTCGGGCTTTTCTTTTGTATGCAATCTCTAGTTTTCCTCCTATAGCTATCTCTTTGTTCTGGTTCCTGATGGCCGTGATGATGTCCTCGTCTGAGTTGTACTTCATCACGTCCATCAGTATAACCAGAGGGTCCTTGTTCTTTATGTCCTCCACGTTTAGCTCCTTTCCATAGTTCTTTATTCTTTCCTTAACCATGTTTCTGTCCTTCTCTGTTTTGCAACCCATGATAATTTTCCCATCCTTTGCCTTCCTTACTCTTTCGATTGCTAAGTCACCGTCCTTTGCCCTAACTACCTTTCTTATTCTCTCTAATACTTGTTCTCCAGTCTCTTCTCCGTTCTGGGCTGTCACGACTATCGAGTGTAGCGCCGGTCTCACCCCGGGGTGATCCTTGGGTGGTTCCGCCGCCACACTCGCATAGCTGCGTGACTCCTGGACCTCCCTAAACTTCTCCAACTCAGTCTTGAGTTTTCCCATTTCCTCGCTATTTTGGTCTATCTTTCTCGTGTGTTCATCGAGTTTTCTTAAGAATTCCCTCTCCTTCTTATCCCTTTCGGTTTCCGTGTCTTCTCTCTTCTTCTCGTCCATTTTCTTCTCCTCCTTCCTCCTCTCTTCCCTCCTTTTGTCCTCTTTCTTATCCTGTTCTGTCTCTTTCCCTTTTAGTTGGGTGCCTGACTTTGCGGCTTTTAGATCTCTCTCTAATTTTTTGTTGCTCGCATCCATCTCCTTGAGCAGTTCGAACAGTCTATCGGCAGATTGCAGCACCGCTACTTTTATCTCCGTCTTGGTGTTTCGCGACGTCCCTAAGTGAGTTTTAAGTTTTGTAAGACAATGTTTGCCTTCTAGCACTTTGCTTGCACACTTTTTCGGTGGGCTCTTCAACGCCTCAGTCGAGTGCCTCCGCACAAGTTGTGCTACCATGCCCTCATGGGGTGTTGTCTGTGAGGATGTTGTCGGAGGTTCCGATGAGAGGTCTATTGAAGTGTTCGCCGAATTCGTGTGTTGCGCCAGAAGCACTGTCTTGTCGAGGACAGCTGGTCCCACTTCTTGGGGCTGTTCGACGTCCACACTAAGGTCGACCAAGAGGGTCTCTTCTGGATTGGATGTGGAAGGTGGAGGGGTTCTTGGGCAGGCGTACATCTTCCTGTCCACTGTCTGTTGCGGCAAAAGCGGATAGAGGAAACGTCAATAATGTAGGTCAACTAGTAGTACGTATGTCTCGGTGTAAAGGGCCGAGGTCAATTGGCAATTAAGTAATTTAGAAATTTTACAATTTTAATATAACAAATTATCACTAAATAAAATTTATTGCTCTACACAGAGCCAGTCCTGTAGAGCAGAAAAGTCGAGGTAGTTCGAGTTTTTGAGGTAGGTTCCACTCTATTTCCACTAACTAATTGTGTTCTTTGTTTCAGATGGCGTCGCAGATGACTCGCGGATGGTGAAATAAGGTAAGTACAAGGTAAGTCGTACTTAGGTATTATGTAGAGTAGGGCTCTACCTCAAGATAGTAGGTTTTGTCACGCTCTATAGTAGGTCAGTCCGGAGTACCAGGTTGCCTGGTATCCGTACGTCAACGTTAAAAATAATTCAGTATTAAAAACTTTTCTGCTCTACGTAGAGTCGATCCCTATATACACAATTATAGGCCTAAAAATTTCCTATAGTGTCAAAAAATTTTTATTAAAATTGGACCACTGGTTAGGGAGTTGCGGAGCTTTTAAATTTTTCAATATGGCGTCCAAGATGGCCGCCAGAAAAGGAAAAAGTTTTAAAAGTCCGCTTCTGCCTCAATTTTCGTCGTAGGACGTTGCGGTTTTGGGTGCTCGTGGTGTCCTCAACGTTTCCTACCTCTTGCCGATGTCAAAATTGAAATTTAGGTCAAAGCCCTAAAAAGGGCGTGTCTATGTGTTTTCGGCTAGAGGAGGTTCCGACGATGGCACCTACGAAAACCCCAACTCGCTACTAGTGCTAGGTCCCAAGATATTTAAGTTTGAGTAAATCCAAGATGGCGGCCAATATGGCCGTCCCTGATCTAACTTTGGCCCCCCTAGACCTAAGTGGTCTGTGTTTGGGCTTGTTTAAGAGGTCTTTAAAAATGCAGTTTAATGAAAATGTCAAAAATAAAATTAACAAGCCCCCCGATTTTTAAAATACAAAAAACCCCTAAATTTGTACAAAAATATTAATAAGAGGTTCAAAAATCACCCGATTTTCACGGGGAAAAGCTAAGAATACTTAAAACTACTTCTAGGATCTAAATAAATTATAATATTAATTCTAACTACACTACAAATGGTACCTCGTGGCGACCTTGAAAATTGAAAATTAAATTACTAAAAACTAGTTGATAAAGGTGGCCTGAAATTTTGCACCCGGGTAGAGGACCTGGATGCCAACACTATACGAATTTAAAATTTATATGTTACAGATTTATTTTAAAAGTTATTAAAGTTTAAAAATTGCAAAATTTTGAAAAATCCCTAAAATGGTGTAGACTTAGCTTTTTGAAATTTTCGAAGTGCCTCCCGAATCAGCGCCTTGGTGTCCTTAAGATGGGGTCTCCAGATGGTGTCCAGCGGCACGGGGTCACTGACCTCGTGACCACGTGGTTTTTGTTTTTTTGCCGATTTCTCCGCACTCCTGCGCGGGAAAAATCGGCAAATGGTGTCAGATGAAGGGCGTCCCAGGGGGCTTCCAGAAGGCAGTTTAAAAAGTGGGGGTCGTCGCTGCCAATCCTGAGTTATTCGCGTTTGAAGTTTCCAATTTGAGGTTAAAATCACCTTTTTGCGAATAACTCGGTCGAAACTTCACTCAGCGATGCGCGGTTTTCACGGTCGTGTGCGCCTTCAGAATGCGCTTCTTCCGGTATATAACACGGGTATATTACACTTAAAAAACCGTTTTTCGCGATTATTTTGCTGCGGAGCGACTTGGATTCGTGGCGGTTTCGACTGCGGATGGCCACAGACTGTTGGTTAGGTTAGGTTAGGTTAGGTTAGGTTAGGTTAGGTTAGGTTAGGTTAGGTTAGGTTAGGTTAGGTTAGGTTAGGTTAGGTTAGGTTAGGTTAGGTTAGGTTAGGTTAGGTTAGGTTAGGTTAGGTTAGGTTAGGTTAGGTTAGGTTAGGTTAGGTTAGGTTAGGTTAGGTTAGGTTAGGTTAGGTTAGGTTAGGTTAGGTTAGGTTAGGTTAGGTTAGGTTAGGTTAGGTTAGGTTAGGTTAGGTTAGGTTAGGTTAGGTTAGGTTAGGTTAGGTTAGGTTAGGTTAGGTTAGGTTAGGTTAGGTTAGGTTAGGTTAGGTTAGGTTAGGTTAGGTTAGGTTAGGTTAGGTTAGGTTAGGTTAGGTTAGGTTAGGTTAGGTTAGGTTAGGTTAGGTTAGGTTAGGTTAGGTTAGGTTAGGTTAGGTTAGGTTAGGTTAGGTTAGGTTAGGTTAGGTTAGGTTAGGTTAGGTTAGGTTAGGTTAGGTTAGGTTAGGTTAGGTTAGGTTAGGTTAGGTTAGGTTAGGTTAGGTTAGGTTAGGTTAGGTTAGGTTAGGTTAGGTTAGGTTAGGTTAGGTTAGGTTAGGTTAGGTTAGGTTAGGTTAGGTTAGGTTAGGTTAGGTTAGGTTAGGTTAGGTTAGGTTAGGTTAGGTTAGGTTAGGTTAGGTTAGGTTAGGTTAGGTTAGGTTAGGTTAGGTTAGGTTAGGTTAGGTT